>CM057008.1:25487490-26882490 GCA_029891345.1 Dryococelus australis | reverse complement strand
GGCCAGGCCGCGCAACTCGACGAGGAATACTGCACACTTGCTCGGGCTGGGGACGAACATTTATACGCGAAACCGCGGCTCGGTAAGGGTAAAGAGGCGGCGGGAATGGCGGAGAGGCGCATGGAAGGTGCCAGAGTGTGCGAGGCAGAACTCGTTGCCAGTAGTAGCCACCAGACAGCGCTCGCTCGGCCGCGCCAGGAGCACCGCGCGCCTCTCTTCAGCATAGCTCAGCGCTTGGAAGCATTCTGGCGTGTAGTACCCTTGAGGGGAAGGGGGGGGGATAAAAACAAAGTACCTTTCCCTGGCGCAAAAATATTTCGTTTTCAAATAATAACCCCTCTTCAAACAATAATCGTTTATTAATATGGGTTACCAAATACAGACGTGGCAAATAACCAAGCAGTCTTGCTAACCAAGTTCATTAACGTAATGTAGATCGGTAAATACACCAACCCCATAATAGAATCAATTAATGGTTTTCCAGAAAATTGTAGGCATCACACATTTCACCAGCTGGTGGGACGAAAAATAAATCGTTCAGGCAGGACAGGAGTACTCACATAAAATTGCTTCAGTTTGTTAATTGACACGCGTGACAGACTTGAAGCAGGGCTTCAATCCTTCCACACACTGGAAAAGAGCTGCAGGAGTCTCTTCTCCAAACAAGGAAAAGTTGACTGATGAGGCTCACAGTAGAAAACAGACGATGAAGAAAGAGTGGCCAGGTCCTCCCCCGTATCTTCTGCTCTTGAACTGCAGTTACTCTGGCAGGGTGGAAAGGAATATGGAAAACATAAAAAGGACTAGGGATGAGATGTCTGTCTAAACTAACCTACCGAGACTTCTAATAATGCCCCTTTGTGTTTCTTCACCGTAAAAAGAAACAATATGGGGTGGATATCCTTTGCCTACTAATCCATAAAAACAGCTACTACTTGTAGCTTTACTCATTTTGGGGCCAATAATACATATATTTAGTGAACCTCTTACAAAAAGGAAATTTTAACAACAATAATTGTAGTGCCTTACTTCCAAAATATATGACCATACAGTGTGAACCCGCTCCTTTTGGTGACAGTGCTGCTCTTCAGGGCGCGGGGGCTGGCCGATCTTCCAATGGCTGATGAAAAATCTTAACATTAGAGACATGGATTTTTAAAAACTTTTTTTTTCTGGGTCCTGCAACAACACTGACATTGGGGTAAGAAAACTAACACTGCAATATGGGCCATCATACTTAAGGTCTAATTTTACTGAGAAGGAATCAACCTTTCTAGATCAATGCTGAGTCTTTACAAGAACAAAATTACCTACCTTTTAAGAAACATGATCACATTTCTCGTCCTGTGCCTTATGCATATGGCGATAGTATTCCTTGAGATTGCATGGCAGCTTCCTCCCAGAATTCATTTCGCTCCCCTACATCTACATCAAATTGTAAGCCCAGGCATTAAGAAGAGGATGCAATAATCTCCGACCAAAGGACACTTCTTTCAGCGTCAACACTGTAGCAGCATTTACACAAGAATTCAAGGCCAACATTATTACATGGATCGCTTTATCCCAATCTGTGTGAACATCATGATGAAAGGCAACAAGTGCAGCCTTAATGGTACGATTATACCGCTTGCCATATTAGCTTGAGGGTGATAAGGGGTTTTATGGACCAAAAAAATTCCCCAAGAAAAAGCTAGATTTGATAACTCAGTGGAAGTAAAGTTTCTCGCATTATCAGTAACAGCTTGGGCAAGTGAACCAAAATAACGAAACACTTGTTCCGGCAAGATCTTACAAACAGTAGTGGCCTTCTGGTCTCTCATGGGGAATAACAAAGCAAACTTTGAAAATCCATCAACCAGAAACAAAAAACAACTAAAACACTTCTTAGGTCTAGGGAGAGGGCCAAACACATCCATATAGACTCTTTCCCATACCAAACTAGGTGGTGAACTACTAAACTGTCCTTGGGCTCTACTGTTAGGGACCTTTACCTGCTGGCACAAAGCACACTGTTTGACCAAATCTCTAATTTCTAATTGCATTTATGGCCGAAAAAATGTTCAATTCGCTGCAAAGTGCGTTCTTGCTCCTGATGAGCGCCCAAATATGTGTCATGGAAATAATCAAACGCCATTGGCCTCACTGCCTTGGGTACTTGGGTCTTGAAAACGCCCTTATGCGAAGCTTTGCCAATAATGCGTTTCTTCACAATAAAACCAGTGAGTTAACCTAGTTGGATTTTATGCCACAACTCCGCACATTGATCATCCTTTTGCTGCCAAACTTAATGTTCAAATAAGCCGCCGGAACTTGCTTCAGAACATTTACCTGCTCCTGAATTTCTCCATCACACACAAACTCGTCAGGGTCAAACATTCTAGACAAACTGTCTGCTAAACAATTGTCCTTTCCCTTTACATGAACTATATCAAATGAAAAATTACTAAGGCGTTCGATCCAACGGCCTAATTTACCGAAAAATTTCTTGAAATTACAAAGCCACATCAAGGCTTGGTTGTCTGTACACAGCTTAAAACGAGTGCATTCCAGATAATCGGAAAATTTCTCAACCCCAAATACACAAGCAAGAGCTTCCTTTTCATAGGACTAGTACTTTCTTTCTGCGGATGTCAATAGCCGACTAGCATAAGCAATGGGAAAAACATCATCCTCATATTCTTGTGACAAAGTGGCTTCTAACACCAGGGAGCTTGCATCTACATGCAGTACAAACTTACGGTCAAAATCAGCCAATCTTAACACTGGTGGAGTGGTCAAACAAGTTTTTATGTTCACCAAAGCCACCTCTTGTTCGTCTCCCCACAAAAACACTTGGCCCTCATGTTTTAAAATATTAAGGGGTTCGGCCAATTCGACACGAGATGCAATAAATCTGGCATAGTAGCCTATAATGTCCAAAAAAAGCCTTACACCACGTAAGTTCTTCGGACGAGGAAAGGAAAGCACACAGCTAATACGATCACAGTCTAACAACAATTGTCCTTCACTCAGAATAAATCCCAACAGCCTCACATGCTGGCTGCACCAGTTGATTTTCTCTGGATTCACGGTCAATCCCGCTTCCAAAATCTTCTGTAGGACTAACCCGACATGTTCCCAGTGCAACTGCTTAGTCTCACTGTAGATGACAATATCATCCAGATAGTTGTAAACAAATTCAGATTTATATGGCAATATGATAGTCTCTAAAGCACGAGAAAGTGCCTGGGCCCCAAACGAAACACCAAAAGGGACTCTGGTCCATTCGAAAACTCCCCAAGGAGTAACAAAGGCAAGACATTTTCGTGCATCTTGGTGCAACAAAATTGGGCGAAAGGCCTGATTCAGATCTAACACTGTAAAATATCCAGCCTTCCCTAATAACGGGAAAACATGGTCTACTTTAAGTAAAGGGTAATGATTTAGTTCAATTTTTTTATTGATACATCGGTAGTCTATCGCTAACCGACATTTACCAGGCTCTTTTTTGTTTACTAAAGATGCCAGGCTCGCTTAACTACAGTACGACGCCTAATAACATCCTCATCAAGCAAGTGGTATTAGCATTTTTTTTAAAAGCTTGTCTTTTAGCTGGACATACACTATAGGGATGGCACCTAACCGGGTGTTGTCAGTCAGTACCAATTCATGCACATATTGATTACATACTCCCAGTTTGTCTGTTATTATAGATGGGAACTTCTCTCTTATTTCTTGCGCAAAATCATTATTAATGGAATTTACCTGCTTATATTCCTCCTGCCCCATCAACTTTGCCCCTTCTTTACAAAAAGGAAAACTCAGTGTGCCTTCATGCAAATTTAAATAGGCACGAGAGCTGTGGAGGAAATCTACGTCCAAAAACATATTGTGGCTTAGGTGTGGCAAAACGAAGAATTTCCTCTTCCATGATAAATGACCTATGTGCATACTTATGGACAAAAGAGCACATGATTGCATCAAACCTCCATTTGCTAGACTAAAAACTATTTTCTCACTGCGTTCAACATTCATAACGCCTATGGCGTGTTCCCTAAACAACTTATTACAAAAAGCCTGATCGATCAAGGATACTGAACAACCACTATCAATCAGTACAGGTTCTTCAACTGAACCTAACTTCACTAGGACAAATGGTAAGTTAACCTTTCCTTGGTTTGAATTTTCTTAATTTTCTTGTTTTGCTTAGGGCAGTTCCTTGATTTGGTACTCGTATTCCTATGGAAATTATCCCCTACCCTAGTCACTTTGTTACAACTCACAGTCTGGACGTGCGAAATCTTAGGATGATCTTGATTAGGAAATTTGGGCTTTAAAATGGCCGGACTTACTGCAGCCAAAACACGTCACAGGAGATCTACTCTTTTCCATTGACTTAGTCCGAGAATTATCTGCCGGGACCATACACACTTTACATTGGTACACTTTGTGATTATGTTTACCACATTTAAAACAAACAATCTTTTTTGTGGCCTTGGGGAACTTTTATCCCGAGCATGAGCCCTACTAATCGCACCTCCTTCACAATCTTTCACCTTTGGCAGTCTTTGGCAGGACAGGAGTACTCACATAAAATTGCTTGAGTTCGCTAATTGACACGCTTGTCAGACTTGAAGTAGGGCTTCAGTGTGATTGCACACATTGTATTCTCTGAATAAATGTCCTCACATTTTGTTTCCTGGTATGGTATGTTTTTGATCGAGTATCTCCTCCGCGTTTCTCTTTAGGAATCTGCCCTGTACCTAACTAGTTCTTACATACATTCTGAACTCGGAATTTCGAAATCCCTGAGGTAGATAGAAAGGCCTTGGCACATACCTGTACAGATCCCGATTTTTTGGTCTTAATGAAATAAGATACTGTCACAGATTTCTTTGGTAAATTTTTTTTGTCCCTTCTGCGTTTCGGTTATTTTTGGGTAGTATGCTTCACGATGAAATTATCTTAGATAATTTTGTTAGGTGTGGCATAGAAGGCTTCGTGGAATCTTCTTATGTGTTGCGTTGAGAGATCATTACACCCAAACACCTTCTTTCCATGATTACAAGCTGGTTTTCTAGGCAGTGATTTCGCTTTATGTCTGAAAAATACAAAATTAGCAACATTTCACATCAGTATAAAACACATACCAATGCAGACAACTGTAATTAAAAATGTCAACAGCAGTAACACATTACAGAAACATTCATACTTTTTTTTTGCTTAAGCTGTTCTTTTTCCCAGTTACTTTTGTCCTTTTTTCTCTTTCTCCCTAGCCCTTCACACAGCAATACTTCGTCGTTGTCCATGATTTTGGAAATCTATTCAATACAATAAAATACTATATCTCGTCATGTACAGCAACATTTCATTGACAGCTCAAAATATAAACAACATAGGTTGTTTGGATGTGAACAGTACTGGCAACATAAACACGTTCTATTTCCTAATATTTGTTGTAAAGTAATGGAATGAGGTACAGGACAATAAAGAATGCGTGGATATGAACAGTTTTGGAACATTAACATCATAGAACTAGAGTGGATGAAGCGAGTTTTGCTCTCAAATTATCTGTGCTGGATAAAGCAAGTTTTGAATCAAACACATCGTGGGATAAGACGAGTTATGGAACAGAACCCGAAACTTTCCATATACATTGTAGCAAGAGAATACAATACTATGCAGCCACACTGCGCTGCATCAAGTAGAGAGTTCAGTTCTGAATAAGGTAGGCCATAGGCCTACAGCTCATTTTTTTTTCATAAAGTGGGTAAGGCGAGTTTTGGAACTCAACGCCTCATATACTTGCTGTAGAAATAAATAACGCCTCATTTGTAAATCGCACCCGAGCGAGGCCGGGGAGGGTTGCTGGTACAAGATAAGTAAAATTTTAATTTGCCAAAACATAAGTTACTTTTGTGTTAACACAAGTATAAAACGCTTGTGATATGATGTATATTTAAGAAACAACGAAACATATCTTATATGGGAAGATTTTTCAAAGGTTCCATTCAAAAAATTTGAAGAAACGGCGAATATCTTATAGAAGCTTTTACTCGCTACGCGTCTTAGGTGATTGCTCGTGCATCGGATTGCCTATGTTTAGCACCGAAGTAGCTCTGATCTGACTGGCCCAGCCGAGTAGTGAAATTTCTTCTCGCAGAACCGGTGCACGGTGGCAGAGCGGTTAGACTGCTCGCATCGCACCGAGGCGAACCGGGTTCGATTCTCGGCGGGGTCGCTCTCGGATTTTCGCATGTGGGTATCGTGGCGGACGCTGCCGCTGCTAAGAACCGCTCAGATCTCCACTCTCAACTCCATCAGACACGCTCAATGTTTGTGCTGTTATAAGTGTATATATACACTTATAACTTATATATATGTATATATCGATGTATGAATCCCTTTAAACGAACCATGCTCGATTAACAGCCACACACTAGGTCTCTGGTTAAAGCTTGTTTTTTCACGCCGGTGGTTTGCTACGCTCTCTCTCCTCTCTCTCTCTCTCTCTCTCTCTCTCTCTCTCTCTCTCTCTCTCTCTCTCTCTCTCTCTCTCTCTCTCAATTGCGCGGTTCTCAAGGTTTCAATAGCATTTCGGAAACGACGCCACGCCGCCATCGCCAATAAGAAACGTGAGCGCATTATTTGCAAGTTCCGAGAAGACTGTTGACGTACTGTTCTTGTTGATTTTTAGGAAAAAGATTCGAAGTCATAATAAACTACTACACTTTTTTAGTTCTACCATCTTCGGCCACTTAAACTGGGCGCATTGGAAAACTGCCAAAATTAAGTTCATGGATTGTCGGATATATATCCCCCCCCCCCCTTTTTTTTCTCACTCCTATCTTAGTCACTTTTACCACAATTTTTTCTTTTTACTTTTTTGGGAGGGGAGGAAAATTAATTAAACGCAGATATTATTTTAACTTAAACATTACCATCTTTTTTCCGGTATGAATTAATTGGCCACAGTATCCGACAGTGTAAAAAATACCGATTTAATATTAAAAGTAACCGGCGCACAATTATAAACCATTATTGGTCAGTGTTGGTGAATACTGATAAAACCCGATTTCTATAATTTTTTTTGTGCCCACTTTCAGCCTCCAATCCCTTTCCCACCATTTAAATGCTGTTCACGGTAAAACTAGCACTTCTGAGGCCCCGCAGTCACTTTTTCCTTTCAGCCATTGTTTTATCATGTAACCGCATTTTAAAATAAATATTGCCATAAGTAATAAAAACACAGTTTGTATATTCCACCGCACTCGGGAGTTAACGTCTATGGCCAAAATATAAAATATTTGTTAAATAATATTGCAAGTGAGAGGGCTTTCAAAAAGTTCTCACTTTACCTTGAATATATATATATATATATATATATATATATATATATATATATATATATATATATATATATATATATATATATATTTATATTTGTTTCGCGGCCAGCCAAACGCTGGAAACGCATTTGTTTTATCACCCCCTATGCTGGGGTATAGGATGTTCCTTTTTTTTCTTCCTTTTATTTGTCAATTTACATATTATTACAACTATCTACAGCAAGTTGCCTGGAAGGTGAGAGTGGCGCGGTTTTCCTGCATTCCACCCTGACTGCCCTAGAACCTCGGGGTCAATTTCTTGACATTCTATTATATTACGCCTATTTTGCGGCACTAAAGTACTACTTAGATTCCATATATTTTAATTCCAGCCATCAGTTTTGGAACTGCCAGCTGAGAGGGGGGCCTGTGGACTCCTTTCCGATCCCCCTCCCAGCCCCCCCCCCCCCGAGCACCGGTTCTTTAGTTTGTAACCTTGTCATCCCATTACTCTCTCTCTCTATCTCTTCTTATACATTGCCTAAGTCTTCAGTGTCCTGATTCGTTTCCTATTCACTTGCCTCAGTCATTGCTATTCCGATTCCTCATGCTCTTTGTTAGTTGCTTTGATCTTCAGTATATATTTTAGGGTTCCCCCCCCTCCCCCCGAGTGGGAGGCAAGACCTCCCAACTCATCAGTCGCCTTCTGATGTTTCCTTTCTAAGTTCAAGTCTATGTGCATTGGGAACACCCAAACTGTGTGGTGGGGCCGCTCCCGCCTCAGTGTTTATATAGCGGTTTTACAGTGTCACTTCAGTATAACTATTTGAACTTTACCGTGAATAGCCTAAAAGTTGAAAATTATTGGCAAAAATAGTGGAAATCCGATATGGCGCAGACAGTGGCCCCTGCCTCTCTCCGCCAATAGAAGTTACGTGGGTCACGTGTCCGCTGGTCACGCGACCGCGGGGCTTGAATCCCGGTCTGCGGAGGTCAGCGGGGTTATCAGAGGCGGCCTGGATCCTGGAGGGAGAGAGCCGCTCGCGGAAAAGTACCGTCTCCCGCTGTAATTTTCCTGCCTCGCGCATGCAGCATAACCCCCTCCCCCCACCCCCTCCGCATCTCTCTAACAAACACACGATGATTGGAGACCGGAACAGATAAACCCTTCACGCCCTGTGATTCATCCTCTGGGCACCGAGCTATCACGTGATCGACGAAAGAAAGTCACTGAACAGTGAGTGAAGAGAATATTGGAGGCTCTTAACATCGGGGTCTCGAGATCCGATGAGGGCGAAGCGAGGTGAGTATGGAGCAGCGCCGGATTTAGAGGGCTGGGGAAACGGGATATCCCCGAGAAAACCCGCTGACCGTGCGGCATCGTCCGGCACGATTCCCCGCTTGCGAAAGTCCGGGAGCGACACGGCCGGGGATTGAACCCTGTTCGCCTGGGTGGGAGGCGAGCGAGCTAACCGCTCAGCCACCGCGGCCACATCAATAAAGATTGTCGTTTCCAATACCCTATTCTTTTATAGCTCTTATTCTACTTCATAAATTGTATGCAATTTTGCAATTATTTAATCTCCAGTGGTTTTCGCGATGCATGTGCCGGTTTTCTCAACCAGTTGAGGTTAGCATGAGCGATAACTATGGCCCCCCAATCGCGGCCATGTTCGCCCAATCCCAGTGAAGTCCGTGTGCCCTTGTAGTTAAGATCTTCCCAGCATGCCTGGGCGTATGGGGCTCAGCCCTGAGGTCCCATCCCTACTAAGACCTCCGACTCATTTCTTAGTTGTAAGGTAGGCAAGAATAAATAATCCTTAAAAATTGGCCCGCACTGAGTCGTTGCCTTAGATCAGCATTGTAGATATACTAGGGGTTAGCCTGTGACCGTGTTTTCAGAATGGTCACGTGCCTAGAATATTTACAATGTTACAATTTTTTTTTATAATCAAAGACTGGAAAAAAAAAATTATGAGAAACTAACTCAACAATGGATATAGTTCTATCCATACTGCGGCTCCACTTGACATTGCTCTATCCACTGAGCCACTAAGGCTCCACTTGGAATCGCTCTAACCACTTGGCCATTAAGGCCCCACTTGTTATGAAATTAACTCAACATTGAAGCGATGCATTTAGAGTAAAAAAAAAAAAAATGATATTCCATTACATACAAAACTTTCATAAGAAAAAGTAATTAAAAATGAGATTTTATGTTCAAAAGTCATGATTGCGTAATCTGATCGTGCTGAAATTCGAACTTTATCTGTAATTGACCCTGAGGATTCGCTCTGCAAAATTTGAAGAACTTCTGTTGAGTTTCAAGTGACTTAGAGGTATTAAAGAATTACAGAGATCGTCTCCTTGTATAATAGGAGGTAAGGGCGTTGAATATGAAAAAAAGTTTACAAATGAATGTGTACCGTACACTGTTTATCTTTTAGGCATGATCAGTAGGGACACACGATTTGTCGCGGAAAGATTTCACTAGCAGTTGCATTTCGTGACAGTTTAGTTCAGATCCACTTTCGAGAATGGATGATCAACATAAATTCACCACTACAATACACAAATAATTAATTTAATTATAATAATCCTTGCCACTCCAGTCATGGGAAAGCTACTTATATCGATAATTTAACTTCATTTGGCTAATAACCTCCGCTTTTTATACCAAACTGTCGCTAGCTCTCTCACAGGGAGCTCGTGACAGCACTTCACAAGTCCTGAACTTTACAATTCCGAGCTGATTAATGCAAACAACTTCACCACTCTCATTTATCCCGTGCAGGCAGGGAAAAAGAGAGTAAAATACAGCTATGGAAACAGCTGCCAGGCGCTACCCTGGGAATCCTGTGAAACAATATTTGCTCTGCAGCATTAAGTATTTTTGATGGGTGTGGAGGGGGGGGGGGGTTAGCTTCTCCTCGCCTCCACAAGCTAACTGAGAACTGTCTGGGTGGCCAAGGTCCCTCACGAGGGACCGATCCAACCCCGCTCTGAGGGAGTAGTGGCCCAGTGGTGTCAAACCGGCGGACGTGTCTGCCCTCGAATCACAGACGTGCAGTAGCAGAGTAACCTAGTTCTGATCGGCTAGTCAAGTAAGACAAGGTCTTCTCACAAAGAAACCGCTACCAATAAGCAAAAATCAACTGCTGGCATCCCCGTATGGTATTACAATCTAGCATGTGCGGAAATCTTTTCGCGAAATTCGGGTATCCCTTATGATCAGTAATTACTCTTTCCTAACAAAAAAATATATATATATATTAAGCCCGTAGTTTTCGCATAGGCACATGTTAAATAATGGAAACT
This sequence comes from Dryococelus australis, assembly GCA_029891345.1. Lineage (NCBI taxonomy): Eukaryota > Metazoa > Arthropoda > Insecta > Phasmatodea > Phasmatidae > Dryococelus > Dryococelus australis. The sequence continues at coordinate 26,871,865 of CM057008.1, read as the reverse complement.
ATGTTAAGTTCAGAAATGAAATAATTCACAATGAAAAAAAGATGCCAACAGCTACTTCCAGACCTCTGTAAAATCACACAAGGAAATGTATTTGCAATTAAAAGTAATGCTGGAGATAAATTAATGCAAGTGTGTTACCACGGCGCTGGTTGGCGAACGACGTTCCGACGTGTTCGTGGCTAGTTGCACCATTTTGCTAGCGTGTGCGGCTGGAGTTCGCGGAATAAGCGGCTATTGCATCTCTGTATACTTAATGTCCTGTGTCTCGGGATTAGTCCTTCAAGCATGAACTTTGCATTTGTATTATTCGGAAGCTACGGTTCAAATGCCCCCCCCCCCCAACTCCCCTCCTAATTCCGTAAAGAATGTAAACTTTTAAAATTAATTTCAGATGCGTTATTACATCACTACACCAAGTTTGTGAAATCTCATTGGTTGATAATAAATTGTATCAGACACTGTGGCCTCGAATCCGGGAGATGACCTCACGCGCATACTTAAAATCTTTATCAATTATAACCCGTAACATTATCTTAGTAACAAGCACACAGCGGAGACGTACGGAATTTAAACTTGCGTAATCGATATCAGAGCCCTGAAATCACCCTCTTGGTCACGCATTAATTTCAGAGTCCAAGTGTTGCAGTCACGTAATTTTGTTGTTAAGGGCTCTTAACGATAAAGTGATCACATTTGAAATCAACTTTAGAGAAAGTAACTGCGCCTACCTGCATACATTTTAACGGGCGCAATGAGTGACATGTGTCCAGCAAAGTTGGCAACGATGGAGGGGAAAGTAGTTCCATATATTAACGTCGAACAAAAAGTGTTAGGTAACCAGTTGTGGTAACTTATATTATCACTTTCACTTTCTGTATTTTTTAATGCATCGAAGTGTGAAAATGAGCAGGTTTGTACAATACACTTTTCTAATAATTTCACAGTTTCACTTGACCAACTCATGAATAAAGTGAAGAGGCCCATCGCAGTGTTAATCTTACACAAGGCGGAAGAACAGACAACGTGTATACAACTAGATCTGAAGCAGGGTTTTCAAAAGTGCTCATTTTACCGTGAACATCCTATATGTTTCAGTCACGTTTACTTCTAACTCTTCTGAAGCCCTGCTAGAGTTTCTCCTATCTGGCCATTCCTCTGTTTCGTGCAAACAAAGCTTGACACGTTCAGACCCAAATTAATCTACCAGCTCGAGTTTTGGCACTCGTTCAGTATTTTGATGTGCGCTGTACTCTTCTCGAGTGTTCTTCTCGCAGCCAATGAACAACGTGATGAATACAGACCTGCGAAATTCGCGTTATTAACTAAGGACAGGCTGAACTCCAAGTTACTGTGCGTTTGAACGACTTGAGCCATTGGCCGGAAATATTTGTGGCACGCCCCGAAGAACTCTTGAGCCAGTAATATTGGTTCAGCGGTGGAGTGGCCGATCTATAGAGGCGCCTGTTTCTCGCGAAAAGATTCCACAAGTTATACTCCAAAAGACTATAGCTACGGTCCAATTTTGTGATTGGAAGATTTTGATTATAACGTGTCTTCAGTGTCTACCAACGAGTCACGAAGGGCCAGAGTTGTAGCAACTTAATTCTAATTGGCCCAGCCAGGTATGAAATTGTCGTCTAACAAAAATACGCAGCCAATACCCCACATTATATTCGCAAAGGTGCACATAGACTATTGCATTCTAGACTTCGCTCAAATGTTTTCGCGAAAAAACAGGTGGCCCCGACGATCTATTAGAAGAATATGAAGCAAGTAAATTACGTCGTTTAGATTGCAGTGGCCAATAAAACCACGGAGTGTGCTCACTTGTTTATAAGGCAGTGGAGTCTGTCCTCTCGCCGAAAGATAACGCGAATCGAATTTCGCATGTCTCTAGTAATGATTGCTCGTCGGTGTCAGCACTAACCATTCCCAAACGAGGGGACACAAGAAACTGTCAACAAATCAGAGTCGTCATGATGAACACGCTCGAGACTACGGCCACTGATTCGTTGGAATAATTTGTTCGCCACAAAACAAAGCTTTCGTTGACGCAACTAAGGATTTGTTTGGCCCCACGTGCATTAACAGTTTCGCTTAATACAAAAGACTCTCGAGGTGAGATCGGGATTCGAACCTACATCAGATCTGACCGAACGCTACGACCAAGCAGCCTCGACTAAAGTGACCGCTGATGGAATAGCGATGTTTTGAAATACATCCATTTCAAATATTGGATAACGAGTGTAAGTAAATGTTTAAAGTTTTACAGCTTTCCTCTTTAGTTTCTTGTTGAACTTGTTTTATTAAGACGTTTATACAGGTATTAATAGGGATAGGAAAATTTCGCGAGTTCAATGACCTGTAGGCTAGACTCCACGGCCCTGTGTATACACTCGAGCCTCAGATGTTTGTTTATTGGCTGCTGCCCTAGAGAGTAGCCAGTGTTACTCCACACCTAGCAGTATGGCACTCGCTACTTGTTTCCTTGCAAGTCTACTATTGGTTCAGAGTTGTCCAGTGTGTGTCTAATGAACTGTGTTCCAATTGCAAAGCTGACTTCAGTGTACACATGTTGAAGTCTAGCTTGTCCTGAAATGAACTCGCGGAATTTTCCTTTCCCCCCTAGTTATTACAATTATAATTGTCACAACAAAGAAACACAAACAAACTCTCGAGTTGGTTTCTGGCCCAACACAGAGGTCATTATTGTTAATCCAATCGTGTATTTTGTTAGAGAAACTAAATTGATTTGTGGTTTTTCAAGTTTTGTTTACTGAACAAAATATTTTGTTAGAGCAACAAAATATGTTTCCGGTCCTATAGAAAAATTTTTTTTTTGGAAACTGAATGTATTCCGACCACTCACAAGCGAGCAGCAAGGGACACATTACACGCGTCCTGAGGCGCCAGCTGCCGAGCTACGTTTTACTGGATGGAAGTGTAGACTAGCAGGTAACAGAGTACAACACTCAGCTAACGCCAGTTTACCTTGCAACCCTTCATCACACGCCACTGTTCATTGATGTGTACAGTGCCGACCGTAAATATCCTTCGTGTGTGCAATATATACTCCGACGCGGACACAAAGACAGAATGTATTAAGTTCGCATTGCCGTCTCTAGATTAAATACTTCGCAGATAAACAGTACGACGGGAAATGTTTAGGGGTAGTGTAATTTCGCAAAAAATATTTCAAGACAAGTTATATTTCTAGACACTGTAGGGTCATTTACCTATCTTAATTATGACTGAATTACTTTTTAACACGTGTTAACTGTCTTCACGCGAATCGCGTAGGAGTGAGTGAGGAGATTTGAGCTGCTCTTAACCGCGAGGTCTTGAGAGCCGACGTGGGGCGATTGAAGTGAATATGGAGCGGCGCCGGAATGAAAGGGCGGGGGGAATGGGAGATCCCCGAGAAAACCCGCCGACCAACGGCATCGTCCGGGGCAATTCACACTTGCGAAAATCCGGTGACCCGGCCGGGGATTGAACCCGGTTCGCCTTGGTGGGAAGCGAGCGTGCTAATCGCCCATCTACCGTGGCCCATAATCACGTAGGAGCCGTGCCAATTTTGCCGAACTCTGGGCGGCCCGGTCAAATATGAAAACACCTTCTCAAGCAGACAGTAACCACCGTATACTCTTTTTTTTTTTTCTCGCGGAAAATCGCTAGCTCTAGAAACGCTAGAAATGAGAAGTGAACTTAAACAATAACGAAGAACTATAACGTGAACTAATGGTTCCGCCCATGAACTGTCCTAAGTTAATTTTCATTCCTAAGGGGCTAGTGTATATAAATCCTAACACAACTAACCAAGTCTACGATATGTAAAAGTATGTGATTGAATCACAGATGTTAAGAGCGCTGAAATAGCACGGAAATAATGCGACATTTTTACAATATTTTTCATTGTTATAAACCGATACCTATCAATAAGTTTACAACAAAAGTACTATTGTTAGAAATGTGTTTGTACGTACATTAAAGCAAACAAGTTTCAAAAAGTTTTTAAATATAGGATATTCGGTACCGGCGCAAACTGTTTTCCAAAGACACAAGCGGGTTCCCTCAAAATTAGGAGTTTACATGTTCGGCAATTTTAAGTCAAAATTAAAACAAAAAACGAAAAAATCACTGAGAAACTAGGTTATTTTTTCTGTGACAAATGTGTGGGTGAACTATACATGTAAGCGACTCCTTCAAACAAACACATTTCTAATGTCGGCAAAATTTTGTTTGTTAGGGCTTTAAGTGCACCAGTGACGTTTGGAGATTTGCATTGAAATAAACTTAAGTGTAGAGCGAGCATAAGTAATTACATTTCAGTCAGTTCTCGCCTGTCATATTACAGGTTTCAAGTTTACGAAGTAAGTCCACGTAGCTTACTCGAAGATCGAGTTTACAGAACCAAACGGCTAAATCGCCATGCAAACAACAAATACAGTAAGTGGGTTCCAGCCTACAAAACACAATTTACCGACTGGGTAAACCAAGCTTTGGTTGGTTTCCTGTTGGGGCTGGGGCTGCCCCCTGGAAAAGTCATACCCAGGCGCTGATTGGAGGACTGGCATTTCACCGTGACGCTGGTGAGCAAAGTCACTTTCTGGCGCACCCGGTAGGCGTTCGCGATGCACGCGCAGTTCCGTATCTGTAATCCTCCGTATTCTGTGGCAGTGTTGCACTTACACCTCTTCCGTGGCTACAGGTGGCTTATTTATCGAGCCTTTGGACACGCCCACACCACGCCACGCGGATATGTCGTTAAAACTCTGCAGTTACAGGCTGTTCACGATAAAATGAGAACTTTCGAAAGCCCAATCTATTTGAATGCATGTTGTAGTAACAGCCTCATATGGGGACTGTTCGAATTAAGTGGGGGAAGAACACTGTATCAAGCTAATAAGACAATGTATTAAAATATATAAATTACACAACGTTTCCGTTATGATATACCGTACTTTTTACATTACGCTACTTTGATTACTTCGGGAGAGCTTGACTTGAGTTAGTTAATATTAGTTAGTGGCGAACGCTTTAGTATTTAGAACCTTAAAGATTTATAGAATCTTAGCCGCGCTTCTCTAAGCGGTCTAAAAGGAACCCAAAGTCTATATGGATCGTCGTCGCCGTAATGTTGCCGAAGGCTGAATCTCCATCTCGTTACGGCGGTCGGTACACCCTTCTTGAACCGACGGCGCCTCGTGGCAAGACGTAGCTCGTTGCTCCGCCGGCCTAAAGTATGTCCCGTGTTTCCTGAACACAGTTATGTTATTCAAACTCCCGCCGCCCGTGGCTGCGCGGCGCTCCGCTAGTCCGCTACATTGTGTATTCTTCCGCCGCGTGTAAAATTAACATTGTCACGGTCCTTATCACGTTATTCGTGCGACTGTGAAGTGAAACGGTGATACTATTTTTTAAGTGGATATTTTACAAATTTGATGATTCTTACTCGTATTTGCATTTTAATAAACCGAAATAAAAAAAAAATAATTTCTTTGTTCACAAATGTTTACGCGGCTCTTTTAATTCGACGTTAAGACGTGGAACTATCTTCCCTTCGTCGTTACCAACTTAACTGGGTGCATGCCACTAGACGCGCCTGTTAAAATATTCGCAGGCAGGGGCAGTAACATTTGTCAAAGGTTGATTTCAAAAGTGCTCTTTTTATCGCGAACAGCCTTTACTTCTCTGCTATAGTCCGTTCATGGTAAAGTGAGCACTTCTTGAAGCTGTTTCATCAGACGTAATAACCAATAAATACATTCCATTGTGGCCTCGGACTTCTGGTTTTGGGTATGGTGAATGTGTACACTGTGTTTATTACTCACACGACAGGGTTTACATTAACAAGTGGTTGAAGCATATAAATTGGTTGAAAGAAAAAAGTAACTAGGGCTTCAAAAATGCTCACTTTATCGTGAACGGCCTATAGTACCTTGTCGTTTCCTCGTCAGTTCACATCAGTCATTCATAACAACAACGTCTACAACTCCCATGCGACATTTTAGATTACGTTTAGTTATCGCACTTGGCGCCAATCGATTCAGCAAAGCTGGGAAATAATTCTATTCAGCAAAAATTATAAATGGCGTCTCAGGCAATCGAAAGGCTTACGCTTGGCTTTTGATCGTACACATCAGAAGTATTGCATCACGAAGTCAACGTCCTAGCTTAGCGAATTTGTAACGACCAGAGATTTTTTTTATAAGTCGCATAGTTCAATCAGACGCGCCAAGATGTGCGGTGACAAACAGCTTCCCCCCCCCCCCCACCTTTTCCTTTCATTTAGAAGCAACACTGGGAACAACAGAACTCAGCACATTGCAGTGAAATTGTTTTGTAAACAATGCGCGATCGGAGGCGGGAGTCCCAGCTGGCCTACGTAATTGCCGACGAGATAGGAGTCTGTAAAAATTAATTCGGTGCGCGACAGAAAATCGTTGACATCAGCACTGATAACGTGGGGGTAATTGGAAATGGTCATTACTACACAAAAAAACTTCACACGTTTGCAAAATATCCTCTTTTCTGAAAACAATTAAGCAATTATTAAAAACTAGCTGTGGCCGCGACTTCGTTCGCCTGGACTTTGGGATTTGTTTACGTATTTTTTAAAATAGAAGCCGAAAAATTTAAATAAAGCCTGAATAGCGTCAATCAAAATTTATACATAATTTTTGTAATCAAAACAAAAAATAAATAAATTTGAAAGTTTTAAATATTAATCAAATAGAATTTATCACTCTTTTTTTGTGTAGGTGGAAATTAATGCTTGTAAATAATGTAATGTAAATTCATGTATATAAATGTATATGTGTATGTATATTCAAAATAATGAATGATATGTTATTTCTTCTAAACAATTTTTAATTAAAATAAATTATTTATTCATCATTGCCAAACGTGCAAGTTTTTATAAATAAATTTTCTAAAATAATATCAAACTAATTATATTTTCTTTTTTCATTATTTTGATAGCTTCGTAGAAACATTGTAATTTAAATCTCAGTTATATTGAAGCCTCTTTATAAACCATATTTTCCATTCTGTTGTTTTCAGCTAAAATTACTACGGTTGTAGAATTACTAACACGTGAGCAAGCTACGTATAGCTGCCAGTGCGTAAAACACTGGCTCAGGTCAACGCCGGATCTCCCTAAAGTTTGACCTTGTGATTTATTTGTTGTCATTGCGAAACATTTACTAATGGGGAACTGAATCCTTTTAAACCGGAAAGGATATTTAGTTGTGATGACAGGTGTCCGTGATATAATCACCGTATTTCCTTTACCACAGCCGGTTAAAATTTTAGCTTCGACGATGCTGCGCGTCCAAGGTCAAGAAGCGAGGGGGCGATACGGGCGGCATTAACACGCACGCCTACCGCCTCATCGCTCCTACGTGTAAGGCGTGCAGTTTTCCGTCGCAACGCTGTACTGCTTAATCTAGATATGTAACAACGGGGTTTTATTACACGCGATGAAAGAACACAGATTGAACTACGCCTGTGCCGTTGTATTTTTCTCATACCCCTTAAGCAAACTGCATAGGCAAGCTTTAAAAATGCTATATTTGACCACTTTCACGAATTTCTTCCTCCATTAATGCAGTTAATATGATAAAAGTAAAACTATAGGGACATAAACAATCGTATTTTATCCTTTCTGGCAAAAAAATTAACTTCCAGAACTTTTATTTACCGAGATACGCGTTTACGCGCAAACAACGATTTCATAGAAAACGTTACGGTACATAGTCCCCTTAACCTAGTGTCATTAGGAAGGGTGGGGGTGGGGGGTTAAATTGCGCAGTAGCATGATGGGAACTACAATTTTTAGCTGTACTTTGTGAGTAAACAGTCTGGGGGCGACTATGATATTTAAAAATTCAACAGGAAAATGTACTGACTCCTCTTCGTTACGTATTGTATTTATGGACGTATACGTTGTTGAATCTCCAGGATTTTTTTCTATATATCGTAATATTAAGGTGACTAACCATATCGTTTTGATCCTAAAATAGATCTTTCACAAAGCTGGGAATTTTCTTTTGTGTCAATATTTTCTATGTCTTCGAATAGTTCTCGAATAGACTGCTCTGTTTCTGTTACGACTCAGCAATGAGGGTTGGGTAATTCTATATCGTGATTACTATTGAGGTCTGTATTTTGTCCCTCTCCAATATCCAAAATAATTGTACAACATTTTGATGCTCGTAATTATGCTCTCATATTTTCGGTCAAATAAAGCTTGTCAATGTGCCTCCGAAGTACTGAGCATGATTAATAAAAAAAGCTATTGTTGTTTCGACAATCCTTTTTGACAATAACCCTTTCCCGGGGAAAAGAGAAAGGACCATAAAAAAATCTTATTAATAAAATTTAATAACTTCGAAACAATTTGTGATATCGACATGGAAAAAAAAGGAGAAGAATGTTTGGAGGGAATAAAGAGTGTTTTTTTTGGGGAAGGGGGGGGGGGGGGGAAATTCGAAATGATACATCTCCTGAGACCACTTAATCGATGTTGGAAACAAATGCTGTAGTGTAGAATTTCTATTCACGGTGCAGCGATTTTTACTAAATATACTGTAAATCGGTGTCAGACCGTCGTCAATTCGATCTCCTGACATTAATCAATACACGAGGAAAGAGGAAGTAATCAAAATCACTGTGTAATCTGCCGGAAAATGTCGAGAATCAGCGATAATTAAGACAGACGCCTAGGTCCATCTATTCGAGTCTGTGTGGTGAATGCTGAAGGCATTAACCGGGCAAAGGCAAATTATTTGACTAAATTGTACACAGAATCAAAAATAGACATTCTCATGGTACAAGAGACATATACATCGTCGCCCGAAGAGCTGAATTCAAGAGCTAAAGTGTCAGAATATTCAATAATCGGTGCAGAATTCCATCCAAAACACGGCACAGCTGTTTACTGCAGAAGTAGTTTGCCTACTGTCCGGTGGTGGAGTCAACAACTATCAACGACGTCTCCGTAATAACAGTGAAAGTTAATTACATATATCTTGTAAATTTATACAATCCTCTAACAACTAAATGGCTGGACAATGTTTTGAAGACATAACATCATCCCGCACTATACTGCGGTGATTTCAACAGCCACGGCACGGATTGGGGATATCAATCCGATAATGACAATGGCGATAAATTAACGGAATGGGCTATGAACGAGGAATTAAAGCTAGTCTACGACCCAAAGCAACGAGGAACATTCCACTCAACTAGATTGAATCGTGACTACAGCCCTGACCTTTGCTTTGTTAGCTCAAACGATGAAGGATTTCCGTTGAATGTGACTAGAATAGTCTTATCTGGGTTTCCCAATAGCCAGCATCGTCCCGTTACTGTTGAAATCGGTCTCAAAGTCCCACTTGTTAAATCCGCGAAAAGACCTCGATGGAATTTCCGTGAAGCCAACTGGGATGCTTACGGTAAAAAGCTGGACGATACCATCAGATTTATCCCTACAACTGCTTCAAATTGTGATAGGTTTGTCGGCCTTGTTATTAAGATAGGAAAGAAACACATCCCTAGAGAATATCGTAAAGAATACATTCCATGTTGACATGAGGACACTGATCGTCTATATGAAGAGTTTAAAGATTCAAGCGACCCTCAGACAGCAGAAGAACTGTTAAAGTAATTGGAAACTGCACGTAGAGAAAGATGGACTGAAACTGTATCAGGATTATGTTTCTACCACTCGTCCAGAAAAGCTTGGAGTTTGCTACGCAAGTTAGGTGCTACTACTCCAGTGGATCCAAATGACACTAAGATCCATCAAAACAAAGTTGCTGGTCGCATTGTCAGAATGTCCAAAGTTGACAGGAAATTTTTCCAGAACCATAATTGGAAAATACAAGTTGCTGAAAAGAAGTTCTCCAAAGACAAGCTACTTTGCAAGACCTTTCGAACTAGACGACACCATTTCCGCATTGTCAAAAACCTAGCTTGTAAAAGCCACAGGTTTCGATGGGATGTACCCTGAGTTCCTAGTACATACTGGCCCTAGAACAAGATCATGGCCAGCAGAGCTGTTCACAGACATGATGCAGTCGAATCGTCTGCCAAAATCGTTCAAGTCAACAAAGATTGTGGCTCTACTGAAGCCTGGCAAGCCTGCTGATCTGCCTGAAAGCTATAGACCTATGGCTCTACTTTCAGTGATGCTGAAGTTATTTGAAAAACTTATTTATAATCGTATAAGTCCTGTTATAGACAGAATAATTCCACCCGAGCAGGCAGGCTTTCAAAATGGTAGTAGTTGCACGGACCAACTCTTACGAACTTCATTGAAGAAGGTTTTCAACGCAAGCTGAAAATTGGCTTAGTCTTCGTAGATTTAACCGCTGCGTACGACACAGTATGGAAAAAAGGCCTTTTATACATACTCTTAAAGGCCATTCCATGTATCACCATTTGCGATCTCATATGCAACCTGCTGAGAAACAAATTCCTGCAAGTCTTCACGAACAGAAAGAGTAGTAGCCTGATGAGGTTGAATAACGGATTGCCCCAAGGAAGTGTTTTAGCACCTCTACTCTTTAATCTATACCTACACGACCTACCACCCTCTATAGCAAGAAAGTTCATGTATGCAGATGACATCGCATATGTCATCCAGATGAGTAACTTCGAACAACTGAACCGTGCCCTGACCATTGACATGGAGGTGTTTGTTTGATTTTGCAAAGACTGGAGACTGAAACCTAGTGTCACAAAAACAGAAGTTGCATGCTTTCATCTGTACAACAGAATGGCCAATGCCAAACTGGAAGTGGACTTCGGCGGGCAACCTCTCAAGCGCAACTACAAGCCGAAGTATTTGGGAGTGGTTCTTGACAGAACTTGGTCATATAAACCACATTTTGAAAGTCTGCGTGCTAAATTGAGTTCCAGTAATTACATCATTCAGAAGTTGGCATCATCATCATGGGAAGTGAAAGCCAGTTGCCTTCGTATATCCAGCTTGGCATTAGTGTATGCAGCCGCACAATATTGTTGCCCTGTGTGGATTAACAGCAGTTATGTGAATCTAGTAGACGTCCAGCTAAACTATGCCATGCGTGCCATCTGCGGCGCAGTAAGATCAACACCTGTCATCTGGCTACCTGCTTTGTCTAACATCCCCCCTCCTGACATTAGGAGGCAGAAATCACTGTTGCGGGAATATTAGGTACGGAACTCTATTGGAACCCCGCTGCATGAGGATCTTTCAAGGGTTAAGTCGAGAAAACCGCCACTGAAACTAGCTGAAGATCTAGACACGAATTGTTTCTACCCATATTTGGAGTGACAGCAAAGATAGACAGAATCGAAAATAAGCAATCCATTGTTCACGTTCGGTAAAGAGCGGAAAGACGAATTTATGCTTGGTAGAAAATTGTGGTGTACCATGGATAGACTTCGGACTGGGCATGGTCACTGAAATTCTATGTTGCACAAATAGAGACTCAGAGACTACCCATCCTGTCCCTGCGGTCATGGAGATCAGACCATACATCATCTTCTCCTAGAATGCCCACAGCTATCATACCCTGGACCCACTGATGATATCAAAGATAAAGTGGTTTAAGACACTTAATATTTGATTTTTATTATTTTCTTTCCAAATACATTGTCAGAGTATTGTAAAATGCCCAAAAGGATTGTGTGAGTATAGCAAAATGCCAAAATACAGAGTTGTTTTAAAGAAATGATTTTAAAAAAGAGATGGAGTGGCACCAAATGAAATATTCCTTGAAACGGATTATCTCATGAAAGCATCCTTGGTTTTTATAACATCTCTTAAGAATCATTAAAAAAAAAAGGTTTAAAGCATTCCCGCAAGTGTTAAAATTTTAAGTCACAAAAAGTTAAATTATATGAAACAACATTAGTGTTTCTTAACGTCAAGTGTGTAAAAGTTTACGGATGTTCACTGAGGAATAAGATGTAAATTACTCAAGGAAAGAAATTGTTAAAATTTTCAAAACGAGTGTAAGTGATATATTCTATAATTTTGTCAGTGTGTAGCATGGAGTGTGTTATGGGTTTTGTTATGAATATTTTTTAATTTGATATTAATGTTAATATCCTAAGAGTGAAAGTTTTTAAAATAACCTCCTTTGAGGCAAATTGTGTTCATTAGATTGTATTGGAAGCATTGTGCGTTGCCTTATATGGGGCTATGAGAACTGAGAGAGAGCTTTCGTATTAGAGAATAAATCATTTGTAAGATTTGTAAGCTGGGGTTCAGAGTAAGTTCAAGGAAATATATTTACTCTGGGTGTGCATGTTGAGATATAAATGAAAATCATTTGTAAGGCGGTGTTCAGAGCAAGTAGAAGAAGTATAATTACGTTGAGTGTGCATGTTGAAAGATAAATGTAAACAGTTTGTAAAGTGGCGTTCAGAGCAAGTAAAAGAAGAAGAATTTCTATGGGTGTGCATGTTGAGAGAAAAATGTAAACCATTTGTAAGGTGGTGTTCAGAGCAAGTGAAAGGAGTATAATAATTCTGGGTATGATTGCGTGTTGAGATATAAATGAAAATCATTTGTAAGGTGGTGTTCAGAGGAAGTAAAAGAATTGTAATTACTCTGGGTGTTCGTGTTGAGTGATTAATTGAAACCATTTGTAAGGTTGTGTTCATAGCCAGTAAAAGAAGTATAATTACACTGGGAGTGCATGTAGAGATTAATGTAAACCATTTTTAAGGTGGTGTTCATAGCAAGTAATATAGGTATAATTACTTTAGGTGTGCATTTTGTGATATTGATGTAAACCATATGTAAGGCGGTGTTGATAGCAAGTAAAAGAAGTATAATTACTCTGGGTGTGAATGTTTAAAGATAAATGTAAACCATTTGTAAGGTGGTGTTCAGAGTTAGTAAAAGAAGTATAATCACGCTGGGTGTGAATGTTGAAAGATAAATGTAATCCATTTGTAAGGTGGTGTACACAGCAAGTAAAATAAGTGTAATTACTCTGGGTATGCATGTCGAGAGATTAATGTAAACCATTTGTAATGTGTTGTTCATAGCAAATAAGAGAAGTATAATTACTCTGGGTGTGCATGTTGTGAGAGAAATGTAAACAATTTGTAAGGGAGTATTCAGAGCTAGTAAAAGAAGTATAATTATTCAGGGTGTGCATTTTGAGAGATAAATGTAAACCTTTCGTAAGGGGGTATTCAGAGCAAGTAAAAGAAGTATATTTACTCGATGTGTGCATGTTGAGAGAAAAATGTAAACCATTTGTAATGTGGTGTTTAGAGCAAATTATAGAGGTGTAATTACTCTGGGTGTGCATGTTAAGAGATTAATGTTTTGGCGTATTAAGGAATCTTTGTAATCATGGTGATATGACTTTGTGTCTCGAACAGAATGTTTAATCTTGTGTAAGAACCTTTTTACAAGGGTTTCTTGTAAAACAGATGTAACGAGACCTGTGTTTTTCTTTTGTGTGGTTGTAGTGTAAACACCCGTTTTCCCACTTTGGACCAAAATGATGGCAATTCAACCAAACAGAAACCATATCTGTGCTCAGCTGTTCTGAAATGTGAATGTTAAGTATGACCCACCTCTTTCCTGATCCCCTTCAAATAAATATAGGAGGGAAGGAGTGTTGGGTTGAGTTGTTTCCTGGTGTTGAAGCACTCTGTGACATTGTATCAGACTATTTACTGTAGTAATTCTAGTTATAGCGAAAATGTGAGTTTAAAAGAAAAAGTTATGTTTCTTCTGTTGGAAAAAAAAAACCGCAGTATTTGTTGTTACGTAGTGTTTTTCTAATTACACTATTGTCAGTTTAGCTAATATATAAATTGCATACACTGTCTGGGAATGACTAGTGCTAGTGTCCGAGATATAGGCATCGTGAAAATTTAAAGTTTTTGATAATAACATTTATTTATTTTTTTCATAATAATCGTCAGGCATTTGTTACAACACTCAAAATAAAACCATTGCTTCTGTTTGTAAACATTTCGATAACACACTTTTTCTGAGATTAAAACTGTTTAACATGTGTTGCCCATGGAGTTCGCAGAAATTTTCATTAGTACTTTGGAATAACTTAACTATCGAACATTTTATTTTCGAATATTTCTTCTTCAGATGAATAGAATAATCAATCACTAGCGGCACCTATCCTTCGCGACGAGTTTCCATTAGTAGCTATACTCAAAAATACTTTACAACTCAGATCCACGTTCGTCGCTGGATGATTTTAATAGACTATCACTGTCTGCTCGAAACGGAGTAGCTTAAATCGGATTGGTCCACTCATGTAGGCCTTTAAAAATGTATTCGCACAAAGACACGTGGTCATTGAGCAATGAAGAGCTGCAAGTGTGCACGTAGAATATTTAAGTCTATCCTACGCGTAAATATTTCCGCAATAACCTTAAGTCAAACATCGTTGATGATGCGGCTTCGTGATGGACCCCCGCATTTTTTTTTTGTGAAATAGTTGTTTGCGCGAATACGCGTATCTCGGTAAACAAATATTCTGAAAATACGACTTTCTGTCAGAAAAGATAAAAATGATTATCAATTCCCCCCCCCCTTTTTTTTTTTTTTACGTTTGTCATATTAAGTGTATTCTTGGAGGAAAAAAATTCTTGAAAATGGTCAAATATTTCATTTTTAAAACTTGCCTTTGCAGTTTCCTTAAGCGGCAAGAGAAAAGTACGGAGATACTGACGTAGTTTTAATCTGTGGTCTTTTATCGCGTGTAATAACACCCATATGTTACAGATATAATTTAAACGGTGCAGCGTCACGACGGAAACACTGCACGCCTTGCGCGTAGGAGCGATGAGGCGCCAGGCGTGCGTGTTAGCGTCGCCCGTATCGCTCCCTCGCTTCTTGACCTTGGGCGCGGGAGTTCCCGCGAGGGAACATCCTGCTCCTAAACAAAATAATTGCTTTAATTAGTTCACGGTTGAGCGATCACTTTCGAAAGTCCTGCTTATGGTCAGATTCTAAGCTACAAGATTTATTGTTATAGTCCATTCACAGTTACTTCCAACTTTTCTGAAGCCCTGCTAAAGTTCTACATCCAGGATATCCCTCCGCATTATGCAAACATAGCTTAACTAAGGGTCGCATGCACAGCTCGCCTAGAAGTGAAGCGCCGCTAGCACTTCATGTAGCGGAGATTCCAAACGTCACTAGATTTCGTATTCTCGCTCCATTTTAATTTATGCCTCGTGCGGCTTCATGAAGTTACGTTTGGATGGTCACTAAATACGAATATTCACGAGCTTGCCCGAATTTGATGACGTCGGATGACCTCAGCCAATAGGAAACGACGTTTGCTTCTTCTCGTATGAAATAAAATGGATACTCTATTCTTGTGCCGTTTAAAAAATGCAATTTATTCGCTTGTATCAACTGCAATCGCGCGTAGAATTTATAATACTGCCAGTTTAAAAATAAATATATGCGGAATCGCCATGTCTAAGATGCTGGTAGCAAAAGTGTATAAAATAATATATTTACGAGTTTTTTTTTCTTAAGGGATTTATGGGGGAAGGCTATAATTACCTCTTAGCAAATACCTCACAGCTTCAGCGCCTTAACTTATAATAGTCTCACGCGTATTTGTACTAATTAAGAAACTCTAGTTATCTAATAATTTTTTTATCCTGGAGAGCCCCCAAATCCCGCTACGCCAGCGTGAGCTCCTTCACAGTTCTGTGTGTCCTCCTGCATGCACGTTAGTAGCTAAGACGATTGGAGAATGGGGTGCGTCTCACGGCAAGCCCCTAGCGCCATAGGTCGGGTTTTATCGTGTTTAAAAGGGGCGCATGCAACGCGGCTGGAGCAAGGATGCCTGGTGCCGTGGCCGCAATTGTAGCCATGGACACACCCCGAAGGAAGAAGGGTCTAGGTGGAAGGGCACAGCAAACCAGGTGCGGCGGAGAGGGCTGCTGTGGAAAATCTTCGCGACAGTCGCGGAGGATAAATGTAATTTCCTTTGCATTTTTTTCAAGCTTAACCCTTTTTTTTCTGTGCTTTGCACTGAAAATCAAGAGAGTTTAGTTCTTCAAGGACATGCTAAGCTCTTAAACTAAGCAATGGTTCGCGTACAGATAATGATCCAAGTAGAAAACTATTCGTAAAGTATTATTTTAGAAACGTTTTAAAACTTGATGCCCAAGAAGAAAAATTTAATGACACATGAGCTGGTTAATTAGCCAACATACATTTTAATATTAATTACCTACACTTGTATAACAGTACTTAAAAATGAAACGACAAGATATTTTTTTTATAATTTATTAATCACTATTTTGTTGGTGTAAAAATACAACACAATTTCTTTTTACATAAAATTACATATGGGTACAGTGAAACTTACCAAGCAGATTGAAAAGGGGAAAAGGGGGGGGGGGGAATACTGGAGAAACATAGTAAAAATCACCATACAACTTACGTATACGCAATACAGCTAAGTAGATGTACACAACATGGCAAAAATGTCGATTCGCAGACAAGTTTGCATTGGCACTAAATACTTTTATATTAAAAACTTCTTTACCTTTAAATACATATTGGTTTCCTAAAAATAATATATGAATTGCAAATATTTATAAATATTATAAATAAACACAATCCCTTATGATCGTCCTGTCCGAAGACTGAACCGAATGCCATACAGATGCTAAACGTAATTCACAAACTTGCCTCCAGATGTGGCTCACCTAATATCACAGGTTAGCTCCTTTACGGTAACACCAGAATCATTCTTACCACAGAATCAGCACTGCGAAAAATTGCTAGCAGTGACACTTAATTTCTGTATGCTGGCTTCTTTTAATTAAATGCACATGTACAAATGCAACGTGGACGAAATTATCTAACATCAAAATTGAACGAAGTATTGCAGTTTTTGAACTTAGAAAGTCGTATGACTAGAAATACAAAAACATTAATAATTAGTTTTAATAACTTAAATAGCAATAAAATTATATGTTGAAATTACTCGGAACACAGTCTGTATATGTAGGGGCAGTGATATTTCGCCAAACGCTTTCGACACAAGGTTCAGTTCAGAGCACTCTGGAGACGTCCACTTTTCCTGATTGCCTGAAACATGTTCTGGTTTGTGTTAACTGTTAGTACACGAAACACGAGGGGTCAGGGCCGGGATTACAGAATCCTGAGTGTCTCAGTCGAATGCGGAAATGACACCAGCAGCCAATGGAGGTATAACAACAGCCGAGGTGTATATACAGTAATATATATATATATATATATATATATATACAGAATCACTGTAAAAGTTCTGTAAAACATGTACATAAAATGCTGAAAGTTATTACTAAATTCGTCACATCAAATCGACAGATGCAAACACTGGAGTACAAGAGGTAATGATTTTTTCAATGGTCATGCTCCTATGCAAAAGGGTGGCACAGGAAATTTGATGTAATGTAGGTTACACCACCTTCTCTAAGAGGGGAAAAAATATATATTTGTCACCGAATAGCTATATGTTTTTATAAATTATTCTGGTTGCTTTTTTGCCAGACCCGCATGATGCTATCTCACACTGGGGACACTAAATGTTTTATTCGGTTTTATTTATTCGGTCTGATATTTGATGGCGTATTGTACGTCAGAAAGAATGTCGAAATTATAACCACAATTATGTAAAATAATCTTCTGCATCGAAAGAAGTTTTCTCTGTCGCAAATTATATAATCCTCTTGATACTTGCGTAAATTCACAACTTTAGGTTACAACAGACCAACGCTGCTCGTAACACATCAGAACTTACTTGATATATAACATATCGCTTGGACCTGATGGCATCTGCCCTTAACATAAAATTTTATTAATGTACTCATTAGTTAGAACATTGATAATACCTATAAAAAGGGAATATGACGATCAAAAGATTTCTTTCAATGTAACATAAACTGCGGTTAATTATACTGAGAATTAAATTAAATTAAACCACATTTTCTTGAGGCTTTTTTTTCTTTTGTCTCTTAAAATTTGTGCCCGAGACAAATATTGTTACATGAAGCAGAGAATGCCATGACATGCATTTTTCAAAATGGAAGTGACTTTCGCAAGCTCAGGTTTGCCCATTTTGATTGATGGAACTGAATGCAATTTGGTGATATACATTCCTGCACTTGCATAGAAAACCTTTTAAGAAATTTGTTCAGGTAATTCGCGGTTCCCGATTATTATTTTAAGTCCTTTAGTTTACTCATTAATTCATTTTATGTGAGAACTCCCCAGTTACACATTTCAAAAGTCAAGACTGCTTTACAACCAAGGATCACATTATGGTTTAGATGGTGGTATGTGGGAACCAAATTTGTGTACTAATAGATTCTGTATACTACCTGTGTAAGGGACAGTAATAGTAAAAAACTTTGATATCCTCTGAAAAATGTTAACCTAGGTAGAAATACCAAGAGAACTCTCTGTTTTGGACTTGTGCGTGATTGAATCTGCAACCATGCATCTCATTCTTACACCAGAGCACTCTGTGTCCTTTACAACACACAGTTCTTCGGTAGAACAACTTCAACAATATTCTGATTGTTCCAGAAAAAAACCAGAACTGTATCGAAATTAGACATAGTATCATAGACTAACGGTGAGTTAGACCGCTTATTCGTCTTCTGCGCATGTACCCGACATTTACCTAACCCAAACAAACACAACTGTCGAAGTAACATGGTCAGTATTGATGAACATGTTTGTTTATATCTTAGTTTTTAAGTGAAAAGCACTATTATATTTTTAAAATAATACTTTTGCCAATTTGAATTTAATCAAACTGCATTACAAATTGGTTAAAATAAGCGTGTAAACATCTCAAAGCACTCGTTTACTAAACAGTGTTCAAACCTCAAACCCAATCCACGCCTATGTTGCTAGTCGTGTTGGCTGTAAAGCAGTTCAGTGTTGTGACACGGAGACTAGGTGTGCGCAGCCAGCGAGATCGGTCTACCTCATCTCTAGTCTACGACTGGTATAGGAGCCTGGTGTTTGATGTCCTTAAAACTGTTCTGTAGTCATTTCTCCTGCTGGTGTTTCTCAGCGTGGCATCCCGCACCTCGGATCTCTTCGAAGTCACGCTGGACCAGGTCAAGGTCGGGGGGAGGAGGTGGAGGGGTGCACGTCGGTGGGTTACCCTCACCCCTCCTGCACGCCGGGCAGGTGATGGGATCGTCCCGGATCCACATCGCGTCAGACCGAGTCCGGACCGCTGGCACCGACGGAGAAGGAGATCCTCGCGCGGCCGGCCAACTCGTCCTGGATGTCCTCAGGGTCCTTGCCCTTGGTCTCGGGCACGAGGAACACGACGAAAGGCACGGCCAGAAGGCAGACTCCGGAGAAGATCCAGAAGGTGGGTCCCGCGCCCAGCGACTCGCTCACGCCTGCGAAAGTCCTGGTGACGACGAACGCGCCCAGCCAGCTGGAAGCAGCGCCAGCGGCCGTGGCGATGGCCTTGGCCTCGGGGGAGAACAGCTCGGCGAGGAGGATCCAGGCGATGGGGCCGAAGCCGAGCGAGAAGGCGACGACGTACGAGGCGAGGCAGAGCGGGGGGATGAAGCCGCCACCGACGGGACTCTCCGGGGAGTCGAGGTGGAAGAAGACGCCCAGCACACCGAGGCTGGTCGCCATGACGACGGCGGAGAAGAGCAGGAGGACCTTCCGGCCGGCGCGGTCCACCAGCAGCACAGAAGCGTAGTTCGCCGCCACCTGCACACAGCAACGCCCCCACCTTCAACAACCCTCTGCCGTCGGTCCCTCTGCAGTATAACAGCTCTTGAAGGTTACTATAGGCTGTCCACGGTCAAGTGAGCACTTTTTAAGGCCCTCCCAACAGGCACTCCCGCTAATAAATATATAATATTGCTAGAGACCTGAAGAATTCGCGGATAAGCTATAATTCAAAACACATGCATTTATATAACATGGGCCATTAGTCCATACTTTGTTTGGCGTCTCCAGGAGAACGGTGTCCAATTATCGCCTCCCACTGTTACAGCAGACACCCAATGTGCATTTGTACATAAGACTGTAGAGTCTAGCCTGCAGGTCATTGAACCCGCGAATTTTTCAGGTCTCTACTTATTGCTGCCTCTGACATTAAATTTCGAGGGCGGTGAGATGTATACAGGATGTTTATTGGTCACATCACAACGTTTATATTTAAAAGCCGCAAGAAAGGAAAATTTTAGAAGGGACTTAAAAAGGCTTAATTTAAGCTCAAGACGTTACATTTTGGGAGTGGTGAAATGTACGCACTATGTTTATCAGTCTGACGGCGATTTTAATATTAAAAGGTGACAGGAACATAGAATCCGATAAGAAGGAAACTTCAACAGGGCCTTAAAAAGTGCTCACTTTACCGTGAATCGCCTACAACGCGAAGGTGCTCTCTAATGTGGGAGTGATGAAGTGAGCACTTTTGAAATCAGCCTTAGGAAAAAGGCACTGCTCGTGCATGCGTAATTTTTTTTGGCGGGCGCACTGAGTGACATGATCCCTGTAAAGTTGGCAACGATTGAGGGACAGTAGTCCCATGTGTCGAATTAGAAGTGTTGGTAAACATTTGTGACAACTTAAATTATATATTTTACTTTATTTTTCTTTAATATATGTAGTTCTATAAATTAGAAGATTTATAAATTATTCACTTTTCTGATAAATTTCACAGTTTCATTTGATCGACGCATGAATAAAGTGACGAGGCCAATGGCAGTGTTGAATTTTACATAACGCAGAAGAATACACAATGTGCAGACAAGTAGCTCTTAAGAAGGGATTTCAAAAGTGCTCAGTTTACCGTGAACAGCATTTACCCACAGAGCGAAGGGCTTTTGAAGTGAACATGAAATAAGACCCTAAGTATACTTATGCAAGAAGGGCCTACGGGCCATGTTAAGCGCATAAAGACAGTGGGAATGTTGCAAGACCAAAAGAAATTATTATATAGATACATACGAAAAAGTGATTCACACAGAAAAGTGGAATACGCCTTATACGGCGCATAAGAACAGTGACATTTGTAACAAAAACAAAGGAAAAAATGAAGACTTTGACAAATACAAAAAGTGTATATAATTGCCCAAAATGATACATCTTGGACATTTTTGTTCAGTGATAAAAACAGAAATTAAAAAAAAAAAAAAAAAAAAAAAAATTGTAAGTAGTTTTAAAGCGGTAGTTCTGGTCCACAGCGCTGCTCATCGATGCACCTATGTCCCCAATACTACAGGAGGAAATAGGAAAATAAAAGTTGTAAACCATTCTAGATGGTGGAGTGAAAAGTTGGTGAAACGAAAGTACCCTAACAAATTCCACCAACCAGTAGACATTAGTCCACCATGTCCCGCGAATTGCGTGATACCAGGTTTTCATGGCAACTGTTAAGTGGATAACTGCCTTCCGGGCTGCACCAGTGTGTTATTTGCTGCAGTGCATTCTGGAAGATAAAATTGCTTTAATATACAGTTACTGCGGACACTAATATGTACCTCCAGCCCAGAGCCAAGACATCCATTTTTTTTCATGGAAGTCAGATTCTTAATTTTCTCCAGCATTTGGTGGTTATACCACGTACATGGCGATGGAAGTTGATGGAGAAGTTTGGAGATATTTATGCGGACACAGTTGTGGATATGCATTGGTATATATTACAAGGAAAATTTTGTGGCTGTGAAGACATTATGCTTAGATTCTTTTCTTTATTGTTTGCAAATCCTTCGGCTGCATTTAAAAACTAACATTGCCATTGGCTTAACTTTAATCAATCTCTCGTTTGTCAAGCCACTCTAATCATTACTTTCATAAGTTTAAAACAATAATACCGCAATCACCATGGTCGCCGATTAAAGTATTAACAACTGTGGGAGGAGTTTTTTTTTACTATAATGTAGAGTGTTCAGTTAACCACGAAATAGATAAGCAAAACACAATGTTTACTGCAAATTGAATAAGGGCAGAAAAATAATAAAATAAAGAGTGTAACAGTTGATTATTTTGTTTCTGGTTTTGAAGTATTTCAGTGTTAAAATAAAACGAGGCAACAACTGATCAGCATTTCCATCTGAAGGCTTGTAAACTTCTATAACTAGAGACCTGAAAAATTCGCGAGTTCGATGACCTGCAGGCTAGACTCTACAGTCTTATGTACAAATATGCAGATATAAGCTGCACATTGGTTGTCTGCTGTCACAGAGTACGGTGACGATTGGACCAGCATTCTCCAGGAGGTGTCAAACATCGTGTGAACCAATAGCTAAAGTCACATAAACACACGTGTTTTGAATTCTAGCTTGTCCCAGAATGAATCCGCGAATTTTTCAGGTTTCTAGTTATAACTAAGGAGAGGAGACGAGCGCATGTTCTAGGCCGGTGGAGTTACTGACCTGGACGGCTCCGACGAGTATGCAGGCGACGTCGGCCGACACGCCGCCGTCGGCGATGCTGAGGATCTGCTCGGCGTAGAAGATGACGGCGTTGACTCCGCTGAACTGTTGGAAGACCATCAACCCGCTGGCGACGAGGAGAGCCCGGCGCGTGCTCGGGTGTAACATCGGGCTCCAGAAGGACCCTCTGCCGCTGGCGGAGGCGACAGAGGACAGACGCTTGGCCTCGCTGCGGGCGTCGCATCTGGGTCCTCGCAGCCAGAGGAGAGCGTCGACGGCATCCTGCTCGCGTCCTCGCGAAGCAAGGTAGGCCGGTGACTCGGGCGCCCAGGGGAAGGCGACGAGGAAGACCAGGGGCACCACGCACAGGGTCAAGGCCAAGGTCGTGGAGTCGCCGACGAACCCCGCGACGTACCCGAGGAGTATCCCCACGGACAGCTGCAGCTGGAAGAAGGACCCGAGCGCCCCGCGGATGGAGGTGTCGGCGACCTCCGCGCAGTATACAGGGGCGACGACAGACACGGCGCCGACAGCGGCCCCTCCTAGGAGCCTCGCGGCGTACAGCTCCCAGGTGGTGGAGCAGAAGGCGACGAGCAGCCACGACACGATGAGCACGGGGGCCAGGAGCAGGAGGGTCGTGCGGCGACCCACGCGGTCTGCGATCACGCCCGCGGGTAGCGCGCCGAAGAGGGCGCCGATGTTGAGCAGCGAGCCCACCCAGCTGCCCTCGGCGATCGAGATGTGAGGAGTGCTGGAGGGATGCTGGAGCAGCGCCAGCCCGGGAGACGACCAGGAGAGCAGGGTGCCCGACGACAGCGCAGCCAGGGTCGCTGTAAACATCCCCGTCAACCTCAGTCACTTATCTCCAGGGTCTATCTTGGATATATTAAGCGCAATAACGGAATGGGTTAATTTTCCACCTTAATTGTCCTACAAATCCAACGAGTGCAAATAGTGGATTGATAATGGTTAGATAAGAAAGTGCTATACATTATATAGATTCATATTAGTGTTATGCTAGTTTTGGTATGCCTAACAACACTAGATTTGAAATGTTATAAGTTTTAATGTGTATTATGTTGTTTATATTGACATAATTCATGTATTTACAAGTAACAGGCTGGCTCAAGAAACTTAACGAAATGATGCGTTAAAGATTTGGAATAAAAACAGGTTGATACAAAAGCAAACTTCTCACCTAAAATATATGCATGGTGCATGCAAATATTCAATTACCACTAATGAGTAGGGATAGGAAAATTTCGCGAATTCATTTCAGGACAAGCTAGACGTCAAACACATGCACACTGAAGTCTTATTTTCAATTGTGTCACAGTTCATCAGGCACGCTTTGGACAACTCTGAGCCAATAGCAGACTTGCAAGTACCGAGTGGCATACTGCCAGGTGTGAAGTAACACTGGCTACTCTCTGGAGCAGCAGCCAATGAACAAACATCTGATGCGCGAGTGTACACAGGACTGAGGAGTCTAGTCTACAGGTCATTGAACTCGCGAAATTTTCCTATCCCTACTAAATGAGTCGAGACCTGGAAATGTCGCGTATTCATTCGGCAACAATTTAGACTCCGCAATCCTTTGTACATTCGAGAATCAGGTAGTAGTTCATTGATTGTTGCTACATTTTAACACCAGACAAGGTAGCACGCGATTCGGTTATTTTCCTTTCAGGTTCGTTATTGGCTGAAAGTCGTTCGAAACGTGTCTAATAAATCATAGTTTAATGGAAGTACAAACACAGCTGTACACGTTAATGCAGTTTAACTTGTCCTCAGATGAATCTGCGGAATTTCCATGTCTCTGATAATGAGGTTTGCGGCCAATAACTTGCTAATCATTCGCATTCACCTTCTTGACCAAGACATATACGACATGGAACACGCAAACACGCTCCAGTTTTTCCTCCGGCCTGAAGTTTTGGAACGCAACCACGGGGATAAGGCTGCATTTTCCAAGTTTCGGAATATAATTCCGAAAGTTCGACTTTAGTAGAAATGTTTCGGAACGCAGCCGTGGAGGCCGCGGGATATTTGCGAAGTTTCGGAACCCATCTCCGGAGGTCCAGCTGCACCTGTGACGTTTCGGAACGCAACCCTAGAGGACTCACCAAGGCCGCCAGCGAGGTATTGGGTGCTCGTCCTCGAACATACGGTTGGCGGCACCGGGCCTGGGTTGCTGTTTTCGCCCGCCATGGCGCAGGTCATACCAGAAACCGTCTTCTGCTGCACACACAGACCCACGCACATTACAGAATAACCAGACAGTCAACACCATACTGTATTTAAGTGTAATGGCATACTGAATTGTATCAAGATCACTGTAGAAAATTCTCTGGTAAACATCCTAAATAGTAGTGGAAGTTTTTAACCTATACAATGTATGGTGATAACACCACACACCAAGCTACAGATATAAGAATGTTTAGCAGCGCTACTATACAAAGTTGGAAGTTCCCTATGCATTTGACTGTTTCCTAAGTAAGTGTAGGAACGCTGCAATGAATGTATAGGGGAAAACATTGCTGTTCCTACTTCCTCACCAAGCGTATACACTGGTATGGTAAATTTCCGAATAATTTCTTAGAGTGTAGGCTATTCACGGTAAAGTGAGCACTTTCTGAAGCACTCTCATTTGGAACTCGATGATAATAAATATATTATAGTGTAGCCTTAGACGTTAACTTTCGAGTCCAGTGAAGTATATTCACTGTGTTTGTTATTTACATGTCAATATTTATTTTTTTTAATGGCGGAAGGATAAACATGACTCATACGAGAAAGTAACTAGGGCCTAAAATCTACTCACTTTTCCGTAAACAGCCTATATCTATTTAGCATTTCTCTCATAAAATTTTGAAACATTTTAAGTAAACGAGATTAAAAGAGCGCCAAATTACATCAATTGCCCTTCAAATGCTCTGACAATACATAAGTAAATTATTTGCCAAAGTTCCATTATTTTTTAACTAAATTCCCGTTGAACTAAGAGAATTGTGCAAATGCAATAATAAGATATTCAAAAGAAAAATATAGAAGAAATTTTCCATAAGAAAAAAAAAGGTTTGTTCTGTACACGAATTGATAACTATGCAATAAATATGGCCACCTTAAAAATAGTATTTACGTCTGTGCAATCACTTACAAAATTCGGTATACATATAATGTACAAGAAGTCAGTGTATACATAACTCAATATAATTTCACAAGCAGAAGTAACATTACATGTACTTATTAAACTTTTCTGACTTAATCCATAACCTCGAGTCCAGCGCTTACACAAAGCCTGTGGATTGTTTTTTTTTTTAATTAGTAAATAAATGCATGTATTTAATTGGTACCGAAAAATTATCTCGGTGAAATGAGATCATATTTTGTACATATAACAATGCAAATAAAATTTCAAGATTAACGAAAGCAAAGCTCTATGATTATAGACAGATATAAAAATAAATGTCTGAATATTGGCATCTTATTTGTCAAAAAACGAACTTAAAATGACACGAAACCAATAATGAAGAAATATAGTAAGGCAACAGGAAAACTAATTTTAGCCACGAAGATGTTGGTACCGAATGTACGTCTGGTACAGACGGAAAATAAAACAGCAATAGGAGTAAAAATATAGACCATAGCACAATATGAAATAAACATATTCAATAAAGGCCAGTGCCAAGAAATTATTTTAACGTTCTTGGCGTAATAAAGGAAACTTTGCCAATAACGGTGTTCACAATAGGTATTTTTGCGGAAAGAAAAAAAATTCAGAAAATTCGATCGCATGCTTACCTTAACGTATGATGGCATGCGCCCTGTAAAATTAACCGAAGCTTATGTAAAATGTACTAAGAATAATAATTGAATAATTTTTATGACACATGATTCTCCAACCATTGATATCATATGTACTTTAAAAAAAATCATCTTGTTACTTCTGCTGGTGACAATGTAGTGATTATGTATAACCCCGACAGTTATACAATGGTGAATCCGGAAAAAGCGCGGGTGGGGGGTGGGGGGACTAGAGGTCTTGAACACCTCCCTTTGAGCTTGATTTTATACTAGACAGGATGAGATTATTCTGAAACAAAGTACACTGTTAATAATGCAGTATTAATGCATACTGTATACTTAGTATAATAACAAGAAATTTTAAGCATCAATATTAATCAAAATACTTTACATTAGGCGTTTTCCAACATTTTAACTAAAATATAATTGAAAACGTAAAATCAAAATCTTGAATTTATAGATTTATGTATTTTTTTCCCCAGGATAAACGCATTAAATCTCTTTTTATTGACAGAGGCGGTTTTCGAAAATAAACTGCTAAAATTTAAGCGAAAATACGGACTTGCATAACGGGGACTACACTCCGAGATAAATTCCTGGTAAACTTCGTAAACTCAACTGGAACTTTTGAACCCGCATACCGTATGGAAACAATACTACACATCCGGCAACAAATGTGGAATATTTAGCGTCGCTGCTATGCAGAGTTGGGAAGTTTCATTCGCATTCGAGTGTTTTCTGAGCAAATGTATGAACGCTAGCATGAATGTATAGGAAATAAATGTACCATTCGCGCTTTCTCACTCATGTGTATACACTCGTTTAGTAACTTTGCAAAAAATTTCTTAGAGTGTAGAATTCTAAAAGTGAAGATTTCTTCTAGCCCTTTGAGGACTATGCGCGTATATACTCGGGACTACGTTTATATGGAAATTTATTTGCTCTTGAAGACAAATCTCACACTTCTATAGTTTTACTATTTCGCTAGAATTTATCGGAATCTAAATATTAAAAAAAAGTGAACTAGTCAACATTTCAGTCTGTGAAAATATAACTTCTCTCGTTGATAATTTTTCAAACGAACATAGTGGATTGCAAAACTTGTTATTTCTATCGCGACACATTACTTGGTACACAGCCAACGCGTGACCTCATTGGTTCACGGTCAGCCAATAATAAACGTTGCAGAGTACAGTAGGAGTGTCCGGTATAGTCAAGACCAATAGGACGATGGATACAGAGAACAGCCAAAATCATATTGCTGTAGTGTAGAATATATGCAGCTCACTTCAAACTTGTCCTCAGTGCTAGTAAATCCATGCCATCCTCAAAGGGTTAAATGATATACAATAACAGACGTCACTTAGATTACTTATTTGTTAAATAGAACTTTCGTTACTGAGGCTGTTCTCGCTTTATGTTGGCCTGGGAAGTGTCTTCGAAATGAGGTCACTGCTCCGACAAGTCGTCAGACTTATGGTGTATCTAAGGGTCAGATAGCAAGGTGACTAGCTGTTCGACCCCGGGTTCCTGTCTTCGTAGACGTCGGATCATGCCCTTGAGTTCACGTGGGGACTGTGTTCGAATCCAGTGCGACGTGCTTTTGATAACCTTCTCGTGTCATGAACCCTTGCTCACTTCACGAGAAATATTCGTCTGGTGAACTCCGTCGGATTTCAAGAGCCCGCGGTGGTGTAGTGGTCAGACTACTCTCCTCCAACTTAGGCGTACCG
Source organism: Dryococelus australis (assembly GCA_029891345.1). Classification (NCBI taxonomy): domain Eukaryota; kingdom Metazoa; phylum Arthropoda; class Insecta; order Phasmatodea; family Phasmatidae; genus Dryococelus; species Dryococelus australis. Next base: position 26,843,900 of record CM057008.1, on the reverse strand, counting down.
GGTTCGATTCCAGGCGGGATCATTCCCAGATTTTCGCACGTGATAATGTGCCGCTGGCAGGCGGATTTTCTCGGGTATCTCCCGTATCAGTCGCCCTTTGCATTCCGGCGCTGCTCCATACTCACCTCGATTCACCCTCATCGGCTCTCAAGACCTCGCCGTTGAGAGCTGCCCAAATCTCTCAACTCAACTCAACTCCACACTGCGTGCTTCGGTGTCTGCCGATTTTCCTTGCGGCTGATAGATGGAGCTAGTGATTTTTCGTGAAAAAAAATTAGTTCACTTTAGACTTTAATAATATAGGCACCCAACAACAGTTTGTCTATTGCAATTGGTTGCTGTCTGCTTTAGAAGTTGTTTTCATATTTGACCGGGCCACTGAGGATTCGGCAACATCGGCACAGCTCGTACGTGATTCGTGTGCAGACAATTAACACGTGTCAAAGAGTAATTCAGCCAATCAAGATAGGTAAACGACCCTACAGTGTTTTGAAATATAACTTGTCTTTAAATGTTTTTGCGAAATTTCACTACCCCTACTGATAGACTCAGAAGCCGTGCTACTGACACAGAACAGATCAGAGGACAGAAGTAAAACGGCGTGGCAGTTCCTCTGATGTGGGCATGCCCTTTCGCTGATTTGCTGTGCGAGGTTCTGTATAGGGTCTTGTGTATAATTGGCTGCTGCCGGGAACAAGTCTGGCAAGTCAGTATCCAGGCTCTGATTGGCCAACGCCGTTTCGCCATCTTGCTCGCTAGTGCGGCCATTTTGTTGGCGCGTGTGGCTAGTGTTCGCGACACCCGCCACACGTTCGTGAGTCTGTATTCCTAACATTCTGTGCTACTGCTCGTGGTTACAAGTGATCTTGTCACTATAAGCTATTAATAGTAAAGTGAGCACTTTTTAAGGCCCCATTAATTCTCTTCTTTCAGCCAAATTTCTGTCTTTCCGCCAATTTTTAATATAAACATTGCCCCGTGGCGGATAAATACAGTGCATAAGTTCCGCCACTGTTAAAAATTACCATCCGAGGTTACAAAAAAGAACTGTGGTTAATGCCTGTTGGGAGGGCCTTAAAAAGTGCTCACCTTAAATGAATAGCCTATATTGCCTAACGCAAAGCCTAGGTCTCATTGGGTGTGATAAAATTAAGTACCGTGTCATGTTAAGCAGAGCACGTGTGACTTTTTTTTCTTGTTGCAACACCTAATACCGTAAATCAAAGAGGGTCGAAATAAGTTAAGGTGACTTCAGACCAAGACGGTCTCTGTTAGATTTTCAGGCAAGCGATATATATATATAATCATTAGATATAAGTTTACGTACGCTTAGACTGTGAAACCGCCCCGCTGTTATCCTTCCGGTAAAAGTTCCTGCATTAATAAACATATTAAATGGTCAAGGAACAAAAAATATTAAAATTAAAGCCTTGCTGCTATATGTGTAATCAAACCACATCATTTATAAATCAAGTGAAGGCAGTTTTCATCGAATTAAAAGAACTTCGATTTATGCTTAGTCAGAACGAAGCAAACATAACTCGAGGAATGCTAGGATGTTGTTACGTTTTGTACATTCGTTAGTACGTCATGTTAACAATAATAATTCAGAAACATATCTAATAGTATTATCCGCTAACGCAACGTTACTGCGGAAAGAAAACTGCACCTGGACCGTTTGCGTTTGTTTGGGACACGTACCCAGTCGAGTTTGCAAGTTCGTTAAGTTTGCACTCGGCGAGCAGTGCACGATTTAAGTTGTTCTGCTTAATTTGGTTCATCGCAAAAATCATGCGTGAAGCACGGGAAACAATCCACAGTAGTTACAGCGGGGGTAAAAAAAAAAAAAAAAAAATTGAAAACATAACATAAACACAGGGTGAGTCACCTGCGCCCTATTTTTCCGTGTGTATGCAACCCGCATACAATACAACTCGTCTAACAAAACATTGATCTTACCAGAACACCACCTGCGTGTTGGTTCGTTGTGTCGGCAATGCGTTGAGGTGCAGGCTCGCTTCAAAGAATGCACATCCTTTTGTTGCGTTGGAACAGGTTATTGCGATGTTCACCGAAGACGTTCGTACGTGACGACTGCGTCCTTGGTAACACACATCCGCCTCGCTTCGAGCCGTTGCGTTTCTTCGTTAGACATGAAAAATACAGTCGCCGCTCACTGCATTGACGAAAATAAATCAACGCTCACGTGCAGTTTTTTTTGTGGCGATTTTCTCTATTTTCGCGCCGCTGATTGGTGCAGGCTGACAAACGGCGTCGAATCTTCAGATAAGAGACGAAGGACCGTATTACGAGTCCGGACACGGCACGGGATTCGGGCTACACTGGTGATCATTATTTTACAGACGAGGAGATGTTTTGTTAGATGGGTTGTATTATGTACGGTTTTTAGCGTAGATACATAGATATGCGTGTCTATGTGTATATATAGATGCACACCTCACGCAAGAATAGAACCAGGACTCTTTATAACCATAGTCCGTCCTGTGCAGTAGTCTACTACTACACTGTAAAACAAATTTGAGGTGAAATTCCCTTGCATGTAAGGGAAGCTAATTACCTCTTAAATGTAGAGTAAATTTACATAACAAGTAAAGTGCTATTCCCTAATCGTACGGAAAAGGTATCTGACAAAAGTGGAGGAAATATTCCATACAAGTAAGGGAAAATTAACTGTATTTAATAATAAAATTATATTAGAAACATCCCGGAGTGTAAGTACTGTTGATTGTTTTACTACCCACGTCCTCTGACGAATAGTAACCGAAACCTCGACACTAAAATCCTCGACACTTGCTGGCGGGTAGGCGCTAGCCATGGTCCTCTATCACGATAGGCCGGTGCGCTGCCCTTTATACCACGACGACAGCGTGTCAGCGTCAGTGAACATTAGCGTGTTATAGGAATGTTTCTACCGCACGTCATCCACTTAGCTGTTGAGACAATGCTGAAGAGATGCACGCGTCGTTAGGTAACTTTCACATCCTTGTATGGGATTTTCCACCGCTATGTACGTGAGTTTTTACTCCGGAGTGCGATAATTTTACCTTACCCGCAAGGTAAACTATGTGTCCCCCCCCCCCCCACTAGTTTGCGAATATTGCCTTACACTTGTCAGGTAATTTTCCCATTATTTTTACAGTGTACGCAGAAACAATCTTTACAGCGATCTACAGTAGAGAAACTTATTTGCAAGAATGTAGCAAGGGGTAGTCATGCTTGAACAATAGCATACGAGCAGACCGAGTAGGTATGTGTGTGTCGCCACAGTTACACGTTCAAAGCTGAATTTGAGTGCTATGTAAACATTACAGAAATTAATAACCGCCGGCTGAAAACATGGCATATTTTTAGTAAATGTCTAAACAACGGTCTTCACGTGGTTCGGATGCCGACCCTTATCACAGATATCTCGTCTCTTTATATTCTCTCTGAGCATGAACAAGCGACACCGGGACCATAGAGTAATAAAGAATACAGAGGCGAAATAGCCACTTACTTTGCGAACTCTAGCTGAAGCCGTTCGCCAATCAGCGCCTGGTAGCCTGCACGCCAGCCCAGCCAATAGGGAATCTTTCGTAGCACGCAGTAGCCGATCAGACACAGGGTCCATTTCCAGAGACTGGCGTAGCCAATCAGACAATGGGTGTATCGACATCAAAGAACCTGCCACGTAATTTCGTCCTTGTGTAATTATCTACTCGGCACCGAAGCTCTAAAATTAAATAATTAAAAAAAAAACACTATTACTGGAGACCTGCAAAATTCGCGTCATTTTTATTTGTGTCAAGCTAGAATTCACAGTACTGTATATACTCGAGCCGGCGCCGTTTCTCCATTGGCTGCTGCCTTGACGTTAAGTCACTCCCTTTCCGAGTGAACTTCACGTGATTGGGGCAAACGGTCGTGGAGCGTTCATTTACTGGCGCAGAGTTACCAGGGGCGTGTCAAATAAAGACTGGTCCAATGACAAACGTATTTCAAAGGAAAAATGTTTTAAGTTCATCATGTCCTCAAATAATAACGCGAATTTTGCAGGTCTCTATCTATTACAGCTTCTGTTTATAGTGTCCCAAAATTTCAGTTTCTGTTTTGCTTTATGCACGTCAGTGTAACGCTCATCTTTTTAGTAATGCGCTTATATTCCCAAAAATTTCACTTGAACCACGCACGGACAGTGATAATGGGGACACAAGAATGCCACGAAAATATTTTCGCACTTGCTAAATTTAAATATCGTACGGGCATACCAGCCGTCTTGTTATGCTTATTGGTGACGTGTCTTGGTTAGAAAACATTGTCTCACTTGACTGGCCAGTCATAATTGGAGTAATGCGAAACTGTACGTCTGTGATTCGTGGGCAGATACCTAGGACGCGCAACACCTAGATCATCCATTCACGAAAGTGGATCTGAGATGAAGTTTTATGAAATACAACTGGTCGTGAAATAATTTCACGAAAATCGGGTGTCCATAGTGATATCTAATCGCACGACGGTGTGGCACAAATAAGAAATAGTCGTATCACAATGTCTCAATACTTAAGTCTTCTGTCCTATCGCGACTTGCCAAATCCTTGAGTAATCTTGACACTTTGAAGTATGCTCACAAGACAAGTTAGAAGCGAGTCAACTATATCCACTTCTGCAAGAACACCGGTTCTGTTTGTGGGCTGTGTTAGAACTCACCATCGTCCTATTGGTCCATACCACACCGGACACTACCCTGTACTTTACAGCGTTCATTATTGGCCTGTCATCAATCAATGTAGAGCAAAGCTGATATTGACCCAATCAAATGTCCTATATCGTATAAAAGGATTTGCAATCAATCACGTATCTTTGAGTGGCTATAAAAAGGCGATTCTGTCGTTAGCAATATCTCTGCTAGGGCGCTGTCGTGTTCTTGTGAGGTCGTGTTAAACACTAACCGAATAAAGACTGCACATCCATGCGTGCTTTGTGCTGAACAACAAAGAAATTTTCAAATTAAGTGGCTGGATCGCCCCTTATACAGAAATTGTTTGTTTAAGTGTCATAACGGAAGTGTCAGAGCAGAGTCATTACTGAAAAAGTTAATTATAGAAGCACTACGTTTCGTGGTACTGTGTAAATTTTTGTACCTGATTGTTAATAGATGCTTCCTGGTTGTGATTAAAAGTTGAGAACAAATTAATATATGGAATTTTGTATTAAGTTAATAGTTGGATAAATATGCCTTGGTTAATATATTATGTCTGTAATAATAGGTAAGGCATTTAGCTAAATTCTATTGTCACATTTTAAAGTAAATCGTCATAAATTTGAATCAGGAAGAAATAAATAAAAAATGTAATATGACGCGCGACGTGGGCTCTTAAGGGGACTACGTAGCTGCGCGTCCAAGGTCAATAAGCGAGGGAGCGATACGGGCGTAAGTTCCACGCTCGCCTAGCGCCTCATCGCTCCTACGCGCGAGGCGTGCCGTGTTTCCGTCGTAACGCTGTACGGTGCAAATTAGATCTGCAACATAGGAGTTTTATTACACCCGATAAAAGACCACAGATTGGTATTTTTCTTTTGCCGCTTAAGGAAACTGCATAGGCAAGTTTTAAAAATGCGATATTTGAACATTTTCACGAATTTTTTTTTTCTCCGAGAATACATTCAATATGACTGAAGTAAATATATATATATATAAAAATAGCGGCATAGATAATTGTTCTTTAATCTTTTCTGACACAAAGTCATATTTCCAGAATTTTTATTTACCGAGATACGCGATTACGCGCAAACAATGATTTCACAGAAAAAAGATTCAGTACATTAGGACTCTTAACTTCGCTCGAGCTACAATCGTGCGTAGTCTACAAAGTGTTAAATCCGTGGATTATGCGGCGAGAAGTTACAACTGACCTTCATCCTTCGCCGATGTAGAGTTCGTCCCGCAGGGAGTCGATCACGACGGAGTCCTGGCTCGCAGATCTACGGAGGCTCTACGTCGACAGAGACACGTCGAACTGGCACGGCGGCGAGTGCCGGAGTACTTATAGGACAGCCCTCGGCGTCGGGCGATAAACAGGGAGACGTCTGGACACCCCCCCTTCCCCCTCCACCACCACCCCAGAGACCCCCGGGGGTCGCCGATGATGCCCCCTGCAACACGGCGGTCACGCGACCAACCGGCCTTCGACGGCGACGAACGTGACTTAGCGCGTACGGTGCACTGACTTCGACTTCGCCAGTCGTCTCCACTGACGCAAATACCCCGCCCCCTTATCACATCCTGTTACGTAAGTAATGCGAGTGTGTTATGATTTCAAAATTTGTTTTGATCCTCCGTACGCACCTCCTCCCCTCCCCTATGCTCATTACCGTCGAGGGAAAAAAAAATCCTTGATCCTTAACTTTTCGATTATGTTGACAGTTATCTGTTTATTTTAATCTCTTTATTTAATATTTTATTTTATCGATGACATCTTGACATTCCTCTTTCGATTCATTCTCTGGGCAAGAAAAAACAACTAGCAACTGTGAACACATGTTATTAATATTCAAGTCGAGCGAGGGTTTCCATGAAAGAAATCAGTACCATCATATTCAGCAGAAATTATCTACAGTGTACTTCTTCCTACTTATGTATTTCACAGAACACTAATTTATCTGCCTGAGCATTATTTTTATACCAAATCAATTAAATATGCGTTTTTTTTTTTTATGTCTAGACAACACTGAGACGTAAAATGGCACATGAAAAAATGTTGTAAATCTCGTGAAAACCAGTTTGCCACATTTGTTTCAGATCGCTCCGACGGGTTAGTGTCCGTGGATTTTGAAGGCCACCATTTAGAAAATCAGTGTCTGATCAAAAGATTATACCGGATGTTCACGAACAAATTATAATAAATACCAAAGTGGAGTAGATAATTTCAAATGGAGTATATTTCATCAAGGAACCAATAATGTAACTTCCATAGTGAACCCGCTAATGGCAGTGGAAAATGTGAAAGCGGGAAGCCAATCACAATAACTAGGCTACAGGCAGTTCAATGAAATGACACTTTATTTACACGCATGGGCTGAAGGCATGGGGACAAGAGTGTCTGTTCAAACTGTCGGCCACACAGGCAAAGGTTTCCGGCATATTGAGCTCATCCCTCGTGTCAAGTGGCGTGGCACACACCGTAGATTTGATGTGCCCCCCCCCCCCCCCAACTGTGATGATGTCAGGTGAGCGTGGTGGCCATGCTATGGGGAGGTTTATAACACTTGCTCAACAACATCTTTACATTAAAGTTTAGGCCACAGTACACATAATAATAATTTAATTGATAAATAGATGAATATTGGATAACACATAATAAAATTTTAATGAAATATAAGTAATTACTACCAAAATATTTAATTATTAAATTAAATATTCAAATTAGAAGTAATTAATGTAAGTATTCCCTTACTTTTTTCATTTTTTTTTTCACTTAAATGAAAAAAAGTAAGGGATTAAGAGTATATAAGAATTTATACACAATATTATTTACCTTATATTAAGTTAGTATTATAAAATATTTAAGTATTATAATATAAATGATTTATTATAATATCTTTATTTATTTATATTTATATTATAATAAATCATTTATATTGTTCCTCCCGTACCTATCCACTGGTTTGGGAAATGCACGTCGAGGTGCCGGCGAGCCGCAATGGCGAAACGAGGCGGGACCCCGTCCCGTTGAAACCACATATCGCCTTGCGAGCACATGAAGGAACTTCCTCCAAGTATTCCAGTAACACGTCCTGCAGGATCTGTAGTGTATAGGCTGTTCACGGTAAAATGAGCACCTTTCAAAGCTCTGCTTAAGACCAACTTGTATGAACGTCGTGTATTATTCCGCCAATGCTGTCATGGACCTAATCACTTTATCCTTGCGTCGGTTAAGTGAAACTGTGAAATTATTGGAAAAGTAAATACTTTACAGTTCTGCTCATTTTTACACTCCGACGCATTGAAAAACATTAAAGCTAAATAAATAATTGAAGATACCACAAATGGTTACTTAACACTTTTTATTTGACGTTATTATATTGAACTACTTTCCCTCCAGCGTTACCAACTTTAATGGGCTCATGTCACTCAGTGCGCCCGTTAAAATATATGCAGATAGGAGCAGTGAAAATTGCCTAAGGTTGATTTAAAAAGTGTTCACTTTATCGTGAACAGGCCTTGTATGTTAGCACCTCCGAGACTGCGACCGCGCGGTACTGAGCTGTGTTATCAAACATGCAGATCTGCCCACAGGCTGGTTACAATGCCACGAACACATAGTTGCATACGCGCCCCTGCACTTCGCCACTGTCATTAACAGGTTAACTATGGACGTTAGACTATTGGTTCCTTCATGAAATATGCTCCATTTGTACATACCTACCCCACTTTGGTGTTTATTAACATTTGTTCGTGAACATCCGGTATTTAGTCGCCTAACTCTGGCATTACTTTCCCGCCAAATTTAGTGGAAATCACTATAGAACAGCTTCTGAGATGAACTGTATATTAGCTTTGATTTTAGAGTGTGCTACATTTCTATATTGGCAATAGTCGACTTATGCTCACGTTTAACGCCACCAGCGTGATAAGTTTGTTCAAATTAGTTGCGTGGTACCTGAGAAATGAAATTTCGCCTTAAACTGTATGGTCACTATCCAAAATGTGTCTCCCGTAACTAATAGCTATAAAAATTGATATCACAAAACTTTATTGTAATGAAATTCTTATTATTAAAATGGTTATTTAAGTTGAAACTCAGTTCTTGAGTTTTGTTGTGTTAGCTACCTAACATTTGAGGACATCATCTTCTCCGAATATAGTACGGTAATTACTTTTGTGAATGATAATTTTTATCGTGTGTTAATCGCTAAATTCATAAAGATCAGTAATAATTAAAGTATTTGCAAATTTGGTTGTCATTTTAAGTTAACTTATTATTTCACACAAAAATTTTGGTCATATTTATTCTACCGGAGAGTTTCTAAATATCCCTGTTCATTCACCACTCGCAACCATCTTTCAAAAGATTTACGCATTATTTTCGTAATCCGTGCGAAACCGTGACCTCAGTTGCTTGTAAATATTTTCTCGAAGCAGATCGCGAGTGTGACTCTGCAAATTCTATTGCGATAGAGCTCAATAACAGTTGAGTACGAAAGCAATAATATAACGCATTCCGGAGTAACTTGCAACAGTCGCGTATGACGTCAAGGCGTAGGATCAGGCACAGAGGTCAACTGACGACAAGATTTTGGAAGTTGTGGTTTCTCTTGGAGGCGTTCCAGAACAATGGCACGCGAGTAACACTTCGACTGCTTCAAAAAACAGCGCGAGTAAAATGTTTCACTCGGGTTTATATTTGTCCCATAACTACACGGTTGATTCCGGTGAGTAACTGAAGACTTCGCGCCAAATATGAACCACGCTTTAGTCGATCTGACGGAGTTGTAAGATATTTCGCACCTCGTCACGGGCTCACGTAGAAACAGTGCGAATCTATGTTTCTGGCACCAGAAGTTGATATCAATGTTGCATTGGTCTACGTAATGTGAATTACACAAAGTTACAAGACCATCATCTGCATAGCTGTCCCCAGGTATCAATGCAAATTTGTACAGAACTTTGCCGTTAGGCAGTGTACATGATATTGCCAACTGTCCGCATGTTTTCCACTACGTATAAAGTATATGTTATCTGCTCTATGCTGTTTCCAGATTCAGTTTTACTTAAGCCACGATTGGTCTGGACATTATTGTAAAAGGCGCCTTCCTTGGTGTTTAATTAAGTCTTCAGATAATATTGTAACGACGAAAGTACATCAAGCAACATTCTTTCAGCATTTATGCATTCGAATGACATGTTATATTAATATAACCACTGGTATAATTTTAATCGAATAAAGTGCAGGTTTTTTTTTTACAGAATTCTTTTGGCACAATCTAGTTTTGGTATACAATCCACACTCCCGAAAAGAGAGAATTGGTGCTGTACTCATATATATATATATATATATATATATATATATATATATATATATATATATATATATATATATATATATATACACATACACACAATTTATTTCAATTTAAGTAATAAACGTCATTTACATTTTAAAAATCTTCCACCTAAAACACGAGCACAAGAAATAATTAGCCGATAAGATCGCCAACTTAACATGCCACGAAAATATGCGAGAATCCAAACTACTTCTTCCACTGTCGTGATTCTGGCTTTGTTCGCGTAAGTAACGTTTTAGAAATTTAAGTCATACGCGCAATCGATTTTTATTTAAACCAAGGTATGTTATCGTACTCAAAATAGCTAACTTTTTTGGATAGCGTTGTATAAGTAACTGAGCATAGTGAAAATGAGTTAGAGCAGTCCTTCCACAACTATGCATGTGGCACAAAGACCTTGACGGCGTTTGGTTTGCATAGCACATTACGCGAAGCTGACTGGCAATTCGGAACACACACACACACGCAGTAAACTCGACACGGGAACACGTCCCTTGTTAATCCGTGGATTGAACGACCGGTTTATCACTGTCGCCAAGGCCCGGTAAACAATTCCCCACACATTTCCTTTGGCCCAGTGCACTCTTCCCACTTCCAATTTAAGCTGCTTTTACAAGGCGTGAAATGAACTTAGCACGAAACATCGCATGGAAAATCTCACGCTAAAATACCACGCAAATTCCATACGAAACATGTTCTCACAGTTTATTCAGAATATTTGTAACAAAATTTCTACTTGTAAGAGAGAAGTTGACGACCCCGACAAATTACTTAGTATACTCGGCTCCTATAAGTACACCTATCTCTGTATCACCTTTTTGAATAATAATCAATGCAAATAAGCGTACACTATTTTGCTTAAAGTATACTAAACATTACTGACGGCCATCTATGGCATGCTATACAATAGGTTACATGATCAGCACAGAGGACCAATAGAGTCGCTTGTTTCGTGCTACTCCCATAAAAAAAATTAGGAAATATTGTTTCTCCTAATTATGTACGATATCTGACACGCACGAGAAAAATTATCGTACGGAATATCTAGCATGGCCGGCATCATGTACGAGTGTAGCATATATGTATATTGCGTCGTGTTAGAGCTGCTTTAATATATAATTAGTCTACACGGTACAATATTCCTGTACTTGTTACAAGCAGTCCTTTTGAAATTGTTTGCCAAAGAATTTCTGGTAACTGTACAGGTGAAATATTTTATATTTGCAACACATTATTTTAGAAAGTAGTCGATATTATTTATGTAGTTCAATGTTCATAATGAACTTGAAGTTTATAACACTTGCTAATTAAAATCCAAAATTAATTTTACAGTAAGGTTTCATGAAATTTACTCTGATTAATTTGTAGTATTACAAAAATATATTTGGCAATTTGTTTCCAAAGAGTTCCTCCTAGAAACGCAATTTTTTTTACAGCGTACAGTTGAACTATAGTCCATCCCCCATTGGAAGCAACTTTCTCGGAGCCCTGCTAAATATCTACTTGCAAGCCCGTTTCGTATCCTTCCGCCAAATGTAAACAAACATTGCCTAGTGACTGACATGTAGCATATGTGAAAATCAATGTTTACATGCCATTGTGTGTGTACATGTGTTCGTACACTTTCGCTACGCCTAAAATTAAACATTGAAATATGACTTCTATTTTTATACATGTCAAATGTGTTGTTTACAGTTTACAGTTTTTCAAATAATTCTCTCTTAGGTCTATTTCAGAAACCACTTCGTACGAATATTCACAGTTTAGGTCTATAACATTATTTAGATCAGCTTTATGACGTTTTAAAAATGCCTGAATTAACGATAGTTCTTACGGTTACGTTACATAAACATATTTGTTTTCCACGACGTATTACATTACACGTAATGCACGTTAATATTTTGCCGCGACTGTATTAAACACTATTACAGCTGCTGGATAATGAACTGTAGTATTTAACTTTTTGTTATTGATATGTGTTGCGTTATTTCTTTAAAAGGACGGCCTCAGTTCGAATAACGAAGGAATAGCCAGTCCAACGAAAAAGCGACATTATAATCAAGCACGCGACTCGTGTCGCTAATTTTTTTGATAGAAACTTAAAATATAACGATGAATATGCACTCAAATAAGCCTACCGTAACTTTTATCTCACTCATATTTATATGTATTGCTACTTACTACGTATTAGGTTTACTGGAATTTATTGGGGCCGGACTCGGTTATTTTGTTGGGATTGGTGGTAAATCACGTTACACTACTGTGTTTCAAACACCCAGGACAAGGGACAACGTTGTGTTAAATAAACATACGTGGATGTAAATAAATAACTTCATCATAAAAACAGTTCACATTTACAACGTATAAATAGTTCACATCAAATATTTGAAATCACGCACACACAGATCCAGCGTAACTATCACCAAACAGCCAAGCCACGCTATTTCCCACGCAACGGTTAACGAAACACACTGTAACAGTATATTTATTCGTGCGGCGGAAACACAGATTTATCACAACATCGTAACTTGCTAAGGTAGGTTTAAAAAAAAAAAAAAAACGTGTACAAACGTGATGTGGTAATTTGAAGTATTTTTCGGAGTAAATATAATTTACGCTACGTTTGGTAAAATAGCAACACGCCATCTCATGACTCGCCACGTCTGCCAACTTCACTTTGTTTCTGCCCCGCCATAATATCTAAATATATTAAAATAAGTATTCAAACATTAAAATCTCTTTTCAGTTGTAAATTACAAATTAAAAAATCATTATTTTGCTGTAATGAGTATGAAATATGCTACAATCAAAACATGTACAACTCTATCGCGTACTAGCAAAGTGAAACTTCCAGAGTGTGAAAGAGACAAAGACAGAGACAGAGAGAGAGAGAGAGAGAGAGAGAGAGAGAGAGAGAGAGAGAGAGAGAGTGAGTGAGTGACAAGACTCGCTCAGCAGATAGTTGCTTCAAAGTTGCTCTCGCTCGTTAAAACAACACCGTACCATTACGGCCTACTCACGATATTTTCCGCTGTTATTTTAAACTGTAAAAATGAGATACGTTGCCATTTATATTTAAATATTTCAATAGGTACCGTTTAATTTACAAATAGTATACTAAAAAACTAGGTTAAAATAATATTTTAACTGTGAACTATTTCTTACCGGCCATTGCCAACACGTCGCTGCTCTCGCTGTTGTTAATTCATATTTAAAAATAAATGAATATTACAAGTTATAGAAGATATTAAGGCAAAGTTTCATTTATTCAATAATACATTACTCTAAAGTTAATCATAGTGTTATATATTTGTGGAATACAGGTTATTGAAAAGAACAGGTTGACATGTTATGCCTAGAGTGTTTTTTCAAAGGTTGATTTTCATAAGTCGCTTCCAATCAGGAATGGACTATACGTGGAAAAACGAACGGTGATTATGCTTACACACAAACTCCGAATTACTTTTCAGAGAAAAAAAGAGGGGAGAGGTGACATGACGTTGGCTATTGCCAACTGCTCCCGGTTAATTTTTTAATTCCAGAAAAATAAAACACTTTATTCCGTATAATAGCTGTTTGTGAACTGTAACCTTCAGACAAGAATTCCCTTTCTTTTCGAAACAGTTTGTGGCAGTACTTCAAACGTACTGCGCATTTTTTATATTTTGTGTTGGGTTAAAAAAAAAAAAAAAAAAAAAAAAAAAAAACACTTCGCACTTAAAATAAATGTAAAATGTTTGCTTTCAAATAGTGTTACTGCACGTCAGGTAAGAATGAAGTTAAAGTGTACTACATTTGAAGTGTTGCCTTATAAATATCAGCTTTTGATATCCTACTTTCCTAATGCACTGGTCATAACTATAAGTTTGTTATAATACATATATGGAAATAATTACAGCTGGTATATTTTAAGTACCTAATTGAGTTAAATTTTCTTCTGAAATATATTGCTTCATCGTATACGGATACTGGATTATATAAAAAAGAAAAAATGCTTTCAACTTATAACTAAAACAAATTTCCGAAATTTCACCACCTCAATCACTTCGAATAAATCTATTGTACTTTTCCGTTTTCACTTGTTCTCTTAAATTACAGGCTCCTTTGTGCCCAATAGATAAGTTTTAAATGCAAAATATGCACTGTACACTAGTTTCCAGATATTTACAGCGACGTTCTTTGGTGAAATAGCATTTTAGTTTAGGTATTTTGTAATCTTACATATGTTTACAAAATGTATGTAAAACACGTGTCTACACTCACACTTGTCTGACTAAAATGCTCATGCAGCTGTTCCACATAAATAGGGATAGGAAAATTTCGCGAGTTCAGTGACATGTAGGCTAGACTCCACACTCCTGTGTACACTGGCTCCTCAGCTGTGTGTTCATTGGCTGTTGCCCCAGAGAGTGGTTAGTGTTGCCTCACACCTGGCAGTATGGGATTCGTAACGTGTTTCTTTGCAACTCCGCCATTAGCTCAGAGGCGTTCAGGGCGTGTCTAATAAACTGTGATCCAATTGCAAATGTGCCTTCACTGTATATGTGTTTGACGTATACCTTGTCCCGAAATGAATTCGCGAAATTTTCCTATCCCTACACATAACGAATAAAATAATAAAAACAGAGTCCGGAGAATTCGGATGTTAGGTTCATTCGGAATTATTCCATCCGGAGAGTGCGCATGGATAGATTTGGACGGTCCTTAACATCATCGAGGTCTTGAGAGGCGATGAAGGTGAAGCGAAATGAGTATGGAGCGGCGCCGGAATGCAAGGGGCCGGGAGGAAACGGGAGATCTCCGAGAAAACCCGACGACCGGCGGCATTATCCGGCACGATCCCCACGTGCGAAAATCCGGGAGCGACCTCCGCCGGTAATCGAACCCGGTTCGCAGGGGCGGGAGGCTAGCAGTCTAACCACTACACCATCGCGGCCCCTAAGGCGTTTTAGGCAGTGTCTCAATTCGAAAGTGTGCTCACTCTCAAGCGCCACTCTCACGCAGGCGCACTCTGGCTCACTGTAGCGAATTGAGACTTGTGCCCTCTGTAAGCATTCGGCATTATTTATCTGACAGAAAAGGTAATAAATAGCGATAAATAAGATCTTGCTGGTCCTTCACTTTCCTCGAATAAATTTACAGTATTTCATGAAGTAGTAACTTATTTTAATTTGTTACTGCATGATTAAAAACCTAATTGTTATGTGCTGATCACAGTATTTAATAATATGTACACAATCAACTTAAATGAAACGTGAACATAATAATCATAAGTTGATATGTTCCATAGCAAATTGATTATTGCTGTTATTACACATTTCACAATCCAATGATTAAATAAAGTCGATAAAATATTTCTAAATTGGGACACGGCCTTAGGCTAAGTTTAAATTCGCCTGAAGTACATACTTATGCATACCTTTCCCCGGTAGTGACGTAGCAAGTGCTGTCCGAACTACAAATGAAGTATGCAAGTATACAAGTAAACGAAGTTGTATACTTCTCGCATACTTGAGGAATATATGCCGCCATTTTGAGAAGCAATTTGTAGGTTACAATTGATTCCCGACATAATTATTTGAGTTAAAGCTTAATTAGGGAAACATTACTATTTTTTAGACATAGAATTTTGAACTGAGTAAATAACTATCGCAAGTTTCGCCTTTAAAAAGGTTTAAGAAATAAATTCGTATTAGGCCTATGTTCCTAAACTATAGAAGCTAAGATTAAAAAATGCAGTCCAAACTGCACTTACATACAATAATTCAAGACAATAAATGTTTATGTAAATCAAATAAAAATATTATTTAATACTTTATTTAACCACCAAAACTTTCGGCAATTATCAAATTATTAGTCGGAATACATGAACATTTGAAGTGGTTAGCTGGCTAATAATTGGTACCGAAGCCAACAAGACTGCCTGTCCGAATTCATCAAGTTTGGTGCCAAGGGTAAGTGAAGTATGCAAGGATGCAAGTACGCAAGCATATACCTGAGTTCGGACACGGCCTTAGTGTCAACCGAGATGCGAACACGCTGGCGCGCATAAAGCCCCGGCTACAATCGCCGCAAGAATTAACAGTAAAAAATTGAACCCACGCTTGCATATCAGGCCAGCTACAACACAACATAACGGCGTAAGATGGCGCGGTAACGGCGTAAAGAGGATTGAATATTTTCAGTTTTTTTTTTTTACGTCGAGTTTTACGCCGGCCAATCACGAGACAACATTTCCAACCACGAGAGTCAGTGCAGTGCAAACTTATGACAAGAACATAGTTATTAACTCTCTGAGGACTATACTCGAGTGTAGTTCAGGCAAAACTTGTTCGAATATTTCATTCCACAATAAAAAACAAAACTGGTCCGGGTAAACCTACACCAATTCCCTATTTCATAAGGATTTTATATAGGAACTAATACATCATCAACAACGAACTCCGTAAATGAACGACAAATTTTTGTATAGTTACGGAAATCAACACGATGGTATGTACGTCCTGTTACATACGATAGAACATTTGGCTGTAAAACGGCAAACTCGGCACTCCATTGGTTGGCAGTCGGCCAATACGGAAATACTGGTGTCCTTTTGACCAGTAGAATGATGTTAGGTGACAATAGAGACCAAAATAACACAGTGTCCCTGCAGCAGTATGGATATAGGTGACTAACGTCTAGCTTGTCTTTAAAGCTGGTAAAAGTGTGTCGACCTCAAAGCGTTAAATGAACTTTGCGGTACAGTTCCGTGTTCCGTTTATTTAAATAGTCAACGCAATTATTAATATGCAATACCACAATTTAAATATCCCTAAACACTATTCCCGCAAAACATTTTCCCATCACTATGCCGATAAACCAAAATATATATCAGGTTAGCCAACACACTGTTTGTAAATATCCACAATAGCGCACAACCTGTCTTCTTTTTTTGTGCTCGTTTCTCATTGGCTGTGTAACAGTTTTCTTACTGCGGTTGTAGCCAGTACATTTTCATACTTCCGCGGTAACGCTACTGTTATTTTGTTACGGGAACGTTACGGTGATTATAGCCGGGGCTTAAAACGGCGACGGTTACTCCACGGAAACCAACAGGCGATATGTTTTAGTAGGGTGGAGGGGGAAGGGAGGTTACTACCGGGTCGCGCATGTGACCTGTAGAGCGGGGCTGGCCTCACGAGCCGAGATAAGCCGAACAGACGCGGGAGTTGCCGAGCGCATCGCTGTCGCCAACCAGTGCTGCCACATGCCCGCCTATATTAAGGGTCTCTTCCGCACTTTTTGAACTTAACCTTTGAATAAAAACACCCCCATGTATGACGTGATTGGTTGCCTCAGAGCTACGAGTATTTCGCGAATTCATTCGGAGACGAGGTAGACTCAAAATACTTGTTCTTTTCTCCTGCTGTTGTGATTGGACGACAGTTCTTTACACACGCCCCGTTTAACCAGTCCTGTACAGGGCTCTCACTTTATCACACAACAAATAAGCACACGATAACGTCTCGAGTGTATAGAGGGCTGTCCAGCCTAGCTTGATGCCAACTCAATCCGCGATATAATCGGGGCTCTACTAATAAATAGACACATGCAAAATTCACGTTATTATTTGGTATCAGGCTGAACTTCACAGCACTGTATATATTGTCCATTTCATGTAAGTGGGGTAAATTTTGGCAGTTCTAGAAAAGTAGCACCGGTCACAATGTATCCTTCCACCGCAGCTGTTTTGTCACTGAAGGGAATGAAGTTTATGAAAAATTTTGTGAAAAATTATGTGTTCCATGTCATGGCAGACACTGAAAATCTGACGGTAGCTAATTTCCGTCCAGTAATTAATGTAGGATATTATAGCTATGTTGGCATTCCAACTTGTTTTATTTTTTGTAATTACCGAGTTCAATTTGTTGGGGTTCTGTTTATTTATTTCGAGGGGAAAAGGAAACAGTGTTTATCTCGGCAAGTGTGTGTGTGTGTGTGTGTGTGTAAAAAAAAGGGGGGGGGAAGAGGTCCTTTAGTTTAACGTATTTTCGTGAGACAGCATTGTTTTGATGTTCCTACAAGGACGTAGCATTTTGAGTTGCATATTGTTTTGATGGTGCAATGGAAAATTTTGCTCGTATGGAAATTACATTTAAATTCGAATTCATACAGATGCAGCAATATTAACACGCACACACTTCGACCGGTGCTAACCGTACACTCGTTGAATTTACGATATAGACAAATAAACAAATATTACTACAAAAGTGTGGAAAGTACGGCTTTTTCAGTCCACGCGCATTTAAATAATTGCGTTAACAATTTACAAATACATTTTTAAAACACGCAAAACTTACTGTTTGTAAAATTTGTAGCCTCTTGAACACGTGTTTTTTTTTTTATGGCAATACTTGCCAAGTTTACTTCACTAAAATCACATTCGTTCGTCACTAGCATTAAATAATTTATTTGCAGGATCACTCAGAAAAATCAACACTGCGCTCTTTTCCTGATACAAACAAACTTAAACTTATATACGTAAATTATATTCGTGCCACTTCATTGTGGAAGGCGGCGAGGGAAATGGCGGCAGGGACGCGGTAATCACGTGACGATTAATATTTCATTTCACTCAAGGAAACGCACAATGGTACATACAACCAACTATGTTTGAAAAAAAAAAAAAGCAACTACAAAAATAATTAACTACCGATTAAATATTCCAACAATACCAACAAGATACGTATTCGTATAATAAACACGATGAGAAAAAAACACGCGCACAACGGCCGTTCGTCGGTCTGGAAACTGGAAAAATAAACATTTCTTGCCATTGGCTGGAAACGTTTACTGTTCGTACGTGTCGACATACGCTGTCATAAATGCTAAACATGTTTTGAAAATCCAGTCACTAATATATACGAAAATTTAATATTGCTTTAAAGGCGTAATTTAAACCGCAAATGTTGTAAGTATAGTAAAAATTTTAAATTACAACTTTTAGTTCCAAGTACTATTTTCTTCCAAAACTATCATAAAAATAGCCAACTTAACAACACGGATCCCGCAGCAATTCATCAGCTGATACAATACTTTACGAGCGAGAGCATCTACTGTTTACATAGTGTGTAGGTTGGTCACATTGTGTGTCAGATTTCACCCCACTTATATGAAATGGGCAATACCGGAGCCAGCGTCGTTTCTCCATTGGCTGCTGCCTTGACGTTAAGTCACTCCCTTTGTGAGTGAACTGCACGTGACTGGAGCACACGGTTGTATAGCCTTCATTTATTGGCGCAGAGTTACCAGGGGGCGTGTCAAATAAATACTGGTCCAATGACAAACGTATTGCAAAAGAAAACTGTTGTATGTTTAACATATCCTCAAATAATAACGCGAATTTTGCAGGTTTTTACTCATAAATATATTATGTATTATACTTATGTTAACATAAAAGTATATTTAAGGTTTTTGTTATACTTTATATATAAATTACAATATTTAATTTTTAATTAATGTGAATAAAAATATTGAGAAAATAGGTGTGCGGATAATGCCTAGGGTTGGCGTAGTGATATTTCGCGAAGAGATTTCGAGACAAGATATAATTAAAAGCAGTGGGGAGTCGTCCACCTTTTTTGATTGGCTGAAACATGTTCTGGTTCGTGTTAACTGTTAGCGCAAGTGTTACGTTTACGACGTAACAAGCGAGGCCAGGCAAGGCTGGAATGCGGCCAACGGTTTTTATTAAAACAATAATCGCGGACAGCGGGGGAACGTGTAGGGATCTGCAGGAGTTAAGAGGGCGCGGGACATAAAATTAATGCTATTGAGGTTTATCATATTTTACAAATTTTATGGAAGCCGATAGATAAAACAAAGAAACGACAACCATACAGAATAGTTTTTACTAACTACGAGAGAAAATATTTTACCTGAGTGACGTTATTCTGCCGAGATATTTCTGACGCCGTCAATTCTAGTGTGTTTTCGTGGCGCAAGACATTATGCTAAGTTGATACAGTAATACTGCAAAATACTTGGTCGTTAAGTTGGCAAAACCTATTATCTAGGATTGCCATTTTTACTTTTTTCTATATTGGCTTTCAAAAATCAGTAAAGATCCATGTACGTATTTGGTGTTAATCTATGTCCCACGCCCCCTTTAAGGCTGTTCCCGATAAAGTGAACACTTCTGAAATCAACAAAAAAAAAAAAAATCACTGCACCTACCTGCATATATTTTAACGGGCGCACTGAAGGGTATGTGCCCCAGTACAGTTGGTAATGATGAATGGAAAAGTAGTTCCATATCTTAACGTCGAATAAAAACCGTCATGTAACCATTTATAATGACTTAAATTATTAATTTCGCTTTCGGGTTTTTTTAATGCATCGACGTGTAAAAATTGACCTGATTGGTAAAATAATTACTCTTCTAATAATTCAACGGTTTCACTTAGGCGACGCATTAATAAAGTTATGAGGCCCATGACAATAAGGTGGAAGAATACACAAAGCGCATACAAGTAGATCTTAAGCAGGGCTTTGAAACGTGTTAATTTTAACGTGAGTGGCGTGTAGCAGAATAATAGGGTCTGGCCTACGCAGTGGGGTTGCGGCAATTCCATCAGCAACTGCGTCAGTAGCTCCGCCCATGCTACCAGGGAGAGCCAATGGGAATTGAGGACATCGGTGAAGGTGGGTGTGAACCAGAAGTGAGCATGACGTACGAGCTGAGGGGAGCGGGCGGGTGGCGCAGTTCTGTCCCCCGCCTCCAGGGCCGTGCTACTGCGGTACGACCCTGGACACATCCCACCTGCGGATCGACACATTTCATATCACCCTCGTTAACCTCACAAAGTCTGTCTCAGCGAACTAACAATAACCCTACTTTCTCCAGCCCTAATCAAATAAAAGGAATTACATTTATCCTCCGCGACTGTCGCGTAGTTTTCTCCAGGCCCTCTCCGTCCTGCCTGGTTTTCTATGCCCCTTACTAGGCCCTTCTTCTTTCTGGGTGTGTCCATGGCTACAATTGCAGCCATGGCACCAGACAACCCTGCTCAGCCGCGATGCATGCGCCCATTTTATTAATTAAACCCGGCCTAAGGCGTAAAGGGCTTGCCTTGAGACGCATCCCATTCTCCAACCGTCTTAGCTACTAACATGCATGTCGGAGGGCTGACATAACTGAGAAAGTGCTCACGTTGGTGTAGCGGGATTTGGGGGCTCTCCAGAAAAATGAATTGCAGCTGAGGGCCGGAGTGTTAGTCAGCAGGGAGGATCTCCCAGGGCAGCGGTTGCCTAACAGCGATTGGGGGTAAGTCTCGCTCAGCTAGGGTGAGAGAGCAAGTCCGAACCCTCGGAACCTTGTGCTCTATTATATAAAGGGTTACCACAATTTATGGACTCCAATCCCGGACATTTTTTGGAAGGGGTTGTTTTTCAGTAAATAACATCCAAAAAAATTTTTGTTTAGTTATTAATAATTTTTTCCACTTAGTTAAAAAAACATTGGTTTACAAGTAACTTAATTATTTTCTACATTATTATCTTTAGAATAAAAATATCTACTAGAAGTAGGCACAAAAACGTCCGAACATTTACTTAGAACTGGGTCCTGCGATTACAACATCTACACCATCGGGTTCTTGCTTTTGCCCTGGAGTTGGAAGGGTGTAATATTTCTCAGATGACGGTACTCTCCCAAGGAACACCTTATCAGTTTTAATTTTTTTTCGTAAAAGTCCACACAAGACATCTTTAAACTTAACTTTTAACGACGACTTGTCAAAGAGCGCTTGCCAATGTCGACTGTCTGGCTGTCTTCATGCTTTGTTTTGACGGTCTAGCTGAGCATCGCTGCATGCAATGTCGCCAACCAGTTAAATAAAAAAACAGAGCGAAATTTCCCGGCCGCCCGTTCTTTCACTCCGATATCCGAAAATCCCGGACATTCGTTTATCCCGGACACTTCCCTGGACACATGCTTGAATCCCGGACTGTCCAGCCTAATCCCGGACGTATTGTAAGCCTAACTATAGGCTGTTCACGGTACAATGAACACTTTTGAAAGCCCTGCTGAAGTTATAATTTCTATAGCCCATTATGTATCCTTCCGCCACATGTAAACAAATATTGCTATGTGACTGCCATGTGTTGAAATCAATGTTTACATTTCAGGGCTGGCTAAATGTTTGAACCCAAAGTGATGAGCATCTATAACTAATTACATAATAATTGTAGTACACAATACCCATGAAATGTGTAAATGAATGTATATAAATATACATATTATATAAAAAACGTGTAACATATACAATGCATATAAAACATGTAACATACACACTATATGTAAACATTTATCTTGTATAATATATATATGTAACATATATGATGTATATATGTATATATAAATTCTAACATACGTGATTTATATAAAACATGTTATATATAAAGCATGTAAAATATTATATATATATATATATAATATGTGATATGTATAATCGTTTGGGTCCTGTTAAAGCTACGAACATATCCCTACTAACCACATCACATCATGTATTATATTGTTATTTAAATAGATTCAGTAAAGTTCCTCTTTATTGTTAATTGGAGATTAATCGGTACCAATTGATTCCCCATCCTGATTCAGCCTTTATTGTGATCATAAGTCTATATACCTCATAGGGGGTATATAACAGCAGAGAATGTTTAGTGTCGGAGTTAAGGAATTCTGAGTGGCTAGGGTCAGATGCGGAAACGACATCAGCAGCTAATGGAGGTATGACAACAGCCGCGGTGTGTGCATAGTATTGAAGTCTACTGATACTCCGATATTTTTGAGAAGAATCACGGGCCTTAGCCTAGGGACACCCGAATTTCGCGATAAGATTTCTGCGCACGTTAAATTTCGATAACTTAGTGAACAAGTTTCCTTTTGCTCATTGGTCGCGTATCTTTGTATGAGAAATCTTCTTACTTGGCTGGCCATTACTCCTGTAGTGTGCGTTTGTGATTCGCGATCAGGCATCGCGTAACGTGTAAATCGTCCAATCAAGGAACTGGATACGAGCTAAAACGTTACGAAATACAACTGGTCTTGAAATCTTTTCGCGAAAATATTGTTTCCTTAGTAATGACTGTAGTAAAAAAAATTAATTTTTAATCCAAAATGACATTAAAAAGAGAGGGCGTTATTTGGTGTAATTTTCTAGGCTTGGTTGAGGTTATGTCCGAACTGAAAAATCGGTATTTTGTAATTTGTCATTTTGTAAGTTTCGATTCGGACGTTTTCGACAGTCAACTGTTGTAACACTCGCGGCCACACATATCTACATTAACAGTGGAAATTAGTGTAATTAATATTTAACGTTTAAAACGGAAATGATATTTCTACAATCATCACTGGAATGCTGCTAATATGTTAATAAATAAGAAAATAATTATTTATGCAATGGTGGTCCGTTATCTCCTCGTAGCGACAAGTGACCGTACGTTTTTATCGAGACCGGGTGAGTTTTCTCTCTCTCTCTCTCTCTCTCTCTCTCTCTCTCTCTCTCTCCTCTCTCTCTCTCTCTCTCTATTTAACCTAATTACCTTCCTTGCCATCCTTTCTTCCGTTGGCCTCGTGTGTTATATTATATACAACCATTTTATAACTGCTGGAGATGGAAATTATAAATACTTTATTTGCTCTTTCTATAAATCATCTTTTTCTTAGCTTACCTTCTACAAAATAATATCTTTCTTTTTCATGTTCTTATTATGAACGGAGTCAGCTCATATCACAAGAGTTCTCGTGTTGTGCTACATCTACCTGTGGGACTAATGCGGTGACCTTGTAATTTTATTGGTGGAAAAACTGTAGCAAAGTCCAATACAGGCTATGCTATTGTATCTTCACTCGTATCCAATCAATGAAAAGCCGACTTTAGTGATGTTGGAGGGCTCCATAATAATATTTACAACACACGTAGTATTTTAAAATTACCGTTCCGATCTTGTATAGGTTATTCTTTCTTTCGCAGGTAAACATATTGAGGACATAGGCAATAGTTACATTAAAAAAAAAAAAAAAAAAAAAAAAAAACAAATTCCAGCTTCCTGCACTGCAGTTCATACACCAGGTTAGCGGGCCCTCTAGCTTTAATTTTCAACGTGTTATGTATCTTTCCGTCACATGTAAATGTTTCGATTATACACCAGGGGAGATATGCGACTCCATCTATTAATATATTGAAACACAAATCAATGGCGGGGCAAAGTAAGTGTTACGTGACTATATTAAATGAAGATGGCTGAACAAAACAACCCCTGCACCACTTGTACGAAAGTTGTCTATAGTTTTTAATTATTCTACTTAAGACAAGTAATGTACAGTACGCCGATGGCAATGTAAACAACTGATGCAAAAAAAAAAACACACCTTTGCGATTTAATAATAATCGGCAGTCGACTCAAGATACCGCGATTTTGCAATCCGGCACTCCAGCGACCATGAAATGGACCAGGACGTTATTTTTTTAAAAATGCCTGGATCCATACATTGTCACACGTTGCCAAAGGCCGTCGAACTACCCCACACCAGCTGAACGGTGTCTTTTTTCACAACTAAGCTCAGTGAACAAAAGCCAAATGCCTCTCCTGTGTACGTTAGAAGTGTGAAGTTTAACACTTTGAGGTCGGCACACTTTTACCAGCTTTAAAGACAAGCTAGACGTTAGTCACATATCCGTACCGCTACTGGGACACCATGTTCTATTGGTCCCTCTTGTCATTTAACGCCATTCTACTGGTCAAAACGACACCCGTCTTTCCGTATTGGCCGGCTGCCAACCAATGGAGTGCCGAGTTTACCGTTTCCCAGCCAAATGTTCTTTCGTGTGTAACGGGATGTACAGCACATCTCATTGTGTTGATTTCCGTAACAATACCAAAATGTGTCGTTCATTTACGGAGTTCGTTGTTGATGGTCTATTAGTTCCTATTTAAAATCCTTATGAAATAAGGAACTGATATAAGTCTACCCGGACCAGTTAGTTTCTTACGTGTGTGGAACGAAATATTCAAACTAGTTTTGCCCGAACTACGCTCGAGTATAGACCTTAAAATCATAGGCGTACTCACACGGCTGGTCAAGTGTACCGTGCTCATTCTCTCCCCCCCCCCCCCCCCGACGAGTGTAGGCATTCAATACGGCAATTTCGCTGATACATTATTTGTCATCGATCGAGTATTGCCGCCACAAACAAGTGCAATCAACCTTTGAACGAAGATTGACATCCATATGCGACTCTTTTATCTTATTTTACTGCTGAGTGTTTTGAAACGATTGCCTCATTGACGAGGCATTTTCTGCTTGCAGATAACTGTTTTCGTAATACTGATGAACACTCGACAAATCCTCGGTGATTTCAGCGCTCGTCTGCAATATAAAGGTGGCCTTAGAACCGCTCGAGTACCAATCGGCCGTTTAAAAAGTTTATAGTTCGCTTCTCGGATTCCTGCATAATATGTACTGTTTTTACTACATAGTGTTACGTGATGCAGCTGGCGCCGACTCAGCTGCGCCGCGCCGTAATCGGAGACCCACCTCGCCCTCCCCTCCTCCTGGAACGATGCGCTCGCGGCCTCCTGGTCTCCTTCTGGGAATCCCGTGAATGCCGACAGCGGCGAGACTTGCTGGCGCCACACAACTCCTCTCTCCTGCTAGAGTTTCCGACACGTTTAGCGACGACGCAAGAATGTTCTGGTGATACTGGCTGGCGCCTCAGCCCTCCGCGACGCATCACGCTAGTTGAGGAAGATTCTAGGTGGCGGCCTAAGACACTATATATACTGCCGCAACCCAGCGGCCGACAGTCTTTGACGGAAGCCGTCTGGCGAGTGTGCGCGAGCTAAATGAAGTGTGGACGACGAATGGAGATTGCGGGACGACGGCGAGTGAGGTATTCGTGGCTTTAATGGACAAGACGGTGTGAAACCGACGAGTGAAGCCTACTGTGTGTGAGGGCGCTTGGAGGACTCTAGAACATTGCGACTGGCGGGACATGGACTAAACTGAGATGAGACTGAATGGAAGTGTAATACTGATTTTATTGTAAATATTCGAACTGTCAAATATGGACGCATAAATTATGAAATAATTGATTAGGTTGATACACTGTCTACTGGGGCTGGTGTTTAATTATTTAATTTCATTAATTTCTTTGTCGTAATTATAAATTTTATTAATCGGTGTCAATTGTGAACAGTAAGCGATTTTAATTTATTGTGAGAATTTCAGTTGAGAGAATTTTGGTGTAATTATTGTAAATAAAATAAGGAAATTATAATTAATTATTTTACTTCAATAAGACCTCCATCCCTTAAAGAACTTGATATAGTCCACTTAATTTCTATAGAGAGAAATTGTAACAATATGATTACACGTTCCGAAATACTATAGTACCTCAACCAGATGACTAATTCGGCAATAAAACTGAGATAGTTACGTTCGTGAATTTTTTAAAAGTTCACAGATTTGTATTTTAATGATTATAACTAAACAGTCGAAGTTGGTATTGTAACTGATAAATAATACGTCAGCCATGGTGTAGTAAATAATTACAAAATAGTTCACAGTAAGGGGAATCTAGGTAGGCGCATCGAATGCATGTTCGCCTTTACGCGCAAGGAACTAAATTGACGTGCTGTCTTCGTCTCGTTAATTTGCGTCATTGAAATTTCACTTATTACCCAATTCTTTTATGATGTAATAATAAATAAAAGGGCGTGTTTCACGTCACTATGGTATGTAATGTAGCCTGTGCCAGAATTTCCTTACCTAAAAATGAATACAAAACACTCGTATTAACCATTCTTCACTTTACAAAATACGTTTTAGAAACGGAAACAGAAAACGGAAACTAGTATTCGGAAATGATTTTTTTTCCCTTCAAATAATATTTGTAAACAGGCAGCGATAGGAAATATTGAATATAGTCTTTCCGTGGTTTCTTCACACTTTCTGAATCAAACTTTTGAAAAATCGCCTCATGAATGACGTGCTCAGATTTTTTTCCTAAATATGAAATGGTATCATAAGCGTTTTTTACTTGTATTAAAACAAAAGTACCTTATTTTGGATAAATTGAACTTTTATTTATATTTCATAAACTAAAAGTGTTTGTATAACTATTAACGAAGTAGATTGACTTTATTTGTAAAAAAAAATATATTTATATTTGGAGGTGGTGCGATCGAACCTCTGCCCAAACTGCACACATGCTCGAGAATAGATCCTGATATCCTAGAATAACATGTAAATAAATAAATACTCGTCATAGCAACATTCGCGAATGTGCAGCAAGCGTTGTTGCACCGCGCGAAAACACTCCGTTCTCCACAAATAAATACGAATTCTGTACATTTAAAGACGTGTTTGAAATGTAGAAGATTAGCTGAGTTACGTATGTGTGGAACCGTTTCTATGATACGTATTAAAGTGAGGGCGATTCTCAATTTGCGAATTTGTTGTTGTTCACCATTACCCACGATTTTACAAAGATGCGAAGCTGGAAAGGCTCTACAGCAAGCCTGTAATAAACAGCAGGCTCGCAATTTTTCCTGTGAATCTATGTTCACTATTTCACGCCACAGTGTATATATTTATACAATTTTTTTCTCCGAGTTGCGCTCCATGTGCTTGCTCAATTACGATGATTTTTTTTTTACGTGTACTGTTTCCCAGCGCCTTATGAGCAGAAACTTGACAGGAAAAAAAAAACTTTCGTAAAGAACATGCATTCGAAAATTTGTACTCAATAATAGCTCGAGATTATGGTTTTGAAATTAATGGGGTGTTTTTTTAAATTCTAATCAGTCTCGTATCAAGTCAAAAATTTAACCCCAGAACATGTATTCTAAAATAGCACTACAATTAATATGAATGGAAGACGATAAAAGATAGGCGTGTTGTCAACTCCTGGTAAAAAAAAGTTCTCAGGCAAAGTATTACTAAAATAAATGCGCACAAATGCAGCGTGTAGTCCATTTGTCAAGAGGCGGAGGAATACACTGAAAGTAGAACTTAAGTGGGGCTTCCGAAAAGTTGGAATTAATCATGAATGAACTATACCTGTCACACTGTGCAGCTCTGGAACATTCAGTTCCTCCAGTGTAATACCAAATGTCAAATGATTTTCTGGACATTCCGTCTATTTTCCAGACACACGCGTATAAGCTGTTCACTGTAAAATGAGCACTTTTAAAAACCCTGCTTAAGATCTACTTATATGCACATTGTGTATTCTTCCGCTATGTGTGAAATTAATGTTACCATGGGCCTGGCGACTTAATTCGTACGTCGGTCAAGTGAAACTCTGATATTATTAGCAAAGTTAATATTTTACAAATTTACCCATAATTTTACTCATATGCGTACATTAATAAACACAGAAAGTAAAATAATAATTTCAGTGTTCACAAAGGTTTACCTTATACCTTTTATTCAACGCTAAGACGTGGAACAAATTCCAGTCAGTCGTTGCCAACTTTACTAGGCACGTACTAGTCAGTCTGCCTGTGAAAATATACGAAGGTAGAGGCAGTGACATTTTTCAAAGGTTGATTTCAAAAGTGCTCACTTTACCATGAACATCCATTACATACAACGTTCCACACTGCACGGGATATTAATGGTCATAACTTGAGGATATTTAATTGGTGTTTTTCTTAAAATGTTATATTTTACAAATGTCTTTAAAAAAAAATTAGTTTGAGTTCTGCCATGAAATGTTTAAGACCTGTGACATATTGTGCGAAAATAGCTAGTGTCCTTAAACTTTCGGTAGAACCTCTACCCTGTCACCTGTGACCGTTACTACTGTAGCCCCTGCAACACATGCTAACCAGCACAGCTCTTGCGTGCTGGTGGTTGCCTAACGTCAGGCGCCAAGCTAAGCTGTAGTCAATTAGTGGTTTCGTCACACTTTCGTCTTTAAATTTGCAGCGATAGTGGGAGGCAATCCCGAAAATCCGATGATAACAAAATCGGGCGATACAGTTTCGTATTGCAGCTCGAATCTATCGCCCACATTCAAAATTCAATTCCACCACTCGATTGCCAAAGGATCAAAGTATATGTTAACGTTGAGTGAGGACTACGAAGCATCGCGCATGACGGGAATTTTAAGTTCGTTTCGCCGCGTCTCATAACTTCGTGTGGTATAACTTCTGGCTAGGAGGAGCTACGACGCTCGTTTAAGTTTCAATCGACAACTCTCGTCCAGATCAATCGATTGTATGGCGTGGTAATGGTGAAATTGTATGTGTTTAATGTAAAAAAAAAAAAAAAAAAATTAAGAAAACTTAACAACATTTTGGCCTATACTCGTCAAAAAGCCAAGTAGAAATACACAAATCGTATACAGTTGGAAAAAGATTCTCACAATCAATCCTGTGATACCCATAAAACCTTATATGAACGAGTGAAGCGGTGCCGGGAACGTGAAATAAACACCAGGGTTACATAATGGGGAAAATCCAATAAAAATCATAAATGGAAGCATTTGGGAATCCGGTCGACATTGCACCACGAGGGGGAATAAGCAGAATTTGATTAGCTTCACATAAGAAGTTATTACAAACATTGTAAACAACTGAGATATGTACAATACTTGCAACGCACTGCAAAAATATTCTGCAAATGCCCATTCCACAAAGGCAGCAATGATAGGAACATAAAAAACGTATGAAGAGGATAATTATAAACATCTAATTGAAACACTCACACAAATATGAAATCTCCTAGAACTCTAAGAAAATGCCTCAACATTTCCCTGAATGTTTGAAATACCATAACGTTTCCCTGTTTTCCTGTCTGCATAAGCCACCCTGGGTGTTATGCCTTGACAAGTTAGTGTATAGTTATGTACTTCAGAGGTAGAAGGTGTAGGTTGTGTGTGAACAGCCGACTGTTCGGGCGTGTGTTGATGGCGGACAAGCCTACACGATATGAAACTTTATCGGGGCACATCAGTGCAAGATGCGTAAGCAAGTACATAAATCTGGGTTACCTCTGATTTATACTGTTCACGTTACATAAGACGTTAAGACATGTTACTTCATGTGGTAGACAAAGTAGCGTTAAATTGATATATTATATGCCTCAACTTTAGAATACTTTTGAGTGAATAATACACTTTACGAGGCTCGCCAGTTACAAGACTTGTGTCGAAGGGCCAGTATCTGAGTAGGGGAACGTTTTCTACATCCATATTGATGGCATTGCTCGAACTTACTTTGGGAAAGGAAAATTCTACAGCATTTACCAGTGTCCCACAGGCTCGCTGATCGTTAAACTTGTGCCCGCATGCTTTGGGAAAGAGAAAAACTCAGCACGAATGGCCTCGAAATCTTATCTAGCAGTTGCAACATCCTTCACAAACATTGCCAGAATCCTTCAGCGGCAGTGGAAATTTGCAATGGCAGTTCTTGAATAATGTTGGATAATAATCTTGTACATGAAGGCAGAATGGAAATGTTCTGTCACCTTAACAAGGCAATGGACACCACATCATCAACAAAGGCTACTGTTCTAGACAACACGAAGCATGCTGTTTTCTATCCAGCAGAAATCTGGTTCACACGATATGTACCTCAGAAGGAGATATCAGCTTTGGACGGTTGATGGGTGGAAAAATTCAGTGAAACACTTCTGGATTCACTGTTAACGGAACTACCATTGGTATCTAACGGACATCATCATCCCTGATTTTTTTCAGCCTGCGGCCGGGTCAGCCTAGTAGAAAGCCTCCACCCTTCTCTGTTTCTTGACCACTCACCCTTTCTGTGTTTCTTAATCTTAGCCTCTACTCCTCACTCCCTTACCCACTTGCCCCTCCCGTCTCTTCTTTGATCTTCTATGCAGACTTTTTACATAGTACTTAGTTCCAACATCTTGAACACTTTTGTAATTCTCATATTTATTTCGTTATTTTTCATATGAGTTAATTTAGGAAACACCGTTCATTTTCTTACATTTTTGTTACTCTAGGTTAAGGGAATATCTTATTCTGAGTAATCGGTAACTTAACTATGTAATGTTTATTATTTGTTACTTATTAATTTTTATGTTTCGGAACTTATTATTTTCATTTTCAACATTATTTATTTGCTTTTGTTTGAAAGTTTAATTTATTTTTATGGTCTGGTCTTAGTTGCATTTGAGTAACCGGATATATACCTGAGCCCCATGTTAGTGAGGACGTTAGGAAGTTGCCGGAAGTAAGGTGGCTTCTGGGTACGAACCTATTGGTTCTGGGCGCAATTTTATCGCTGGGATTTTTGTAATGGGAAATGCCCGACTTCAACGTAAGTTAGATAGTTGATTTTTGTACCCGAAGTAAGTTTTGAATATAGCTAACCAAGTCGTTTAAGAAGAGGGCTTGAGCTTAGCCGATTTAGCTATATTTATTAGTTGTAGGTGACGATGACAGCGAGCAGTACGACGCCGAGACGCCATGATGGGAGCTAGTGCAACGATATGATAGGTAAGATAACGCTACCAAGTTTTAAGGTCATATACTTTGGATCTGTCACATCTAGCTACAATATTTTGATAACCCATATTTACAACTTTACGGATGATATAATTTTGAAGAGAAAACTTTGCTGATTAATTAAGTATTTAACTGTCACATTAGCCCAGTGATCCGATGTGAAACGACCGAGCTACTATCGGAGGCAAACACAACCTTAACTTGAGAATATTTTGGAGTCAACCTTGAATCTGATTTACCCGAGAACCCTTATTATTTTGAGAAATTACTATAAATTTTCAAGGTAATGTGGGAAGGTATTTGGAATTTGACTTACAAATTTTAATGAATGGAGCTCAGGTTAACTGATCGGCACACATTTAATACGCAACAATGTAATTAATTTCATTTGGACTTTCATCTAATCTGAATTCTACTAAGCAGCTTTTCAGAGTATTTCATTTTCATTTCTAATTTTATCCTGTAATTATTTTGATTTGAATGGTGGTAGTAGTTTAAATTTTATTACCTACTTGCAGACTAGAAGTTTATTTACCTAGTTATTTTTCACATCTTAAACAGTTTCACATGTTTAATATATTTTTCATTCTTAATTTTAATTAAATGATTTTGAATAGCAGTTTTTTTTTTCTGTTTATCTTCAGCGATCCAGATCTTTTCCTAATTAAAAGAAGTAAATCGAATGAGATACTGATTCATTTCAAAGTGCAAATCTTGTGTTTTGAGTGGCAGTGCCTTGCATGTATGGGTCTAGGGTTCCTAACACTAAGGAAGCTGGATTGGAGTGCGAGTTCAATGGTAAATGGCACACGCCTAATTGAAGCCAATCCACAGTCTTCTCAGAGAGAACATATAATATTTACCACCAATTTACCCAATTCTTCACAGTGATGCCCATGTGTGGTGTTCTATTAGTACACGACATATATCACCCGCCCCTTTAAAGTGCATTTACTCGAATTATACTACAACACATACTGTATTAGTGAAAATTTGAAGTTTGATTTACGCATGACTCATAATTAAAGTTAAGTAGTTTAGCTACATTTATGAAAAAAAAAAAAAGGGGGGGGGGGGATATTGGAAAAGTCGAGAGACGCATATCTCATTTAATGAGACAAGAAGTTAATTTAATTTAACGTGAGACTGGCTGTACGAATTCATTCAGCGCACATCACTCTTGGGGAGAGCAAAATTGTAATGGTTTACGAGGTGATTTGCCATTAATGCCTGGAAAACAGCAATTTTATTACGAGGAAAACTAAAGATTATGTCTGGAACATGCTTGGATCAATTGTTCACATTTTTGTTTACCTCCACTCTACAAACTTTCACAGCCTTAGCTAGTAATAAATGAATTTCATAAACTCCTACATTGAAATAGCAAATCGGCAGTTAGAAAAATACGTATCTGCAGTTTTATAAATGTGACTAACAAGCCCGCAACCTACAGGTTAGACTTTAAATGCAAGGCAGTTTAGTAATCGACACCGTACTTGCAAAAATTAAACACACTGCAATTGTTAATTTACAAACATAAGCAGATAACATATTACTATACACACCATAACTGTGCGATATTTATCTGTCACGTATGCATCCACTGCATATACCTACGAATACACTAAACGCTATTTATTACTTTCAGGCACTCGCATAGCCTGGTTCCTACGCGTTTTCATCCATTAATTTTTTTCGTCGCCAAATAAATAAAAAAATTGATAGTAGTAATATAGCACTCGCAAGGTTATTCAATGTAAACAAAAGTTGTGTCGCTCCAGAATACTTGTAACGCTCTCGCAGATGAATTCAGCAGCGTAATATATTCTGCTTTAGTATGGTTAAAGTTTTATCATAACTTTTAAAAGCTCCTATAGCCGTCAGAACATTATTTCGTTGCATATTTTCAAAAGCAACAATATAGGAATTGGGAAGCAACACAACCAAAACACCTTATACGAACGTGAGTACGTAAGAACGGAGAAATTTATATTTAGTTATCTGAGACAAACACACCCTATTGATAAGGCCAAAATACACGTGAAAGATCAGTTGAATGAAATTGATCACGTGTGACCGAACGAACCGCCACAGCCGTATGTATCACACACGGAAATACTGGCAGCGGACGGAGAAGTATCAGGAGAGCATGAACGTAACAGTGGTCTTCCCTCCGTGTATGTATGTGCTCGCTCCGGGGCCGCCGCGAAATCCTCCTCGAGTGGACGCGCCCATCACCGCATTACGAGAGACCGGAGACGGATGAAGAAGTATTAGGAGAGCATATATGTATGTGCTCGCTCCGGGGCCACCACGAAGACGACCTCGAGCACACGCACCCGCCATAAACCACATTACAAGACACTGACGACAGGAGGACAAGTATTAGGAGAGCATAAACGTAACAGAGGTCTTCCCTCCGGACTGTCTCGACGCTTATGTATATCGAAAATTAAGTACTACATCGATACAAGCAATCGATACTTGCAGCTTGATGTCGCTCGCATGTAACACAAATTAAGTGTGCACTTCATAATAGTGCAAGTTTACAATCAGTTTTAGATAATGTTCGCAATAAACATGTAGTTTTAAAAGTTGCATAATATATGACACCACATTTTTTTAAAATTTATGTAACGAACTTTCAAATTTGTGAATAAGCGGAAAAATCGAAATTTTCTCGATAAAATTTGATTCATCAAGTCACTGCCACCGCGTACGTAAATAGTCGATACAAAGCTTCTCGCACGTAACTCGACTTGTATTTTTTTTTTTTTTACTGAGATTTGGATCGCAGTGAGTGCATTTTCACAGCAATTAAGTCTGTAAAACTTGAAGTTTACTCTCATATTTATCATACCGTAAAGCATTAAGACGGTGTTTGACTGGAGTAAAATAAATATATAATACCGATTAATATCTGAGGTGCCGAATTAAGTCTGGAAAGATAATGAAATGTTTAACAATATAAAAACGTTTTTTTTTCCTTTGATAATTTCGTTTTGCTGCTGTTGTTAATGTTTCATATTTATTATTTTTTATTTTTATTCTTGTCTAGTCATAGCGATATTTTATATTGTAATATTGGTGATGTGTGTTATGTATTTATAATAAAGTACTTTTCGTATCACGTTCAACGAAAGCAGGTGTATTTTGTTGCGGCAATCTTTGGATATTTCAACTGTATTGTGAGGAAAATTTGATGACAATTACTTTACATCGAAATGCAGTTTGGACTAATTTGTGGGCATTTCGTCGAGTTGAGGTTAAGTTTTCATGTTTCACTTAACTTAAAAAATAATACATACACTCACAATTAGGCTACCGCCCGGTGGCGAACTCTCTCGCCTCTCCCTTAACCCAACAAACTCTTCTTCC
This sequence comes from Dryococelus australis, assembly GCA_029891345.1. Classification (NCBI taxonomy): domain Eukaryota; kingdom Metazoa; phylum Arthropoda; class Insecta; order Phasmatodea; family Phasmatidae; genus Dryococelus; species Dryococelus australis. Next base: position 26,808,924 of record CM057008.1, on the reverse strand, counting down.
CCCCCCCCCCTGTCATAAAGCAATTCCTCCTGCAACATATTCCACCCCCTCAAAGACCTCAAAAGCATGTTTCCATGAGGCAGAGGAAGTACATGGAAAAACAACTGTAGCCAGGGCTTCAGAAACGTTGAAAGTAACTTAATTCTTTCTACAGCTAGCTTTGATATGTTATGATTAATGATAATGAATTGCTTGTAAAATAAGCCACGCCTGAACATAAACCACACATCAAAATTTATCACGAAAAAGTAATAGAAAGATTGCCCCGAATGTAAATTTTGACACACAGTAATACGTAAATATTAATTACAAGTAACTTGTGCTAGATAAAAAATGTTTATATATTTTCAAACAAAATGTATCCCAACAGAACAAAACATACCTACTTAAGCAATGGGTCATGTAAATACAAAGCCTAAGGCAGTAAACTTGAATTAAAGCTGCCACAGACATTTTTCATATCTTGACGCTTGACATCTGGTGAAATGATAGTGATGTTACTGTCACACAGGTTTCTTTGGTGCCGGACAGACACAGACTATAACTCACTGAGGAGTTCAAATGATCTATCGCCCGGTGGTTACCATGCTGCTGTATGTGGTGGGGCGTGTAGCACACGGGTGTGGTGATGATGGCTCTACGCACAGCAGGCTTTGACAAGGGCACTCTGTTACCTGCAGTGGGCTTCACCCGGAGTAGATCCGGGCTCAACGCCTGTTGGCTGGAACTGGCGACTCCGGCGGCAATATTATTTGGAATTAAAAGAAATGGTTTTGCACATTACCTGGCATCTTTCCATACACTTAAACAATTATATATCCTTTTTCCTATGATCTTACAAAATATGGAATTATTTTTGTAATAATATATGACTAAAGGAATGAGATCAGAGAAACTACTGTTTACTACTGTTTTTGGTAGGAAAGCACAAAATTATAAGAATTTGCATGAAAATTTGTGGTTAGATCTGTCTCGGACTTTAGTATAGTAACTTTCAACACAGTTTCCTTTCTTATTTCAATAGTATTTACATGTGCAAATTTCACCCTATAATTACCATTCTTATCCGTACGTGTGTATAGCTACTAATTCTACAGATGAGCAATTTAAAATTAAATAATACGGTACTTAATAACAAAATATTCAGTGCATACTGCATTTATAAAAGTCTTAGTCTCTGCGGTAGTCAGTATTCTTAATGTGTTCCAAGTTTTGTGGTGACCTCTGTTTATTTAAATAAATTGGGTCTGGTATTGAGCATTAAGTTACTACATAATATAAATACTATGTGCAGATTAAATTTTCCTGCCCATTTTTTTTAAATATTAGCCCAACAGGATTAGTTTGAGTCACTTGCTGAACCACCTGTATTGCAACTTTTGAAAAAGGCTGCTTCTAGATTGTGAATAACATTCAACACCTATTCACTACTCCAGGTAGCAGATTCCCGGCTCCAGAACCTGGGATTGGCCAGGCCGTACCTAGCCTCGGTCCTGTACACCAGTCCTCTCGGAGGGTGGTTCTCTTGGCTGGTGCGAATATGCAGTGGAAAATATACAAATACCACAGGGGCAGTTGCGACTGCTCGGCACCTTAGTGCGGTGGCGTGGTCCCATTCCGCCTGCCTTTCCTGCGTAAGAGGGCTGAGTGCATACCACTGTTTGGAAGCAAGAAATGCTAGGTTTTGCTCCCTAAGCCTCTACTGGATGTGAATTCAGGCAAGGTTGAACGGCAAGACTCAGGCTATGGTCACTCCAGTATTATCAGCGCTCGAAGCAGGGGAATAACTTGGGCTTGCTGCCCCTCCTTGGATGAAGGTATTCTTAGTGGTTGTGGCTCCTCTTTTCCCCCCTCTAGCACTACGAGTGCTTGGGGTGGTTGTAAAACAGGCAGCCGTCTAATGAGTGTTTTTTGAAAGAAATTCTCTGTTCCTGTCGGCAGTGCACGGTGTGGATTGTTCCTAGCGGCGAAATAGACACACTGTGAATGAAATTGAAAAATCAATAAACACATGACTCGTGCTACCTCCTACCAAACAGTGGGATGCTGAAGGTTACCTACGTTAACCATGTGTAGGCGACCTGGTCCTAGGTTAAATAAAGCGTGTTCCCTATATGACTGGTCGTCGTTGGAAGTAGCAGCTGGGGCCATACTCAAGACTTGGTAGATATCTGCAGGTCCCAGCACTAAGCAGTGCTCGGGAAGTCGCAAGAGGATGCAAGAATGACTGCTGGATCCCCACTGCGCACGGACTTACATAGTACTTAAGTCTAGGCTGTTGCAGAGGGGTGCATGGAAGACACTTGACGTCCTGCCATACGGCTGGCGTGGGAGGTAGGAACCCTCGTCAGCATTCCTTGGTTCATGTAGCTTCGGCTACACCCGAAATGGCTGTAGCTTGTGGGCACTCGGCTCGGGGGAACAGCATGCCCACTGGTTGCGCAACCCTGTACCACGTGTTCGGCCGCCCGGTAGATTTAAACGGCCGAGAACTTATGTACAAAGTATTGTGTGCACAACATTCGCGTGGGTGGTTTAAGTAGACAACTCTTACACAGGTTTCGTAAAGAGCAACGAGTCGTAATCTTAGTTTATTAGTAGTAAAAGTGCCATGTGTCAAAGCTGTAATTGTTTTTTTTTTTTTTTCCGTTTAACAAAGATATCTTTTCAAAAATCTTGTTTAAAGACCATTTTAAAAATTAACCACAATTGATTAAACTACACTTTATATTTCTGGTAAAAATTAAACATATAGGAAGTAGCTTGGGAAAAAGGAGGGGGGGGGGGGGGGGGAACATTATACACTTTCCTAAAGAAGTGGCACACATTGCATAAGAGGGTATTTTCATGTTTGGAAAAGATTGTAACTAATACTGTGGGTAAATATGATTCAGTAATACTCTACCAAAATAATATTATGAGCCTAGATAAAATGAGAGCACATTTTTCTCTTCGCACAATGTGGAAATCAAAGTTTTCCACAATCTTGGAGGCAGGGGCATAACATGTAATTCACATTGATGCATGATGCTCTAGGGCTGAGGTTGAGCTATGTTGCAGTAGAATCAGGTCTTTATTAGTGCAGACCAATTACACTGGGTTTAGGAGGCTATCATGAGATTACTTGGTTACGGGGCCCAACCTGTAAAGTGTGGGCCGAGTGGCCTGCCTGCTCAGTACAAAGTCTGTCTTTGGCTTTGGTATTGGCCGGGCAATAAGACCTGAGGTCGGTGGCTTACTCATGCCAATGCTGGGATGACTAGGTGGTGATACTGACCAAGGACAGACTAGTCCTAAGGGCACCTTTCTCCTCTGCATATGGGGAACCGAGAACAGAGATGGAGGTGAAGTCCCACCAACTTAAGGGTGGCCTGAGCACATCCCATGGGTTGTCTTGGTCAAGTGAATTAACAGTCAGGGTAAAACCCCAGGTACCTTTTGTAGGTAGTGGTTGCCTTCCTTTCCTTCAAGTCTCTCCCACCCCTTTTGGTAAAAGGCAAAAGATTGCAAAACCTTGCCTCTGCGGAGCGGAGTAGGCAACATGCAGTTCCCTGGCTAAAAGTGTTCTGCTGCTGTGGCAACTGGGCAGATGCCGAGTCTAATCATTACTCCAGCTGGCAACACAAACTGTGCTGTGGTTGGAGAGTGGTTTTCTCAGAGTCATTCCAACGACATTGTAGAACCTAGGGCGGACAGGCCCAACCCAGAGCCAACCAAACACTCCCTCTAGCAGCTCACATGGAGCAAGTCTGTCTAGTGGTTCTCTCTCCCTTGGGGAGTATGGCTAGTGGTTGTGACACTACCATTTGATGCACGGGGAGCAATGAATGGATAGCTGTCGAATGTGCACGTGTTCTCAACGTACGAGTCCCTGAACGGGAGCCCACAGTCCTACACTAGACGGTAAAACAGTAAGTTCAAGTCCCAGTCTCCCTGCTTCACTCTTGAGGGGGCGTACTGTCTACGAGGATTCCCAAGTACCCAAAGAAGTGAGACATCGGTGTAGGTTAGGAACGTGTTTATTCTTAGAGGAATAGAATGTGGTGGCCAGTACTGCCTCCCGACTACCTTGAGCTGACTGGAAGTAACAGACTATGCTGTTATCCCGGTGAAGGAGACCTGGTTCTAAACTAAAGAGTGACAGTTTAGACTAAGGTAGCTAAGTAACTTGCCCTGTGCACGCTGGTCCACTTCCTGAAGGGAAGGTGGGGGGGGGGGGGGGAGAACCATTACCAGGGGCAATCGACTGGGAAGGTTGGTGTCGTCTAGAAGGCCTGCTAGGGGAGAGCCTCTATAAGATATGGATGCTGGTGACAGCGATTATGCTGTAGAGCTTCTGGGTGTCTAGGCGACTACATCAGAGAGCTCCAGCGCACGAAGCAGTGCAGCAAACTGCCAGGCTGAAGTGGCTCCGAGAAGAGTCAGACGACAAAATCGGCCGGTGCACAGGTACATATAGTGCTGGCCAAGGCCTCACAGGGCCTTGGAATAGGGTTGTGACTGGCACTTTTCTGTGGGCAGAGTTAAAGGCTGGCTGGTGGTGGTGGCCATTGCTGACCGGTGGTGTTATCTCTCGGCACGCCCTTCAACTACCTGCTCTCTCGGGGGTGGCAGTGGTGACTCGCTCTCTGGCTTACTCAAACTTGACGTCTTTGAGAGGGGGCTTGGCTTGGCATTACTTACTGACCGCTATGATGAAAAGTATAATTCTGTCATGTCCCTAATAATCCCAGCATCCAGTGAAAATCATGTAGCCGTTCTGGTAGAAATTTAACAGTTCGGACCCCGTCCGGTGCGCTTTGGGAAATGTGCGCAGATGAATCAAAGATGTTTTCTTCTGGGTCAGTAAGAGTCATGCATCATACAGTATCATGTATTTTTTATATTGTAAAGTAATTTTTCCAATAATATTAGTCATAATTAAGACATGCATCAGCACCGTTAAATCCAGTGTAGCATTCCTCCCTTCTCTTCTGTCAGTGAATCCTCTATTGAGAAATTTCTGGCTACGCCACTGTTGCAGCCTAAGTTTCAAGCACTGAAAAATTACTGTTGTACGTTTTGTTTCTGTGTGGGTCATTACACAAACAACTCGAATTTGACACTGAAAAGCATTTAATAAAATACATTTTATGTTTTTCAATTCCAATCAACACACCCTTGATGCACTCAACAAGACATCAATTAAATACAGCACTAAACATAGTTCCAGATTTCACAATTGCATAACCACAGAATTACATGCAAAGTGGAATTATAAACAAAAAAAATGCACATGTATGTGAAGTACATGCAGAAAATATATTAGAACTTTAAAAAAAAAAAAAAACTATGTGAACAAACATTTTACCGAAGTGATGCATTCCTGTAGACACATTTCTTACACTGTAAAGACTGGTATGTATATTTTTTCTGCAGCAAAGGATGATATGCTATGAGGATACTACACTCCGATAAAATATTTGTTTGCAATGTTGGCAGTAACTGTTATTTAGGATTGCCAACTTTTCAATGCTCGCTTCCAAAGACCTGTAGACTTCAATTAACACGATTAGCATTAAATTATGTCCCAAGCACTACTAATTAGGGTTGTGCGAATTACACTTTTTCCCACAAAACAAAATTTTAAAATATACAGACTTCTGTAAAATTGAAACGAAAATGAAAATTAACTTCATAAGAGCTCAGTTTTAGCAAAAGTTTAACAAATCTCATAACATTTTAGCAAGTTATTAATTATGACAAGATTGTTTTAGAACCAGGCCAAAAAATGGAGGATATATAGTGTTAACCACAGGGGTTCTTTGCCTATATATAAATTTCCATTTTATGTAGTTATTTAAGTTATAAAGTAATACAAACAAACAAGTTGATTTAAAGACAAAAATTGCCTTTACTGGTGCACTAACTGAACATTAATTAAATACCTGAATATTCATCGAAATTGAGAATTTTCTTTTCTTAATAACTTTGGGCAACAAAATTTCTTACCAAAACAAAAATGAAAGTTATAATTTTTTGCTTTTGTTTCGTTATACTGAATGTTCGCACAACCCAACTACTATGGCCATTGCAAATGCACGTTAAGAATAATAAAATATAATCTCGCCCTGAAATCTGAAATTCAACATTAAACAATTAATATGCACCACATTTCAATTCCATGCCACGTACAACTAAAGATGCCACAAAAAACATTACATGTTACTATACCACTAAGCTCTTCCTGTTGCATCATTGACTGTACTTATCCACACACATACACACTGACCACGATTTCAAAACTGTTTCACAAACAATAATTCACAGTGCTCCATACAAAGTCGTAATTACCTAAATCCCCAAATGCAGTAATGTGTTTTTCAGGAATGTGTATCTCAGGGTGCCAAAGTACAGCAAATAAGGAGCACCCTAAGTTTGAAACACAAAAATTAAAAAGTTTGACTAATTATAGGCATTCACAGTAAAGCGAGAACTTATGAAAGCCCTCTCATTTAGAATAATAGTCAATAAATATATTTTATTTTAGCCTTACGAGTTAACTTCTAATTGCAGTGGAATATACACACTATGTTTAATACTTACATGTCAATATTTATATTTAAATATTTAAAATACGTTTAAAGGATACAAAAAATTAACTAGGGCATCAAAAGTACTCACTTTACCGTAAACAACCTAAAAGAAATAACATATTTTAATTACGAGTAATTATTATTACATTTCTTAGGGAAGAAAATGTTTAGGCTGCATAAAACCAGTTATGACCATGGAATATGACGTGCATGTTTACAAATTCTACAAACCACGACGACCCAATGCAAGTTTAAATGACAATTACGCATACTTGTTTACATAGTGCGGTCTGCCCATGCCTCGCAGCAATGTGGTAACACCAAGATCTTCCAAGATTTTAATCATTAGGGCCTAGAAATTTTTGCGAACTGTAAAATAACATATATATAATAAATATTGAGAAGTTACATTTATTCATGAAATCCTATAATAATATCCATATTCACGAAATAGCAACAAAATTGCTTAATACAGTAGTGTTTTCAAAACTACAATCCTGAGCTAGTTACAAAAATTCATACGAACAGTTAATATTGCCATTTTTAATGTATGATACAGTATTCTCTCTCATTTATTCTACATACAGTGAAATCTCATACCTACGAGTATGGCCTATTACGAGAATTCCATACTTACAACAGTTTTTTAATACACCGTCATATAGTACTACACTACCAAGGTTAAATGATATCTTATTTACCACTGGTTGTGCTCTGCCTTGCTTTGTGTATTGGTGCATACTTTTAGCACGATTACTTGTGAAATTGTAAGCCTATTGTGGTTTCGAACGTCAAGTTCAAGTAGACGTAAAGCAATAGATATTGCCACTAAATTTGATATTATTCAGAATACGAAGAGTAGCTGCAGTAAAAATGAATTAGGCAGGCGCCTAAATTTCGTAGAAATTTAACACATTGACGTGAATCGCATCTATCGGCATGTTTTGACAACACCGCACCGCTGTTACGAACCGGCTGGTACTGTAGTTCATAATGAAGATGGCAACAATGTAGGGAAATGGTATACGGAAATGTGAAAGTAACAAAGTTATAGTCAAAAACAAAGATATAAATATTGCACTCAAAGGTATTCCAAACAAATGAGCATAGCTGTAAGATTCATAATATAGGTATTATCTGTGGAAGACAATGAATGTGTGGATTCTGATGTATCTAAGATTCAAAAGGCAAGCTTCAACGTATCAAATACTATTTCTACCAAAAAAATTTTCAGTATGCAGATATGATGAATGTATAATTAAAATGTATCTTTTCCCAGTTTTCCATTAAATTACAGAGAATAGTTTTCAATCAGACATGCACAAGATTTGAAACCATAACAGATCATGTAATCTCTCTTTCAAATGCAATACTGAGATTAATCTCTCACCAGAAAAACACATCACATACACAAAACTGTCTCTGTACAGTAAAATACTGGTCATATTCCACTACCTCTGAAATGTACAAATTCCACAAACAAGTTGTTCCCTCATCTGTCTGGAGGACACATCTGGGTACAAATGTCATTCTACTTCCAACCAATCTCGTGCATCAACTGAATGTGGTGTGGAGCACAAATACTTTGTACGCTAATGTCACATTGGTGCAAACTGCTGGTGGGAACATGCCCTAAGTTATGTTAAAAAGATACAAATCTTTTTAACAGTATCATTAATTAGCATGGGCATGTGTCTAGAAGATGTACAGTGAAAGTCCGATGTAACAAGTATATATAACAAAACAAAAAGTCAGCTAAAACGATAACTTATCGGCTCCGTCAATTGCTCATATAATCGGTGGGAAAAGAAGTCGTAATAACGAATGTAGTGTGGTCTTATTTCGCTATAACGATAGCTTAAATTGCCGCAATAAGCAGTTTCCTTCAAAAACAATGCAAGAAGAAATGATTGTGGAAAAAAAAATAATTACAAAATGGTTTTGGTTTCAGTGTGTAAACTTCGTGAAACATGGCAACATTGCTGCTGCCAGCTGGCCGTGCGCAGACTTGGCAACCCCGCACAGCTTGCCTGTCGTGCTGTCCAGTCCGGCACCGGCACTCAATTGCTACGTTGTGTGCTGCTTGTGCGCTGCCACTGTGGAAAATGCAACGTGAATATCTGTCCCTAAAATAAAATTGAATGTAAATTTAACTATGTATTAGTGTTTTTACTTCTTTGAATCAATCACTGGAAATTAGCGTATTATTTCATGTGAAGATATAGGGTGCTGCCTATACAGGAGACTTTGGGGGGGATTGGCAAACTGTAAAAACGTTTTTGGCCATGATAAAATGACCTGAGTGTACAAGTAAATTTATTTATAAATGCTATTATTGCGCTGAACAGCTGCTAAGAATTGGGCAATCTGATCGCCGGCATATTGTGCAATTGAGTTGCCGGCGAACATCCAGATTAAATTCTGTTACGGGAATGTTTTTGTTAGTTGCAATTTGCCTGACATCAAATGGAAGCATTTCTGTGGTAACAACAGATCCATTATTACTAGTGGTGCGCACATGATGAATCTGCTATTATTCCAGTTCCGGTCATTTACACATTTTGCCTCGCAAAGCACTTTTTTTAGGCAATTTTTACAGCGTATATTTTCCACCGCACCAGCACCATACATTTTTATCGTCGACTAGCTGCCCATTTTCCATGTTCACGTGCATATTACACAACCATTTATTTAAATTTTGCCAAATAACTCACTCGTTCCTTTTCCATTATCACAAGACAGTGTTCCAATTGGCACTTTTTGTTAACAAAATGCCTACAAAATCTACGATGTATTTTTGTAATGTGTGTTTTGAAAACTTCAAAGTTGACAAATTACCAAATCGCAGCCATTATCAGTATTTATTTTTGAAATCATAGTAACACCGAAATAATACAGCATTGCATGCTAGGCAGGTAAACGTCATAGTTCCGACTAAACCTTACAAAATGCTACACACAAATACAAAAATTAAACTAGAAATGAATTGGAACACTGCTTCAATTTTGTTTATCTGTGAAGCGGGAAGTGCACACGAGAGAGAGAGCGAGGATGAATGAACTGAAGTGATCGATACCGGCAGCACAGCTGTAAACCACCTGCTGGTTAGTCACGCGCATCACAATTGTGCTGTTTACGAAGGATGCCTACAATCGCTTCTTCACGGGAGTGTGTAGTTGACACATGTCAGTTGCTCCTGCACGTAAACAAACCTCAGGTTTAAAAAAAAAGTTTCATGCAGCCTGTACATGCCAAAATACGGTATACATTGTATGTGGTATAACTTGTTTGGGTGACATTATTTATGAAAGTTACAATTTCATAGAACGGATTATGCATTTGTGGACATTCTTGTTTAGTGATATTCAGGAAATATATTATTGTTTTTATACTAATATTAATGTCACGTAAATTTTAAGACTGCCAAATATTTTCATACTATCATACAGTATAAAACGAGTACGTATAGAAATTTCAAGGGCCCGAATTACATAAATGCCTTGCACACCTGCAAATACCGCGTATAAATTTGGAGAGTTGCTAGCTTTCCAAGAGATCCTGTCGTTTGTCATAAGGGCAAGTTGTTAAAGCAAACAAATTGAATCTTATATCAAGAAAGTGATTGTGTGAGTTTTTTTAAAGTATATTTTAATGCTAAACTACCGCACATTTTGCTAATTAAGGTTTATTTCGCGAATCAATCTGCATTTTTATAGTCACTAACAAGACTGATTTTTTGTTAACTTTTAATAGTGTAATACAATTTCTTCACTCAATTTTTAGCAATAAAATGTGCCAAGTTACTGTTGTACATAACTTGGCGTGCACACATCGCCCGTCTGTCACCGTGTCCCCACCCACAGCCGCCGCGCCATAACAATAGGAAGCACCATGATCTTGGACGTGGAGACAGCTGCACGCATTGTGCGTAACCTTGCCACCTTATCCGCTCCGAAACCTTACATGCGCCACATCTGTTCTCCGCTAGCAATAAAATTTTACGCCATAGAAATTTTATTTTAATGAGTTATATTATCAATCTTTTTACTTTTTTTGGGTTGTGTCAAAGTTATTATACAGTACAAATAAAAAATTTGTAAGTATGGGATTTTTAAAAATTTTTTATAACGAAAGTCTGATATGGCGACAATGAACTTTCACTGTAGTTATATTATGAATACAATGTACATTAAAAAATTTAAGTACATACACAAAGTTAGGTTAAGGTAAGTTTGTTTACATGCTGTGCGGTCTCCACCTTTATTCTCAACCAACTGCAAAATATTTCTAGTAGCTGCATGAAGGCAAACACCGGAACATGGCCAATATTTTAAAGTACACAAACTGACTTTCAGACTTTTAATTACATAACACTCAAAGGTACTTTATACTGAACAAAAGTTTCTGGAGAGGATTTGTAACACACACATCAAAACAAAACATCCTTGAAAGTGAACTACGTACACTATAAAGATGTTTAAAGTAGTTGGAAAATATAAGCATATTTGAATGCAAAACCCAACATGTGGAAAATATTTCAAATCAGTTCAGGGGTATAAAAAATGGTGTTATGGTAAAAAAAAAGAAAATTTCCACTTATCCTTAAAATTCTACTAGAGCAATTTCCATAACAATGCAGGTCAACTTTCAAGGCACAGAAAACACTAATTACATTTACTACTTGAATACATCTTTATGAACATGTTACTTTATAATATCCCAAAAAATCTTCCAATATATCAGTCTTATATGCAGAACTTCTTGCATTCAAGTACAGGTATCAAATAGATTACACTTTTACAACACAATGCTAGGTTCGAGAAACTCCACGAACTAGCAAAATACCACAAATCTGACATTTAAATTGTTAATACCAAAGTTTTTACATACAATTACTTTACACACATTTTAAAACGTGTATTCCATACACATCCACAACTAAGAAATACAAACACAGACAAATAACATTAAGGAAAAACTACACTGGAAAATCTGTTTATAAAGCTTAGGATTCATTCTGATTAATATACATACACAAAAAATATTTCAAATTCTGCAGCCATAGCAAAAATATTAGTTAACTTGTCATACAATATACCTATTTTTAATATAAACTCAAATTACTGATGTATACATAGTTTGTCTCAAATTAAAAGTTTCATGCCCCCCCATTTGAAAATCTGAGATTTTGGACTGATAATTTTACATTTTTTGTATATTTTAGGTATATTATACCATGTAAGTGTTACACATGGTCCAAAAATTTAAATGTAATTAATTAACTCTAAAATATTTAAGTACACGTTATAAAACATACATCACATATGATTAACTTTGGTAACTACGATATCTTCTTTACAAAATCATACAAAAGAAAGAAATTGCATATTTATTTTATCCATACCACATCATTCCCTGTAACATTTGGTATCAGATCATTATTTTAGAATTTTTAATTTTTACAAAATAGTCTCCAATTGTTTAACTAAACAAAAAAATGTTAATTGGTGCTTTGATCCAATATCTCAAAATAGATGCATATACTATACATTCAAAATTAACTCAATAAATTTATATACAAAAAATTATTTACACTAAAATAATTTTTAACTAATACACAAATAATGGTCCATATTGCAGTAAGTATAGTCTAATATGCATTAAGTTTGAACTATATTAAAATTAATGCGCCAATTTGATACCTGAAATGATAAATTTAGTAAATTCAAAACTTAAAGACAATGTTTTACTAAACAATGTCAGTGTGATGCATTGAAGTTACAGCTAACCTTGGAGAGAAAATATAATACGTAATTCTGCAATGCTCCATATTCCTAGACAAAACTGCAGGCAAACTATAAAGTAAAACCTATTACGAATGAACTTTTTAAATACTGGCAATGGAAGCACTCTACAAATTATGTTCTAAATTAACAACAACATTGCACTGTGATTGTCTACACGAACAGGCAAGAATGATTAACACTTGCGTATACATGCTCTGCTACCTTTGCAATTAAGGAAATAAATTAACTCACGTCCACGTGTTGTTACATGCACGTAAAAAGAACAACGTATAGCACACTTCACATTCACGTGGATCGCTCCACGCCGAGACATGCTCAAAGATAACTGGAGGAGGAAAGTAGTTCACATTTACAGCCAGGCACGTGGGTACATAAGGTGACAACAGAACACAGGTTCCCAAGAATCACGTTAAATCTCAGACATGGCACATCATCATCAACAAGTGACTAGCTTCCACACCTCCAGGCCGCTTCTGCCTCCGTCAAATCAGTCGAGCTTTGGACGGGCGGTGCTGGCTGCATCGCGCTGCTGCTGCTGCTGTTGGTTGGACTGAGCTTGCCTTAGCTGCGCCAACCTGAGACGAGTCATCAGCTGGCTGGACTGCCACAACCAGTTGGCCTGTCACAAAACAAAACCCCACTTTATTACCACCATGTAAAAGTGAAACCACTTTTTCATATAAACCGCAAGGGACCTCAATTTCTGCAGTTTATAATATTGAGGTTTGTATTAAGAGGGGGATGGAACCCTGTGGGAACACCGTGTCCAAGGTCAAGAAGCGAGGGAGCGATACGGGCGACAATAACATGCATGCCTAGTGCCTCATCGCTCCTACGCGCACGGTGTGTGCAGCGTTTCCTTCGTAAATTTGATCTATAACAGTGGGGTTTTATTTCATGCGATAAAAGACCACAGATTAAACTATGCCTAAATCTTTGTACTTTTCTTTTGCCGCTTAAGGAAACTGCATAGGCAAGCTTTAAAAATGTGATATTTGAACATTTTCACAAATTTTTTCTCAGAGAATACACTTTACATGACCAAAGAAAAAAAATAGGGGCGAAGAAAATTGTTTTTTTTATCTTTTCTGCATTTATTTATATTTACCAAAATACACACATTAACGCAAACAACTATTTCACAAAAAAATGTGGGGCTCCATCCCACTCTTCACAGATGTTTGTAACTATAAATAATCCTCATTTAAATATTGAATCTGTGATGCAGTATACTGGAAAAAAAGATATCACGTGAATTATTTTTACCAGTGAACTTGATATTACAATGTAATGCAAATTAACAAATATTTATTTACCAAGCATGCAAATTAACATCATATTCCCAGCTTCACTCCAAGGGAACTTTGTACTATTAAAGAGATTTTTATCTGACGAGGTTTTGCTGTGTCACTACTGTGTACAGTCAGCTCTTGTTTCTAAGAACCCTGGAATAAATACTTTTTTTTTTTAATAACAACCCTTTTCCTAAAAAACAAGAACCCTAATTTTCACTTTCAGCAACACACAAATTTGATTTTGTATTTTAAATTGAGTTCCTATTTAATAATGTGCCACAGTATTCTTAATAATACAGGTTTAAAAAAATTGTTAGAATTTTGTTTAACTTTCATAAACCCTGAGTTCTCGGAAAATAAATTTTAATTTTATCAAGCAAACGGTTACGTTTACAAGTAGCGCGAACGTAACAGTCAGGTAAACCACTTACCACCATGACCATACAGTTGAGTAGGATGGGCACGGAGAATACCAGCGATATGAACATCCCTTTGCTGTCGAAATACTGCTGGTTAGAGAACATGCTGCAACACATCATCATCACACCGCTGCAACCATCAGCTACATATCCCCGCTTATAGGCTATTCACGGTAAAGTGAGCACTTTTTAAGGCCCTGCTAAATTTTTCCTTTCAATTCATTTTTACCTTTCCGCCACTTTCTAATGTAAACATTGCAACATGACTAATAAACACGGTGTATACATTTCATCACTCTCGAAAGTTAACCTACGATGGTGCAATAAATTACACTTATTAAAGGATAATGCTTTTTAGAAGGGCCTTAAAAAGTGCTCACTTTAGCGTGAACAGCCTATACACAGTAGTTATCTTATCCATTGTCAGCTGGAATCGCTTCTGAGGGGAGTCTTTAGCTAAATGAGCACTTTAAGGTCATGATTAGGATCTACTTGTGTGCCCATTTTGGTGACCTTCCCCTAACAAAAATTTAAAACTGTCGTGGTCTTGTAGAGAGACGTTTCTGGTCTGTTCTTAACCATGAGGCATTGAGCTGCCTCCAGTGAATGTTAACTGAGGAGAAGATGGATCATCAGAAGAATGCAAGAGCAGGAGAAATGGAAATTAACAGAAAAAAACCCACCAACCAAGGTCAAAGCTTGCCATGCTGCCGACATGCAAGTGGAGAGCAAAGAGATTTGGACTGTTCTTGCACAAATGGGGTCTTGAAAGCAAATGAGTGAACAGTAGCCTACTATTAAATTAAATCATTGTACACATATTGTAAAAAGAAACCTATGTTATAAATGGAGTTCCTAATTTATAATGCACAAGTTTTTAAAAATTTATTTTCATATTTTATACATAATTACTGCATTCACTACACAAAAATCTCAACAGAAATTCTTAAAGAAGAATATTGACCAGCGGCGAGAGAAATCCAATATTGTATTTTGTTTATAATGAGCTGACAAAGTTCAATTTACAGTATACACTGTATTTCGGCGTGTATAGGCCGCACATTTTTAAAAAAGAAATTACTACAAAAAGTGGGGTGTGGCTTATATAACAGATATTTGCATTAAAATTTTTCCCCCCTAAAACATGTTAAGAAATTTGTCAACATACAGTACATTTTAATGTTTTAACTCTTGAAGGAAGGAAGGAAGGGAATTCGGGTTGGGGGGGAGGGGAAAAAAAAAAAAATTAGTCAACATTTACTGTCACAAATGTTTTGTAGGGGAGAAATTAAGTCGGAATTTATTCTGCTTGTACAGAATTGTGACTTAATATTTACAGGAATACAAAAATTCAGTACTTAAAATATTAATTATCCCTAATTTTTCATCAAAAACTTGAGGTGCAGCCTATACACGCCAAAATACCGTAGTAGGTATGTATAATTATTAATTTATTGGGCTTTTAAAACATAAACTTTATAATGAAATGCTGATCAGGTTGGATGAGGACAGCTCACAAGTCAAATTGAATTCAAATTTTTTAAAAATCCTACCACACACAACAATGGCTTATCTGGGATATACGAACACAAATTCAAAATCATACAATCCAAGAATTCTAAGGACCTCAAAGGAAAACCAAGTATGTACATATATCACAGGTAATGTACATGTATGAAGTTTTTCCAGAGAAAGCAGAAAAACCCATTTACTAACTCTGTAGTTACATCATTAGTTCTGCAATGCATGAGTGAGGCTACAACCTTGGAGATGGAGTGTACAAAATTTCCTCACTCGCGACAATTCCGCATGTTAGCTGCCAGCACATCCAAGGAGAACGGGTTTCCAGTAAAGGTGCGGTGTGTGTGCTGAACACGGAGTTGTCGAACGACAATCACAGACGCCAATTAGAAGCAGGAAAAAATCAACTAACTGGTTCATTTACGATAATGCACGTACAGTAGAATCTTATTACAAAGTGCACAAAGGCACTTTTAATTATGTACTTAATACTGAAAAGTACTTTACACTTAAAAAGTAATCATCAGGGATCTGAAATAAGTAGTTCATATTGATAACTACTTTAACGTGAAGCACTTTAAGAGATTTTATGGCTATAAAATTTCCACACATGCAGACAGGAGTTCACTATGACATAATACTCAGTAAACCACTACAGAGGTTAA
The DNA here is from genome assembly GCA_029891345.1 of Dryococelus australis. Classification (NCBI taxonomy): domain Eukaryota; kingdom Metazoa; phylum Arthropoda; class Insecta; order Phasmatodea; family Phasmatidae; genus Dryococelus; species Dryococelus australis. The sequence continues at coordinate 26,792,642 of CM057008.1, read as the reverse complement.
TTCCCAAAGGTTCTGTACACAAACTTGATACTTACTTCCAGTTGTTGGCAGCCATTTCATTTATGCTCTCGGAGAAGTATACCAGCAACACTGTGAAAAATTTCATGTCAATAAATTCATAGCCGAGGTGCTCTGTAGTGTAACATAAGGGTTGCCAACATTTCCATGTCTACCATCAGGGACACTTCCGGCAACTTGACACACGACATTTGACATCTAGTGAAATAAACATATATGACAACTTATTTGCATAAAGAAATATTATCATGGTTCTTTCATATGCGTTCGCCTGCTGAACCATGTTCCTACGTAACAATGTTGATGTGTGCTGTTTCTCATCACTTTCACCGCTGTGTGAAATAGAAAATTCTCGTTTGGAAAGTACGCATTTATCTATGTAACAATTGCTAATACCAACTAGCCACTGATAATTGTGTTCCCATCTATCTAAATATACACAAAACTGTTTCTTTTTTCGCATAGGTGAATCACAAAAAAACCTGTAGACATCTCTGCAAGTACTACCTCCACGAACACTCTTGTTGGCAAATGTCATATGTCAGCATCAATTGTATGTAACTATCTATTGGCCGTAGAGCTACATCAGTAATCGCAAAAATGGTAAATTAGTGACACTAGTGCGTGTATTCATTTTAGTTTCTAAGGATTCTGATGTCCTGTATAATGTCCATACGTGATAAATGTTTTCAGCCCCAGGATACAGGAAATCCCTTACAAAACGAGATAATTGGTAACCCTATGTAATGTAATAGAAAGCACAAGCACAAACCTATTTACTTATCTCTCAGCCATTCATACATACATATTCCAAATTTATTAATAATTTCATTAAAGTCACAATCTGAACCCTGCCTCGAACATTCAAGTTACTTACCATTCCTGAGACAATATTTTATGGTGAACAGTAATACAGTAAAAACCATGTTATAACATCTCTCAAGAGCCCCAACAATGTCAGCCTTATACAAGGGAAAACTTTTGTAAGAGGGTAATTTTATATTGTAAAACATGTTCGTGGACCAACAGAAGGCAGCTTATTACACACAAAAAAAAAAAGGTTATACGAGAAGATATTACAACAAGGTTCCACTGTAAAACTGACTATACATTTATTGGCACCTGCAATTAAAAGCAAAATATTATAAACAGATTTAACCACTCAAACAGTTTATATAAGCTAAGCTTAGGGATGGATCAATACCGATACATCGGCAGATAAACCCAAAATCGGCATCGGTTACAATCAGCCATGGTCCAGCCAAAACTTTTTTTTTCACAAACAAAGAATTTAATTTTTGCAACCAGAATACTATTTTCTTAATTTTATTTTTTTATCTTTTAGTCACAGGCGATTTGAAATTAAATGGAAACTGATATGGCTTGTTTTTGGTGTCACGAGGTATGACTTATATGGCTTGTTTTTGGTGTCACGAGGTATGACTTATGTAGAGGTAAACCTCTACATAAGTCATACCTCGTGAAATTCGTAAAAATAAAATGTAATTTAACTTATAATGCTAGTATCTGCTTTTCAGGTAGTTAAAAGTCGTGTAAAAAAAAAGTTTTACCACTGTAATATTCATTGTGGTACATTTACTATCACGTAAATGTCAACTGCATATTGATCTATTGCTCCCTCATCGTATATTGATATTTCGTCCGCAGCATGACACAATTAATAAATAGATTAGTAGCAAGGTTGAATGTTTATCGTTTCTAGTACAAAACAAATCTGATTCAATATATATTGAGGCAAATCACATGCACGGTGATTTATAGTGTGTATATTGTATAAGGAATTGTGTGTAACTTTTTTTGTATTTATTGACTAGAGACTTTGTGCTCATATATCAGGATTCATGGAAAAAGGAAACAAAAGGCTAAGTTTGGAGGTATTTTAAAGTTACTCTGACACTATATAAAAAATTACAAATGAAATTATTTGTATCGGCACTATCTGCGGGATCGGCCACAAAGTATCTGTATCAGTAATATCGGCAAAATTGGTTTTGGACCCATCTCTAGTTAGGCTAGGCCTACATGTCATGCTATTGAAATTAATTTCAGGTACTCTTAAAATACATGATGGGTTTAAACCTGACACTTAGCAACATACAAATAATTTATCAGATGCCGTAATTTTTTTCATTTTCTTAGAAACTACCATACCAATATCCCTTTGATCCAAAACTTGTCTCGGACAACAAAGTTACTATATGAGGAAACCAAATTTTAAGCTAAAACACAAAAATACTACTTAATTTAGCCAAAGTACACAACTTTGCATGTGAAGCAAAGACTTAGTTTTTATGATACAAGTAGAGATAAAAAACTAAATTTTCAACTCTCACATTCCCAACAAACTAGAAGAATGGAAGAGAGTAAATTTTTAGCTGATTTAGGTTGAGTGAAGATGAGCAATAGGTTTCATATTATGTTTGGATATGGTTAAAATGAATGTTTAAAATTAGTTTAGAATTTATAAAAAAGTTATCTTTCAACCATTAAATGACTTCCCCTTTAAAGGTTGTTCACGGTAAAATAAGAACTTTTGAAAGCCCTGCTTAGAATCTACTTGTATACACGTAGTGTGTTCTTTCACCTTATGTAAAATTAACATTGCCATGGGACTCATCACTTTATTCATGCGTCTGTCAAGTGACCCTGTGAAATTATTAGAAAAGTAAATATTGTACAAATCTGCTCATCTTTACAGTTCAATGCATAAAAAAATACAGAAAGCGAAAGAAATAATTTATCATAAATGGTTACCGAATACTTTTTGTTTGACGTTAATATATGGAACTACTTTCCCCTCCATTGTTACCAACTTTATTGGACACATATCACTCATTACGCTCATTAAAATATACGCAGGTAGGGGAGGTGCCTTTTTTCTAAGGTTTATTTCAAAAGTGCTCACCTTCGTGAACAGCCTTTATAAAATACTCTTCATGCCATATAACTGTTTAGGAGCTGAAAAAGTTTAAACCCTAAAATGTGATTTTTTTTTGTGTGTGTGGTAATGCTTTATTACACCGTCTTAGTTCATATCATAAGCTGCTTACTCTTGTTATGCAGTGTCATAAGAGCGCCAGTGCACTAGGTGACCAGGATGCAATGGCCACCAAGGAAGCTCCAGATGTGTGGGACAACATGCACCTGGTCGCCACGGCCAGCTGTTTACAGTAACCGTTGTGTGTGATATCGAGCAGTGTGCAGGCGACCAAGGAGTCACATCCTGACTACAGTAACATGTTTTTTTTTTTTGCAGTTGTGCAACCTAGTCGCTTAGTGTGCAAGCAACCTAAATGTTATGTAACTTTTCTTTAAATAAATATAATTTTTAAATACATTTTCATGTGGATACTGTGAATTGCATACAGCATATATGAAAAATAAATAAATCAGTAACTATGCACACATATCTTTTATGAGTGATGACAGATGATATCCACAATTTTTAATAATGAAATATATCATAAATCACCATAAAATATTGGCTCATAATGCATCACTTTAGTAATGGAGGTTCAGTTTACAAGTCTTTCATAATAAAACGATAATATTGAAATTAATTTTCAAAAACCAAAAATGTCTTGCAACACTTCCAAATCTTGTCCCTAACCATTCAGTAGCAATTGAAACTGAAACATTGTCACACATTGTTAGCCCCAGTAAGTTAGCTTCAATGCAGACAAAATGAAACGAGGCTGTCGTTCAACAGAGTAGAGAAGTTTTGTCAGCTCCTAAAAAGGTCTCAGGTCACTGAGGGTGAAAAGAGGTGGACATGGAGCTGTGCCACAACTGAAGGGTGGGGAAAACGGGGAGATCCCTGAGAAAACCCACCGACCAGCAGCATCTTCCAGGCAAGATTCCTTACATAGAAAAATCTGGGAGCCACGCCACCGGGAATTGAACCTGTTTTGTCTTAGAAGGAGATTAGTGTTCTAGCAGCTATGCCAACAAGGTCTGCTGGTGCTGAATAGAGCCAGCTGCCCAATCATGAGGCGAGATGAGGTTAATAACGGAGACACTATGAAATACAGTATGGTGCAAAATGAATTACTCTAACAGGATGTCCACTAAAATTCCATTTGGGAATTCCCCCCCCACTTCAACTTTTCCCTACTTCCCAGGCAGTAACATATTTTTCCTGACCTAATATCAGTAATACTGAAACCTTCCAATGCCATAGTTTTTCATTACTGACAGAGCAAACGTACAAGCACAGAATCTGCATTAAATTACACTACACACAAGTGATGAACAGGAGATTAAGGGGACCGAGTGAGGAGGAGACACTTTCAATATAGTGTATGTACGTTTACCGATGACTCCAAACTAGCTATACAGCTGACTTCTAAAGACAGTTCACGATAAAGTGAGCACTTTAGAAAAGAACCTTGGAAAAATGTCACTGCCTTTGAATGCATATATTTTAATGTGCGCACTGAGTGACACTCGCCCAGTAAATTTGGTAACGTAGGATGGGAAGTAGATTCATACCGTAACGTTGAATAAAAAGTGGTAGGTAACCATTTGTGATAAATTAAAATTAATTTTGCTTTCTGTTGTTTTAAAGCATCAAAGTTAAAAAACGTGGAGATTTGTAAAGTATTTACTTTCTTAGTAATTTCACTATTTCATATGACCGTCACATGAATAAAGGGATGAGATCCATGGCAATGTTAATTTTGCATAAAGCGGAGAAATATACAATATGTTTACAAGTAGATCTTAAGCTGGGATTTTAAAAGCGCTCAATTATTTTTGTGAACAGCCTACATCAAGAGTTCCCCATAGTCAATTTTATAATATGCGAGTCGAACTAAACTTACTCCAAAAATAAGGTGGCAAAGCAAAGTTATTTATTCTAACTATATCACAGGTGTGTATAGGCGAATCACAATTGTGTTTACTGAAACAGTTTTTACACTGTTAAATTTTACAGCAGAGCTCTTTGTCATCTAAATTGGTGACCAAATTCGAGACGGTGATATGATATAGTTGTATGCCACACATTTCGTTATTGAAAATAAAATAATTTTAGCTAAGGCGGTTAACTAGTCGTGACAACCATTTTATAGCCTGCAGTAAAGATGTCTCAAAAATAAAACATTAAATTGAAAATGTTTTCCCAGTGACAACAGCTTCAAAATTACAGTCCTTTTCCTCAGAACGACGTCGTCTTGGAATTGAGTTTACTGTATGCATTCGAAGGGAAGTAGAATGCGCTTATGAATGCTACCAAAAAAAAAAATGGGGCCGAGTGTAGGAGTGAAGACGTTGGGGGAGGGGGCAATCGAAAAAGACTGGAAATGAAAGTATGGTTTTATCATGAACAATTACAGGGAAAATACTTACAGAAAATTGTGCACAGACGGCTAATATCCAACTAAATATCATTGGTTGTAGCTTCATGACAAGCTCCTCATCCTTTGTAACAGGTCGCACATTATTCGCTCGCGTCTATTTTTATTTTTACACGTGCTACACACATTTCCGACATTGATATTTCGTTAATTGCTTCCATGCAAATACGAAACTGCTGTCCCATTTCATAAGGACAGGAGGATTCTGGCGATCTAGTGCAAGACATTTATGACTGGTATGCTAGAACTTAGCAGAGTCAAAAAATTCACCGCCCAGTCATAAAGGAAAGAATAGTTATAGTACTATCAATAATACGTTGGCTCGAAATCATATATGGGGAGGGCACTGCAGAATACTGAATTCATGCGAATGATTTATGTCTACCAACAGTGCACAACAGTTCAATATGGCAAAGCTTTCTCATAAAATACTTCTTTCAGTTAGCTCCGCATGATACCGACGTGCATTTCTGTCATGGAGAAATGGAATTTTCACATAAGCAAGCTGCTCAAATTACCGACATTCATCTCGAAGCGCGGTACGGCACATGCTGACATTTCTGCACGCCGCTACCAGATGTTAAATGCATGTCAACGCTATCTGTTGGTGGCACTCTGTACAACTTTCCATAGGTTTTCAAATATACGTACATACTTCATTGACCATTCTGCCACACTCAAGCTATAAAATGTTTGCCACCATGACTTATGAAATTACCTTTACGACAACCTTGCCTTCAAAGCTGGGATCTCATTCTGCCTACCAACAAAACCATGACCAAACCAACTACATGTTTTCATAATAAGACAACCCGTAATAATTAAAACAAGTAATTTTACTGAACGTTGAACAGTGGGGAAATAAAAGGAAGGGAGGTAGGTAGGTAGATAGATAGTAGGGCTTAACGTCACGTCAACAGCGAGGTCATTAGAGACGGTGCAAGTTGTGCAGGGAAGAGGGATTGGGGAAGGAATGGGCCATGGCCGTTGTTAGGTACCCATCCCAGCATTCACCTGGAGTGATTTAGGAAAACCATGGAAAACTGAAATCGAGAATCGAACCCCAAGTCCTCCCAAATGAGAGTCCAGTGAGTTACCCCAGCGCCACCTCGCTCAGTGGGGGGGGGGGGGGGGAAGAGAGCCAACGGTTTGCCAAAAGCGCTTGAAAAAAAAAAAAAAAAAAGGTAGGTCTACATAAGTAGTTGTAATATTATAATTTAAAATTGTATTAATATTGCCAACTCATATAGAACATTAGTAAAACATTTTATTTTGTTCCAGAAACATAAAAAATGGCACTAAAAGTTAATTTCCATTATAGGCTATTTACGGTAAAGTGAGCATCTTTGAAAGAACTCTCATTTGGAATAATAGTCAACAAATACATTTTATTTAAGCCTTAGATGTTAATTTTCGAGTTCGGTGGAATCTACACAATTTGTTTATTGCTTGCATGGCAATATTTATTTAAAAAGGTTGTTAAAGAGTAAAACATGGCTGAAATAAAAAAAGTAACTAGGGCCTCAAAAGTGCTCACTTCATCGTGAACAGCCTATAATGGAATTTTCCTTCAATCCAGTGAGCCCTCGGTCCCAATACCGATGGCAGATGAGTTAATGGTCTCTGAACACATCTGTTTCCATTTAAATAATTTAATTTATGCATGCAGCAAAGTGTTGTGACCCAGCCATTTGCAAACTTACGCAAGACAAGGAACAGAACCACTTGGAAATTGCTGTAATTTCTGGTCAGCAAAGCTGTCAACGTTATGACAATGTGGAAAAATATCAAGCCGATCAGCCACGGATCCTTCCATTCAATCTGTAACAAAAAAAAAAAAAAAAAAAAAGGCAGGAATAGGTACAGAAGACCACTTAATGTACGTACAGTACAGTACTTACAAAAATTTCGGCTGCACATCTACAAAATTTTTTATTTTCTAAAATGTCGTATATATGTACTAGCTCCAGTAAAGTGAATTTATGTAAATCTGCACCACTAGGATTCCTGAAATGTGAGAAAAACAAGTGACAAGGGCCAATGCAGTTAATGAGATTCATAAAATGTTACCAGCTACGTATGCAGCAGGAAGAATAATGGTGCCATTCATACTCTCTACTTTAGCTCAGGTTGGGAAGCATAATGGGGCAGATTTGCACGAGTTCACGTTCACTGACACAATGGGGGATGTATTTATGATTTTTTGTGCCTTTCGGTATTCATATCAATGTCACTTTTACAGTTTTGATACTTTCACCACACAATTCTCAGTACAAACTGTGAAAATCACAATGCACTAATTTTCAGAAAGATTGGTATTGCTAAACGACGTTTACAATGATGTGAGAAGTTTTGAAATATGCTAACGCCCCTGCCTGTATATTTTAACTGGCGCCCAATAAAATCGGTAGTTCCATTTCTTAAACGTTGAATTAAAAACATTAGGCAAAAAGTTTGTGAATATTGAAATTATTTATTTTGCTTACTATTTCTTTTTAAATTCAAATAAGTGTGGGATTGAGAAGCACATGCACAGAACTTGGCATGACTGTCATATTTATAATCAATCTTGCTTACTTCCCCCACGGGCGAGCGAAGTTTCACACAGGCAGCGGCAAAGTAGGCCAGTGTGCGTGTACGAAAGTGAATGGCGCGAGTGTGGCAGTGAAAATGAGCAAACTGTAATTGGGGCACCACTTCCAAACGTAAAAAAAAAAAAAAACGCAACCTTTCACCGCATCAAGTCTAAAGAAATTACGACCGTAAAGATATTCCCTTTGAAATCAAACCCCCAAAAGCATATAAAGGCAACCATTCACCGGCGAAACAAATTCAAACTGCACTAAAAATAGCCTAACATAAACAAGTATTATGTCACCCTTGCAGGAAAGTTTTCCGGTGACTATTATAGTCTACAAAACAAGTACACACTCTTGCGAAAACATAATCTAAAGTTTCTAGTTTTAAAAAATACTCCAAAAAAAACATACGCTGAGCACAACTGCCAAAAAACCATCTACATCGTCAAAATCATAAGCTTGCCTCGCCATGACTGCATACAATCTATCTATCTAGCGTGCAAAAACACGTGGCCTTGGAAATAACGGTACAGCCATACAACTAACAAACTACGAATACAAGAAATGTCGATAACAACAAAAACGTGAGTATTCAAGGCAGAAAATAATAATCAAAATTGTAAAATCCAAGATTCGAAGGACCATTAAATTCGCAGAAAAGTCAAAGGGCATAAACTTTTTTTTGTGGTAATGTGGCCAACAGTGAAGCCCACGGACAAAAACTAGGATTAAAGAATTACCAAGACACCCAGGGAAGGAAGGAAAAAGGAGCAAGGAGCAATACTATATGGGAGTGCTAAAACTAATCTTCGCGGTAGAGGCCCACCAACCATAGTGGGAACAGAGGCCATGGAACAGAGGAAAACAAGGAAGGAGAGGGCCGCCTACCTAGGACATCTAACAGGACTCCCTGTACACAAAATCAGATAAGAATATTATGTGTAAGGAAGCGTCATAAATTTCCCGGGGACAATGAAAGAGTACAGAGGGGTAAGAGACAGGGAACCTCACATGACGCTGTTGAAGAGCATCATACAGCGAACGTCGATCACTGCCAAGAGGACACTGGAACAAGAGATGTTTCAAATCAGCATCAGGAGTACCGCAAATATAAGAAGGTGTGGTGACGATATGCAAACGATACAAATGAGACGGGGACATATTATGACAAAAAGCAGTGACCGCTAAACTACGAGAACCACACTGATAATGGCAGTCTCGCTGAGCAATACATTAGGAATTTACATCAATAAACGAAAGAAAACGTGCACACGAAACATACTTTAAAATTAAGAGGATACTGTCTCGATTAAAAAAAATTACTTTCATACGATTTCACAATACGATATAACATAAATACAAGTTGTAAATACTGTTCCCTGCGAACAACAACTGTCGCTGTGCTCTGATTGGCTACTTCGTCTTGATTTGAACTTAAGATATAAGATATAACAATCTCTTAAGTCAAACCAAGAACGTACACGACCCGTCAAGTCCCGCAAACGACAGTCATAAACGAATACCCTTGGATACATAGAATCCTATCTCAAGCACACTGAAAAGTTGTATGGTTAAAACAACTGTAAACCCACCTTAAATCCTCTACAATTTCATATGTAACACTTCCATGCAGGCTTCGAATCTTCTGTGTCTATCCCGTTCTGTAAATCGTTCTCAGTTATTCAATAACGGTTTAACATTCCCGGAGTTTCAGTAATGTAGTAACGAAAACGGTTTACACCTTTGGGTAGTTTTTTGTGCGGTGTCGTGAAATAATTTCGACAATGTATGAACCTAAACAGCGAAAAACAAGTGAAATGTGGAAGTTTTTCCACTGTGGTTAATGATGACATTGCATCATGTAAAAATGTGTAAGCAAACATTTTCGTTCAAGAGCACAATAAGTAATTTAGGAAAACATGTTTCAGTTAAACACCCTACAGTTTCCTTAGCCTCAATTATCACAAGAAGATCACAAAGGAAATGTCGACAGCCAATTTAAGTTTTCTTGTAATAAAGATATAAACTAAAATCTTTAGTGTAGATATTGATCTAAACAGGCATCAGGAGGTTACTATAAACAGTTTGCTGATTCTCCATTATATGTAAAAATTATGATTAAGATTTGTTTAAAAATAGTGTCATTGACATTTGTTTACTTTCTATATTTGTTAAGAATCTCATACTCATAGTGTGTGATATGGCATTCAGCATGTGCAAATATATATATATATATATATATATATATAATATATATATATATATATATATATATATATATATATATATATATATATATATATATAAATTTAGAGCTGATTCCATAATAACACCATAGATGTAAGACAGTAAAATGTGACATGTCGATAGGGATTCTGGAAAAGTATCGATAAGATACATGTATCAATACTTTTGTTTCAATATCGATAATTTTTTACTCGATACTTTCCTAGTATCGATACATACCTGCTTGTATCAAACGACAATCCTGTAAATCGTAATTTTAATTTTTATTAGGTTGGCAAAATTTGCACTTGTTCTAAAATACTAAAAGGGGGTTTTCCAAATTATATGATAAAAATATTACCTTAATTGTGCGAGCAGAAGAGAGTTTCGTGAATCGTGAGAATCGTCCTGTGCTAAAGCCAAATTATTTTTGTATAGTTCTTCTATCTTTAAAATTTGGCATATTTTCATGATGTCGCCTACTAGGAGTGATGCAGGGAAATTCTTCAAGAGAGTGAACGATAAAACAGCATCGTGTAAATTATGGTTTAAAACATTAAAAACAAATGGAAATACTTCAAACCCCATGAAACACATGAAGATGCAACCATTAGTGTAAGTTGTATTTGAGAATTCAGTGTATGTTCGCGGTTATGTGATTTCTGTTCGTTTTCAATTTTCATAATACACTCCATTTCTAAGCCAAAACGATTGTAGGGTTTCAGTAACGTGAGTTTCTTAAAGTTGAGTTTTGTGTGGTGTAAATACAATGAAAGCTCTGTTTCATTAGAATTCTGCACCACATTTTGTAGGTCAAGGTGAAAGTTGGTTTTCAGTTAAGTGGGTTTCTCAAAATTAAGTATTGAAAGGATTTTATAATTTATATATGGCATTTTCTTAATCATTAAGAAAATTGATCATATATTTTCATTGCATATATCCAGTTCACAGGCAACTCAAAAGGTAGATGAAACTCAAGGGAGTAAAATGCAAAAATATTAAGAGCCTGGTCCTTCTGCAAGCTGCTCACACAGTGAAAATGTCCCAGGATCAGGTCCTGAGCTGGCATCCATTAGTGGACAACATGGAAGAGGTATAATAATTTTATATTTTCAAAGTGCACTGAAAGAGCACCTTGATCAAATGTATGATGTAATTAAGGAAGTTTATGTAACGAAGTTTTCCACTTCTCTCAGTCATGTTGCCCTTACATGTGATATTTAGTCAGATATGATGACAACAAGAAGTTACTTGGGCATTACTGCCCACTATATAGATGAGAGGGAAATTACAGCAAAGTATATTGCCACAAAAGAACTCAACGAACGCCACACTTCAGATTCAATAGCAAAAAAATATTGAAGAGCTGTATCAAGAATTTGGATTGGGAAAATCATATATATACATACACTCGCAATTAGGCTACCACCGGTGGCGAGCTCTCTCACCTCTCCTTTACCGAACCAACTCCTTTTCCACTCCCTTCCTGAATTTACCAACTCCTCTCACACGAATACCAATTCCTCCCTCAACACATTCCACTCCCTCACAGACCTCACAAGCATGGATTACCTACCCCGCTCCGTTCTCCACCACACCCTCTGAAGCTTCTCACTGTTGTTTCCTCTTCCTCTAAACACCCCCATACTAAGCTTGCAGCGTAGCCCTCCCCATCCTCCCTCTTCATTCACCACCCTGTACATTCTGACTAACCGTTCAACTTTCTTCCTGTCCTTCAATGAGCACCACCCCATTTCTTTCATCATCACTGATGGCCTATAGTTCCCTTCTTCCTCATCATTCTGCCCTTGCCTTCTCCACCTACCATTCTCTGCACCTTTTCCAGTTCTCGCACCTCCACCTCTACATATGGGTCCCATACTGCTGCAGCATATTCTAACATCGGCCGAACCATTATGCCATACGCCTTCTCCTTCTCCTCACAGCTGACTCCATTCAGCACCCTTCCCAGCATACCCAGAGCCCTTCTTCCCTTTGCAACCACCCTCTCTACCTGTTTTTTCCATCTGAGGTCTCCCTGCAGTACAATCCCTAGATACTTATATTCTGCTGCTTTTTCTATCTCTTGTCCCTCCCATCTGTACATGTCCCTGCTTATCATCTTCTTCCTTGTGAACCTCTCTACCTTAGTTTTTCTTACATTTATATTAATTCTAATTTTTCTGGTCCACAACCATATCTTATCAATGTCCGCCTGCAAATTTCCCCCCCCCCCCTCTTCCATCTCAGCATATACAACACAATCGTCTGCAAACAATCTGATTTTTTCCCCTAATCCCTTAACCCATGTCATTTACCATTATAGTAAATAACAAAGGACCCAGCACGCTTCCTTGTGGCACCTCTGGCGTAACATTCTCTTCCTCCGATATTGCCTCCCCCACTTTCACCCTCATCCTTCGCCCCCTGAGAAAGTCCCCTATCCATTTCACTACCCTCCTGTCTGGTATCAGTGCCTCCACTTTCCTCATCAATGTTCCATGGGGCACCTTATCGAATGCCTTCTCAAAATCTATGAAGCAGGCATCCACCTGCTTCCCCTCATCAACTACCTGTACCAGATCCTCTAATAACCCAGCCAGCTGAGTCTCACATGATTAACCCCTCCTGAAACCATGCTGGGACTCCTCCAACCAATTCCTATTGTTCATTACCCTCACCACATACTGCACCACCATCCTCTCCATTACTTTTCCTGTACTTGATGTGAGACTCACCAATCTGTAGCTGCCAGGCCTCCCCCTATCCTCTCCCTGCTTGTGTATAGATACCACCATAGCATCCTTCCAATCTTGTGGTAACTTACCCTCTCCTAAGGACTTTTTAAACAGCACTTCTAAATATTTCGCCAACTCCTTGCCACCAAACTTTAGTGCTGTGTTTCCTATCCCATCTGCTCCCCCTGTCTTACTGCTCTCCAAACCCCTAATTACCTTTTCTATCTCCCACTCCAACATCTTAAACTCACTAAACACCCTCCGAACCCTGTTTGTCACCCTATTCCAACCCTCCTTTGCCTCGAACACTGACAAGTACTGTCCTTGCAGCATCTCTGATTTTTCTTGGTCATTTGTCGCATGCCTACCATCCCTTCCTGTTAGCAGAGGGATCCCTTCCTCTCCTCCCCTTAACCACCTAACATACCTAAAAAATTTCCCCCATTCCTTGCCTTTTCCTTCTTCCACCATGTTCTCCAGAAATACATTCTTTGCCTGTTTGATCTTCCTTTCAAGCTCCCTACCCATTTGTTTCATCATTTCTTTAGATCTTAACATCCCTTCATTTCTCCACTTGGCATGTAATTTTCTGCACTTCTTCTTCATTTTCAAAATCTCCTGTCCATAATATGGCGGATCTCCCCCAGTCCGTAACCTTTTCATTGCCACAAATTTCTCCAACATAACTTCCAATAATCCTCTAAACTCCCTCCACAACCCCTCTAAACCCTCCTCCATAGACCATTTTTTAAACCTGTCTCTCAGGAAGATTTCTGCCCCCTTCTTGTCTCCGCTCTCATACTGCCACACAAACCTTTCTGCCATTTGCACTTCCTTCATCCTGCCAATGCCAATGCCCACAATCGGGATATGTTGGTCGCGTATACCATCCAATACTATTGCACCAACTACAGCATTCCTAGGTCTGACCAACACCACATCCAGCACTGACCCAACACCCTCCTCATTCTATCTCGTAGGTGTTTCTACTACCTGGACTAATCTTTTGTTGACTAACTGTGCTGCCATTCTCTGCATTGTGCTACCCATTCCTTCTGCAACCTCTACCCATTTCACCCCTGGCATATTAAAATCCCCTGCTACAACAACCCACTGCCTATCCTTTAGTCTATCGACCCTCTCCTTGATCATCTCAATTGTCTGCCATCCCTGTCCTGGTGGTCTATGCACTGCCAGCAAAGTGATTTTCCTATTACTACCACCATTCAATTTAATTTCCATTACTTCGACATCCTCACTAACCCATTCTACCGCCCCTTTTAGCCCTTTCCTTACACACACCATTATTTCTCCTCCTCTCCCATCCCTGTCTCTTCTGAAGATAGTGAACTTATCCTGCCTACACTCAATGTCCAGTACTTCCTCAGTCAACCAAGTCTCCACAGCTACCACTATATCCACCCCATATCCTTCAACCTTTTCCCAGAAGCCCTCCAGTTTGTTGTACACACTTCTACAGTTTACTACCATTATCTTTACACTAGTACTCTGCTTTACCATCCTACATTGCTTATCTCCTATCTCCACCCCTGCAGCCTCATCAATGCTATCCTCTCCATTTCTTTCCCCTTCCATTTCCTTGCTTCTAAATGATTGCTATTTTAACAACTGCTGCTCTGCCCTGACCCTCTCCATGCAGCCAGCTACTTCTCTACCTAGCAGATAACCTAGAATCCTCTTTCCCTGTTCTGTCAGGTGAACCTGGTCCCTCCCTACACTTTCCCAGCCTACCCATTTCCTACTATCTATAAATGTAGCCCCCAAATCCCTACACACTCTCTCATGTACCTCACTCGCTGCCACTGCCTTCCTATAGGATACTCCTTTCCTAACCAGCATGCCACTGACTACTGCCCTAGCTCCAGGGAACTTCTCCCGCACTTTCCTCAACAATCCCCTGAGGTCCCACTCTACCTCCTGCCCCACCTTCCTATGAGCCAGGTCATTTCCCCCTACATGAATGAGAACAACCTTTGCCACCTTGCTATCATTCATACCACTAACCCTTTCCTCCAAATCCCTAGTATTTGCCCCCTCAAAAGCTGCTTTATATGTCATTTCTTTCCTGATATTCCTCAGCTCCACCCCCTTTACAATAGAGCTGCCTAGAAAAACTACCTCTGGCTCCCTTCCTACAACCTGTTACTGCTTCTTGGTTCTTCCAACCACCTGCCTACCCTTGTTTCCGGCATCCTGCAGCACCCTTGTTTCCATCCCTTTGGCCAGCCCTCCTCTCTCCCCTCTGGCCCTGAACTGTCCACTTTCTTCTGCTTGCTGGTCTTTGCTAATCGCACACTTGCAAGCCTCATCATACTGCTTCCTACCTTCTACCACTGCCTGTTCCCTGCTTTCTGATTTCCGTTTCTCTATTCCTGATTGCTTCCTGCCTACTACTATCACCTTATCTCTTGCTACTATTTCTTGCTCCTCTAACCTTATTTGCTGTCTTATGTCTCCTACTGCCTTATCCCTTTCTACTGCCTCCAACTCATCTACCATCCTCCTCCTTAATCTGACCACCTCTATCTCTGTCTCCCCCTCCTCTGCCATTCCTCCTGCAGTTCCTTCTGCAAGCTACTGGAATCCTCCTAATTCTTCCTCTCTACTCAGCTTTTCCTCCTGTGGACTGGCTTTCATTTTCCTTAGCACCCCCTTTACATCTTCCAACTCCTCCTCTAATTTATCCACCCTCATTTCTACTTTACTCTTACCCATCTCATTCCTGACCTTTTCCTCCATCCTCTCAATCCTATGCATCATTTCCCTCTCTTTCCTGCTCATCAAATCTACCATCTCCCCTTTCCACCTCTCCTCCTTAGCCACTTCCACTGGCACTGGCACACCCTCTACAAAGCTTCCCCTCAGCATATTCCAAATCCAGTTTCCACCTTCTCCACTTATTTGTGTTTCCTTCTCTACCGTTAATTTGTTCCCTACCACTGCCACTTAACCCTTTCCCTTAGCTCATTCCTCACACTTCCACTCATGTTCCTGTAGTGATTCCAGTTCCTCCTCCCTTATCCCTATACAGCCAACATGGTACCAGCCGCCACACTGGTCGCACTTCACACCTCTATCTAACCTTTTCCACACCTTTCCACAGCCCTACACTTACACCTCCATACCATTTCTTTTACCCTCTCTTTAAAAAAATAATTTAACTAACTTAAAACTAAAACTACTCTCCCTTATAAAATACACCAAATACCTATGTATACACACACTTTCTTAACTAGCCTAACTTACACCATACACCCTTTACCCTCGTACAATTACAAAGGCCTCGGCCTCATGCACACAATCGGACACTACTCCCTCATTATAACTAATTACCACATAAAACACTAATCTTAACTCAGATTATACCTCAAACTACTACTCCACCTATATTTAAACCTATTGCTAGAAATAATCACAAGTCAAAACAACCTTAAATACGGAACAACACAACCTGTAGTCCGTCTGTGGTGGCCATCTTGCCTGCGAAAAGATAGTTACTTGTGTTATAAAAGACAGTGGTACAAATATGGTGGCTGCTGTGAGAACTTTTCTTGGGAAAAGTAAACATTTGCCCTGCTTCGCACACACAGAAGCATAAAGAGTGAAACTTTAGGTAGCGAAAGAAAGAGAGCTATGACATTGACACTACAAAATATGACTTTTGGAGGCACAATAAAAGCTTGGTTCATGGTGATGGTACTCTTAAAAAAAGCAGCAGAAAGAACGAAAGATGAATTATATCTTTATATTTAGCCAATTTACTAGCACCCTTACAAGCTGAACCTGTCCAGCAGTGGGAATATATGAAGAATATATTCCCAAGTCTGTACAAATTAGCCCAACAGTATTTGTTAATAACAGCAACATCAGTTCCTGCCGAACGCCTCTTCTAAAACGCGAAATTTGCCATGTCTTGCCTGGTCAGACATTGCCACTGCGTTTTCTGCCTGCACATTTCACACCTTACGGTTTCCTGTGGTCCTGGTCTGCAAATATCCTTTTGACACTGACCCGTGTTTTTAAATTTTTCGTTACTAAATTTGTTTAAAATTTTCCCGGTCTGAAAAGAATGTTCTTGCACGTCTCGCATAGAACGCGGACTTGCTGATCTATGGTTACTTTTTCCATTCCGCTGAAACATACCGGGTGAAAATTGCGTGCACACCGTACCCAATTACAGATACCGTTTACTCTTCCTGCACACTTTATCTGTTTTGCTCACTTCCTTCTTGCCAATGGGTTACTGTATTAACTGTACTATTTAAATAGATGGATTGAGGTTGGTTGTATTGACAAACAAATCGGCTGGACAATCCTTGGTGATTCTGTACAGGTTGCAATTTGCCACAGTCGGCACACAATATTGCTGATGTACTATCTAATGTACAACTCCAGCCTTTGCCTACCCGTGCTCTGTTCACCTTTGTTATCCGTTCTTTGCGGAATTGTAATTTATTGAACTTTCTACACAGACATGTTATTTCTGTAAACAGGTGGGTTGAACACATGTCAAACATAATGACTTAGCTTGTCCTGCGCTCAAGCTCCAGTTAGAATTTTTCTGGTCAGTATTTCTTACAGCCATGTGTTGTGGAGCATGGGTTTAAAGGTCAAACATTGTGCTGAGTTGCGGCTGTCCCTCGGTTCAACATAATGCAGGGGAAGAGTGGTTCTACAATTTCTCCTGGCGCCATGTTTCCTGTTGGTATCGCTCGTTTCATCTGCTCGTATGACACATGTGTTTTTCCCGCACACTGCCTGCTTAAAACTGTATAAAGGATCTTCTAGAATATTATTGAAAAAAATTGGAAAATCTCTGGATGCTTCAAAACATCTCTGAAAAGTTTTAAAATTTGTTCTTAATGATTGCTGCACCAATAGGTCTGAAATGTTCATGGGAAAAACACTTTCAAAGTTTATTGTTTATTTTTAAAAACTGTTGCAAAAATTTCCGAAAAGGTGTCGGAGATAATGAAATTTTAATTTGGATTTGCTTTGAAAATATAATGTGCCGACAAGTATTGCTTCAAAATACCACCCTAAATCGCCTATAGTGCTGCCTGATGGGCTAAGACTGTACACTTTTTACTGCTGGTTGCATAACTTTTGATAAACGACACATGTGTTTGTTTAGAAAAGACTGTCGCACTAACATATGCACATCTGCTTCTGCTTTGCTGCTGGCTTTCTGATGTGCAGCGTTGAGTACATGCACACTTTAACTTACAAATATTGCCCATTTTCACTTGCAGTGCCGAGTGGGTGTGTCTGACTTGCATTTGTTTTGGCTTACAGGTGTGTACGGACTGCAACCACGAGAGAAGCTTTAGCCGCTTGTTAGATGCTGCAATGGAGTTTAAAGAGGACATGGCGAATGAAGGGCCTCCGAAGGGGAGGGCATTTGACGTGTACCATGCTTTGGCATCAGGCCATTCCCCCCACGTGCCATCTGGGACATCACAAATGCAACACAGCACAACGGAGCAGCACCTGTGTCTTCGAACCAGTGTCACGTGTGTTTCAGTGTTAAAGCAGCTTCCGTGTAGAGAGTGTTTTTATGTCCTTTTTAAATATGTTAAGAAGTGTTGAGTGTTTGTTTATTTTCGTGTCATATGTATTTTTCTCCTGCAATGTCACCTTGTCAGTGTCTCAGTGTTCTGTTTAAAGTGATATATGTCATTTGCAATCAGATATTCTGTAACTCACATTGGTGAACACGTCTCATATTCGTGCGCAAATAATTACACATATGTACTTTTTGACGGCTGTCGTGGCTTGGAAAGGTGTTGATTGGGATTTATAAAGGTAATGAACAGAATTTGGAAAAATATGTTTGGAATTATATACCCGGTAGGCGCCAGACATCGCCGTGGCGGCGTAATTGATGTTGTTGCGGTAGAGCGGAGTCCTCGTAACTTCGGGGTACTGTGGGCCGATGACCCATACCACATTCCCAAGTAGATCTTGCAGTTGTTAACCTAATGTGGAGACCTCGTTGTTTTCTAAATGAGGGGCTCTTTGGACAGTCTAATCATCGCTTGGTATTACAAATTAAATACAACATAGATGTAATCCAACTCCCTACGCATGCATTGTTAGGACCAAACCACATGTCCATAGATGCTACTTGCGTACTTTGATTAGGTTGCAGCACACATACAAGTTAATATTTACCCTTGAATTCACATAAACACTTGCATAAGAAAATGGTGGGTTTTAAGGAGGTCATGCTCTGAAATGCCTTTTTGGGGAACCGAATAAAAAGTACTCGTCAGTTCATGCTAATTATTGGAGAATCTAATGTTCTCTCCAGGAGAACACCTTACACAATTGCACTCTTTAAACCTGCGGCTAAGGCTATGCGGTAAATAAAGCACTGGGTTTGCATGAGGGTAAGTGTGCTGATAAAACTTATAAACTTCCCAGACGATGGAACTCCTGGGGTGGCGAGTGGGAGTATCCCGGACGGCGAAAACGAAAAAGGTTCTTGATATAATAAAACCATTGCTGAAAATGACCAGCAATGAAGATTGATACAGTCCGGGCGGGAAAAGTGCGAGCACGATTTCACATGGTCCTCCCTCTCTGGGTGCAGCTTGCTGACTGACTTCCCGCCGTGGTGCAAGGGCTGGTGGTGGCGGGCCCACATGTCGCGGAGGGATCTACTTGCACACTCGGATAAACAAATTTTCAGTTACATTCTATAACAATCTTAAACACTGCAAAAACCCAAATCAATAATTATATCTGAAGCTTACCTTGAGACTGGAATGAAATTGGGTGGGCATAACACTGATGGCAGTGAAAATAAACATTTGTGAACAAAAGAAGAAAAACTGCAAAACAACAACACTTGGGAATACGGGTTTCTAGACATATTAAACTTTATTTGCGGGTCATGTATCCTTATCATGTGTCGATATGTTACAACCCTTTTGAATGAAATACACGTGTTCGTGTATTACTTCGCCTGCTCTCCCGGGCTGGTAGGCGCACATAGCGATACACTCCTCTGCACTGCACTGGCTTTGCCCGATCTTGCTTATTCCTGCCCTCACACGACACTGACACTACTCGCCGGTGATCAGTGGTTGAGAGTGCATGTGTGCTGCGCTCGGGAGCGGCCAGCATGACAAACGGCACATAGTGAGGAGCGATACATGTCAAATGCCCCCTTTTTTTCTAAGGTTGTTTATGGGCCGATGCGGCTACCTGCAGCACTCAGGTGTCCTCGGGGTCCTCCGAGGGCGTAGGTTGTAGGCCCTTCCTTGGTGAGCCGTACCTCCTCCTGGTGCTCCTACGTGTCTGTGGCGAACTGTAGCATGGGTGGTCGAAGAGCTGAACTGCTGAGACGGAAAAAACCCGCTGCGACATCCTGCAGAGGCGGAATGAGGCAATGGACCCTCTGTTTTCATTCCCGCCCATCGCTGCTGCTGCTTGCGCCCCTTCGTCTGATCCTGCTGTTCCTCTTCTTGCTGTACTCTTCTACACTTACATCTTGCTGTTGTTTTCGGGCGCGACCCGGACGGTCTCCTTCCTCCTGTTCACTTGCAGTGTTTTCGTTTGCTCCTTCTCTTCTCTTGGGGTAGCCTCCTCCAAACTTGCTGGTGTATCTGCTGCGGATGCCTCATCCGGAAGTAATGCCACCAGAATGGTTCCCATATCCTCGACAACAGCGCTTGTAGGCGTGTCGCCGTCGAAGAGACCTGGTAAGCACTTCGTCGCTCCCTGTGAGGTGTGGTGACGCCGGGCAATGGCGAGTCTTCTTCCCTCAGTTCTCCACTTCCTGCTGGAGGTACTGATTCCTACCGGCACAAATAACTTCAATTTACTGCGGTCTTGTGCCGCGTACATCTCTAATCTGTTGTCTACTACACACCATTGTTCTTCGTGGCTGTTTGCAAACTTTTCTACCTGTGCCTGTGTAAACATGCAATTTCTCTGCATGGCCTCGACTTTCTTGTGTAGTTCACTCACAGCTATCTCTGCTTAAACTTCATATACCTGGTTCCGCTTTGCCTCGCATAGTTGTTCCTGCTAATTTTGTGGAAGGATCTCATCCCATTCTGCTTCGTCATATACAACAATATCCCGATTCGGTGCTCATGACAATGTGTCTGTTAGCTCGTTATTTTTCCTGGGGATGTGCTCTACAGAGAAGTCGCACGCCTGCAGAAGCAACGTCCACCGAGTCAATTTGCTGCATGCCTACTTCATGCTTCTTAACCATACCAAGCATCGACTGCGTACGTAGAGTTAACCTCTGGTATTCTACATATGCGTGGTACTTCTTAATGGCCCACACTATTGTCAAACACTCTCTTTCATTGACATTATACCTGTGCTCTGTCGGGCCTAGATTTGCCCTTGACAAGTCAATCAAGTGTTTTTCTCTGCCTTCTTTGCACTGGTACAGAACCGCACCCAGCCCCTCCTGACTGGCGTCGGTCTGTAGAATCAGTGACTGTGTAGGGTCGTACCGAGCTGATGTGGAGCACGTTCTAAATTGCTCCTGGATCGCTTCAAAAGCCTGTTCTACCTGCTTATCCACACAAATCATTTCTCCGGTGAAAATTGTGTGCTTAATGGTGCTGTTATTATTGCAAATTCCTTGATGTACTCACGGATCCAGTTTATTAATCCGAAAAATTTCCATAGCTGCTTGCGCACACATGGAAGACATTGCTGGTCAATTAATCGTATTTGTTACAGGTTTGGAGTTTTCCCTAATTCGCTTACTACATGGGCTAAAAAAGCTGCTTCAGTCTTGCCTATGTGACATTTCTTAACTGCACAAGTCAATCCGTTAATAGCAAGTCTTTATAGCAGGAGTGGCAAATTGTGTATGTGATCTTCCCAGGTTTCCGACAATACTATCATGTCATCCAAATAGGTGAGAGTGAATTCACCTATCAGGCCGTCTAATACATGCACCATTATCGCTTGAAAAGTCGCTGGAGCGCACTTCAAGCTAAATGTCATTGCACAGAATTGATAGTGTGTCCCATCTGGTGTGATAAAAGCGGTTTTCTCACAATCCTGCAATGTAATGGGGATTTGCCAATAGCTGTTTTTTAGGTCCAGTAATGTTAGTATTTTTGTATGTCCTAACGATTGCAAGGCATCCTTGACACTTATGTGCGGTGGAAATGCACTGCTCGTTACTTCATTTACTGGCCTAAATTCTATGCAAAAGCACCATCTTCTATCTTTTTCGGGTTCTAGGGTGTTTGCTGAGGTGAATTGGCTACGGATAGGTTCTGTCATGCCATCCACTAGCATTTCTTTAATTTGTTCCTTAATGATTTTTGACTGATGTGGCATATAGCTTCATGGTGTGGTGTAAACAGTTCCTTCTCTAGATAATGGAATTGCGTGCTCTGCTACTGTGGTATGCCTGAGTGCATCATGTTGTGCGAACACTTCCTTAAGCACGTCCAGCACTTTCTGGAATGCGGCCTGGTGTTGTGGATGTACCTATTTCATGGTCAAACTCATTAATATTACCCATGGGGAAAATGTCTTTTATATGCCAGTCAATGTTATAAACTTTACGTGGCTCATTTGCATCGAAGTGAATACGCCTCGCAGCAGGCTCTACGATCGTGCTTTGTTCACTTAACCAGGGCACGCCTAGTATTTCCTCTTCTGTAATTTCTGCGGTTATTATAGCTGTTGTTATGGTTTCAAGATCTTGTATTCTTACTGTAACAGTTGCCTGTCCTAGTGTACTATTGCTCTTTTTCCCTGTGGTTAACCTTATGACATGCTTAGTAGGTGTTACATCAGCTCTGTTTAAAAATTGTGGTTGCAAAAAGTTGTGTGAATCAGCTGTGTCTATCAGCACGTTACATGGTTTATTATTCACAAACTCAAGTATGTGGATAAATTACACCTTAACTCCACTCACCTGGTTTACAAGTGCTTGTTGTGGTGTTAAGTCGGGTTGTTGTTGTTGCAGGGCTGGGGCGTCAGAGGTATCAGGCCTCCTTACCCCAACTTCCAGTTTCCCTGCTGGGTAGCTGCATTGCCTTGATAGTCGTCAAAGTGCGGGTTGTTGATACATTGACTGTGCCAATGATACGCTTCTGCTGGCCTGCAGTAGCTGCAGGGATGTTGTGGCTTCACTGTCTTCTCCCACCAGACATCTTGCATCGCGGGAGCACGTGCGACACTGTTATGTTTACCTTACCCACCACTTCGTGCACACTTTACATTGCTGTTTGCATTCACAAATATTGTAGTTTACAATCCAATCTGTTGCTTACTGTAGGTTGTCGGTTGTACACTGTCCTTTGCACTGGTTTCCTCATGTGGCCTGTGCTGCCATCGCGTGGCTGGCATAGATTCCACTCCAGAATTATAGCGGCTCTCATCATTTCTTCCACTTTTCTGTTGAGCAACAGGATCATTGCTGCTCCATACTCAGGTAGGACCATTTCTGCCATCACCTCCATTACCTCCTGCTCTGGCAGTTGCGGCTGAAAATGTCGTACCAGGTGTACCTTCCGAGTTATAAATGTTGTGAGAGGCTCTCCGGGTTGTTGAGCCTGGAGGGTCAGCTTGCTCTGTGTTTGCAGTGAAGTAAATACACCTCCGAACCTGCAGTGAAAGTCGTGTATAAATTATTCCTATGTTAACGCTTAGTGGTTTAGGGAGTTACACCAAACCTTGGCCTTGCCTTGCAGCTGTGCTCTCACATATCCTGCCCATTCTTCCTCCCATTCTCTGTACCATTGCAAATCCTTGAGAAAGGCCTGTGGGTATATGGTTGGTGTCCTTGCAAACGTGGGCAAAATTTGAAATCTTGTGGCCATCTTTTTTTATCAGTTTCTTACGGTTGTTGACTGTGGCTCGGCTGCATTCATGTTTGTGGTGTGCCAAACTGTCTCCAACTCGGATCTGTCAGTGCTTCTGTATGATTACTCGTCCTTGCTGGTGCTGGTGTGGGGTTGAAAATGAAGTAAACATGCATGGAACGTGCTGTGGAATTAATGTGGTCGGATAAAAGGCTGGTAGTATTTGTGGATAAGGTGCAGGTGGTATTAGCAGTTGAGTTACTGTGGTTAGGGTTGGTGGTTGTAGGATAGACTGTATCTCCTTGCTTCTTGTGCTGTCAACTGCCATGTGCGCTGTGTTGACATGTGCCAATTGCTCCGTGCTCCTCTGTGCTTTGCAGTCTCAACACAAAAATTGTGTTCCCTTGCCTGTGGTTCTCTCTCGTTCTGTCTGACAGCACTTGTGTACTGTTGCGTTGCAATTCCGACATCTTTGACTATTTCTCCCAGCTTATCCCGTGCATTCGGCTCGTGAACAAGCCGTTACATACCTTTTAAATTCCATGAAAAATGCTTCCGAATTGAACAGTGCACACTGTTTTGGTTGCAAGTTGATACTACAGTTTCTGCAAATGTACTGTTCCTCTGTTGCACTTGCACTTTGTTGCTTGCTGAGATGCTCGTGGTGTCACTGTACTTGACATTGCATACATACAAGGCTCTGAGTACCCTGTCCTATGTATAATAAATTGCTGCACCAATTATCTGTTACTAATATGGTTAAATTTTCTTGTGTTTGGTTGGCCGAAATGTTTGTTATTTATTGCATGATATGTTCTGTTTCCTGTTTCACTGTGTTATCGTGGTTGTCCGCGACGCAATTACTCATTGGGCTGTTCTTTCAGTTGCATCGGCAGTAGTTGTTGCAGTATTCGTATCTAGACAGAAAGTCCTGTGGTATTGGTCTTAAACAATGCAGGCAGATGCACTAACATTTAACCGACCAGCCTTTGTTTTCTTGGTTTACAATCCCCGTTGAAGTGTAGATGTGGAAGCACGGTGTGGTTGGAGCAAGGTGCGGCTGTCCTACATGTCACGGGCAGGGGTTAACGTACGGCAGGTGCACATCTGACCACTGCATGCAGTGAGCGGGTAGCATGGGAGGGAGGAGAGTTTTCGTTTCTCTTTCCCACCATTCTTCCCTCCATCTTCTCCTCCTCGCAGCACATCGTGAGACGGGTGGAAGGGGTGGTGGTAGTGTACACACAGCTCCTTTGTCCTGCTGTAGTGCCAGAGTAGCGCGGCTAACATCACAGTGCTCCAAAAAAACTTTCCTGCAGACCACGTGCTCGCCTTCCTGTGGTAAAGGTGGGCACTTGTTGCGTTCTCCACGCTTTTCACTGCTGACCACATGCTCGCCTTCCCGACATCTTTCAGGCATCTGGAGGGCGTCCCGATGCTGCTAGCATCCTGTGGTGCTGTTCTCGTTGCCTTCCTCATTGCAGGTAGTGGAAAATCAGCAGGAAAAATGTTTAGTGGGAAAATTGAAAATTTGCGAAAAATTGCGGGAAATTTTGTGGACAGATTTTGCAAGTTTTTGAAGTTCAGGAATAAATTATTAAGGATAAGCTACAAATTTGGGCGGCATTTGACGGCGGTTGAATGCCTGGGAAGTTATAATATTTTGTCAGTGATGGTGGTCCAGTGGTCAGAATAAAAATTGGAAAATTGAGGAGAGTTATTGTCTGGGCGAGGTGATTGTAATGAGGTATTTTACCCGGGGTGCCAGGCACTATCCAGACCTAGTGCCATTTAATGGTAGAGCAGACTCGTCTTCTCTTCTGGCCGTGTGGCCAAAGACCATTGGCCGCTACTCCTTCCTTGTGCTGCATCACTCCTCGTGCAAATTGTTGGAAAATGGTAAGGGTGTTAAGCTGTGAATTATTCAGGCTATCCACACGCCTATGCCACTTTACACTGTATTGAAAACACTTGCAAATATACTCAGCTGAAAAGTTCAGAAACACATGTGCGATTGGGCGGGAAATTATAAGGGCCTGTAACCTGACACGCCTTGCAGCTTACCTCGATAAAGAACACTCGTTCAAATGTAGTAACATTTATTAGGCGATTGAATTACAATTCCACTCTGGGAAACACTTTATATTTCAAGAGCCAGACGTTTACTGGTCGGCAGCGGTGACACGATTAAAAATGGCGCGAAGGCCCATGCGCGACTTTTAGTGCGAAATAAAACTCCCCTAACAATGCATACCTGGGGTAGGTGAGAGGCGGTGTCTCAGATGGCGTGCGAAAAAGGTTCTAGATGAATTAAGAATCTATTGCAGTGAAAATGACCGGTTCTATTAGTAAATGCCGCCCAGACATGGAACTGGCACACACGACCTGCCTCTCGAAGCTCTCGGCATCTACTGCAGTTCCAACATGGCGCGTCTGCCAGGGTTGCCACCGAAGTGCGCCACGTGGAACAACTTTGTCACGTGAAACGCTCTGCAAACTAACACTTATCCTTGCTATAATTACTAACACATGCTTAAAAACTCTCTTGCATAATGATCAACAAATATATATGGAAAACAAACGAAATGAAGTGGGGATGATGACACATGGTGATGATACAGTACAAAACATTGCAATTACACTAATAAAGGAACTGTAGGGCATTAAACTGATATTTGTGGGTGTCCCTTCACTTATATGCGACTTCTCGTCACCACCCTTGCTCTGTTATGTCCTTGTGTAGAAATAAAAGAATGTGAGTACTATTTCTTGGTATTCATGCGTGGCTGCGCACATCGCCGCATGGCCACTGTCCTTGCTCTGCTTTGCGTTGCACCACATGTAACACACTACACTGCACTGCATCTGTGTCGTGTCGGTCATTGATGCGTCACCGCGCGTGGTAGAGTGCGGCTCCTTGCTTCATTTGTTACGTATGGCGGGTAAACGGTCTGAGGAGTGATGAAGCTCGGCTGACATCATACTCGTTTCTACAATCATTCAACGATCGTGCATGCCTGTTTCTACAATCATTCTATGTTCGTTCATTCTTGATGGGTAGGGCACAGTCCTCAATGATCGAGATGACCATTCCGGGGAAGTCTACTTCGGTAGCTTGCTGGGTGGTAAGAGTTGGGGCTAAATTCACTGTGTTTCTAAACAATGTTCATACATGTTTCTACAATCATTCATACCTGTTTCTACAATCATTCAACATTTATACGTGTTTCTACCATCGTTCATACCTATTTCTACAATTAATCATACTTTTTCTACAATCATTCTACATCCATACTCGTTTCTAGAACCATTCACATCTGTTTCTACAATCACACATAACTATTTCTGCAATCGTTCTACAATTGTTCATACACGTTTCTACAATCATTCATATTTGACGTGTAAGACACATTCCTCGTTGATCTAGACGACCATTCCGGGGAAAAACACTATGTTTCTACACGATGTTCATACCTGTTTTTAAATCATTCATTCATAATAACATAAGATGACTGACTGATACCACACGCAGAAGACCACATTAGCCTGCCATTCTGTAGCACATGTAAGAGTTGCTGTTGTCGGTGATACGTTACCGCTAGACATGTTACTGCTATGATACATGTATTACTTCACATACATACATACATATTCAACATCCATGGTCTTTCACATTCCACTCATACATCTTAGTGATTTCACACGCGCATGGGTTTTGGCGTCTGTGTTGGGTATCCAACCTGTGAGAGCCAATTCCTGGGGGGACTCAATGCTTATCCTAGCGGGGTTACGGATGTGAAATGGTATTTGTATTATACACTGTATTAGTCTGTGCGTTCGCATCACACGTGTATCTCTTCTCGTTACTGCGCTATCCCCTTCTTTTCTCTTTCTCTATCTATTATATTTTTCTCGATCTTCGGCTGTCTCACTTTTTTCTGTGCGTTCAAATGTCCGCTTTGTTTTTTTTTCTTTACGTGAGAAGTTTTCATTTTTCTGCTTCGTAAACCACCTGTACACTACGCTTTCGAAGCCACTGATGTTTTTATTCCTTGTTTTCATATAAGTATAAAAAACAGTAAACAATTGTGGTGGCGTCGCAAGCATAGTGTACTGTCCCGGTCTCAAGTCCGGGAGCCATCCACATGGTTATGCCATGTAGACGGTAAGTGTGAGAGAGGAGCCAGGTAAGTATAATTTATCATATTACTAGATCTATCGAGTGCGAGAATCAGATTAAATTTTCCAGCTGAATATTGTTGTTATTTTGTTTGCATGTAAAAATATAAGTGTGGTGCTCATAGATTTTGACGATTACAAGTCTGTCTGACGAGTGCTCTCTCTCACTCTCTCTTTCTCTCTCCCTCTCTCTTTCTCTCCCGTATACGAGTTATTTTAACTTCTAGTGGTCAACATGCGATGGTAGTCTTGTAGTTAGCACACCAGACTGGTGACCCAAGGGTACTGGGAACGAAACCGCACGTCCAGCATTTTTGAGTTCTCGCTTGAAATAAATTACCAGTGCTCCTGGCGGATGATGTACACAAGATGGCTGCCAGCACTTCTAGCTGCCACCCGAGGAACTTCAGAACACACTCTGGTGGCGAGTGTGGGAATCAAAAATGGCTGCGAGCGCACTCTAGCGGCTGATGTGGGAATCAAAAGATGAACGTCAAACAAGATGGCCACTTCCGCAGACGATAGCAAAACAAGATGACCGCCACCAGCACACATCAAACAAGATGGACGCCAGACGACAAACAAGATGGACGTCTGCAGCAAACGATGATCGAGAGGTGGAAGGAATATGAGAAAACTCCTCCGGGAATAAGAGAGAACGAGAGGAAGACATAGAGAAGAGAGGAAAAAAGGCGGAATGCGAAAGAAAGAAAATTTGGGAGGGCCTCGAGGAAACCCTCAGCATGCAAGAACGGGAAGTGAAATCCAAGATTGCATCCGTCGTAAACGAATGACCGATCAGGAAGATGCGAGACGGAATGCAAGAGCAGGAAGAGATATACTGACACGTTCGCTGCCGGTGTACTGGCTGGCAATATGGCCATCGATGTACTGACTGAAAATATGGCAGCCCTCCAAGTGGAATGACAGAGCAGGAAGTTGACGTCCAGGTCATCCAATATGGCGGGCGCCAGTCCCGCATTCCCACTGCAGGCTGCATTGTGTACCGCTCTCCTTTTACAACTACTTACAACTGTAGCAATGTTAATTTTACATATGGTGGAAGAATGCGCAATGTTCACACTAGCAGATCTTAAGCAGGCCTTTCAAAAATGCTCCGTTTAGTGCGTAGAGTATTGATTTCGTATATTGTTTCGACAGCAGGCTAGGGCCGTGTCCGAAGTGGGAAATTTTGGTGACTAAATAATCGTATAACCCGATTTTGTATACGAAAATGGTGACGTATTTGGTAATTTGGTATTTCGTATTTTGTATCCAGTGGATGTTAACAAAAATAGAATATTACAAAATCAGTCCCATGTTGGTTTTGACCTTCTAAATACAATCGTGAATATGTAATTAAAACTTTTTTTTTTTTAACGAATAAGTGTTCATAAAATACCCGAGACATGTTTTAATAAAATTAATGCAAAAAAAAACTTTTGAAACCAACCTTTTATTTACAAATGCACTAAAAAGATAAACATAATTATAATAATTACACAATTTGTAGAACTTGTAAGATGTGGTCGAACAGCCGTAATAAACTTTACTACAAATTAATATGTTTTATCAATTTATATTTAGTATATAAAAGCTTGGCGCGAATAGTCAAGGGCCTTACTCACGATATGTGCTTCCAATGCTTACGCAAATGTGATATAAGTTCTATGATGTGAATAGTTAAGAGCCTTAAGCAAGATATATGCTTACTACGCTTACGCAAATGTGATATAAGTTCTATGATGTGAATAGTTAAGAGCCTTAAGCAAGATATATGCTTACTACGCTTACGCAAATGTGATATAAGTTCTATGATGTGAATAGTTAAGAGCCTTAAGCAAGATATATGCTTACTACGCTTACGCAAATGTGATATAAGTTCTATGATGTGAATAGTTAAGAGCCTTAAGCAAGATATATGCTTACTACGCTTACGCAAATGAGGTATAAGTTCTATATTGCGCCAAGCTTTTTATGTGCTAAATATAAATTGATACAAACATATTAATTTGTGGTAAAGTTTATTACGGCTGTTCGACCACATCTGACAAGTTCTACAGAATGTGTAACTAGTATAAATATTTTTCTCTTTGTAGTACATCTATAAATAAAAGGTTGGGTTTAAAAGTTTTTCTTTAATATTTATTTTATTTTTCCGTTTTAGTCTCCAACCGTGTGTTTGTATCACGAACATGGCTTTCCCTTGCTAAGAAAGATAACCATGAATTATCGTGATCGACCAGTAGTTCGCTTTCATCCCGATACGGGACATACTGTAGGCGAAAACTATAATAATAGTTTTCAGAACCATTTGCCGCTTCAAGATAGGGCATGCCCACAACAGCAGTGACACTTATAATCTCCATTTTACTGTCACTCGATTCTGTAAAACAAACTCGATACGACGTTTACTGCATGTAGTTCCTATGGCCATCTTCCGGCTCCATCACCATAGCAGCTCACTGGTATCTTCACGTTGAATTGTCATGGGAACTACACATTTACGCGAAATTTCAGTTCAATTGGATAACGGGAAAAGGTTTAAAATCGATTTATAAGATTTCACCCGAACGTACAAACAAACAAACTAACTAACAAGGCAAGTTAAATAAAAGCTTGTAAAAAGCAAGTAAGTGTTGTGCTTTGCTTGTATAAGTATTTCGCAACAATTTTTTTTTAAAGTCGTTATTGCATAAATAATTATTTTTTTATCTATTAATATATTCGCAGCATTCCAGTAATGAGCGTAGAAATATCACGTCCGTTTTATGGATTAAATTTGAATAAAAAAAGTTTTCACTGTTAATGTAAAAATATGCTGCCGCGAGGGTTGAAATTCTGACTGTCGATAACGTCAGAATTCAAACTAACGAAATGACAAATTACAGAATAATGATTTTTTTCATTTCGAACACGGTCTCAGTTCGAAGGACGTGTACTGCAGTGCTCTCACGCCACCAGTAATCGTATAAAGATGTTGTGGTTCGAGCATGCAAATAACTGACGAGTCTAGGCTGCTGCGAAATGAATCCACGACTGAAACTACATCCGTGTAAACTTCTTCTCCAATCGCAGACGCATTTCTCATATTGGCGTTCATTAAGCTACATTCGCGTGCATTCTCAAATAGTTACGTAAGCATTTACGGGCACAACCTGGCTATAAAAAAAAAGTCACCCGAGTTCTCGAGCGAAGCATCTGCTATATTAGTTTAGAGCACTTCCTTATTAGTAGAGACTGCAAAATTAGCGTTTTTTTTTTGCGTCAAGCTAAAATTCGCAGTACTGTATATACTCGAGCCGGCGTCGTTTCTCCATTGGTTGCTGCCTTGACGTTAAGTCACTCCCTGCACGTGATTGGGACACGCGGTTGTGGAGCGTTCATTTATTGGCGCAGAGTTACCAGGGGCGTGTCAAATAAAGACTGGTCCAATGACAAACATATTGCAAAGGAGAAGTGTTTAAGTTTAACATGTCCTCAAATAAAAAAAATACGCGAATTTTGAATGTCTCTACCTATTAGCCGTAAGGGGCACATTGTATGCGGTTGTGTGTATCATAATTTAAAATAGAACTATGGGATATTTAAACGTAAATCTTTTTTCAGACCAGAAATGAAAGTAGATATTTTGTCGCCAGTTCATAAATTTGTTTACTAAAATGTAATTGAGGTCGTTGAAGAGTGCCAAAATCAGCGAAAATCGCTGTAGGTTTTTATTACTCTGTTAAACATTTTTTTAAAACTATAGCGACAATGCTTTATCTTTTCGGAACAGATTTCTGTATTAATACCCTATAATCGCCATCGCAGGCGTTAGAATTTTTTACTAAGGAGGTCCCTTAAAAGAAATTGTTTACCTCCTCGCAGCAAACAGTTCGTTTCTAGAGCCCGATATGAAGGACACAAATACACAAATGAACGCCAGCACATGTGAAAAACATGATAAATGTGACACAAACCGGATTAAGTAGCGCCCTGATATGTCGACACCTGATAAAGAAAATCGTGACGTGTTTCAAGTGGGTTCGAAACAATTACGTTGTCAAGTGGGTTAAAAAACGAAGTCCCGAACTCGCAAGCAAACTGACTTGACTTAAGGCCAAGGCACTGATTGAACAGCAGGGTTCTAGTAGGCGTATGGCCGGTCTTTGACCCGCTGCCTTCTAACTACGTCGACTAGCGACACGCATCATATACAGGTTGTTCGGAAATGAAACTCCCAAACTACGGGAGGTGTTACCTCATGAAGAAAATTAAAAATCTCTAGCCTGCCACAGTACTTTAACCGTACTACAAAACATATCAGAAACTAAAACATTTTTGAGCGTGTGGGTAAAAACCGTATAACTGCAATAATCAATGTAATACATTTTTGTAATCACAGAAACTGGCAATAAAGACGCGTGGCTGGCATTACAGTGGGAATATTTTCTTACTGTTTGTCCATAGCTAAGCTGTGAACGTTTAATAATCCAGTAACCAATAAAATACAATTCTTGTTAATATATAGTCGTTTTATACACACATATTTTATACTACATATAAAATGTGTACTATTCGTATTTTGAACATTTCTGCATTTAAATACTTATACTGTTCGTTATGAGTGGGCACATTTAACGCAAATCACTAGAAAAAAATTAAGGTCGTCTTTAACTAGAGACTTTAACATTCGCGTTATTTTTTTTTGCGTCAAGCTAAAATTCGCAGTACTGTATATACTCGAGCCGGCGTCGTTTCTCCATTGGCTGCAGCCTTGACGTTTAGTCACGCCCTTTCTGAGTGAACTGCGCATGATTGGGGCACATGGCCGTGGAGCGTTCATTTATTGGCGCAGAGTTACCAAGGGCGTGTCAAATAAAGACTGGTCCAATGACAAACGTATTGCGAAGGAAAAGTTTTTTTAAGTTTAAAATGTCCTCAAATAATGACGCGAATTTTGTAAGTATCTAGCTATCATTTTTCTGCACTGTAGTTTTGAAGCACTGACTTTTTATAGTACGGCATACGTTGCTGCACATACGCAATACGTCGGTTGTCATCCTTTCTGCTTTCTGGCTGTGTACGAGGTCAAGAGAGCGACCACTGATAAACATAGCAACCAAGGCTAAATGTCATTGTCGTAACTTCTCTTGTGCCGAACAAATTTTTAATCTCATGAAGTGAAAATAGCTCGGCTTAAGATCATGACAGACGACAGAGTTTTTAAGTGTTTCCTCCCTTTTCAACGTTTCGAAAGAAACGCAAGTCTTGTGAAAGGGAAATTGCTGAAAACTCATCTTCGCAGCACGCGATTTTTTTTATTTTTTATTTTTTTATTTTTTTTTTACGTGAGTTTAACCTTCGGCAAGAATAATTTACAGAAATCGATTATCAGGCTTAGTTTTTAAACAGAGTTATTTACAGTACGAAAGAAAACATTTTTGATTACATTAACTCTCTGTAAAAAGTAATTTTCCTGTTCATTTGCTTTTCAATAAAATATTTTTTTTTTTTGTTATTGAAAATGAAAATTACTTTTCGTCACCTGGATGTTTATTTAATGACAGTTAACACAACAGCTAGATCGTCAGACCTCTTGTGCTACAACTTCTATAGGCCGTTCACGGTAAAGTGAGCACTTTTTAAGGCCCTTATAAATTTTTCCTTTCATTCAATTTCCATCTTCCTTCTGCTTTTTATTATAAACATTAAAATGTGACAAATAAACACAGTGTATACATTTCACCACCACCAAAATTTAATGCGTGAGTCTGTAATAAGATATATTTATTAGAGGTTAATGCCATTTTGAAGGGCCTTAAAAAGTGCTCACTTTATCGTGAACAGCCTATATAGAAACGATGTACCCTTGGTGTATTGAGAAAGCGTTCGAAGTATTTTTCTCGCCCATACACACAAAAGTTTTTCTAGCAGTGTAGAATGTGGGTTTTGATACAAATGTCTGCGTATAAGGGTCGATCTTAATATATTCATGAAACATTACGTTTTGAAAATGTAAAATCCTATGCAACTTTGTAAGGACTACAATATATCAGGAGTGCCGTGTAATCAATTGGTCATGATTTAATAAATATAATGATAAATTTCGAATTTGTACAAATAATATTTTTCTATGTCAATATTTTTGCTTAATTCTTTCAGGCTCACTTTAATTTACGGTTTCGGGTGTTGCAATCAAAAAACTGTACAGTGCGTGCTGTACTTAAGTTGACACAACACTTGTTTCGTTGTCACAGCCAATGAGTTATAGGCTGCATGTTAGACTACAATTTTATGAGTCATTTATGACCTAGACCAGAAAGACGATTTGCGAATCATTAACCCACAGGTAAGATCATTGATCACTGAGCTTCGTAGTGTGCATTACATACCAAAAACTCCCTACACGTGCGAGATAAGAGTGTATGGGAAACATGCTCTTAGTTAATAGGGTTGGAAAGACTAGTAGAGAGGGGGCGGGAGAATAATCGTGGTCATTTCTCTCTTCAAATTGTTTGAACATCTCGTTTTCCTTCAAGATTCTCGTTTAAACGTGCTCTATTATTTCTTGAATCCAAAATTTCAATCGCTCTATGACAGATTTTCTGACATTATTAGTCGAAGTAATTTCATAATAATGGCGTTACGTGCACGCATTTAAAGTTTTTACAAAATAATAATGCAAATAAAAAAATAAAGAAAATGTACAATAAAATCAAGATAATTAGTTGTGAACCAATTATTTTCGTGTCGTGCATGAGTCATAAATACTTCCAAAAATTTGGTTTTTGGTATTTTTAAACTGGCTTCATTAAATAGTTTGTGACAAATATTCACGTGGAGATTTGAAAACTTATTTCAAGCAATTCATTGAAAGGTAAATTTAGTGATTTTTTTTTTTTTTTGGTTTAAGATATTGAATTCAAGTAATTGAATTTGAAAAATATTTGATATTGTGAAATCGCTTTTAACTGGCGATTAGCGATTGATAGAGACGTGAAAACTCGCGTTATTTTTTTTTTTTTTTGCGTCAAGCTAAAATTCGCAGTACTGTATATACGCGAGCCGGCGTCGTTTCTCCATTTCCTGTTGCCTTGACGTTAAGTCACGCCTTTTCCAAGTGAACTGCAAGTGATTAGAGCACACGCTTGTGGAGCGTTCATTTATTGGCCCAGAGTTATCAGGGGCGTGTCAAATAAAGACTAGCCCAATGGCAATGTATTGCAAAGGAAAAGTGTTTTAAGTTTAACATGCCCTCAAATAATAACGCGAACAAGATAGCTACCTGGTGTAGCATCTTTAACAGTTTATTATCAGAAACTGTGATATCAACTCACACTTCAGCAACTTATAAACGACCTTTTGTTTGGTTCATGGTCGAAATCGGCGATAAGGAAAATTTTGTTTTTCAACACTCGCAAGTGTTTCTATGACAAGGTGAAGAATTTATCTGCGTCTACGGATCTCTAAGATACCGAAAGAATTTCGAGAACAGGTAAACAAATAGTATCTGAATAGATACTCAATTTTACACAAAATTATATGATTTTGTCTGTGTTCAAAATCTGAATCTCGTCTTGCGATAAATGCTGATATTAACAAAGCGTTGGTTCTTTTGACAAAATCCGCCATTTTGTTGGAGGGCATATATTAGTAATTTTTTAAAAATAAATCTTCAAAAGTATTCCATATACTGCAAAACACGATTTTTTTTAGCTAAAATAATTAATCATTTTTAACACGTAGTTGTTTTGTTTAACAAGATCAATATTATTTTTTCACTTAGATCTGTTTTATTTTGTGGAAATATTTATTTGTTTTGAAACATAGACCATAGTATTTATTTTTTGTTTTAACAGTATTTTTATTTAGCCGCATATTTATATGTCTTTCTATTTTCCGTTGTGTATGTGTACTTAGAAGGCCATAAGAACCTATGAATTTTGAATTTTGGGACTTTTTTTTAATTGGCAGTTAAAATGAATTTAGATTGCAACCCTCGTGATTGGCCAGTGTTTTAAGAACATTCTTAACCCTTTCAGACCCACTTTAATTTAAGGTTTTAACTGTTGCAAATGCAACATTCTATGATGAGTGCTGTACTTGAGTCGACACAGCACTTGTTTCGTTGTCAGAGCCAATGAGCTGTAGGCTGTGTGTTCAGCTACAGTTATGTGAACCGATAATGACGTAGACCAGTAAGACGGTTTGCGAATCATTTACTCGCACGTAAGATCATCGATCACTGAGCTTATCTGTGTGCAGCACAGGCCAAAAATGACCCACACGTGTGCAATGTGCACAAGTGTGCACACTAGGTCTGACTGGATCAAGTTAAGTTTTCAACGAAGTAGACGGGCATCTTGTCACGTGACGTCAGGCAGCCAACCTGCGTGGGCTGTGCACTAGGTGTTAAATTTTGGGTTTTCTTAGTGAAATCCGAGTTCGCACCCCTGGAATTGCAGGCGGTCTACTAGAGACGAAGATGCGAGGTGTTTAATGCAATAAGTAGACCCGTATGAGCGCCCTTGGCGTAACTTTCAGAGAGGTTAGCTGAAACTCGTGAGATGTCTGTTAAGGTGTCATTGAACTGTATACTAGCGCCTTAAGCCGTGTGCTTACATATAGGGAAGAGGTCACCCAAGGCTTCTCCGCATCAGGATAGATGCCCCGTCGGCGTAACTGATCATCGGAAGTAGAGGACTGGCTATTACAGATCTTGGGGCAACTCAATAATTTACCTAAAAATTCAACCAATGTCAAGCTAGATTCAAACAAATTTCTAATTCCCCGTCAAATTTTTCAAAGTGCAACTCAAAATCAATCATATTTTGAGTCAAAATTAAAACCAATTTTCCTGTGTTTACTTTTTTTCGCGTGGTTCTTTAGACTCATTTTCAAGCTAAATCATCACATTTTTTATGAAATTCCAACAATTTTCATACTTTTCTTGTGATATTATTTTTGACTAATTGATTTGGCTTTCAAATTTAAAGTAAATATTTGCCTTATTGACCATAATTTTAGCCTCATTCGCCCTGAACATGGAGCGCTGATCAAAGAGTGAACAAAGCATGTTTAAAAAAAAAAAGTCCGCCCGTAATTGAGAATGAAGATTTGGGTCGAATTATCTTGATTTTGGGAGTGAGATTGACTAAATGAATCGTGTTTGAAGAAGAGATTGAAAAATTGATGCTTGAAAGTGAGAAATTTGCGTGAATTTTAGTTAAATTATTGTGCTGTGCCAAGATCTGAAATAGTCCTCTACTATCGGAAACTTCAAGGTCATCGAAATTCTACATCCGAATACAAATCCCAGCTAAGGAAATTATAAATAAAGTTTTTTTTTCGCCTAAAACCGTTCATACGACCTTCTGTAACATTTTCTCACGCCGCCATGTTTTGCTTCGTATGTACACGACCTTTCCGACATTTTACTACGACAAACCTTAACTGAACCTTTGCTCTGCCGCTAGCTGATTGCAGTCGTTTTATTTAAAGTTATTTATTTTTTGAACGAACATTTAAGAGTTTGGCGTGATTTCTGAACATTTTCAAGTATGTTAACTTTTAACCAACACTAGGGCACTAGTGTTTCAAAGGCTACCCCCCAAAGCACAAATATGTCAACTATATGGCTAATATTTTCGGAGCCATAAAGGATTGTGGAGTCTAGCTTGTTGCAGAATGAATCCGTGAAATTTCCGGGTCTGTAACCATAGGCAATGAACTAGACTGCTGTACATTTAGCGGCAGTTTCTGTCTGAGAAATACTTAAAAATGACGCATTCCTAGAAACCTGAAAAATTCGCGGATTCATTTTGGGACAAGCTATAATTCAAAACACATGCGTGTATATAACTTTAGTCATTGGTCCACGCGGCGTTTGGCACCTCCTGGAGAACGCTGGCCCAATCTTCGCCTTCCACTGTGACAGCAGGCAACCAATTCACAGTTGACATTTGCATAAATATGTACATAAGACTGTAGAGTCTAGCCTGCAGGTAATTGAATTACCGAATTTTTCAGGTCTCTGCGGTATTCCTAGGTTTCTACCAAATTTTCGTTATTCTGTGACTGCAGACTAAACTCCAAGATGTTGTAAGATGGCATGACTTCAGGCACTGGCTGATAGTTTACGTTTTGTGGCCCGACACGGGGACACTTTCAGCAATAGATAAGTCTGAACTGTTGAGCAACCGATCTACAGTGCAGCGGACATACATGTCAGTGACGCCGTATCACTGGAGAACCGGAGATTTCGCGTATACATTAGGCAACACGCTAGAGTCCACAGTCCTTTGTGTACTTGGGCCTCAGCTAGTTGTTCACTGGCCGTTGCTCCACTCTAACCACTGGCCCACACTGTAAAAAAAAAAAAATCATGGGAAAATTACCTGACAAGTTTAAGGTAGTATTCGCAAGATTGTGTGGAGGACGGGCGGCAGAAACAATCCTTTAACGCGCTAATATTCAGTGAAGCTGCCACGCTGTGGTCGTGGTGTAATGGTTAGCGCATCGGCATATCGTGATAGAAGACCATGGTTCGCGCACACACATCAACAAGTGTCGAGGAAATGTTTCGGTTACTATTCGTCAGAGGATATACGTAATTAAAAAAATTCACAGTTATAATACTCAGGGATATTCTTAAGTCTGATATTGTTATACAATATAGTTAATATTCCCTTACTTGTATGGGAATTTCCCCCGATTTTATCAGGTATTTTCCGTGCGATTAGGGAATAATACTTTACTTGTTATGTCATTTTACCTTACATTATCTTCCTTTGCATGTAAGGGAATTTTACCTCAAAATATTTTTACAGTGCAGGTAGCACGGGATTCGGTAGTCGTTTTCCTTCAGGTTCGTTATTGGTAGAGACCTAGAAAATACGCGAGTTCAATTACCTGCAGGCTGGACTCTACAGATTCATGTGCAAATATGTCAATATCAACTGCACATTGGTTGTATGCTGTCACTGTGAAAGGCGACGATTGTGCCAGCGTTCTTCAGGAGGTGTCAAACACCGTTTACAATCAAAGGCTAACGTTACATAAACGTACGTGTTTTGAATTCTAGCTCGTCCCAAAATGAATCCGATGAATTCTTCAGGTTTCTAGTTACTGGTAGGTATAATAATTTTTTCGCGAATTCATTTCGGGACAAGATGGACGTGAAACATATATACAGGAAAATCACCTTTGCATTTGAATCACAGTTCATTAGACACGCCCTAGACGCCTCTGAGCCAATAGCAAACTTGCAAGGAAACAAGTAGCGATCCTCATATTGCCAGGTGTGAGGTACCACTGGGGCAGCAGGCAATGGACAGTCAGCCGAGTCTCTAGTGTTCACAGGACTGTGGAGTCTAGCCTACTGGTCATTGAACTCGCGAAATTTTCCTATCATATTAGTGGTCGAAAGTAGCCTGGTGCGTGTCTAACAAACTGTGATCCAATGGAAGGAAAACTCCATTCATAGAGATGTGCAAAATTCGCGTTATTATTTAACACATTCAGGACTGGATATATTTACTATAATTAAAGTCAAGCTAGAAGTGAATCACCTGTACACACCACTGCAGGAATGTCTATTCCACTGGTTTCCGTATACCCACTTACCACTCTTCTATTGGTCCACACCACACTGGGCGTGCTTACTGTGCTCTACGACCTTCATAATTGGCTGGTCATCAGCCACTGGGATCACAGAGCTGATATGCTCCAATCAAGTGTCGCTTACTGTGTAAGAGGTTTACAGTCAATCGTGTCCTTTTATCAGGGCATAGCAAAAAAAAAAAAAAAATACATTTTCTGCAGGAAAACTATAGCTGCTGGGTTGTATTGTTCTTGTAAGATCCTGTTAAATACTATTGGAACAATGGCTCTATAACCCTGCGAGTTTTATTTTCAAGGACGAAGAAATTTTTAAACTGGCGTTGCTCTAATGTAGTCCAGAATGTGTCAAGGACAGACTGAACTCCAAATTATTGAGCGTTTAAACAACTTCAGCCATTGGCCAAGAATATGCACGAAATGCCTCGGAGAACTCTTGAGCAAATAATGTAAGTTCAGTGGTTCAGTGGCCTATATCTTCTGTGGAGATCAAGCAGATACGCGACGTTGATTACAGAACAGCTGCCAATGAAACGACGAGCTGTTGTCACTTATTTATAGGGCAGTGGAGTCATCCATGTCGCCGAAAGATAACACGAATTTTGCGCGTCTCTATCCGTGAAACATGCGGATAAACGCTAACTTGTCCTTACATGAACACGCGAGAAACTTCCGGGTCTCTACGTATCGCATAGTACATTCACATAGGCTGAATGGCGTGGTGGTTCCTATAGTGTGGGCGTACCCATTCTCTGGTAGCAAGGATTGGAAATTTTCGTGAGTTCAATGATTCCACAGTCCTCAGACGTTTGTTCATTGGCTGCTGTGCCAGAGAGTAGCCAGTGTTACTCCACACCTGGCAGTATGGCATTCGCCACTTGTTTCCTTGCAAGTCTGCTATTAACTCAGAGTCGTCCAGAGCGTGTATAATGAACTGTGATCCAATTGAAAAGTCGACTTCATTGTCCACGTGTTTGAAGCCTTGCTTGTCCTGAAATTAATTAGCAAAATTTTTCTATTCCTATCAGGTAGGTTCCCCGAGGGTCAGGGAGCGGGCCTTGTGTATGACTGGTTGTGGCAAATCGGTTACCAAGCGCTCATTGCTGAATGGCACTACGGCGTGTTGCACGTCAACGACGTCGATTTTCTGGCGGTTGAAGCTCGAGTTACATCTTTCTAGAAGACCTGAAAAATTCGCCGATTAATTTTAGGGCAAGATAAAACTGAAAAACACTTACCTTTGTGTCACCTTTGCCATTGGTGCGCACGTTATTTGACACCTCCTGCAGAACCTTGGGCCAATGAGAGACATACAACATAATGCACGCCCTACCATCGACCTCCACTGCGGCAGCAAGCATCCAAAATTCGCCTTATTATTTGGGGACACGTTTAACTTAAAACTCGTGTGTCTTTGCAATGCGTTTGTCATTGGACAATAAGTAATTTGACACGCCCTTGGTAACTCTGCGCCAATAAATCAACACTTCACAATCGTGTGCCCCAATCACGTGCAGTTCAGTCAGAAAGTCCGTGACTTCGCATCTATGCAGCAGCCACTATCTAACACTATAAAGTGATGTGAAGTTTAGCCTAATGCCAAATAATAACGCGAATTTTTTCAGGCATCTACGATATTCCCAGCCTAAACCAGGAACAATTCAGAAGCGTTCCAAAACTGTCCTGGAATTCAGCAGTCACTCGGCAGAACTACAGCGAGTCAGCGGCAGCCAGTAGCAGGAAGACAAAAATCGCCTTCGAGGTTGTGTACAAGTGAGTGAGTATGGTGCAGCGCCAGAATGTAGGGATGAGGTAAACCCACCGACCAGCGGCATCGTCTGGCACGATTCCCGCTTGCGAATCTACAAGTCCAGTTCTGCAAAGTATCCATTGTCCTGTCGACGATAGCGCTCAGTGTTAACTCAAATTTAAAAAAATAAATAAAATAAAATGTAGCATTGTCTAAAAATGAAGATGCAGGTATTGCGTCATCAACTCTGTGGGTGTTTGGTAGGGACCGTGATTTTTCGAGAAAAAAATCGAAGCACTCAGTAGATCTCAATACTGTTGTCATACTTCCATTGGGTGCTAGTATTGTTTCCCGTGTTTGACAGAGCCACTCAAGATTCTGTAATTCCGGCACTGAACCCTCGTGATTCGTGCGCTAACAGTTAATACCTGCCGGGAAAAGTGTCAGCCAATCAAAAAAGTTGGACAAGTTCACAGTGCGAACTGTATTTTGTCTCAAAATCTTTTCGCGTAATATCACTGCCCCTAGCAATTGGCGCAGCCTATATCTAGGCACAACGCTATCGGCAAGTAATTGAAATGTCCCATAGTCGTCATGGTAGGTGAGTATTAATTATTTGCAATTAGCATCTAATTAATCCGTTCAATTTCTATGCTACCGGTAGCAGTGTTACAAGGGACATGCAAAATTAACGTTAACACATTGAAGTCTGCGCACATTTACTGGCGCTTAAGACAAATTAGAAGTGAGTCATCTATATCCACTAGAGCAAGAACACCGGTTCTGTTGGTGTCTGTGTTAGAACGCACCATGGTCCTATTGGTCCATACCACACCGGACATTATCCTGTATCCTTACAGCGTTCATCATTGGCCGGTCATCAACCAATGGAAAGCCGAGCTGATATTGGCCCAATACAATGTCCTGTATCGTACAAAAGGATTTACAATCCTTTTGTGAACTTGGAGTGGCTACAAAAAAAAAAAAAAAAGAAGAAATTCTATCGTTAGCAATATAATTGTTACTGACATGTGGTGCTTTGTGAGGTCGTGTTAAACCCTAGCCGAGCAAAGCAAAAACTGCACAGGCATACGAGTTTTGTTCTGAACAGTAAAGAAATGTTCAAATTAGCTTTGCTCGAGCTACACTCGAGCATAGTCTACAAAGTGTTAAGCGTATTTCTATTCTAGATGCTTCGAAATTCACTTTTCGGAAAAAAAAAAAAAAAAAAAAGTCAATATTTACAAATGTTTACCCATAACTTCTAATTGGACGTCAAGCCTATCGGCTGGCAGCTGCGAAATTTTAATAGGGAATCCCATGTTAAGGAAATCCGACCTTAGTGCGTTAACTTTAAAGATATGTGTTTTTACTGTTGGAAAGAAAAAATACGGTTTTTTGTGATTATACCAACACTTCCCCTATATTAAGGCAGATATAGGTCTGGTTTTGACAGTTTTTTACTTCCAGGCGAAGGGCAGTGAGTATTTCGAAGTGTGGACATAGCTGTATAAAACTCAATCATTACACTAGCTGTTTAACCGAAAATCACGATTGGGAATTGTGATTTGAACGGACATATATTACATAAGATGGGTATGGCTGTGAAAGATAGCGATACAGTAAATAAACGTTTTGTGGAAGACTATTACTCTAAACGTATTTAAATCACAATCAAACGATATTCAAGAGAAATTAATAAAGTTAGTTTATTTGAATGATAATGTTTATAAAAACACGAGTGTAATTGCAAACATTTTAAGTAATATTAGCACTGATTTGCAGAGTAATGAGTTTAGAACAGAAGAAAGTTTAAATGGATTTAGTAAGGATTTTAACGATATGACAAACATAGTTTTCACAGCACAATTTACGGAAATGCAAGAAAATTTAAGAGTTGTAATGAATGAAACGTGAATGGAACAAATAACGCAATATGTAAGAGATGAATTGATTAATAAAAGATCTCGTTTAGTTACGCAAACAGATTTGAGAAAAACTAAATAATGATTTGGAAACACGAATCGATTATTTTATTA
This sequence comes from Dryococelus australis, assembly GCA_029891345.1. NCBI lineage: Eukaryota > Metazoa > Arthropoda > Insecta > Phasmatodea > Phasmatidae > Dryococelus > Dryococelus australis. The sequence continues at coordinate 26,749,311 of CM057008.1, read as the reverse complement.
ATGGTTTGAAAGCTAAAACTGTAAATAGATTAGATATAGTTTTAAGTGAAGTCGATAGGATTGAAAAAGCGCAAAGTAGTCGATCTACTACATCAGTTTCAAACAAAATGTATTCTTAACGAATTTTTTTAGGGCAAGTTTCCCTGCAGCGGAGATGTTTCCATCACACGTATATAAGCTGTTCACGACAAAGTGAGCACTTTTTAAGGTCCTTCCAAAATGCATTAACCCTTAATAAATATATCTTATCTCAGACACAGGAATTAAATTTTGGCGGCGGTGAAATGTATAGACTCTGTTTATTGGTCACACTGCAATGTTTATAATAAAAAGCAGCAGGAATATGGAACTTGGATGAAACGAAAATTTTATAAGGGCCTTAAAAAGTGCTCACTTTACCGTGAACAGCCTATAGCCTGTTTGCAATAAATTTTTAAAATTTATGTTTTGCAAAATAAAAGAAGCTCATACTGCCTATCGAAATCGAAAATATACGCTCATAATGAAAGGGCGGGGGAAACGGGTGATTCCCGAGAAAAAACCAACGACCAGCAGCATCGTCCGGCACGATTTCCACATGCGAAAATACGGAACCGTCCCCGCCGGGAATCGAACCTGGTTCGACTAGGTTGGGGACGAGTAGTCTAACCACTGCATCACCGCGGCCCCACTGTAATGTTAGGTAAAGCCTTTGGGTTTATTGGCTATAGAATTAGGAAGGGCCTACCGTTAGTAAATTATTACATACGAAGGAGTTAGCACTTTGGGGTCGGCACACTTTTTACCAGCTTTAGAGACAAGCTAGGCGTTGGTCACCTATATCCATACCGCTGCAGGGTATTGGTCCCTAGTGTTACTTAACGCCATTCTACTGGGCAAAACGACACCAGTCTTTCCGTATTGACCGGCTGCCAACCAATGTAGTGCCGAGTTTACCGTTTTCCAACCGAATGTCCTTTCGTATGAAACAGGATTTGCATCCCATCTTGTTGATTTCCATAACCATACAAAAATCTGTCGCTCACTTACGAAGGTCGTTATTGTTGCTGTAATAGTTCCTATTTAAAATCCTTATGAAATAGGGAATTGATGTAAGTTTACCCAGACCTGTTTTGTTGATTAAGTGGAATGAAATATCCGAACAAGTTTTGCCCGAACTTCGCTGGAGTATAGCCCTTCAAGAAAAAAAAAAATACAAAGTGACCTACGCTTACAGTACTCTTTTTCATTCTGTGTGTATGTTCGAAAATTTTTGCGAGGTGTTAAGTTCTAATGCAAAATATTATTACACCGCGTGCGCACGATTGTGGTGCGTTGCCACTCGATCAAGGTTAGTTTGCATGAGGCGAAGGGATGTCTTGAAAGTAGAACTTTTAGCAGGGATTTGAAAAAGTTGGAAGTAACCGCGCGAACAGACAATACAAACCTTTGAAAAATGTCACAGTCCCTACTTCCGTGTATTTCAACTAGCACGCTGAATAAGGTTGGTACGGCGACGGAGGAAAGTAGTTTGTGTAGCTTAAAAATACGCTTGTCATTGGACTATAATTAATTTGACACGTCCTTGGTAACTCTGAGCCAATGAATGAACACTTTACAATCGTGTGCCCCAATCACATACAGTTCAGTCAGAAAGGGCGTGACTTCTCATCTATGCAGCAGCCAATGGAGAAACGACGCCAACTTGAGTATATATAATGCTGTGAAGTTTATCCTGATGCCAAATAATATCGAGAATTTTGCAGGTCCCTAGTTATGACTACTGAAATGATTCTGTTTTTCTTTCGGTTTTTTTTTTTCATGCACGTAAATACACCAATGAGCAAAATTGTGAAATATTTACTCTTTGTAATAATCTTACAGTTTCGCTTGGCCGACGCATGAATGCAGTGATGAGGCCCCCGGCAGTGTTGATTTTGCGTAAAGCGGAAAAATCCCACGATGTGCGTACAAGTAGATCTTACGTCAAGGCTTTCAAAAGTGATCGGTTTACCGCTAGCCTTTACTGGAGATACTCACTCACTCTCTTTCTACACCCTTCGCCGGATCACAACTCTGAGCGGCGTAGCAGGAAATCAGGGGCCAGGGTCACAAAAGTAACTAGCAAGCAGAAGTGTTTGAAGTGTATCCTATCACCGCTAGAACTCACGACACTACTTATTGGTGGAGACCTCGAAATTTCGCCAGTTCATTTAAAGACAAGTTAAACTTTATCCGCATGTTTCATGGAGTTTCACCTCTATTGGTTAGTAGTAAAAGTAGAGCAACAGTCAATGAACAAATATGTAACCAAGATCCAAGTACAGATATAGTTGTGGTATCTAACGTGTTGCCTAATATATCTGCGAAACTTCCTGGTATCTACTTATTAATAGAAGCGATTATTTATCGCTTGGAATGTTGGCTCTTTGTTAGCATTCAACCTACCGTATAGGTACATGTCAATTCTTTCCTTGTTGATTGGCATGTATGCATGTAGCTACTATTCTATTTCATTGGGTCAATGAGGATTCTGATACTCTGAGCAGAACGTTTTTGATTGGTCTTCAAAGAACTTAGCCAAAGAAAAAAAATCTTAATCATCCAGTTATAAAAGTGTCAACGAGATAGCGTGTTATTGAAGATGTGTTTGCTCAAAACTGTTCGTAATTTTCCAGTGTGTAGATACCCGGCAATTTCACAGCTTCATCTGGAAGTAGGCTTGACTCCACAACACTATGTGTACTCGAGCCTCAGTGAGCTGCTCATTGGCTGATGCTCCAGTTTAACCACAGAACAGATAGCACGGGACTCGGTCCTTGTTTAGTTCCAGGCTAGTTACTGGTAGAGTTTGTGATTTTTCCGCCGAAAATATGAGTGCACGGTAGACTTCAACACTATAAGCACCCAACCGCAGTTTGGCTATTGTCATTGGTTGCTGTCTGCTTGAGAAAGCGTTTCCATATTTGACCGGGCCACTCAGAATTCGGCAACATAACCACGGCTCCTACGTGATTAGTTTGCTGACAGTTAACACGCGCCAAGAAGTAATTCAGCCAATCAAGTTAGGTAAACGACCCTACAGTGATTTGAAATATAACTTGTCTTGAAATATTTTCGCGAAATTCCACTCTGCACCTAGTCATTGGTTCAAATTCGTCCACGGCGTGGCTTACAAACTGCGGTCCAATTGAGAAAGTAAGTCAGTCGTGTATGTTGTCGAAGTCCAGTTTGTCCTGAAATGTCCTGTGCGTCACAACAAATCACTTTTTCTTCTTCTTACTACGTGCACGCTCTAGCATGGCGTTGCGTGCAGCACGTGCGTCGCCGCAAGAACTCCAGACTCCAGCGGCTCGTTATCTGGCGGCTTTGAGTCAACGTCGCTCCTAAGTCCGACTCCCGCGTGCGGGATATCTCGAATACGTGCCGACCGACTCCTTGTTTAGCCGTTATCAGGACAGATGCGAGACGGGGCAGGGGGGGTGGGAGCCTGCGTTCCATCGGTCAACCCCGCCGTGTCCAACGTCCAAAGATTACGGAGCCCACTAAGACGCTCCACTAGCGGGGGGAGGGGGTACGTGACAACGTCGCCTATCTGGTATACGGAACAAAGAACTGGAGCAAAGATACCAGTCGATAGATCGATACGAGTGGGGGAAAGTGGTCGCGGAAACTATATGAGGACTGCGCTACCCGAAGTCGCTTCCAGTTAGGTCCATTCGGAGACGCCGTTGGCTGTCATTTCTTTTTTTCTTGAAGGTGAGTCGGCATCTAGTGTGGCGTGTAAGACTACGGTGTTCGTTATAGTGACAGCGGGAAACCATTCAGGAACGCCAACAGCGAATCAGCGCTCTCATTGGAGGTAAGATTACACTTTAAGAAATTATTCGGAAATTTGCCATATCACCGTATATGCTTAGTGAGAAAGCAGGAATGGTAATGTTCTCCCCAATACATCCATTGTAGCGTCCCTACATTTGCTCAGGGGACAGTCAAATGCATAGTGAAGTTCCCAACTTTGCATAGTAGCGCTGCTAAACATTCCTATATCTAGAGCTTGATGTGTGCTATAGGTAGAGACCTGAAAAATTTGCGAGTTCAGTGACCTGCAGGCTAGACTGTACAGACTTATGTGCAAATATGCCAGTACCAACTGCACGTTGGTTGTCTGCTGTCACAGCGAAAGGCGACGATTGGGCCAGCGTTCTCCATGAGGTGTCAAATACCATGTGGAACCAATGCCTAACGTTATATAAACGCACGTGTTTTGAATTCTAGCTTGTCCCATAATGAATCCGCGAATTATTCAGGTGTCTGTGTATATGTTAAAAACTACCACTACAGTTTAGGAAGTTTGCCGTAAAATATTTTACAGTGTACCTATACTTCGTCTACAGTTTGGGAAAATCTGTGTTATAAAGTTTGACACCCAAAAATTTCCCCTATAGTCCATGCGCTGTTACTTCACACTTGTCTGAAGCACTGCTAAGGTTCTACTTTGCAAGCTATTCCTCCGTCTCGTTCAAACAAAGATTAAACAAGTATAGGAAATTTCACCAGTGTAATAGTATTTTACATAAGAACTATTTATTACTAACCATTGCCAACATACCATTTTCTCACTGTTTTTATTAACATTAACTATCATTTTTATAGATAACATATAAGTAAAAGTTCAATTTAACAAAAAAAAAAAAAAAAGAGGTACTGTTGCGTTAACAGACGTACAAAACGCTTGTGCTACGTAACATATTCAGGAAACAACCCAAAAACCTCATACACGGGATCATTTTTCAAAGGTTTGATCCAAAAAGTGCGAAGAAACCGCTAATCGATTATACTAGGTAAGCGCTAGTTTCTCATGTGTACCAGATTTCCTTTATTTTCTACTTTAAAAAACAGTATAACTGCAACAACCATAAATCCAGTGGCGTGTTGTGAGTTTCTTTACAGGGTAAGCAATTTATACTATAGAGCGTATCGCTCTTAGATTGCTGTGTGCGGTGTAATGGACATTCGCTCTCTCTCTTTCCAATGCACAATTTCTGTCGTTAACGCTGTCCTTGTTCCTGCGGGCGCTGTTGCCTGAAAATTTTTTTTTTCTGCAACTTCGAAAAAGGAAACTATCTACGTTGCGTATGACCGCCGATTTGTTTCTCGGCTTTCCAGTTACGTCACAAAGCTGAAGCAATCTGGCAACAGTGAGCGCCATAAGCCCTGCACTACAATCTAAGCGTGAGACGGACTATACAATTTCCGACTTTGCTTACCCTTCACATGTATTTACTGTTTTATAATACATAACATTAGCGATAAAAACAGAAAAGAAATGAATGTAATAATAACTAAACTGAATATTATTTTGAGAGATATTACAAATTACAGGAAAACTCCCGTTTTCCCGAACACTTTCATCCACTTTCCAAGGAAATGTAGGACTGGAGGACGCAAACAGAACGACGAAGGGCCTTAAAAAGTGCTCATTTTACCGTGAACAGCCTATAACGTGCTTCCGTGCAGTAACGTATGATTATTACGTCTTTACAGAATACCTGAGAGTTACACACACATCGCTAGGATAATAACATACCACCCCCTAGTGCCTCGATGTAGGGGATGACAGTAGTACCTACCCCACAACTGTGCGCAGGTTTCAGGTCTTGGTTAAAGCAAACATTATTTACAGAATACCTGAGAGTTACTCACACATCGCTAGGATAATAACATACCACCCCCTAGTGCCTGGATGTAGGGGATGACAGTAGTACCTACCCCACAACTGTGCGCAGGTTTCAGGTCTTGGTTAAAGCAAACAATATTCACAGAATGGCTCTTTCATATCATGTAGGTTTCATTATTTTCCGGTAGAAACATTTGAAAAGTCCATTTCTCCATTGGCTGCTGCCTTGACGTTAAATCACCCCTTTTCTGAGTGAACTGCGCGTGATTGGGTCACGCGGTTGTGGAGCGTTCATTTATTGGCCCAGAGTTACCAGGGGCGTGTCAAATAAAGACCGCTCCAATGACAAACGTATTGCAAAGGAAAAGTATTTTAAGTTTAACATGTCCTCGAATAAGAACGCGAATTTCGCAAGTATCTAATAATGAGGAAACTAATAATTCATACATTTGGTCGACATTCAATTGTAACTTGGTAACTCTGCTGCGCAGCTGATTTTAAACGTTGACGAGTGGGCATTGGCCGCTGATCTCCTGCGAGGTTATCGAAGCAGGATTCGGGTCGCAGCGTGAGTTATTCGAATGAAATTCACAGCGTACATCACACAGTGATGTATAATTTTGGTGTGCAAGTAAATCGACCGACTTCCAGTGCAAAACAAAAAAAAAAGTGTTGGTTATACGGATTATTATTATTGTATTTATCTTTTCTCGAACACATTATACGCCGGCGGAAGTGTTAAACTCTCGGTAAATGCAGGAACTGGGGATGTGTGTGTCAACCGTGCATACTTTTGGTTAGTGTCCAGTTGAACCCTTTTGTCAACCCCGCCAAATCATCAAAGTAAACATCGACTTCGACCAAATGACTGGTACCCACGCGACGCTGCGAAATCGTTTCTATCGCCCATTCGACGATTACTTCCAACTTTTCTGAAATCCTGCTTAAAATTCTACTCCCTGGATATTCCTCCGCCTCACACTAATAAAGCTTCAAGAAGTCTAGGAAATTACACCCAAGGGACAAAGCACTGCATTCGGCGCACTCGGTTTAATATTATTTCACGTAAGAACTACTTCTCACTGGGCATTTCCGACACGCCGATTTTCTTCCTTATTCATTTCACCCTTACCTTAGCTTCTCGCCAGTTTGTTTATAACGAAGCACAGTAATGTTATTGTTCCTATTCTCCGTTGGCGCCCGTCGCTGGCGTCAAAGCTTTGATTGGTTAAGGCTGTGGCTGTGTTCGAATTCGCTTCGAATTTTATTTCTCGTAATACCTATTTAGCATTTTGCAAGCTTTAGTCGGAACACCATGATACTCAACTCTCTAAGTCCCTGTCTACAATCGACTAGGATTGAATGAAATTACTTACAAAGTATAACAAGCAAGACTGTCTGACTACAATCCGCGTTAACGTGAAAAAAAAAAAAACTCTCTTGTAACCAATCAGAAAGAGCAAACGAATAGGAAATAATTTTTACAGCTCAAGAATCTTTATATGCATGAGTTGGCTACAGCAGTTTTTATGACGTTTCACATTGTCATCGGTCGACGTTAAAAACTTGGCGTAATATACTCGGAAATGACCATTTTAACGCCAAGTCACGCAAGAAACGCTTAGTAAGTAACGCCAAACACTAGTTGTGGACGTTACAATCTCAAAAACAGGGTTTTACTTCTTTATGCTATGCATTTTATGTGCGCCGAGTCGATTGTAGATGGGACCTAACACGCCATGCTGCTATTGTTTTGATGTTATCGTTATTCCAAAACTAAAAGTACACGAAGACATAAAATAAACAGTAATTATTCCCGAAAGTTTTCGAGGGCCATTTTAAATTTAACGTAAACAGAATGCAAGCATATGATGTGAAATTGTTACTTAACCAAAATTGTCTCATGAGAAAATACCTATTTCAAGAAAATATAAGCAACTTGCTTTGTGAAATAAATATACTGAGTAAAGTATACATTTGTATATTCCAATAACATCGCATATGTGTGTATTTGAACGTTTCAAACAGGCGAAACTAATATGGCGGTGGTTTGGTAATTTGGAATTTATCAGCTTCGAAGCTGACAAAACGCAAAACGCAGATTGCAAAACTACGTCGTAGATTTTGTAGACAAAACAGATCACGTGACAATTTTGTTGGCAGAAAGGGTCAATTTGAAACAGCGCCTGTTTTAGGAGTTGAGCAGAGAGAAGATTTCGGCCGCTCGTAATGAGGTCGTGAGAGCCGATGAGGGTGAAACGAGGTAAGAATGGAGAAATCCACGGAAAACCCGCCGACCAGCGGCATCTTCCACCACGATTCCCACTTGCGAAGATCCGGAAGTGGCCCCGACCGGGGATTGAGCCCGGCTCGCCTGGGTGGGAGGCGAGCGGTCTAATCGCTCAGCCACCGTGGTCCCGCCCTCTTCAGATTCATCATTTATTATATAAGTAATTTAGTATTCAGTAGCATTGAAATCGGACGCAGTAGATAGTCACTTGATGGTTGCGAGTTGTCAATTTAGTATTTTAATAAGTTTCGTAGAATACTAAAATATAAATATTTAAATACCTAAATACGAAATAATTTTAGTCGTCTAATTCTCGGCACGTGACCATTTAGTTATCTAAAAGTGCCAATTCGTCGTGCCGCATCGCGTCGCTCAGTTTTGAAAACAACTCTACGTGTGCGAGATATCGTTCGTTGTTTATACTAAATCCTTCGGATAAAGGCTGTTCACGATAAAGTGAGTACTTTTGAAATCACTTTTGAATATACTGAATTTTAACGGGCGCACTGAGTAACATGCGTCCAGTAAAGTTGGTAACGATGGATGGGAAGTAGCTCCGTGTCTTAAGGTCAAATAAAAAGTGCTAGAAAACCATTTATGATAACTTAAATTATTTATTTCGCTTTCTGTGTTTTTTAATGCATCGAATTGTAAAAAACAATTAGAATACTTGTTAAATATTAACTTTTCTAATAATTTCACAGTTTCACTTGACCGACGTATGGATAAAGTGATGAGGCCCACGACAATGTTAATTTTACATAAGGCGGAAGAATACGCAATTTTCATACAAGCATATCTTAAGCAGGGCTTTCGAAAGCGCTCGTTCTACCGTGAATAGCTTATAACAAAAATAATCTGCTGCCAATAACATAAAAAACAAAATAAGTAGAGACACCTGAAATATTCGTGAGTTCAATGACCCGGGCGGCTAGACTATACATACTTACGTCCAAGTATGCCGATGTCAACTGCACATTGGTTGTCTTCTGTCACAGTGGAAGGCGATGATTGGGTCAACGTTCTCCAGGAGGTGTCAAACACCGCGTGGACGTTGTATAAACGCGCGTGTTTTAATTCTAGTTCTAGTTCGTCCCAAAATGAATCTGCGAATTCTTCAGGTCTCTACAAATAAGTCTGTAATTGTTCTGACGCACTCTAATATATATATATATATATATATATATATATATATATATATATATATATATATATATATATATATATATATATATGTATGTATTTATGTGTGTGTGTGTGTGTGTGTGTGTGTGTGTGTGTGTGTGTGTGTGTGTGTGTGTGTGTGGTGGGGTTAACTTTCTAAACTGAATTGGAAGTTTTTTTACCCATATATTATGGAAATAATACCGCACGTTTGGCTACAAATATGGAATGTTTAGCTTCGCTACTATGCATAGTTGGGAAGCTTCATACGCATTTGGGTGTTTCATGAGTAAATATAGGAATGCGAACATGAATGTATGAGAATATAACTTTACCATTCGCACTTCCTCACTCTACGCGTAAGCACATTTGCGAATGATTTCTTGGAGAGCACGATAGTGCGTAGTGCTGGTATTTGTACAGGACCGAACATAAATTTTGTTCGCTGATACACCTGAAATAATATAATAATCTGTGCTTGAATGATTCAGATCCGATATTGCTCAAACTTTTGAGTTCCTGGGCGCGAACTTCGTGTACTAAATTCGTGGCGAGGTATTTTCTGTGAATGTATAGGACGAGTCGTCACAGTCACGTGACATGTGAACCCACACTAAAAGCTTCCCAGCTCGGGAGTTTATCCAAAGCCACGTCTGGAGAGTCGTCTTGTAATATACGGTTGAATTTCACTCATTTAAAACTAAATCACAGTTATGTTAGGAACTGATGTATTAGAAATAATGCGGAAAATATCTAAGAGAGTTACTGCGTTCTCATTTTGTAACAGAAACAAGACTTGATCGTTTGTGTTACTCCTTTGAAGCGACTGTGAATATGAACAGGATATATCCTTTGTACTACTTAAATGTCTTATATAGCATTACAAACTTTAAAGACAAATTTTTATTAGTCACTGTTAAATTATACCAAATTTTAAATGTTTTCTTAAATTTGATTAATTAATTATTTGATTCGTTACCACATATAAATTGTAGATTTTTTTTTTACCTATGCAAGACTGTAAATTTGTAATGTTCTGTATGGTCTCTTCCTTAGTTTTTTCTCAGCAAAATGGAACTAGCAAGATAGAAATATAACACTGGCAATCGCATAGCTTATTAAAACAAAAAATAATATGTTGGTATATTATTTGTTACTTAAGAATTGCTTAATATTTTTAATGTCAAATTAGCCTCGTTTTCGTTGGGAGACTCATCGACAGAGAGTATATCAATGTACAGAAGCGAAATGTGGCCTTACCTTTGATGCGAGCGTTCCCATTAGGAGATTGGCTGCGCGGCGCTTTGGGAACGGGCTTTGTGTCTGATTGGCAGATATCTGCAAGATTTGCGTTATTTTTGTGTCAAGCTAAAATTCACAGTACTGTATATACTCGAGCAGACGTCGTTTCTCCATTGACTGCTGCCTCGACGTCAAGTCACTCCCTTTCTGAGTGAACTGCACGTGATTGGGGCGCCCGGTTGAGGGGCGTTCATTTATTGGCGCAGAGTTACCTGGGGCGTGTCAAATGAAGACTGGTCTAATGACAAACGTATTGCAAAAAAGTGTTTTAAGTACAACACGTCCTCAAATAATAACGCGAATTTTGCAGGTTTCTACTCATTGGCTGCTGTGTGCTGCGAAAGGTTTCCTGTTGGCTGGGCTGCCTGCTGGCGAGTGGGTTGGAGTGGAAACCGAGTGTCGAGATGTGGAGTTGTTTGGTTCAGTAGTGACAGCGGCCGAGTGCGGTTGCGCGAGAGTTGCTCCGCGCCCGCGTATTACCTCTTGAAAAAACGTTGGCCGCGCAGCGCGGAACTGGACAACGCGGTAGTAGAGACCGATGTTATCAGTTTGGTGTGTATAGCGCCAGTAGTGTCTAGCAGGTGGTGTTCACATGATAGGGAACAACAGGCCAATTATTTTTTTCAGTCCCTCTCCACGAATACCCTCATTATAGTGAAATCTTTTGATACCCAATGAAACAATTACAAATTGTTTACTAGTTATACTGCGGGAGATAAAGTATTTTATACATTTAAAAAAAATTATGCATTCTCACAGATTTGCAAAAAAAAAATTCTTGCCTCTTAATTTTTATTATGTTGCCTGGTCATATTGTTGTTGTTGACGATAGCGTAACGCCAGGATAAATTTGAATTTCTAAAATGTGTTGCAATTCTTGGCAGAACATAATTCATTTTATTCCACTGTTGAAGGTGCTCCACGAGTGTTCATATTTCCTAAAGATATTGAATGGTACGTGTGTTTATAATAATATTTTTACTGCAGTTTTAATAAGTTCAAGGTATATCCGTCAGAAGCACTGTAAGTACTGAGTAGCGCCAACTTCGTAGTTCGAAGTGATGCAGCAGTTGTGCCGACTAAGTTGGTATGCGTGGAGGGGGCCAAAAAAATTAGCGACCACTCAATAACATTGCTGTTGCCAGGGGGTCCAAGCTCTATACGTAGAGCAACGAGTATTTCGCGATTTCATTCGGATACGAGGTAGACTCAAAACACTTGTTCTTTTCTCCTGCTGTTGTGATTGGACGGCATTTCTTTAGACACGCCCCGTTTAACTGTGAGCCAGTAATAATCAGGAAGCTGTAGTGTTAGTGAATGTTTAACAACCCTGTATAGAGCTCTTATTTTATCACAGCAACCAATATGCAAACGATAATGTCTCGAGTGTATATAGGGTTTTCCAGCCTAGCTTGCTGCCAACTCAATCCGCGTAATACTCGGGTCTCTATCTATAGGGATTTGGTGGGCCACTAAATTATTAGGTAGAATGACTTCGCCAACTGTTGAAAAAATTAAAATAGTGCTCTCTGATAAAGAAAGCTGTATATTTTTTAAACAATATAATTTTAATTTTAAATATACTTAACTCACAAGTAAAGCAAGTTTAATTATTCTCAGCGACTTTCATAAAATATATAATTTATATGTAGACATGCACTGCCAGCGCCTGAGCGTTTAGTTGTTCATTTGTTTTGTTTCCGTTGTTTGTTATGTTCGTTGCTGGAGAAGGTGGAGTGATGTTTGCAACGAATTCAGCTTTATTGAATTTTCAAATACTGATTGCCTAAGAATAAAAGGCACAAAAGTTATTGATATCAGCGTCAATGCCTTTTTAAAAGATATAAATATGTATAATTAGCATCTTAATAAAAAAATTATGCAGTTAACAGAGTAGCTAACGTACGTATTCTCTACCCTCAATTTGTAAACACACATTTAGTTCCATCTTACCATTTATAAATACAGCATTTAATTAAAACATTTTTACCGAATTGTTATTAGAAGTAACAAAAATGTCTGTCCGAAAATTGAAATAATTATGTATAAGATTTGTGCCGTTGGCAGCAAATTCTACATAATAGCCCAAACATAGAGATAAATAACTACCCACCGAAATAGCATTGATCTTCGTCTCTTCATCTTACTTGCTTTGTGGCTGTCGTCACTTTGGCACGCACCTTATTTACTCTATGGTGTCGCGCGGTTTCCCGCCCTCTAGCGGCGAGCTCGTTAGGGCCCTCCCCTACAGTGTCCTCCCGTCCTCCCCTACGTTCCCGTCAACAAATCTGCGCCATGATTGCTCTCTTATTTGAACTCCTATTCTGATTGGCGAGCGGCGTTCCGACACGCTGTTGACCAACGCCCCCGTCTCACCAGCGCATGCGGCTGGAGTACGTCGTGTAGGGCGAGTTCTTTAAAAGGGGGCCCCGTGGGACATGTGTGCAACAGAGCGAGGGAATGAGGAAATACAGATCAGTGTGACAACAGCGCATACAGGCTGTTCACGGTAAAGTGAGCACTTTTTAAGGCCCTCTCACCTGCCGTTAGCCACTAATAAGTATGTTTCATTGCAGACTCAGGCAATACCTTGTGAGTGTGGTGAAAGTATACACCTCATTTATCAATCACCTAGCTATGCTGATACTAAAAAGTGACGGGAAGACCAAAATTGGCCACGTGGAAAAATTTGGAAAGGGCCTTAAAAAGAGCTCACACTACCGTGAATAGTCTATAGAGTAATGCGCTGAAAGTGTACGCCAAGTGACCACTTCCAACACCTACTCTAGGTATTTTGTTGTCACGCTGGACTGTATTTCCTAATTCCCTCGCTCCGCTTACACACACGTCCCACGGGGCCTCTGTTAAAGAACTCACCCTGTATAAGGGGCTGTTTCGCCTATGTAGTGTTAGGTATTCTGGTGCCTGACTCAAACCTCTGTCGAAAGCCACTCGGGCATAGCAACGCGCTTGAGCCACAAGTCGTCTCACTCACTCATAGACTGTGACCTCTGACCGGCCAACGATTGTCTCCGAGGGTACTATGACCTTAGGGACTCAACAGTTCTCTGGACTGTTTATGGTCCGATGGCGGCTTGATACACTTCCAACTAGTTGACACGCTCGTACTCAGTGCGTTGTCGAAGCCTTCTTGGGCAGTTGTGACCCATAACCTTTCTTATCTCAGTTCTTTTTTTTTTTTTTTTTTTAAGCCTGGGAGACGACCGTTAACTGACAAAAAATTTCCGAGATGCATGGTCGACGCCATGTAAAAGCTTCCAACATCACACTGACGAAATTGAATTTCCCGTCGTTATAGGCTGTTCATAGTAAAGTGAGCACTTTTTGAAGTCCTATCATTTGGGATAATAAATATTTTTATTGTATCCTTAGAAGTTAAATTTCAATTCCGGTGGAATAGATACCCTGTGTTTATAACTTACATGACAATGTTTATTTTAAGTTGTAAAAGTATAAAAAAATGGCTGATAGGAAAAAGTAACAAGGGCCTCAAAAGTGCTCACTTTACCGTGAACAGCCTATAGTTGTTAATAAAGGTATTTATAAGTAGGGGCGGGGAAAATCTAGCGAAGTGATTTGAGGACAGTTTAGAATTCAAATACGTGTTCATTGGATTATCTGTTCGATTGGATCAGACACGGCCAGCACGATATGAGTCAACAACAAAACAGCAAACATAGAAATCAAAAATGTTTTGAATGCCATACTATCTGATCTGAGGTAGCATTGGCTACACAGCGAGCATTTTATAAGCAACTGAAAACTACATTAAAAAAATATCGTTTCCGCTGAGACACAGCACACTGTTTGGCCGCCTAAACAGGTTTGTCGTATCTACACCAAAACTTATTTTTGTACACAAATATTTTATACGCATTAATATTATCATGTTAATACATGTTTTCTATTTTGAAAGATATCTATTAGAGTCAGGTAAAATTATTTTGGTGATCATTCTTCGTAACATGCCTTTTTGGAGCTAAAGTGTAATATGCAGGAATAAAAAATTAATGGGCTCAGTAGCGATAATTATAATTATAACTGCCACTACATAAATATGTGTAAATATCCATAGTCATTACTTTCAGTACAGTATTATTCTGTCGTGAGTGAAGAGATTTGTGCTGCTCTTAACAGCGAGGTCTTGAGAGCCGATGAAGGTGATTGAAGTGAATATGGAGCGACGCCGGAATGAAGGGGTGGGGGGACACGGGAGATCCCCGAGAAAACCCGCCGACCAACGGCATCGTCTGGCACGATTCCCATTAGCGAAACTCCGGGTGACCCGGCCGGGGATCTTATTCTGTTGTATTACCTGCCCACGTGCCTCTCTTTCTCCCTCCCTTACTCTCTTTCTTTCTCTCTCTCTCCCTCTCTCTCTCTCTCTCTCTCTCGCTGTTTTCGCGGTGGCCAAGCGGTTTGACTTTTCTTTTTCATTAACCCTACTTAGTAGTATAGCTATCCCGGATGTTCAGTTCTATCATCACTACTACAATTTAAGCTACAAATTCTATTTCTATTCAAAAGCATCATTCACACTTCCTAGGAAGGTGGTGTGCTATTCTCCCCGACGAGTTTCCTTTCGGCGGCCCTCGTTTCGCCGCCCCCGCCGGAACAGACCATGGACCGGGATTCCCACGACTCCGTCCGCGCGACCAGACGCCGTCCGGCCCGCACACAGCTAACTAGCCTTTCGGCCGGTCCGCCATGGCACTCAGTGGTCGAACTCACGAACCCGAAGGCCCCGAACCCCCTCCCTATCACTACTATTATATTTTGTTCTTTTTATTTTCTTCCCTCGCCTACCGTTCCGCTCCAACCTAAGCATCGTCCAGGACATCGAAGTACCCCTTCTGGACACCCAGGCCTTCGTTTCCCGGCGGACGAGGGAATGGAGCTCCGCTCCTACGGCCCCCTCCCCCCCCCCTTTTTTTTTGCACAGACACATACACAGACATCAACCAACATATTATCACAAATCACATCTTTCCCTCATTTAGATTTTCTTCTCCGCAGTTCCTTCCGTTCTTCTTTCGTCCGTTTCAGATCTTGTCTTTCTTCTTCTCTTTCTTGCTGCTTCTCCCCCTCTTTTTCCCTCGTCTGTTGTTCTTCTACTTTCCTTCTCTGTTCTCATCCCCATTTTCTTTCCTCTTCTTCTTCTCTTCATCCTTCTTGTTCTTCTTTTTTCTCCATATTTCCTTCAATTCTTCTTGCATTCGTTTCATATTTTGTGTTCTTTATAAATGTTTCATGTTTGGAGCTTTTCAATTTTTCTTCCCCTCTGTTGTTCTGCATAACTTCAATATTTACTGAAAATTCTGTTTCTTATAAGCGGTTAGACTGCTCCCCTCCAATCCCCGGCCGGGCCACTTCCTGATTTATGCATGTGGAAATCGTGCCGGACGATGCCGCTGGTCGGCGGATTTTCTCTGCGATTTCCCGTTTGCCCGCCCTTGCATTCCAGCGCTGCTCCATTCTTACCCCGTTTCACCCTCATCGGCTCTCAAGACCTCGTTGCTTAGAGCCGCCTAAATCACTCAACTCAACTCTCATTCTCTTTTCTGCGTCTCAATGCAAAAACAAAATATCGTTAAGTTTATTTTCTCGAGTTATTTTCGTATCTGACAATTCCCGCGTCAGAATACCTTACCTTATCTTCTTCCCAACAAGCTATTCTACCATTCAAAATGCGATAAGAAATGTGCCAAACAATACCAGGTAGATAAATTAAAAGAAAAAGAAGAAAGTATGACCGTTTACGGTAAACCAGCGTTGTAAACAGTTAGCACTACAAAGGGAATATATAATCCATTCGCTATTATTTCTCACTTTTCTGAAGCCCTGCTCAAGTTCAACTGCCGGGTAATTCTTCCGCCGCGTTGAAACTAAGCTTAAATAAGTCTATAAAATTACGCCAAAGGACGTCGCACCGAATTCGTGCGCACTCAACTGTAATAGTATTTTGCAAGAGAACTACATCTTACTAGGCGCTACCAACACACGTGTTTTCTCACTGTGTTTGTTCATATTTATTATAAATTAAACATTGTATTTTATAAATGAAATATAGGCAAAACCTCAAAATTAACGAAAAATAATCAGTTTTATGTTAACAGCGTTTTAAGACGGCTGTGATGCATGGCTTATTTAGGAAATAACTAAATACTGCATACATGGGGTTATTTTTCAAAGGTTTGATTCATAAAGTGTGAAGATACCACGAATAGACTATGATACATTTTTACTGTATGGAACGTAATCATTCATTTTTCTCATATGGGCATCTTGTAGTGACGAATAGGTTCGGCTACACAGTAATATAATTTTTAACGTTTTACAAACAATTTCTTATAAACCAGTTCCAAAAAAAAAAAACTTTTCGCAACCCTACAAGTCAATTATTGTATTTTTACCACACTGAGGTATATGAAACGTATGAATTATATTAAGTATAAATCACGTATTTAATGAATATGAAGTCTAGAATACTCACATGTTAAAAGAATGAGTAACTACCTGTATGTTTTCACGATACAAACAGTCGTCAACTTTGTTACTTGTAGTTTTACAAAAATTCTTTTGGAAACATGTTTCCAAAAAATATTGTACAAGTAAAAAAAAAAAAAAAAAAAGTACAGTGTATATAGAGAAAGGTATTTTCACATACTTTGTTTCGGGAGTGTTCTTGCAGAATTTTAAACTTTTAACTTTTTTTTTATTTACAGACAATGATGTAATTCGAGAAGTTGTGACGGGCAAATGTTTTGCTCAGAACTGAGCAGGCCACAGTTTAACACTCTGGCTCATATCGGAACAGTAACAAGTAGTAATTAATATAACTGACAGCCTAATTCCGTCTACATATGTTTGTGAGTAAATTTGCTGAAGTAGACCCTACTCGTAAGACTGAGATGAAAGGAACATGTGTGTTAAAATAAAACATTTGCTATCATCATTTTGAAAATAATTTACAGATCCTAGTAAAACACATCAGTTAGCATAGCCCAACTTAATAATAATAATACTGTGCTAAAATTTTGTGTGGATCTGTTGATTGTTCCCGAGATGTGGCACAAAAGTGGAGCTATCTTACAAAATGGCGGATAAAAGAGGCTCTGCGCGGACACATCTGATAGTTGTAATATTGGCTACTACCAGCATTCAAGGTTTGATTAAACTTGGTTACATGGTTTCGTAGATACAGTATGGTAATCGGAAATGTTCATAATGGCCACCATTTTAAAAATTAATGTCTTGCCAACTTAAAACATACCCAATATGTATGGAAAGGACAATTTCGCGAGTTCAATGACCTGTAGGCTAGACTCCACAGTCCTGTGTACACTCGAGCCTCAGATGTTTGTTCATTGGCTGCTGCTCCAGAGAGTAGCCAGTGTTACTTCATAGCTGGCAGTACGGCACTTGCTACGTGTTTCCTTGCAAGTCTGCGATTGGTTCAGAGCTGTCCAGGGCGTGTCTAATGAACTGCGATCAAATTGCAAAGCTGGCTTCAGTGTACACATGTTGGAAGTCCAGCTTGTCCTGAAATGAACTCGCGGAATTTCCCTATCCTTACCAATATTGCGAGAAACTATTGGGAATTCCCCTAAATATGATGTAAAACCTGAAGTTCTTCCATGTAATGGTTATGCTATATTCACAAATGGAGGAGTAATAACAACATACTTCCCTTAGTTAAATAACTTTATGACAAACTGTCAAAATACAAAATTTTATCCAAATTGGTTCAATAGTTCCCGAGATATAAAATAGTACCCTAAATAATAAAATAGCCACTGTTTGGAAAATAAGCATACGGAATTGTATAAAACTATAAAAGTAGAATTTACTATTAAGTACTAGTATGTGTGTGCCGAATTTGGCGAAATTTGGTTCACGGATTCAAAAGTTTTTTTTGGGGGGGGGGGGGGTCACTTACATCCCAGACAGACATTCGTGTCAAATATTTTCTTTGCATGACGATAATAGCAGCATTTTTATATTGTCTATTAATAGGGGCCTGCAAAATTCGCGTTATTTTTTTGCGTCGAGCTAAAAATTCACAGTACTGTATATACTCGAGCCGGCGTTGTTTCTCCATTGGTCGCTGCCTTGACGTTAAGTCACTCTCTTTCTGAGTGAACTGCCCGTGATTGGGGCACACGATTGTGGAGCGTTCGTTTATTGGCTCAGGGTTACCAGGGGCGTGTCAAATAAGGACTAGTCCAACGACAAACGTATTACAAAAGAAAAGTGTTTCAAGTTTAACTTGTCCTCAAATAAAAACGCGAATTTTGCAAACCTCTAGTTATGAAACTGCCGAACGTCGTCTCAAAAAAGGAATGATGTCTCCCGCCAGGTGTAGGACTTTGCTTATAATTGCTGTTCACGATAAAGTGAGCACTTTTGAAATCAACCTTAGAAAAAAGTCACTGCCCCTGCCTTCATACATTTTAGTGGGCGTACTGAGTGACATGCTCTCAGTAAAGTTGGTAACGATGGAGGTAAAGTAGTTCCATGACTTAACGTCGAATAAAAGTGTCAAGTAACCACTTGTGATAATTTGAATTATTTTTTTTCGCTTTCTGTTCCTTTTTTATGATTCGAAGTGTGAAAATGGCCACATTTTAAAAATATTTATTTTTCTAATAATTTCAGAGTTTCACTTGACCTACGCATAAATAAAGTGATGAGGCCCATGACAATACTAAGTTTACATAAGGCGGAGGAATATACAATGTGTATTCGTGTAGATCTTAAGCAGGGCTTTCAAAAGTCCTTATTTTACCGTGAACAGCCTCTAAGACTGTTTTTTCTGCTCTGTACAGTGTACGCAAATCATTAAATGCACTTCCTGTACACTGTTAAAAATTGGCCGTGTTTCTGAACGAGCATCAATCCCTAGCAGTAAACTGATATCCTTTCCGAGGCAAAGCATTGTAGAATCATGCCCCAAAGATTTGCATGCGCCGTGAATCAGCAGGAATAACTGATTTAAAAAAAAATGGCCGCGGTGGCACAGGGGTTAAACTACTGCGTCTCCCACCGAGGCGGACAACGGGTTCGATACCCAGCGGGGTCGCTCCCGGATTTTCGCCACGTGGGGAATCTTGCCTCCGGTCGACGGGTTTCCTCAGGGATCTCCCGTTTCCTAGTCCTTGCATTCCAGGGGTGCTCCGTACTCACCTCGCGCTTCACCCTCATCGGATTCTCAAGACCGCGATGTCGAGCCGCCGAAATCTCTCCTTCATGAGAAGACGGTAGGATTACAGTTACTGAACAATCCTCACAGAAACACTTCCAGAATGTAAGGCCAAGTAGTTTTCGAATGACGTTCTTTACACTAGTGTTGAAAGTTCACGTTCCCTTGTGTCGAATTATTTCCGAGAGCATTCGTCACTGTTGTGTTCCTGTTATCGAAATTCAACACATTCACGTCTGCACATATGCACAACAACTGAAGACAAGTTAGAAGTGTTTCACCTGTATACACCACTGTAGAAACGCCCATTCTGTTGGTTTCTGCATTTCCACACTCACCACTCTACTATTGGTCCACACCACACATGGCGTGCTGTCAGTGCTCTACAACGTTCGTCATTGGCTCGTCATCAGCCACTGGGGACGCAGAGCTGATTATGCCTCGATCAAATGCCTCTTACAGTGTAAAAGTTTTACAGTCAATCGTGTTCTTTTATAAGAGTATAACAAAAATAATTTTTTTTTTGCAGGAAAACTATATAGCTACTTGGTTGTAATGTTCTTGTACTATCCTGTTAAATACTACCGGAACAATGACACTATAATCATGGGAGTTTTATTTTTAGGACGAAGAAATTTTTTAACTGGCGTTGCTCGAACTTAACTCGAGCATAGTCCATAATGTGTTAAAATTACAATTCCATTACAAATAGTGAAGACAAAATTTTACTAGCGCAATTCAGTTATGCCAAATCGTGGAGTATAAACCAAAGAATTTATTTTAATTATTGCTTTATCATATTTTTCCATTTTGCAGGAATGCTCATTGGGAGACAACTTACTACCTAAACTACGCTGTAAAAATTATCAATCAACATCCTAAGAGTGTAATGGAAGTTTTTAATCTATACTTACACAGTATTGAAAATTAATCACATATCAGTTTCCGAACGTAGAAATGTTGAGGGTAATTAGTTCATAAATTTTAAAACTTCACTATGCAAGTGAATCTTTCCCGAACAAACGTAGGAAAGCTGCCTCTAATATATCTGTGGCACCGAGGTGAGTATGGAGCATCACCGGAATGCAAGGGCGGGGGAAACGGGAGATCCCCGAGAAAACCCACCGACCAGTGTTACCATCGTTAACACATTGAGGTCTGCACACTTTTACTGGTACTTAAGATGAATTAGAAGTGAGTCACCTATATCCACTACTGCAAGAACACCGGTTCTGTTTGTGTCTGTGTTAGAACTCACCATCGTCCTATTGGTCCATACCACACCGGACACTACCCTGTACTTTACATCGTTAATTATTGGCCGGTCATCAACCAATGGGGAACGGAGTTAATATTGACCCAATCAAATATCCTTTATCGTACAAAAGGATTTACTTCGAGTGGCTATAAAAAAAAAAGAAGCAATTCTGTCGTTAGCAATATCATAGTTACTGCGCTGTGGTGTTCGTGTAAGGCCATGTTAAACACTACCCGAACAAAGACTACACATCCATGCAAGTTTTGTTCTGGACAACAAAGATATTTTCATATTAACTTTCTCGAGCTACACTCGAGCATAGTCTACAAAGTGTTAAATTTACATGTTATTCGAATTAGTAAAGGTCTGAAGAAACCTGAAGCTACCTTTGCCACAAACGGCATCTTGTTCGCAAATGACTGACTGTTTCTACAGCAGTGTCACTAATATGGGCTGTTCACGATAAAGCAGGCACTTTAAATTTTTCCTTTCATCCAATATCAATCTTCCTGCTGCTTTTTAATATAAACATTGCAATGTGACCAATAAACACAGTGTATACATGTCACCACCCTCAAGATTTAATGCCTGAGGCTGCAATAAGGTATATTTATTAGTGGTCAATGCCTGTTGGAAGGGCCTTAAAAAGTGCTCACTTTACCGTGAACAGCCTATAATCACATTTTAAAAATTATTTCCTTTGCTGACCTCTGACGGCTGTGACGGGGATATCCTAGTGGAATTACAGTCTTTTGCAGGTTCACACGTCGCGGCTTGTAAAATATACTGTATCTGTTCACGTACAAGATCCACCACTTGCGTGTACAATGATAGAGTGTATTTGTTGTTACAAGAAATCAGTAAACAACTTATATCAATCATTATCACTGGGGATTTCAATCATTACGAAGGTCGCCAAACGCTTCATTTCTATACTTCTATATCTGACTTCAGAAGAACCACATTCGTTTAGTGATTTATATTTTGGAAGTAAGTTGGTAACGGTTTGCTAACATTATATAAGATCGCCAAAAAAATTAGGTTACAATATCATACTCGGTTATTATAAATATTTATGCATTGCAATGATGTCTAAAATTCTTGAGCATTTAAAATTAGAACCGTTTTTCTTGTGGTAACTTCCAAGCTCGTGTTTGAAAAAGTAAGAAAATTGCTGTGCCTATGAACAGTTGTTTTATAATTTTTTGATTTATTTGTTTATTTGCAATAACTATATATAAAAAAAAGGAATTTTCCAATTTTGGCATCCCGTTTTCATAAATCCAGCTTAACTGCATAATTTGAATTACGAGTTATTTGTAAATCAAATTCTATGTTCACAAATACAAAATATGTAGCCAAAGCGCTGCGGTGGCACTGACAGTTACTGATGCAAGCAGCATCGTGGGTTCAGCTGAATAAACTGCTGGTAGCAACAATGCCTTTTTTTTTAGAGGGGTGTTTGTTTGTCAAGTTACTACAGCGTGGGTCTGAATTTTGAAACTGATTTTTTTTTTTTTTTTTATTGTTTCCAGAGGAGAATTCTACACTATAAATTATAATGTACGAGTTGTTAGGTAACAACAAAAAAAAAAAAATTGTCACAAATGTGTCTGTGGACCACTTTGGCAGTAGTTAGTACACGTGAACTTGCTATTGACATAATTGTGGTGCATACAACTTTCACCCATTGTCAGAGACCTGCAAAATTCGCGTTATTATTTGGGGACTCGTTAAACTTTAACACTTTGAGGACATGACATGACATCCCCGGTTTACTCCTACCTCCGTGGTCGTGCTGACAGAAAAGCAGTTCAATGATGGGAGACTGCTTTAGCGCAACTAGCCTGATCACTCTACCCAGTATTCCCTCCTCGGCTGTTCCAATCATTTTTTTTTGTTGTTGAATTAATATGCTTGTAAGGGCCATGGTTTTACACGCCTGTGCCCAGATCTAACGTAAGATCGTAAAATTCTGATCGTGGTTATAAGGCATCACGCTTGAAATTAATTAGTTGCAGCTCATTGCCAACTTAGTCATTCACAGAATTTTAAAAACATACACTTCGACCAAAAATCACGCTTCCGGATTTTCGTAACCTTAATATTATTGACTACTTTGTTGTCAGCTCGCTTACAAACAATTGCCAAAGAAGTGCTTTCGAGGAAAACAAAAACAAATCCGTGCCCCAACATGGCGCCTCTATTCACGTCGAATATTCCCGCCCGTAGTTTTAAATTTTTAAACAACTAAAAAGAATCACACAGTCGAAACTCAGGGCCGTTCAGAGTTTTCTAGTACCGGTCGTAGAGGGCGGCACAGCAATGACAGCATTATCAAGTTGAAGGTTATTTACTGGCCCCTCGATAAGGCAAGTGTCAACTATATTTTACCTACATTGTATTCAAGATCACGATATTCCTTCGTGTTTTGCAATGCACGTTCACACGTGTCAGCACTAGGGATGGGACAAACAATGTTACTTTCGCGTTGAGTGTTCCATCGTTCCTGTTCCAAGTAACACGTTCCACAAACATGTTATTTTTGTAACAGGTTGGTGTAAAAACATTTCTCGCCCGTCCCGACGTTCCGGGAAATAACTATTACGATGCTCAGTGTTCCGAAGCTTGGAGTTCCCAAAGACTAAACATGAGGTAGACCGCTTATTCGTCTTCTGCTCATGTACTCGACCCGACATTTACCTACCCCAAAGGAACACAACTGTCAAAATCACATTATCAACAGTGATGAACTAGTTTGTTTACATCTTAATTTTTAGATTACTAGCACTGTTACATTTATAAAGTTTTTTTTTTTTACTAGTTTGAATGTAGTCAAAAAGCATTGCAAATTGATTAGAGGAAGTATAAAAACATCTCAAAAGCTCTTGTTTACTAAACAGTGT
The DNA here is from genome assembly GCA_029891345.1 of Dryococelus australis. Classification (NCBI taxonomy): domain Eukaryota; kingdom Metazoa; phylum Arthropoda; class Insecta; order Phasmatodea; family Phasmatidae; genus Dryococelus; species Dryococelus australis. Next base: position 26,725,509 of record CM057008.1, on the reverse strand, counting down.
TCTAACCTCAAACCCAATCCACGTCATTTTTGCTAGACGTGTAGGCAGAAAAGCAGCTCAATGTTGGGACACGGAGATTGGATGTGCGTAGTCAGCGAGATCGGTCTACCTCATCTTTAGTCTATGGGTGTTCCAAGAAATAACGTTCGCTCATTCTCACTATTGGAAACTAAGACGTTCCAAAAAGGAACTTTTACGCATGTGTAACATAGACTAAAGATGAAGTAGACTGATCTCGCTGGCTGCGCACAACCAATCTCCTTGTCCCAACATTGAACTGATTTTCTGCTAATATCTCTAGCGAAAACGGCATGGTTTGTATTTTAGATTAGAAAACTGATTTGTAAACAAGTGCTTAGAGATGTTTTCTAATTCCCTAACCATTTTGTATTGCAGTTTGACTAAATATTCAAATTGTTAAAGTAGTTTATTAATATAATAGTACCTTTAATTTTAAAATGAAGATATAAGAAAACACTCCCATCACTGTTGACAATGTGACTTTTTGACAGGTGTGTATGATTGGGGTAGGTCAATGTTGGGTACATGCGCAGAATACGAATAAGGGCTCTACCTCATCTTTAGTCTATGGGCAATCCAAAACGTTCAAAAATATCTGTATAAACATATTTATTGGCTATTATTCCAAGTGAGAGGGCTTGAAAAAGTGCTTACTTTACCGCTAATAGCCCGTAGAAGCCTGCATTCCAGAGAATGTATCATATACGTAGTTATCAATAGTCATATTGTTACATGCGGACGCCTGAAGGACGTATCTGAGTTCGTGAGGGATGGAGGTCTTAATAAAAATAAAAATGAAATAACTAAATTTGATTTCTACTTTATTCACAAAGCTATTATTTTCAGAATTAAATTTTCTGTCTCCTATTTTACTCTTTCTATTTAATAGTGAGTGCAATATTTTATATATATTTCAACTCTAATTAACGTCCCTGTTTGTTACAGTCAATTATCTCATACTAATTATCAACACGTGTTCAGTTTATCTGTTGCCATCATTTATAATGAATTTCACTCACGCATTTAGTCCAGTAGTCCAGCCTGCCAGCCGCACACTTCACTGCTTGATACCCGCAGTTACAGACTTCTTTTCCGGTGTTTACTAGTCCACTGTTTCTCCCGCTGCTCGTCTTCAATCGCTCGGAACTCAGCCACTCATTCATTCATCACCTCCAACGCAGCTCAACTCAATCCCTGGCCCGAAGGCCTGCCGCAACAATTATAGTCTTGGCCGTGACCATCTCGAAGGTCCAACGTTCCCCGAGTTACGCTGAGAGACACGACAGAGTCTACGATAATCCAGAGCATTCTGTGATAACGCGAGAAAAAAAATGCAGGTAAGCGCTGGGAAAAAGTAAAGTGTCGGCTCGCTTTCTGTAACTGATACGCGGCCGCCGCTATCACATAACGACTGTCTATCCTCCTCTTCACTCGCTCACGCCAGGCGGCCAAGGTCAGCAGCGCAGACCAACGACACGTAACAATATTTTGAAGGCCTATTTCAGAAGTTATGTTCGGAACGATTTGCAAACTTCATTTCTATCTGCAGCCTACTTGTGTACTGTGTTTGCAATTATCTAATAAACCCATCCGTACCCTGTGTGCCCAACTGTGCAAACAACGCAACTGAAAGGATATTTTTGGCCGTCCCTCCATCCTGCGTGGCTCAATGCCCAATAAACTTCCCTGTGAGTGACTGGCTAACCTACAGCCTACAGCTCGTTCGCTGTGGTGACGAAACACCTGCTCTGTCGGAGAAGAGTACAGTAGTCATCAAACGTTTACTCATTTGCAACGCCCGCAAACATAGATTAAAATATGTTTGTAGTAGTTATTGTTAGAGACGTGCAAAATTCGCGTTATTATTTGCAACGATGCTAGACCTCACTAATCTATACCTACATGAGCCTAATTAGCTACTGGCGGCTACAATAAGTCATTTACCTGTGTGGCCTCTTTACTGGGGAGTTGGTTTCTCACCCGTTGAGCCCTAAATGTTGGCTAAAAGTGACCTTGGGATATGCCACACAAGTCGTTGGCCAAAGTCACAAGAAGGGGCCGTGATATTTCGCGAAAATATTTCGACACAACATACAGTTCAAAGTACTGTGGAGTCATCCACCTTTTTTGATTGGCTGAAACATGATCTGGTCCGTGTTAACTGTATGAGCACTATTCACAAAGTTTCAGCGTCGGAGTTACAGAATCCTGAGTGGCTTAGTCAAATGCGGAAACGACACCAGCAGCCAATGGAGGCATGACAAGAGCCGACGTGTACATATAGTATTGAAGTCTACAGAGTGCTCTGGATTTTTTTCGCGAAAAATCACGGGCCCAAGGCACATGTCAAACGAGCATACGAAACCTTGGAGTTTAGCCTGCAGGCACAGAATAACCCGAATTTTGCAGGGCACTAGTTATTGTATTTCTTTCGATTTTTATTTATTTTTGGTATTTATTGCTACTATGTTCAATCGCCGTATCCAGTACACATGGACGCGTTGCAAATGAATAACGCCTCGGTACTGTAGACAGAAAGACATCGATCTCCAATACTTTGAGAGCCTTCCTTGTGGCTGATCTCATTTGTGGAAACTTCTACATCTCTCTGACACGAGTTGTTAACGCCAATGTCACGGAACAGGCAGCGCGTTGTTACAGAGTGCAATAAAAACGCTGATGACAAGTACACCGTATGCCAAAATAATTACGTGCCATCAACACGAACTCAGAAATTAATATGCGACCGAACGGGTTAAATTCCCCATTTGCCCATTCAAGCTTGAGTAGTCAGTAAAGCACATGCTTGTTCATATTTAACTGAGAACTTTTGTAATCAGCATTTGAAAAATGTCACTGCGGCAGTGCACGTATTTTAATCAGGCGCACTGACAGGCTTACGTCCGTTTAAGTTGGTAACGAAGAAGGGAAATTAGTTCTGTGTATCAACGTTGAATTAAAAAGTGTTCCGTAAACATTTGTAAATACTGGAATTATTAATTTTATTTTCTGGTATTTTAATACGTATAGGCGTAAGAATTCACAGATTTGTAAAATATTTACTTGTATAGTAATTTTACAGCTCAACTCGGCCGACGCATGAACAAAGCTGTCAGGCCCATAGCAAATTAAATTTTACACACTGCGGAGGAATATGTTAGGCCTGGGCTATTTGCCTACAAGTAGAGCTTGAGCATAGCTTTCAAAATCATTCAATTCGCGGTGAACAGCCTATAAAAAGAAGTACGATACCTAGAGATGGTGGCTTATCGAGGGAAAATTCGACTGCGTTTGCTAGAATTCTACATACTATGAATATTTTCTTTTCTTATTGGTAGGGACCCGAAGACGTCGCGGATTCATTTTGGCACAAGCTAGAATTCAAAACACCTGCGTTTTTATAACTTTGGCCATTGGTCCCCGCGGTGTTCGACACCTCATGGAGAACGGTGCCCAATTGTCGCCTTCCACTGCGACAGCAGACAACCAATACGCTGATGATATTTGTACTCAAGACTGCAGAGCCTAGCCTGCATGTCATTGAACTCGCGAATTTTTCGGGTCTCTACTTATTGCCTGTCAGGCATGTGTGAGATTACCCCTTTTCATTGGGCCAATGACGATTCTGGTACTATGAGGCAGACCGTCCGTGATTGGTATGCGAACAACTTAGCCGAGTCAAAACTGTATTCATCCAATCATGAAAGAATAAACTAGTTAGTGTATTACAGAAGATATGTTGGCTAAATCCATTCTCGCGTTTTTTCCACTATCTCTAACGATACCCCATTGCGAAAGGGGCCACGGTGGCTGAGCAGTTAAGACAGCTCGCCTCCCACCAAGGTGAAGCGGGTTCAATGCCCGTCAGGTTGACTCCCGGATTTTCGCCAGTGGGGGGGTCGTGCCAAACGATGCCGCTGGTTGGCGGGTTCTCTCGGGTGTCTCCCTATTACCCTTGCCATTTTATTCCGGCGTTGCTCCATATCCACTTCACTTTACACTCGTCGGCTCTGAAGACCTCGATGTTAACACTTCGAGGTCGGCAAACTTCTTCCAGCTTTAAAGACAAGCTAGACGTTAGTCACCTATATCCATACCGCTGCAGGGACACCGTGTTCTATTGGTCCCTATTGTCACTTAACGCCATTCTACTGGTCAAAACGACACCAGTCTTTCCGTATTGGCCGGCTGCCAACCAATGGAGTGCCGAGTTTTTCCCAACCAAATGTTCTTTCGTATGTGACAGGATGTACGTCCTATAATGTTGATATCCGTAAATATACGAAAATTTGTTGTTAATTTACTGAGTTCGTTGTTGATGATGTATTAGTTCATATTTAGAATCCTTATAATATAGGGAATTGACGTAAGTTTACGCTGGCCAGTTTTGTTTTTGTGGAATGAAATAGTCAAACAAGTTTTGCCCGAACGACACTTGAATAGGGGCCACAGTGGCTGAGTGGTTAGACTGCTCGCCTCCCACCAAGGCGGTTCGCCTTGGTTCAATCTACGGCTGGGTCACTCCGGATTTTCGCGAGTGGGAATCGTGCCGGACGATGTCGTTGGTCGGCGGGTTTTCTCGGGGATCTCCCGTTTCCCCCGCTCCTTCATTCCAGCGCCGCTCCATATTCACTTCAATCACCCTCATCGGCTCTCAATACCTCGCTGTTCAGAGCCGCCCGAATCTCTTCACTCTTACACTCGAGTATAGTCCTCGATGTGTAAAGTGTCCTATGTACTCAAACGTTTTTTGTGAAATCGTTGTTTGCGCCAGAAAGAACAAAGACAATTATCTACACCCTTATATTTTTACTTTTGTCATATTAAGTGTATTCTTGGAGAAAAAAAATCGTGAAAATGGTCAAATATCGCATTTTTAAAGCTTGCCTATGCAGTTTCCTTAAGAGGCAAGAGAAAACTGCAAAAATAGGGGCGTAGTTTAATCTGTGGTCTTTCATCGCGTGTAATTTACAGATATAGTTTGCCTAGTAAAGCGTTAGGACGGAAACACTGCACGCCTTGCGCGTAGGAGCGATGAGGCGCCAGGCGTGCGTGTTAGTGTCGCCTGTGCCGCTCCCTCGCTCCTTGACCTTGGACGCGCAGCTACGTAGTTCTCTTGAGAGCCGCCCGCACAAATCTCTTCCGCTCAACCTTCACGTAGCCTCCTCCGCACACGAGTGTTGTCCACGAAGAGGAATTCACGCCAGAGCATCGTCTCGCGCGTGAAGACGTCACATCCGCTGCGCGTGCACCTGTCGTCCTTGCCGAAGCCACGCTCTTACGTCGCGGACATGCACGCCAGCCTTTTTTTTTTTAATTTTCTCCACTGCAAAGTCACGCGGGGAGATTACGGCCTTAAACTCCTCGCGACGGGAAGTGAAACACTGACCAACAACCTACATATATAGGCTGTTCACGGTAAAGCGAGTTCCTAGTTAAGTTTCCTTTCGGCCATATATATTTATCCGTCCACCACCTTAAAAAAAAAAAATATTGCCATGTATGAAATAAATACAGTGTGTGTATTCCACCGCATTCTTAACCCTTTGAGGAGCATGAAAGTATATAATCATACCTAGGTTTTTATGGAAATTTATTTTCTCTTGAAGAAAAAGCTCCCACTTTTATAGTTTTACAATATCGCTAGACTTTATCGGAATCTAAATAAAAAATTGTTAACTAGTCAACATTTCAGTTTATAACAATAAAACTGTTCTTTAAAATAATTTTACAAACAAACACGATGGATTGTAAAACATGTTACTCCTATCGCGAAACATTAACTGTAGGGATAGGAAAATTTCGCGAATTCATTTGAGGACAAGATAGGCGTCAAACACGTGTACACTGAAGTCACATTTGTAACTGGATAACAGTTTATATGATACGCTCTAGACTACTCTGAGCCAATAGCAGACTTGCAAGGAAACAGGTAGCGAGTGCCATACTGCCAGGTGTGGAGTAACATTGGCTACTCTCTCTGTCAGCAGCCAATGGACAAACATCTGAGGATAGAGTGTACACAGGACTGTGGAGTCTAGCCAACAGGTCATCGAACTCGCGAATTTTTCCTATCCCTAATTAATTGATACACAGCCAACGCGCGACTTCATTGGTCGACGGCCAGCCAATAATAAACATGGCAGAGTACAGTAGGCGTGTCCGGTGTAGCCATGTCCAATAGGACAATGTTAAGCGGAAATACAGAGACCAACCGAAATGGTATTGCTGTTGTGTAGAATATATGTAGTTCACTTCAAACTTGTACTCGGGGCTAGTAAATTTTTGCCGTCCTCAAAGGGTTAAGTTAGGGTGTAAAGCTATAATATAATATACCTATTATTATTCCAAATAAGAGAACTCTCCGAAGGGCTCACTTTACCGTGAATTGCCTATGCTTCCACATTACCCAGACAGGGCATAGGTGCCGAGGTGACAAACAAGCGCCACTGGGCTGGTCTTCGCCTGGTCACGTTATATATACGTACATACATATGCATACAGAATGTTCCCAAATACGTGGAAATTAATCGGGAAGTGGGTATTACAGACGTTAACAACTCAGAATGTCCCTATGAACATATGTCCTGAGGTCGATCATTATCGAGTTACAGATCTTCCGGCATTGCACCACGCATATTGGTAGTAGTCGATATGTTCCAAGGTGTGCTTGTTGATGCAACCAACTGGAATGGTGTGAGTGTTATTGCCTGTCTCGTATAGGTGGATGGGTCGTTCAGGACCACTAGCCTGGCCTGCGCGCTGCCCTGTTCTCAATTATATGGGGGCATATCATTCCTGGAGTGCCAATCAATAATACTGTTCAAGGCGTGCACTCAGGCACAGGGTGGACATTTAGAGCACTTTTTGTACGTAGAGTGACGTATTTGAATCAAATATACACATTGGTTCGGCCACTCAATCGATTGCCTCCGTTCGAAAACACAGCTCGAGAGTTTGTTAGCTTTTTTTGGTGACCGAAACCGAATATTAAGGGAGGTATGAGCCCTTAAGAAACGATATTTCAACCCGTATTTTTGCAAAATATCGGTGACGAAATAAAATACAATTGAAACTCTTGGAACATTATTATATGTTATAGGGACCTTAAACGTAAGAGTTGATATTTTGCACAAATACGGTTTAAAATCTCGTTTTTTTTTTTTTTTTTTTTATATATATATATTAAGGGCTCGTGCCTCTTTTAAAATACGGTTTAGGTCTAATGTGTAACATATGTTTTCCTTTTACTTTTTTCATGAAGAATCACTTCCCGACGTTTGTCGGTCTAATTGAGAATCATCCTGTATATCGAACATTACACACCCTAAAGCGCCTATCATGTTGGTTTGGGCGGGTTTCCTACCATACTCTCACGTCCTCTGGCAACGCAACTAATTGTTTCCGACCCAGTACGCAATAGTTGTTCCATTTAAGGTGGCATCCTGGTTGAAGGAATTTTACTGCTAAAGCCTTAAAGCGTGGGTGCACTAGGGTCGACCGAGACATTCGCATCGACTCTTATCATCGCCTCTACGCGCGAATCACTGACCTGGCGTGCATTCTTGCCGTCGGTAACGCGCCTCTATGAGACTTTCAGCGGAGACCCTGCCATTTTATGACGTAATAATAAAAAATAAAGGTTGGATGCACGTCCGTATTTCTTTTTTTGATGTTTTGTACCGGGATTTTTGTACCTGAAAACGACCGCGAAAACCAACCAAAGGATTTGAGAAATTTCCACTATCCCAAAAAGAAAAAAACATGATTTAGAGAGAAATGGAGGAACTGGAAAATTTAAGCACATGCGTAACGTTTCTTAGATGCTATTCGTAAGTATACCAAACTCAGACACGTTGGGCGGTTTTTTAATAAGACGTTTTCCGCTGGAGCTCTGCAACGTCGTTCGGCGGTCTACCCAGACGGCCACCTCAACCCTATCAGACCTGCTTTGATCTATGTCGTGAGGTGTTGCAAACAAAGATTCTTATGATGCGTGCGGTACGAGTCCAACCCAGCACTAGTTTCATTGTCACAGCCAATGAGCTGTAGGTAGGGATAGGAAAATTTCGCGAATTCATTTGAGGACAAGACAGGCGTCAAACGCGTGTACACTGAAGTCGCATTTTTTAAAAACTGGATAACAGTTTATTAGACACGCCCTGGATGACTCTGAGCCAATAGCAGACTTGCAAGGAAACAGGTAGCGAGTGCCGTACCGCCAGGTGTGGAGTAACATTGGCTACTCTGTGTGTCGGCAGCCAATGGACAAACATCTGAGGCCCGAGTGTACACAGGACTGTGGAGTCTAGCCAACAGGTCATTGAACTCGCGAATTTTTCCTATCCCTAACTGTAAGCTACATGTTTGGCTACAATTATATGAAACTACCCAGACCAGTAAGACGGTTTGCGAATAATTTACCCACAGGTAGAATCATTGGTTATTGAGCTTCGCAGTGTCAGTACAGACCAAGAATTACCTAAACGTGCGTAATGTAAACAAATGTGTACACTGGGTCTAAATGGGTTAACACATTGAGGCCTGCATACATTTACTGCCACTTGAAACAAATTAGAAGTGAGTCACCTATATCTACTACCGCAAAAACACCGGTTCTGTTGGTGTCTGTTGAGAACTCACCATCGTCCTATTGGTCCATATCACACCGGACACTACCCTATACTTTACAGCTTTCATAATTGGCCGGTCATCAACCAATGGAGAGCCGAGCTGATATTGACCCAATCAAATGTCCTTTATTGTATAAAACGATTTACAATCAATCATGTGACTTTGAGTGGCTATAAGAAAAAAATAAATTCTATCGTTAGTAATATAATTGTTACTGCGCTGTGGCGTTCTAGTGAGGACATGTTAAACACTACCCGAACTAAGACTGCACATCCATGCGATTTTTGTTCTGAACAAAAAGAAAAATTTTCAAAATAGCTTTGTTCGAGCTACACTCGAGCATAGTCTACAAAGTGTTAGAGTGTAGAGCTTGTAACGCGAAGCTGTAGAGCTTGTAACGCGAACTATGCGACATTCTGTATATGTACGCACACAGAGCAGACAACAGCTGCGGCAATCTTTCACGCGTCTCTGGAACTACCAGTTCCGTGACAACGCGCGATATCCACCGCCGAAGGACACCGGGCTCTGAGTCCAGAGCCGATATCGGGCCGTATTAGCGTCATGACGGCCGGCCTTGGCGACGGCAAGGCGTCGTCGCGGGGCGACGGGTCCCCGACGTGGCCAGAGTGTGGTCCGGGCCGCGCGCGTGTGAAGACGTCGGAGGTGGAGAGGACGAGGCGCCGTTGTTCCCGTGCCAAGATGTGCCGCGGAGGTGACTCGCTTACTTCCTTCCGGAGTTCGGTTCCGTCGGAGCTCGGGCAACCGCAGTTCAATATCAGCTCTGCTCTCCATTGGTGTATGAGCGGCCAATAATGAACGCTGTAAAGAACGGGGTAATGTCTGGTGTGGTACAGACTAATAGTGAGTTCTAACACAGACACCAAGAACCTGTGTTCTTGCAGTAGTGGATATAGATGACTCACTTCTAAATTATCTTAAGTGTCAGTAAATGCGCGCAGACCTCAATGTGTTAACAATTTGAGGTCGGCTCACTTTGACCAGCTTTAAAGACAAGCTAGACGTTAGTCATCTATATTCATACCGCTGCAGGGACACGGTGTTATATTGACCCCTATTGTCACTTAACATCATTCTACTAGTCAAAACAACACCAGTATTTCCGTATTGGCCTGCTGCCAACCAATGGAGTGCCGAGTTTGCCATTTTCCAGCAAAATGTACTTTCGTATGTAACAGCATATATGTACATTCTATTTTGTTGATTCCCGTAACTATACAGAAAATGTGTCGTTCATTTACGGAGTTCGTTGTTGATGTATTAGTTCCTATTTAAAATCCGTATGAAATAGGGAATCGATGTAAGTTTGTCCGGACAATTTTGGTTTTATTATGAGGAATGAAATATTTAAACAAGTTTTGCCCGAATTACACTCGAGTAGAGTACTCAAAGTGTTAAACTTCATACATGTTACCTTTGCTAGACCTTTACCATTGGGCCATACTTTATCTGACACGCCCTGGGCAACTCTGCGCCAATAAATGAACACTTCACAGTTGTGTGGCCCAATCACGTGCAGTTCCGTCAGAAAGGGCGTGAGTCCACAGCTACGCAGTAGCGAATGGAGAAACGACATTGGCTCTAGTGCATACATTATTTTGAATTTTAGCCTGATGCCAATTAATAACGCGAATTTTCCATGTCCTTAGTGATAACTGAACAGTTAGAGACCATAGACTAAATATGAGGTAAACAGCTTATTAGTATTCTGCGCATGTACCCAACATTGTCCTACCCGAAAGGAACAGAACTATCAAAGTCACGTGGTTAACAACAACTAACGTGTTTGTTTATGCCTTAATTTGTAAATAGCAAGCACAATTATATTAATAGAATATATTTAGCAATTTTAATTTTATCTGCATTACAAATTGGTTAGAGGGAGTATAAAAAATATCACAAAACACTTGTTTAGCAAACAGTATTCTAACCACAAACCCAATCCACTCCGTTTTTGGAAGTCGTGCTGGCAGAAAATCAGTTCAATGCTGGGACACAGAGACTGGTTGTGCGCAGCAAGCGATATCGGTCTACCTCATATTTTGTCTATGGTAGAGACCTGCGAAATTCTCGTTGTTTTGTGGCTGCAGACTGAACTCCAAGTTGTTGCGCGCTCGCGTGTCTTCTGCCACAAGGCGTGTGACTCGTCCTAAGGAAGCTATGAGCCAATAGCAACGGCTCAGTGATTGAAGAACTAATCTCCAGTGAAGCTGTCGTAAAAATAAATGACGCCGTACAGTTAGGGGTAGGAAAATTTCGCGAATTCATTTCAGGACAAGCCTGACTTAAAACACGTGTACACTGAAGTCACCTTTTCAATTGTATCATAGTGCATTAGGCACGCTCTGAGCCAATAGCAGTCTTGCAAGGAAACAAGTAGCGAATGGCATACTACCATGTGTGTAGTAACACTGGCTACTCTCTGGGGCAGCAGCCAATGAACAAACATCTAAGGCTCAAGTGTACACAGGACTGTGGAGTCTAGCCTACAGGTCATTGAACTCACGAAAATTACCTATCCCTTCGTATAGTTGTCAGTAGGGCAGTCACGTCTAGCATGCTACTAAATAATAACGCGAATTTTGCAAGTCTCTAGTAATCGGGTTTCAGGTCAGCAGCAAAATATCTTCAGTACAGGCAGTTCACGCTTAATCGAGCACTTGTGAAATGAACCTTCCCGAAATCCCGCTGCCCCTACCCGCTATTTTCTAAGGTGCAGTTGTTCACGAAATAAGAAGTACACAATTATACAAAGCCACTTAAGGCCACTAATTTGACCCGAATTATTTACTTCGGTGTCACGGCGAGACATGTTTTAACACGAAATAACAATGTGCTTGTTTTAGACGTTTCTGATTGCATGAAAAAGGTGTTCCTTTGTATCATGTGGTAAAAAGAGTGATTTGTCCATTAATCATTTGTCTGCATTTTGTAACCAACATTTAAGTGATTCTTAAGACAACGAAAAAAAAAAAAAAAAAATATTCCCTCCACGAAAATTTGTAAAGGCAGCGGTAGTTTTGTTTACAAAAAAATTAGTAGTTTAAAAATAACTTGTGATTGTGCATGTCAAAATTTTAGTTAGAGATTATGAGGTATAATTTGTGACAGGTGTTTTTCGCGAAAATATTTCGAAACCAGTTGTCCTACAAAACACTTTATAGTTCTTGTGCACTTTGGATGATTTAAATGTCACATGCTTCAAGGGTATGTCCGCGAATCATGGACGTTCAGTATCGGAGTACTTTATTACAATTGGTCCAGTCAAATAAGAACATGTCTTCTCACGTAGACACATGGCCAATAACCAAAGGAAGTTGTTGTTGTGGGTGTAGGATATTGAAGTATAGCATGATCACAAATAATCTCGCGAGAAAAAAAAAAACCTGTCCCTAGATATAATCCATTCACGTTACTTCCAACTTTTTTGAAGCTCTGCTAAAGTTATACTTCCAGGATATCACTCCGCCTCGTGCAAACAAAACTTAACCAGGTGTAGATAATTTACATCAAAGGGACAGCGCATTGCATTCGTGCGCGCTAAGTGTAATAATGTTTTGCATGGGAGTTACTTTTGCTATGCATTATCAACGCATATATTGTTTCTCTGTTTTTATTAATATTAAGTACAAATTATATATTATAACTTACAAATGAAATATTATAAGAAGAATTTCATCTTAACCAAAAATAAAAATTCTTTTATTTTGACACACGTATATAAAGTATATAAAACTCTTTTGGTACAAGATGTATTTAGGAAATCACCAAACAAGGGGGATATTTTTTCAAGTGCTTGATTAACAAAGTGTGAAGATAGCGTATAAATTGTAATTGTCGTGAACATTTTTTTTTTCACCTCAGTTTTGTATATTGTAACAAGTTTGAACTTCATGTGTTTAACACTCTGTAGACTATGCTCGAGTGTAGCTCAAACAAAGCTAATTTGTAAATTTCTTATGTTGTTCCGAACAAAACTCATGGTGTGCAGTCTTTGTTCGACTAGTGTTTAACACGACCTCACAAGAACAATACAGTGCAGTAACAATGATATCGGTAACAATAGAATTGCTTTTTTATAGCCACTCTAGGGGACATGTTTTATTGCAAATACTTTTACACGATAAAGGAAATTTTATTAGATCAATATCAGCTTGGCTCTCCAATGGTTGATGACTGGCTAATAATGAACGCTGTAAAGTACAGGGTAGGGTCCGGTGTGGTATGGACCAATAGGACGATGGTGAGTTCTAACAGATACCAAGAACCTGTGTTATTGCAGTAGTGGATATAGGTGACTCTTCTAATTTGTCTTAAGTGCCAGTAAATGTGTGCAGACCTCAACGTGTGAAGATAGAGTATTAATTGTAATTGTCGTGGACCCTTCTTATTTTTTCACCTCAGTTTTATACATTGTAACAAGTTGCGACTTTATAGGTTCAATAGCTTTACCGCAAGATCGAACCTGTGCACAATTGCATACTGCGAAGCGGTAGCCGTACGTCATTAAATAACATGGCGGCTCTTAACAGCGAGGTCTTGAGAGCCGATGAGGGCGATTGAAGTGAATATGGTGCGGCGCGGGATCGAAGGGGGGCGGGGGAAACGGGAGATACCCGAGAGAAAACCCGCCGACCCACTGCATCGTCCAGCACTATTCCCACTTGCGAGAACGCGGTGACCCGGCCGGGGGTTGAGCCCGGTTCTCCTTGGTGGGAGGCGAGCGTGCTAATCGCTCAGCCACCGTGGCCTCGGATGGCATTGTGTTGTTCATGCAGTCATGGTCGGTACTTTTCCTGGCTAAGCAATATTGCGAGATCCAATACTCCACACTGTGAAGGATTCCCTGTCATTGCGAATACCGGCTGCAAGTTTCTCTCCAAACTCTGACTAGTGAATAACGTCATACCGAATTATTGCTAGCGACGACTATGTTTGACGGAGAAATCCACTAACTAATTGAAATTCATTTCACTACCAACCACTCAAACAACAATACTAAAGTTGCAATTACTATGCAGGCTGATATATATGGTTTGCAATTGAAATCCGCTGTTTGGAGGTTTGGAGGTAGCACTCCTGTAAAACCTACGATTTCACCGCATTTCGAATGCACAACATTTTAATTAGCAAAGAGATGATATGAGCAATAAACCAATCAGCTGGAGTTTTCTTTTCTATGCGAGGTTTCCTCGTCAAACTGCATCTCACAATCTTGGTTTAACCCTAAATATTAAGTTCGTTTTTGCACTTCATAAATTAACCCTTCCGTGTCCATCGCCGACAACACGCTGATGTACCTACTGGGATCGATAGCGTTTGATGATCGCAAAGTCCGGCACACATTATGCAGCAAAATCCATTACGGCCATATCTTATCAACTCAGTAGAGACCTGCAAAATTTGCGTCGTTTTTTTTTTTTTTGAGTCAAGCTGAAATTCACAGTACTGCATATACTCAAGCCGGCGTCGTTTCTCCATTGGCTGCTGCCTTGACGTTTAAGTCACTCCCTTTCTGAGTGAACTGCACGTGATTGGGGTACACGGTAGTGGAGCGTTCATTTATTGCCGCAGAGTTACCAGGGGCGTGTCAAATAAAGACTGATCCTCAAATAATAACGCGAATGTTGCAGGTCTCTAGTAATAAGTAGAAACCTGAAGAATTCGCGGATTCATTTTGGGATACGCTAGAATTCAAAACACGTGTGTTTGTGGGACTTTAGCTATTGGTTCACACGGTGTTTGACACCTCTCGGAGAGCGGTGGCCCAATCGTTGCCTTCCACTGCGACAGCAGACAACCAATATGCAGTCGACATCGGAATATTTGTACATAAGACTGTAGAGTCTAGCCTGCAGGTCTTTAAACTCGCGAATTTTTCAGGTCTCTTAGTAATAAGTATTTATCATTGATTGTTGTATCCAATTCTGTATCCACATACAGGTGTGGCAATTACTCGGGATCCTGGCCGGGTGCAGGTTGAAGTGAACTGACCAGGTTGTGGCGTTCGGTGTTGTTGCAGGAAGGATGTCGGAGGAGCGAGTGAGGATCGAGAAGGAGCCGCTCTGCCCGGAGTCGAGGGCCGTGGCCGAGAGGGAACTCCGGGAGACTCCGGAGAGGACGGCAGAGGCGCTTGCCGCGCTCCGGGACCTGCTCAGGGGTGAGTACCGCAACCCACTACGGAGGGTGTAAGCTGGACTCACGACCATCCGTCGCCCGTCCTTCAATCTGTCAGTAGAAGTTCCTGTCTCCTCTCTACTAGTCATTCATCTCTATTAAAAAGAACATTTTTCCAAACACTCTGTTTCCTGTAGCATTTCTGATTACTGTATGCAATATTTTGAATTATTTCCCGTCGATTCGGTTTTTACGGTGTCTATGCCAGTTTTTCCCAGTCTCTTCTAACGATAGCTTAGCTATAAGTAGGGATAGGAAAATTTCGCGGATTCATTTCGGGACAAGATATGCGTCAAACACACATAGAGTGAAGTCACCTTTGCAAATTGGATCACAGTTTATTAGACACGCCCTGGACGCCTCTGAGCCAATAGCAGAGTTGCAAAGAAACACGTTACGAATCCCATACTGCCAGGTGTGGGGCAACACTAACCACTCTCTGGGGGAACAGCCAGTGAACACACAGCTGAGGTGTAAGTGTACACAGGAGTGTGGTGTCTAGCCTAGAGGTCATTGAACTCGCGAAATTTTCCTATCCCTAGCTATAAGTCCACTTAGGGAGGTAGTCATTGCCCCAAAATGCAGGCCATGGCTGCCCAATCCCTCTCTGCCACGATGCATGTCTCCTTGCATGATTTCCTTCCCTTGTAGGCGTAAGGTGTTCGCCCTGAGCCTCAATAAGATCCCGCCCTATCCACCGGGCTTCTACTTGACACTTAGTTATAGGGTAGTTTAAAAAAAAAGTCAGTCAGTCATCCATTTGTTTTTCCGTCCGTCTGTTGAAAGCGACTCACAACATTCCGTCGACCGTCAACCCTTCTGCATGGCAAAATTTCAGTGTGGCAACTTAACATCGCGATATTTCTTTCATGGGAGGTATATTTTGGTTAGAAATACATTTTCAGGAATTTTTTTTTAATTCCTTTTTTTTTTTACGTAATAAGAACATATACAAACATTTTTGTATTTTAAATATTTTAATTTACCACTAAAGACAAATAAACATAAATCCACCGCCTTGCATTTTATTTCAAAGTGCGTATTCACATCTATAGAATGTTGTCTTGAAGCGGTGACTCGTCCCGTCCATCCATCAAAAGTTATAGTTTGGAAAATATTTGACGCGTGGACCGATAGAAAAAAAAAAAAAGCTGTTCGTTTATATTCAGTTTTCTACTTACATTCCCATACACCTCATACCGCTATAAGAACCAATATGAACTGGCTTAGGCTGCTGACTGTATTGACAGCAATCAGTTGTGGAACGTTCTTGTGTGCTTCTTATTTACTTTGTTAATTTGCTGCACGTGGAACAAAGAGGCTTGATTAGCCTCAGTGATCGTCTGCATTAGACAATACCAACCTCAGTGGCGAAAAATTTCAAGTCGCTGTCATCACTTTTCTGAAGCCCTTTTAAAGTTCTACTTCCAGAATATTCCTCCGCCTTGAGCAAACAAAGCTTAACACGTTGTGGTCTGCACGCATTTACTGGCACTTAAGACAAACTAGAAGTGAGTCACCTATATCCACTACTGCAATAACACCGGTTCTGTTAGTGGCTGTGTTAGAACTCACCATCGTCTTATTGGTCCATACCACACCGGACACTACCCTGTACTTTATAGCGTTCATTATTGGCCTGTCATCAACCAATGGAGAGCCGAGCTGATATAGACCCGATCAAATGTAATTTATCATACAAAAGGATTTACAATCAATCATTTCCCTTTCAGTGGCTATGAAAAAAGAAATTCTATCGTTAGCAATATCATTGCTACTGCACTGTGGTGTTCTTGCGAGGTCATATTTAACACTGGCCGAACAGAGACTGCACATCCATGCGAGTTTTGTTCTGAACAACGAAGAAATTTTCAAATTAGCTTTGCTCGAGCTGCACTCGAAAATAGTCTAGAGAGTGTTAACTAAGTCTGGAAAATTAGACCAAAATGACAACGCGCCGCATTCTTACTAGGCGTTTCCAGCACACCTATGTTCTCCTAGATAAAATTTCAATCTAACCATAGACAACGTAGATTTACGATAGCACAAGTATTAAACGCTTGTGAAAATAAAAAGAATATTTATGAAACAACGTAACGCGTCATTGACGCGGCGATTGTTCGCAGAGGTTTGATTCCCACAGTGTGAAGAAACCGCGAACACACCATAGTTAGCTGGATCACTTAATTAATCGCCGGCATTATGAGGAGGCGACTGCGTAGCATTGGAAACCTTGACGCGGTTCCCGGCGAATGAACTCGACGTGACTCCCGTTGAATATGCAGACGATGGCGGGTCGAGTGAATTATCACGTGACCATGACTAGTATCGAGCGGCCCCGCGAAGTGGTTCTAATCATATGGGACCTGTAGTCACTTCCAAATTTCGATCCCTCGCGAAGCGTGACCTGTCCTAGGCGATTCCTTAACAGTCGAGTGTTTATCGACGATAAATAAACCATTACGCGACTCGTGGTTTCAGACCTCGACTTCTTCCTGGTGGTGACGCCTAAAAGACTACTATGTTTACAAAATCTGTCGTCCGTGACCTTAGACACGGGACAAATATGTGTGACCAATCATAGCTTAATATCGCTAATAATAGGATAACATTCTTCCGGGAACCCGTGTCTCGCACTTATAGAGGCATATTAAAGGTTAAGATACAACTCAAATAAAGTAAAGGCCACAATTTTAAAAGGCTGCGAGAATTGATGTGAAGAGATTTGGGTGTCTCTTAACAGCGAGGTCCTGAGGGCCGATGAGGTTGAAGTGAGGTGAATATGGTGCGGCACCGGAATGAAGGGGCGGGGGAAACTGCAGACCCCCGAGAAAACCCGCACGATTCCCACACGAGAAAATCCGGAGTGGCCCGGCCGGGGGGATTGAACCCGGTTCGCCTTGGTGGGAGGCGAGTAGGCTAACCGCTCGGCAACTGCGACCCCCTAGGCTGCTCGGGAATATTTGTGCAAGGGTGCACCAACTGCGCATTTGATACAGTCAAGTGCTATTTGGAAAATGTGAAAGTAAGTATTATATGCAAAAATACATTCGCCACAGTCTGTGGATGTTGTCGTGCGAAATATGCTGTCCTTCGTTTGGTGGAATGAAGGCGAAAATACATTTCAAGCCATCTTGAACTTTTCTTGAACGAATTTATTTTCCTCTGGTGCGTTTATTGTAGGATTTTTTTCGGAATAATTTTTCATTATTTTCAAGTTGACAGCAACACTTGTTAATTAGGCTCCAGTTACTATAATAAATGTAGCTAGAAGGTACTTAAAGATCATTTGGCGAGTAGAAGAGTTTTGGAGAGAAGAGGACAGTCTCGTAACAGAGCGAGTATTATTTTCAGATTTCAGAGAAAAAATAACAGGATAAAAAATGTTTAGAGTGAAGGAATTCGTGAAATTTTGCAGGAATTGAAAATGGTTTGACTTCACAATTTGTTAAGATACAGAAGGGTATTACACTAAAATAAATTTGAACTGATACAAATGGTACGTTATACCCTCTCAAATTTAAGTTAGGTGATTATTAAAAAAATCAATGAAAAAGAGTCTTTTTAATTAAAATATAGGGGTAATTACGTTATGGATATTTAGGAAAGCACATTATGCAAAAAAACCTTCTCCAAGGAAGACAATCATAATAATGACTGGTTATATGCAATAAAACATTAGTAAAAATGTTCACAAATATTTTTAATAATTAATAAATTTCAGCCACTAAATTTATCATTTTTTGTAACTGAAATGGTTTGGCTTCATAGAGTTGCATGCTATCCGCATGCAGGATAATACCTTGAGGGATCTCCCACTTAATAAAGAGTCGTCGCAGTGAAATGCGGTATAGTTCCCGCACTGAGGATAAGGTTTTGTTGAATCAAACTATGTTTCTTAGGCGCAACCAAATTAATTGTGTTATTGGGGCAACGAAATATTTTTTTATTGTATTCAAATTATTTCGTTGTTCTTATTCGGTTGCCCCAAACTAAGATTTGGTTGTTGCAACTAAATATTTGTTTCGCCCTACGTACATTAAAAAGGTTCGGTTCATCTTTACTACTATGTAAATGGGAAAGTGTGTGTGTGTGTGTTGGTTTGTTTGTCCTCCTTTCACGTCAAAACGGAGCAACTGATCGACATGATTTTTCCCCAAGATATATTTGGAGGGTCGGAGCGTGGCATAGGCTACATTTTACCCCAGAAAAATATCTCATTTCCTTAAGAAAAATTCTTATTTTAATTTTATCTCATTCCTTCAGGAGAATTATTATTGTAATTTTACTGTATAAAAAAAATATTGTAAAAAAATTTCCGTCATTTTCCCTTTCTTATTTGTCTATGGGCTGTCATCCATTCCTTCCCAAGAGCCGCAGAAGCTCAGTGGTTAGCGATCCCAATAGTGGGGCCATAGAAGGTCAGTGGGTAGAAAACCCAATAGTGGGGCCACAGAAACTCTGTGGTTAGAGAACCCAATAATGGGGCCGCAGTAGCTCAGTGGTTAGCGAACCCAATAGTGAGGCCACAGAAACTCAGTGCGTAGAGAACCCAATAGTGGAGTCGCAGTAGCTCAGTGGTTAGAGAACCCAATAGTGGAGCCGCAGAAACTCAGTGGGTAGAGAACCCAATAGTGGGGCCATAGAAGGTCAGTGGGTAGAGAACACAATAGTGGAGCCGCAGTAGCTCAGTGGTTAGAGAACCCAATAATGGGGCCGCAGTAGCTCAGTGGTTAGAGAACCCAATAATGGGGCCGCAGTAGCTCAGTGGTTAGAGAACCCAATAGTGGAGCCACAGAAACTCAGTGGGTAGAAAACCCAATAGTGGGGCCACAGAAACTCAGTGGGTAGAGAACCCAATAGTGGAGCCGCAGTAGCTCAGTGGTTAGAGAACCCAATAATGGGGCCGCAGTAACTCAGTGGTTAGCGAACCCAATAGTGAGGCCACAGAAACTCAGTGGGTAGAGAACCCAATAGTGGGACCATAGAAGGTCAGTGGGTAGAGAACACAATATTGTGGCCATAGAATGTCAGTGGGTAGAGAACCCAATATTGGGGCCACAGTAGCTCAGTGGTTAGAGAACCCAATAATGGGGCCGCAGTAGCTCAGTGGTTAGCGAACCCAATAGTGAGGCCACAGAAACTCAGTGGGTAGAGATCCCAATAGTGGAGTCGCAGTAGCTCAGTGGGTAGAGAACCCAATAGTGGAGCCGCAGAAACTCAGTGGGTAGAGAACCCAATAGTGGGGCCATAGAAGGTCAGTGGGTAGAGAACCCAATAGTGGAGCCGCAGTAGCTCAGTGGGTAGAGAACCCAATAGTAGGCCGCAGAAACTCAGTGGGTAGAGAACCCAATATTGGGGCCACAGTAGATAGCTATATATGAAGTGTGGCCGCAGTCGTAAATGTCATGCGAACGAAGTCGCACGGGTCAACTAGTATTAGAATAATTGTCAGCCCCTCCGAGGTTCAAATCGAGATCGTCTGCGCCCAAGCCCCATACTTCAGCAATCTCAGCTGAAGTGACCCCTACACACCAGAAGTCGGAGATTTTTCAAATTCACGCATTACAATTTCTGCACATCTTGCGCAAATAAATATTTCACGTTTTACACATTTACTTCTCTGTTTTCTGCTGAACTTGTGTTATTAGGATGTTTGTACCATTATTAAGGATCCAATAAATCACTACCAAACATTGTTGCTATCCTTAACTGTCGCAAAAAGTGCAAGCAGACTCTTGAGCCCGTATTTTACCATATGAAGGCAATTTAATGAGTGGCCAAACATATATGCACATTTGATTCAACAAAAAAATTTTTTGGCCCAACACATTTTTTTTCTTATCCAAGCATGTATTTTGTTAGATGAACAAAAGTAATTTGGTTGCGTTTCAAGTTTTGTTTACCCAATTGCGAATGTGAAATTGTCTTCTGCGTAATTACATATTCTGTGGCTAAGCATTGTAAAAAAAATTTAGCATATAACTATGAAAGCATTGCACATGCGTGATTTTTTTTAATGGTTTCGCAGTGTGTATTTTCAAGTAGTCTCTCCACAGCCTCATGTCACATTTGACGTGTTTGTCAGACCATAGACTAAAGATGAGGTAGACCGATCTCGCTGACTGCGCACAAACAATCTCCGTGTCCCAACATTGAACTGCTTTTCTGCCTCCACGACTAGCAAAAAACTCTGTGAATTGGGTTTGAGATTAGAAAACTTTTGAGATGTTTGTATACTCCTCTGGCCAAATTTGGAATGCAGTTTGTTAAATTCAAGTTGGTAAAAATATTTTATTGACATAATGGTGCTTGTCATTTAAAAATTAATACGTAAACAAACACGTTGACCATGTGACTTTGCCAGTTGTGTTTCTTTGGGGTAAGTCAATGTCTGGTACCTGCGCAGAAGACGAATAAGCGGTTGTAAGGGTTTGTCCTTACAGTAGTTCCAAAACACTGTTCTTGATTTGTTTATTTACTTTAATTCCAGTTCATGTTTGAAAGGAAAAGTAAATAGTTTTATTTACCTTAGTTCTCTGCACTATCATTTTTTTTCAAGGTTTGGAAAAGAAAATGAGGAAAACGGATTTATGATAATAATAGACAAAGATTGATTTAGATATTTACAGCACCTTTATTAATATTTTCATCAACAAACTGAAATTAGTATTTTGATGGTCACATATATGAACTCATTTATAATTTTTCTCTGTTGTCATAATTTGCCAACATTACTGGCTAGACGAACTCTATAACCTTAGCCAGCTTACCAAGAAGTTTATTTTTTAATCGATGCAAATTGCCGCCAAGTTCAAATTTACAATTAAACTTAAAAACTGTTTGTTTCGAGCGAATGTTACTGAGGAACTCAGGAGAGAAGTTTAAAAGAGAGAGTTTGTTGTACACAATGGAGATGTACGGTACGCTAGTGCGATAGCTCTGAGTGTACACCTGGTTATCTACGAGGACCCTACGACGAGATGATGTCAGATGTACGTAGCAGAGGCTACGACTGGAGTCGTATTATTCTGAGGGTAGACGACGAGTCGGTGAGAAACAGATATCCTTTCCAGACGTTAATGGCAGACCTGCAGCAATCTTTGTTTGTTGAATCATTGTCCAGTAAGGTCTCCATTCATTACCCAAGGTGTGTCCTGCCGTCCAGTGTAAGTGAATGAAAATTTACTTTCTTATCTTCGGCAATTTCTAAATTAAAAGCTGTACTAGTAATGGAACTGACCAAATCGCTACCTGTTCTCGTGAAAGATAACAATATGTCCCAGTGGCCTGTATAAAATTTGATTCTCAAGCTTGCTCTGCCGACGAGTCAAACCCGAAGTATAAGTAAAATACAGCATTAGTTTGGACCCTATTGAAACATTATCATTATGTGGTCTGGTCATACTGTGTTAACTGTGGTGATCTGTTAGGTAGAACCTAAATTTATGACACTGGCGGCAGAATACTAATATTAGTAAAATAATTTAATTTTTATTATAGTTTAACTGAAGTGCTGTGTTAATCGTTATATTATTTTATTGTTTCCCTCGAATATTCCCAGTAAATGCTTCAAAGATATCGTTTTGTTTTCCTTGCCTAAAATAATTACTTACTCTGTGTGTTCATGTGATGTGTACATGTCCGTGCATGATTTACAATGCCTGGATAATCTTTTATGGCCGTATCTTACTGAGGCATTAGCACACGACTGCAAATTGTGATAAAATTCAACCAACACACCCACACTTACACATTTCGACAGTAGGTAAAGAGTTTACAAATTTAATCGTCTTCTAAAGACTGGCGCCCAAAGACAAAAATATTGTGAAAGAACTGATCCCGTCTGAGCTCTTACATAATATACACCTAGTTGTCATCAGTTACTACAGTACTATAATTCTAGTATTACGGTTTAGCTAACTTGTTATTATTATTATTATTTATCAGTAAAAAGAGCAGTCTATCATAAACGGTCTACCTCATTTCTGTTCTATATATGTGTCAAACAGTGGGCAATTGGTGTATGCCAGGCGTGTTTAGGCGATCCTCCCCGCCCGGGGTGCTAGGGTGATCAAAGAGGCCGTCCCTCTAACCCATGTTGGGAGTGGGGAGGGACGGACAGTGTGAACTACCCACGGGGGTGCGTGACGTCACATCGCCCTCTCACGAACACGCTCCAATGGGGAGGCCGCTACGAGACAGATGATTGCGAGTCACGGTCTGTGTGCTCTTGTGTGTCTGCAGACAGGAAAGACCTGGTGTTCCCTGACGTGGATGATTTCCTCATCAAGTTCCTGCGGCCGACCAAGTTCTACCCTGAGAGCGCCCTCAGCCTGGTGAGTAACGACCCGATTCCTCTATCAACACACTTGAGGTCTGCACACATTTACTAGCACTTAAGACAAGTTAGAAGCGAGTCACCTGTATACACTACTGCAAGAACACCGGTTCTGTTGGTGCCTGTGTTAGAACTCACCATCGTCCTATTGGTCCATACCACACCGGACACTACCCTGTATCCTTAAAGAGTTCATTATTGGTCGGTCGTCAACTAATGGAGAGCAAATCTGATATTTACCCAATTAAATGTCCTGTATCGTATAAAAGGATTTAAAATCAGTCATGTCCCTTTTATTGCTTATAAAAAAAGGAATTCTACGCATAGCTATATCACTGTTAATGCGCTGTCTTGTTCTTGTGAGGTCGTGTTAAACATTAGCCGAACAAAGACTACACATCCATTCGTGTTTTATTCTGAACAACAAAGAAATTTTCAAATTAGCTTAGCTCGAGCTACATTCGAGCATAGTCCACAAAGAGTTAACCCTTCGAGGAGTATACACTCCGGTATACGTTTAAGTTGTTATTTTTTTGCTTTTGAAGCCAGAACTAACATTTTTTTAGTTTTACTGTTTCGCTATACTTTACTGGAATCCAAGTGAAAAACTGTGACTAGTCAACGTTTCAGACCGTAAGAATAAAATTGTTATTTTTATAATTTCTAAAATTAACACGATGAATTGTGAAACCCGTTACATCTGTCGCGATGCATTCATTGGCACACAGTCAAAACGTGACACCATTGGTCAACAGCTAATCAATAATAGATGTCGCAGAGTATAGTAAGCGAGTCGCGGTGTAGCCAGATACAATAGGACGATCGACGGTGAGTAGAAATATATTAACCAACACAACTGTTATTGCTGTATTGGTAGAGACGTGCAAAATTCGCGTTGTTTCAAGACAGAGTAGATTTGAAATATTTGTGATTTTGTACTGCGTTTGTCATTGGATTATATTTCGTCCGGAAACACTATGTACGCCTTTGAACCAATAGGAAACCTCTTACGAGAGGCTGGCTCACTAACGTACAACCAAGTAAACAGGTAACACGTTTATTAATTGCTAGCACTATGAGGACTATACTCGAGTGTAGTTCGGGAGAAATTTGTTTGAATATTTCATTTCACTAGAAAAACCAAACTGATCCGGGTAAACTTATATCAGTTCCCTATTTCATGAGGATTTTAAATAGGAACAAATACAACATCAACATCGATTTTAGTAAATGAACGACAAATTTTTTGCATAGTTACGGAAATAAAAAGGATGGGATGTACATACATCCTGTTCCACACGAAAGAAAATTTTGTTGGAAAACGGTAAACTCGACACTCCATTGGTTGGCATACGGCCAATACGGAAATACTGGTGTGTTTTGACTAGTATAATGGCGTTAAATGACAATAGGGACCAATAGAGCACGGTATTCACTCAGCGGGATGGATATAGGTGACTAACGTCTAGCTTGTCTTTAAAGTTGGTAAAAGTGTGCCGACCTCAAAGTGCTAGAGACCTGCAAAATTTGCGTTATTATTTGAGGATATGTTAAACCTAAAAAACTTTTCCTCTTTGCAATACCGTTGTCATTGGACCAGTCTTCATTTGCCAGGCCCCTGGTAACTCTGCGCCAATAAATGAACGCTCGGCAACCGTGTGCTCCAGTCACGTGCAGTTCACTCAGAAAGGGAGTGACTTAACGTCAAGGCAGCAGCCAATGGAGAAACGACGCCGGCTCGAGTATATACAGTAGGTACTGTGAGGTACGTTCTCGCTTGAGGCAAGAAAATAACGCGAGTTTTGTAGGTCTCTACTAATTGCTGAAGAAGCCAATAAACAAATGACACCGACACAAATATGTATGGGACGGTGGATTTTAGCATGCTGCCAGAAATTAACGCGAATTTTGCAGGTCCCTAATAATAACATAGTGAGTGAAGAGATTTGGGCGGCTCTGAACAGCGAGGTCTTGAGAGCCGATGAGGGTGATTGAAGTGAATATGGAGCAGCGCCGGAATGAGGGGGCGGGGGAAACGGGAGATCCCCGAGAAAACCCGCCGACCAACGGCATCGTCCAGCACGATCCCCACTTGCGAAAATCCGGTGACCCAGCCGGGGACTGAACCCGGTTCGCCTTGGTGTGAGGCGGGCGTGCTAATGGATCAGCCACCGTGGCTCCAATAATAACATATATTCATTGTAACCTTATAGGTACATCGGGTCATCTGTTTTTCCCAAAAATCATTCACGCGAAGGCTAGACTCCAATGTCCTATGGCATACGTGAAGTTTTATTTTGTTTATTGGCCACGTGTCTTTGTCGGGAGAAAGTTATTTACCTGACTGGGCCAATCAGAATAAGTTAACTCCGGTACTGCGTGTATGTGATTCGCAGACAGACACCTGCATAGCGTGAAAGTGACAATCATCCATTCACGAAACTGAATCTTAGCTCTAGTGTTTTGGATTTCAAGTGGTCCTGAAATCTTTCGCGAAAAACACGTGGCCCTACTTATATATAGGGATAGAAAAATTTCGCTAATTCATATCAGGACAAGCTAGACTTCAAACACGTGTACACTGAAGTCACTTTTTAAATTGGATCACAGTTCATTAAATACGCCCTAGACGACTCTGAGCCAATAGCAGACTTGCAAGGAAACAAGTAGCGAGCGCCATACTGTCAGGTGTGGAGTAATACTGGCTACTCTCTGTGTCAGCAGCCAATGAACAAACATCTGAGGCTCGAGTGTACACAGGACTGTGGAGTCTAGCCTACAGGTAATTGAACTGGCGAAATTTTCTTATCCCTACTTATACACATTATGAGTAGAGACATGCAAAATTCGCGTTATTTTTTTTGCGTCAAGGTAAAATTCACAGTACTGTACATACCCGAGCGGGCGTCGTTTCTCCATTGGCTGCTGCCCTGGCCCAATGAGAAACGTCTTTCAAAGGAAAAGTATTTTAAGTTTGCAGAGATCTTATTATGAGATTTGTATTAATTGTACAATGTCTATGTACTATTATGTATGCAAAATATATCAAATGGATGCAGTAAACAAAACAGCAGAGTAGGCGTATCCGGTGAAGTGAGGACCAATAGCTAGAAACCTGCAAAATTCGCGTTATTTTTTGAGGACACGTTACACTTAAAACGTTTTCCCTTGCATTATGTTTGTAATTGGCCCAGTTTTTATTTGACAAGCCCCTGATAATCCACCAATAAATGAATGCTCGACAACCATGTGCTCCAATCACGTGCAGTTCAGTCAGAAAGGGAGTGCCTTAAACGTCAAGGCAGCAGCCAATGGAGAAACGACGCCAGCTCGAGTATATACAGTACTGTGAGTTTTAGCTTGACGCAAGGAAATAATTACTGTTTATTTTTAAGGATGGGATGAACCCTCGTTTTTTTTTCTTCTGAAATTGTTCTCGAATTCACGTATCTCGGTAAATGAATGTTCTGTAATTATGTTTTTTTTTTTTGGCAAAAAAAATCTATGCCTCTATTTTCTTACTTTTGTCATATTAAGTGTATTCCAGGAAGAAAAATAATCGCGAATATGGTCAAATATCGCATTTTTAAAGCTTGCCTATGTAGTTTCCTTAGCGGCAAGAGAAAAGAACGAAGCTACGGGCGTAGTTTAATCTGTTTCTATCTATCATCGCGTGTAATAAAACCCCTTATGTTACAGGTCTAATTTGCAAAGTACAGCGTAACGACGGAAACACTGCACGTAGGAGCTATGAGGCACTAGGCGTGCGTGTTAGTGTCGCCCGTAACATGGAGTTCCTACGGGGGCCCATCCCACTCTTAAGACTTTGTGGAGTTTAAATTTTGGAAGTGTGGCGCGCCAAAATAATGGTACAATGGCATGCCAGACAGTTGAATTCTGTAGTGTTCCGACTTAAAACTTTACAAAATTCCAAATACAAATTACAAAAAACGAATCTCAAAGCTAATTGTAACACGGCCTCGCTTTTTGAAGACTTGTCTCGGCATTTTTCGTAATTTCCGTCATGCACAGTAACACAATGGAAGTCTCGAAGATAAAGTCTAGCTACTTTACGATTTCGAAAAGTTAAAGTCAAAGTCAAGCAGTAATTCTGCCGGGAATATAACAGAGGTCATGTAAAATTAATTTTTGTTTATTGTAGGGAAATTTTCATCTCTGTATAATAAACCAAGCTTGCCTAATTTAAAGAAATGTTAAACAAATATAATGAGAAGAGGAAATATATGATTTCATACTTATGAATAAATTAAATAAGCGAGTTATCTTGTTTGTGAAAGGTATAAGCTAACTGAAAGGAAAAATTTAGCAGGGCCTTAAAAAGTGCTCACTTTACTGTGAACAGCCTATAAGGTCCTTTAATGAGCCCTGAGTAAGTAGACTACCGCGTGATGAAACTTTTTTTTTTCCTTAGAATTTTTGCTGTTTTGTACGTGGAATATAAAGTAACAGAAAGAAAATGTAAAATAATTAAATAGCAAGCACAATATCAGTAGTTATTTGTGTTTACTGTCGCTTTTTTTTTTTTCTACCGGGTTGCGAGCGGGTCAAGTACAATGGAATTAATCTAAAAATTAGTATTGAATGCAGAAGGCACAGCTAAAAAGTACTTTTTTTTAAATCGCCGATCTTGAGACGACTCTTGCGAAAATATGTTTCCATAATCTATACGTCAGAGATAAGAAAGATAGGACTAATATAACCTTGAGTCTGCAAATATACTCTTTCTGTGACAATTGGTTTAGGTGCACTGGGAGCAAGAGAGCCGGGACTCCCATGTCTGCAAAAAGATAACAGTAAATTCTTGCCTGAACTTTTAGCATGTTGTGCTTTATCACAAGATAAATATCTATGTATTTAAAAGAGAGGATTAAATAAACTTAATTTTTGGGCATTATTTTTTTGATACGTGATATGAAACTGTAGCTATGCTAAATATGGCCTGGCTTCACTTTAGTTGTATCGTTAATATACCAAAATTATGAACGATGTAGATTTACTCTGATTTTTATAAATACAAATTATTTTATTCACGTAGCTGAATTATTTTATTCCCTTTGAAGAGTATACACATATAAACTCGTGGCTACCTTTGGTGTCTGTGTTAGAACTCACCATCGACCTATTGGTCCATACCACACCGGACACGACCCTGTATTTTACAGCGTTCATTATTGGTCGGTCATCAACCAGTGGAGAGCCGAGTTAATATTGACCCAATCAAATGTAATTTATCGAATAAAAGAATTTACAATCAATCATGTCCCTTTGAATGGCTATGAAAAAGAAATTCTACCGTTAGAAATATAATTGTTACTGCACTGCAGTGTTCTTGTGAGGTCATGTTAAACACAAGCCGAACAAAGACTGCACATCCATGCGCGTTTTGTACTGAACAACAATGAAAAATTCAAATTGGCTTTGCTCAGCTACACTCGAGCATAGTCTACAAAGTGTTCATAATGTTTCAAATGTACACGGTGGATTGTAGAACGTCTTACTTCTGTGGCGACACGTTGATTGGGACACAGTCAACGCGCAACTTCATTGGCCGACGGCCAGCTAGTAATTAACCCTTTAAGGTGTATGCACGTAATACTCGGGGCTACGTTTATATGGAAATCTATTTGCCCTTGAAGACAAATCTCACACTTTTATAGTTTAACTATTTCGCTAGACTTTATCGGAATCTAAGTAAAAAAATGTCAACTTGTTAACATTTCAATTTGTAAGAATAAAACTGTCCTTTTTAATAATTTTTCAAGCGAACATGATGGATTGTAAAACTTGTCACTTCTA
This sequence comes from Dryococelus australis, assembly GCA_029891345.1. NCBI lineage: Eukaryota > Metazoa > Arthropoda > Insecta > Phasmatodea > Phasmatidae > Dryococelus > Dryococelus australis. The sequence continues at coordinate 26,696,498 of CM057008.1, read as the reverse complement.
TCGCTATACATTAATTGGTACACAGCCAACGCGTGACTTCATTGGTCGACGGCCAGCCAATAATAAACGCTGCAGAGTACAGTAGGCAAGTCCGGCGTAGCCAGGACCAATAGGACAATGACAAGTGGAAATACAGAGACCAACCAAAATGATATCGCAGTAGTTTAGAATATAGGCAGCTCATTGCAAACTTGTCCTCGGTGCTAGTACATTTGTGCCGTCCTCAAACGGTTAACGTTATGGAGTGTAAGAGGCGTGTCCGGAGTAGCCAGGACCAATAGTACGATGGCAAGTATAAATATTGAGACCGACGCAGCTGATAAATCTGTATGGGAGAATATAAGTACCTCACTTCAACCTTGTCTTCAGTGGTAGTAAATTTGTGCCTCCTTCTGGTTAAAGGGGCGCATTGTAGGTACGGATAGGAAAATTTCGCGAGTTCAATGACCTGTAGGCTAGACTCCACAGTCCTGTGTACACTCGAGCCTCAGATGTAAGTTCATTCGCTGCTGCTCCAGAGAGTAGCCAGTGTTACCTCACACCAGACAATATGGCGCTCTATACGTATTTCCTTGCAAGTCTGCTATTGGTTCAGAGTTGTCCATGGTGTGTTTAATGATCTGTGATCCAATTGCAAAGCTGACTTCAGTGTACACATTTGGACGTCTAGCTTGTCCTGAAATGAACTCGCGAAAATTTCCTATCCCTAATTATAGGAAAAAGGTCCTTTTTTTTTTAGCGTGCGTTGGAATTATCTGGGAAAATATTCGTTTAATGTAATGATCATAAATCAAATTCAAAATAACTTCGTAACTACATAAAATCTTTCTCTATTGTTATTCGTGTAGCTTAACATTTTAATTGGAGGTTACGTTTTGGAACACTGAGCACCTAGTGGCGAAAATTTTCCCTACACCAAACTCTCCCATAAGAAAACTCGTTTTGTTCCTAACCTGAGTAAAATATAAACTTTAACACTTTGAGGTTGGCACACTTTTAAAGACAAGCTAGACGTCAGTCACCTATATCCATACCGCTGCAGAGACACCGTGTTCTCTTGATCCCTATTGTCACTTAACGCCATTCTACTGGTCAAAACGACACCAGTCTTTCCGTATTGGCGTGATGTCAACCAATGGAGCGCCGAGTTTAGCGTTTTACAACCAAATGTTCTTTCGTATGTAACACGATGTACATCCCATCGTGTTGCTTTCCCTAACTAAACGAAAATTTGTCCTTTTATTTACTGAGTTCGTTGTTGATGTCGTGTTAGTTCCTATTTAAACTCCTTATGAGATAGGGAATTGACGTAAGTTTACCCGCAACTAGTTTTGTTTTTCCGTGGAATGAAATATTCGAACAAGTTTTGCTCAAACTACACTCAAGTGTTCCCGGTAAACTGAGCACTTTTGAAAGCCCTGCTTAAGATGTACTTGTATACACGTCGTGCATTCCTCCGCCATATTTAAAATTGACATTGCTGTTGGCCTCATCACTTTACTCACGCGTCGGTCAATCGAAACTGTGAAATTATTAATTAAGTCAATACTTTACAAATCTGCTCATTTTTACTCTTAATTTTAAGTTATCACAAATGATAACCTTACACTTTTTATTCGACGTTAAGAAGTGGAACTAATTCCCAGCCATAATTGCCAACTTTACTGGGCGAAGGTCACAAAGTACGCCCATTAAAATATATGCAAGCAGGGGCAGTAACTTTTTTCTAAGGTCGAGTTCGAAAGTGCTCACTTTAGAGTGATCAAAGTGTTAAGTAGATATAGCGAGGCGGGTGTAGTGACGGATGTCTTGATCGTGTCTGCAGATGGTGCGGGCGGTGGAGTTCAAGCAGAAGTACGCCACGGTGGTGGACAACCTGATGCCGGAGGATGAGAAGTCGACCTTGGTCGACAACGACGTGGTCAACGTGCTGGTCGACCGCGATCAGGACGGCCGCAGGATACTCGTCCTCAACCTCGGCAGTAAGTTCACCGCGCAAGCCTCTTAATGCTCGCAGGCAATCATTAGAGGACCGGTCGCACCGTCGTGGTTCGAAATCTCCATCTGAGATCGTATCTAAGATCGACACTGAAAACTGTTGCACCGTTCGAGTTCAGAGATGGTCTGGGGATCGAGATTAAGTTAGTTTCGAACCGCTGAAATTGGCGGTTCAAAATCTCGATCCGAGATCAGCAACCATCGTCGACAAATGTAGTTTGAAAATACGCTGACAGATAGAACTACGTTCGACTGTTGTCTTGGGGAAATTAAAACAACATTATACTTACTTGAATATTATACAGTAAAATTCGTACAACAATGATTCACTTAAAAAGATCAAAGATAGCACATCTAGTTCTATATATTATGAAAGATACGCCTATTTCCATGACATCATATATTACGAACCAATAGCAAAATTTGTCTCATACTTAATATCGAGCTCTCCACGATTGACGAATCGGGGATCCAGAATCATGAAATTTCGTTGGTGCAACACTTTTACATTAGAACAAAGATCTAACTGGATTCTGGTTCAGAACTAGGATCATTCGATCTCGGATCGGGGGCGATGTTGGTGCAACCGGCCCTAAGGGTACAGGGGCCACGGTGGCTGAACTATTAGCATGCTCGCCTCCCACCAAGGCGAACCGGGCTCAATCCCCGGCCGGATCACCGGAATTTCGCAAGTGGGAATCGCGCCGGACGATGCCGTTGGTCGGCGGGTCTTCTCGGGGATCTCCCGTTTCCCCCGTCCCTTCATTCCGGCACCGCTACCACATTCACTTCAATCACCATCATCGGTTCTCAAGACCTCGCTGTTAAGAGCCACCCACTCATTAAGAAGTACGCTTTTCGACCTTATATACATGGCCCAAAAATCCGTCAAACGAACAAACTCGTTTGACGGGTTTCACTGTATGATATTTTAGTAACGATTTCGTAAGAGTTTGGGCAAACACGAAATTGTCCATCGTACGAGTATTGGATGGCTTTTCAATCTATAGGTTAGATGACCGAGCAATCCGCAAGCACTAAAATCACTAGTCCTAAACTCACTAGCCCTAAAATCATTTGCCCTAAAGTCATAAGACCTAAAGTCTCTAGCCGTAAAGTCACTAGCCCTAAAATCAGTAGACCTAAAGTCACTAGCGCTAAAGCCATTATACCTAAAGTCACTAACCCTAAAGTTATTAGTCCTAAAGTCACTAGCCCTAAAGTCAGCAGCATTAAAGTCAGTATTGCTAAAATATTTTAAAGACTATTGTCTTTAGGGCTACTGACGGGTACCCGATAGAGTCGACAGAGCACTGAGAAAGGAATGACGTGGTTGGTTGGTGTGTGCCGCAGGCAAGTGGGACCCGTCCAAGGTGACGACGAACCAGATCTTCCGATGCCTGTACCTGACGCACATCGGCGCGGGCATCGAGCCGGAGACGCAAGTGAAGGGAGCCGTCGTCATTATGGACTTCAGCAAACTCGGCATGTCCCAGGTCACGTCCTTCACTCCTTCCTTCTCCAAGCTGCTGCTGTTCTTCATACAGGTGAGCGCCGCCGCCCGGGACCGCGGGACTATATATCTACTCACGTAGAGCAGTTCAATACTTCTAACCCTTTGAGGACTATACTCGAGTGTAGTTCGGGCAAAACCTTGTTTCAATGTTTCATTCCGCAATTAAAAAAAAAAAAAAAACTGGTCCGGGTAAACTTACATCGATTCGCTATTTCATAAGGATTTTGAATCCGAACTAATACAACATTAACAACGAACTCCGCAAATGAACGACACGTTTTTGTATAGTAACGGAAATCAACGTGATGGTATGTACATCCTGTTACATACGAAAGAACATTTGGCTGGAAAACGGCAAACTCGGCCCTCCATTGGTTGGCAGCCAGCCAATACGGAAAGACTGGTGTCGTTTGGACCAGTAGAATGATGTTAAGTGACAATAGGGACCAATATAACACGGTGTCCCTGCAGCAGTATGGATATACGTGACTAACGTCTTGCTTATCTTCAAACTTGATAAATGTGTGTCGACCTCAAAGTGTTAACCCTTTGAGGACGGTACAAATGTACTAGGGCTGAGGACAAGTTTGAAGTGAGCTGCCTATATTCTACACTACAGCAGTGCCATTTTGGTTGGTTTCTGTATTTCCACTTACCAGTGTCCAATTAGTCCTGGCTACACCGGACACGCCTACTGTACTCAGAAACGTTTACAATTGGATGGCCGTCCAATGAAGTCACGCGTTGGCTGTGTACCAATTAATGTCCATCGTGTTCGTTTGTAAAACTATTAACACTTTGTAGACTATGCTCGATTGTGGTTCGAGCAAAGCTAATTTGAAAATATCTTTGCTGTTCAGAACAAAACTCGCATGGATGTGCAGTCTTTGTTCGGCTAGAGTTTAACACGACCTCACAAGAACACCACAGCGCAGTAACTATGATATTGCTAACGAGAGAATTTCTTTTTTTATAACCACTCGAAGGGACATGTTTGACTGTTAATCATTTGAGCGATAAAGGACATTTGATTGAGTCAATATCAGCTCGGCTCTCCATTGGTTGATGACCGAACAATAATGAACGCTATAAAGTACAAGGCAGGGTCCGGTGTGGTAGGGACCAGTAGGACGATGGCGAGTTTTAACACAGACATAGAAAGAACCGGTGTCCTTGCAGTAGTGGATATCGATGACTCACTTATAATTAATCTTAAGTACCAGTAAAAGTGTGCAGACCTCAATGTGTAAAAAAAAAAAAAAAAAAACAATTTTATTGTTACAAATTGAAATGTTAACTAGTTGTTATTTTTTTACTTGGATTCCGATAAATTCTAGCGGAATAGTAAAACTATAAACGTGTGAGGTTCTTCTTCAAGAGCAAATAAATGTCCATATAAACTTAGCCCCGGGTGTATACCTGCGTACTCCTCAAAGGGTTAAGAAGCCGCAATGGTGCAGTCATTAGACTACACTCGCCTCCCATCTAGGCGAACTGGGTTCGCTCCCGGATTCTCGCACGTGGGGATCGAGCCGGACGATTCTGCTTGTGGGAAGGGTTTCCTCCGGGATATCCCGTTTCCCACTGCCCTTTCATTCCAGCGCTGCTCTATATTCGCCTCGCTTCTCGAGACCTCGATCTATGTTAGCAAATGGGATAATTGCAATTTTCATAAAAATAAATATATCTTCTGATCTGTATTGTGTTGGAGCCTACATTAACAATATATAATGGAAATATAACGAAATATATATGCACCTGCATGTTGTTGAATACAGTATTCTATCTTTAAACTGTATTTAGCAGAAGTTGGCTTACACAATCACTTTATTAAAACAAAACGACTGAAACGAAAAAAATTATAGTGAGATTGTTAAAAAAAATTGTCATTTTTAGGGTTTTTCCTGAGCAGTTTCCTTAAGGGGGAGGAGAAAAGCACAAAGTTACTTTTGATGACAGCATTAATTTCACATGTGAATTCGTAATGGTTTTTTTTTTTTTCATTTAAATATGTTCAACCGTAGTTTTACTGTTACGCTATAGGAGGACGTGAATAATAGTCACAAAAAGTTAGAACTTTAAATTCTCGGCTGGCCTAAGTATATATCACAATTCAAGCCAAACAAAAACTTTTTTTTTATAAACGAATAGAATTTCTCCATTCACCACCAGCTTAAAAGTGACCCCTTTGAAACACCAACGCTCCTTGCAGGGGATATTTTCCCTATACGCCAAACTCTTCCGTATACGAAATTTCGCTTTGTTCCTAACCATAATGGAATAAACCTCAGTATAGTCTATAGTTAGAGCCACCTGTTTATCGCGAAAATATTTCAGGACTATTTGTACTCCAAAACACCAGAGCTCAGATCCACTTTGCCCGAGAAGACCCGCCGGCCAACAGTGACGTATGCCACGTTTCGAGTATGCAAATATAGTAGAGGTGGCCCCACCCCACCAGCATGCGAAAAACCAGATAGCCATGATGGCAGCAGCGTCGCCAGATTGTTTTTGATGAAGTCGCCTAAATGGACAATCTTTTGTCGCACAATTTGATTACACTGCATATTAATTGCATTTTTTTTAATACATTGTAAAGTTTTCATGTAATATTTAATATGTATGAAACACGAATTGTTTTAAAATTTAAAAATGATAAAAAAAAAGCCCACACAAAATTAAAAAAAATATCAAAAACGCATAACAATCGCGCGATGTTCAATTCACCCGTTCTACTATTCATTGTACGCAGCGAGTATAGTCCATTCACGGTTTCTTCGGCCTTTTTGAATCAAACCTTTGAAAAATCTCCCCATGTATGACGTGTTTAGTTATTTCCTAAATATGCCATGCATACACTTGTCTTCATTAAAATTACTTTTTTTTTCTGTTAAATTGAAATGTTAGTAATGTTTTATCTATAAATTATAATGCTTCAGTTATAAATAATTTGAATAAGAAACAGGGAGAAAACACGTGTGTTGGTAGCGCCTAGTAAGAAATAGTTCTTATACAAAATACTGTTACAACAGAGTGCGCACGAATCCAGTGGGTTGTCCCTCTGGTGTAATATTCCAAGCTTAGTTAAGCTTAGTTTGCACGAGGCGGTGGAATATCCTGGAAGTAGAACTTACGCAGGGCTTCAGAATAGGCCGAAGATACCGTGAACCAACTATAACAAGAGTCTGAACAAGAAACCGTCTTCAACGTATGCACAGTGGTTGCCGTTTAAAAAAACTGATCTTACTTATGAGAATTAATCATCTTGTTCACAATAAAAAATATTTACCAACAATATGTAAATAATTCCAACTAGCCCAAATATAGCAAATTCATAACAAAAATCGCCCAAATTGCCATAGTCGCATTTTCGTAATTTTTGGTAACAAATTTTGCCTTGAAGTTAAATGGTGGCAAATCGCCCAATCTGACAACCCTGGATGGGAGACGAGTAATTTGAGCACTACTCTACTGTGGCTCCGAACATCTAACGGCCATTTTGCCAACACACCTGACAGAATCACGCGACTTTAAGGGCGTTTAAGAGTTATAAATTATTTTCTAATCATTTTTAGCATATTATATATTTTTTTCGTTGTGATATGAAATCATGGCTTGACAGTGGCAAAAATAATTACTTTTCAAAGAGGAATGGGAAAATTTTGTAAATTTCAATTTGTATTTTTCCACGTGAAAAAATTGTAATATTTAACCAAATTAATACGTTATAATACAGCTCAAAATAACACAATGTTACTATTTCATCGCATTATTTTGGCAGCTCTGCGGTCGGTTCGTGTGGAACATTCTTGTGGACAGACGAAGAAAACGAAATTCGGCCATTTCTTAACTACGTACAGTTGTAGCAGCTATTAAGCGGTCTCTATGACATGACGCTACACCAATGGCACATCTGGTCACGTTTTACGACAGATATAGCGACTGAATATTGTTACGAACATGTTTCTGAGACGCCGAAATCACTCATTTCATTTGAAAAAATCGGAAAATATGAAGAGTAGAATCATTCTTCAAATGATTTGCCAGTAAAAGTACAGCACAGTGTTACAAACTTAACCCTTGTTGGTCGGTAGCAGTATGCAGCCAACGCAAAAAAAAAAAAAATTGAGAGGTGAAATGTTTAACTCTTAAATATTTTTATATATTTGGAATTTGCCAAGGCTCCTAATTCGCTTAATGTATTCAATGGGATGTTTAATTTCAAAGGTAGCTGTCTCTTCACTGCCAAATAATGCGCAGTTAAAATTACGTACAAAAATGTGACAACAGCTCGTGAAATGTAAATTTTCTATAGTCGAACGTTCTCAATATTCAATTTTAAACGTAAATTATGATACAACAAATAAATTCTGCCTAAGTCACTAAGCCGAGTCTCCAATAATAATCCGAGGTGACAGTGTCCGACTGAAGTAGCTCAGTTCTACCTCTTCAAAATTATCGACGATCTCACTGTCGCATCTTAGTTTTGTGTCTTTGTTTGGCGCGACCTTGCGCTTTGCTGCGGACAGATAACAGTGACCAGATATCTTTCGGCGCTATCTGATATTTCAGATTACGGTTACGATGCTTGTTTTCTTTCCAGTTGCACGTCGGTATTGTCGGCCTTTCCCTGCGATGCTGGGAAGGTCCGATCAACTCACAGTCGCTTCGCTGGAACTGATTTGCACACCCTGAGCGTAGAAAAACTGATAGCAAGGGATGGGAAAATTTCGCGAATTAATTTGAGGACAAGATAGGCGTCAAACACGTGTACACTGAAGTCACGTTTGTAACTGGATAACTGTTTATTAGACACGCCCTGGATGACTCTGAGCCAATAGCAGACTTGCAAGGAAACAGGCAGCGAGTGTCGTGCTGCCAGGTGTGGAGTAACATTGGCTACTATCTCTGTCAGCAGCCAATGGACAAACATCTGAGGCTCGAGTGTACACAGGACTGTGGAGTCTAGCCCACAGTTCATTGAACTCGCGAATTCTTCCTAACCCTAGTAATAACTAACACTGTTAACGCTTTGAAGTCGGCAAACTTTTACCAGCGATAAAGACAAGCTAGAAATGGGTCCATTATTTACACCACAGTAAGCACGCCATACTCTATTGGTAGAGACATGCGAAATTCGCGTTTACTATTTGGAGACACGTTGAACTTTAAACACATGTACCTTTGCAATAAGTTTTTCATTGGAATATACTTTATTTGACACGCGTTGGGTAACTCCGAGCCAATAAATGAACACTTAACAGTTGCATGCCCCAACCACGTGCAGTTCAGTCAGAAAGGGCGTGGCTTCACATCTATGAAGCAGAAAATGGAGAAATGACGCCGGCTACGGTACATACAGTACTTTGAAATTCATCCTGATGCCAAATAATAACGCGAATTTTGCATGTGTCTGTTTGTCACTTTTCTCTCTCAACGTCGTCCTATTGCCAAAACTGCACCAGACGTTCGTTATTGGTCGTATGTCAGCCAACGAAGTTCGGCGTTGGCAGTCTACCAACCAAACGGTCTTTCGTAACGAAAAAGTGTTTACAGTCTATCGTGTTCATTTTAGAAATAGTACGAAAATTATTCTTTCTATTTTACAAAATTATCTTTAATGCTATGTTTTATTGTGGTTATATCGCGATAAGAATAAGGGAACAAAGTAACTACATCCAGGTAAATTTTGTGTTTTATGAGCAAACAAATATTCTTGTACTAGTTTTGCACGAGCTACACACGGGCATATTCATCGAAGTATTAAGAATTTCTGAATACCCAAGGAGATGTTTACAGAAATGCGCAGTCGGTATACGGAAGCGCGAAACGTAGAGACCTGCAAAATTCACGTTTTTTTTTTTGCGTCAAGCTAAAATTCACAGTACTGTATATACTCGAGCCGGCGTGGTTTCTCCATTGTCCGCTGCCCTGACGTTAAGTCGCTCCCTTTCCGAGCGAACTGCGACGGGATTGGGGGACACGGCTGTGGAGCGTTTATTTATTGGCACAGAGTTACCAGGGGCGTGTCAAATAAAGACTGGTCCAATGACAAACGTATTGCAAAGGAAAAGTGTTTTAAGTTTACCATGTCCTCAAATAATAACGCGAATTTTGCAGGCCTCTAGCGATACGCAGTGACAAAAAAAAAGTTCCGAGCTACTTAAATAAAACACTCGAGTTAAGGTGTGATCGGTTTGCGTGAACTTGTTAGGCGTTACGTGTTACGTGAAACGAGAAGTCATCGTAATACCGGCCGTAGGACATACACGCCGCTTTAGGTGTAGTCCTTCAGATTTCAAGAAAGTAGCACATAAAGCATAACAGTTACGAACACTTAAAACATTCAAACGTTACTAGAAACTGAAGAAGTCCCTTATTTATGACGCGCACACACTCACACACACACACACACACACACAATTTTTTTTTTCTGGCCTTGCTGCGTCCTAAACCAAGGGCGTGGCAAGGCACGATTTGCATTAAAACTTAGCAAAACCTATCACAGCACTAATAATGGCAAAAGCCATGCAAAAACCATTTTTCTGTACAGCGTAAGGGTAGTTAAATGTTTGAAACTATTTGTAATAGAAACAAAGAAGAGTGGGCATGTTCTTTTATATTAAGTACTTTTTTTTTCTTTTCGTTCAGATTTCTTTCACAAATATTGCACATTGAATACGTCTTTGGTTAATTTTCTGACATGTCATCTAAAAGGGTAACACCATTATTTCCTTTCCCATGTATGACAATTTGATACTTAAAAACGTTTGCACAAAACCCAGGTTGCCAAAATATAGCCTAAAATGCAACCCAATTCAGGTAACAATACTTCCACTGATATTCAGCTAATACTTATATAGATTATATTTATGCTCCGTACTGGCCATATTAATAAGTAAATACAAACTGCAAAAGGCCATAACATAATATATTGAGCAGGTGACCCCAATTTACCCTAGTTACAAATGGCTACTATATTTCTGTCGCAATTACATTTACCATTTTCACATCACATCATGTTTAATTCTTACACTAGGAAAACTCCATTTTGGAAACACATAACTCGTCATCAAACAATAATTATGTTTAATTTACTCGCAATCCCAAGTGGATGGGAGCAACTGCTAACCAATGTCGGCCTTAACTCCAGCGAGTAAAATGGATTTTTGAACAAGCCCTAAACTTCTTAAAGTTTCTCTTGAACAGTCCTAAATCAAGGAGTTTCACATAGCTCCTACTCAATTCCAGAAGCTGGGACCGTAACCAACGATTATTAGTCAAGTGTTCACAAAAGTTACAAAATGTTTACCAAGATTTGCCATAGATTACAAATGTTTGCAAGTGGTCGCAAAGGTTTACCCGTGGTTTCTAGTGTTCTAGTGGTTACCGCCACTTTACGTCTTGGTGACTACATAGCCACTAAAACTTAGTTACAAAAGTAACAGTATTAGGTTTTTGGCTAAAAGGCCAACATTTCGAGGGGGAAAAAAAAAACTTTGAATTATTTTACTGTCATCATGGCCCCTGACTAACGTCAAAATGACGTAAGTGACCTGTTCGCTTTAGGAGCCTACATTGGAGATTCAAATAAGGTACTACTTATCTCATGGTAGAAGCTCGCCTCCACGAGGTCGCTGAACTGACCCCGAAAGCAGCGCGTGCCGGCATTAAATACACCACTCCGCCTACTTGCACTACCAATCCATTTAATTTTTCCCCTCAAAAGCCGTTTTTCTAAGAAATCGTGCGGTTTTCAATTACTCCTGGAAGGGTTCAAGCTATTCACAGCCAATGGCTGAAAACATTACCATTTATGGGGACCGACGCAGCGGACACCATTTTCCCTTAGAGGGTATAATACAATGAAATTCAAAACACCCAATCAGGTAACAATTACACCCTCAACTTCCGTCCTCTTGACCAAGATGCCGGAAGTAACGTAACAAAACGTCACGTTTTCGTCGACGCGCGCACCTTCCCAAGCTGGTCGTCGACTGTGCTGCGCTCCCATGACGAATCACAGAAACATCAGTCCGCTGCACACTTCTTTGCCAGGCCTGGGTGTTGCTGCACGTGAAAATTTGGCATGGACATACAGTTATTATTCCGGGTACTTCAGATATTTTTTTAAGTATTTTGCAGTGATGTGAGACTGGCAAGAACATCACAGTTCAATTTTATTAGGGTTTTAAACCACGTCGGAAAGTTTTAAACCTTGAAACAATGCGCGTGTGAAAGTTAGTGCGTAACGGGTCGTACGCTGCACAATTCGACAGGTTACCACGCAGACACAACGGTCACAACCCCCTGATTTTAAGGGTGTTTTTAATTTGTTTTGCAAGTTGAAAATACTCACAGACAACGCGGTGACGGGTCGCCCGTCTATATATATATATATATATATATATATATATATATATATATATATATATATATATATATATATATATATATATATATATATAAGCTGTTCACAGTAAAATGAGAACTTTTGAAACCCTTGCTTAAGATAAACTTGTATACACGTTCTGTATTCCTCCGCCTTGTGTAAAATTAACATTGCTAAAGGCCTCACCGCTTTATTAATCTGTCGGGTCAAATAAACTGTGAAATCATTAAGAAAGTAAATACTTTACATATATGTTCATTTTTACACTTCGATGGATTCAGAAATCGAAAGAAACGATATTTTACGTTATCACAAATGGTTACCTAACACTTTTTATTAGACGTTCAGATATGTAACTACTTTCCATCCATCGTTACCAACTTTACTGGGCGAATTTCACTCAGTGCGGCCTAATATATATATATATATATATATATATATATATATATATATATATATATATATATATATATATATATATATATGCATGCAAGGGCAGTGACTTTTTTTTTAAGGTTCATTTCTAAAGTTCTCACCTCACTTTATCGCGAACAGCCCTTATATATATATATATATATATATATATATATATATATATATATATATATATATATATATATATATATATATATATATATATATATATATATATATAAACCGGAAAATAGAAAAACCAGCAAATTTACAGAGAGGCCTCGTGAACTCACGACATGTTCTGTGAAATCTACGTTAGACGGTATGTTAAGTACTGAAAAAAAAAAAAAAAAACACGATGTCCGTAACTTTACAGAGTTCTGGAACAATTTTTTACGTCCACTTTTCAGTAAAACGACGCAATTTTTTTTTTCAACAGCGCAGAAGTCAAACTTCCGGTTGTACCACAAAATGAACTCCAGCCAGACGCACGCCAGCAAAATGGCGTTGCTAGCCAGAGAGATATAGGAACTACTCTCACGCCAGACGAAACCTGAGTTGCCGTGATAACATTTTCCGTGCGATATCGTGCGGAAGCTCTCACGAGACCCGCTCCCCGAGCCTGCACGCTAAAGGCTGTTCACGATAAAGTGAACACTTTTGCAATCAACCATAGAAAAAAGTCACTGCTCCTACCTGCACATATTTTAACGGGCGCACTGAGTGACATTCGCCCAGTAAAGTTGGTAACGATGAAGGGAAAGTAGTTCCATACCTTAACATCGAATAAAAAGTGTTAGGTTACCTTTTGTTATAACTAGGGATAGGAAAAATTCGTGAGTTCAATTACCTGTTGACTAGACTCCACAGTCCTGTGTACACTCTAGCCTCAGATGTTTGTCCATTGGCTGCTGACACAGAGAGTAGCCAATGTTACTCCACACCTGGCGGTATGGCACTCGCTACCTGTTTCCTTGCAAGTCTGCTATTGGCTCAGAGTCATCCAGGGCGTGTCTAATAAACTGTTATCTAGTTACAAATGTGACTTCAGTGTACACATGTTTGACGCCTATATTGTCCTCAAATGAATTCGCGAAATTTTTCTATCCCTAGTTATAACTTAAAATATTTCTATCGCTTTGTTTTTTTTTAATTCGTCTAAGTGTAAAAATTAGAAGATTTTTTTAATATTTACATTTCTAGTAATTTACAGTTTCGCTTGACCGACGCAAGAAGACAGCGATCAGGCCCATGGCGAGTGATAATTTTGCATAAGGCGGAAGAACACACGACGTGCATACAAGTAGATCCTAAGCAGGGCTTTCAAAAGCGCTCAATTTTACCGTGTGCAGCTTATAGCAGTTGTGGAGCTTTCTTTGGAATACATATTCAACCATACTTGTTGCCGCATAAATAAAAACGAGTGAATTTGTTATTGTTTTACTCCTGCAGCTATGGCTCGCGAACAAACTTCACTCACGACATCATGAGTTCATGCAAAGTGCCTGATCGTTTTGTTGTTATAACTGGAAACTTTGTTCTAAATAAACACGAATATTAACCACAATTTTCGCTCTGCTCTTTTAAAATCAGTAAATATTTCTCGTGGTTTTTTATTTACAATTTATTCGTGTTACGCTCTTTCTCAAAGCACAATTTCTCTACCACCCTCTTTCTGATTGCCTAAAATTTCAACCTTGTAGGAAACCTTTCCTCGAAGTTTGCACGCGACAAATTACGAAAATGCCTATGAAAACGGGCAGCAGATAGTCAAATTTACCACAGAACCATTCTGACAAGCGGCCATGCAGTGAAGAGATTTGGGCAGCTCTTAACATCGAAGTCTTCAGATTCTGCGAAGGTGAAGCGAGGTGAGTAAGGAGCAGCGCCAGAATGAGGGTGCTGGGGGGAAGCGGGAGATCCCCGAGAAAACCCGAAAGCCAGCGGCATCGTCCGGCACGATTCCCACGTACGAAAATAATGGGCGCGATCCCGCTGGAGATCGAACACGGTTCGCCTGTGTGAGAGGTAGGCAGGTATAGTTCATTCACGGTTTCTTCGGCCTTTTTGAACCAAGTCTTTGAAAAATCTCCCCATGTATGACGTGTTTAGTCGTTTCCTAAATATTCAATACATCACAAGCGTTTTATACTTCTGTTAACATAAGCGTTACTTTTTTTTCTGTTAAATTGAAGTGTTATTCAAATGCTATCTATAAATGATAACGCTTCACTTATAAATAACTGTGAATAAAAACAGTGAGAAAACATGTGTGTTGGTAGCGCCTAGTAAGAAATAGTTCTTATACAAAATACTGTTACAACAGAGTGCGCACGAATCCGGCGCGTTGTCCCTCTGGTGTAATCTTCCAGACTTAGTTAAGCTTAGTTTGCACGAGGTGGAGGAATATGTTGGAAGTAGAACTTTAGCAGGGCTTCAGAAAAGGCCGAAGATACCGTGAATGGACTATAGTCGGGCTTAGCGTCTCGCCGACAGCGAGGTCGTTGGAGACGGAGCAAGGAATTGGGGAGGGAATGTGAAGGAAGGCCGTAGCGGGAATTGAACCCGTGTCCTCCCGAATGCGAGTCCAGTGAGTTACAACTGCTCCACCTCGCTCGGTACCTTTGTTTGGGGGGGGGAGGGGGAGGAGGCGAGTAATCTAACCATCACACCACCGTGGCCCCGCGGCCATGCCGGCTTCCACAGAATCATCCGAGGACTCCAAAGAACCGATGTTTCCATTACTACAAGTCCTTGTTCGGGTAACGCCTCGAGAGACTTCAATATTCCGTCCAGGCCTGTACTTGTTCCCTTGTTGCAGGAAGCGATGCCGCTCCGCCTGAAACAAGTCCACATCGTGAACGAGCCGTACATCTTCAACCTGGTGTTCCAGATCTTCAAGCCCTTCATCAAGGACAAGCTCAGGGGCAGGGTGAGCGAGTTCCGCCTCAAGGGCGTAGGCGCGGATGCTACACACATGCTATAGTTTTGGATAAGAAAATTTCGCGAGTTCAGTGACCTATAGGCTAGACTCCTCAGTCCTCTGCATACTGGAGCGTCAGCTGTGTGTTCATTGGCTGTTGCCCCACACCTGGCAGTTATGGGATTCGCAAAGTATTGCCTTGCATATTTGTTATTTGCTCAGAGGCGTGCAGGACGAGTCTAATAAACTGTGATCCAATTGCGGAGGTGGCTTCACTGCAAATGTGTTTGAAGTCTATCTTGTCCCGAAATGAATTCGCGAAATTTTCCTATTCTTAGATATAGTACATGCCGGCACCCAGGCTCTCACTTAACACTGTGTAGTTAGGGCAAGACTTGTTAGAATATTTCTTTCCCCTCAAATAGACTAAACTGGTCCGGGTATACTTAATCAATGCCATATATCATAAGGATTTTAAATAGGAACTAAAACAACATCAACAAGGAACTTTGTGAATGAACGACAAATTTTTGTATAGTCACGGAAATCAACACGATGGGATATGCACTGGTTGGAAAAACTCGGCACTCCATTGGTTGGCAGCCGGCCAATACGGAAAGACCGGTGTCGTTTTGACCAGTAGAGTGGCGTTAGGTGACTATAGGGACCAATAGAAAGCGGTGTCCCTGCAGCGGTGTGGATATAGGTGACTAACGTCTAGCTTGTCTTTAAAGCTGGTGAAAGTGTTCCGACCTCAAAGTGTTAACCCTGTACTACTCATAGACAAGCCATAAGGACCACTAGTTTTGACCTTGTGTGCCAAGGTATCCACTCTGCTGGACAAATACGTTAATCTGGAGTTTTTTTTTTTAGTTTCTTTGGCGAGATAGATTTTTTCTCCACAGAATTTTATAGTTTGGACAAACTTGAAACCTGTCAGTTATAAATTTTGGGTACCTCAAAATCGTCTATCGAGAGTACTGCTACCACTCCGATATTTTTTTGCAGTTCAACGTTCGTTTGCCAGTAGCACTGTGCAAAGACAGTCTACATTATTTTTTTACAAGTCCTGTGGAGAATGACCTAGAATCGAACCCGAACCTCATCGACATCATGGCTCCAACATTTCAGACCGATAGAGACGCCTTTCAACCACTCGGCGATCGTGATACCTGGTAATAAAGGTTTATAAATTTTTAATTTCATATTCGCATGTTACCTTTGCCTATCAGTATATGCAGTAAGTACCACATAATCGGTTAAGTTGGTAGCGAATGAATTAAAATAGTTCTCAATACTTGAAGTTGTATTGTGACTGTCATGTTCCAATTTACAGCTAATGAAGTTACTGAAGTTAGTATTAATTTATTTATTCACGTTATAGTATGAATTCTCATGTTAGTAACTGATCTACATTCACAACATTCCCGAGGCTTCGCTTGGATGGGGCGTGGATAACGTGATGAGGCCCGTGATGGAAGGTTACATAGAGGGCAGGAAAGTAGATCTTAGGCAAGACTTCCAAAAGTGTTCCCTTTATCGTGAACAGTCTTCAAACTTTTAAGATGGCACAAATGTATAGGTGCCGAAGACAAGTTCGACGCGAGCTGTCTATATTCTCCAACACAACAATACCAGTTGTGTTGGTGGATATATTTCTACTTACCATCGTCCTATTGGTCATGGCTACACCGGGACTCGCTTACTGTACTCTGCGACATTCATTATTGGCTAGCTGTTGGCCAATGGAGTCGTGTGTTGACTGTGTACCAATTAACGTATTGCGACAAATGTAACAGGTTTCACAATCCCTCGTGCTCATTTGGAAAATTATTAAAAATAACAGTTTTATTCTTACGAACTGGAACGTTGACTAGTTATAATTCTTCACTTAGATTCCAACAAAGTATAGCGAAACGGTAAAACTATAAGAATGTAAGTTTTATCTTTAAAAAAAAAAAAAAAAAACATAAACGTATCCCCGAATATAGACTTGCATATCTCTCAAAGGGTTAGGAATACAGAAGTGGAGAGATATCCTAACTTGTTGCTAGAGCCATGCAAAATTCGCGTCATTATTTGGCATCAGGTTGAACTTCACAGCACTGTATATACCAGAACCGGTGTAATTTCTCCATTGGCTACTTCATTGATGTGAAGCCACTCCCTTTCAGAATGAATTTCACGTGATTGGGGAACCCAATTGTGAAGTGTTCATTTATTGGCGCATAGTTACCCAAGGCATGTCAAATAAATTACAGTCCAATGAAAACTTATTTCAAAGGTGCACGTGTTTAAAGTTCAACGTGTCTCCATATAAATAACGCAAATTTTGCAGGTCTCTGCTTATTGCGAACCCGAGTCAAGCACACGCCATAAAGATGGTCAAACCGAGTAGCACTATGGAGGCACGTCGTTCACCATTCAGCTCCTCGAGACTAACTTGTCAGACGGTGGCCTGACCAATAAGGAGTTTTCCGTAACGTGCGGCAGCCAATCGGACGCGAGGCCCGCTCCCGCGGCTCCGCGCGCTGCCAATGAGCGACCGAGTTTGCTTGCATCAAAGGTGCTGCTACGCCAATTCGCTTCTGTATACGTACCTATTCTGTAGTGACATTTAGGGTTCCACCCACCCGGTGCTTAACTGCGATTCAGTGTTTGAAATCCTATTTTTTAAAAGAAACAATCAAACGTGCCCCCAGTATATTTACCTACGAAAATACGTCATACACCAGACGAGGAATGAATGGTACTTTAAATTTACCACGCAAGCTGTAAATATTATTTTGGAGACCTCCATCATAGTTAAAAACGACGTATTCAGACTGACGTATTCTAAAACATGCTAGTCGGACGCAAGTCAAACTACGAGTGAGTGAGTGAGTGAAGAGATATGGGCGGCTCTTAACAGCAAGGTCTTGAGAGTCAATGAGGGTGAATGAGGTGAGCATGGAGCAGCGCCGGAGGGAAGGGGCGGGGAAACGGGATATCCCCGAGAAAACCCGCCGACCAACGGCATCGTCCGGCACGATTCCCACATGCGAAAATCCGGGCGACCCGGCAGGGGATTGAACCCGGTTCACCTTGGTGGTAGGCGAGCGGGCTAACCGCTCAGCCACCGTGGCCCCCAAACTACGATAGGAGCCTGTATTGAACTATGGTTGATGAATGAGTGTGTGTGTGTGTGTGTGTGTGTGTGTGTGCATGAGTGCCGATTCGGAGTGAGCAGTTGGGTTTCGACACAAGCTCTTTGTGCACGGGGGCGGGGAGGCGGGGGATGTTTCTGGTTACCGGGCATCCCCCAAAACTAAGTCCTGCACAACCCGAGCGCACTGAGACGAGGAGGCAGCTAAGGAATATACCGCCATGCTTAATTTCATCGAATAAGGACATGCGCAGACGCGAAATGGTAGTTAGCCGTGTGAGTGAGTAGTTTAGTGTAGTTTTCTTTTAATCTTTCGGACAGCATGACGGTTTCTAAATTTCAAAGTTCCCGGTGGCACCTGAGTTCAAAAGAGCCGATTTAGCTTTTTGTTTGTGGGGGCTAAAGTAGTCTGGTTAGAAAGCAGAGCTCCAGGTATGACCTTTTAATAGGTATCGGCCACCTGGAGGGGAGGTTTGGAGAGGCCAGCGCCGGTTCCACCGAGAACTTTGTATTGAACTACGTTACAGACTTTTCATCAATGAAATTATAGTGTCCCCGCTGAAAGTTTGACACACGTACACTAACAAGCGGACACTAGCTGCGCCCAATATACCCAGAGTTTATGATGTGTGTAAAGTAGGGTTGTTTTATATCGTAAAAATTTAATATCGATATTTTCCCGAACAGTTACTCGGTATTTTCGATGTGTCGATAATACCTAAATTATACATAATACCGAAATTATCGATAATACAAAACATTTATATAATACCGAACATTTAGATAGTACCGAACATTTCGACAGTACCTATCATTTCGATAGTAGCGAATACTTCGATAATATCGAAACATCGATATAACGATATTTTTCAAAGTTACATATCGTTCGATTTATTATTTTTCATATCGATAATTATGGATATATCGGTATTTCAAACAACCCTAGTGTGAAGGCGCTCTTCGCATGGCACGCCAGTTTCGTTCGCCTTTGCGGTATGCAGCCTGCAATTTTTTAAGCTGGTACGTTAAGTTGAAGACTCCCGGAACGGATTTGCTAACTTTAGTTTCAATTAAAAAATACTAAATTAATTTTCTCAAACATTTTGCTACTGTAACTTTTTTGTTTATATTAGCCTATAGATGCTGTTGTTTGAATTTCGAAATGGTTAGAATTACCTTGTGTGTGGTTGTGTATGTGTATATGCGTACGTTTTACTCTATCCGAAACCCATGTACAAGCAAACAAAATAATAAGAAGTTATCTTCACGCTTTCTGCATAAAAACCTTTGAAAAATCTCCCCTTACATGGCACATTAGGTCTATCCAAAAATTAATCATATATTACAAGCGTTTTATTCTTTCCTCAACATTAAATTGCTTCGTTTTTTAGTTAATATGAACTTTAACTTCGTCTATACATTGTAGCATTAATTTCTTAGCCAATACGTATTACAACTTTGGTCGTTTCCTAAAAATGTCGACGATCATAAGCGTTTTATACTCTCTGTGACATGTATCTCATTATGTTAAATTGACCTTTCGCTTATATTTTATCTATAAATTATAATATTTTATTTATAATTAATATGAATAAAAGCAGAGAGAAAAGAGGTGTATTGGTAAAGCCTAAAAAGAAATAGTTCTCGTACAAAGTATTATCAAACTGAGGCACGCGAATGGGCTTCGTTGTCCCTTTGGTGTAATTTCATAGACTCGGTTAAGCTTTCTTTGCATGTGGTGGAGGAATATCCTGAAAGTATACATTTAGCAAGACATCAGAAAGTTTGGAAGTAACCGAGAATGGACAATATCCACGAATGGACCATAGTCTAGGCGGCTCGAAAGTCAATGAAACCACTAACCAAGTTATTTGCTGATTATTGCAATGGCTGAATTTAATTCATTGAATAGTGATTGCATCTTAACTCCAGGGAATCGTTCTACTTTCGCCTCAGAGTGAATATGGGGGTAGAGTGCACATGTCATCTGCACAGTAACCATCTCCGTGTCCAACAGAGAATTGCTCTTTCTCCCTACAGAACCATATACTGAAGACGAGGTAAGCCGCTTGTTCGTCTTCTGCCCACATGCCCAACACTGACCTACCCTAAAGCAAAACAACTGTCAAAGTCACATGATTAACAATGTCGAATGCGGATATTATATCTCAATTTTCTGAAGACAAGCACTATTATACGGAAAAAATTATTTTATGAATTTGAATTAAATCAAACTGCATTACAAATTGTTTAGGGAAAGTTACGTCCCAGAGCACTTGTTTACTAATCGCTGTTCTAACCTCGAATCTAATCAATGCCGTTTTTTTCTAGACACGATGGCAGAAAATCAGTTCTATGTTGGGACTCGGAGGTTGGTTGTGCGCATCCAGCGAGATCGATCTACCTCTTCTCTTGTCTTTGTACAGAACAGTCAAGAACAACGTGCCTTATTATTGGATAAGTGATTTTATCTAAATAACATATAATTCGAGACCTGAAGAATTCGCGGATTCATTTTGGGACAAGCTACAATTCCGAACACGTGTGTTTATATAACTTTAGCCATTGGTCCACGCGGTGTTTGACTCCTCCTGGGGGACGCTGGTCCAATCGTCGCTCTCCACTGCGATAGCATACAACCAATGCGCAGTTGATATAGGCATGTTTGTACGTAAAACTGTAGTCTCTAGCCCGCAGGTCATTGAACACACGAATTTTCCAGGTCTCTATATATAATATGTACAGGATGATTCGCAATTAGACCCACAAACTTCGGGAGGTGAAAAAATAAAAGGAAAACATATATGACACTTTATAACTAAACGGAATACTAAGGGAGGTACGAGCCCTTAAAAAACGAGGTTTTAAACCTTATTTGTGCTAAATATCGGTAACGAAGTAAAATACATTGACAAACTCTCGGAACATTATTGTATGTTATCGGGACCTTCAACGTAGGAGACGATATTTTGCACAAATACGGCTAAAAATCTCTTTCTTTTTAGGTCTCATGCCTCCTTTAATATTTGGTTTAGGTATAAAGTATCACATATGTTTTCCTTCCACTTTGTCATGAAGAATCACCTCCAGAAGTTTGTCGGTCTAATTGAGAACCCTTTCTGTATGACAATCGTAGTGACGGTGTTGCGAAGGATGCAGCGGGGAAGCGTGGCGGAATGATACAGAACGAGGAGGATAGTAGATCTTGAGCAGAGCGTTTGTTGCAGATGTTCTTCCACGGTAAGAACATGACGAGCCTGCACAAGCATATGGACCCAGCCTTCCTGCCGGCTGACTTCGGCGGCAGGAAGCCCAAGATCGATTACAGCAGCGCGGACTGGTACCCGGTGATCGCCGGCCTCAGCGAGGAGATCAAAGGTACCGTGCGCATGCCTTATACTCCGCCGGCTTAGCCTGCGTGCCACGATGAGATTATTCCTTGCAAGCTCAGGAGGAAGCTCCCACGAGATCTGCATCCAAGCAGTTATGGAAGGTCCTTTTGGAATAACATATCCGACGATACTCGTTGCCGCGCAAGTAAAGACGAGTGCATTTTGATATGAATACGTCTTTAAATTGGCAAACCATAGTGGGAAGCAATCCAGAAAATCCGATGATAACAAAATCGGGGGATAGAGTTTGGCATTGCAGCTCCGAATCTATCGTCTTGTTATTGTTCGACATTTAAAAATCAATTGCACCACTCGATTGCCAAAGGATGAAAGAATATGTTACGTTGAGTGAGGACTGCGAAGTATCGTAAATTGGAGGGTGGAGGGGGGGTTGGGAAGCCGCAATTTTGAGTTAGTTTCGCCGCGTCTCAAAACTTCCGCGTGGTATAACTTTTGACTAGGAGAAGCAACGGCGCTCGTTTAAGTTTCAATTGACAGCTCTCGTCAAGATCAATCGGTCGCGTGTATAAAAACATTTGTTTGGCGTGGGTATGGTGAAATTGTATGTCTTTAATGTAAAAAAAAAAAAATTAAGAAAACAACACAATTTCGACCTACACTCGTCAAAAAGCCAAGTCAAAGAAATCGTACACGGTTAGAAAGAGCATCTCAAAAACAATCCAGTGATACCCATAAAACCCCATATGAAGTAAAGAGGTGACGGAAACGTAAAATAAACACCAAGGCGTCCGAGCGCGTCAACGTAGACGTATTCACGCAAAATAAACGGCCGTGTCCCCAACACAGCCAAACCCAATTTTTTTTATGATTTTTTTTTTTTCTGCAATTGTGGTTCAGGTACAATCTACACTCTCGACTTCAGTGTTGTGCGTCTGCGTGTAGAAACTAATCTCTTTGTTGTCACAACGGGGAGTTTTGTTTTAAATAAATACGAATGTTTACCATAATGTTTACCCAATTCAGTTTTAGAATCAGTTGACATTTTTGTGATATTTATTTAATATTTATCAGCGTTTAATTGTCTTGCGCTCTTTATCAAAACAAAATAAACTAAAATGACTCCTCCACCCCCTCAATGATTGACTAAAATTTCAACCCTTGTAGGAAATCTTCCATCGAGCATTGCACACGACCGATTAAGAAAACGTCCATGCAAACGGCCAGCAGTCGGCCAAATCTTCCACAGAACCATCCATACAAGCGGCCATGCAGGCTCGCTGGAATCTTCCAAGGAATTTTCCATCGCGGTATACCCGCTTTACCCTCAAAGTCGTTCTTGCAATAATGTATTCATTGACTTCATGTTGACATGGCGTTAAATCTTCCATAGAACCATCCATACAAGCGGCCATGCAGGCTCGCTGGAATCTTCCAAGGAATTTTCCATCGCGGTATACCCGCTTTACCCTCGAAGTCGTTCTTGCAATAATGTATTCATTGACTTCATCTTGACATGGCGTTTTTATTGCGAAATTAGCCCTCAGTACTTTGCAGTATCTCCACATTTTTTGAACCGATTAACGTGTTTACTTGTTGCATTAATACGTATCACGAGCGTTTACTTCCCGTAACGTTAACGTATCTTATTTTTGGTTAAATTGACTTTTGATTATACTTTAGCTATAAATTATAATATTTCATTTAAAATTTATTTTAATAAATAACAGCGCGGAATATGGGTAAGTTAGTAATGTCTAGTTAGAAATAGTTTCCATGCAAAATATTATTAAACTGCGAGTGTGCACAAATGCTGTCCGTTTTCCCTTTAGGTGTATTTTTCCTAACTTAGTTAAGCTTCGTTTTCATGAGGCGAGGGATAGACTCAAACACTTGTTGACTGTTTTTCGAACAATGACATATTATAAAGCCACAAATCAATACATATACAAAAAAATGTTTTGAAATTTATGAAGTTTTATACTGTAAAACCCTTTGATTACGGAATGTCCAAAAATAACAATAAACCCTACTAATTTTAGCCGAATTTCATTTTCTGAAAGGTTCCTGCTAATTTTTAAAAGAAAAAATTTAAAATTTTTTTTTCAAGGCATATAAATTTTCAATAACGTAGAGTTGTATATAATATAATTTTGTCAATTTTGATATAACTACTTTAGCATTGTTCTGATTTTGTGTCTCATACCCCTAATTGTTTGCAAAATGTTGGGAATATTCAAACATTAAATTATAGGCTGTTTCTATTATTTCTGCACATGAAAGTTTCCAACATTTTAAATGTCTCGTCAATAAATCTAACTCCATCAAAATATAAAAGTTGTTCAAATGCAGTTCTCGATTTCATGTCTTGTAAATTCTCTTAACTGCGAGACTTTTCCATAGCCCTTAAGCCACGGTTACGCCTACTACAGGCAGTGTACGCTACCAAACACAAATGTTCAGGAGAAAACAGAGAGAGAGAGAGAGAGAGAGAGATGCCTCGAACAAACGATTACAGAACAGGGCGACGGAACTAAGAAACAAGTTGTATGACGTCATATTCTGTGTTTGTGTGGTATAGTCTATTTGCGGTTTCTTCGCACTTTTTCTCATCAAACCTTTGAAAAATTATCTTGTATATGACGCTCATGGTATATCTTGCATAACAAGCATTTTATATATACTTGTGTTAACATAAAAGTACATAATTTTTGTTAAATTGAACTTTTACCTATTTTTATCAATAAATTGTAATTGATATGAATAAAAACAGCGAGAAAATGCCTATTAGATGTAGTTCTCACGGATAATAACATTAAGCTGAGTACGCCGAAAACTGTGCGCTGTCCCTTTGGTGTAATTTTACAGACTCGGTCAAATACTGTTTTCATGAGGCGGAGGAATATTATGGAAGTAGAAATTGAGCAGGGCTTCAGAAAAGTTGCAACTTTTCTGAAGCCCTGCGCAATTGTAGTATAATAGCCGATACATACGGACCCGCAAAATTCGCGTTGTCGCGTTGGTTGCAGACTAAACTACGGGACGTTTTATATTCGTTTGAGGGAGCTGTGCGTGTGCAGTAGATTAGGTCGCTCGCCTCTCACTAAGGCTGGCCGGGTTCGATTCCCGGCGCGGTCGCTCCATGATACCGCACGGGGGGGGGGGGGGGGGGGATCGTACCGGACGATGCCGCTTGGTCGGGCGGCTTCTCTCGAGGTTCTCCCGTCTCCTCCCGCCCTTGCTTTCCGGTGCTGTTCCACACTCGCCTCACTCCACCCTCATCGGGTCTCAAGACCTCTCTACTCACTTCACTCCACTTCAACGGTAGATCCCTCCCTGATGTACAGTCACGCGGTCACGCAGGTATAGGCTGTTCACGGTAAAATGAGCACTTTTGAAAGCCGTACTTAAGAACTACTTGCAGGATCAATGTGTATCATCCCACCTTACGTGAAATTAACATTGTCATGGGCCTCATCACTTTATTCAAGCGTCAGTCAAATCGAAGTGTGGAATTATTATAAAAGTAAATATTTTAAAAGTCTGCTAATTTTTACACTTCAATGCATTAAAAAAATATAAAGTCAAAGAAATAATTTTAAGTTAACACAAATGGTTACCTAAAACCTTTTTATTGGATGTTAAGATAATGAACTACTTTCCATCAATCGTTACCAACTTCACTGTGCGTATGTCACACAGTGCGCCCGTTAAAATACATATATTCAGGTAAGAGCAGTGACTTTTTTCTAAGGTTGATTTTAAAAGTGCTCACTTTATCGTGAACAGCCTTTAAATGACGTATATTTCCCAGTAGCCAATAAAATCACTAACTTATCTAATGTGGCATAGAGAAATGAAGTCTAGACCATAGACTAAAGATGATGTAGACCGTTTATTCGTCTTCTACGCATGTACCCTACACTGGCCTACCCCAAAGGAACACATCTGTCAAAGTCACGTGGTCAACAGTGATAAACGTGTTAGTTTATTTCTTAATTTCTGAACAACACGCACTATTACATGAATAAAATACTTTTACCTATTTCGATTTAATCAAACTGCATTAAAAACTGGTCAGAGGAAGTATACTTACATCTCAGAGCATTTGTTTACAAATCAGTTTTCTAACCCAAAATCCAAACCATGCCGTTTTCGCTGGACGTGTTGGCAGAAAAGCAGTTCAAATGTTGGGACACGGAGTTTAGTTGTGCGCAGCCATCAGCGAGATGGGTCTACGTCATATTTAGTCTACGGTCTAGACTGTTAGCCAAATTTAATCACGAATTCTGCAACACTCTGCCAACGACAGTGGCTTCAGTATACAGCGGACTGTAAAGTGTATGCATCTGTAAAATCATTTCGCGTAATAATTGGGGCTTTGCTGTAGTTACTAAGGTACCGAAATAACCCCCTCCCCCCCCCCAAAACACAAGGAAATAAAATAACATTTTAATTACATAGCCAAATGGGCTTTGCATCTTTATTTTCCGAAGATTTTAAGTCTTATCTGTAACGCGTACACTTATGAGAACGACATTCTAAATTCATATAAATGTATTTACTTTTGTGATTTTTTTCCCCCCCTCAAAGTGTACAATGAAAGGTTTCTTTGCACTGACAAAGGACCTGTTTTGAAGCCAGGCAACTTCATATCTTACAATATAATCTGCTGACTCAAACAAACCTTCTCTGTGTGTTTCTACATCTAATGCATGGCAGGCAAAACATTATAAAATATATGTTTTTTCTTTTTTTCTCTTCGCTAATTATATCCGGTGAATAATTATGCTCACATCTCGTTGGGTGTTTAATCAATTTTGTCATACCGACATAAATATTTGACTCGCACTGTGTTGTAGCGTGCATATCTAGTATGGTGTAAGTTTTTCTCTAAGTTTTATTTTCGTATGGGACGAAATAAGAAAAAAAAAAAACTAATAAAAATAAACTCTTGATGTACTTTATGAAGTATGTTTCCGAACGTACGTACACTGGCAGAAGGGTTTGTTTCTAGCAACAAAATATTCGTTTGTACAGTGGCAGTAAAGCATTTTGTTGCTGAAACCAAATTATTTTGTTGTTCTTATTTGGTGGCCGCAAACTAATATTCGGTTGGCGCAACTAAATATTTATTTGGCTCTACCTACATACAACGTTTTCAGTTAATAACTTACACAAAAAAAAAATGAAAACCCATTGAGATTCGAACCTAGATTGTATGCTCCCAACTGCTACGCTCTAAGCAATCCAAGCTAAACTGGCTACTCAAGTAAGTGGAATGTTTTTAAATATATAACAGTTCGAATACTGGACAACGTGCGCAAATAAATATTTCAAGTTTTGCAGCATTACTTTCTACTTGTTTTATTAAAATGTTTCTTATCATTGCCGAGCATAAAAAATTAACTAACGAACTCTGTCACTATTCTAATTATCACAAAATGTACAACAAACTCTCAGACTGTACTTCCGAACGAAGGCAATCAAAAGAGTGGCCGAACAAATAAATACAGTTGATTCAACTAGACAGTCTTATTTAATTTGTCCCAACACGTAGGTTTTTTTTTTTATTCAAGCGTGTATTTTGTAAAACGAACAAAATTAATTTGGTGGTTGTCAAGTTGTTGTTGTTGTGTTTTTTTGTCAACCAAATATGTCGGGGCAACTAAGATATATTTTTGGCCCCAAACAAAAAAAAAATTATTTTGTTGCTTTTCTCAGTGCAGGCGTGGGCGAAAATAAGTGGGGTTTCTGGTCATGTTTCCTGGCTTTTTCACACGGTATATGTCTTGTTGCCATGATGTCTCAGCACAGCTACTTCTCCTTCTTTTTTTTTCCAGAATGGAATAGTTTCCAACTCGCGAGCTCCTAGTGGATCTCCGAAGCTCCAAAGACTGACGAAGCCTGGAATCAGCCATCCCTCCTGACCCATCGCTCAAGGGTTGCCTATCTCCGTGTTCCTGATATTCCATCCGCCAAGCTTAGCCATTGGAACAAACTACGAAACAGATTCATTCCTTAAAGACTGAAAAAAAAAAAAAAAAAAAAACTTTATGTGTGTTTTACTCTAACATTCCTTAGGTGTCGTGAAGCATATGCAAAGCGAGGTGACAATAACTGAATAAGTAACTATACACACAGTTAAGTTGTCCCATACTGTAGTTTTTTCAATTTTTTTTTTTTTACTTCTTCTAGGTAGAAACAGATGCAGTGTATGATGTTTACGTGTTTTAAAAACTGCATGTACAGAAAATTAATTATTTTTATATGTAATTATTTAACATAATTTACGAATAAACAGATTTACGGGTGTATAATAAATCCAACATTTATACTCATTGAATACACGTGTGGAAAATGATGGCAATGTACTGTCGAATAGTATTTTTATAATTTCAATAAATATGATAACTTCGCATGATGCTTAACTTTCATATTTTTCACTTCCTTGCTTCCTGTGACGAAAAAAAAAATTATATTAACAAACTATTAGGACTATGGGGTTTTGTGAAATTCTTTGCCGTCTGCTAAAACATACTTTAAAAGAAAATTACTTTATTTTTGCACACAAAAATATGCAAAATTCCACCGTTTAAATAAAATTCCATATTTTAAATTACTGTTGAGAACTCCAACTTTGTACATACTGAATCACCTTTACAAAAGAGTTCTGAACAGCTGAATCTGAAAAACTGGGGTCCAGATGAGTCAAATACCTTACATGTTTACGAAAACTTAGGCAGTTCAGTTGAGGTCGCCAGTATTGCGGATTTGCAGAATCATTTTATGCATACTATGAATAGAGACAAAATTTTGTAGTGTTTTAAGGCAAATTTCTTTTTTAAAAACAATAGATTTTGGTGTTATCTCTTTTATTATCTTAGACACCTAAATTAAAACTTCATTACTAAAATGCTGTTTTTATTAGAGCTAAAATTTTACTATGTTATTTTAGCGCAAATTTTTCCATTAAGATTTGTGGATCAATTGATGTTGGATTCTTATATGCATATTTGCATTAACAATTTTTAAAAGTTTATGCAACTATATAAACACAAGCGTAAGCATTTTATTTGAACTAAGGTAACATAGATCATTACCACAGACAAAAATAATTACGTTTTAAGTTTTAAATGTTTTTCCTAACTATTGTGTTCAGGTTCCTAGACAGTGTGGCCTATCTCACAGGAATGGCTCGGGTATGATTTTATAGAGAGAACACACTTCATCATGGATTTTTATTTATTTTTTATTTTTTTTATCTGATACTTATTGATCTTGTTCACTCAGCCTGGATGTTAGCAACATAAAATGAGTTGTTTCACTTTTCATGGTCTAGTAACATTGAGCTCTGAATTTAAATAATTTTATTATCACTTGTTTTATAGTTATTGGAGTACAAACTACATATTTTGTTCTGTATTTTGGTTAAATTCTGTTTTATTCTGTGTTTTAATTTAAATTTCCGGTTTGGATGGTGTATTTACTTGCATTTCGGTATTATTTCGATTTTATCTCTACTCGCTGTATAATCTTGTCATTAATAACTAAGATATTAACTTTTTTTTGCCCTTTTATTCTGTAAATTGCATAATTTATAGACTGTTAACGGATAATTGAGCACTGCTTAGAACCAAATTTTCTTAGCATACTGTATCCTGCCACCATATATTAATTTATACTGCCATGTACCGGATCACTTTATTCATGCGTCAAGTAAGTAAAACTAGAATTTTTACGGGCATTTTGTTACCAACATGTCAGTTATTACTCTCACGTGTGTAAAAAAATATAAATCAATGAAATAAGTATGCGATGTCCACAAATTTAAACATCAGGCGTTTAATACGACATGGCATTTTGCCTAAGCACAAATGATTACAAACAAGGCAGTTTTAATTCCTGTATTTTTAGCAATAGAAAAATACAAATTACAGACGGCGCCCAAACAGTTGATTACATTCCAGTTGGCGATTATTAAAGCTGCATTCTCTTTATCCTAGATATATACAACATATTTAAAAATGACAAAAAAGGTAATACAAAATGAAGGAAAAACCAATGAATTTAATAAATTAATTAATTGATTACTAACTATAAAACATTTCAAATAATATGATATGCAGATCTCTACTGAATTACATTGGTTTAAAACAATTAAAAGTTCCATATTACCAATTAAGCATACATCTGACTAGACTTGAAAATATGAGCTACAAAAAAAAAAAAAAAAAAAAAGGGCAGTTGGATGAGCCCAGTAAAGCATCCCTTTTATAAAATGACACCCTAAAATATCATATTAAAAAGTTATATTAAAAACGACGTTTCGGCGGAGGCTGTCGAGAGACCCGTCAAAGCTCCACCGAAATAAAATGTGATTAACGACCGCAATTAAAAAGTTCAACTACTTCCAATACGAAAGTCGTGGACACGAAATATATGAAGAATTGAAATCATTCTTGGGGTGCAAAAAAATAAAATAAAAACTAGACACTACGCATTAAAGCTGGAAAAAACACAGCAAGACTAGAGTTTTAGTTAGGCAGAAAACAAATTTGGGCTGGCGGCCGAGACCACAATTTTGAAAGAAAAAAAAAACACACTGACTTACCGCAGGCCCAAGACCACACAAATACGCCACACAAAACATTTTAAAAACAATTAAAATAGACCTAGCTGACACACAACTCGCTGCACACGACTCCCCGTTTCAAAACGCTCAACCATTTCGGTGGCTCGGACGACGAAATTAAAATACGCGGTGCCTCAACTTGGCGGAACGTCCAAAGGACGACAAATTTAACCGCTTAGACCATAGAATAAAGATGTGGTAGACCGCTTATTCGTCTTCTGCGCATGTACCAAACACTGACCTAACCGAAAGGAACACAACTGTCAAAGTCACATGGTCAACAAGGATATCACATCATTTATTATATCATATTTTTTTTAATTGCAAGCACTGTTACATTAATAACGTATTATTAGCAGTTTGAATGTAATCAAAAAGCATTACAAATTGATTAGGGAAGTATTAGAACATCTCAAAGCACTTGTTTACCAAACAGTTTTCTAACCTCAAACACAATCCACGCCATTTTCGCTAGATGTGTAGGCAGAAAAGCAGTGCAATGTTGGGACACGGAGATTGGTTGTACGCAGTCAGCGAGATCGGTCTACCTGATCTTTAGTCTATGGCTTAGACAGAGATGCAGCTCTTCAGGTACTCGTGCTGACGGCGACCGGGCGTGTGAGCACAGAGTAGGTAAGTACATAGAAGCGAAGCGGCGTGGCGGCTTCCTTTGATGTTGGCGTGCTCATTCTCTGATTGGCTGTGCGAGGGCTCTGGGAACGGGCCTTGTGTCTGATTAGCTACTGCGTGCTACAAAAATGATACATTTCGTATTGGCTGGGCTTCCGGCTGGCAAGTAAGCTCCCGGGCGCTGATTGGCGGACAGATTTCCGATGTGTGACTGCTAACCAGTACCGCCATCTTGCTGTCACGTGCGGCTGGAACCCGCGGTGTAACCGGATATTTCTCTTCTGTATTCTGGAGTATTCTGTGCTGGGAGATTGTTATATACCGAGCGAGGTGGCGCGCCCGCGTACCCACATCCCGGGGAACCTGGTTCCAATCCCAGTCCGGCCATCCTCACTTCGGCTTCCCATAGCTTCCCTAAATCCCTTCAGGTTGTTCTATTTTAAGTTTTTGAGTTTATAAATCCAATTATTATTTAGCTTAAAACATACATTCGTGAGGGTCGTACTCAATGGGTTAGAGCTACTCTATAATTGACTCAAGGCTTACCCCTTCCATGGTTTGACACATTATTTACCTCTTGGGATTTACACATACTACATTAACGGGAAACATATCGTAGAAGCTAGTACTTTATGCATTTAAGTTATTTTGATAAAGCCTAATGAAACCTACTTACTGGACCGATCTTTCCCACCTTGCATGTTGCCGAAGGTTGGTTTGTGGACGGGCTACGGCGGTCAGCACCTGGAAATCCTCCTGGCTCTCTGGAACGCCTTCCTTGGTTGGTGTCGAGGCGAGAACAGACATCCATCCCGTCGTGTCCCTCGCCTATATCATCCCACCGCGGCCTCATTATTCGTCCGGCCATGATTTGGCAATGGCGCGTACGTTAGAATGGCGCGTTCATGCAAGATCTAGACATGGCTTGCCACAGTTGTCCATTACATAACAAGGTGGATGCTGGGATCGTTCCTCACTACATGCCATGGACTGTTCCTCCCATTTCTGTCTCCCTGAGCAACTTGATACGTTTCTAACGACCTCGCTGTCGACGAGACCTACCTAGAAGCTTGTCAGTAAGTGTGGCGGTGGAAATAGTCTATGTACGGTTATGGACAGGGGTTTTATTCCGAGGTTTGATTTACAAAGTGCACAATTAACTACGAACTAACTATACATGCATGAACTGTCCGCTATCTTGCATTCCCACCATTTTTAGTGATTATCTACGCTGTTCTTTACCTTGAAATTGGTGTGTCAGCCATGCCATCTTGTTTCCATCCGCCATTTTGTGTCGGTCCACCATCTTGTTTTATTCTATCTTTCCCAAGAATTCTCCATCTTCCCGAAATGTCTGGAATTTTCTCTCTAAAGACGTGTAAGTTTCTCATAAATTAATTTTTTCCCATCCAGCGTGGGTTGCCGCCATGATGCCAAAATGTAATCGGGCACATTGGGGCGAGGCTGTATCACCCAGCAACTCTTGGACTTTCAACATTCTAGCAACCAATCACCGGTCTGGATACTGTTTGTCAAACGGCTATTGCAGCCTTCAGTTCAGTATTGGACTCGTTAAATTATATGTCAACTGCTATAAATGTTGTAACTGCTTGAAGTGGTCATTTGTAATGGGAGATCCAATAGGACTCTACTGGGCTTTCGTTGTCACTTTATAGATGTGAATACAATGGCAACATATTACACAAAGGGTAAAACTTTCTTTTAAAAATAGCATATAGTATTTCGGTTATAAGTGGATCTGTGATGTTTCATAGGATCCCTTAATGGAAATATTAATATTTCCCTGCACGGGCATTATTTATGTAACAAGATATTAATATGAATAGTGTTAATTGTTGGGAACTATTTCTGCTTGAGTCGACCAGGTGTAGCACCACCCTTCTTCTCCTGCAGGCTTGTGCACCCAGAAATTTGAATTTCTTGTAATATTTTCCTCCGAGTTGTGTGCTAGTTTTCCCGCTCCGCATAAGCCAGCAGCCTTCAGTGCCAGACCCGCTTACTTGTATTGCTGAACAATGCACATGCGTTTGTACTGAATAACATTTGTGAGCATTGAAGTAGATTCATTTATATTCTCATTTGTGCTACAGTCACTTTGACGGGTTGGGGCCTAAGGAGTGGGAATAAAGATGATCTTATTTACAGTACAAGATTTTAGAATGTTTGTAGAGTAATGAAGGGTGCCAGAGCACGAGAGACTCATCCAGGGTGTGGGTCGTTTGCCCCATGGCTTCTCCTGGGATCACCCCATGACGAGGTGACATCGTCGTAATGATACAATAATCCTGTTACACCTACCTAACGAGAGTGTTGATCCTCTCATACGCCTCTAAATATTGTGAGATTGTTAAATGGCCATCTCACATGGCTGGCACACACAATAGATTAAGACACTGTTAGGAGGTGCAGTGGGTAGAAGACCCTAAACATTTATACTGCAGTGAAGTGGCCTGCATTGATATAAAAACAACCATTTCTGTCTAAATTAATTTTAGTCGCAGGATTCCTCCGGATAGGCACGTACATTGGATTGGTGGCTATGGTGTACTAGCAGCCCACACAGAACAAAGTGGCACATGACAGATGAATATTATGAGGTATTTATGCCCCTGGCATGGTTTGAGCAGGCGGAGTTGAGTCTGCCACGGCCTCCGGCTAACGAAAGAAAGAATTAAATTCTGGTCAACATGAAAAACTATTGATACACTAAGTGGTCATCATAGAGAAGTTGAAGTGCCCGGAGGTGAGTGGGTGCGACATGTCCCTACTGTCAATAAGAGCTCGGAACTAACTGAAAAGTCATAGTGGAGTCCGCGGGGACTCCAGATCAAAATCATGCGACCTGCGCTTCAAAATACAATGGCACTTTTGCAAAGGAAATAAACACATACAATAATACTTATCTTATACTAAAAGACACAATAAACCTTGGCAATTTATTTGCGTAAGTGAATTAGGCATTGAAATAAAATGGAATGGAACAATTAAAACACTTAAGTAATGTAATTTAGATTAGCATCGGCACTCTTTTTCCCAGTCTGTTGCATGTTCAGATGGGTTGTTTACATTTTGAACACTTTGGTTTTAATAAAATTATAGAAAATCTCTTGCACCATTATTTTTGTATATTATAGTGTATGGCTCGTGGTGGACTAGTCCACTCTCACCCCAGGATAGATGTGGGTAGCTATCGTCTAATGTGCAACAAACATGGCTAGCTTTTTAGGTTGTCAGATAAATGTGACTACACACAGATTTCACGATTCCCATATTTGCATGGGTCGTTAGCACGCTCACACTTCATGCAAGGGAACGTAAACATGGAATGCAGGGTGAGGGGGGCACACAATGTGTTCCTGGAACACTGCAACCATTGTGACCCCCTCGTTACATTCTCTTCCTCGGTGGTATTTTTATTGGGGATGTCTCTTGGCGGTATTGATCGACCCGAATTATCACGCCCTCGATAGATGTGCCTTAAGGGTGTGAAACTAAGGTGATCACCTGACTCGTACAGTACCTAGAGAGTAGCGGAGGAGTGGTCTGTTGTACTCTTGTGCACATCGCCGGCGTCGGGAGTCACGGAGAGGGTGACTGCCGCATACTTGTCCGCAGTAGAGGACACATCGTAGCTGCACTGGTGTAGCACAACGAATTGGCTACGGGAGTATGGTTATTCTCTTCAAATGGCACAAAATAGATTTTGTTCTAAAGTAGCTGAGATATGTGTAAGATAATTTACCATGTATAGCTTTGTCCTTTTGCTTGGCCGGTTCTAGATTAGGAAGTATCCTTAATAAGTTCGGTAGGCTGTGCAGTAATGAAGCCTACATTGTTTTTGTTAAATAAATAATGAATATCACTTGCCACTACTCAAGCAAGATCATTAATCTAAAAATGGAATTGTATAATTTAAACGTAGACACAGCAAACAGAAAATTGTAACGCATTTCAAGCAAAACATACTGTAAAACTTACTGTGAAATACCAAACGAAACGTATTACAGGTAATCACTTAAATGACTCATTTGGTACTGTTTTGTACGCCTTTGTTACAGCCAGCAGTGCTGCTCTTTGAGCACTAATGAGTTTCCTCTTACGATGTACCAATTCGGCCCTGTGGTACCACACCACAAATAAGTAAGTCACAATGGCCTCAAACACTGCTCTGTATATTATCCTTAAAGTTTTATATTTAAGGCCCCAGCTCATATTCCCTATTCTTTGCAGCTTGTGGAATACCACTACAGCTTTCCTGACACATACTCAATGTGCTTGAGTAAACTCAGCTTGTCATCCATGATGACTCCCAGGTATTTACATTGATGCACATATTTAACTGGATCCCCACCAAAGTGTACGGTCGGTGGCCTTTGGAGCTTCCCCTTTAGCAGCATGGTCTTTGCCTTCTCCATAGAGAATTGTAATTTAACTCTTACTGACCAGTCCTGGATCATGCCCATTACTTCTGCTGCTTTTTCTTCTAATGATCTTCTGGAGTCACCTGATATCAGCACCAAGCCATCATCCACATAGCCAAAGACTGTACACCCAGGCAGGAAAACCGCTCCAAAAATCCATCAAACCATGTGTTCCATAAGATCGGCCCTAGGACCGCTCCCTGTGGACATCCTTTTGTTAGCTGTTTCCTTGTCTGCAC
Organism: Dryococelus australis; assembly: GCA_029891345.1. Classification (NCBI taxonomy): domain Eukaryota; kingdom Metazoa; phylum Arthropoda; class Insecta; order Phasmatodea; family Phasmatidae; genus Dryococelus; species Dryococelus australis. The sequence continues at coordinate 26,660,814 of CM057008.1, read as the reverse complement.
AGATTTGGCAGAGTATAAACTTCACCTATTATTAAATAAACCCCGAATGACCCTATAGATGTTCGCTGGACACCTTTTCTGTTTTAACTGATACATCACTTCCGACCACCAGACTTTGTCGAAGGCACCAGAGATATCCATGAAGATGCCGAACACATACTTCGCAGTGAGTCTATGTTGCTGTATCTACAAATCTTCAATTTGAATATCACCTAAGTCATTATCATGACCATTCTTATAATACCCAAGTAAAAAAGTTTTTACTTGGGTATTATAAGAATGAAGGTATATGCTCATGAAAATGGAATATGAGGTCAGGTATATCCACATTAATGTGGATTGGGCGGCTTTCTATCAGGCACTGCTGCATCTGGCAAAGAATCTGGCACTTGTCATCTACCATATAAGCAAGACTACGAACAGTACTATTACTCAAAGGATAAATATTATGAGTGTGTACTGTCCCACCTTAAGGTGTTTCCCTAACCATAGACCTACTTTTTTTTCTTTTTTTTTTCTCATCAATGGGCTTCTTCAAGAAAACATAATACAAACCGCCCTCAACTTCACTAATGTACACACTAACTCTACTCAACATTGCTTTTCTGAAAGTTCCAATGACAGCCTCCTCCCCCTGAAAACACAGTAGTGTCACCAAATTATGTTTTAAAGTCAGTTTTGTACAATTTACTATCATATTGACCAGACCCATTTTGCCACACAATGTCAACACCAACTTTCGCCTTCAGGACTGCTACCCCATGCTTCTGAACTGACATGACTGGAAATCGAAGGATGTCCTGTGGACAGACAAGGCAATGCCTGCACCAGTGCCATATACCTCTAAAGCCATAATAAGCCTTTTGTTGACCAGGTTCTCGAAGACTTTGCCCAGTGCCGGAAGCAACCTCAGTGGCCGGTATGCTTTAGGGTCATCAGGTTTCTTATCATTGTCTTTACAAAGCATTCTTGGACAACCTTTATTCCAAGGGGCAAGATACACACCGATCCGAAGTCAGTCATTGTATATCCCAAGTAGTATCTTACATACGGTGGGGGAGTTGCCCTTTTGGTTTTACCAATGGTCAATTTATACAGCAGACAAAATGTGTCTTCATTCCCAGTTTGTGTTACGAAGTCTTCCCATGGCATAGCCTTCTTCTTCTGAACCCTACTAAAGTAAGCCTGCTTCTTATCCTTGTATCTTAGAGAGAAATGCTGTTGTTCTTCTCCCCGAAGTCCATGCACCTTTCTAGTATCTTTCATCTCCAACTCCAGCTCCCTGTCCCACCATGACAGATTTACGAACCCTAGTGAGGTCTTATGGAGGTTCTCTTAGCAGGTGTCCTGGATAATCTTGGTAATAGCTGCCACTCAATTTTCCAGATCATATTGTTGCAGTTCAAGACTTCTTTGCAGCTTACTCAGCAGTGCCTGATAGAAAGCCGCCCAATCCGCATTAATGTGGATATACCTGACCTCATATTCCATTTTCATGGGCATATACCTCCTTCCGCCATATATCTGAAATACTATCAATATGTGGTCAATGTAACTTTCATCCAAGTATTTCTAGTGACTGACATAGTCCTAATCTTATTGTTCGTAGCAGTAATATCTAGATATGGCTCAGTTCCTCTTCTTCATTCGCTACATCCATAATGTTCATCAGAACAAAGTGCCTGACAAGCTCTCTGGCTTCATCAGTTTCTGGGAGTGCCAAAGCTCTGATTTGACATTAATGTCGGTATACTAGTAGCAGCAAGAGCACGAGGAGTGATGGCGGTAACGAGATGAGTGAGTAGGCTGGCTCGTTCCACTTTCACCGGTCACGTCGGTGGCCACTACCACCCTGGGCGTGCCTGACTTGCACTAACATTGGTAGCCACTACATCGACATGCAGGCCAACCAGTAGGCCCGTATGCTGTATGGCCATAGCAGCAGGGGAAGAGGAAGAGTCCCTCCTGTGTATAGTAGCACACAGCCAGCAAACATTAAGAGGAGGGGGGGATTTGACTTCTGATTGCGTCCATAGCCTAAAGATCGTTTTCCCTGCCGTACACCTCTACATCGCTGCAGCAGGCATCAGCACACTACAGTGTTTTGCTTCACATTGCCACTAGTGTAATAGTGAGGCATGTGTAAGGAGTGCAAGGTAGTGCAAACATAGTGAGATGTAGTGCAACATGTAGAAAGTAGGATACCCACAAAGGGCTTATTGGCTCGTGCTGACATGGTGTAATGTGGTCAGATGAGGACTGAAGTTAGATTAGAGGAGTGGTAAATATAAAATGTTGGAAATTAAAGTCTTGGATTTTTTGTTATCCAGGGCGCCAAGCATTATTCTCCTCAGGGTCGTTCTGCCGACTCCATGGCATAATCCCTCCAGGGATTGGAAGTAATCCTCTGAAAATTATTATAAGTTCTTGCTTGCAGCGTTGTGGGATATCAGGGCTCCCCACACGCCCGTACGACACTTTATTAATGTTGCTGTTACGTGTGACCATTAGAAACACTCATTGTACTCTTTGCATGCTTAAGGCGAAGTTGGCAAGAGAAGGCCCTTACCTTAAATGCCTTGCGGCTACCTGAAATAAATACCAGCTGTATTTTGCATTACTGTTCAATTTATTAGGTATCAGTTAACACACCTCAGTTGAGGTAATGTATACTTGCTTGCTGAGCCAAACCTGTCAGCATGGGTAAAACAGCAAAAATATATATAGTCACAATAGTAAAGTTGTACGAATAAAATCCACCCATGCGATGCAATCTGTGGGTGGTACGAGGGGCAGAGTCTCGGGCTGCAAGTTCAACAGTGGTTTCGTTTCATAAGTTAAAAGTCTATTGCTGATGAAAATGAGTATGCAAAATTTGATGGCCAACCGAACACACGAAACGCGAGTCCGACATAACACACTGCACCCCTCGGAAGATTAGCTATGACTAACTTCGAAAATGCGACGTGATGGCCAATTGGTGGGCCAGCACCCTGCGTGGAACTTCTTGCTAACAACACACTTGTATTACTGTTACTGTGCTTGCTTCTGAGATGCTCAGACATTCCCGGTGAGCTTGTGCTTGACACTGTCCACTACTGATCGGAGTTGTTCCCGAACCCACACATAACAACTTTGCACAATCGGGCATTTGTTGAATATATCGTGTCCGAGAAGTGTTCCTCACTTTTCTCTTGAAGTACGGTTCCATGGTTGCTCATGACGCTGTTGACTGCTGGACTGGTCTTATGAGTGCATTTGCAGAAGCATGTGCCCATTTCATACCAGTCTACAATGTCAGTTGATAGAGAGCATAAACATTGCAAACACCTTGGGGGTTATGCACAACAAGGTATTTCGCCAGCCATGGTTGTTCGTAAACAACACCACGCGCGTGCACGAGCATGGAAACGTGGATGCAGAAGCACAGACACAAAAGCATAGGAGCACAAATGTGCGATGTGAGAGTATCGCAAGCACACCGATGTCCTGTGTGGGGTATGCAGGGGTACACGGATGGCGGGGGACACAGCTGACCGCCAGACATGCTGCGAGCAGATAGCGCGGAAGGGAAGAGATGATTTCTTTTCTCCTCCCCGCCATTCTTTTTCCTCCTCATCCTCCTCGCCGTGCTGCACGATGCAACATGGGTGGAGGGGGAAGTTTATGCGACTCACGCTGTGTCCTTTGTCTCGCTACTGTGACGTCATGCCATTATCCAAAGATGGCGGCTCCTCGCCACTTTCTCAATGTTTACGTATGATGTGTACCACGTTTCCTAGCCCTAAACCATAAACCACGTCTGAAGAGATATCGCCAGAACATCCCGGCACCACAGTCTGCACCGTGACTACAGCCAGTGTAGCAAGTGTGTGTTCCGAGTTTGATCCGAATAGGTATGCTGTAAAGTATGTATAGTAGTGTTTTTGTTTATGTTTCTCTCATGGCCCTATAGTGTTTTATTTATGTTTTTATTGTTTGTGTTAATAAGTGTATAATATTTTTCTCACGAATTTTTCTCTTCCTGTACGGATTGCCATGTTATTGTTTACGTTCATGACCATGTGGTCTCGAACACGCCGCACTGTGTGCACCAGTGCGACGTCAACTGAACACGTGTCATTCTGTATCAGCCAGTGTATCGCCCGTGTGATTAAGTGGTATGTTTTGTAATATTATTTAGAGGGTTTATTATGTTTTATTATATCAATACATATTTTTGCATCACCAGAGTGTTGACATGCTCAGAGTGCAAAATGTAAACAAACTGCGCAACCACATGGTGGGACTCCACACACGTGGAATATTCATGTGGTAATTGCCTTTAGTGTTTTATTCTGTGTGCTTACTTTATATTATTATAAAATTAACAGTACCAAAGACAGTATGCTACTGGATAAAGTCAGTATCCCTGTTACGTGGATTACACACCAAGGAAAAATTTTCCGTAACATATTAGCCACTTGCCGAAATCGGCCGAATAATAATAAGTATTCGTTTTATGTAATATTTTCTTCCAGAGTATTGTGATTGTGTTAAATGTCAAAAATAAATGATGTGGAAATGAATGCAGAGTAGTCCCAGCACGAGTAGGGAAAACGGGAAAACTGTAAGAGACTAAAGTGAGGTTAGGGTCCTTATGTGGTAATTTTACATATATGTTTTTATATATTTTATTTTTTCTGTAATATTGAATTGTGCCTTTTAGTGTTGTGTTTGTATGTCATGAAATCCATCTAGGGTCAAATCCCCTTCATTTCACTTAATTATTATATTAAATTAAGTTGTTGATCACATGATACGGTGGTGGGAGTTACAGACAGGAAGGCAGCAGCCCACTGCTATGTTAGTCAGTCGCGTCTTAGTTACTGCGTGGGACAGTCGTGCCGCCTGACGTCCCCGGGCATTTTACCGCTTTGATACCGATCATGTAGTTTGCAATAGTTTTTTAAGTAATTGACTGGAACCTTTGTTTTTTTCAGCCCGGGGAGTGCACTGTTTCACAGCCCGGTCCATTTGTGTGTGGACAAGATGTAAATACCTAAAATTTCTTGTAAGCATTTTGCCACTTTTTCCTCATTTTTTGCGTGTACCCTGATATAATGGGGCAACTATTGTTTGTGCTCTTCGGAGGTAAATTGGAATAAAATAAGTATGTTCGGTCACTCGACTGCTTTATTATTTTAACGGCCACTTCTTGACGGCATAACCAGTAATCGTATGTTATGTTTTTCATAAGGCGTAAGGCAGCCTATAAAACACTGGGAGTGAGTGAGTGAATGACGGTAGCTCCGATAACACTCACTAGACTAGGTATTTTGGAATATATGAAGGATGAATACTACAACTTCTGCAATGAGATGCCAGAAATCGAGGGGTGCCACATGTAGGGCGTCGGCCACACGCCCCAACTGTACTCGTGCTCTCTACTGAGAATGTTGGTGACCCCCGGACATCCATTATTGTATCTTTCTCCTCGATGGTCCAGCCTAGGAACATAACATAGCAGGATTATATATGTTATTTTTTATATTTTAATTTACTTTTCACATAATGCAACTGTCAATAATGCAAGTCATGTCATAAATTAGAACTGTTTCGGCTAGAGGGCAAGCCGCGGCGAGCCCATGGGTAGAGTGTGAAGTCAGTCAACGTGTAGCAAGCAACGGAGGTGGAGGGAATGTATTCATCTCCGGCGTTTTCCGGCGAACGCCAGGTGGCTATCAACATCTTGTATCTGGACATTAACAGTAATGTACCTTAATTCATCAGGAACCTTTTCTTTCATCTACCCACCCGGTAACCCACCTCCACTCCCTGGTGGAATAGCATTGCCTCGGGGGCTTCAGTCTTTATGTAAACCTTAATTGTCGCAAAGCGTTTTTACAGTGTTATGGCATAGCTGGTCATAATAGCTTAGAGTGTTTTGTGTAAAGTGCCCTCACCAAAGAGATGAAATTTTAACGTAATAAATACGGATGTGTGAATTGCCGCTACATCATTTATTGAAGTCGCATTATGTATGTAAGGGGATTGGCCCTTACAATACCAGCTCATTCAATTTACTTAAGTTATTAAATCCGCAAGTGTTCTGAGTTTTGTTTCGCATTGTATGGGCGTGAGAAAGGCCCTGGAGGCCCACGTATGCATGTGTAATAAATAGGAGTTTTCCCATCAACATGCACAATGGTGAATAGCTGACCGACGGCTATATCATTTAGTAAACAACATTCATCTGGAGCAGTGATTGTCAGGGCGGAGGTCAACAATTCATCTTTCAACAGCGAGGAGATTGGTCCTGGGTGGAAGGCCCGCAACCCCGAGGTTGAGAGGAGCAGAATCAACATTGATGTCGCCTGGCGACATCTGGCGCCTTCCAGGTATGATCATTCCTTCATCACATCATCACCACTCCAAAAAATCCAGTCCACCTTTTCCAGCATCCTGCGAGTGTCAAATTGGCTTTCCCAAGTGAGGCCATTTTCCTACTGCCAAAACTTTCTCCAAGTTTTTCCGCCAAATTTCCCTAATTTTCCCGGAATATCAATTTTTCCCGCATTCTTCATGCCCACAACAGAGTGAGGGTGACAGCAAGGAGGCAGCAAGGGCAACGGCGGCATCGGGACGCCTATGGGATGCTGTGAAGATGTTTGAGAGACTTTTCAACATTGTCAACAATCAGCAGGCAACACCACAGAGTAAGCCCCGCCATTTGGAAGATGGACAGCTGCGAAGAAGAAGCGACGGAATGGAGGCTACCCTCCCTCATTAACTGCACTCTCCATGGTCGACATCCAGATGACCCCTTGCACACATCGCACATCATCTGTGACATCGGGTCGTCAACCCTGCATTGGGTAAGTAGGCCACCTGGGCTTTGAGAGGGGAGGGCGATCCCTGTTCCCCAAACATGCGCATCCACATTGGATCACCCGTGTCTACTGCGCACATGGCTTTGTTAACAAAGAACGCATGGCTGGCAGGACAACTGATAGTACGCCAGCACTGTGGTGCCCTGAGTGTTTACGACCTAAGGTAACTAATGAACTGTCATTAAGTTCAAACCAATGCTGTTGTAAGGCCAGCCCAGTAAACACCCGCACTGGTGATAACAACGAAACAGACAGAGACAGTAGCATTGAGACAGTGCGGGACAGGCAAAATTTTCAAACCAAACTGAAATCTGAAAACGAACCCTCTCCAAATTACAATTTTCCAAAATATTGTGACAATTAATTGCGCAATGGCCGCGGTACCATTGTACTCCAGTGTGTACCGTGTGATGCAAAAAATATCACTAGGAATGCCTCAGTGGCATGCAACAGAATTTATTTGCAGGACTCACATTTGTTTGTTTATCATGTCACACGACATCACCCAAGTTGAGGCAGGGCTTGAATTGAGCACAAAAAGGAACCACAGACACCCCACGTAATCAGGTGTTGGACTTGTTAGGACAATGGGAAAACGATGTAGCAGTGAATGTGAACAGATATCTTTCACAAATAATATTAGCACGAGATGATAACAATGTGTCAGGTGGAATGGCACAGAGTAGAGGAAGGGAATGACAGCAGAGATGGGGGGAGAGCAGTGTGTAGCTGAGGTGTCGCGCGCTCTCCCCAAGCATGTGGCGAATTTAAGCAAACTCTTGCCACCCGAACATGTCCCAACAACCACATTGCATACATGCAAACCGCCCATGCCATTTTCCCCACCACTACCACACATGTTTCCTACACCTGTCTTTCCATCAATTGTGCCAAATTACCAATAAACTCTTCAAAATTTCCCACTCATTAATCCGTACATAACAGTGACACTGCAAACAGAGGGAATGGAAAACACAGTTTGAAGCGGAACCACAGAGACCAACCTACCTCAAAACCCATCAGGACCGACAATTGCAAAAACACCATCGAAGTTTCAAACATTGCCCACGTTCGCAGGTACGCCTGCAGAAGATCCGACAGTATTCCTAGCCGATTGTGTATCCTGCCTTACCAGGTAAGGGGTAAGCCGTGATGAATGGGCCTGCTGTGTTGGAGCGCAACTGTACAGAGATATGTGCTCTTGGTGGACATCTCTAAACCAAAAGGACTTCAGTGGGAGGAGTTTTGACATGCTGTCCAATGGATATTTAGAGGAGATTTCATTTCCTCACAGGCCAAGAGCAGACTGACTATGGAAAGTCAACAATTGGGCGAGTTATTAACTGCTTCCATTACACATAAAAGTCAACTTGTCAAATGTTTCCATCCAAAATTTCACAAACAGGAAGTATTTGAAGTAATTGCAGAAACAGCTCGACCTGAATTTAGAGCAGCCTTAATTCCTTTGTTAAATGGAACACTAGAAGATTTAATGCATGCCACAATAATTTTAGATAGAATGTATGAATCAACCCGTCGTGATGTAAATGGGGTAAAATGGTGACACGAGCCAAGAGATGCAAATGTAAACAAACATAGTTCTGGCACATCACAGAATTTTAAACAACATTTTTGTTGTAATAGTGAACCAATACAAGGTAAACAGTATAATGGGCCACAGCATGGGAAGTGATGTAATGAAAAAATGCATGGTAGCAAGTACAAACAGGAACACAAGAAGAGCAGAACCACAAGAACAAGGTGTCAGAAGCTACAATATCGAAGTGGAACAGGTAATGGTAACCAACAACAGCAAGAATGGAATCCGGATTATCCACCCCGACACCCATGCACGTACTGTCCAACTCCACAGTACCACTAGCATAATAAATGCCCGAATAATCCGTACATGAGACAAATTAGGGAAGTGGCAGAAAGTAAACAACAGGGAAACTGGTTGCAGGAGTGAAGGAGCCGGACACTTCTGACACCCCACGCACTAAAATTTGGACAACAACAAGCACGAAATTAACTCCACAACAGGCACTAGTACAACAAATTAGCAGCAGCCATACACAATTAATCCGTATTGTAGTTTCTATAAACGACCAGTTGTGCCACGCTTTAATTGACACTGCAGCCCCACAGAACTTCATACGACCACACATTGTACGCAAGCAGGACGTGATGCCCCAGACCATGTGATTCGGTTTGTCACGAATGAGCATTGTAGTACGGCCATGGGGCAGGTAGTAGTGAAAGTTCAAGTCAGTGACACTGGGATAACAATGACTGTCATTGTTACACCAGAAATATGTGAGGAAGCTATTATGGGGATACCAAGGTAAACCGAATAGCACACAATAATGGAACAAGCTGCAAAAAGGATACATTTTGGTGCGAAAGAAAGATGTATGGTGTACAATCTAGATCACTGCCCGACTGTAGCCTACCCTAAGTAAAGCTAGAGGATTTTGACAACCAAGTCCCGTGCGAGTACAAGGCTGCATTTCAGCATGTCCTTGACGAACGCCCGGACGTATGAAGAGGAAATAATGCATTGAAATGCACAACCATCGCTGATCACGCTATACCACTTGCCGACGAAAAACCAGTCTACACTAGCCCGCGATGTTACTTAATGCATCAAATGCAAATAATCAAAAAATAAATCCAGTAGATTCTCAATGATGGTGCGATAGAGCCAACGGACAGCCCATTCGATTCCGCGATTATATTAGTCCCAAATCAGGATGGGACATGGCGATTTTGTGTAGACTTTCGACAGCTGAATCAAATAACATGCAGCTGATCTCCGCCATATATAAGTGTGAAGGACGCACTGAGTACATTAGGGCAAGCCAAAGTTTGGGTGTCCTTGGATTTGAAAAGTGGATATTGGCAGGTGCCGGTAAAACTCGATGACAGGCCAAAAACAGCATCACGGCTCCTGATGGCTAGGATTTTCAATTCTGTGCCTTGCCAATTGCGTTGAAATATACACCAGCAACATTTCAGGCAATGATTGTACGTGCGCTGGATGGCATTATTGTAGAGTATACGCTGGTGTATCTCGATGACATCATTCTTTGTTCAAAAATCTGGGGAGAACACGTTCATAATTTGGCAGTAGTCTTGGAGAGGCTTGGAATCAATGACCTCACATGTTCGATTCATAAATGCCATCTGGGGAAAATCATTATAGACTTTCTTTGCCACATAGTAGATCAGGAGGGAAAACAGCCGAATCCAGAACAATTAAGGCTCATTGACAGCTGCCCACAGCCCTAAACGCTGAGAAAGATTTTCGGATTGATTAACTGGCTACAGGAACGTATCCGAAGTTCGCAACAATCACCACAACCTTGATGGCTCGTTTATCAACACAGAAAAGATTCCAGTGGATGAGCGATACGGAAATAACATTTTCGGACATTAAGAGCGAATTCAGATTGTGTCCGACACTGGCATGTTACGACGCTAGCAAGAAGCTGTACCTTCAGACTGATGCGAGACAAGCAAGACTAGGTGCACTATTGTACCACGTTGACGACAGTGGGGAGAAACATGTTATTGGCTTCGCGAGCGCGAAACTAGGGCCGGCTGAAAGACGCTATGACATGGACGAGAGGGAATGCTTGGCAGTGATATGGGCAGTCAAGAAATACTGCACATACCTCGAATAACAACGGTTCACACTAAGGACAGATAATAGGTTCCTTGTGTGGTTACACAGCATGCGAGAAGCTCGGAGTAAATTGACGTGATGGGTGTTACATTTGCAGGCCTACGATTTCACAGTGGAACATGTGCCCGGAAAAGAGAATTAAGTGGCAGATGCAGTGTCACGGAACTCTAACAATGGGGTAATTGTCAGAGATGAAGCAGGATGGGAGGACATTTTACCATCAAATTCCCCTATGTAACTCAGTATCGGAAGTGTACTTGCAACAAATCACAGCCATCAACAATGACAGCTTTATTATCAACGTGTACAGAGGAGTCGTTGAGGAACAACGAAGCTGCAGGTTCGCGAAGGAGAAGATACAACAATGTGCACATAAGGAAGTACAGGGGTGGTGCATAAGAGACTAAAGGTTGGAGACCTGTTTGGTTCAACAGCCAGGGAAATGGAGGGTGTATGTCCCCACGTGTGCAAGGGATCATGTGTTCGCTTATTCGCACTGTGACAACGTGGCTGGACACCCAGGTGTTGAACAGACGGTTAGGAATGTACATGGCAATTTTTTTGGCCAGGTCTTAGCAGGGATGCGAGGAGATACGTGCGACAATACAAGGAGTGCAACTTGGATAAAATGTGTCGCACAAACGGGCACAGTTTGAGATGGTATGTTTGGACCTGAAGGGTCCGTACCCCAGAACGAGGGGAGGCAAGCGATTTCTTGTCATGATGACCAACAATTTTTCATGCTGGGCAGAAGCATACCCTACTAGCAGAGCGAAAGCAAGAAACATATCCACGCTCTTAGAGGAGTTTTTTCCCGTGCTGGGGATTTCTGCGTAACTTGTTGAGAGATAACGGTAACACAATTTACTGGCAAGAGATGGAGAGACTTGTGTATGAGATGGTGTGTTCACCATGTCACAATGGCTATCCACCACCCGAGGGCCAACCCAATGGAATGTAGAAACTAGGAGATCAAAGCGCAGTTATGGCTATGTGTAGGATAACACCACGCCACTTAGGTGGATCATGTTCCCGCCATTCTTTACACGTTGAGAATACGTGAAAATGCAGCAATAGGGAGTTCACCTGCCGAAGTCTTGTTCGGCCGTAATATACGTATCCTGGGGGAGGCAAAATGCTTGCAGCGAGAAGAGAGTAGTCAGTTGCCAAGTACCGACACGCAAAAATGGCAACGACAGATATGTTTGAATGAAGTGAAGCAACGGAAGATCATTACACGGCAAAAGGCTATCGGTTATAAACCGACCACCACCAGAACTGCATGAAGGGCAAGTGGTGTACGTACAGATGCACCTGCAATCAACAGTAAGATAATACTTTTGTGCAGGGTTAGCAGCACATGCTACAAAAGTATGTATCGACCACGTGTATATCAGGGCGACATCCAGGTAAACCCAGGTGCCGTCGATGATGAAGTTGGTCCCAGTGTGTCCCGACCTCACTATGGTGCAGGCTGTGTCAAGCTCGAGGAGAAGCAAGAGGAGATGCGAGGCATGCCAACACTTCAAGGGGGAGATCCCGCAGAGGACCCACCGGTGTGCCCTGATGAGGAAGCACCACCAGACGTGCCACAGAATGAAAACACAGCTCCAAGACGAGCAGAGGGAGCAGGAAGGTGCATTCATGTATCAACAAGATGCTAGAGGAGAGGAGGGAGGTACACAAGAATCATTCGGTGTTGAAACACCCCGCAGGGAACCTGGAATTCCTTCATAGCAAGTACAGGAGGAGCAAGTGCAGGAGGTGCAAGAGAAGCAAGGTGACTATGCGCGAGTGCAAGTAGAAGGGACGCAAGTATATAAGCAAGGGGATCAGGAGCAGGCAAATCAGCAGGGGTAACAAGTGAATACACAGGTTGAGCAAGGTCAAAGTAATCATGCATGTACAAGTGTTTTTGCAGGGGCTGTTCAGCCAGGTCATGCCTGGAGGCAGCGGATTTAGCAGTAGTACAGCAGGAGCGAGGAAGGGTACAGCAAGGGTAGTGAATCAGGGAGTTCGCTTTGCCTTCGGCTGTCACATCAGCGGGCACACCCGCCACCGCCGTGGCAACAATACAGATATCTGGGGTTACCTTGCAGGTAGGGGTAACCGCCAACATTGCAACGTTCAGCAGGCCCACAGGAGCGGCGGTACCACTTGCGGTCACGCAGGTCTGCCCACATCTGCAGTTGCTGCCAGTGACATTGGATGGCCTAAAAACGGTCTGGAAGGGAGAGAGGGGGCGTTTGATGTGTGTCATGTGCCTCCACTCCTAGGGGGGAAGGAGATGGCAAAGGCCAATTAATCTGACCTGGAGAATTAAGGCATAACTAAAGACTTGTTACTGTTGTTCCTATTAAAATGTTTACAGTTTGTTTTGTGTCTATTGTATTATTTGTTTTATTTGCAAGGTAACATGTCACTATTTATTTCCATCCTTCACAGAGTGTTTTGTCCATCTCATTTCATCAATGTTTATGAACCAGGATTATTTGTAATGTTTTTAATATCTTTATTTACTTGTTCACATAATGCAACTGTCAATAATGCAAGTCTTGTCATAAAGTAGTACCGTTTCGGCTAGATGTCAAACCACGGCGAGCCCATGGGTAGAGAGTGAAGTCAGTCAGCATGTAGGAGCCAACGGTGGTGGAGGGTGTGTGTTAAGCTCCGGCATTTTCCCGCTCATGCCAGGCGGCCATCAACTTCTTGTATCTAGACCTTAACTGCAATATACCTTAATTCATCAGGAACCTTTTCTTTCAACTACCCACCAGGTAAGGCCCCTCCACACCCCAGTGGAATAGCATTACCCCAGGGAGCTTCAGTTTTTTCATGTAAACTTTAATTGTCACAAGGCATTTTTACAGTGTTACTGCATGGCTGGTCATAATAGCCAAGAGTGTTTTATGTAAAATGCCCTCACTGAAGGGATGTAATTTTAACATAATAAATAAGTGTGTGTGAATTGCAGCTACATAATTTATTATTGTCGCATTATGCGTGTCAGGGAATGGGCCCTTACAATATTTGTTCATTTTATTTACGTACGTAATTTAATCCGCATGTTTTCTGAGTTTTATTTTGCATTGTATGGGCGTGTGGGAAACCCTGACAGCCTACGTATACATGTGTAATAAATATGAGTTTTTCTGCCAAGCTCCACAATGGGGAATAGCCGACCGACAGCTCTATCGTTTAGTAAACATCATTCATCTGAAGCAGTGCTCATCAGGGCGGAGGTCAACAATTCAACATTCAACGGCGAGGAGATTGGTCACAGGTGGACGGCCCGCAACCCCGAGGTTGAAAGGAGTAGCATCAACATTGATGTCGCATGATGGCATCTGGTGCCTACTGGGTATAATCATTCCTACATCTCATCATCACCGCTCCAAAAAATACTATTCCACCTTTTTTCAGCATCTCTTGAGCATCATATAGAAGCGAAATTATATTGTGTCTCATATCCACACTAGGGCCATGTTCATCCACTTCATTCCATTTTGTGTCATGCATTTTTATTTTATTGTGATCACATGACTCACATGGAAACATTCAGCCAGTGAACAGGCTCTATGCCATCCTTCATTAGTAATTGAGTCTTGGTCATCTCGTGGGGCTGAAATGGCATGTGTTCTCTCAGGATCTGCACCTTTGTGTCTTATCATGTAATTGCAATAGTGTTAAATTTAGTGTACTGGAACATATGATTGTTTTTCACCCAGGGAGAGGGCCTCCCCATACCTCGGTCCATTTTGCTACACTGTCACAGCATAATTTCTGCAACTTAAAACATTTAGGATTCGTGCCATATTTTTTTGTGGAATAGCTCTCCGTGCTAAACAGGATATTGGCCATGTCAATGCGCCATTGGGGAATTAATGTAAATAAATGTTGTGTCATCCGTCTATGCATGCTTGACAGTTGTATAACCTGTTTGTGTTATTTTTCTAAACACTATCAGGCAGGAAATAACCTATAACAATTTCCTCTGGAGTGAGTAAGCCTTGAAGGGGCTGATACATTTCACTAGTCCAGGCATTTTTGGATATAGTTCATCAGTACCAGCAAGATGGTGAATCATTAGGGGTAAGGTGGTGCTGGCCGATGACACCACAACCCTAATCAACTTGTGCTCACCACACTGGTATGGTCAACCTGATAAAATATCGACGAGCAATTTTTACTTTCCACAAAACCTCATTTCCCTGGTGACCCAATCCCAAACCCCCCTTCACACTGTAAATTTATTCCATCAAATTGCTTGCAAAAAGTTTGTCTTATAAAGTTGGGCAGTTATGGCATGATAAAAACTTCATAAACACCACCATTTTTGTCTGAGAATGTAGGGTGACTTCAGTTTCCTCTACACATTAGAAAATAGGACCGGTTCTAAAATTTATTTGATGTTTGAAATTATCAGCCAATCAGATTTGTAAACGACAAAAATGAATGTAAAAAACCAATTGCTGGAAACGAAGTTAGTTATTAAGATAATTAATTTATGTAGAAGCTGATCGTGCTTAAATCTTATTTTAAGTGAATTTGCACATATTACTAACTCCTGGCATTCATTTCACTGTGCAGG
Source organism: Dryococelus australis (assembly GCA_029891345.1). Lineage (NCBI taxonomy): Eukaryota > Metazoa > Arthropoda > Insecta > Phasmatodea > Phasmatidae > Dryococelus > Dryococelus australis. The sequence continues at coordinate 26,645,663 of CM057008.1, read as the reverse complement.
AAACATACATTATAAATAAATGTTTAATTTAGTAAAGTAACGAAACTAAATTGTAATATTACTTATATTATTTTCTTCTTGTAATGGACTGGATGGAAAAACAAAAGCAATATCTCACTATGAAAATAATATTTCAGATTTTTTCTCTTAATAAAAAAGTTTGACCGATTGGCACATTTTCAAAGACATTCAAGATTACTTGATAAAATTTTTTGGAAGAAAAATGTTAAGGCCTCTTTTTGTTTGTCTTCAAATTTTATTGTCAAGTATAGTTAAAGTTAAAATTTATAAGAGTTGAAGTTGCGTCACAGGTAGTCATCGCATTACTGGAGTTTGCATATTTACCAATAGATTGTAATTATTTTTAATTCATAGTAATTTTCGAGTAACCAAAGTTTGTGTTTAACAACGTAATACTATTCTTTTCATAAGTATATTTAGCGTAGTTCTTACCATGTTTGTTGTGCCTATCTGTTTATTTTTCGTGGAATATTGAAAAGAAACTAATAGTGCCAATTTTTTTATGTTACTTATATAAAAATATACGAAATAAAGTTTTTATTTCACAAGTCTACATCTGATATCCAACCATTATACTGTTTATTATTTGTACGTTTTATTGACAGAAATGTAGGATGGAAAAATGATACTGAGAACAACTGTAATGGCTTATGGGTAAGCAAGCTATATGCTTGGCTGCGTTGTTGTACAATATTTTATGACATTGCAAAATGTAGGTAGCATACTGGTTTATAGTATAGATTAAGATTTAACAATTTCAATTTGTATGGGGCTGCATTATCACTCATTCCTGTGAAGGGAATGAATTTATGAATTAATGCTCAATTCTAGAATATAATAAGGATTTAAGTTAAATTAAACTAATAACTTTCTACTTTATAAATATCGATTAACTTTAAGAAAATATACACATGTTAATAAGCAATTAAAAATCATTATATGAATATTTTTTTAAAATTTGAAGTCACATCTATAAGTCATATTATTTATCAACTAAAGTCAGATAAAGTCATAAAGCACATTTAATGCTCAGTAACACAAAATATTGTTTTTGTTACACATTTTGCCTTTTGTCGGTCATCGTTAAGCTCGCGATGTGATCTTAGATTTGCTTTTGAGCATTATCTACTTTCTTGTTCATTTAACGCATTTTGTAATAGAATTATATACATGAAGTCCATTTTAGCAATGGAAAATGTTATTTTTATTTTTGTTATTGTTTTTTTCAAAATATCTGTAGATAATGATTTTAATTATTTATCTTCCGATTCTAGAACAGAGGCGGTTCTGAGATGGATGATTGCGTTTGTCTTTTGTTGAAAGTAGTTAGAATTTGGCACCAAAAATGTCAGTTGAAAGTTCCTTGATTTTGATGATTTGAAAAATGATAAAATGTGATTACCATGGCGTAAATGTGTGAAAATTGTCAGTGTTGTCGAATAAAATATATTTTACGTAAGTGATTTTACCACCGATTGAAACTGTAAGTAGTTTTGGCATGGGCGGTTTTTAATTTAAAATCGTTCCAGGAATTTCAATAAATGTCAGCTTTTGGTGGTGTTCTTTTCTTTTAATTGTGAACTCGTCCGTACATTTTATTTACTGTAAATCATTTGAAAACAATATTAGTTTTAGTTCTTCTTCATCGATGAGTATTCTAAACTATTCTTGTACAAAAGCGGGAGTATTCAAGTAACCGATTCCAAGCTGTTTACGTTTGTACGACTTCACGAATATGGCGTCGATGTCGTTATTCGGTTTTTTCTATTGCCCCATTCCTTTCCTACGACAATCCACGGGAATGTGGGGGTTTTCGGACGGGGACACTTTTCAGCATTTGTAGACGATTGTATCGCGAACTACAATAAGGCCCTACCCGATAACCGCATATGGTATCGGTTAGTGCTATAAACCCCATCGGCTCTGTTGTACTACCCGACACCACATGTGTATCATAGTCAATATATTTTTATCTTGCCGCCTAAACTATCATTTTATGTTTGTAAACTACCAATCACATTTTTCCGTAAATCAGCCTCACCATGTTTATCACGGGTTTTGTGTGGGTGATTCACTGTTATGGGTGTATATTTCGAATAAATAGTCTATAAGTTATTAATTTGCAGTCTAAACTAGTGTATATTTGTAAATGACAAATCACAATTTTCGGTACATCATCCACTCATTTATTACGGCTCGTGTGGACGAATTGCTGTAATGGGTGCATATATCCTATGACTTGAAAACAATTATTGCCACACATTCACATTTCCTGATTATTTTAATACATTTTCTGTTATATTATACAATTCACTTTATCGAATACCACCTAAAGGTACAAGCCCTATCCTAACAGGGTCTACCTACAACAATTTAATTCTACGTCACTATAAACATTAATCTTTTCCAATTTACAAATGCTACAGAATCCTGACCTAACATTACCTAACTACACCACTCTTTGTTACACCGGAATTACACATTTCTACTTGAATATATATCAACTGTTACCTTTACCAAACATATCCATTTTCTGCCAACATGTAATACCATGCTCATTTTCATTATCCGAAGGTGAACACATCGTTTGCACAACGGTACGGATATAATTTTAATTGAAAAACACCATGAAGCACCACACATTTCTATTTTAGTTCCGTATTAAACATTTATCTTCTGAATAACACCATATATACAATTATCACACACTTATTTCAACACACACTTCAAACAGTATTAATTCCAATAAAACAGGCAATAAATCACTTCTAACATACATCTGACATGTCCGCCTGGAAAAATTACGGTTGTTAAACTAAACCTGGAATGTTTTCATTTGGGCAACTTCGAAAATTAAATTCCTCATTTCTTGCATTTTAATGTTTTGCTTGTTGCATCTACTGCCAACCTATTCTACTATGAACTGTACGTTCTCCTGACATTAACTACGTCACACTTATAAACATATTTTTGGTATTGAATACTTATATACGCCCACCCACAATTTTTCAGGAATCCTTTATAGGTAATTAATGGTATGTTGACCTTTTCTATAGAGGAATAAACTGAATTGTATAAACTTATTTGTATTAATTCACATAGGCCTAGTTTATTAAATTATGATATTTTATGTAAAATTTATTTTTACAAAACCTATCTAGCAATTTACAATCACAGTAGACTATGTACATTTTTTGTGATTATTCATAAATTGGGAAATATGTTTTTGTACTCACGTGTAATAAATGGGTATGTTTCAATTCTAATTGCTATAAATTGTTCACTTGCTGAATGTTTACTTTTAAACAAAACAAGAACTATGCCCTACGAAGTTATGGACTAGTTATAGCTCCAACATCATAACAAAAATGGTTTGTTACGCTTTGTTGAAATGTGTGAATGAGTGTTTATGATTGATTGGTTAGGAATATATTTAAGTAATTAGGGCCTGTTTCACCAACGAAGATTAACTTTTCAGAATATTGAGATAAGTTTATCTAGATGAGATGTTTGACTTCGATTTTAATCTCTATAATGTTCAGTGTGTTTCACCATGTTTAATCTCAGTAAAGAATATATCTTTAAAATTATCTCGATATTCTGACTTAATCACAGTTTTCTCTTGGTAAACATTAGAGATTTTTGTTTTGAGCTGGTACAGAGAAATCATTTTGAGAAAGTATGGCAAGTCGGGAAGGCATTGTGGCCGTAAGGAAACAGCGAAACTGAATGTTTTCATCCCATGGAAAACACATTTTGTTAGAATTAGTTACATAGCATTTCAATATCATTGAAAATAAATGAACTGATGCTGTGCCACAACAAAATAAATCAAAAAAGTGGCAAACGATTGTGAATAGTTTCAGTTGTACATATTGTGATCACTACAGGACAGCAGACAACTTGAAGGCAGTGTGGATAACTTAAAAAAAACATGCGAATAACCTATGTAGATGAACATGTCCATGCTAAGGGGTCCAGTGTGTTCTGCCCTCAAAATAGCCACCCAAGATCACTGTATACTGCCACCAGTAAAGCCAGCGTAATGTCATTCCAGTAGAGACTCGGTTGTCATAAACACAGATGATTAACCCTTTAAATGCTTCATATAACTATTCCTCGTCTGGGTCCGATGGTTGGAGGACAGTCTCTGCCAGCCATGTGAGAATCCGTGTGGCAACATCTTCCTGGACTAGTAAACAACTCCCAGCAATGCACTAAAACAAAACAAAAATTGAAGTGAGTACCCGGCATAGAGCAAAAATTGAGTTAACGAAATGTTTGCAATTATAGAAAACGAGGCAATGAAAGAGATTTGTCAACTAAAGTTACAACAGGAACAAGAAAGAACTAAACAGAAGTTTCAAACAGAGCTCTTAAATTTGCAGATCCTAAAACTAAAGATATGACTAACTAATGTGTTAGCTGTTGTGGTTTAGTTTGCAACATCTGTTTTTTGGGTATATTCAAAGACATTTTCAATTAAAAACACTACTGGTGTTAGTCACATTCTTGATTTGACTTAGGCCTACAAAAGTAACTTGTTTATTTTACATTTATACTTAATGCTATTGCAGAATAGTTGTTGTAAAGGAAAAAATAAAACAATATAATCTGTTTGACAATCATGTGTTTGACGTAAGGCGAAAGTGTACTTTAACTAATCATAAAGTTCAAAATAATTTATTCTTTCACGTAATTATCGCGAACGACAAACAATAAAATCCTTTTCATCACTTTCCTCTTCAAAAGTTAGTCCTAAATTGTACATTGCCAGAACCATTTTCTCTTTATTCTAGATGAAATAACTTTGCCCTGTCATCCCCTTCGCAAAATATCTGTGTATGTTTTACTGTTTAATCCCGATAATATGACTTAAGCCATAAAAATTGGTGGTTTAATATTTTATTGCGATATTCAGAGAAAATCGAGAATGTGTGTGGCGAAATGCAAAATACAGATAATCCAAGATTTTTTTGTCAGTTAATCTCGATAAACTACCATTATCTCGTGTGGTGAAACCGGCCCATTAGTATGTGAATTAAATTGGATCTGAAAATTGAATGAACTATTGCATTTTGTGTGTGTGTGTGTGTGTGCGCACGAGCGTGTGTTCTTCTTCCAGATGCTGGCACCTTAACGCCTTAGAAAATGCGTACATGGAAAGAAAGCTTACCAATTTCCAAATTTGTAGTTTTTAAACAGCAGGTAATATATAAGAAACAAGACACATGAAAGCAATAAAATCTTGATAATTTAAACAGGAAACACACTCAGAAATAACACTAGGCACATGAGAATTCATACCCTTTGTATGAATGCAACTAATAAAATACACTAACTACTGACATTAACATAACACACATAACTAGAAAAATATTATGTTTATTAAAATTAAATCTTATGTAGTTGCAAATGAAATAACATTGAAATTACTGCGGAAATTAAAATAAAACTCAACCTGACATGAGAGGAATTTGTGCTGTGAGTCAGGCAAATTTAAATATAAAAATAAATTTCACCAGGCACCGTATCACCTCCCCTTTGTGAGTCTCTTAAGTTTCAAATTATGTGACAACATAACTGATACTGGAGTTTCTGACTTCAATAAAACAAAATTATCAGAGTTTCAAATTAACATACTGGAAGTTATTACACTTCGGTTAGCATGCATGGATTTATTTAAAATCTCAGACCTTTGGGAAGTTATAGGTAGTTAAAACTGTAAAACTTCCTAATTAAATGAATGGTAATAAGTTTCCAGAAATAATTTAACTCTTGGTGAGAAACCGAAAAATTAATTGTTAAATGAACAGTTGGTAGTAGCATAAGTCTGTAGGAATATTGGTCCTCCAGAAGTGGAGTCTCTTGCTTGTCCACGCACTTTGTAGAACTATGTCTAGAATAGGGTCTTTTCTGAAGGGGAGGTAGGAGAGCAACGAAATAAATTGTTGTGAGTTGTGCATGGCTTACCTGATCGATATCTATAGGGGCTTGATGATACATTAACTAGAACTTCTAAAATAAAATACTTAAATATAGGAGTGGTCCACTCATTTTCCCATTTTGTTTACGTTGGGTGAATGTTTGATATACCATTTATGGTATTTATAGTCTATCATTATTTAGCCTTGTGTACAATGATTAAGTAGTAATAGTACGAAATGTATCATAATGTTGTCAGTGTACCATTTTTTTTTTCTTCTTCTTTTCTTAGTAGTATGACAGAGCACCGGCGATCAATAAAATATCAAACCTTATAACTCAATTGGAATGTTGGGAGTTGCTGAATGTTGTGTGCTGTTTGTACAGGTCGTAGTTTTGCGAAAAAGAGTGCTTAAAAGTGTTTTATTGCAATTAATTCATAAGTGTCAAATCAAAAAATTGTGCAAAAATGCAAGTGTTTCTGTACTACTTTTATTCGTGTGTGTGTGTGGTGTGTGTGTGTGTGTGTGTGTGTGTGTGAAAAGTAAAATTATATTTGTGCGGTAATTTGAGTGTGTGTGGAGTTTTATCAAATAGGATACACATTGTGTCATGTTATCTGAGGACGAGTAATAATTGATTGGATAGAATATATATTTTTTTATTTTAGGTTATACTCGTTTAGTATATTGTATTAATTTTACCTCTGTAGTATTACGTGAGAGTGTGTAATTGCCACGAGTAATGTTAAATGCGAAGACCTGACCAAATTAAAGTTAACTTCACGATAGTTGATATATTTAAATGATGTTCTCAAGTTTAGCCTCCTCGCACTTAAAAATACTGTACGTGCGAAGCCAAACATTACGCACCTAGCCAGAGTCCCAGCACCAGCAGGGGAGTAAATTCCCAAAACAGTGGTTCAAGGTGTGAGCTTGTTTAGGTAGTGACTGCAAAGCGGTCACGCATTAGCAAAGCTTGGGGTTTCCCCAGAAATGATACTCAAGCTTAGCCTAATTGCACTGAAAAATAATGTTTATGTGTTTTGCGATTTAACCTATTTTCATGCTATTTGTAATATTATTGTATCACGAAAATGTGTTAATTTGCAAAATGATGTTACCGAACAATACCCAAATTGACAGTATTACCTATACAAGATACAAATACGATAGTAGGGAGAGCTATGAACCGGAGGAAAATTACAGGGTAAAATTTTTATCATGAAAACATATTTTTTATTCGTTTTGCCCCGCAATTTGCCCGATCTTCATAGCCTTCCCCATTGTCATTTTTAGGATTTCTGTTGTTGGTCATATCTTGATGCCCCTAGTAAATACGTGATCTGTGTAATTAGTAGAGTGGACTTGTACCACTTTTTGCATATATATATATATATATATATATATATATATATATATATATATATATATATATATATATATATATATATATATATATATATATATATATATCTGAAAAGATATTCTGACCATTTACAAAATTTAAATTTACATTAAAAATTGCTTCAACATTTAGCTATTTGAGGCCAATTTTCTTACGAAGCAGAAAATACTGGCAAAAACTAATAATGTACGGGACGGTTTTAACGGGAATTTACCAGTACTTTCCCCACAGTGGGAAATTGCGCCAAAATATAGGAAGTGGTTTGCTAGCGTGTCTGGTTTCCTTCTTCTTGGACTAGGCTTCGTCTGGACCAGTTGTTCTCAAAGATACTGCTCAGTGAAATTTTTATTTTGTGAAGTAAAGTGTATTAAAAGTTAAATATTGTTGTGAAACGTGTTGTAAAGTATTAGAGCAGGGGGCACGTGATGAAGAGGCCCGATATTTGTTGGATTATTATAATATCAGGGGAGATAAAAGCCTAGCCCACTATTTTTTCCCCTCCAATAATGGTAGAGGGACGGTATACCTGGCAAAAGTATAAGTACTTTATCTGGACCACTTTTAAATACTATTGAACATTGTGTCTCACATTGACATATTTTTAATTTGTTCGAACAGTTATCCAACACAATAATTTATTTAAATTTAAATTCAAAGTAATGGAAGACTTTCTGCACATTAGAGTACCTTGAGATGCAAAGGTGTTTCATTCTCACTGGCTGGCGCTCAAAACCAAGGAAAATTTAAATTTATGTTCAACTTGTGGAATGAACAGTGCCTATGGGAATTAAAGTGTGCTATATATAATTGGCAGACAAAGGGATTTTAATATTCACAAGAGAGTGTTTAACCTTCATAAATTTTCACAATATTACAACTGATGGGAGATTTTCTTAGTGCTTTACTTGGAAATGGTAGAGACTACGTAGTACCCTCCTACACTACTAGGTTCTGCTTAGACTGTATTCTTTCTCATCTAACCAGGTAATGTTCTCGTTCTCAGTGAGTGCCACTGAAATATTTTGTTTGTGGAGGTTGATTGGAGAGGAGACAATTCAACAATACTAATCACACTGAATACAAATTTCTTGGGGGCACCATAATATTTGCAGTACGAACTATGAAACATGTATGTTTAAAGTAGGAATGCCAATTGTGGGGTAAAAATGAAAAATGTATGTCAGTGGGGTTGCTTAACTACGTTACATTCAAGAAAACCCCACTTCACAAGGTGGGTGTGCAGTCATTTATTCTTTTTTAGTAGGGCCTACTTATTGTCCTTTATCCAATGCATGATAGTAACATATGATTATGTCCACTCCATTAAACTGGTTAACCAAACAGCACTTGTGTTACCCATATAGCCTTCTTGGTGATATCATTTTGATAATGTGCATATAGGACACTTTCAACATCTATTGTAACAGTTGTAAACTCCACACGCACACTTCTAATGCCTCAGAGAAATTACATTGAACAATTCACACGGTAAAAATCGCAAAGAAACTAATCTATTAGCACACCTGTGCTCCACAAACTCTCAATCTCAAATAATTATAAATTATATTAAAATGGCTGAACCAATTGATATCTGCATGTAGGCCTAATTCAACTTTTTATTGGCAGATCTCAACAAAACATAATACGATGAACATACGATGATGGTACATGTAGACGAAAATTCGGAATGCCCCGTAGGATCTGTAGTTTTTGTACTATTTCCAGGATGTATTACAAAGCCCATGTGAATTTCAACAGGGTGAGCCTTGAAAAGCCGTATAATTTTTATAGCTTTTGGATGTTCCTTCAAATAATGTGTGATTTTTAATAACTATACATGCAATTGTTGATCTGCAAATAAAGGCATAACATTGTAACAATGTGGCTTGTCAAAATTTCTTCTGAATATTACACTGCGCTTAATTTTTATTACTTACAAGTGGTACCGGTTTAAAAATAGACTGTTAAAACAGAAAATAATTACTGTCTATAGCCAGTTCAATTGCGTACTGTAGACAAGGCCAAGTGTAGGTTGCAACTCATAACGCAGACATGTTCGCACTCAAATTTATCAATTCTCAACTCCACACACACTTGAACTTGCACACAAGTGAAATTCAAAATGATCAACACACACACACACACACCATGGTCCAAACTCCACGAAATCTGGATTTAAACTGGAAAAAAAACTCAATGAAATTGTTACATTAATTAGCATTTTACACTTTGCTTTTGTTCACATCAGCTTAACACTTGGTACAATATCAATATTTTTCTGTTGTACCCACGGGATGTACAAGGAAGTGGAGGAAACTGATGATTTTCAAATAATAATAATAACAAGAAACAAAGTTTTCAACTGTAAATGATGGTCTCTACACCAAAGGCAAGGTAATGAAAGCAGATTTGTGTGTGTACATATATTTAAAATTAAGAACGATAAAGAAAAAAGGTTGACTTTGAACATATTGGGGTGGCAAGTGCAGTTGGCAGAACGGGAATCAGGAATTGGGGGGAACCAGGGCTGTGGAGTCCAAGATTGAACAATTTTGAGTGGAGTTGGAGTCAGATAATACAACTCTACCATGACTCACGATTCTTGTATTTTTTGCAATTAACTTATTTTAATTTTGTTAGCTATATACTGCTATTATAGTTAACTTCAATTATGTTTATTCTGAACTAAAGCATTCAGACTGCTGTAGGAAATACTTCTAGGGCAACTGAAGTTCTTGCACTTGGTTTTTGTCTTTTTGTTTTTGATAATATTTTATTTTGTTCACTGGTGCAATTAGTTCTAGTCCCCACCAGGTGAAATTATTAGTATGCATTGTTGCATACGTACTTCCATTAGAATTTAATTTAAAACATTTTATTTGGTAAAAATTTAATGTAAACTTAAAATGTGTATCCTGTAAAATATAATGATTTTTGTATTCACTTAGTGATGATAAATATTATATCTCATTCAATGAGTTTGCTCCCTGATGTTTTGGGTTTTTTTTACTTTTGAGTAATTCTGTCAGCGAGTGAAAGGTTTGGTTTACTTGTGCCACAGCTCTGGGGGGAACAACCGCCAGGGGAGCAGATGTTTGTGAAATGGCTAGTAGTAACTCGGCAACACTGCTCAGGCAATACAGTTTCAGTAGCCATAGCGCCGTGGAGCAATGAGCATCTATCCCACCATCGTCTTTGTTCTAATGCTGCTTGCACTCATCTCGACCGTGCAAGCTAATTTCTCTTCTCCAATCTTCTCTATATTGTCCATTACCTTGATGCAGTGCTATTCACTTAGCACCTGATTAATTGCAGTTGTTTTAATTCAGTAACAATTCCGTGGTCTGGCCCTATAACCTTAGACTTTGCCATTGAATAGAATCTATTTATTTTAAAACATCTCTTGTTTATTCAGACTCGCATCCTCACATTCGGGGGGGGGGGGGGGGGGGCAATCTTCTCATGCACAAAAAAGAGGGTTTCAAACTGTACAAAAACAAATAGCCAAAACATGCAGTGTTGTCAACACTTGTTTTCATGATTACTTTCAACTACTATTAATACATCAACACACACTAACAATTAATACAGTAAAATTTTGGCATGTGTTGGGAATTTACTGTAATTATTGTTGTAAAATCTAAAAGAAAATGCCCTTGGTACTAAAATATTTTCTGTAAACCTAGTTCATGCATTAGTGCACGTTGTCCACTTTGGCTTTATCCTTGAGTAAATATTATTTACAAAAATACTGCACAATCAAAATTCATAATCCACGTAAATAAAAATAACTGTTTACAGATATGTTGTGATTGTTATATCAAGTATTTATTGGATTGAATAGAATGCAAACTTGTGTATAAAACCAGTCAGATTCTGACTAAATACCATTTACTTTTCACAAAGGGCACAGTAAGACTTGTCAGAAATTATAAAATTGTGTGTGAGAAAAAAATTTGTTCCACAAAATTTTTAATTTTCTGTGTAGGGGCTACAGCAAAACATATTTGAAATCAATTTGTCACGCTACTTTTATTTTTATCAGGAATTTATGCATTTTGTTACATTTTGTCGATGTTATTTTGTAGGTTGTTTATCTAACATCCTGTTTCATTTATCTTTGTTCCATATTCTGCAGCTAACGTAAAATCTGTTGTGCAAGTTTAGATGATGTGGTGACCAATGACATTTGTTTTCAGTGTTGACACGGGTTGTGGGTGTTAGTCATGCTCTGCAAACACCAAAGTCGAGGCCCAAACTGATAAGTGTTGTGTATGTGTTTCTGTTTGCGACCAGCAGTAAAGAGTGTGTAGTAGTACGTGTTCAGTTTTTTTGGAACATGTCAGATGAGTGGGTACTTTTAACAAGTGTACTGGCATCATTATGCGTGTATTGTACAACCAGCTTATGGAATGGAATTGCTCAAGACATTCGTCTACAACATCTGGAAGTGGCTTTGTGTAGTATGTTTAGGAAACTTTTACTTGTGCAATAGGAAGGTATTAAATACATATTTTAAGTTTTTCTTAGTCTTGCAGACCTTGGATGATTTCAATTCCGGAAGTGTGAGAGAATCTGAAAGGGTATATTTAACCAAAACATGTCATGATGTGCATATTGTTGACATTTCGTGAATTACCAACACATTCGGCACCCTTTTTAATTATTTTTATATATGCAGAAATTCTTATCTTCAAAATTTTTTATCACGTCATTCTACTCCAGGATATTAAACAAATTATTAAATACTTCTCAAACAGAATAAAAATCAATCTTCCTTATTATTCAGTTGTCAATTCGTCTTACAAAACATTTTGCAGCAATCTTATATTTTAAATCATTAAAACTTTCCTATTAGACAACACACGTTCATCATTGGAGCTGGTGAGGATTCTTCTAAAGAAAAATTTAGTTCTATTTTACTTCTGCCATATGGTGTTTCCTGTCCTCCGATTAGCTGTCGTCTGACCATGATATCTCTCCGCCAATCTGCAATGGAGAGACGAGAAACAACCAGGATAATTTCATTTAGTCCTTTTTTGAATAAACATTTAATGGTTACTATCCTCTAGGAAAGAAGTGAAAAATACTTGCACATGATAATTAATATATCTATGACTAATGTTAAACATAACACCCTAAAAACTACAATGTTACAGCGTGTTTGTGTTCCTTGTGTTCTATTGCAGTGGAGGTTTTTCAGGTCGCCCAGCAAGATGTCGAACTTGACTATACTTTTGGAGCTTGACGAGATTCTTCGTCAGATGAGAATTCTTGCTGAACCGTGTGATCAAGGTAAGTCATAAGCATATTTAATCTCATGTCGGAACCATTCTGTTATTTGTATTGCCTGGTTAGCATTCCGAGCAAATATCTTGGTTAAATTTACTTATTTACTCCTACAGAAACTAAGGCATCTAAATGTTGAGGTATTTTATTTTGACATTAGCTTGTATGGCTTTTTGCTAGGGTTGTGCGAATGTAACTTTTTGCTCACTAAACGAAAATGAATGATATGTTAGGAATTTTCCTGTAACTGAAACAAAGCAACATTCATTAAACACCTGAAAATTCATTGAAATCGTAAGTTTTCTTTTCATTGCAACTTTTGGTAACCAAATTTCTTACCAAAACAAAAATTAAATTTATAATTTTTTCGTATACTGAATATTCGCACAACCCTACTTTTGACTTGCATGCAGTAGATTCTTTACAATTGTATTGTAGCCTGAAGCCAACCAAGTGTAGAAAATGCACACTAGCATAACTGGTCTCTTATTGCGACAGTCTCTCCACTGGTCATACCTCAGACTTAAATTCAAGTGTTCTGGAAGTTAAATATTATTATTGCTATACCAAATATTAAAAAAAACGCTAATGTCAAATAACATCGTAACAAAGTCTCGCTTCATAATTCATCTCTATCATCTTTATATCTTTTTCCTTATTATAGGGGCCGCATTGATGTAGTAGTAAACTACTTGCCTTCCACCAAGGCAAACCAGGTTTGATTCCTGGTGCGATTGCTGCTGGATTTTTGCACGTGGAAATCATGCTGGACGATGCTGCTGGTAGGCAGGTTTTCTCAGGGATCTCCCATTTCCCCTGCCCTTACATTCCAGTGCTGCTCAATACTCACCTTGCTTCACCCTCATCTGCTCTCAAAACATCAGTGTTAAGAGCCATCCAAACCTTTCCACTTTCTGATTATAAATTGCACTGTTCAAATTTTTTTGCTTAGTCTATGTGGTAATGAAATCTACATTATCTGTCGGAAATAATGATTATCACTTGCCATCATTGAAGCAGAATTTTTAGTATGCAAATATCTGTTTGGGTAAAAATTATTATAAAATATTGTCTGGAGCATTTTACTTCATTGCCTCGGAGTCTGTCTAACCCACTTCCGCATCGCCGATTTCTGACATGCCGGACGACTTTGAACAATCTGACCCTCCACTCGTGAGGAAGCACTGACGTCGCAGTCTACAGAGGAGGATGGGACAGAGCAACTAGCGGTAGGATCTATGTATTCTGTGCGGACGAGAATAGCATTCTCCGAGCCAAGAAACAAGTAGTTGGAACAGTCACTACCGATGATGCCCTCAGAGTTCCACCAGAAGTTCGCTGACCGACCCAGGAAGTGGACTCCCAGCACCACAGAAGTCTTCAGGAGTCCACTGGATGATCATCCCAGACGTCTTCAGTCTTCATGGACCACCACCATCCAGAGACCCTCTGCATCTAACGCAGTCGGCGAGCCCGCAAAACAATTGGTTTTGTCCCGACGGACTCGGTCAGTGTCCCCCGCACCGGCCAATCCACTCAGTGTGATGGCTAACGCGTTGGACGACGTCGCCGCAGAGAAGCTTTAATCATCTGGTGGGACTCGTACCGGAATTGCCATCCCCATTGAGGCCGCCCTCCAGGTCTCTGGTCAGCTGGCACCTTTGGCTGTGATCACCCAGGATCGCGCAGCCACCCTTGCAGCGGAGTCGACGCTCAACTCCAGACTCCCAGCTTCAAACTCTGGACGCCACTTTGCACCAAGAAAGTAATATCTAACCCAATACTTGTTTTCACTACTGATTACAGGCTACCAGTGCCGCCTGACGCAGCTGCCCCGCACACCATTCCTTCTGGGTGGGAAGATGATGATTTGGAGATGTCTTGTCTCCTCCACTGTGATGACCACCCACCTGGCCGAGCATAATAAAGGAAAAGTAATACAGTGTACTTCTGTTACTATATCTCAGAAAATTTGCAGGTCAGCAATGTTGTCCAACATACAGGCCTATCCCCGAGGCCTCCTGCCTACGCAGAACGATGCCACTGTCGAGAAGTCGATCGTAAACGCAGTCGCGTAGGTTCCCGTCGTGCCTTCTCCTGGACGAGAGGAGGCTGCTGCAGGGGTACTCTGCCACCTGACAGCGCCGATCGAGTCCATTCCAGTCCTAGTGCCCTGCCAAAGGAGCACTTGGGGCAATACGCAGCTCTTCCGACTGACTGATGAGTAGCAGCTGTTCAGCCGTCGTTGAATCCGAGGCCCTGCAGTTGGTCCCAGTTCTGACATCGGCGACTTGCAAGGTGGGAGCACCACCAGAACCGCCACTTCTGCAGAGATTGCTGCCAACAGCCCAGACCCCTGTCCTTGGAAGAAGAGGGGTCGCCTGTCAAAGCCTGTCGACACTGCTGGTAACCACCTCAGATACAGTTTGGGTGAGCCATGTAACCCACTCACTACCCCAGTGGCGACGCAGATCACTGTGGAGCCGACCCAGCTTCCATGATGGGTCCAGCCACCTCAAGCCCACTTGGTTACGGACCACTTTAAGGGAACTCCATGGTGGCCTCCAGTGCACTTTACCTGGCCGAACCAACCTTTTGCACCTCCGAGGAAGAAGCACCAGATGCTATCCATCAGTTAACCGTACACACTTGTATGACGTCAACCTAAGTGCACTTGTGTAATTGTAAGACTTTATTCTGGATGCTTTTATTTGAGCAATTTTTCTCCCATCAAGATGGTGATAAGCAAGTGCCTTAGTCTGTAGCTATGCTTGCTACTACTTCATTCCTTCAATTATGTAACTTACTGTCTAATACAGCTCATGAATAGCAATACAGACGTGTAAATACATGTGAACTTTGAGACATGTGAGGAGTTCCAGTTTGACATTCATTGATAAGATGAGTACGTGTGAAATTGTCATGGCGCCGAGTGTAAATATTGTAAATACCGACAGACAAGAAAGAAAACAGTTTGGTGTGTGGTCAGTTTATAGACGTTAAAAAGTTGCAACATACCACAGTTGATCTCGAGTCATCTTGAAAACTGTAAATAACCTTTGCCTTGTGTAGAATCAACACTTTTTATGTAAAGAATTTTGAATTGTGTCGAACCAATTTTCTTAAATACTTTTCAAATTATTATTTCTAAATTATCAGAAAGTTCAGTAATGATTATTATGTGTTTCAACCAGCAACCGGAAAGACTCTATAACAAAACAAAAAAGGTTGCGAGAAGAACATATTGTTGTAAATACTTGATTTTTCATAGGGTCATATCTTGTTCTCTCCCTCCCCCCCCCCCCCCCCCCCCAACTCCTTAGCTGTATTGGTGAACGTAAGATAGTTTGCGTAATTAACGTTTCTGCCACTACACTCCTTTGCCAATTCTTAGCAGTGAGCAGAGTCTGGGAAGCGCTGAGTTTACTAATCCCCTTAGCATATTTTCTAATACACAAGTTATTTTGCCTGCTGTATGACACGTAGGAGGCTAGTGAAGGGCCAAGCTTATATTTCTGCACAGGTGGCCGCAGCAGAGCCTAGCCAACATGACCGAATGAGTACGTTCTTTTGTGGCAAGTTTTATTATTAGTTTAATTACTTTTAACAATCATAATTTTATGATTTTTCCAAGGGTCATTTCTATTCCATGTGCAGCCCGCTATGTATTTTGCTTTTTCTTTTTCACAGCCCAAACGCTAAAACTCATTCTGTAGGACTGCTCGCTTTAATGAAAAGATGCTTGCCGCACGCCGCTCGGTTTACCCACATGGGTTAAAACACTCAAAATAAATCAAGCCATGCTACGTGAAGAGCTCACAAAATATAAGATGACAAAAACAGAGCAGCCTGGCACAGCTGTAATCCTATCCTTACCTGCAAGATTAGAGGTGAGCATCGCTTTGCATGCAACAGAAAGAGACAATATGTCTGCAGCCACCAAATGAGATAAAAGCATGTCTACCCAGCACCTGTAACCAGCAGTCGACCTTCCAACCCAGCTGATTTTTCGTACTTAGGGGTTAAGATCATCAGCGGGGATATGCAGAGCACCCAGTGTAGCGAACACTACAAAAGCAAAACTGGGGGGGAAGAAAATTGTTGTTGAGAGGACAGTTCTACATTCTTTCTTGATTCAAGACATCTCCCCAAGATGAACCCTAACCGAGAGGAAGACAGATTGCTCTTGCGAGGAAATTCCCACGCGCTTTCAAGGGGAACCAGTTTCCTACTCCCCTCAAGGATGAGTTTTCGTCGCAGCAAAGAGGGAGCGAATTGACGCATGATGCATTTCTACAATGGTAATTAGATGACTTCAGCTCATCAGCATAGCATACATTGTATTTGATTTCTATGGAGTTTGTATTACTGTTGGCCACAAGATGCAAGAAATTGTACTGTTTACGAGGGCAAGAATAGATGTTCCAGCTTGCAACTTGTACTATTCACCTTCCCTTCAATGCTATGCACCCTAGACAGTGAGTACTACTAACCACTGCTAGATGGCACCACTAATATGTTTTGTCGTTTGTCTTCCATTGTCCCAACCGGCTGATGTCACTCCAGAGAAGCTATGCTTTCGCCACCCTCCCACTCAGCGGCAACTCCTAGCCCAAGAGACGCCAGCCAATGAACACCAAGGCAGCCACCCGGCAGAGTATAAATACGGGGTCAGAATTCAACTCAGCGCCAGTCTTAACACCGCATTTGCTGCTGGAGTCCAACCTAGCTCTGTATTATACATTACCTCTTCACCGCAGTTTCAGTATCGAAGGGACACCTAATCTTTATTCCTTCCACACCCTGCTTAGTAATCAAAGCACTGTGCCGAAGAAATCTATGCCAAGTTGTCTACACACTAAGACACTGCGGCCCCTTCTGGGCAACAATGGTTTAGGGAGTTTAGTCCAATTTCTAGTTGTTTTCACAGAGCTGAACTACCCCTCGTAGCTTAGGACCCGGTCGCCTCTACCTGGATTGTGTAGGCTTAGCTTCCTGTAAGCTCCTGATCAAAGTAGGAGGTAATGTCACCACATGTTTACTTCTAATCACACGAAACAAACATTATGTTTGAACCGATCCCCGAGTACCACAATCCTGTAGACTCTGCACCTATCCCAGTGATCCTCCGCCTTGAGGGGAAACACAGGTGATCCCGGGAACTATCCTCTAAAGAGCAGAGACACTTCTTGCTAACACATGAGCACTAGCAACTGCAAGCCTTTGTGCATACTCCAGTAGGCAGAACGGTAGAGCCCATGCACAGGTACTCTATTTCCAGACAGCTTGTCAGTTCAGTGCTCGCCATCTTCCACAGCACTCTCAGTGCTGGGAGGGGTCGTTCCCTGGATTGGGAAGACTGCTGGAGCGTATACCCACGTGTGGGGATTCCAGACGGCAAGATTTGATTTTCATTGTTCACCACGTTTAGGTGCCAAACACTTGAACTATGGTGACAGCTCAGTCTGCAGACACTCGTGTGGCTCGATGCGTGTGAAGTACACAATTCCTGCCTTCCACCTCATGGACGTTAGCTTGTGTTGTGTACTCCGGATGCCTTATTCCCGACGCAGTGGACTCAGAGAAAGAAAGGGTGAAACGGGTACTAATTGCCTTTGGGTGTTTGCAAGTGCTGGCTCCTGCCCTAGTTCCAGCTATTGGACAGCTCGCACCTAAGGAACAGGCCCAGGCCCTGCGCCATCTTCTCGTCGCAGAGATACCGAAGAATCTGTGGCCCCCGAGTACCTTAGCCACCCAGACCAACCACCAACAGATCCTATTGCATGTCTCACACCAATTGCTCTGTCCCCACCAGCAAGACTGCACACATGTATTCAGCACCCGTAAGTACCTACTGCGCCCATACGCACAATTGTTCCGCTACAGGCCGGATAGCGCAAGCAACATATGTCGGCCAGGTATACCGCCCAAAGCATCAAGCCTTAAGCGGAAAATCACGTTGCCAGAATTCGACTTTGTGTCCTGCCGCAAAGCTACCTGCCCAGTCCTTTATACTGGGCGTGCCCCAGTGCTATGCAAGGACTAATTCTAACCAGAATAGGGTATGCCTGATTTAGTGCCTGCCAACAACTCTCCCACTTGACGTGGTGTTCTCCCAGTCGACGGGCTGTCACGTATCCTCACTTATGCGAACCATCTTTAGTGAAGTGCTCAAGAATCAAAAAATTTTTATGCCAGCAATTGGCAGTTGCCTGCCGGCCGGGATATAGACTGATAAAAATCCTCCAGAATCTGCCAGTACAGCATGATGTGTATGTAAAAACAAATGAGTCAGTCGCAGAAGTGGAGTGAATGTGCAGGTCAAAAGTAAAAGGTTTCAACAAAATAATAAACTATTAACTTTAATATATGGCGGTGCAGCAATGAAGTTCAGGATGTCCATACAAAGTCTGCTCCCAGCCACGGCAAATACATGATGGTACTAAGAAGACTCGTGCCCACGTTCCTCTGGTCATTACACATAAGTCAAAAACCCTTCAATAAAAAGACAAACTAAACTGTGAGCTCTATTTTTAAATAATAAACAATTACACCAGTAATAGTTAATTTCTTGCAATGTCTTTGTGGCAATGTAAAGCTCTCTCTAGATATTTACGAATTAAAAGACAAAAAATAATCCCACCATAACTTATTACCCTTTTGCATTAATTTCTGGGAGATAATTATAAAGGCTGTCAATGTCTACCTTTGCGTGATAAGTGACTTCATGCATGATCTAGCTGGCCAATCACAATACATATTATGCTGTGTTATCTTTGCATTTCATGGGTTTGTTTTTATTTTCATAATATCGCCTGAGCGCATTTTTAATTAATCATATATGTAGTACGTTAATTAAAAACATGAGCAGGCAACATCACAAAAATAAAAACAAACCAATGAAAAGCAATGATAATACGGTATCATCCGTATTGTGATTGGCCATCTAGATCATGGTGGATTCACGTACAACACAAAGCTAGGCATTGACAACTTTTTCCATCACATGAACAATACATGAAGTGATTGTGATAAGTCTCTTTAAAATACGAGTCAATGTTAGCAGGCTTACGTGAACATGTTACGTAAAACAAAAGTCATTGTAATCCTGGCCTTTGCGAGGAGCTAGGAGCAGTGCAGGGTGGAAATGTTTGGCGTTGTTGGGAAGTGTTGGGAGTTACAGCTGGCTGCTTGTGTTGCAGAGTTCTTGGAGTTTGTGAGGAACCAGGAGAAGTGCCGGGTGGAATGGCTACACGCGGTCGAGCAGTGCGAGCGCCTACAGCAGCTCGTAGACAATTACAAGGTCAAGCTACAGGATTCGGAGAAGAAGCTGTGTGTGGCGCGCAAGTTGCTTGAGGAGGAGCAGCTCAAGCGCAAGGCCGTAGAGGTTGAGACACTGCAGCTGGTAAGTACTTATCAACTTTCTCTGTATCTCTTGCTGTAGCGTGATAAACCGTACCTGTTAGGGTTGTGCGAATATTCGGTATACCAAAATGAAAACTGAAAATGGCAACTTTCATTTTCATTTCGGTAAGAAATTTGATTACCTAAAGTTGTAACGAAACAAAATTTAAATGAATTTTCGGGTGTTTAATGAGTGTTCATTTAGCAGACCAGCTAAGAAAATTTTTGCCCGTAAATAGTCTTGTTTATTTCATTATTTTATAACTGAAATAACTACTAAAATGTAAAATTAAATGTAGGCAAGACCCTGTGTGTTAAATACTCCATTTCCTAAATTTTTTATGTTTGATTTTGCAACAAATTGGTTTTAAGGTAACTTGCTAAAATGTTATGAAATTCGTTAATCTTTCGTTAAGGCTCTCATAACATTGTTTTTCATTTTCATTTCTGTTTCATGAAAGTTCAAAACAGATCTTTCATTTTCTTTTCATGAGAAAATAGTTACGTTTGCATTACCCTAATAACTATAGTTAAGGACAGGTGTATTTTGTGAAGATATTTCAAGACTAGTTGTACTCCCAAACACCTTAGTTCATACCTTAGTTCATATGGACTTTCGTGGTTAGATGATTTTAAATGTCACGTACCTCAAGTGTCTATCCGTGAATCATGGACGTTCAATATCAAATAAGTACACGTCTTCTCATATAGATGCACTGCCAATAATCAAAGGAATTTATTGTTGTGTTTGTACAATATTGAAGTCTAGCATTGCCATAAATAGTTTTGTGGAAAACACTTGCCCCTACCTATAGTTATCTCCTTAAGACAGTTGCCAACCTGGGGCTTGAAATATGTTAGAAAAATGTGTGAACCTATTACGACAAAACTATTAAGTATGCCTATGAAAAGAAGATACATTTCCAAACGATGATGGGAGTGGTACTTTCAAGACATCATCCACATTGGAAACATTTTCTTCCACATTGGAAACATTATTTTCATGCCCTCCCAACATAGCTAAAAACTTCTAAGTGGGGTTGATTTAGAGACGTTTTACTGTATAAAGATAATTCATGTACACCTAAAACATACAAACAACTACAGCACATCATATAAACAGGAAAAATTGGTCGCACAACAAAACATTTGATAACCTTAATAGCATCAGCGGAGGAAATCTAAATATAAAATGATGAATAGCAGGTTAATGCAACTAAAAAAGTATTTTATTGGGAAACATGAATAAATACAATGGAGTTATTTTGTGGAATCATTATGTTCGTATAGCTTACAAATAATGTAAATTGATGCGTGATTCTATCTTGGTCTGGGCAATGAGTTTCAATGTCAGAAAGACTGACTTTAATTGTGTACTAAGTATAATGTGAGCTGTGTTAGTTGGCGGCTTGTCACAAAGTCCACTATTGCTTTGGCTGCTGGCTTAGGGGCCTGAGGCTTAACTTACTCAGACGCTGGGTCGGTTGGTAGGCTCAGCTGGTTTATTGGCGTTGTTACGGCTGCTGGCGTAACTGCTGCTGCTCCAAGGACTGCTGGCGGAAGTTCTCGGTAGGCTGGGGTAGCTGCGTATGGAGAACCACAGGCTTGCCAACCCCACGGACGCCTTCTCTCCTCGTCTGAAGGCTGTTACCACAGGATGTGGTGTTCCAGGAACCTTCCAGGGAGGCTGAAACAGAGAAGGTGAGGGAGTCGGGGGTGTTAAACCCCACAGACTTTCGGGTGGCTTGAGCTCGTTTATGGGGTGACTGCTGCCAGAGTACCTTACTGGGCTGGGTGTAGCTCTAGGTAGACTGGTATGTAGAGGTAGTCTTCCGCTCTTTAATGTCCATCCCGCCTCTCTTGGTAAAGTGCATCAGGTGCTAGAACCGTACCTCGTGAGATAGGAGCAGGCGATGTGCATTCCCTATCTAAGAGTGTTTTGCCGCCTAGGCATACTGGACCAGCGCAGAGTACAACGTTATTCCCTAACCGGCAACACAATTGGTGCAGTGCTTGGAGAGCAGACTCCTTCGGAGGTGTCCCGATAGCTTTGACAGGGAGCCTCTAGAGTGGACAGGTATAACCTAGAATCAATCAAACACTCCCTCCAGCAACACACATGTTATGGTGGACAGGTGCGGGCTGGTCTAGCGAATTCTCTCTAGTAGGGGTATAACTAGTGGTATGGGGTTCTACTGTTTGGTACACGTGGTGCACCAAACGGGTGGCCATCGAATGGTGTGTGTTTTCTCTATGTACGAGTCCCTGAGAGAGAGCTCACAATCCTACAGTAGACTGCAAAATGAGTGTTGAAACCCCAGTCTCCAGCTCCACACTTTCGGGACATGGTGTTTATTATGTATTCTGGGGTACACGAGGAAAATGAGAGAACAAGATAGGATTAGAACTTGATTATTCCAAGAGGAATAAAATACAATGGCCCGTACTATCTCCTTTCGAGTTGACGGGACTTAGTAAACTACGCGGCCCAGGTAAAGGGGACCTGGTTCTAGACTAAGTGGGTTCAGTTTCAACTAGGTAGCTAATTACAACTTTCTCTGTCTACGCTGTGTCACGTGTCCTGAAGGGACTTAGGGGGTCCACATCATGAAGGGCACATGAGGTAGCCGTTGCCAGTGGCAAGTGACTAAGGGTTGTAGATGACTTCTGGAAGGCTTCTCCGAGGAAGGCCTTGTGGAAGTTCTGGCGATGCCAAAGATCTTCTAGGCGGTGTAAGCGGAGATATATCAGAGAGCTCTGGTGAACAAGAACAGTGGAGCAAGCTCCAAGAGCTGCTTCATCCACTTCTGGAAACTTTCCCCATTCATTTCACCGTGGTAGTCACCCTTCTTCTGCCCTGAAACAAACAGCAAACTCGGCTTCTGGCACAGTCATTACACCTTCCAGCATGAACAACAATGAACTGCTTACCTTGGTCCACACAGTGTTTCTTTACTGTGTGGACTGTTTCGTCCTGCCAGCTCTTCTTAACAATTGTGATTTATTGTTGTTGATATGTATACAACATTATGATATTTAAATATGTAAGTCACAGCTAACCTTTTGCAAAAATCCACGTTTCATCAATGAATATGAAGTTTGTGCCGTTTGCATTTGCGCCCATGTACTTCCTCAAAAAATAGCACATTGTATGACGATGTATTCCTTCTCGAGCATGGCCCGTCGCCCATTCACAGTCGTCCACTCGCCCATGTTCTTCACGAGGCGGTAGAGTTTGGTTCTTCCACCATAGAACTCAATCCCGCTGTCTCTCACCACCTTCAATAGCGTCACCAAAGTGATGTGATGTCTTGTAAAAAAAATTGCAAAATTATCATGAAAATTATTCACAAAGGTAGCACGTGCCATCATCGGCAAATGTTTTCATATTACACAAAATGTTAACGGCTGACAATTTACAAATAACCAAGAAACTTCTCTTCTGCTCAGCAATGTTATTTTAAACTAGGCTACTTAAAATACTAATACTCTTCATATTACAATCTTTGTGTGGAATATGAAAATATAAGTCAACACAGTGAGAAAAATTTCATAATGTGAATGCATTATTGTCACAGGCAAGAACAGAAAATAACTGAATAATAATTAGTGGTGTTTTAATATTGATATATATACAGTTTTGGTAATGACTGCTTGCCATACACTTACTTTCACCCACAGTAGCTCCCAACATGTATTGATTACACACATTGTGTACAAGACACTAACATCATATTGGTGTTGTGTTTTTATTTTCAGTAATCATACTTTTTAACGATATGTGTGACGTTAAGTTTAATAAGCGTATTTTCGTGGTTGATTTTGTAGCAGTTTCTGCAAACACTGTGTGTGGTTTCAGTGCTTTTTGTTAATGCACTGCAAACTGTGTAGGTGTTTCCAATATCATGTTGCCGTGGTCTGGAGTCTGTAACAGAATTGGTTTACCATAGATGATATGCTTTGTAAATGCAAAAGATTAATTGTGAACGCCACAATCTGCTAGCAATCAAATTAACTGGTACACACTACACTATGACACAACACAGTGCTGTTCTATTACGTGTCGAAATGGTATACTTTTTAATGTGTTTGCATGAAAATGTTAAATGTTATACAGAATTACCAAAATAAATACATGTGTTTGGTCACAGAAAAGCCATGATCCCATATGACAATGTACATGGAAATTATTAGAAATAATACTCTGTTATTTCCGTAAAAATTGGATGTTTCTTGCTAGGGTAGTACTAGTGTAGCCTTCCTTTACCATTGCTTTTTTACTGCAATAAGGATTATTTATAAAATACCAAATGGAACTTATTGCCCCCAAACTTTTACATGTTCTTACAATGAATATTTTGTAGTGAAATTGTAAAGTCAGTCACAGTGTGTGTATTTGCATTTTCGGAACGTAATGTGTTAATAAAGGAAATAAATTAGCGTCTGCAGTGTAAATATTATAAATTAAATATACATCATCATCACATTATTGATCTGTGTTGCCCATATCTTCACGATACATCCTATAAATGGTGCGGCGAATGGCTGCAACGGTGAAGTCATCTACACTCTCAAATGACTTTCTCTCTTGTGGCCTCTTCTTTCTTTCTCTTCTTATCCAGAGTGGCCACATCGTCAATATCTCTCTTGTAGTACCTGAGATGTTTTACACAGCAGTGACAGTAAAATCGACTTTAATTGTATTTCACAATATAACAGACTAGAGTACTTATTGTGGGACTGGTACAGTTAAGTTCGGGCCACAATTGATATAATCATATCACTAACACAGCACAGTGATAATATTCATACGAGTTAAACGGCTTGTTTTCAGTTATACTGGCTACAACTGTGCATAGCGAGAAGCACTTGGTTTAACGTTCCTTGTTACTATAGCTGTGCTTCAATAAACAGCCAATCAGAAGCCCCGACACATACTAGGTTATCAATTGAAAAACTTATTTACAATCAAGAAAGTGTGTATTTTGACTTCATTCCTCGGGAAGATATTTTCTTTTTTTTATTTCTGGATAATCACAACCCCAGAAGTTTTGTAATGCTTTTAGGTAATGTTTATAGTAAAAATTGAAATGTAAATAATTTATCATTAAAAAAATGTCTCAGATTAATTGAAAATATTTATTTTTGGAAAAAAAAAAAAAAAAAAAAAAAAAACACTACAAACTCTATGTACCAACCTTAATTTCTTCAGTACAAATTTGCTTATCGCAATAACTGTGAATGTGTTAGATATGTCAATTGTAGCCCAGCTCTTATTGAAAGCTAGCTCATACAGATTCTTTAGAAATACTTAATTTAACAGAATGCATGCTATCTTCGTTGATATTTCTCAAAAGGTAGCAAGATGTCTTGTCGAACATCCATTTCAAAATATAAACATGGAATTATTCTATAACTGTTGACAATTAATTGTAAATACTTTCTGATTCTTATTACGGCAAGCATTTCCAGATAAAACAATTACACTTGCATCAAGAAATAATGTCGGCAACAAGCGCAGCTATAGGTCTATAGTTAACAAAACCAGCTTCAAGATTTGATAGTTTATATATTGTTAAAACACCTTTGGTGTACCATCAAACTGTGACTTTTATGTAATGTTAACAATAGTAAAACTTAACACTGTTACTTGGGATGAATAACTACATGAACACAAGTTTGAGGTTAGGTCTACATTACAAAATAACACAGTGATTTCAAAACCTGTCAAATCAATGTATAATTATTGAGAGACGCATTTGCACTTGTTAACAAGGCAGGTTTAAGAAAGGTTACATGGCTGGGCCTAAATAGATACGTACAGACGTATTTGAGGTTAGGTCTACATTACAAAACAACACAGTGTTCTAAAAACGTGTAAAATTAACGTATAATTATTGATGGAAAAATTTGCACTTATTATCAAGACAGATTTAAAACAGAGGTTAAAGAGATGGGCATAGGTACATAAGTACACATAACTTTTTATATTATTATTCAAACTTAGGATATAAAATGCACTTCACAAACTCACATGAATATATTAAAGTCGCGTTTCTGTTGTCGTTCATTTACTTTCATTACTGTTATTTAACTTTCCATTTATAATATCAGATTTCCAATTGTCGATTCCTACTTGTTCTTTTTAACGGTTTACTTCAACGTACCAGTGATACGCGGGGAAAACACATTGTAAAAACATATTTACACTTACCTCCGGACAGTTGCAGTTGAAATTTTCATCATTTCTGCAACTCGTTCGATGACCTTGCAAGGCTTCATCTCTCCTCAACGAATTAACGAATAAAACTTTCGGTGAGATATATGATGTCTTCCTGATGCTGACTATTCGTACGTAGTTTGCTGGAACTCATGACTTAACACAAAATCGCTACAACACAATTAAACACTATAGACCTATAATCAAACGATGACTGCAGATAAGCTGAAAAATAAATGGGAAATATTAAAAAACTACTACTACTAACATCCAAATTTGTATAGCTTGGCTTGTAATCACTCCACCAAGCAAAGTCAAGCAACAAACGTGAAGGAACCACAACAACAGGCCGTTGGTTTTGACCGGTGCACCGATCACGTGACACAATATAATTATGAGTTACAGTAAATACATTATCTTTAAGCCAATAATTACTTTAAGCTGTATAAAATTCATTTCAGACAACTTAATTAGCCATAAATTTAAACATTACACTTGCAATACAGCATTATTTCTTATAAATACTTATCAAATTTCATAGCCAACATAACTGGGTGTGTTCATCCCCAGCCTGTGCGGTAACACGCATCGTTATACATATGCAGTTGTGGACAGTGGTATTTTTCAAAGGTTGATTTCTAGAGTGCTCACTTTAACGTGAACTACCTTTAAAATATTGTTTATTTCACTATCTCTAGAAATGAATTGAACATGTGGAGATTTATAAATTGAAGATTTTTATTCCTTGAATCTGTAGAATTAAAGAATCTGTAGTCAGATTGTCCAATCATAGTTTAAAGTCAACTGGTGTTTTTAAGATGCCTGGAATAGCGACCCTCTTAAAAAAAATGTAGATATATATATTTTTTTAACTGAAAAGATTTTTACTATAACAACCCTTTCGAAATAACACCTTTCATGGTTCCCAGGAAAAGGATTCACAATTTCGAGTTTACTGAACATCCGACACTGGTTTTACCTCTCTAACTTTTAAGGGGGTTGGTAGTAAAATACTGTCTGTAAATCAATGCTTGCACTTATACATTTATTTCGGTAAATACCGTATTCACCCGAAAGCAAGACTACCCCTTCCTAAAAAAATGTTTTTGATGGAAAAATATTTAAACCTGATTTCAAGACTACCCCTGTGAAGTGCTGAAAAAATTATTTAAGTTGAATTTATGACAAACCCTTCAAGAAGAAATGCTATTATATGATATATTTGATTTACGTCTAAAGAAAATCTAACCTCAATGACATAGGTGTGTGTAACCTGGCTGTATGGTAGCAGCATTTTTCTTACACTGTAAAACTTTTGTGGGTGTTATACACCTATCCGTGACTTGAGCCATTTTGCTTCCCAGCAAAGCACTTCCTCTTTAAGGCTACCTGATATCAGATAAGGGGACCCTTGTCAAAGTGGACAGGTACAGTCTCAGCACTACAAAAATAGGTACAATCACAGGATACATGGTATGTAAGCATGAAATGCCTTTGTCAAAATCGCCTAGGTTTTGAATTGGAGATTCCCAAATTGCAGAGGGCCCCTCATTTTTTCTACTCCTTTTCTATCAAAAATGTATCTACAGTTGCCGCTTTATATTTTTATCCTAGTAAATATACTGGAAGAGGGGAATAAATATTTTAAATGGTCAAAAATTCCCTTTGTAGTGCTTTGGTGCTTTCCTGAAGGCATCTGTAGTTTTAATCCGTTGGCTTACCCACATCACATGTAATAGTCTCCTAATTCAGCTTCCCGGGAATGCACAATGGAGTCTTGGGAATGCCTGCTGCATTGCTTCCATACAGTCAGATATGACTTTGACCCGTTTGGAAAATGTTAACTAGGGATTCCCTTCAAGCAGAATTTCTGAGTGCTCTTGATGGGTACTGGGAAATGACTTCCATGTGTAGGAGAAACAGTTGGAGCTGGTGCGAGACGTGGTGTTCCAAGGGAAAGGCAAGCTGAATGACGAGACCAAGGAGAAGCTGGCATTCCTCAACAACACCTCGGTGAGGAGCCGGCGGAGCTTTGGCCGCTGCGACCCCCAGCGACTCAACACCATCAGCGAGGTCATGGACTCCACAGGTGAGGCCACTTGTCTTGTAGTTCAGGGCTATTCAATTAGTGGCCTGCAAGACCTGTCAAACTGGCCCTTCGATAAAATATTTTTTCTGCAATTTTTCTATTGTATATTTATTATAGGGATGGGTCTGTTCTGTTATTCGGTTCCAATTTATACCGGTGCTTGAAGTTTGACTCGGAACCGGTTTTAGTTTGACTACTCGGTTCTCGTTTCTCCACAGCAATAAATTTAGTAATATTTTGAGATGACGATATACTTAGTACGAAATATTATGAATTAATCCAGTTACTGCAAAACTCTGTCATTACAAAAATAACTGTAACAAGAAACTTATCAAAACAAACAAAAATTTCCATTAACGCCAGAACAATATAGGTTAATTCACCTGTAACATGCATTTTTTCTTGGCCGCGATATTTCCTTAACAGCGAATTACTATTGCTATTGAAAGCAAATAAATATTAATTTATTTGGTACCAATGATCGCAAAAGTAGTTTTTAAGGACAAGCGTTTAATCTATAGTTTTTGGTTTAATATATTCTGTTAGTTGAAGGCGACAAAATGTAAGCAGTCTCATGGTGGCAATTTCATAGATAAATATTTACAGAGAAGATAATACACTCAGCATAGAGTGAAACAAAATGGCTGATGTTTATGTACAGATTTTTAGCTTTGAATAGGTCTTCTAAATACGCCATTTTGTGGTATTATAAGAGAGAGGAAAAAACCTAAATAAACGGAATAGAGTATCTGCATATATTTTGTGAGGGCTTTCGAACGTGATACATTAATAATGTTTATTGTGCGACAGAAATTTTTTTAGGTTATTTAAGTCTGAAATTATAAGAATTTCATCCAAATACTAGAACCAAATACTGGAACTGATATTTAAATATAGAATCGGAACCAGAACAGAATTTTTTTGTTATTCGACCCATCCCTAATTTATATGAAACCATTAATACTCATAGGTATGTTGATGTGCACTTATTATTTACGTAATGCTGGCAAGTGTAGTGCCATGTAAGCCCTCTCTTACATGTGTGTTGTAGAATACAGAAGTAATAGTAAAATGACCTAAATAATTTTTATCACAATAAATTGACTGGAAAATTATTTCCTGTCCGACCTTTTTGGAAAATATTTTTCCCG
Source organism: Dryococelus australis (assembly GCA_029891345.1). Classification (NCBI taxonomy): domain Eukaryota; kingdom Metazoa; phylum Arthropoda; class Insecta; order Phasmatodea; family Phasmatidae; genus Dryococelus; species Dryococelus australis. The sequence goes on along the minus strand of CM057008.1, from coordinate 26,616,157 downwards.
GAAAGTTGGGATCCTGCCCAGCTCTAAAAGTTGTATTGTGAAGGCAAATCAAAATTTAAATTTTTTACATATTTGTAATGCATACAAAAAGAGACTTGAGTTAGTGTGTGTGTAGAATTATTAAATATAACTCTATCCAGGTTCTTTATGTCCAATTTTGTATCTATAGCATAGGTATTTATTTTCTGTTAACTGCCTTAGAAATGCTCATTTAAAGAAATATATTTAGTCAATTTTGTACTTGAAGCCAGGTATCAAGACTTGTTAGGGGTCTAGAATTGATGTAGCAATCTATAATCAGTATTCTGAATTAAATATTTTAGAAATATGTACCTTAATTTTTTTTAATCTACATATGAACAAATTTTTATTACTTTTGTTGTAAAATGAGATTTACGTTATCACCATAAAACACGTAAATATTAATTTTTTTATTCAGACATCCCAATTTGTTTACTTCAAAATAGGGTCTAAGTGTAAGTAACGTTTTAGTTTCTGTTATGGTGAAATCAAAGTGAGAAAATAATATGCAGAAGACCAAAATGCATCAGGCTAGTCAGCAGAGCCCATTGCTGCTGCATGTAAGAAGGGGTGGGGTTGTTCAGTTCAGTAGAGACTGCTGCAGAGAGCAGTTGGGCAAGAGCTGTTCCGCATGTGCACAATACCTTTGGAGGGGCCACGATGGCGTAGCGGTTAGACTGCTCGCTACCCACGAAGGCGAATAGGGTTCAATCCCCGGCCACTTCACTCCAGATTTTCGTAAGGGTGAATCGTGCCGGATGATGGCTCTGGTCGACTTGTTTTATCAGGGATCTCCCGTTTCCCATGCCCTTACATTCCGGCGCAGCTTCGTATGTCACTTCACCTTCATCTGCTCTCAAGACCTCACTGTTAAGAGGTGCCCAAATCTCTTCACTTACTCATTACCTTTGAAAACATAAGTCGCGCAGCGCTCTATTACCCAATGTGGTAGCAGAGAGCGATGTTATCAGTTTGGCATATACAGTGCCAGCAATGTCATGTGTTTTCCCTCTTTCAAAGTTGTGCGAAGATTATTTTCTCATTTGTACTTCACTATACTGGTTTAGCTGCTGAGTGATAACTAGGGACAAGAAAATTTTATTCTTTTGAAATGGTGGAAAGTGTTATCAGTATTTTCATTCAACTAAAGTTTTCGTCTTAATATTTTCTGAAAATATTTCTGTGCATTCGTACAAATAAATTATTTAAGGAATGTCATAAACCACAGTTTTAACAGACAAAAATGTAATTAGTGGTGCAAGTGCTTGGTGATGATACATTTGTGAAAGTTTACAAACAATGGATATCGTAGTATAAATGGTATACGAAATTCTTGGCTTAGTATTCACATTTAAATGCAGTTATTTTGCCTTATGAGAACTTGCATACTTTATAAAAGAAAAATATTTCCAACTTTTCCAGCCCATCCAATGTAGTCTGGAATGCTCTCACACGTGGATAGCTTACTTACATTGCTTCCTCAAAAGCACAGTCTGGCACATCTAGATGAGATTACATGGCAGAATGTTACATGTTGAAAATATGTTTTATCAAATTTGGTTTTTGTTATTAGTGAACCCACAAATTTATGCTTAAATGCCTGAATAAAATAACCTGCAAAAATTATACATAGAAATAAATAATTAGTGGTGCACAGAGTGTGATTTCAATTAATCAAAATTGGTGATTATTGCTTGTTGCTGATTAATCATAACCAGCGATTATTCAAACGATTACTTGTACCTATTAAGTTAATACCAGTTCAATAGCTGTGCGCACAATTTCTTAACCAAAACATAATTAAATTCCCCTAGCAAAATTAGCACACTTATTTAAATAACCATTTTTTTTTAATCTAGTTAGTTTTTAACTTTTGAAATTTAATCACATAACCAACCAGACAAATGGAATAGAATGATTCCTGAAAACTTCAGAATAATTGTCTTCCTAAAGGCTATTCACGATAAAGTGAGCACTTTTGAAATCAACCTTAGAAAAATGTCACTGTCCCTGCCTTCATATTATATTAACTGGTGCAGTGAGTGACATGTGCCCAGTAAAGTTCATACAATGGAGGGGAAAGTTGTTCCATATATTAACGTCTAGTAAAAAGTGTTAGGTAACCATTTGTGATAACTTAAATTATTTCTTTTGCTTCCTCTTTTTTTTATTGCATGGAAGTGTAAAAATGATCAGATTTGTAGAATATTTACTATTATAATTTCACAGTCTCGCGTGACTGATGCATGAATAAAGTGATGAGGCCCATGGCAATGCTAATTTTACATAAAGCGGAAGAACACACAATGTGTCTACAAGTAGATCTGAAGCAGGGCTTTCAAAAATGCTCATTTTACCATGAACAGCCTATAAATAAAAATTTACCAATTATGAATTATGTGTGGGTATCAGGCTGTAAATAACATAATAATGGTACAGTATTTTTTATACAATTGTATGAATAAATTATTGGTTCTATGATATCACCAGTCAACATTTTTTGCAGAGAAACATGAATGTTTCTATCTTGCAAATATTCTGCAATAATCAGTAATTGAATCAGTATCTGCTGATTTAGTGTTTCATAACCAGTTATCAAATCGGTAAAGTCATATTGGTGCACCATTAAAATTTTTCGAAAATTATTTTTGTTGTCTGTAAAAATGTGTGGTTGGCTTATTTTTGAGTACAGTAGAAACTTACTGTTTTACCAGATTTTATTAGACCAGTTCTGTCTAAAAACTCATTTTTAACTGATCGTAAAAAAATTCTGTAAAATGTTGGAAATTTCAGGGAAATCATTCAAAAAATAAGTTAGTGTATATGTCGTACTGTACTCATCTAAATGGTGAATTTCCTCCTCCTTTTCTCTAAGTTGTTCAAATATTTTGTAGTAGTCCTGTGTCCTATGTTTTTAGTAAGAGTCCTGTGTTTTTTATTAAGGGTCCTGTGTTTTTTTATTAAGGGTCCTGTGTTTTTTTAATTAAGGGTCCTGTGTTTTTTTGTTACTAAGGGTCCTGTGTTTTTTATTGAGGGTCCTGTGTTTTTTTATTAAGGGTCCTCCAGTTTTTTAGTAAGGGTCCTCCGGTTTTTTAGTAAGGGTCCTCCGGTTTTTTTAGTAATGGTCCTGCAGTTTTTTTAGTAAGGGTCCTGCAGTTTTTTTAGTAAGGGTCCTGCAGTTTTTTATTAGGGGTTGTGCTGTTTTTCAGTGGGGGTCATGTGTTTGTAGTAGGAGTGGTGGGTTTGTAGTAGTAAATGGAGTCCTACATTTGTAGGAAAAGGACCCACATTTATAACTTTTTTTTTTTTTTTTCATAAACAAGAAAAGAAAGAAGGGGGATTCTCTATTTTCTTTCTATTTTTCATATTGTGAAATTTTCGAGATCCTATTAACTGATTTATAATTACGATCAGTAAGTCTAAAGTTTCATCAACATTCCATAGGTAGCAGGTTTTTATGCTACAACATGTGATTGTTGCAAGGGATAATGAGTGCTGGTGTTTCTAGGCTCAATCCTGTCAGATCTGGGCTACACGCAGTCAGAGGATGAACTTGACACCTCGTTACTCTGCAACAGTCGACCATGGAAGAAGTTTCGTACCCCCAAGGATGAAGAAGGTCCTAGTGTGAAGCGTGTTCGTCGCTCTGGCAACAAGAGCGTTGAAGTGAGTAATGCATCTAAGCTATCTTCAATATCCTGGATTAGTACTTTGTTTCATCTTAGTCACTCTTCTTCACTCTGACACTATATCAGGGCAGCCACTGATCTTTGCACAGTAATCAAAAGTCAAGCCCCCAAATTCCGTGAAAATTCTTAAAACTACTGATGCCTTTTCCAAAATGATTGATCAACTTATACTCTCAGTGCACATGAGTTTGCCACTCGACTCCGAGTTTAATTGTTGCTACACATCACGAGATGTCAGAACTTACTATCTACCCAAGGCAAAGGATGGACACTCCATGCCAGATTGTACTGTTCACCGGCCGAGCCACCGAGACTATTTTCGAGATCATCCAAATACTTCAGCTCGCTGCCAAATATCCCTACTAGTACGATCGCTGAGATATGAACGTGGATCCAGCGACAAGTAGTGATATCTCCACCACCGAGAAGGTTGTGCCAGGCAGAGTATAAATAGCGGGTCGCATCCCTGGTACTTAAGTCTGTTCTGTTCCTTCACTACATTGCCTTGTGTCGAAGGAACCATCTGCTCCTCTCCTGATCTTCACTGCGCTCTTGGTGCCGAAGATTATTCCTCTACCTTTGTCTTCACCGTACTCCTGGTGCCGAAGACTCCTACTGTTCTACCAGTACTCACCAGTAATTGTCTAATGTAAACACACTTCCGGCCCCTTCAGGGCGACATAGTAGTGTAGCCAAGTTTACCGTATTTACTCCTGTATAGTGCGCATCATGATTTTTGCAACAAGTTCCAAGAAAATAATTTTTTAAATAAAATTGCACCAAATATTTGTGGCGCCCTATTAGCAAGTATGGAACAAATTATTCTTTTATACATTAATGTGTGGTGATTGTGATATGTTTGGAAAATACTTTAATTAAATAACTTGGGTGCCATGCTAGAATGTCACAGTACCCTTCATCAAAAAAAAAAAGGTCTGATCCCTTCTTGCCCCCACCCCCCAAACCACTCTGAACATGACTCCCGAGCCTCTGCCACGGAAACAGGGGGATGGCGGAATTATCGACCAGCAACATCTGGGTGTTATTACAAGAGGGAGGGGGCCACCGTAAATGCTGCAGCTCTGGTTTATGGTGTGACAGGATGCCATTGTTTGAGGGAGGAGCAGGCAGTGTGACCTACACATAACTGAAGGGTCGCTGAGAGAGAAGGGAGAGGAGTGATGTAAGAGGGAGAGATGAGACAAGACAGTCCTGCCACTTCCCTCGACATCCTGGGACAAGTGTATAGCATGCACCCCAAAAATTTTTTCCTTTATTTTGGTAAAAAGGTTGGACTATACACGAGTAAATATCGGTAAGTTATTTCATAGCACTTTGTCTACCTACTCCTGTTAGCGTAGGAGCAGGTGGTCTTTACCTGTATTGCGTGGGTCAGCTTCTAAGCTCCAGCTGGTAGGAGGTAGTGGAATACCGCCTGTGTTTATTTCAGTCATTGGAATAAACACGTTTTATCCACTTAAGGGTATCTTTCCCATAGCCATAGTATCTTTCCCTGTAAACATCAGTCCCGTCTGATCGGCAACAGGTGCCCGGGGAAGTTATTCCAAATGCCAGCATACCAGTAGAGTACACACAAGCATTCTGGACGGCCACCCTTTCTGTGCACCATGGTAAAGAGGCGAAGAGTGAGTGTGTCTGTATCACTTGACTTCGTGCGGACACGCAAGCCAACCCAGCCCACACTATCACAGGCGTCCTGCCTATGCGCGAGTTGATTTTCCTAGGGTATGTTCCCAGCGATGCTGGTTTCACTCTATTTGAAGGCCACCGCCCTTGTAAAATCATGTCTTACATGCAACTTAATTTTAAATCTCAAATTTATTTTCAGGGTTACAATCCCCAAGCTTCCGTCCAATCTGAACCCTTGCAAGGATTATATTCCGAAACCAGTTCCTGCGATGTTGCGAGCCCACCCTATACCGAGAGGTAGCTAAGGACTTTTGGGTGTTTTTGACATCGGAGCTGTTAATGTGACTCCTGGTTTAAAGTGTCGTGCCGCTCCTATTAACTTCGGTATCGAGGTTCAAAACTGTACGTTCACCCATTCTGGAGTTGACTGTGTGCTTAATCCTTTTTGTACATATGATATGTGATCACTGTACAAGTTGGCTTAAAACACTTCAAATGTATGTACTATATGGTATTTATTTGATTCTAAGCCACATCAGTTTTCAGCCCACCTAGTTTATTTTCGACGGGGGGGGGGGGAGTTCTGGGGAAAAATTATGGGTTACATATGAGGCAACAGGTTGAATCACCACCTCACTAGGAAACTTAATTTCTGAAGGAAGTTTGGAGCTTAATTTTTCCTTTGATGGAAATGATTTTCCATCTAAACAAATATATTTCACTCTGTAATGATATAGTGTTTGTGGAAGCAAATAATAGTACTGCCTGCTTGTCTTTAGCTTGAGTTCTGTATCAAATTGCTTACCAGCTGTTTTATTTCTTTGATATTGTATTCTGTGAAAATAATCACATTTGTTTTAAAGAAACAAAATAATGCAAAAACATTTGGGGCAAAAAATTGATGATATTCAATTACATTCTAAGCCATGCCCGTGTTTTTAAAAAAATTAATCTGAAAAAAATGTGCAGCTTAGAATCAAGTAAGTATGATACCTTCTTGTTATTTATAAGAGGTGGAGACAAGAAAATTTCATGAATTCAGTGACCTGTAGGCATTGATAGGTATACTCGAGCCACAGACATTCATTCATTGGCTGCCCTGCCGTGAGTAGCCATTTTCTGTCAATCAGGTTGTACACAATTAAGTTGTCTGTTCTCTTGCAGGCATGTTACTGGCTCAGATTCATCCAGGGCGCATCTAATAAACTTTTATCCAGTTGCAAAATATACTATACGAGTGTGAAGTCCAGCTTCACCTCAAAACAGTTTGTGAAATTTTCCTGTCCCTAATATTTACAAACGCAATAGAAATTGACTGTATTTTGGTACTGTATTTGCATTCAGACAGCAGAGATTAGGACATCAGCTGGGGAACATCTGATCGCCACCACAACTGTGACTGTAGAGCGAGATGGCCCCATCACTGCACATTCCAAGATAAACACTGGCCAAGATGTAGAAAACAAGGAGAACGTTGGGCTGACACGTTCCATCAGTGGTATCTGGCTCTTTTCATTTCTGATAGTTTTTAGCTTTTAACATGATTTCTTCTGGTGGGAATAAAATATTCCATGCTGTAAGAATTTAAAAAACGAAGTTACTTTGATTTTCTAGCATTTTTGTTTTAAAGTTTTTGTTAAACAAAGTTTTGTTACATTAAAATTCACTGATACGACCCCTCAGTCTCTGGCAATAGGGTTATTAGTGAGGGATTTTTTAATTCAGTGGATTTTTCTACCATTGTTTCTGAGGGGATTGACAAAAGATACAAATTTTCAATACATGTGGACTTTCAGTGAATGGGTGCTTGAAATGCAGATAAATAAATCGTGGGACCACAGAATATGTTCCATGGTTGTGGACTTTCAATCCAACTGGGTTTAATACATAAAGGTTCCATTGTAGATTGTTTGGAAACTTCTGGACCAATTTTGATCCATGCCAGACTCCTGGACATCAAAGATACAGTTTGCTACATACACCCTTGACAAGAACCTGGTATTTTATAATAACCGAATTAGCTTCAACTATGGGCACCCTTTAGGGGTCAGTCATATTTTCTCACACGCCTATTAGACAGCCGTCTGTTGCTTTCCGACTACTAGAGCACTGTCAGTGCTGGAGGAGAGGAACAGAGGAGCCACAACCACTAGTAACACTTTCACCCAGGGAGGAGCGACAGTCTCGGATTATTGCCTTATCCAAGGTTAGTGCTGGGATATATAGTAGCTTGACACCTGCCGTCCATTCCTGTGTGGATGCACATTCAGTGGCTGCATTGGTGACCCAAACAGCACCCCGTCTCTGATCAGTCTGCATAGCGTGGGGGATCAGTGGAGACTTAACAGAGCCTGGTCAGCAAGCCAAAACCGGACTTACATTGTTAATTGTGTTCAGTTTTTCGCGTCAGAATGTACCCAGTAAACTGTGAGCAGAGACTCGATGCCTTACGGCCAGAGGCACGGCCAAAAACGTAGGGGAAGGGTCTGTGCCGCCCAACTCGGCACGAGTCAGTGTCGACTGCTCCTGTCACTGTATTGTACGTATCACCTTGTCTATGTATTCACCCCTCGTGTCACCCTGGGGTAAGAGGGTTGTTGACTGGTATCGAAGTGAGATTCGGCTGGGACAACATCAACTTCTGGACCAACGAAGCCTACCAGTGGAATCGCCGCTTTGGCGTGGGCCAAGCTCGCCACGTCTGGGTGAAACCCACCACAACCACAATGCCCAAGAAGCAGGAGTAAGCAAGTGCTAACCAACACCCCTAGCCACTTGTCGTCTATCTAAACTACACCTCCCCGCCTTTGGCCTAGCAGACAAAATCCTCGACCAACGTGGCAAGTTAGTCTAATCAGGCAGGAGTCGTTTGATTAAATTTTCAAACTTTTGTATAAAACCTTTAACAGCAGCATCATCAGCTGAAAGTTTCTGTCCTGCAATGACAATATGTCCCACGTCATGACGAAGTTTCCATCGGTGAAGCCATCCTTCACTTCCATTAAACGTCTCCCCCTCAGCTCCCATTTTTTTTTTATGTCCGCCTTCTCTTTCACAATAGGACCTGATAGCGGAGTTCCTTTACGCCTTTCTTGGCATAACCAAACCCATAAAGCATCATCCAAGAGTTCAAGTTTTGGTTTTTTTTATTAACATTTTTCTGTTTTTTAAAGCATCTTCTGCCTGCACTGTTAACAAATACGCTTCAAGTTCCTTTCAACCTTTTTTCCAATCTTTAATTGTTGTTACACCTACTCCTAGCTGTGAAGATAATTTTAAAACTCACTTACCTTTGCCCAGCCATTGTAGAACTTCTAACTTTTGTTGTAACGTGCACACAACACATTTATGTTCTTGTTCAGTAGCCATTATCACTTAAAAACACTGTCTACTGCACTGCACAATAGTCACTACGTCTGTACTAAATTACAGAACTAATAACAATTATATATTAAAATAAAAAATTACATATCACCCTCATCGGCTTTCAGGTCTGCAACACACATGAACGTAACGAAATCCTAGATGATTTACTAATGAAACAAAAGGAATGAATTATCCCAATTCCACGAATCACCTAACCACTCGCATATTAAATATAAACTGATCACTTATGTTATGAACAACTAATATACAGAGCTGTAAAGTTAAATTGTTTGTGGATATGTTATTGACGTCGCAGGCTCCGGACAGACAGATGGTCGGCTGTCCCAAGGAGGCGGATCTACGGGGTTCTTCTGTAATTGGTGGAGCTTCCGAGCTTTGCATGCTAATAGAGGTGGGGAAAAGCTCTAGTCTCCACCAGTGTTGTACTATTATTTTAGGGGAAATTTAATTCTTTAAATCAATTATCGCTCTCCGTAAGAGGGTGGAAATGTAAGGCGTCTAAACCAATGTTGCGTTCCCTTATGGGTAGTAGTGCAAAGCAAATTAGTTGCGTTCTGAGCATGGATAACGTGAGATACTCTACTATGTCATGTATTTAAAATGGATAAACGTATGTTTTCAATTATAATTGACAATTTACATTATGTAAAGATGTAAACTATGCTGGGGGAGATGATTATACTGTTATGGTTAATCTGCAAGTATTTATATTTTAACTACGTGTGTCTCCCTAAAAGTTTCTCTTGTAACTACCGGAATGGCTTTACCTTCATGATGCAGAAGGCTGATGGTGGCTTATGGCGGACGAAACACCATTCTTCAGCCCATCTTGCCCTGTTATCGACTTGAGGTGGTAAGACCCGCACTCAATTCTCCGCAGACCTTAAATGTAGTTGCTGTTTACAATTATTGCGTTTATTTGCCAACTGCCCTGTGGCTTGTTTCCTGATTGTTGTGGCAGTGATGCGGTTCCGTGGCCTCGCTCTCGTTGCACCTGGGATGGCGTGTTCATGCGAAAGACTTAGCTAGGGACTGCCCACGCTATAATAATGTGAACAGAATACATTCCTGTGTGTGCTGCATTGGTCTTTCGTCAGTGACTGCCAGTTTAGATATTGTGCAGTGGATTTCAACGTACGTTAGTAGCATTCGTGCAGTAGTTTACACGTAGTACTGAAACATTTCAAAAAGTGCAAGCGAGTGGTATTAACAATTGACAGTAAAATAAAAATTATAAAAAAGATTTCAGTGCAGGGAAAAATATTGGAAAAATTAGAACAGTATGATGTTGGAAACACTATGGTACTGGACATAATAAAAAATTGTGAAAAGATACTTCTGTTTGTTTCAACAGCAGAAAATTTAATTGTATTAGCTAAGTGCAAGACAATAAAAGAATCCACCTTCAGCAGCTTGGATTCTTGTTAATTTGAATAGTTTCAACATAAAATGCTTAAGGGCATGCCAATAAGTGGTGTGATAATATTGCAACAGGTCCATGTTTTCCACAAAAAAATCGGACAGACAGAATTATTTGGCACATCAATAGGCTGGTTAATAAAATTTTAAACTTGTCATGGAATTAGAGAATTTACTTTGGAAGGAAAAATTTCAACGGTGATAATGAATCTGCAAAGTTGTTCAAAGAAAAATTTTAACACATTGACAGACGCAAGTTTTTGCCAGATCAAGTGTACAACTACAACGAAAGTGGCTTGTACCGGAAGTGCCTGCCAAGCAAAGTGGCAGGCACTTCCATGGCAGAAAAGACAGCGCCTGGTCACAAATCGAGCAAAGTGTGTGTTACGAATGTGTTTGCAAATGCTAGTGGTGAACATGAGCTGAAAGTACTCTATGTAGGCAAAGGAAAAAAGGCATGATCATGTAAAGGCACAGAAAGGAAACATTTCCCTATTCACTACTACCGTAACAAATATGCTTTGATGACTCGGTAAATTTTTTTATCAAGAGGTTTGTCTGTATAAGCAGTGCGTTTTTTTTAGACAATGCACCGTCATATCCACATGAAAGCAAGCTGAGATCTGCAGATGGAAATATTGTATGATGTAACAGCACTTATTCAGCCAATGGACCAAGATGTGATCATAACATTAGAGAATCATTACAGGCAAGAACTTCTAAGCTTGTTGCTTGAAGATAAGGAATATATTGACTTATGGGGAAAAAATGAATCTAAAAGAAGCAATTTACCTTGTAGGTAAGGCATGGGGAATGATCACAAAATTAAACATTACCCGGTGTTGGAGGAATCTCTACTGTGACATTGAATAATCAACTGGCATCGTTCATGGATTTGAAAAAGTCAACGAAACTGATAATTTTTCGGACACCCTTCATGCTGCTCTACAAAATATTGAACAGTTTGCTAATATCAATGAACAAAACTTTTCAAGAATGGTTGAATACAGATTTTGCACTTCCTGATTACCATGAAAAGTGACGATGACATGTCAAACGTGACTTTGGGAGCCACAGATGACAGCAGCCGTGAAGGTGGAGATGAATAATTTAATTCCTGCTAAATGTGCGACTCACCAAACTGCGTTGGAATCAACGGAAACTGTCTTGCAATATTTAGAACAACAAGATAGTGAATTTGAGAAGAATAAGGTTAAATGTAAAACATAAAATTAACCTCTTTACTTAAAAACCCGAATATATTCTGGTTTTTAATTTCAGCAAAATATTAAAAACCTGAATATATTCAGGTATGTTACCAGTAACCAGTAAATAAATATTAACCTTGAAAATGTTCGTTAATTGCTTGTAGATTTCATATCCGTCACTAGAGAGCAGTTAATTGATAGTTACAAAACCAATAGAGCTGATGCTTATCTCGCTAGATAGCATCACAGTTCCCTTTCTTTGTTAGACCACAAGTACACTGCTAGGGTGCTGCGATGTGAATGTTTGCATCGCGAATATTGAGGTTATAACTTTAGCAGCTAGATAGCACCCTAGTTCTCGTGGAAGTTAGTTCATAAGTACATTGCTAGAGTATACTGATTTTATTATATAGCTCTGTAATACTGAAGTTATTTTTTCCTCCATTAGAGGAAAGCTAAGTGGTACTTTTACTGCACTGTTTATTTCTATAGCCAATGCAAGTTTGCCACTAGATTGCAGTAAGTGATCATTCTTCAAGAATAGTTTTAGCTATATTTTTGTTACAAATCAGAGAAATAATTTCTTAGTTTTGCTTTACTACAGTGTGTTGTTAGTTTTTATGGGGAAAATGTGTGTGAATATGTAGTATGTACACATCACACTGAATATTTCATCACTTTATGTAGAAACGTTTTTCTAGTTTATATGTAGTGTTTATCTGCAGATTGTATTGCCACATAACTGCTTTGTTGTAATTGTTATTTCAAAATAAAAAATGAAAAGTGAAGATGAACTGGACATTGAATTTAGTGAATCTGCTAGTGAGTTATCAGAAGATGAGACTGAGAGTTCAGAATCTTTTGAGGACATCCTGGCAAGTGCTCGACAGTGGGTACGAATAAACACATCCGCTGAACTTCCACCTGCTCCACCGAGGTGAGCGAGCAATTCATTTTGAATTCAGCCCTGACGATGATATCACTTGGTATCTTGTCATTCTTGGTGATGAAGTTTTGAATATTGTTGTGACTGAGACAAACATATATGCAAGTGATAAAGATATACGACAGTGGAAAGACACTACAATAGATGAAATGCGAATGTTCATTTGTGTAATTCTTCTTCTGAGTATTGTAAAAAAAATCAAACTACCAGCTGTATTGGAGTAAGCAACCTTTCATTTTTATGCCAGATCCTCAGCTACAAGCGTTTTCTACAGCTAAAGAAATACCTTCATTTTTCTGGTAATTCGGTCTATGATTTTTTAAATCACCCACAACCGAAGCAGAACAAAATCTGGCCAATTCTAGAGTACGTGAATAAAAGTTTTAGCAGTTTCTATATCCCTGAGCGAAATGTCACCATTGACGAAAGCTTGTTGTTGTGCAAGGGATGGTTACGCTTGGTAGAATATATGCCTCTCAAAAGAGCAAAAATATTAGAAAAGACGAAGTTGCAGCTTTTCAAAGAGGGAAAGTGACAACTCTAAAGTGGACATGCAAAAAGGGTTTTTTGCATGCTGACCACCATTCACAATGCCAATTGATGACAGTTCAGAAGAGAGGCATAAAGAAAATGAAACTAGTTGCAGTAGTGGAGTACAATACAACAATGGGTGGGGTCGATAAAATTGACCAACACTAAGCAGCAAGTCCAGTTCCTCAAAAAAGAAGGGGGAAAAAATTATAAAAAAAATTTTCCCCTTTTAATGGAGTTTGCAATGTGGAATGTGTTTGTATTGTATCAAAAAACTGGTGGGCAAAATAATGCTCTTGACTTTTGTGTTGCTACCATTGAGAAAATGATATCAAACCACAAGAAAGAAGAATTTTCTCCAAAAGTTTTAGGTCGTCCATCCAGCAGCACCAACCCTGCGCGTCTGACTGGCCGGCATTTCCAGTTGGTGATTCCTGCCACAGCAAAAAAAAAAAAATCCTACAAGACTTTGCGGTATGTATGTGAAGATTGTGACGTAGCACTGTGCATTGTGCCATGCTTCCAAGGCATTTCACACCGCGACAAACATTTAAAATCAGCTTAAAACTCATAAACACTCAAAAGAGTAAATTTCGCATAATACTGTACTGTGTTTTAGATGTTACAAAGCAAATATTTTTATAATTTTTTCTCTCCAAATGTAATGAACAAATATATGTATTCAAGGTTTATATATAGCATTAGTATAATATTTTATATCTCACATTTCATTTCACTGGATTTGTGTCATTATAATTTAAGTGACGAACTGTTCTATGTACATACACTTCATTTCAGTAATAAGAAAAATAAGAACAAATATTAAAAAATAATTGATAATTTGAGAGGTTAACAAATCACAGCAGAAAAAGCTAATAGGCTTCTTTAAAAAATTCAGTTAAAAGTGTAAATTAATTTTACAAAGTATACACTGAACCACTGCGCACTTGGAAATTTTCTATGTAGTGAGGTTTGTGGAATTGCTGCAACGTGCGAGAGGAGTAGTATCGGCTGGCAGGAGTGGTTATTGAACAGTTGTGTGCCTGGTCTTGGCGTCTGCTGGGGAATGGAGGAGAATGTGTGAAGGGGAAAGGGTGACAACAGTGAAGATGGGTGGGTCAGCTTGCAGGAAACTCAGGCAGCACGACATCATGAAAACAATTTTACGTAGTGTTATCATGTTTCAACCTTTCAGTTAGACTGAAACTGTTAATCAACTTATATGCAAACCACCCCCCCCTCTCTCTCTTTCTCTCTCTCTCTCTCTCTCTCCCTCTCCCCCTCTCTCCCCCCCCCCTCCCCCCCACAATGTGGTGTTGTATTTTAAGTGTGACGCATGACGTCTTCTCTAATATGATAAACGACTACTACTCATCAGTCAACTACACTCCTAACAGCTTGTCCACGAATCACGTCGCTGTCGCCGACGTCTGCAAGACTGTATTATACCTACCAGGCCGGGACAGGCGTCCCAATGATAATTATTATTTCGCCTGGTGAGCCACTGAGACAATGCAAGAGGTCCGTGGCAAGTACAGCAGTGCGCCGCTAGATGCCGCCACAGACAAGACATAGATCCCGGCGCTCTTTACTACGCCGCCCGCTCGGAGGATCTGGACTCCGGGCTCACACCTGCTGTGCCCCCTCTCCAAAAGCACTATGCCAGCAGAAGAAGGAATGACCGAGAAGTATAAAAGGGCCGGCAGCCAAGCCTCCTGATAGCCATTTCTTCTCAGTACTCGATCACTTTGTGAGCTCTCACCGCCCCAGTTACTGGTGCCGAGGCTTCAACCTCTCCTAAGCTTCATCGCTCTCTTCGCAGTCCCGAAGTTCCTCTCCAGCGGAATCCTAAGGAAGACCCAGCGGCCATCAAGAAGTTACAATCAGGCACTTTTGGTCCCTTACGGACAGTCACCTCAGAGTATAGATCGCCTCGAGGAAACACGGATTAAGTAACTGCTTAATCCACCCACCTTTTCACAGGGCGACTTCCCCTGTTCAACTATAGGGTATTTAACCTTTCGTATACTCCGTGGGGGAATTAGGAGTTAGCGCTTCTGCCATCAGTGTTTATTTCACTTCGGTAAATAAACAACGTTCTTACCAGGCATCTTAACTTTCACTCCAAACCTCCTTCCTGTGTCACATTGGGGAGGCAGGACTTTGCAGGAGACCGGGTTTTAATACTACCTAACGCACACTGCACAACAGAACAAGTACATCCTTGGAAGGCCACCCGATCCTTGTACGACGGAGGAACAGTAGAGCCACAACATTGGGATACCATTCTGTGGAAATTGGCTTGCCAGCTCAAAGTCGCCCCTCCCTCATCGCTCCCTCTGTTGTGCCGAGGAGGGGCTCTTCTTTGAGTTCGGGGAGACCAGTGACCCCTGGACCCTCACTACACCACCATTGGAAGGCCATCCATTCCTTGCACCACGTGGAAGGAACGGTAGAGCCACTGCATTCGGTACGCTCCCGGTAGATTGGACTTGCCGGCCAGGTGCCCAACTCTCATCGCTCCCCTAGTGGTGCCGAGAGGGCTGCATTCTGGTGCAGGGAAGTCTACTCCCACGGGACACCCGCACACTGTTAAACACTGACACGTCAACTGCCCAACTCCTGCTCTGATATATACCTCATGCCATACACCCACAGGGGTGGGGTTGAGAGACGGCCCAGAAAGGCGAGTGCAATTGCTAAGCTTTCCCACAGAGTACATATCCTTCCTAGCGGGTTCGGGTTGCTCAGTCCACGGGAACAAGCTTCGCTTCAACGACACCTCAGCATACCAGTTCCAGACATTGTTCCCGTCGGATTATTCGAGCCATCCACCAGGATCACGGAGGAATGCCATCCGGTAGTGCAGGAGGCACTCTTTGGCATCCGACAAAAGTAATCAATTTGTATTTAGAGTTTGACACAGAACAAACGAGCACGAGACAATATAAGATAATGATTGTATTACGAAGGGAAAAGGCATAACAAACATGGATACGAAAATTAATAATTGACTGGCTTGTTGCGACTGAAGCTCTAAATTTTGACTGTGCTTTTTAGGTTAAGAAAGGAAAAATAACTGGAAGACTGGCATATTGTTATGCGTCATCGTCTCGTCGTAAGAGACTAGAAAATATAACAAATTATTTATCTGTGATAATGTGAATTTATTTTAACACTGGTACACCTAAAGCTTCAGGTGGCTTAATGTTTAAAAGTTATGTACTTTGCTTTTTGCAAGTTTGTGATTCTACATTGACTTAACCTTTTCTCATGTGCTATTCGTCTATTTATAAGTTATATTGAAATGTTTCTTTTTCGTTTGTTTACTGCTTCACAGTTTGTGTCAAGTTTAGGTTTAACTGTAAATTATCCAACCCTAGATTGTTGGGGAAAAAAATTTCCCACCCGAAGGGAAAATATAAAATTTTTCTCCAGATATTTCCCGACCATCGGGATCCTGCACACCTCTAGTGAATACGTAAATGTTTTCCATGCTTGACCCTTCTAATATGCAAGGAAAAGATAATTTGGGTAATTTCTTTGAAAAGGATAGCTCTTTACTTTATAGAACTTGTCCAGCCATGTTTCTGCTTTGAACTTCAATTGAATTTTTCCGCTCGCAGCATTTCAGTAGCAGTGACCCAATGTAAAATTTTGTAAAGGTTGTTTAGGATGAAGTGAGCACTTTTGAAATCCACTTTAGAAAAAAGTCTATGCCCCTACTTGCATATACAGCGGAGCCCTGTCGTTACATCCCCTCTTATAACATCTTGCTCCACAAAAATGTTTTTGAGTACTAAATTAACCTCTTATAAAGTTTTCCCTTTTATAAGGCTGATATTTTGCGAGGCTCATTAGAGATGTTATAACAATGCTTCAATTGCATTTTAATTTTTTCACAAAGGGACATGTGCCCTGTAAAGTTGGTAACGATGTATGAAAAGTAATTCCATATCCTAAAGTTGAATTATAATTGTTAAGTAACCATTTATGAAAAGAGAACTAAATTTTTTCCTCCACATTCAGTTTTTTTTTAATGCGTTGATGTGTAAAAATGAGCAGAAATGAAAAATATTTGCTTTTAATATAATTTCTCGATATCATTTGACTGATACATGAATAAGTGATGAGGCGCTTGGAAATGTTAATTTTACATAAGGCAGAAGAATATACTACGTGCATACAACTAGATTTTAAGCAGGGCTTTCAAACATGCTCATTTTACTGTGAACAGTCTATAGTGATAAATGGTAGGTATAGCAGTTTCCTTTGTCAAAATGTCTTTTGTATGTGTGTGGGATTTTTAGGGGGTTCTGGAATGCGGATTGAGAGCTGCCAGTTTCCTGGGGCATATTCCCAACGAACATCACCTGTCATCAGTCCGGTGATTAACTATGGCCAAGGGATCTCCAACAAGTTCAACAACAGGCCTCACATTTTCACCAATCGGACAACGCTTACCCCAGACACGTGTGGGGTCTGCAGTAACAAGTATGCATCTCTGGTCATGTATTTTCCTTTAATTTTTTTCAAACTGTGGTTTTTATAATGTTTTAACATATAGGATGGAAAATAAATCATCACAGTACGATGAAGTGTGTCATGTTTACACTCAGTTGTATTACAGTGTTGAAACTTGAAAATAAGATTTATAAGAGCAGATTGTCATTTAGTTGAAGTGTGTAGAGTATTGCCAGATTTGCAGTCATGTTGGCTCCATTTACGATTTCGCTTATACTTGCTGACGAGTATCTAACTGCAGATCCATTCCTACATTAAGAAGTAATTCTAGAATTTCAGGCACATTATATAGCCCACAATAACCCCTTTTGAGAGAGATTTCTGGTCTTGAGCAGATGAAGGTGAAATGAGGTGAGAATGGAGCAGTGCCAGAATGCAAGGACAGGGGAACAGGAGACTCCTGAGAAAACCTGCCTTTATCAATTGCCCTTATTCCTGAAGTTTGTGATGGAATGGAACTACAGTCAAACTTGACACGGGACCGACTGATGGTAAAGTCCGGTCATTGACCCAAAGCAAATTTTAGTGGGACACTAGACTAGGAGCATCCTGTAGGCATTCGACTTACTCTTTGTGCAAGGCGGATGCTCTCCTTGTATAACATTTTGGCCTTGTGTGCTGACGGCTGGGTATGAATTTGGGTTCGCCTAGGACTGCTTGGCGGATGACTGTGCTTGGCTGATATACCTGAGATGAGTGGTTGTCTCAGGATATTTTTTTAGGGTTTTAGTAATTTTTTAGCCAGAGTTGGCAACCTGTGTAGCATGGCAAATGTATTGATAATTATTTGTATATGCATATTTTATCATAACGTATTTTGCTATATTTCTACTCTTATTAATTGGTATTTATATATTAGAAATATTTTTATATTTTCTAGGTTGCTACTCCTATGTACTATTGAATATGTATAATCGATACGCAGATTGTTTAAGTGTTTAATTGTGAAAGCCGTCCCCAAAATTCGCTATCGCTCGGGGTGACGTTGCGACCGCGTGGCGTGAGGGGAAGCCGCAAGAGGTGTGGAGTGCTCAGCTGTTCCGCGCTGGCCGACATAAGCTGCGAGTTCCGGAGCTTGGGTGAATGTGTGTGCACGCATGGTTGATGCGAAAGTATTTGTAAATATGACTGGATTGATGTGTATGAGGTGTCCCGGGCGCACACCCAGCTAATAGTTTATTGTGACAACAATCGAACACCGTTTCTGAAAGTGACTTGAATATGTGCGGGTTAAGGAAAGTAACTTTTTATGCTGTTTGCCACGGAGTAGAAAAGTCGCCGGTGTTAAAATGGAATGATCCGTGTGAAAGTATGCAAACTTTGTGATTGTAAAGTTGACGGGTGGCGCGAGCAAATTTAGTAAGAGTTTGTTTGCCGAGTGGAACTATGTTCACTTTTAAATTGTGCCGATGCCCGTGAGCCGTTTGGTTGCCGTCATGGTAAACTATGTAAACTGTCATTATCGGACGTGTGTGGTTAATTCAAAATATCTTGCATACCCGAAGAATTGACGTTTTCTATGAGTCAAAAAGTATTACTGCTGCCGTCCGGGGGCCAATTTAATTGGTTCATTTGAAGAGGTGCGTATGGGCACCGGTCATCGCAGTCACCGGCAGTACTCAGCGGGAGGTTTGCTTCAAAGACGTCACATTTTGACTGGGCCAAAATTCCACCAGCGATGAGACGACGAGAGGTTTTACGCCCGTTAATTTTTGTGGGCGCTGAAACCCCCAAGCGTGAGGCAACTGGGGAGGGTCAAAGCGACCTCACTTGTAAGGTGTTTTACATTCACAATAAATCAATTTTCCCTTACACCCTACACCTGTGGCTAGGAGTTTCATTTGATTAAAGAAAAGTCATTCTTTTGGTCGGCTGAACGCCACTATCGCCAACATTATCCAAGTAGTAACAGGCATCGAGCGCAACTTGCCCCTCAACATAAAAGAACAGCTGGACAGTACCTTCAAATTTGAGGACTCCAAGAATTTTGCAGACATAGCGCGCCTCCACACAAGCATCCGCAGCTCGCGGACATTCACGAACTGCAAACTACCGTCCAAGAAATGAAGGCGAAACTCCCCGCTGATCGCACAGGCAGCTCCCAGGTGAATTTCGTGGTGGTGATCTACAGCAGAAAAATAGGACTCTATAGAAGTTCGCCAGTGTTTCCCCACCAAGATCAACACACAAGATCTGATCATTAAGAATGAGCAGTCAGACTAATTTCCACAAGTTTTATAACAATCACGTTGCATAGAATGTTGAACGCAAGACACATTTAAAAAACACTAGCTCATACTGAGGTTCACTGGGCAAGGCCATAACAGAGCTGGGTGTGCAACAACTTCACTCATGTAGCTCGTCTCCTGCGGTTACACGACTCTCTCCACCCCGCCCGGCCGCTATCGTGAGTAGCAGCGCTGGCGACGTGCGGGTGCTCAGCTGGCTTTGTACAGTACTCAGTAACCATACAAAAACCGTATAAAATTACTAACTAAACTCTAACATATTACACAATGCTAAAATAGATATACTAAATATAAGTATAATACAAAACATATTAAAAATGGCTGGCCGGCCTAACCACATATTTAATAACCTAGTAACCACTCATCAGCGAGCTCCCAATTCATAATTACCAACCACTGCATACCTTTCTTAAGTGACGACTCACTCATCACAGCGTTTCCGTCAGTGAACTTCCCCATGCACATAATTGTTACCAGCTATGCGAGGCCCATTCCATAGGCGACTTAAATAACTGGAGCTAAGTATTAATTCAAGTGTTGTAACATAAAGTAACATACCCGATAATATTTGTGGTTACCATTTACATGTAATATTGTTAACTGTTGTAGGTATTGTGGTAATGATTGTGTTGTGTAAAAATAACCTTGGTATCGCCATACAAATGAATGGAACAGAACAGTAACATGAACAGTAACATTGCGGCCAGATATTGTTTGATGTATAGTATGCATTTAACTTTGTTGAAAAACGAGTGTAACCGAAAGCAAATATTTTCTCAATAAATGGCAACCTAGAAAAGACTCATGTTGCGTAGTGTTCACCTCTCATTAGATCCTGCTACTTTGTTTTGTGAATTCAGAGTAAAAGGTTTCTATTGGGAATTAGCTGTGAAATTCGTGCTCAAAAGTTTTGAAGCCGAGATAGCTTTTACCCCATGATTAGGTGTAGGAGTATTTGTGGTAAATGCACGAGTGAGGTATTTTTGGGTAGCCTGCACCCTAGCAGGGAAAGGGCGTCTCATGGCGGCAGGTAGAGCTGGAACAATGAGTCAACAGAGTACTACAGCATGCTCTCAGAGACGTAGTCGCTCCAACCTTTCAGGAAGTAACTTAAACCCCAGGGAGATTTAGAAGCAGCCCTTGCCCGTTTTACCCTCTTTTGAATACCACCACTGTATGTAAATGGCACGAGGGCAAATATGTAGGATCAGAGTAGGGCAGTCGACATCTAAGGGTGTCGACAGTGTTAGTGTTGGGGCCGCTGGCCACACCGTATCTCACTCTCAAACTTCAACACCAGCGTGCGGAGTTAGTCAAGCTGTGTAGCATCGTCCAACACTGGAGATGCCAGCAGGTCGGACTCCCCAGACCCAGGGGGCTACCCCTCTCTGCGCCACTGGTGCGCATTAGAAATATAACCTCCAAGCTGACAAGCCGATTCTGTCTGGAATGTATTAATGTGGTCCGGTGAGTGCCCTGAAGGTGCCGGTTCCCCCAGACTCGAGGACGTACCCCTCTCTGCACCACTATTGTGTGTTGAGAAGGGCCGACTCCAGACTGGCAGTCCAACTTCCTTGGAGTGGTGTCCTAGTGCAGGGCTCTACCATTCACCACACTAATGCGGTGAATGGGTGGCCGTCCAAGGTGCTGTAAGGTGTTGTTGCGGGAATAATAAAATCCTGTTCACCTGCCTTCCCCAGTTAGGTCTGATGACTATGGAGAATGGGTACTAGGATACGGAAATGATATTCGAAAGTAAGATAGCCATTGTTTATTCCTTTTACAGACATAAACAAAGATGGTGAAGGTACTACCTCCTATCCTCTAGGGCTTGCGGAAGGTTAACACCCTACGAGAAGCAGGTGGAGGCGACCTGCACGAAGCTATAGGAAAGGCAGTGATAAGTACTGCTCTCTGACTGGACTTTTCGTAACTCTATGGTTTTCCAGAACGGATTGTTGCATGTGTCAAAGGTAGCTTGGTTTTAAAGGTTCTTCTGTATGCTTGGGGGGGGGGGGGGGGAGAGTGAGTGGTGTGTGATATAGATATAGAGTAAGATATATATAGAAATATGGAAAGATATAGAGATAGATAGGGATATATATATATGTGTGTGTGTGTGTGTGTGTATATATATATATATTTTCAGCTTGAGAGGTGCGGTGAAGAATTAAGTAGTTTGGTAGGTCTTTGGCACTATTAGATTGCGATGAGAGACCGAGGTAGGAGACAGACAGATGTCAAATACTTGAAGACTGGTCATGAGCCTTGGTGCGGCCCGCTATTTATACACCTCCGGCGGCTTGTCTCTTCATCTACCATAGGGGTTATTCTTGAGAGGAAAGTAGCAGGTGCGAAGTGTGTCATGTATCCTCGGTGAGTGTCTCGCCAGGCCGGCGCAGGATCCAGGTTCAAGTCTTGGTGCTAGTGGTGGCACCTGGCGGTGCGCTGGGGTACTTGGTGAACCTTGGCATTGGGCTTCTTTGACTCTGCTCCGTTGCAGCTGCCCCATGTTCATTTGTACTGACGGTAGAAGGTGATTAATAACAACTGAAAAGGACGTCATGCGACTTGAAAAAGACTTAGTGCGTCAAACTCTTAATTACGACCTTTCACAATTCCCAGGAAAATGGTTGTTAACACTCAAACCTTGTTCGTGCGGCACCTATTTTATACAGACACCTCGTTTTAAAAACAAACAAATTGCTGTGGAAATCTATTCAAACACATTTGAAAGTTGCAACTTAAATCCTGCCTTCTTCCATTCAGCATGGTGGTGGAGCATGTGGTACGGTGAACTATTTCACAGGCACAATCTGGAAGTAATAAACAGGATGTGTGCGTTTTTGTATATATATATATGTTAACATGCATGTGGGTGTGTGTAGAGGTTTTTTTTTTTTTTCTACGGGGAGGGCTTTCTGGAGCCCGTCTCCATTGCCATTTCTCGAGATGCAGTCTGTGCTGTAGGGAAGGGCAGTTTGCTCAATTTCCACTCAGTAGCCTAAAGAAATGCCCTCACAACTAGTAACCAAGTGTGCGAGATGTGGATAGTGGAAAGTCACGATCCCTGTTTTAGTGGTGGTGCCTATTGGTGGCAGCACTTCCAGCTTGTCTCCAGCAGGCGCTCAGGAAGGTTAAGGAATGTTTCCCATGTAGTGTGTTGTTCAACCCCTCAAGAGGGAAAAGCTCATTACAGCCTCTCATCGAAGAGCTTGGAGATGCAGCACTACGTGCTGTTGTGCATTTCTGAATACCCACTCGCTAGTGCAGTCTGGAGGTATTACTGTATAACCCAGTTATAAAATTTTTCAAGAGGTCAGTAAAATAAAATGTAATGTGCAGGAAAATTTTATAAGCAGGAAACAGTATTACATCTGCAGGGACACATCAAGCGAAACAAAATCCTAATGTACTGAATCATTTTTGTATGTAATTAGCTAGTCAAGTTCAAGATCTTCATCTGATTTATTTTATGCAAAAATATCAGTGATATAAATTCCATGGACCAATGCATCATCAATTAATGCATTATGATATACATTCTCGATGCTTGCTCACTCATCTACTCTCGATTGTAGACTGTCCACAATAATGTGAGAGCACTTTTGAAATCAACCTTTTAAAAAAGTCAGTGCCTTTACCTGCATAATTTCAACAGGTACCCTGAGTGACATGCGCCCAGTAAAGTCTGCAATGATGGAGCTTTGTGTTTATTTTTTAATGCATCAATGTGTAAAAATGAGCAGATTTGTTCTATATTTACATTTCAAATAATTTCATAGTTTCACTTGACCGACACATGAATAAAGTGATGAGGCCCACGACAATGTTACGCTTACATAAGGCGGAAGAATACAGAATGTGATACAAGTAGATTTTAAGCAGGGCTTTTAAAAGTGCTAATTTTGCTTTGAATAGCCTATATCTTGGTCATTTTCATCACCATCACCTCTAAAATCCTTAGTATGTAAAGTATAGACAGTTTTCTGTATCTATTTGTAGGCTACTGCATTGTGTATGTGTGAAATTTACTGAAACAAAAAATTGAATTTGATATGCGGCAAGGAATTGAATAAATTGTGATGTTATAAGCAGGAAATAAAAATTATGAACATTATTATATGCTGGAAATGAAACCCTTAAGCCTTGATGCGTGATGTCCTGTGGGAGCTGGAGGGACAGCGCAACACCAAGTGCTTTTGGCGAGTCCTAGGTCAGACTCACCCAGGGAAGATTTGTACTCCAGTCCTTTTGTGTTACTGGAGCGCTTCCAGAATATAAAACTGGCTGTGTGGCTTTTCTGCAGGGCACGAAATGTGGTGTGGCGAGGACTAGTTTGCGTTTCGGCGGGATTCCCTTGACTGTTTGAGTTTGTGAGTGTTCTGTCCGTGGTATCTTATGATTCAACAAGTCATAATGGACCACTCCGCCAAAGGTGATGACTGACAAGCTGGCTTGGCATCAAGCCTCTCGAGGCACAATCTGTGGGGTTGTCTTGTGATTGTACGTGTAACCACTGACGCACTACTTTGCTTTCCTGTATTTGAGGTACTCTATTTGCGACAAAGCTCTTGATAGAACATGGTTCAGTACAGATCCATGCAATGGCCATTGGTGAATCACACCACGCTATCACCTTCTCGACAATTATCCTTTTTGACAAAATGGATATGATTAAGTTCATGAGTTTCGCAAGCAAATGAGATCCCAGCAGTTCTAGGCGAGGGAGACTTACAGTTTTCAATGGTGCGACACGGGACTTGGCCACCAATAAATGGACTTCAAGTTTGAACTGATTTGCATTCTGCAGGTATACAACTGCTGGATAATCTTGGGTTGATGATGCATCACAAAATTCTTGAATTTGGTACACTGCACTCTCAACTTGTGTCACTAGACGAGGAATGGCAACTTCTTGTAAAGTTGCGCAATGAATGTGAGCCACTGTATGATATGAGAACACATCTCCCTTGGACTGCCATTCTAGTCCCAGGATTTTTATGACTTCATCCCCATTATCTTCAAATGTCAGAGGGCACTCTCTGTGGTCATCTGGAACGGCATCTAGCACAGCAGGATGATTGCTGGCCCATTTCCTTAGCTCAAAACCACCACTCTTGAGTAGCACTATCAACTCTTCCTGGAGTGAGTAGCAGCTGTCACTGATGCACCTGTAATCACATCATCCACAAACACATCTTCCCTTAGCACCCTTGCTGTATTGGGATAGTTTGCTCGTCAATAGCTAGTTGATGCAGGGCCCTCATAGCTAAGAACGGAGCTGAAGATACACCATATGTAACAGTGTCCAACTGATACTCTTGAATAGGTTGATCATAACACTCGCGCCTCAAGATTACCTTGTATGGCCGATCGTCTTGATGCATGTGAATCTGCCGATACATTTTGCAAATGTCTGTTGTCATCACAATGGGATGTGTGCGAAACTGGGTGATGATTTCAGTTACATCCTTTTGCATTTTTAGTTAGTTGGAAAGTGCATCGTTTAAAGACTGCTTGTTGATGTTACTGCAGACGCATCAAACACCACATGTAATTTAGTCGTCGAGCTAGTTTCTTTTCTGACACAGTGGTGAGGAATGTAGTACCGGGCCTGGTGCATATGAGCTTCACTCAGATGCATGTGACCAATGTATTCATATTCCTTGATAAATTTGGAATACTCTGCTTTTAGTTGTGGCTGACGTGCCAGACGATTTTCAAGATGACATAGTCTTTTTTTCAGCTTGCAAACGTGACTCACCCAGGTTGGGTTCCACATCTTTGAAGGGCAATCTTACCATTTATCATCCAGCTCGACTACGCGTGTAGGTCTCTTTGAAATGAGCTTCTCAGAGATCCCCTTCAGGATCAGTATGTTTGGTTGTCTGCAACTCTTCATGTTCCCAGAATCGCTGCAGCACATCTGAGAGGTTTGGTAAAGCAACAAATAGTGAAACAAGGCCATCTGGGTTACTAGTGGCTTCCTTGATGAATTTTCCCATTAAGATCCAACCAAATTTACTGTGAAGAGCGCCTCTATAGCCGGTAGGGCCTGGATACCGCCCACCATCAAAAATCTCAGGTCAAATATCAGCACCAAACAATGTCAATGGGCCCTGGAGTATGGAAGCCTGGGTCAGCAAGATCTAAACTCTCATGCTGGGATTTTACATGTTGATGCAATGCAACAGATGGCGAATTTGAGGTTTATTTTATTCGGGATTAATGTATCCACAATTACCTGGAAACTCTCGTGAAGGAACGATTTTAGCACACAAGTTACTCCACCTTTATTGGCTGGAACGACTACTGGTCTAGGCCACTAATTGGTACGTGTGACCTTCCCCGATGCAAACCCAATATCTTCACACATTCCACAGATATGAAGGAAGCTTGTGATCCAGTATCGAGTAGAACACGAGTCCTCTGTAGAGTACTACAGGCATCCTTCACTCTCACAACTGCTGTATCTAGAACCACAGTGACAGCACTAATGTTGGAACTAGTAAGTGAAATTACTTGTGTAGATTCCTCACATGTTGTGGTATGTCCTGCTATGCTATCAATATTTTCCATGTCATCAGCTGATTGTGGTGGTCTTTTTTTACTAACCTTGTTGACATCTGATGTGGAATCAGGACAAATTAACGTGTGGTGGCGTTTATTGCAATATGCACATGAATTTTTGAAGTACATACATTAACACGATGTGGTTTTAGGCAATTGAAAAACAGACTGTATTGGTGCACCACATCTCACCTCTCCAGAAGTGTGTGACAAAGAAACACAGGGCATTTATAAATGTCATGACCCTGATTACATGCGATTCATACCCGTTCTGAACGGGCAAAGAAGGATTTCGTAGAATTAATTCTAGTCACAGGTCCAACCTTCCTTGTTGTGCTGCGTGATGTGGACATCACTGAAGCAGCACATTGATGCTATGCACCGAAATTCCAAAAACTCATAACAGCTGCACAAATTTAGGCATCTTCGATTCTTTATGCTCCAGCTCAGAATCACGTCGCGTTTCTGCATCAAGTTCAACATCACAAAGCTCCACTGGAAACTTTAACACTTTCAGAGCTCCTAGATTTTCCTTCAATACATCATCTAGGCATCTTAGTTTATGCTGACAACCTTCTGTTACCACTGGCACGTTCATGATGTTCTCCCAATGCATTGTAGCTATTTGATGCCTATCTTGGTATTGCTCAGTTAACATCTGCCATGCTAATTCATTATTTCCTTCAGACAATGATACAAATTTTATGAGGTTAAGTGGCTCTCCAGTGGTTAAGTGGCTCTCCAGTGAGAGATGAGAGAAGATGCTGTTGCTTCTCAACAGCTGAAAGCTGACTGTTGGTATGTACTAACATCCTATATAGCTCACAGAAATTAGTCCACTGTCTCTGTTGCCCACTGAATGTCAGTAACTGCAATTTTGGAAGCTTCACAGATTTAGATTTGATTTCCGTCACTTTTTTTCTTCCCCCCCCCCCCCCCCCCCCCCCCAAATAAAAGAGTGTGGCGTGAACTTCTAAAATTCTATATTAGGCAGAGTCAAAGTTTTCCATATCTGTATTTAGAGACTGCTCGGTCTGGTTTACTAGCTGCTAACTGAACGATGATGTCTTCGAAATCTGTTTTCAGTTGTGCTAAATCACTGCAATGGGCTTTAAACAAATCTAATCGCGAACTATCCTTTTCAACTTCATTAGCTAGAGAAACAAGTCGCTTTAGCCTGCATTCTCTTAACTGAAGTCTCATTTCCAACCATTTTAGCGGCATCGTTGCTACGGACGTAAACAATAATACTAACAGCAACAGGTATACCAACACAACATACAGCGAAGCAGTACTTTACATAGCGGTTCGATATCTCTTAGAACAAGATAAACACTTGTTTGTCGACAGCACAAAAGGGTACGTCCGGCAACAGTTACAAATGTAAACAAAGGATAGTAACAAATGTTAGTTTGATGTTGAAACACACTTCCAAATCCATAGTTAGCAGATGTCCAACAAATCCAGCCCGGAGGACCAAAATGTTTCGACTCACTTGCATAGAAGAGAGATTAGTCACTTGTTCACAGGTCGTTACACACCCGATGCATGTACATGTCTCCTCACAAACTCATCAGGAATTCACAGCACCAATGCACAAAACAACTAGCGCAAATGTCCAAGGTAGTCCACACACTGTCGATGTAGCATTTGCAATATCCCGAACACCCTATTTTTCCGACTTTGATGACTGGACACAATCATTCCCGACCGGAGTAAGCAAGGTACTAACATGGCGGACAGAAGTACGCTGCCCCTGATGTCACCAACATGGCCGCCACCACCTTGAATAAAGCTGACGTGTCCCAGCAACAAGCGTTATGAGAATTGCTCTATGTTGCCCTGAAGGGGCCAGAAGTGTAGACGTGTTTAACGCCGTAGATGACTGATAAGGACTGGTATAACGATAGAAGCGTTCGGCATCAGGTGTGTGGTGAAGAACATAGAGAAATAGTCTTTGGCACCAGAGGCGCTGTGAAGGAACAGATCAGGTTGGCGTTACATGGTGCTCGCCCCTCTATTTATACTTTGGGTGGCTCACCCTTGCTGGAATTGGAGAGGAGGTAGGTGTGGCATAGATCCTTTTGGTGAGTGACGCCAGTGGCTGACACTGGGATCCAGGAACAAGGCTTGCCGCTTGTACTAGTAGGGCTATTCGGCGGCGTGCTAAATTACTTGGATGATTTTGAAGCATAATCTTGGTGGCTGGCGTGGAGCATCCATCTTTGCCTTGGGTAGAAAGTACAAATCCTGACGACTTGTGATGCGTGGCAACGATCAAACTCCGTAGAATCAAGCTGCGTAATCATGCACACTGATGAATTGGTCAATTAACCATTGTTTTATAAGGTATCATGCATCATCTTGTGGAGAAATGGTGGGGCCATTAAATGATGGTGTTACATGTAATACATTTTTAGTTAGGAATTTTATAACAGGGTTCTACTGTACATAGTCATACGCAACTGGTGACTGTTGAAGTGTAGAACCACAATGGCTGTAGGGTATCATGACTAGCAAGAGCTGTGAGGAGTTGTGGAGAAAGGCTGCAGGGCGAGTACTGTTGTGCAAAAACTGCCAGGAGCTGGCCAAGATCAGCCTATGTATACTGTACTGAGTTGGGGTACGTGAAGGAGGGCAAGATGCATAGGGCCAAGAGTCAACAACCCCACCTGTATGGCCAGTGTGCGCACATAGTATTAGAACAACTCTAGCAGTTGGTTGCCTTGTGACAGAATTTGTCCATCATGTGTGTAGAAACAATGTGTGTTTGTATTTTCAGCATCATATCACCTTATGCTGTTTGATCCCTGTTGGTACGTCTATCTGCCATGCGGGCATGCACTGCGGCTTGTTGCAGGAAAGTTTTAGGTGGTTTGATGCCCGCCTTTCTTTTGATTGCCAGATTATTTCGCGCTTTTAATGTGTGTGCTGACATAGATAGCGTGGTAAGAAAAAGAGAGAGCCGGGGGAATGGTTTTAGGAGTTGGGAGGTGGCGTGAAAGGGATTCTGTTAAGTATATATACTGGTACGGGAGCATGTCTCGGAGAAGTTGTCACCGACCGGCATATCCAGAGCTTGTAGGCGAGAGGTGCCGTCTGAGAGCAGTGGTCGTTCGAACCTGGAGGCTGAGGCATCCGTGCGAGATGAAGATAAGTACAGTAGAGTCCCGTTATAGCGAAATGTCACGGTTCCAGGTTCGATCCTCACTATAGTTGATTCACGAGACCTTCAGCCTTTTCTGAAGCCCTGCCAAATTTCTACTTTTGGTTACTGATTACGTATCCTTCCGCTTCATGTAAACATAAACACTGCCATGTGACCTACTTTTATAATTGTTAAATGCATTGGTCGCTGTTTACAGTTCGAAGAATTATGTCATATTGCAGAAACAATTTGCTACGAATGTTCAATATTTAGACATATAACAATATTAATGTCAGCTTTATACCTATTTGTTACACACAATATAGGACGTTACACATAATACACATTAATGTTTTTTCACGGCGGTGTTTGTTACAACTGTGGTGGAAACAAAAGTAGTATTTAACCTGTTGTTATTAATATGCGTTTGGAATGAAAATTAAAATGAAGGGACAACCAGTCCAACGAAACGACACAGTAAGTTCAAGCACGCAACTCATGTCGCTCATTTATTGTATGTAACATCGACAAACGTAAAAGATAGGGGTGAACATGCAAACACATAGGCCTACCGTAACATTTATTCCGCTAATATTTACATGCATTTGTACCATACTTACTGGTTTGTATGTTTACTTTATTATTTATTTAAATTTATCTGGGTGGGCCTAGTATTTCGTTGGGAATGTTGTAGACATTCAAATCATGTAAACGTAAGCTCGTTACACAACTGTGTTTCAAACACCTAGCACGAAGTACAACATTATGATAAACAGGCATGGATATAAAAAATTAACTTCGTCATAACATTAGTT
Organism: Dryococelus australis; assembly: GCA_029891345.1. NCBI lineage: Eukaryota > Metazoa > Arthropoda > Insecta > Phasmatodea > Phasmatidae > Dryococelus > Dryococelus australis. The sequence continues at coordinate 26,585,997 of CM057008.1, read as the reverse complement.
CATGGTTAAAACGTATAAACTTTGCACAATTTTGAAATCCACAGGTCTGTGTAACCATTACAACGCAGCACCATAGATGGAAATGGCGGCTACGCCCTTGCACATGCAGCGATCACGACACTCGTTACAATATTTTAATTAACCCTGCCGTGCCGTGGAAACTATTTATCACAACATTGTAACTTGCCTAGGATGTTTGAAAAACACAAGTACGAACTTGACGCTTTGTTCAAAAACACGCCGTGTCATGCCACACCACTGCTAGTTGTATGCACTAGCTATAAGCCATGGAGGTAATAGATGATAATCACCCGCCGCTGCCAACCTGCCAACGTATGCCAACCTGCTGAATTTGTAAGTGTCGCGCAACGAGCTGTGTCGCGTCATCGCCTCTAAAATATGTAGTTGCATGTAAATAACATATAACAGGTATTTAAACAATAAAATCTCATTTCAGTTGTAAATTACAATCTCCGACATCATTACTGTTACTGTAATTAGTATGAGATGTGCTGAAATTAGAAATAACAAAATGTATACCTCTCTTACACAGGTGGTACGATCTTCCCGAGAGAGAGAAGAGAGACAGAGTGAACGAGAGAGCGACACGCTCTGCTTCGCTTATTAAACCTTTATTCCGGACAGGAAAAAAAACACCAGCCTACACCCGGGAATTTGCACGGATATTTTTTACTGCAACAATGAAATGTGTTTCCATCAGTGCTATCTAACAATGCAAATATATCAATTGGCAATGTTTAACTTACAAATAGTATACACAAAAATGAGGTTAAAAAATATTGTAACTGTGAACTATTTCTTACCGGCCATTGCCAACACGTCGCTGCTCTCACTGTTGTTAATTCATATTTAATATGAAATAAATATTACAAGTTATAGAAGATACTAAGGTAAAGTTTCATTTATTCAATAATACAGTACTCTACAATTAATCACAGTGTTAAATATTTGTGGAATACAATTTATTAGAAAAAAAGGTTGACATAATACGCCTAGGGTGATTTTTCAAAGGTTCGATTCCAAACGGCAGAAGAAAGCGTGAATGGACTATATAATTGTACTCGCTGTTGCCGAATTAGACCGATTTTGATCTCCAGTAGAGTCTACTACTTTAAAATTGCTTTTAAATTGTGTTTGTATCACCATAACTTAAAAATAATCTGTTATATGATAACTGATTGTGTGAAAATGAGTGGAAAATCTGACTGCGCCATGTAAGTATAGCCGCTCAGCCTGAAATCAGTTGCTCTGCCTACTCAGCATTTATTCTGCAATCAGTTGCCTGGCCTACACAACATTTCCCGCTATCGCTTACTCGGCCTCCAAAGCACTGCCCTGCAAGCGATGACCCGTCCATCACAGCTCTGCATGCATTATTCTCGTATATTTTTTTTACAGGATTTTAGTGCCAGAAATTAGGGTGCGTGAATTATGCAGGAAATCACCAAGATGCGTGCATGTAACCATTAAAATGGGGGTCTACTCTAAGTAATCGCTCGCCAACTGCAGGGGATACGTTATTTAAAAACTCAGCACTTTATTTATTGATAATAGATACCAAGATACATATTAAAAATTCAATTGCTCGTGTGCTGGGGTTAGCAACGAAAACATTGCAGTGTGCATGTAGCTAGTCGAGCGCATAGATCCTTGCAATGCGGCAGGACCTGGCGGCTTGCCTCTGTCAGTCGGTCGCTACACGATTATTCTGGTGGGCGGCCGCCACTGCCGTTGTTACAGATCTGGTTCACAACGTAACAGCGGTTCGGTATTGGGAAAACGTGACATCCACGTTAAACTCAGAAACAGTGTATTTTTTACCCGCTTCTTTATTGCCGTGTTCTGGTATATTTATCCATTATGCATTCGTACTAATCAAATATTAATATTAATTTTAATTATTCCTTTCGCATAAAAAAAAAAACGCACACAAATAAACACCTGGACTGATTTTGTTTACATGTTTGCACCGCGGGTGCAGCAGCCAGTAATCGATAATGGGGCCACTAACCTTGAAGTGTCTGCGATCTGGCCCGGCCGACCAAAACACTTGCCTGTTGGCATTACATGCTTCTATGAGAGAAACATGCTGCGGGAAATATGAAAGGAAATTTTTTTTCCCTATTTCAGCATCATAAAATTCGGGTGTGTGAATTCTGCCAGCTCGAGAATTAAGACATTAAATATGGTAGTCGCTGGAAAATTATACGTTTTCAGCTAAAAAAAACCTGCATGGTGTGAGACTCATTCAAAACCAGCAAAAATTCAAGAATACTTTATTAAAATGGATTAAAATTGCGTTTGTTATAGCAGAGCGATAAAATGTTGTAGTAGTTGTGTCCTTATCTTTAATTGGTGTGCCACTGTATGAGGAAGAAACCAGCAAAAATATGTTAATATGTAGCTGTATTTGATTCAAGCTATTGCTTTAACTGATATGTTTAAATGGAATTTGTTTTCATTTAACAATAACGTTCGACCCACATACGCCAAATTGTTTGAAATCAAACACATTTGACAGCACAATGACCGTGAATGACTGTGGAAAAGCAGAAATGGTTCGTGAAAACCGTGTCAAAGTAGAAAGGTCAGTATACTGTTTATAGAACAAAATGCCAGGTTTCGTAGCGAGGGGGAGTTAAGAGGCAAGGCGGAAGAATGTGACACATTAGAGCAGCACGCGGGGGTGAGGCGAGGGAGTGGAGTTACTGCAGACAGATAACAAAAGCGCACTTCACATGGTCACGAATCCCGCCGCAAGCCTGCTTGACACGATTTCGCAGTATGTTTCAATTCGTAAAATTACAATTTTTCATGGAATATTTTTGCGATACAGTTCCTCAAAAAGACCTTGCTATACCTGTGTTCTTATAGTTGCCGTGCTCGCTACAGCGGGATTCTACTGTATGATACTGCACAATGATGGTGCTAGTGGGAACTTAACTGAAATTTGAAGGCAGAGTGGGACTTGATTGTTTTGTCGAGCTAGTAGTGGGACTATATGTTTTCGTGTTGAAGTCAGATAAAGACTTAGAAAAATTCAGGCCACCAGTATGTCTGACTTAAAATAATTTTGTGTTAGGTGCAAGTGGTGAACTCTGATTTTTGTGGGAGTTTTGATTAAGGAACTTTACCATTTTTTCACGTCATGTCAAGCAGAACTTATAATTTTTGCCAACAGTCAAAGTGGACTTTGGGTATTCCTCGCAGGATGCACATCAATTTTGAGAATGGACAAGGACTGGATTTATGAATACTTCATCGAACAGTAGTAGGAGCTGCGTGCGGTTATTTGGAAAGTAGCCAATGATTGGATGCGCTGGTTGAGTTATCGTAATGGGTGTTGCAGGGCGCAAACTAATTGTTGGGGTACCGACTGGGAGAAGCACACATGATTTGAGTGTGGGAAGACACTAACAGTGTGGTGTGGAATGTGTGATGGGATTGCGTGAGTGTGTGATCAAGGAGCACTACTGGCAGTTTGTGTATCTGGTGGGGACAATATCCCTGGGCTCGAGTTTGCCATGCGTATTGTATGAAAGAGTTTGGTGGTGTATGGAATTGCAGGTGCACTACGGCACAATTTGTGTTATGGAGGGGAGCATAACCCTGGGCACCAGCAATTGATTGTGAAGTGTATTTGCGATTCTGAGCAATATAGTCGCTCTTGGAGCAAAAAGAGGTGGGGACAATATATCTAGGCTCCGGATCTGCACGGCTGATGGTTTTTGATGTGCGAGAGAGATGGATGATTGATGGGTTAAAGTCAGAGAGGATATAATTTGTGTTGTAAGGAGGGGATCTCTTGAGACCATTTCCGTGGTTTGGCGTCTTTTAATTGTTGTAAAATAAATTGTAGTATTTTAATGTATTCAGTCAGGAATGGAGTAAGTGCCTGGAATTTGGGTTAATACAAGATGCCTTAAGTGCCAAGTTGTGAGTTAAGTTTTATTGTAGTGCCTATGGTGAACCTCAATATTAAGGTTTTGTGATAAATTTCTACTGACGTTATCTGTTAATGAACTTGTGTCAGTAACAATTTTTTTTAAATTTAATATATTGTGCTCGTTGAAAAACTAGGTCTAAACTGGTGTGAATTGTGTTCAAAGAAAGGCTTTTAAAACCTGTGTGAATTGTATTATATGCTTAAAAAGAAAGGAATGCTCAATACAGGTTATTCAATGTATTTCGATGGAATTTGTCTAATATGCCAATATTGTTAGTAATAGGAAATCTAGGGAATGTGGTGTTTCTGAAGTGTAGAGGTTGTACCATTTTCCCAATTCCTGGACAAGGATAGATGCATCAGTTAAACAAACCTTAACTCTGCTATTGTTTCGTAAGTGTTTTGAAGGGTTTCTAGATTGTTAGTTTGTTACCCATCCCTTCTTGGTCCTTTAAAGTGATAGGAGTGGAAGAAGGGTTGGGAGAGTTTGTGTTGCGGTGTGGAAGCACCGGCCATAACTGATCAGAGCAAAATTATTATTGTACCTTTCTTACTGCTTTCGCCCTAATGATTGCTGTATAACTAACACATAATTCTGGTTGAAGTTCTCTGTATTGTGCATATACCTAATTTGTTGTGTGCAGGATAAAGTTTGCCAAGGTTGTGGTGCGCTGCAAGGAGTGTCGCATCACGTGTCACATGCAATGCAAGAATCAGGCCCCCTTGCCGTGCATCCCTGTCGGAAACACACCCACGAGGAAGGGTTTCATTGTGAGTATGTTGCATGTTCTAGGCATGTGTGTGTGTGTGTACAGATTTCAGTGGAACCTCATTAATGCAAACATGAAAGGACCAAAATCTGGCTACTTTGTAATGAGGTTTGTTCTGTTGAAACTACAGGCTTTTTTATGTTGGTACAAACCCAGAAACCAAAAAATTTGGAATTGATATACAACATTTTGCTTCAACTGCAAAAGAAGTCACTCTCATTTTAACTTTACTCGGGAAAAAAATTGCTTAAGAATTATGAAATATTATGTTAAGTTGATGCACTCTCCTCCATCTTGGTTCTCCAATAACTTGTACTGTATATAGTGCTGATTCCCTCCTCTAATGTATGTTAAACTAGTTCCCTCCGAAAGTGTTGATAGTTTAACTTAATGAATTGTCCGGCGGGGTGTGGATCTGTCCACGTTGGGAGAGCTGAGATGAAACGGTATAGGTGGGGGGACCTTAATAGGAGGAGGGGAATCAAACCTCAGGGTGAACTAGAAGATAAAAATCTCCCTCCCAGGACGTTTGGTTTTGACTTACCATGAAGGTTGTCTACAGTCGTGACACCTGTCACTTATTAAATGGAAGAGAAAACAATACTATTGAAGTCGGAAAGAAACAATCCTGCTGTGAATAATTCAGTTACCTCGGCGTTTACTCTATGCTTGTAAGGACACAAACCCATGCACGTGTGTGCCTGGACTGGTAAGTATGGTTAAAATCACAATTTCATAGGAAATTGTAGAAGTATAAAAAATATACAGGCACCATCTCTTCAAAATTAACAGAACGATAGACATATTTTCACAGAAAACAGATACCCCTATTACTAATTTTCAGTGGTGGCTGTATACACCCAAAGTAAATAGAAATGTGTATATTTTTGGATACATATGTAAATAATTCAATTCAAGCACCTTCAGTCTTTTTTATTACAAAAGTTTTGAAACAAATTTCTATGACTTAGTGAAAAATACTTATACTATATGTGAGAATGCAAAAATATTATTCAATAGACATTTTTTAAATTGCTCTCATGGAAGATTCATTAGGACCATCAGAATTTTAATTTTCTTTGTGCATTCTGTATTGCATGAGTAAACAAATCCAACTGTGCACTTATTTCACCATGTTAGTAGAAAATAACAGGACTGCACAGCATGTGAATGAACTTCAAACATCTTAATCCTACTCATCTACTTAATTAATAATGTTAATTTTACACCTGATGTTTAATTATACAAAATTACAAAAGTACGTTTTTGTGGTACATGCCTACACTATTTCAGGAAACAGTGTAGTTTCTTTTATCTTTCTAACATAATGTTGTGCCTTGTTTCTGCCAGCAAACCACACCGTAACATCAGCACTAATGGTGTGTGTAGTTCAATGTAATTTTTCTTGTTTTGTTTTGCATGACATTTCACCTTGAATGATTTTGTTGTTTAGTTTGTGCATTCACTCTTAGTTGTGTTCCCAGTATATTCTCACTGTAAAAAAAATATTGTATGGAGACAAAGCCAATTTTTTGGTAACATGGATTTTAATTTGGGTTCGAGATTCATGAATATTTTAAAAGATTCAGCCAAATATAATTTGACCCATCTCTAATATTGTAGAATATTTTCTTTTCATCTTTGTGTGCATATTTTACAATTTTGTAAAACTCGTCGCATGTTCTTTGGTCATGTTTACTGCTTTTAGTGTACTGCTTTCCTTTTTGCTCTCTGAAATTTTAAAATATTTTTGCAAAGTACTTGCATTGAAAATAATTTTTCTGTACTTTGAATAAGTGTACGTTCAATGAGGTCTTAATGCAATGAGACCTTGTGTTGCTTCTTACTTCTTTCAATGGAGAGGTGTCATCCAGTGACAAACGTCGTTTTGATGTTGCAGGGGTCGATAGCAGACTTCACACCTCCTGTGCCACCTATGGTGCCAGCCATAGTCGTGCACTGTGTCCAGGAGATAGAGCAACGTGGGCTGAATGAAGTGGGCATCTATAGGGTGTCTGGCTCTGACCGCGATGTCAAGTCTCTTAAGGTTAGGTCCGTAGTTGTGTATGTTACATTTCACTCGGTACAATGGATTCTCTATCTGCCATTTTGCAGGGAATTGTCAAAATCCTCCCATACATTTATAATTTCAGTAGATGTGGATCTGACCTGTTCATCAATAAAATATAACTTTTAATTTTTTAAAGTTTGTATTGAGTATAAGACCTATCCATTATTAATAAGGCTGGACCAATAAACACAGTAAAAATGGTAAGTTTTGAAAAATATTACTGTAAGTAACGCATTTAAAAATATGTTGCATCAACTTGGCTAAACAGAATGTAACATCACCAAGTACCATACATAATTGATTGTAGGCCTACACTGAATGTAAGCTAACCCCAAACTTTCAAACGCTCTGAAAGAGGAAATACCTACAGGTAACATGACTCAAAATGCAAGCCAATTTTTTAACATCTAGTGTGCACACGATCAGCTGACAGTGCGGAGTGTCACCCCGCTTAAGACTAAACTTACCTCAACTACTTAACTAGAGGTGAGAGTGTATCAGAACTAGCCAGCACCCCTCGCCTCATCCCAGCTACCTAAGTCGCTTTTGGTCTAGCAAGTAAAATCTGTAACTACAGTGTCCAGTCAGTCTAATCGCACATGCGTCAGCTAGCTTTGAAACTCACAAGCAAATGTCGTAGGATGGAGCTGAAGTCGTCTAATCACCATTGTTAAAAAAGCTTCATACATCATAGAATCATAGTGTTAGAACATAATGCATTAATATATATTGAGCATGTATAATAAAAACACAGGGTGACTTTTTTGTTGACAATGAATGGTGGGGTACATACTACTTTATGGGACAATTTAAAAATGCTGGAGAGTTAAATTTTTCAGTGCACATATAAATTCCAACCCCTCCTTTATCAAAGAGGGTTGATATTGGAACCCACTGTTTTATTGTTTACTTTTTGTCATCCAGTAATACATTATCCAGAAACTCTTGATATTTATTGTTCATTCTCGTTGTACTATGATTATAGACATTTGCTTCAGTTACACTTTCAAGGGTAGTTACTCTCTTCTGGAGTAGAACTAGTTTGGAGGTTGTATATAAATGTTGTACAAATAACACTAATTTTGCCATTAAAAAATTGCAATTTCTGAGAATTTCAGCTGTATTTCCTGAATTGTACAAAATCCTGTAGTATTTTCGTGAATTATTATTGTTTTATGTCACATAATTGCTTCTTATAACATATTTGATGTGTTTTTGGATATTCGAATATGAATGCATGCATAAGTTGGCCAATAGATTTCTTTGATTTATTGCCTTAAAAACATATTTACTTTCCATCACATGTATTTACGACCATAGATAACATGAGCGCAAGTGATGATGCGTCACTTCGAGTAAACATTTTACTCACAGCCCTGCAAAAGTTTGTTCATTAGAAAAAAATGCTGTTTTAGTGTTCACATCCACCAAGAACCATGTTATCTATGGAATTCACGCAAACTTCTCTTGTTTACATTCATATCGTTCGTAAAATCATCACATTTTAACCAACAATTCTTTATTTTTTACAAAGCGATTGATGCTGCAGTGAAAAATGTGTTAGATGCATTTACATAAGAAAAATATATTTGAAGATCAATTTTATCGCGTATTTTAAACATGTATTTGTTCAGTAAACTATATTTTTATCATACACATTGTCTGTAAATGTATGCTGTTAAAAATGAGACTTTTGAAGAAACAAAAGTTTTTTCAGCTGGCCTAGCGAAAAAATCTGTAGTTGAAAGTTTCGATAGTTCAAAAACGTATAGGTAGATTTCTCTATAAAAAAAAATATAAAAAAAAAAGTTGTGCATAAATTGTTTACATTATTCTTTTCATGAAACAACATGCCCTTGCCAGTGTATTGCGACCGTTTATTGTTCCAGGTGACAGGTAGAATACAAAATCTCAAATAAAATCTGAACTTGTTTTCAATTTTGTCTGTTGAAAACCCGTTGTCTGTATTAAAACCGTAACTGTATATTTCTCTGGGAGTTGGAAATTTTTGCAAGGAAGAAACTATTGATAAAAAAAACATTGCTTATCAATAGGATAACATTGCCAAGTTCAGGTTTTATGAATATAGTGACATCTCAAATTATGTATATGTTTATAAAGAGCACATTAAAAATTGGAGCAATTCTTAGGTCTCTAGTAATCACTAACGTAGCTCACCTCAGTCCATAAAGGTGGGGATTGCCCTTGTTACAGGAGAAGTTTCTTCGGGGAAAAGGTGTGCCGAACATCTCAAACTTGGAAATCCATGTGGTGTGTGGAACCGTCAAGGATTTTCTGCGTTCCTTGAAGGAACCTCTGGTTACCCACACGCTGTGGCTGGACTTTGTGCGTGCCGCAGAGATTGCTGACCCTGAGGACTCTAGGGCAGCCATGTACCAAGCCATCTCCAGCCTGCCGCAACCCAACCGTGACACCTTGGCCTTCCTTGTCCTGCATCTGCAGAGGTAGGCAACTAAAATAATTTAAAGTTGGAGCTATAGTCTTTCCACAGTAAAACTAGGAATGTGTCGGTTCGAATATTTGAATATCGGACATGCCGGGTCTTGTACAAGAACCAGCACCGACTTTAGTTTACCAGAAAAGCATTCGGTTCTGATATAATATTCATATTCAGAAGACCACTAAGCAGCGTGCAGTACATATAGACATACATCTTTTTCGCGACATGCGAAATAAAAATTAAATAACCTGTTTCACAAAATAAATTACATAACTCACGAAACAACTACCAAAAACGTGAAAAACAAGCGAAAAATTACAATTATGTTGTAAATACGTTTGTTTACAACTCTTTTTAAATATATTGTTGCAAGTAGTAGTCTGGAAGTCCAAGCAAACAAAGAATTAATATATCGAAAACATTGTTGTAGCCTTTTACAAAGCGTGGTCAGTATTTTGATCTCTGTTTCTTTCGGAGAAAACTGATTGCTGTAATTTTCTCAAATAAACTCATTTTTTTTTTTGTCATGTCTATTCACTTTACGTCCCATGTTTAACGTAAACGTTCTGATAGTATGCAAATTTAATTACAAATATGTAAAAATGGAAGCAAAATGTTTAAAGTTGGTATTCTGTGAGTTGTGGTCAGACTAGTAACAATAGTGTATTCTGTGTGGAGTGCTTTACAGTTGATTGTACTGACAATAAATACGCATATTGTAATTATTGTAAGCATCGTTTATCCCGAGATTCGTCAAAATCTACATCTAACTTTCTAAAGCATGTGTAAACATAGCATACAAAAATGTTGAAGTCTGAATCAGGACAAAATACGACCTGTAACGTAGACGTAAACAAATCTGTTGACTCAAGTTCGAAACTTTCTCCGTGCACATCTACAATTTCAAACAAACCTAGGTTTAAATTAATGAATTAATCTGCAAATTTAAAAGGAATTGTTTGGACTTGGAACATATGCAGTTAAATAAAAACTACAAATATCGGTGCGAAAACTGGTTGAAGCTGTGTTAAAAATCTGTGAAAAATACTTGAAGTGGTGTAAAAACTTCAAAATTATTAGTAACGTGGTAAAAAATATTTGTAACACTTTACACACAGTAAATTTTTGTGAAACTAAGCAAATAAATACAGGAAAATAGAAAACTCGCCCTCCTCGCTTTGGTACACAATGTAAGATGTTCCAGGTGAAACGTATGCTGGGGTTCAAAATATGTTTGTGGTGAAAATTTTTGATAGATTCCTTCAATATTTTGGCCCATTTCAGTGAATCTTTCGTCAATGTTTTATTCATTTCATCAAAAATTTAGCTGAGGAAGAAAAATGGTTTGGTAATAGCACATATAGAAAATTCTATATTTGATCAAAAAGTGCAAGTACACTCACGTATTTCATATTGCAAACAAACTTTGGCTATATAAAAATTAAGTAGCATACACTTAATCGGAAAATGCAAGCACTGTCTTTAATTACTACCACATTACTTGGCTTTTGGTTTGTTCTTTTGTCAGTCATTATATTCCCAGACACTGAAAAACTCTTTTCAGTGTCTACATTACTGACTGGAATAAATAACTGGTTTCTCGTACATAAAAAATCTCAATGATTTTCAACTTTAATGAAATTGTTTATTGTGCGATTCCCGCACCAGTATGAATAAAAGTGTCCTATTTATTGCATTTCGTTCTTTCTGTGATGTTACAACTTTTGAATTATAGTAATTTGAATGTTATTCCGTACAAGCAAACTTTTCCACAGCATCATCAAAACAATGAGCAGTTATAATTGCTACTTTTTCGTAAGAGGAGGAAAACAACCTCGTCTCGCGAAAGATGATAAATGTGACAAGCTAAAGTTCTACCAATAAAATAATCAGAACTTCAACTAATATATTACTTTGTCAAAAATTAATAAAACTGCGCCAGCTACAATTTGTCATCACATAACTGGATAGTTTTAAAAACATGTTTACGTGAAAAACGCAACTGAAAAAAAAAAAAACAGATTTACGAATCTGTGGAGCGTACTGTGTGCCTTTGCCACATAAACGTGCGGCCAGCAATTAATGGTGATGGAAAATTTTATTGCCATTTTTTAAATGAGTATTCAGTAATTTTTCTGTTTATCACATTTGTATACTACCAACGATGTTCCATTAAATATGCGATGAAAAGTGAATTACGAAGTGTAAACAATATAAGTTTATTTTAGAAATTCACAGCCATCTGTTTATTTCCGATGCATAGCTATGTACAATAGGAATAGATGATCGTTGGCAATATTGTTTCTGCTGTGTTACTTCTATACATTGATTGTGTCAACTTTCTGATCTCTACTACATATTGAAACGCTTTATCGAATTTGCACCGTAAACATTAGGATTCACAACACAGAAATGAGAGTGAAGTGTTTATTATGATAATGACCCCATTTTCAAAAACCATAGGCATTAAAACTAGATGGAATTTATATTAACTAAACAGGGAAGTGAAAATATTCTTGTTCTAAGTCTCTTTCTGTAAAAATGTCTGGTTTTCTGTGGAGTTTTGCCTTGAATATGAAAGAGAGATCTCGTGCAACTCTTAAAAATAATGATTGAAAATGTGATATTTTGTGCAAAAAAAAGCAGAATCTCGGGCAATTTAGTGTAAAACAATAAAAATGACCAATTTTGTGATATTTCGCGAAGCAAGGGCGGTAAGTGACACCACCAAAATAACCCCAATTTTTGCTTATATAAGAATTTCATGAAAAAACCCTGCGCAAAATTAAGGGGTCCCTACATATTAGTTCTATCATTGGTGAATAATAATTAGTGGAACTGATATTGGAATCGGAAGAGATATTTTTTTGTATTCAACTCATCCATAAGTTAAACCTTTCTAAAAATTTGCCTCGCTGTTACCGGAAATACAGTAATGATAGTGAGGTTAGTATAAATAATTAATCTATGTTTTGGACCAATTTTGACCCATCCCAATCCCCAGTAGGTCAAAAATAGCTAATTTCGCATGATGTCAGGGTTCAATTCCCTCTAGCGCAAAAATTACTGGTTTTTTATTTTATACATGATGGCCTTTGGTTGAGAGGAGGTTGCAGGTGTCAATAACAGTTTTATTCGTTTCGCCAGTAACACAATTTATAACCTTAGTTTTTAGTAGAGACCTGAAAAATTAGCAAATGTGATAAAGCGAAAACTAGCGCGAAGTTTGGCATAAAAAACAAAAAATTGTGATTTTTGAGAATTTCAGCTGTAATTCCCAAATTGTACAAAATCCTGTAGTATTTTCGAAAATTATTATTGTTTTATGTCACGTAGTTTCTTCTTAAGACTTATTTTAATAGTTTGTTCATTAGGAAAACACGCCGTTATAGTGTTCACGTCCACCAAGCACCATGATATTATGGAATTCACGCCTTATTTACATTCGTATTGTCACGTTTCAACCGACACCCCCCCCTCCCCCCCCCCCCCCCCCACTTCTTTGTTCTTTCAAAGCGAGTGGTTTGGTGGTGAAAAATGTGCTTATATGCATTTACTTACGTAGAATATATTTTTTAATCAATTTAATACGTATTGTAAACTTGTATTTGTTCAGTAAACTGTATTTTTATCTTGCACATTCTCTGTAAATATATGCATTAAAAAATGTGACTTTTGAAGAAACGAAAGTTTCGTCAGCTGGCCTAACGGAAAAATATGTTGTTGAAAGATTCGGTACTTCAAAAACTTATGGGCAGATTTTTTTCGCTGTTTGTGCAAGGCACTTTTTATTATTTCTTTTCATGAAACAGTATACCCTTGCCAGTGTATTGCGACCGTTTGTTGTTCCAGGTGACAGGCAGAATACAAAATATTAAGTAAAATCTGAACTTGTTTTCAATGTCGTCTGTTGATAAACCGTTTTCTGTATTAAAACCATAACTGTATATTTCTCTGGGAGTTAGGAATTTTTGCAAGGAAATAACAATAGATGAAAAACACAGCTTATCAATAAGAATAACATTGCCAATTTCAGGTTTTATGAATATAGTGATATCTCAAATTATGTATGTCTTTATAAAGAGCAGATTAAAAATTGGAGCAATTCTCATGCAGAAACCTGCATTTTTGTAGCAAGAAAATAACAGCTATTTTTTGACAAAAATAACACCTACTTTTTGAGATCTCTAGTTATTAGTTGTGATTGGCCGGTGTAGAGAGCAGGGTGTGTGGCCTATCTACTAGGCACGAAATCTGATAACTGCTTTCATGGTCTGGCAAAATGGCGGGCACATGGCCACAGGTTTACCTGACTGAATGGTGGCCAGGATGTTATACTTGATGTTATTGACCCAGAAAAGTAAGATGCTGGAGATTAGGAAAAGTTAATGATTGGCAGTTTCATTTCCAAATGTCATTGCTCAAAACAATTTTGATTAACTTCATGAACAATTTTTTGCCTATACGTTATGGAATGCCACCTGCAATTCTAGAAATTGCAAGTTTAGGTAGTAATGACATGTACTGGAACAAAGTTCCATTGCGTGCAGAACACAGGAACATTTGTTTTCACACACTGCAAGTTGGTGAAAGCTTTGCTTGTACTTCCGCACAGCAATGCTAGTGTTAAGAAAGGCTGTAGGGATGGGTCGAATAACATAAAATTCCTGTTCCAGTACCGATTCTACATTTAAATATCGGTTTTAATATTCGGTTCTAGTATTTGAATGACATTTTATAATTTCATACATAAATAACTTAAAAATCTCATTTTATGTCAGTTTGTCACATGCCAAACAATTATTCACGTATCACGTTCACAAGCTCTCACAAAATACATGCTCATACTTTAATGTGTTTACTTTTTTTTTTTCTTTCGTATAATATCCTAGAACTCCATATTTGAAAGACGTACACATAGAACAGTTAGAATGATTCAAATTTGTGTATATGATATAGAAGAGTTCATTTCTTGTGGAGAAAGCTCATTTCGTGAGATATCGCACAGTTGTTGTATTTCGTGTTATTTTGCATTTTAACTTTTACTTCTGTGTTATTTCTTTTTATCGTGATTTGCCACAAAATCGTGCCTCTAGTAGTAGGTTATGTATTTGTAGGAGTAGGAATCGAGTTTTAATGCTTCGATTCTTGGTCTTCCGATTCTTGATTATACGATTCTTCAAGAATCGTTCGTATCGAGGAATCATGGAATCGAGTTTGACATCCCTACAAAATACTTTATTTGATTAAACGCCTGTCCTTAAAAATTGCTTTTGCGATCATTAGTACAAAATAAATTAATATTTATTTACTTCCAACGGCAATAGTAATTCGCTGTAAGGAAATATCGCTGCCAAGAAGAAAGCAAAAAATGCTTGTTACAGGTGAATTAACCTATATTGTTTTGGTGGTAACTGCAATTTTTGTTTGTTTTGATAAGTTTCTCGTTAAAGTTATTTTTGTAATGACATAGTTTTCCTGTAACTAGAATAGTTCATAATGTTTCATACTAAGTATATCATCATCTCAAAATATTACTAAATTTATTGCTGTGTTGAAACATGAACCGAGTAGTCGTTAACACAAAACAGATTCCAAGACAAACCTCAAGAACCGGTATAAATTGGAACCGAAGAACCGAACCGACCCATCCCTATTTTCAGCACGTTAAAACTGATTAAAAGAGCCCATCGCTCATCCCTGCAGTCGCCTATGTTGAATGCCTTAATGTACATTTCTTTTGGCAAGCAGCAGCGCAGAGAATTTGAATAGACTGAAACCATAAGGAAGAAAGCGAGGAACCTGAGAAAATGATTCACTGTATTGCCCCTTGTGGTATCTTGTTTTCATAACTATTGTGAATTTGGCTGTATGAGAACGTAAGTTTAATAGGTTGTGTTAATTTTTGGTGTATGGCTGTCGGGTAAGTATGCCTATTGTGTTTTGTGTGAACTTTGTAGAATTAATTATTAATAATTATTTTGTTTTGTCAGGAGTACTACCATCATTTATTGGGAAGTGTGATTATTTTGTGTATGATTGTCTGACAAGTACCATGTTGTATATACATGCATTGTTTGTACTTTCCAAACCAAAACAGTTACATTAAATAGGTCAATGTCCTTCGTGTCTGCTTTTTTCTGTAATAAACTTTTTTTTTTTCCACGCCCCCAAGATTTTACCCAATTATTCCATGATTTTACAGTTTTTTTATGTAAAAGAACCAGGATTTCATCTTCAGGGCTGGTGCAGCACTGGGCTAGGTAGCTATAATACTAGGGATGTCAGTCGATACCTCAACACCCTCGATTATTACAGGTATCGAAAAATTGAGGATTGAATGGTTAATGGTTATAAATCCTCGTCCACCTTCACATGATTTTTCGAGGTTATGTTGTACAGCAACAGGTCTTTGGTTTTCCAAATAGGCTGAACCTGTAAGGAACTCGCATGCATTGACTGGAATTAACCATTCGATGATGGTTCGACTATGAAATAATTAAGGTAATACAGTAAAACCTTGATTATCCACGATAATACAGGTGAAGAGATAGTCGTATAATCAAAACTCTTATTAAACATGTTGTTTTTATCATGATGGCTGCCATTTGATAGACGGCTATTATCAGTATTTGATTGCCTCATTTCAGTCCGATGTCACACTATGTGCTGTGTGGCGCAGCTTTAATGGGAAAACTGCGCTCTTTTTTTCTGCACTTTCTGACATGATTCAGTACTACATGTATTATGTAAGATTTGTTGTTTAGGCCTAATGTAATTCTGTAAGCAAACTTTACAGTTCTATTTATTAAAATGACATTTTACATATTGTCTTGTATACATTTCGTTACATACGTCACAGTGAACGTTTTTTAAAAGGACTGTTAGAGGGAAGAGGGAATACTATGTAACGAATTATCTCATATTTTAACAGTAGTTTTTATACCTGAAACAGTATGTTCCTTTAAAACGAGTAATATTTTCAACAGCCAACCTGTGTGTATAAGAAATAACCATTTATCGTGTCACTATTTTCCTCAGCCAAGCGTCTACGATGAGATCTTAGCCATATTGAGAAATTTCACTGTAAATATTCCCCGTTACGCTTTAATAAATGGAATACTATTTGTTTTAAATAAGACCATGTATAAATAATAGATGTGCACTTTTATGCTTTAACTAACCATTTCAAACGCACAGTTTATAAGAATAGCTTTACTTTAATCATACATTATTGCAGGCACAGCATGTATTTGCATTCATCAAGTTGCCTGCCTGAACACTAGTAGGGAGGGGAAGCGAGTTGTGGTGGGGTAGTTGGTAAAACCCAAGGATTGCCGAGGTAGTGAGGTCTCAAACCGATAGTGCGCTTAGAATAGCTATTTGGGCACATTTTGCTCCCGATTTTCAAACGGCTGGTCTCGATCGGCATGTTGAATTTCCACTTTCCAATCTGGATGCGGCTTTTGAAACATATAGCTGTCGAGTGCTCTCAATCTTTTCCCCATGAGAATTGAGAAGTTGTCTTTAGCTTAGAAGACCAAAAACTGGAAATATGACATAAATCATTATTTCACGATCGGGAGCTACGTTTCGAAAAACTTGGAATAAATACCCTGCAGTAACAATGTCAGTTTAATACTTGGAATAAGAACGGCAACTGCTGACTAAAAACCGGTAGCAGTTGAACCCCCCTTTTTTCCAACATTGCCACCCTATTATCCTCTGGTTTAACGGAAAAGATCATGTGTGAATATCGTGCGGGCCGATATTACTAACAGCAGCGGATATTTAACATTGGGTATCAGTATCAGCTCAGCATTAGTTACAATTAACTGAAGTGTTAAGAAATTTTGTGAGGTTTGTACACATATAACAAGAGTTTACGCGGAGATTTATGTAACGAGTTGGTTAAAATTCAGTATTCAAAATTGCTGGAATGTTTGGAAATTTCAACATCCGGTATTCGTTTATCGAATACGAATAATTAAAATTTATTCGAATGAGGAATAATTTTTCAACGGAACCCACCTACCTTTTAAAATATTGTTTCGTGAATGTATGACTTCCAAGAAAGTGGTAAACATTGTCTTGTGCCACATCTTAGCTCAATTTGAACTACTTGTTAAATATTTACAAATTTCTTGTATAAACAAATTGAGTTTCTCCCTCTCTCCCTTTCCAATGACAGCAAATCTCTTTTGCTGTTCGCAAGCCAAACGATACTGCCACTGACATAGAAGCTCTAATTTTTTGAGGCTGATAAATATTTATTGCGAATCTCTATCTGCAAGCAGGTAGAAGACTCCACTCAAGCTCAATTTTTTAAAGTACTCCCGGATATCAAATCAGTAGTAAAATTTGTATCGTTGTGGGGATATTTTGTATACCGAAACAAAAACGAAAAATTACAACTTTCATTGTTTCTGTAGGACATTTTGTTGTCAAAAGTTGTAATGAAACCAAAATATTTTATTCCAATGAATATTTGGCTAGTTAATTTAGCGCATCAGCGAAAGAAATTATCTAGATCATATTGTTTTCATTATTTTGTAACTAAAATAACGTAAAATGGATTTTTGAATGTAAGCAAGAACCCCATTGGTAAATACTCCATATCCAAATTTTTTGGTTTGGTTCTGCAACAAATAGGTTACAGTGAATAACTTGCTGAATGTTATGGAATTCGTTAAACTTTTGTTAATACTGTGCTCTTATGAAATCATTTTTTAAATTTTTGTTTCAGTTTCACGGAAGTTCGTAACATTTTTTTTCATTTTGGTTTCAGGAGATGTCACCTTTACACAACCCTAAAAATTTGATGTGTGTACTTTTTTTTGTGCAGTCACATGTTAACTGGAAATACCTACGTTGCAGGGTTGCAGAGTGGCCTGACTGCAAGATGCCAATGGATAACTTGTCGAAAGTTTTTGGGCCAACCATTGTGGGGTACTCCTCCAGTGACATTGATGGAGCAGCCTTGGTGCGTGAAACGAAGAAGCAGGTCTCTGTAAGTACTGCTTGCAAATTTATAACTAGTGTGGAAACTAAGCAATAGGAGGAAACAAAATTATTATTTTTCATAAAGACGAGCTCTTGCATTGAAGTTAGAAGTTGGTAGGTTAGGTTAGATAGCATATGGTAAATTACATGCAAAAAATATTCACGAACGATCTTTCAACAATATTAAAAGGGGCCTTTTAAAACACAAATAATCGACAAGCAATATTTATGAGATGATAGTAATTTTTTCCATTATTCCTTATAAACATTTAACAAAATTATTTCAACAATTATATATACAGTAAAACTCGCTTAAGACGTTCCCATAAATAATAACCACAAAAACGTTGCCGTTTTCCCGCCGATAAACCATAACATAAATATAACCTCACTTTGAAATGTAAATATTACAAGTTACCCAAAAGTCGTAGTTTAAAATATAAACAGTGGGACAAAACAATACACAAACAATAAAATAAATATATAAAGACCTCTGAAGCCCTGTATTGTTAAGTGTATTTTATGACTACAGTTCTGTTTTCACCCAGTTACCTCTTTACTGATCTAAAGTTTTATATATATATATATATATATATATATATATATATATGTGCGTGTGTGTGAATCATATTTGATTATGTAAATAAGGTAAAGACTGGCACGTGCCAATTATACATCTAATCTAATACGATTGGGACTCCACCAAGAGTACCTATTCCATCACTACAGACACGAGTGACACGTTGCTTGCCCTACAGGCAGCAAGAAGCTATAAGCGTATTTTCTTCACCTGGAGGATACGCAGCCAGGCCGCCCCCCCTCTTTCCGTGCTAAGAGCCTACAAGCTGCTCAAACCTCAGGCAAGGCAGAGCACCACAGACGAGGCATGAAGTAGAAACGCTAACCAGAGTATTCCCACGCCAATAAGGACAGGAGGACGTCACGCCTCATCCGCACCCCATGCAGGCAGCCTACAAGCTACCACTATATGTCAGGATGCTGCCGAGCTCGAGAGTCAACACTTGTTCTTCTCGTAACTTTCCACAGCACTGCTCAGTGCTTGGACCTCTAGAGAACTTCGAAGCATTAAGTACGCCCCCTGCGGCTACTTCACCATCGATGAACGTCAACCAGCGAACACGCGCACGAACATGTTAAATTCACTTTGTCTCAAGGCACATTTCTTAGGCCAGTTTAGAAGTATTGAATCTTTACTCGTTTAGATATTTCTTTCCCACTTTTTCCATTAGAACCAGGTCGCCTAGGCCTGGTGGGCATAGTAACCTTCAGCATACAATTGCCTGGTAGGAGGTAGCACGCGTCGCATGTGTATTGAATTATCAATAAACATACTTTTATTTCCTACCTTACCACTTTTATTTCTGAAAGTATCTGTTTGCCTGCTATACACAAGTTGTTAGGTACACCATTGACAAGAACCGGGTAATTGATATAACCAATTTAACTTCAACAGCGGGCACCCCTCAGGGGTCCGTCATATTTTCTACACACCCATTAGATGGCCATCTGTTGCTTTCCAACTGCCACAGCACTACCAGTGCTGGCGGAGAGGAACAGAAGAGCCACAACCACTAGCAACACCTTCACTCAGGGAGAAGAGACTGTCTCGAGTTATTACTTTGTTCCACAGCATTGTTAGTGCTAGGATATCTGTAGCTTGAGACCTGCCGTCCATCTCTTTGTGAATGCACATCCAGTGGCGGCATTGGTGACCCAAACAGCTCCCCGTTTTTGATCGGCCCACATGCGTGGGGGATCAGTGGAGACCTAATAGAGCCTGGTCAGCAAGCCAAAACCGGTCTAACACTATAAACTGTGTTAAGTTTGTTCACGTCAAGGTTTACTTAGCATACTGTAAGCAGAGAGACAATTCTGTACAACCGTAGGCACGGTCCTAAATGTAGGAAACGAAACGCAGCGTTCCTTGCTGCCAGACAGTTGAGTGCACTTCCTCAATCCACTCTGGAGCGACAGGCGGAACGGGACCGCACCGCCTATTTCCGGGCTGCTTCAGTAACAGTCTTATTTGTATCTCCGTGTGTCCGAATTCATCCCTCGTGCCATCCCGTGGTGAAAGGATTGTTAACCGGCACTGCTACGGGATTCGGCTGGGACAACATCCACTTCTGGACAAACTAATCTCACTTATGGAATCGCCAGTTCGGCGTAGGTCAAGCTCGCTACGTCTGGGTAAAACCCACTACATCCACGGCACCCAAGAAGCAATAAGTACGTGCTAGCCAATACCCCTTGTCTCTCACCGTCTGTTAACCTAGACCACCCTGCTTTTGGTCTAGCGGACAAAATCTTCGCCCGCCGTGCCTAATGGCCTATCCGGGTACATGTCAAGATCTAACCCGGATTTCAGTTTTCTGTTCATGTTTGATATACACAGTATTTATTCAAATCCAATATATCAATTAGTGTTCAATTTATCCACAATAAATTTATAAGTCTAAACTATTAAATTAAAAAATGCATTTGAATTTATGTACAATGTTGACTACTTTTTGGTTATATTGTTTGTTGGGTTATTTGGTTTTATTTGATATTAATGCCAACACTGTGTTTTTGTCACTACAAAATTCTGTTTTACACTAAAAATTTTGGTTTCCCATATAAGAAGTTTTTGAAAGTTTTTCCCTTGAACGTCGTAATAGAGTTTTATTGTATATATTGTGCTTTAATATGTAACCTAACCTAAGAAAATTCATATCCCAGAGTGAAGCTACACCTACTTTTTGTGGTAACTAGCTCTTGAAAGTCGACTGGATGGCCAATCCTCGAAATTTGAATCACTACTCCAACCACAATTGGTCTCCAGTACTCCTGATATTTCCTCTGCAGTAGATGCTGCAGCTGTAGGGGACGGTATTACAGAGCACTCATCTGAAGGGTTACACTCATAAAAAGAATCAACTTTATTTGTGGGGTGCTTCAAGTGTAGGAAAAACAAGTTGTTTTAATGGAGTACTTCATGGAGCCAGAATTTTTTATCCCGGTGTGGTAAAATTCGCTTTTCAAGACTTTGACAAAAGATATTATGATGTTATAGTTTTTGAAGAATATTCGCATGAATTTCATTGTGATAGTTTTATTAAAAGATTATATGAAGGAATGTCTGTTCGACTCCCTATTAAAAGTGCACGTGGTAATGTAATAGCTTGGAAAAAAACCAATTTGGTTTGTTTCAATCGACCCTCCACCTGAAGAGATTGGTTTTTTAATAGAGTGACTGTCATAAGAGCTGATATTCCTTTTTGGGAGAGCGAGAGGAGACCCACTATAAATCAAGAATGGCAGAAATTATAAGTGTTTCCTCTGACAGTAGTTCATGTCTATCTTTGGCAGAGTTGTTATCAGAGATGGTAAGATGGGAGGAAGATAGACAAAAAATATTTGCATCAACCATAACACATAGTTAATTTGGTTATTCAAGTTTGACGCGTGCCGCTCATCCTACTAATTAATAACTGTTACCACTCATCACTAAATGTTCCTACTTCCATCACTACAGAAAGTAAGCAAGAAAGTTCATCATGAATTCTCGGCCACCTACTCTACCATGTAACAGGAACGTATGAGCGGATTTTCTTCACCTAAAGGTTACGCAACCCGGCAGCACACCGCTCGCCCCCTACTCCGTGCTGAGAACCTTCAGGCTCCCTGCCATCGGCAAGGCATGAAGCAGAAACGCAGACCATAATTTTTTGATTCCCACGCCAACCAGGGCAGGATGCTCGCCTTCCCCACAGCCTGCGCTGACAGCCTACAAGCTTCACCTATATAAGACTGGAAGCTGCCGGGCTCAGGCAGACACTATACAGCGTGGCGTATTTCACATCCAGTTACTAGACGTTTGCATAATCAAGCTTAAAATCAATAATTGCGGGAAATATTACGAGAAGGAACCCAAAATATTTTTTGATCAGTGCTCCATGCAATAAACTATACAAGCGATTTATGTTAACATCATTTACATATGGATTTTGCCGGGACCACAAGAAATTATTGGTTGATGCAGTTTATTGATACATGTATTGATACGTCGAGAGTTGACTTTATATGCCCAGAAGCATATACATGACCTCCACTTGTTGCCAAAATTTGTTTGAACATCGAGCTACTTTTATTATAAGTTAAAGTTCATTTTCGATTACTTCTGCAGGAAAATCTGAAGAGTTATATTAATACAGCCCCCAGTTAAAAAATAATTATATTTGCTATTTGGTAATTTTATAGGCAAATGTTGGACTTAATGTCTCATCAGTGATGTTGTTAGTTATGGATGGTGATTTCATGTTTTTGTAAAGGTTCGCTATAAACAGAATTTAAACAAAAATGTTGAGGATACACATCACAATATTTGCCATTGCTGATCATTGTGAAACTAAATGTAGTTACTGATGTTGCTACTAAAAAAAGTGTATGGGGTGCTTACAGCAAATAGCCAATATATAAAATTATGTTGAATGCCTTTTTACTTTGCAAAAATGTTAAATACTGTATTTGATGCGCACTACCACTAAGTAATCAAAGAAGCCTTCCAACGCCGTAAATAAATGCAGCAGAGACGGTGGCATGATAAATCAGCTGGAACCATTATGTGAGACATTCATCTTTCCATGCCTCATACGTAATTGTATCTTCCCCTTCTAATATTAAGAAACCCACTTCCAAATTGGTAAAGATGTCATGAACTTAAAATAAAAAGGAAGAGATGTGAGGGGGTTTTTATGTAGTTCCTGTCAGGTG
This sequence comes from Dryococelus australis, assembly GCA_029891345.1. Classification (NCBI taxonomy): domain Eukaryota; kingdom Metazoa; phylum Arthropoda; class Insecta; order Phasmatodea; family Phasmatidae; genus Dryococelus; species Dryococelus australis. The sequence goes on along the minus strand of CM057008.1, from coordinate 26,562,949 downwards.
GCACTGTCTCATCTTGCCAGAAGTATAGGCAGTTGCCAGTTCATTGCTTGCACCCGCTAGCTGGCCGTCAACTGATGGAAAATTATAAAAAAATGCCAATGAGTTACCTATACAAATTTTCGACTGTGGGGTATTTGCGTTTCGTTCTACAAAAGACAGTTTTTTTTTTTTTTGGTGTTCCTCTAGTTTGTTGCTATTGGTACCACCGGCTGACACATTTTGGATTTTGTATCGTGAAATTTTGTCGCAGCAACACATTTTCCATTTTGTGCTGCACAATTAATCACTCATCAACTTGAACTTGACAAAATATAGCTGCATTTTGTTTCATTGTTATCTTTCATTTTGTTTTATCACTGTAACATGCTCATGCCAGAGAGTTGACTTCCTTTGCAGTGCAGATGCAGTGTGGCAATGCTGTAAATTAGGTGGTCACACCAGCAGCCAAAGCCAACCAAAATGCTCGCCAGTTTAAGTCATGCCTTCTCTGCACCACTGCTGGCACTAGAATTGTGGCAAGCCATTTTGGGTGCACCATACTTGTGGCGCAAAAAAAAATTTATTTAGGTTAATCGTCATTGCAGGGCATGTTGCAAATATTTTAGGAAGTTTTCAACATTTTTAGTTATAAAGTAGAATCTCGTTAGTGAAAGTTCGGTTAAAGCAAAGCACTCGTTTTTGCGAAGGGATTTTGTAGTCCCTTAAACCATTGTATACAATTCCAAAGTAAAAAAAAAGTTGTTTAAAACTAAATATGGATATTACATATATCTAAGTACTTTTTACGCCCCACGTAATTATTATCTTAAAATACTGAACGTTTAGTACAAATAAATAAGGCAACTCATTAACCAACTTTGGTTTTCATAACAGTTCAATGCAATTAACCTCCACATTTCACTATAAATTTTTGGTAGTGTTAATTCTTCAGTCTTCCGGGAAGTAATTTAAATGACCACGTTAATAAGAAATTTTTTTCCGAAAAAAAAAAAAATGCATTCTGGTACATTAACTTCAGACAGGTTAGTTTTTTCAGGAAATAAACTTAAGCCAAATTTGCTGTAGCTAAATAAAATTTTTTTATGATTATTATTATTTTATATCTCTTAGATCGTACAATAGTACAATTTAGTGTTCGTCATAGATACTATGGAAGCGCTGTGCCGTGGTACACATTAGTAACCACTGGTTTTATTGAGACGTTTTCACAACTGTTCGCGCTCAGTTACAATGACCATGAGCGCTGATATAGATAGTGTTTTGCTCTCTTTTTGTAATGGTACTTTTTGTGCATGCATCGATGATAACATATTGTGTAGTTAATCTGTGGAAACGTTTGTTTAAAAGTATAGAAAACGTTTGTGTTATGCAGAGTTTTAGTTAAGTTTATATACTGTAATTATTTTTTGTATTTCTGTGTTGTAGAAATGGCGACGAATCGCAAAAGGCAAAGCATCTTTTTGGATGTAAAACTCAAAATCATTGAGGAAGTTGATGTAAATAAAAAATGTAAGATTGAAATTGCGAGACACTACGGCATTTCTTTGTCGTTATATAATATTCTGAAGAATTGGGATAAATTATTACATGTATGGGATTTTTCAGTGAATTTGTCAAAGCGCAAAAGAATACGTGGGCCAAAATATCAAGAACTGGAAGACCAGCTTCAGTGGTGTCATGAAATTTATGCTCCTAACTTACCTGTGCCTGGGCCAATTTTGCAGCAGAAAGCATACTACATTGCTTATTTTACCTTCAGTAATGGTTGGCTGCAATGCTTCAAGGAACGCAACCACCTCCTCTCTAAAACTGTGAGTCTACTACTGTTGATTTGGTACAGCAGAACGTTGGCTCAAGTCTGTGCAGTCTATTCTTTAAGAGTATACGCCAAACAATATTTTTAATATGGACGAAACTGGCATCTTCTATAATTTATTGCCAAACAAAACATTGGCAATAAAAGGAGAAAAATGCCATGGTGGAAAGTATAGCAAAGAGCGAGTAACTGTGCTATTGTGCTGTAATCAGGATGGCAGCATGAAAACTCTCACACTCGTTGGGAAATTCAGCAAACCTAGATGTTTTAAAAACATAAAAAGACTGCCATGCAACTACAACAGTAACAAACCTGCCTGGCTTACAACAACAATCTTCCAATCATGGCTTTCGAAACTTGACTAACAGGTGGCCTGCGAGGACAGGAAAATTTTGCTTTTGCTGGACAGGTTTGCAGCTCATTCTGCTGAAGGGATGATGTCACCAACGTACGACTCCTGTTTTTGCAACCCAACGCTACCAGTCACCTGCAACCTGTGGATCAAGGCATTATTAAAAACCTGAAACAGTTTTACAGAGGTCACATTGTACAGTACCTGATACGACAAATTGAATTGAAGAATACTTCCTCGTACAAGTGGAATGTTCTATATGTGAAGAGGAATATTTCCATGGCATGGGAAAACATCACACAGTCGATAATAGCATATTGCTTTAAAAAAGCAGGGTTTGGACAGGACACCACTCCAGAAGCAGAAATGGTTCAGGAAAATGACAGTGTAGAAGGGTGGAAGGAGTTATGACGAGTTGCAGTTTGAAACTAATTTCAAAGACTTTGTGAGTGCAGATCATGGTGTTTCTACATCTGCAGCCCCATCCCTAGACAAGCCATTGTTCCAGGGGGAACAACAGTTTAGCCGATCAGTTTCCGGAGTTACTGAGCTTGACTTGCCAGCTGCTGAGAAAGACGGTGAAACAGAAGCAGTTGACTGTCCGCTGCCAACCAGGAAAGAAGCTATAGCTGCATTAGCAGTACTGGGAAATGTGCTGTCGCATGCGTTCAGGATTTGATCAGTTGTCTAGTGCTTCTATGGTGCAAAAACAGTTCAAACCAAAACATAACATTTTTTTAAACAAAATCCTTAGTATGTAATGACTGGAAAATGTGTAAAAGTAAAAACAGTTGTGGGAATTTTCATTTGTTCTTTATGTAATGGAAGGGTTTATTTTATGGTATGTATTGAAGACTTAATATGATATTTACTGAGAAAACAATTTAGTTAAAGTATTGACTCTTATGGGAGAGAGGCCTATTATGCTGTGTGTAACACTTTTCTTTTGAGACTGAACTATTCCTAAAAAAATTTAGTTTTTTTTTCTTGTAACAATGTTTTGCAATGGATACTTATATGACAGTGCTCAATTATTTTTGTGTTGTAAGAATTTAAAATTTTAATTTGCGCGCGCACGTGTGTGTGTATGTGTGTGTGTGTGTGTTTTTTTCCCCTAAACTTACATTTTTCTGCATCAAATTAAAGTAATAAATGTATTCCATACTTGATGTGAAAAAATATAGGCCTAATTACCGAACTAGTTCGTCTTTTTGTTGACAGTATGAACAATTTTGAGTCTTTCATACATGGCACACAACTTCTTAAAGATATTCTACTGTAGTTCAATATTTTGATAATGATGCAATTTATTTTTATACGAATTAATGCCACTTTTGATTGAATATTTAAAAAAAATTATTTCACAGATTATTTCTCTGAATGAAAGCTACTTCTTGTGTTATTATAACTAAATTTAGTATAAAAATTTGACATCTTTAGGTTTTGGGCTTTTACCAACATAAAAAATGTGTGCAGTTTCAGCCGAACAAACCTCGTTATTACAAAGTGGCCAGATTTTGGTCCCTTCATGTTTGTATTAACGAGGTTCCACTGAATCTCATGTGCCTATGCTTGCAATGATTTTTTTTTTTTTTATATATTCTTTTCAAATAATTATATAGCAGACCCCATTTATTTCTCAAGTTGGCTTTTACTGAAATTGTACTTAGAGTATATGTAACTACAAATTTAGCATATTATATTTCATAATGCAACCAAGTTCTCTCACGTTTCCTCATGGTTAACATCTTGGTAACTTAGTAAGAACGTACATTGTTATATATTCTAAAATCTGATACTAATGCATTAGTAGATACCATTCTCAATACTGGTACCTTAAAAAATGTCAAGTATTGGGCGAACTGTAGTTTTGATTGCTGTGCGGTTTGACAGGTGATGCAGCTGCTGATGAGTCTGCCATCAGAGTACTGGCAGCGCTTCACGGATGTGGACCCCGATGTTCAGATCCCGTGCGACCTGCCGCGCACGCCATCTAGTGCCTACCTCACTGGCAGTACCAGCAGCGTCTCCCGGCGATACTTCGCCACAACACCAGTGGGAACCATGTAAGGCACGTGCATGTCTTTTTCCCTGCTTTTGTTGCACTTCATTGCTATTAGTGGTTTTGGCCACGCACACTTTTTAAGGCCCTGCTAATTTTTTCCTTTCAATTTATTTATACCGTTCTGCCACTTTTTAATGTAAACAGTGCAATATGACTAATAAACACAGTGCATATATATCATCGCTGTCATTAGTTAACACCTTTTATGAGGGCCTTAAAAAGTGCTCACTTTACCGTGAACAGCATATGTATATATGTGTGTGTGTGTGTATGTATGTGTATATATATATATATATATATATATATATATATATATATAATGATGGGACATTTGTAGGTTGTTGTCAATTCCAAACTGTTTGTTTCGATTGTCGATTGTGGACTCTATTTGATTATCAACAAGTGTTAAATACGTTGCAACATTTTGAGTTCTCCAGTTCTACATTTCACACAACTTACAGCGGGGAATATAATTTTTCTTAGTTGAATTGCCAAATTTAGTTGCATTAACTATTTCATCAGGTACCTACTCTGTGGAAGAAATGTATTTTTGTCATGTAGAAATGGTCCTGCTAGATAAAATGTGTGTGTCAACATTGTGTGATTTCAAGAATACTGCACACTTCCCAAAACAATATTTCAAGGATATACGAAAGTTTAAACATTATGGCAAGTCGTACATATGTATATTCTTGTTGTAAATTTTTTAATGTAACATTTATAACTTTTGATTTTGTTGCGGCTAACTGCGTTTTATAATATACCACTGAATGTAAACAAAACAAATCAATTGCACGGACAAAGTGTCCAAATGATAGACATTTTATGGTCTTTTGCATTGGCTGCAGCATCTTCCATAATTTATGAGACTGGAAATTTAATGAAAACAGTCTGTTTAATGTATCCATATAGATGTAGCACTTTCGTTTCATGCAATTTTACGCGCAACTGTCAGTGTTAACATTCGATTCAGCACTGTGGTCATAGATTACTGCACACATTCTAGTTGTGTGTGTTCACTTCGCATCATTGTTATTAGCACTTGGAGGTGGTTTGTTGTCAGACTACAGTAGCTTATTTTGAAGCGCATATCTTTCTGTTTGTGTAATCTTTTGAATGTGTTTGTTTACATTTTGTTACGCAAGGAAAAAACTTGAGTAATTACCAGCGTGTGTTGGAAGTAGAACTATGAATTCAGAGATTTTAAAATTGTCTTGGTGAAGTTGAGAATTTTTTCGTTTTGAGTATTTCTCAATGTACATATTCAAGACTTGCATCTGTAGATTTTTTAAAATTTTTATAGTGCTGAAGTAAATTTTTGTGTATAACATGGAAGACTATTTCATTTTGTATGGAGAATGGTAATTTTGTGAGATATAGTGCATTTGTCTGTATTTAGTGTTATTTTGTGTGCCTGCAAATGCACACAAGCAATTTGCATTGCGTTTACAGGAACCACCAGGTTTGCAGAATATGCCACCCAGTAAGAAAATTTTACAGAATGGAATGAAACTTTTGAATGCAAAAAATTTGAACACCTTGATTCTTCGATTCAGGCAAGAATCTGTGGAATCAAATCTATAATCAAACTGTCCCATCACTAATGAAGATACATATATGTACGTAAACTCCTAAGAAGTTTGCTGTTAAGAAGTTTTCCTGCTTAATAAGCACACATTTTTAGTATTTTTCTGAACCATCTTAACAGGGTTTCACATTTATATAAAAAATATTTTCCAGAGTAATGTATTTAGTTTGAGCTGATTCTGGCTTAAATATGTCAATTACATTGCGACATTATACCAAAGGAACTTGTTGTGACAAAGATTTGCTGAGATAAAAATACCTGATTTACACAAATACAGCATGGCCTCAATAAAAAGCTCCTCCCAACTTTTCCTTTTTCTATAGTCTACAGAAAAAATTTACTTCTTCACAAATTATTTGGGCATGTAATTTTGCGATATTATTTCATCTCTAAAATAAAATAAAGGTTTAACAATAATAAATGAAATAATGGTTTAACATAGCCAAATTCTTTGTACTAACAGTAATAGTTTACTCTGTATACAGTCAGCCCTCATTTCTATGATATTTAGTGTTTCCTGGGAAAGGGGTTATTATTGGAATTTGGACAGATTTTGACCCTCCCACTACTCCTATTTACAAAAGTTGCATTAATTGTACATGAGCATTTTTAATGGCTGTTGCGGCAATAATTATGTATTATATAGTGTTCCCTCGATTTTGAGGTTCTAGAGTTCCCCAAGAATAACCTCCCCCTGTGAAGTAAGTGTTTACTCATTTCAGATACAAAATCAACATGATGTGTATTGTAAATGAAATATAAATTTAACTCAGGATGCAGATGTCTTCTGAATAAAATGATATCCTAAAAGTATGTACAGCAGAATCATTCCACAAGTATAGGCTGTAATGACACATTCATTGTAGGAACAATTTTTTATTTAACTGCTCTGTTCTATAATACACTGTTAATATTCTCATTCAAAACAAACACCTTTTTTTTACACTTTCTCTCTTTAATGATGATATCTGTTCTAATAGTTGAAATTAGGCTTCTGTGAATATTAAAAATATTTGATTTGAACCATTCAGAAATTAAAATTGAATTAATTTTTGTAGGCTCGTAGGTGCTCTGGCTGTCCACATAACCAACATTCGGACCTTTAGGGTGCGCAAATGTCAAGGCTTTGCAGCATCGATCTGGAAGCATTTTCCCTCATGGTTGTCTGTAATTCCTTCAATGTCTTTCTGATGGTGTCGTCTTCGCTCGGCATCACTGCCTGCACTGGATGTCGAACAGTGATTCCTCTCTTGCTGATGCTACCTCCTGTGTTCGGGTCAAGACATCCTGCATGGTGCGAGGCGCTGCCTGACGTACAGCTTGTCACACCTCTGTATCTGCAATAGCCTTGGTGAAGAGGCTGACTGCAGTGACAGTGTGTGCCGCATCAGGGGGCTCCTCCAAAGATGAGTTGGACAGACATATGAAATTCTGCCACAGCTCCTGCAGTATTAGCCCCGGCTTCACAATTGAGTATGATTGGTGTGTCACAGGTATCAGTTGTCGAAATGCAGTTTAAGTCCGACATCATTGTGAAGTACTTCAGCCTGTCTTGACGCGTGCTTCTGTCTCTGTGATAGTGGTTAAGGCGCTGGCCACCCTCCCTAGTTCGTCAGGTAATCCTATCATGACGTATAAGAAATTATACTGGCCCGCTGGGTTGTGGTAGAAGATTTCGTGGGAGACCGCTTTGTAGGAGGGTACCGTCTGAAGAGAGGGGAATCAAACCCCAGAGTGAGGCGAACCGAGATTGTTTCCCATCCAGGGAATTCAATCTTCCTCACTACTAGGATTGCTAAGAGGCAGGACGGGACGCCAGGTGTCGCAGGGTTGTATGAGTGGTGAGGGGTTTAAACGATAGTCTTGCGGGGGGCTGGTCATCTGGTTGGAGGGATTGCGGCCATATACAGTGGCCACGTAGGCTGACGTGCGGGAACGTAGTTCGCAGGGGAAGAAATTACACGATGTTTGGGGACTACCTTTGGTGGGAGTCACGTCTGGACCATCTTTCCCTAAGCCATTTTGATCAAACACATATTCTGCTCGTCCTTCGGTGGGACTACCTTGGGCGGAGTAACGCTTACTTGCCGGTGGTGGTGTCGTCTCCTTTCGGATAGTATGTGTTCATTCTGGATCATATCCAGCCAACAAGCACCTAAATAATCATTTAAAGGCGACCAGTGATCGAGGGGGATGAACGGTGAGATCGGCCTAGTTATGAATTCAGGTTCCGTAGTGGGGGTTAGAATTTAAAGCTCTCTGTAAGGCAGGGCGTTCTCTGCGTCTTATGTGACACTGTTCCACCCTTCTTACGACACATTTGTACTGTCCTCTGACCCTTCTGCAGATGTGCAGTTCTGGGGGCGTGACTAGCTCAGTCACACCCAAGGCCCTGGCGTATAGACTTGATGTCTGGTATAAGGACATCACCGAAGGTAGGTGCGGGAACACCGGAAACCCAGGAGCAGTGGCATCTTGTTCAGACTAAGGCTTTTTGCAAGCTCCGTCTCCTGTGTAGTTCGGTGCGCATCACTGCTAGTCTTCAGCTGGTTCTTTATTACACCTGGCAAACAAGTTTCGCTGATACAGAAAATAAGAAAATGAAATAAGTGAATAGGGATCTAGTTTAAAAATTATTGTTGTCCTAGGATTCAGAATTACGTAATATTTATTACGACTATAGGAAATGGGGAAGTCCCAGCTAAAATATGCAAGACTAGCTAAGTAATATAATTTGATGTAAAGAGATTAATTTAGGCAAAGGTGGGACTAGTATAATTTTACGTGAATGCAAAATCTAAAGAACACGCTCTCCACAGCGTTGCTGCAATTAAGAGGTTTTCCAGAGGGGCGATTACGTCGCGACGACCTGCTACCACAGAGTCATGGAAGTTGACTGTGGTAAAGGGGTTCAGGGTATAGGACGTTGGGTTACCTCTGGAGTCTGCTGGAGTGGGCAAGCCTTTTGCAAGCTTATGTGCTGCCTTTTCAAACTGCCAGAGGTTGGAGCCGTGTTGCAGGCTGAGAAGAGGAGAGAGGTCTTCCGCAGACCAGGGAGTGCTCACTGACCTACGCAGCCAGCGAGCCCTGTGCGTCTGCCTGGGGGTGCTAGCGGACTTCCTTATATACTGAAAAATCCCTTGATCAGCTATCTTCTTGGGGTGCGGGGTAGAGTAGCATTTCACCGCAGCGGTTGGTTTATCAGGGTGCGGCAGCGCCGCTCATTTCTTATCTCCCTGTGTGAAGACGACAAATTTAACCACCTCGGCCTGAGGCTGGGTCAATCTCAGCTCCTTAGCCACTGGTCCTGAGTATCCTTTTCCCAGCTGCTGTAGAAATTCCTGCCATTCTTTCTTGAAGGTGCATTGCTACTCAATACTGTTCACTCTGCTGACACTGCCAATTTTCTTGTCCACCCAGTTTATTTTATTATTCAGATATGGCAACAAAGGGCCAAGGATTGTGTGCATCATTCGTTTTAGAACACTACGTGAATGCAAAACAACGTGGATAATCGACAACTGGTGCTATAGATAGTATTGATTACATCCTGCAAGAGTTTCTTGTGTTCTATTTTCTTCTTATATTTTTACTGTATTCGTAGGTTGGTGACAATGAGAACGCAACCTGTATTCCTATTTTTCTTATGTGTTTACTGCACTTGTAGGTTGGCGACAACTATTATTATTACTATTAAACTATCTGTAGTGTTACTGCAAATGGAAAGTGAAAGGTTATAACCGTGGCAGTGTTTTGACGTGGGTAGTTCTTATTGGAAACTTTTTGGTGCAGTTTTGGTTCAAATTGTAAAGGTCTGAATAAGACTGCAATTGGCCAAAATTGTGGCACCCTTGTCAGTGGTGCTCGGCCTTGCCTGAGGTCTGGGCAGCCTGTTGGTTCTCAGTGCGGGTGGGGGAGGGGCATGCCTGCCAGGTTATGTATCCTCCAAGTGAGGAGAATACGCTCATAAGTTCCTGTTGCCTGTAGGGTAGGCAACGTATCTCTCACGTCTGTAGTGGTGGAAGATGTATTCTTGGGGAAGAATCGATGTGTTAAAATTTTTTGCATTCAAAATTTTGATTCAATTCTGTAAAAATTTTCTTACTCTGTGGCATATTCTGCAATCTGTTGTCATTTTAACCAAGGGATTGCGTTAGGAATAGCTCGTCCAATGAAGGAATACTAGGCATAAATATTATTAAAAATAAAAATCAAATTTCACTCAATATCAACTGAATATTTAATATTAAATTGATTTCAATAAGCGCTTTTTAATAGGGATGGACTGACACACATACATCAGACGATTATCCCAATATCTGCATCCGTTACAATCTGCCATGGTCCAACCAATTCACTTTATCAACCAAAATGATTTTCACCATGGAAATTACTGCACTTTGTTTTCTTACAAATAATTTTATTTTTGCAACCAAAAAACTGTTCTCAATTTTATTTTTGTCTTAGTAACAGGTGATTATAAATTAAACGGAAATTGATATGGCTAGTTTTGGTGTTGCTACTACATAGTTAGATCTACACAAGCTATACTTAGTGAAATTCATTAAATAAAATATTTTTAATACTGGTTTTTGCTTTTCACATTGTTAAAATTAATTTGTAGAGAAAACGTTTTGCTGCTATAGTATTTATTGTGTACATTTTCGTTGACGTAAACGTCAAATGTATATTGATATATCGCTCCCGCATTGTATATTGATATTTCGTTTGCAGCATAACACAATTCATAAATAGATTATTAGGAAGGTGGAAAGTCTGTATATGAGCTCAATCGCAATGGCTGTGATGCTCGTTCAATGGCATGAATGTGAATTTTATTTATAAACTAATGTCTTACCAAAAATGTTGGTGATATGACGAAAGTAAATAGTACATAATAGCAGATGAATGTAATTTACACACTGAATATGCACACAGTTTATAAGCACTGTCATCTGTACTCATCATCAGTGTTTTGTGGTTATGGTCTTGACAAATATGGTATTTGCAACTATTGGGCAAGGCTGGTGATTGTAGTCAGCTGCTTACTTCGAAAAACCTGTTAAGAATGGCAAAAATAGTTAGTATTGTTTTAGGTTGTGCCCTGGAGTTTGATAAAGGGGAGTTTTTTTTATAGACTGACCAAAGTGCTAAACTGCAATGTAAACACAATAAGTTAAATTTGGGGGTATTTTAAAGTTTCTCAGACACAATATAAAAAATTACAAATGAAATGATTCCTATCGGCGGGATCTGCTACAAAGTATCAGTATCGCGTATCGCTAATATCTGCAAAATGGTGTTTGGGCCCATCTCTACTTTTTAATGACATCTGTAGGCTGTTGGTTTAAACAAACGTGCATTTTGAGGTTATGTATGATATTCCTCAGATCTAAAATCCAAGTTCACATCAGTTTGCCTGAAGTTTTAAAGGTTGTCTTTAATGAATGCAGTTTGTAACGAATGCTGTATTGTTTAGTAAAATTTTTTGTTTGACTGTTAGTCACTTATTTGAGCAGTTAAATTGTTGAATCATTTGTTTTTAAAATTAGTGTTGTACGTATTTCATTTTTATGTTGTAGATACCTAGTAAAAAGTGCTTAAAGTGTTCACAAAATGGAAGACGTAATAAAAGTATTTCCAAAAATTATAAATTGAGAATTATGGTTGCTCAAAACTGGTATAGGCATCGCTGTAATTAGAGGCGTCCGCAGCTGACAATCAGTATCGTTGGTAATATGCTGCCATAATTAAAGCGGTAGATATTCCCAACACTAGGTTGAGATTGTATTTGCAGCTCAGCAACAGTCTGTATACACAACTAATGTGTACTAATGAATTTAAAAAAGTTGCTCTCAATACTGGCATTCACATAAACAGAGACTTTTACAAAATGTGTGTGTGTACGTGTTATGATGAGGTCATGCTGGATTCCTTTTGTATTTTGGAAATGTAATGGTTGTGTGAGATTAGAATAAATTTTGGTCTCCGTCGACATTAGATTTCAGGACTATGGTAGAGGTAGAAAATACTTTGAACTAAGAGGTATGAACTACTTTAGTTAGGGATAGGTTTAGTCTGTTCTGGATGTCTGTTCTCTGTGTTAAATAAAAAAAAAAAACTTAATTGTTCCCACTAAATTTCTGCTAAAAGTTACAATAATAGGTAATTTACATATATAAAACGCATTCACCAGAAAAATTACACGCATTATGAATGCACAAAGTCGCTGTTCGAAACGATGAGTTTCTCGAAGGTGTTACTGAATATTTGTGTATTCACTGTGCGTGAGGTTTTCGCTGCTATTGACAGTAGCTGTACTAGTCATTCCAGTGGATTACTTGAGAGGTTGATCACTGAAAATGGCATCCATATTGTATGCCATCAATTGAAACTATGGTCATTATATGTAGTTAGTAATGCATCCGCAGTATGAAATAATATTTGAGCGCTTTGAGGTTATGTTATGAAATATTGTTACCGTGAACCTGCACATGGCATTTGTTATTGTTGGACTGAAATTGCAATTATTTTTTGTAGGTGAAGAATTGCTTTTATTTTCACAGCCAAGAGAGAAATAATTAATTCCGAAGTGTGGCAGTATTTTGCTATTTGTCTGTGAAAGTGAAATCTATGTAGTGTTAACTGTGTAAAGCTGATTTCTCGGAGTGAGTTAAAATCATAAACTTTAAAGAAGCACTTGACAAATATTCATTCCTTGATAATGAGACATAAAATTTCATCCCTACAGGTCACAGGTAAGCCGAATGTTAAAAAAAAAAATTTTATATTCTTTATACTGTTGATACTTTAAAAGAAAAACTCAATTTTTTAAGGATTGATACCAAACTGAGAACCAGTATTAAAAAAGTGGGACGGGTCCATCTCTAACTTGAGTAATATTACCTGTAAGCAGTGCTTTAGCATTGAAGTTAGGTTTTTTATGACCCTTCTTCTTTGTTTCCAGATCAGCAAGCGGAAGAAAACGGGGAAGACTATTTGACACTCCACCTATGAACCTGTAGAACCTGTACAGCTCATCACATATAGCTAGCTCTCTTAAGTTACTCTCTTAAATAATGTTAACTAACGGTAAGGGTAGGTTTATTGTGTGCCCTGCAGTAGGGGTTTGTACAAATGTGATTCATTCTCTGCTCTCTATTTTGTACCTTTAACCATAGTTATTTTGTCCAGCGACGTACAACACTGCATTTACATTCATCTGTGAAAAACTCGTCCATGACATAAAGTAGTACTTACGTTTACTGTTTATTAGAGGAAGGGAAGCTCTCTATGAAAACCAAGTACAGTGAAATCTTGTTACTAAGTATGCTCAGTGACATGTTTTTTAACTCTTAATTATGAAAATACTTTATACTGAATATTTATCAAATATAAAATAAAAACTTCTGGTATAAATTGAAAAATACACACACACTTTATAAGGAGAAGTACTTTAAAGTGAAATTCTTGGTAATTTGATTTTACTGTATATACACATACTACATTGCCAGCTGTAGTTGTGATACAAATGTTTGCAGGGTAGATTTATTTTGTTCTTAAATTGTGTGAAGAATGACAGCAGGACATCTGTTGTGTTAACTTTGGTATTTAAGGAGACATTCTGTTCTGTATAGGATGTTTTATGTTTATTTTGAGTGTTATTATCTGGCTATTTATATCAGCAGGTGGGACTAGAATGCCCAGCTTTGTTTTCAATTTGCTGATGACACCAGCTGTTAACAAGGTTCAAAGTATGTTGCTTAGCATCACTTTTTTTAGACGTCAGTCCTTGTATGTAGTTAACTGTGATTGTATTCGAACATGTGCGTTTACTTTAATTGAGATGTAAAAGTTCATTTTACAATACAAGATTCCCTGTAATGCACAAAATACTTGTTGCAACAAAAAATTAAGAAATTATCACAGTGATGGATTTCAGATTCCAGTGCATTTATTAACATATGTCATCCATGACATTTAGGCGTAGTATATAGGTAGGAATTAGTGGTAATTTATAAATTCTTGTCTTGTATGTTTATTTTTTATACAAAGCATTCGTATTTTTTTTTTGGATGAAAGAGTTACTGACATTGAAATCTGTTAGTGACTTAAGATGTTCACTCCTTACATCACGTACTATATGGCATTTATCTTTTTATTTCTTTTTGTACTGCATTGAAAATAAAGTGTAATACGATATAAAAAATTTTGCCTTATTGAGATGATTCAAAAAACTGCATTAGTGTATGGTATGGATTTATGTTTGTGATTAGTGGTTAAGTAACATATCCAGGACACACGGAAACTGCACAGATTTTGTGTTAATGTTACTGCACTGCGACAGTTCCACAGTTATGACTTGTGTGGCAGCATTAAGTTTGTTGTCTCTCAGCGCGGACTACACGGGCCTGGCCTCAATTCATTTTTGGACCATCTTGTAGGTTGGTCTGATGCCTAAGGGCAGCTTTGGTGGATCCCCTGGTTTGTTGTGTTGCAGCTACTTTACCCTTCGTTCTACCTCCTCGCTTGGAGAATGTCACACGTAGGGGGTTTCCTTGGAAGTGCTACAGGGATCTCTCCGCAGCAACACACTGTGAAAAAATGTTCCCTTCCCGTGGAAGATCAGAGTTGAGTAGACACCCTGCCATCTTCCGAACCTCTGCACCCAGCGGTGAATTGCGGTGGAACGTCGTACAGATGTGGATTAGTACAGGCAGTTCATGGTAAATTGAGCACTTTTGAGATCCTAGTTACTTCCTTTCAGCGATTTTTTTAACAGCTAACTACTTTTTAAAATAAATATTGCCATGTAAGTAATAAATACAGTGAAAGTCAGATGTAACAAGTACGCATTATAGCAAAAAATCTGCTTTAATGATAACTTTCATCGACCCTGTTAGCTGCTCATATACTGAGTGGGAAAAGAAGTCTGTAATAACCACTGCAGTGTGGGCTTATTTTCGTTATAACAATAGCTTAAATAGGAGCACTCAGCAGTTTCCTTCAAAAACAATGCAAGAAGAAATAATTGCATTTTAAGAAAATATAAGAATAGGTATTGGTTTCTGTGCGTAAACTTCGTGGTTACGCCTAGTACGGAATCATGGCAACATCGCTGCTGGCCGCGTGCAGACTTAGCAACACCACACAGCTTGCATGCCGCTGCCATGCTGTCCTGCGGCAGCGGTACTCGGCTGCTTGACTGCTGTGCTGGGTCGCGTGCTTGTTTTGCACTCTCCACTGTGTACTTGTGTAGGCGCAGAGCCGGAAGTTTCAATATCGGCCAAAGTTAATAGTTGAATGCAACGTGTATATCTGTCCCTTAAGTAAAGTCAAATGTAAATTTACCAACGGCTTAGTGTTTTTACTAGAGGTGGGTCCAAACCCCATACTTTGTTCCCGATCCCACAGATAGTGCCAATACAAATAATTTTTCCGGTATTTGTAATTTTTTATGTGGTGTCCGAGAGCAACAAAAGACTTTAACCACATTGGGAAATATGCCCTTTACACAGTTTGCAAATGGCTTTGGGAGGAGCCATCTTAACATTAAATATCCTGAACTTTACTTTCGTTTTCTTTGCACATCAGATTAAAAATTAGTATACAAATATGTATGCAGACTCACTGGCTCATTTTTTCATATTTGGCTCCCAGGTCCAACTCAAGTTCACGCATCCACTATTTGCACTAGACAGAGAAATTGATGTAATTTTTTTACAAGTATTGTATACAATTATAGAGTATTTATTAATACGTTTGGAGACTTTGTGCTTATATATCAGGATTCATAAAAAACTATAAATTGAATCAATGAGTAAACACGTTTTCCTGGTATTTTTACTGCAATGCAATATTTCACATTTATTTGTGGAAATAAATTTTGTATGCGTAACCATTATGAATGACCATGTAAAAGAGAATAATGCATATTAACTATGCCAAAAAGATTTGTTTTGTCTAATAGATAAAATCCCCCTTGTTCCAGTAATCACCTGTTAAATTTAAAAAATAAGCTGGATTTTATTTCATTTCTTATTCTGATCAGTTCATTGAGCTAAACATAATAAAAGTTGTTTACAAGCTGGAACATCCCTGTAGTAGTCTACGCCAACCCATTACAGTGTAGAAAAGTATGGAATTTTAGGGCACCAATGTGATCAAAATGGCACCGTGACTTCAGTTGCGAGCATGTATTTTGTACTACGTAGCTCAGCTGTTTTGATGATGTTTCACTGGTAATTACATCCTGATAATTTTGTGGAGGGAAGGAGGTCGCATCAGCACCATAGTGCAACACACAGAAATATAGATCCACTGAGTAGTGGTTTGATGGAGTAACTGTTACTTGTGGTCACTGTTACAAGCAGATTGACCAGTAATTTTTATATACTGTATTGTAATTTTGGTTAGTGATTATTTTTTATTTTCTTATTGTTATTGTTATTATTATTACAGACCTAAGAGTAGATAATAATTACGTTACTGAAAATAAATAACGTATATCACAAGTGCTTCTATCTCAACAGACTCAACAAAAGAAAAGTGAGACATTTTAAACACACAACTGGAATTGACAAAACACGGTTATTTGAACCAAAAAAAAAAAAAAAAAAAAAACTTTTTTTTTTTAATATGAAACAGTAAATCACATAAATAAACACAATACTCTTTAACAATTTATATAAGTTATGAAAAAAGAAATATTTAAAAGCCTTTAATTTATATAAATTTCAAGTTTGTTTGAGCATAAAAAGAATAGTTTGCCAGTAGATAATTAACAGCAAAAAAAAATCTAGTGCAAGACTTTGCCAACAAAAACAAACTTTACCAGAATAAGGGCAGAGATGAAAAAGGCACAAACAAAATGCTTACGGTGCCACAGAATGGCACATTAGTCATCCCTGGTAAGTATCACCCCGCAAAGGTGAGCCAGGGAACCACGGAATGTTTGACTTGTTTGCCGAACTTGGTGTAGAACTGTGGCCTGTCCCCTAAAAAAGACTTGATGTACGTCATTAAAACAACCCGTTAGATGGCCACCCATACTGTGGACCAGCCACATTAAGGTACCTGGTGCGCATGTTCGGCAGAGCCACGACCACTAACAAGATAACAACGAAGAGGCTAGATCACCCTTGGCAGCTAATCCACTACCTCCACAGGATATAAACCGGCCAGGAGTACTAGCCCTGACAAGGAGGAATCTGCCCCTTCTGGGGAGCACTCTAACTAGGGACATTGCCTGCCAGCACATTACAGATGTGAATCGTAGCACCTCGTCCCTGGTAAACGTCGCTCACCCGCAGAAATGAAGCGACCAGAAGGCAGCTGCTTAAACAGTCTGTCCCAGCCTTCAGCTACTTGGCCCCGCGGGAACAAGCTCACGCCACCCGCCAGCTGTTAAGGCCTCACCTCGCAGTTCCCCTCAGTAACGTGTTTGGTCCCCTTGTGAAAACCTCTGGAGCTGCACAGTCAATCGTAGGCCTGCCCCTGGTACTAGGCATCAAGCCAGCATCTTCGACGACCATCAGCGGGTTGGACACCTGCCTGCCGCAGCCAGAGCCAACCAGCAGACGCCGTCGCCACCAGTCAGCCTAGCCAGGAGACCCAAACTATTCTATTGGTGATAATTACATCTCTCTCGGAATTTTTTCAACAAAACCCACTACTATTCACGTTCAGAAGGTGTTTGCATTTCTCCCTTTTTATTTGAAGACTTTAGATTGCAAAAGAAAATAGTCTGTTCAAGTTATATTCGTGAGCCTGCTTTCTACAATGGCGAAACCATATCCTCCGTAGCAGGACAAGTTGCAAATCACATTGGCACGACTGACGACATGGCTCGTTGATTGTTAACGCTGGTTGTTTGGAATATCTTGTATGCCGTGCGAAACTCAAAATTGTGTTATGTTTTAAACTGTTTGCATGAGTTGCAAAGTTGTGTTTCTAATCGATCAACATTTTCGTGGAGGCTTGTATGTAGTTCAGCGAGTGTCGATTGCTAAAGTTATGTGCAGTGTCGTGTCGATTGCTAAGGTTGTGTGCGTGCATGTGTACGAAAATGTCATTGACCCATGGAGTAGCTTTATAATTTCATGTGTGACAGTGGGAACTGGAGTGTTTAAACCGTGAACAGTCATCACTGACTAGTAATTTTTTAAAAGGTGCCATATGTATATCACAGTTTTGTAACGATTCCCTGTGGGTTTGAAACACACTGAATGAATTTGTCTTGGTACATTTGTGATTTTAAGTTTTGCTGCAGCTCAACAAGTTGCAAAAAAAAATATGCTAAATTCCAGCCAGTAAAACTCGTAGAATAAAAATGCAGTAAACCTGACATGCAGTACAAATTGGTTGAAATGTGTTTTTCAGGGAATATTTAAAACTGCACATACATTTATCGCTGGAGAAATTTCACTAAAACAAAAGGCTGGTAATACATTTTTATTAACAGGACTAGAAATAAGTTTATGTATTCAGTTCCAATGCTGCATACTGCACAAATGAGACTACATTCTTGTTCAGCATTTTCGCATTGGGGTTATGAACTTACCGACCAGTCATTTTATCCATTAGCACAGCCAAACATTTGCTTCAACAATACGATACAGCTGAGATTTGCAGAACCGCTGAATATTATATATATTACCAGAAAGTTGTAATTCTGCTGTTAAAATGCATGTGCACCATTTAAAACGTACATCTTTAATTAACATACCGTATTTAGGCTTGTATAGGATGCACATTTTTACAAAAAAAAATGACTACAAAAAGTGGGGTGCGACTTATATACAAGATATTGGCAAAAAAAAAATTTACCCCCAAAACATGTTTAGAAATTTTTCAACATGCAATACATTTTAATGTTTTAACTTACTTTCGAAGGAAGGGAAGAAGAAGAAGAATAGAGGAAGGAAGAAAAATCATTCCACCCGTGCAATTATTTGTTCACTCATGTTAATAAACAAAATAACTCATCTCACACGTGTAAAATGTAAACATGCTGGAGCTCGGCCATAGATGCCGTACATGAGAAAATAATTTCTCTGCTGCACAAGAGAAAGATATCTTAACATAGTTTGCATGCCTGCCTCCACACCACTTATACACATTGATAAGATGCTATTTTTCTTTGCTCAAGTCACATTACCATCTATGGAATGGTAACTGTGCAATCTATATTTGTAAACATTGCAACTGGATATAAATTTTGTGTCGCAAATGTTTTGTGGGGGAGAAATTAAGTCTGAATTGTTTTGTGTTGGAGTTGTGAATTCACAGTATGCACAGGAATACAAAAATTTGGTGCGGCCTATACTTGAAATATTAATTATCCCTAATTTTTCATCAAAAACTTCTGGAGCAGCCTATATATTCCAAAGTACGGTAATAATAATTGATGTCACCCTCACTGCACCACTCTGAGACCAAACCACTGCTGTTGGTGCAGAAACAGGTCACTGAGCCAGGCCATTACTGACCTGACCCCAATTATGCTGGAATCACATAGCCCTGACTTGCACGACACGGCGGCCAACAGCCAATGAAACGTAAGATAGATCATCGTAAGCCCGGCCGTTTTTGTTGTCTGACATGCAATTTTGTATTACAAATTATTTATATTTTTCGTTGTCTCGTGCGACACGACGTGCATTGTGTACATCCTTGCAAAATGAAATTGTATGACAATCTTTCCCTACTAAGGGAAATATACACGTAGCGACACAATATTATTTACTTCTTGGTGTGCAGTGCCTCAGCATAAAAGGAATTAATTGCAAACTCCAATATAATGTGTTCCAACGTACTGACCGATTCTTTTTCTGGCGAATTGCTAATTGTGAAAGTTCAGGAGAATAAGGTACTATACGATTTTTGTTTGAAGATGTATCGAAATCAACACCTATATTATAACTTAAAACAATATTAGGAACACAGCGGCTAATATTTTTGTACTTAAATTGTGTTCAAAACAACAGGCAACATGTAAACAAAAATTTCCCTCTTGTCCACCACCTTTGAAACTACTATAGCCTATCAGCACCTTCTAAATAGTTAGGTTAAATGCCGAGAGCGTGGTGTCGGTCGTGCCGTACATTCAAGTAATCACGTTGAAATGTGTCGTGGTTGCATTTTTGGTCATGTCGTGCTGCGTTGGTCTGGGATATGCGATTCTGACATTACACAAGAGAGTTCTGCTAAGTGTGCGTGTGCAGTGCAGATTCAATCAGTGCCCCATACAGCAGTCTCTAAGTAGCAAGGGGAAACGTTAGGTACGTTTTATTTCTTATGAGTAGAGACCTGAAAAATTAGCAAACGCAATAAAGCTAAAAATAATGCAAATTTTCACATAAAAAACTAAAAATTGCAATTTTTGAGAACTTCAGCTGTAATTCACTAATTGTACAAAATCCTGTTGTATTTTCACAAATTTTTATTGTTTTACATCACATAGTTGCTTCTTAAGATGTATTTTTGTGTGTTTTTGGATATTTGAATACGAATGCATGCATAAGTTGGTCAGTAGATTTCTTCGATTTATCACCTTAAACAAAAACATGTTTACTTTCCATCACGTGTATTTACGACCATAGATAACATGAGCGCAAGTGATGATGCGTAACTTCTGAGTGAACATTCTACTGCACAGCCCTACAAAAGTTTATTTGTTCATTAGGAAATCACACCATTGTAATTTTCACGTCCACCAAGCACCATGTTTTCTATGAAATTCACGTTATGTTTACATTCGTAGCATCATCACGTTTTAAGGCCCTTACACAATTGAAAAATTTGACTTTACGTTTGCTTTCCAACATGTTATTCCTTATGGAGGTTGACAATGGAACTGTCAAAGGTAAAGTCAAGCAGCCATTTTGCAGAGACTCTAGCAGGGGTTATGTGGAAAGTGCATTATTTTATTAAAGGCCAGTTTTAATCTCTGTATATCAAACAAAACTCGTCATAAGGCAAACAAATATAACGAGAAGAAGATATATATAAATTGAGATATTTTAATTAAGTAAGCAAATGAGTGTTTTGTTTTGAAATAAACTTTTGATATAAATTTTAAGCCTATTTTTAAAAAGGTGCGTAAAATCCGTTCCTGGGCAATATTATAATTATTTACATGACACATTTTTACGAAGCTCGTAGAACCGATATTCAATTGTCTGAACTCTGACATTACAAATGTATTGTGTATTGATGGTTTTGCCAGAGGAAAGGAAATTTAAAGGCAAATGCTGTTTGTAAAGGAAACTAGAGTTTTTGTCTTTAAACCGTAACTGTATGTTTCTCTGCCAGTTAGAAATTTTTGCAAGGAAATAAAAATTGATTAAAAAAAACCCGCTTATCAATAGGAATAACATTGCCAGTTTAAAATTTTATGAATAGTGACATTTCTCCAATTAGGTCTGTCTTTATAAAGAGCACATTAAAAATTGGAGCAATTCTTATCCAGAAACCTGCATTTTTGTAGCAAGAAAATAACTGGGTTTTTTTTTTTTTCCTCCAAAAAAAATTTTTTAAACATAAATAACACCTACTTTTTTAGGTGTGTACTTACGAGTGAGGTGCAGCAAGGCTGCCAGTGCAAAGACGTGTGGGTTTGAAACCAATGCAAACACGAGACCGTGTTAATTTTCTAATGTCGGATCATCTCGCTTTCCGATCGCCCAAGATGGTAGCATATACGTCTTGCCAAATTGAACGTTCTGGAATACTGGCTAAGTGTTGTGATGTCAAGATTTGTTACTCATTAGATGCCACCATACCAAGTACTAGTAAGCTTATAGAAAAGATATTATTATGAAAGATAATCGTTAGATCTAGGGGAACTGTAATGCATTATTCTGTAGTCAGAAAATGCAAACAATGGAAAGAAAATAGAATTTTTACTCGCACACATATTTTTAGGCCCACTACATTGGAGTCAATAATATATTTTCGTTGATACCAAGTTGTTAGTTTAGTCCTCAGAAAAAAATATATATATGAATATGTAATAGTAATAAAAATAATGTGAGGCAGTGCGAGAATATCACAAACACAAAAATACAGGTAGATTTTTTCCTTCTTTCCAGTTTACTGATATTTGCAATTTTTGCACGTTTACGCAAAGTTGCTGTGAATTGTACCTTACGGAGGGCAATTCAGTAAATTAGCAGAACATTTCCATAAAATATTCTGGAAATTACAGTGAGGGGGATGATATTTGAAGGTTTCTCATCTGGCATGGTGCCCATGTTCATTAGTGTAATGGAGCATAATACTTGACACTTTGGAGAGGGGAAAATTTTGCCAGTCAAAAAGAAATGCTGCAATAATGATATTGTCATGCTAATTGAAGCCATTTTACACCAATGAATAGTCATCAGCATGGGTGCAGTGACAGCCATCTACTTCAGAGTACCAAACCCAACAGGGTTCGCTCAAGTGTCATTTTTGACATGTCAGGCTGCCCCCTGTTTGTTTGGACGGTAAGTTATAAACTATTTCCTGTCAATGCGTATTCAAACACCTTTTAAGCAGACATTCAGCTCTCACATCAGTGGCACGTGATGGTCCATTGTTTCCACGGTATTTGTACTTCTGCGGTTTGTCCAGTCGTGATAAAAAGTTGCAGCAGTATGTAAAACTGTGCTGTTTTACAAATATTACTACCACTGATTCAAAAGTATATCAACTCCTTTTCGGCATGTAACAAATTGTTAGTTAACCAGGACAGCTGTGATTGATGTTTTTTCAGTGTACGTACATCTTAATTACCTACCAATCCTGCTCGCTACAAAGACTGCATGTTATTGTCAAATGTAGTGGGTCACCATAATAATAATAATGTGACTCGGCCATTACTCTTCAACTGTATACATGGACAGGAAGAATACTTGAATGTCTTTGACAATGCTTCTCTCACATAACTGACCTTAAATGGAGAAGTTGTACACAATAGTTTTCTGTTTTGTTTATCTGTGTGTGGGTGCACGCACTCTATTTACTTTTATAGTTGTTAATAACTAAAAACCGTCTTCATAAACATTTTCAAAAAAATTTACAAAAATATCAAAGCAGTAAAATGTCGCTTTGAAAGTAGTTTTGGACTCTCGTATTTTATGTATTGAAACTTTCAATTACTCTAGTAATATTTACAGTAAAATAAGTTATTACAGTCTCTCCTACAGCACATTAATGCCAATCTTGTAAAAACTACAAGGATTTTTTGTGTGCGCGTGCGTGCGCACGCCGGGATGGATTCCACGCTAAACAAAATAAGTCATACGAACGTTGTTATTATCGTCGTTGGTGTTAAGTTGCGAGATAATTAGGTCATGTTTATTTGCCATATTTTACTAGAGCTCTGTTATTTGTTACTACCTTAGAAAATAATTGCTGGTTAATGGGTTAAGCACTTTTGATATCAACATTTGAAAGATTTCCACTACCTATCTCCTTGCCTACGTATATTTTAAGTGACTTGCTGACTGAAACATACAGAAAGCTGGTGAAAACCTAAAATAAAAGTAAATAAATGTTGTTTTATCTATTAAAAGTAGTCATTCTCAACTGTTTCCAGCCTTTAGCCAATTCAGTTTCGGGAATTGACTTTCTCTATTTTGCCGCCAATATGCTGCTCTAACCATTTCTTAGTCTTCACTTCTCCCTCAATCACTTACTGTTCCCATATATCATTTGGTCTTATTTATGTTGTACTTCAACTCCAGCATCATCCTCATCACCCTTTCACTTCCCATTCTCGTGATGTGGCCATACTACTTCATCCTTGTTTGCTGTACGATCTCTACCAGTCACTGTACCCGTACGTTTTTTTTTTTACAAACATTCATTTCTACAAGCTGAATTACTTAATTTGGAATATGTAACCCATTGGAGTAAGAATCAGCAATAACATAGTGACAGCTCTGACAGTTTCACAGTTACAATTTAATGCATGCCACATTGCTGCGCAATGCCTTGCACTCCATGCGGGCGACTTCGCCCCATCGAGCAGACAGAGCTCGGGGCAATTCATGAACAGTGGCAGAGTACTTACATGTACCGATAAAAGGGACATCACGCGTTGGACAGCCTCGGACGTAAAGATGATTTAACGCAATTAATTATGAAATATACGGCCCGCCCAGAATCCGGCATGTGATCACCACCCTTTTGAATAAATAAGGTTTTATTTGATGGACCACTAACCTGAAATTATTTGAGGAAGAAGTTCCAGCGGAACTGCAGGATCGCAGCACCTCTGCTGCCCTGTGATGTCACACTCTCCAGCCTCGTGCCGAGGAGGATAAATTTGTCATCTCAGCGCAGGGAGATAAATGAGCAGCGGTGCTGCAACCCTGATAAACCAACCCCTCCGATGAAAGGCTACGCTATCCTGCACCCCCGGAAGATTGCTGATCCGAGGGTTTTTTTTTTTTTTATCTATATAAGGAGGTACAAGCACGCCTCTTGCCAGCTGCATATGTCAGTAAGCACTCCTTGGTCTCCGAAGACCTCCCTCCTCTCCTGCAGCCTGCAACGGCTTCGACCTCCAGCGGTTTGAAGAGAGCTCTTCTTGCACCCGAAGACTCCAGAGGTAACCAGACATCTTTTACCCCAGTCAGATTCCTTGACCCTGCGGTAGCAGGTCGTCGTGACATTTTTTGCTTCTGGACAAACCATTTTTTCAAGGAGACACTGTAAAGAGCGTAGATTTACGTAATTAACGTCCCTTTTGAATTTCATGTATTTTTGGCAGGTTCACCTCTGCATGAATAATTTTCACATAATTATATTAATATCTTTAGTTAGCTTATAATCCATCCGGGTTCTCCCAATTCCTAGAAACCGTAATAAATATTACGTAACCTGAAGTTGTTGACTACCATAATTTTAATGTTAGATCCTTGTTCACTATTGTGTTAATTTTTTTGTGTAAGTAAAGCTTAATGTCAGGTGCAATAGAAAACTCCACTGAGGGCTAGTCGTGAGATGTGCCGAACTCCACAGGCGACGGAGCTTGCAGAATGCTTTTAAGTCTGAAAAGACACGCTGCTGCTCCTGGAATTCCGGTGCTCTCTCGCGTACCCTCTGGCTTCCTAATACCGGATTGCATATCTATACGTCAGGCCCTTGGGTGTGACCGACTAACAGACGCCCGTAAGACTACACGCTTGCAGAAAGGTCAGATGCACAACAAAAGGGGTGGAATTAAGAGCCGTACACTGCATAGAGAACGCAGAGGCTTGCAAAGATTAATAAGCTCGTAGGTAAACATTGAGGTGACGAGTGAGGAGACACTCCCACTTGGTTGAACCAGAATTTACCCCCAAGACATATATCGCCTTTCATCCCCCTCGACCACATGTCAGAGCTAGATGCATATTTAGGTGCTTATTGGCCAGAATCTGAACCAGAGCTTACACGTCCCCTCCAGCTGGAGACTCCATCACCTGCAATATTTGTAACTCCACCAAAGGTAGCCCAGAGCAAGGATGCTCAGAATCCGGGCATTATAGAGTTGGCTTCCAGGAAAACTATTCAGGTCTGATTTCCACCTAAGGTCATCCCAAAGTCTCGCGCAGTTTCATCCCCCGCCAACTACATTCCAGCATGCCAACTTACACAGCCACTGCGGATAATGCAAATCCGTTCGGCAGGCTCCTCCACCCCCCACTATCACCATAAATTAATATCACATCTCGTTTCCCCCAGGGCAGCTCTTGTAGTGAGGAAGATTGAACTCCCAGGAAGGGAAACAATCATGGTTCGCCTCTCTCTGGGGTTTAATTCCCCTCCTCAAGTGGTAACCTCCCACTAAGCGGCCGCCCACAGAACCAACCACAACTCACCGGGCTAGTGTAGAAGCTAAAACGCAGCGGCAGGATTACTTTACGAACTCGGGAGGGCAGTCAGTGCCTTAACCACTATTCCGAAGATAGGAGCGCAAGTCAACTTTATAGGAGTATGAATGAAGTAATTTGATGTGTTGCAGTGTTAATTTTATGTATGGTGAATGATACGAAATGGGCTCAAATTATATCCTAAGCAGGGTTTCCAAATGCTTACTAACCGTCTTCACCAAACAATTCAATCCTTACTCTGGTAATGGTAATGTATCATTGGATGCGTTATAACATTGTTTCTTGATTATTTTGGTATGCAAATTGCTGGCAATGTTAATTAAAAAAATGTTAATTCCATAGTTCAACACAGCTGTAGCAAGCTCACGAAGCTGCTTTCTGAATTACTGGAATGTACAGAATACTGTAAATATGTTTTATTTGCTGTTTCGTAGCCACAATTCATGACATGATTTAATTTGTTGACTTTTATCATCTCGGGATGTTCCCAGAGGGTTAAATTGGGGGACGTAAATATTTCTTTACTGTGTCCCATCCATTTCCTGGAAAAACATTCCAAAATAAAGGAACTGCCTGACAGCTAATGAAATGAGCACTTGATAAATCACATCACATCTCGCATCTTTTTTGGAGCTGTATCTTGTTCTGTATTGCAAGCGCTATGCTTTTTTGTAATGATAACACTATATTTTTGAAGCCCTCTGTTTGATCCTTGGCAATGATAGAATACTAGCATTTTGAAAAGTGGCTCTCAAATTGGCATCATGCAATGGTGGACGCACTAGTCGTGTCTTCATTGCTTCACTGCTTCTCTAGCTATTTCACGTCATCCAGTCTACAGGTCAACCGTGCACGAATGATGGGTTTCCGCCATAGGTAGGGCAGCCTCCACCAAATAGCACCATCTTCATGTATCCATTTTGACCCTAACTCTGAGAAAAAGCTTTTTTAATTTTTATACACTTCCTCTAGTTTGGTTGTACGTTTCTTGTCAAAACTATTTATAGTTGGAGACAGGTTGTTTTGAAGAAACTTGTAAACAGTTCCATAATCTATTGTGATGTACACTATCTACCAAAAAGTAATTGGGCACCCCTGAAGATAGGTAATTCAGTGCGTCAGTTGACTTGTGTTTCATGGTCTTCGGCATAGGACCGCTGGTGTTTGTCTGTGCTAGCATGAACACAGAGGCCAATTGTAACATTCTGGATAGTGAAATGCTCCCAACATTGTGGCATTTTTACGGAATGGACCCATGTTACTTCCAGGATGACAATGCCAGGTGCCATGTTTCAAGGGATACTGTGCAGTGGTACACTGACAACAATGTTTGCCGATTGGACTGGCCCGCCCAGAGTCCCGACCTCAACCCTATAGAACATCTTTGGGACGAATTGGATCACCAGGTGAGGGCTCGTCAGGCGCAGCCAAAATCCATTGCTCAACTCATGGAATGGTCGCAAGAGGAATGGCGACGAATCCCCGTGGATGTCCTGCAAACACTTGTAGAGAGCATGCCAGACAGGGTGGCTGCTGTTATAGCCGCAAGATGTCGCCCTACGAGATTCTAACTGGGTGACAACCACCGAGCAAACATTGTGGACAGGTGTCCAATTACTTTTTGGTAGATAGTGTATTATCAGATGTGCTGGTTAGCCCTGTTGCTTTATCGTCTTTGAAAAAGAAATTATTGGTTATTTTCAACATTTTGTTTTAAATATCATATCGGTTATAAAGTGGATAGCACAATATAAACAAGCATAGTAATCAGTGTGGTGAGTGATCACGTTGCTTTGTCACATGATGTGACTGGTTACAATTGAATAAAGTTTTTACTAAGTTTGGTATTGCAGGACTTCTGCAGTCAATGAGCGTGATTTGGTGCTCATCTGCTGCAAGGCTGAGAAATAATTTCTCGGAAAGGAAATGTTCCCTTCTTTTTATTTATATATATATATATATATATATATATATATATATATATATATATATATATATATAAAACTGTGTTCCCGCTTTGCTAGTAGGACACATTCTTGACGTTATAGGTCCAAGGCATGAATCTCCCCAGAAATGCTCTTCCCTTAGCTGTCTCTTCTGCTGGGTGAGAGTGGATTGGTTTCCTTCTCTCAGCTCCTGTTCCAGGATTCGTCCCATTAGCTGCGTGTATCAATAAGAAATTTCAGCTTGCAGGGTGTCACCTCGATACCTTTTCCTTCCACTCCAACTACTTGCTTCCCACCAAGCCGAACCAAGTTTCGATTCCCCGTGGGGGCACTCCAATTTTCTGCATTCTTGCTTTCTGCCGCTGCTCCATCTTCACTTCATTTTACTATCGTCGCTGGTGTTGAAGACTTTACTGTTCGGCTGAATTTATAAACAACGCAGCAAACACAAGAATGCAACAATGGAATTAAAAAATTAGGATCATTTATATATGTTGCGCGACACAAGAGTGAGCGAGTGAGTAAAGAGATTTGGGCGGCTCTTAACAGCAAGGTCTTCAGAGCCAATGAGGGCGATTGAGGTGAGTATGGAGCAGCGCAAGAATGAAAGAGCGGGGGAAACGGGAGATTCCAGAGAAAACCCGCCGACCAACGGCATTGTCTGACACGATTCCCACATGCGAAAATCCGGTGTCCCGGCCAGGGACACAACACAAGACATTACCAATAATGCAAAATGAAAATATGAAACAAGTACAAAAAAATTCTTTCCATTTTCCATAGTGCTTTTGAGTGAACATATTTTGCCTTCCCCCCCCCCCCCCCCCCCTACCCTGCATATTTGTTTATCTTAATAATATTATAAATGCAAAAGTTTGTTACTCGGTCACGTCATAACAGCTTGATGGATTTGGTACAGGGTAGATTATGTTCTGGATTAGCACATAGGGTACTTTTCATTCCGGAAAAACGAACAGTTTGTTACGTAGTATATAAAATATGCCACCAACCATTTGAGTAGGCGCTGGTTGGTGGTCTGTTTTTTATATTTTGCACATGGGTGGAGCAGGTGGGTAAAAGCTGGCTATATATTTTTTCATTACATTTTGAGTGTTTTTAAGATGCTAGCATATAGTTTTTAAATTCCAAAATAACATTTTAGCTGTACTCTTCTTAATTTTGTCAGCAATATTTTTAATATGTATCTATACTCTTTATTTAAGATTCGATGCATAAATGTTTGCATAAATTCATTGTACAAACAAATAAAAATATAACTGAAAATCATAGCCTTCTGTGAGAGTGTAAAATGATTTTTCAAACACTCACTGCTAATATACTTCGAAGGCAAAAAAACGCAAGCAAAAATTGCAAGACGTTGAGAGTTGACCAATTTTTGCGTTTCGTTTCTTGTGTAGATTATAAATCGGACTGAAAGCAGGTGGCCTTTCCACTGTTGTGTTTTGTGCTAGCATGATAACGTCACTTGTTCGTGGGTACTCGGATGCCGTGTCAAAAATGACAAATTCGTTATTGTGTAATTTGTCATTTCGTAAGTTTCAATTTGGATGATGTCGACAGTCACTTGTTTAACATTTTTACATCAACAGGGGAAAATATTTTTAAGTAAATGTAATGCTTCAAACGGACGTAATATTTCTACAATCATCAGTGGAATAATGTGAATACGTTAATAAATTAGAAAATAATAAATTATGCAGTAATGACTTTACAAATTTTTTGTTGCACAATATATAAACAAAGCACAACGCTTACTTTTTTTTTATACATGTCTAGTGTATTTTAGGAACAGTTATTTGTTTAAAAAACATTTTATTTGCCCATTCGCACATGTATTTTGAAGGTAAAAACCAGCATGGCTATGCTTACCATAATTGCTGGACTCCAATCCTGGACATTTTTTTGGAAGGGGTTGTTATTTAGTAAATAACATTTTTTTAAAATATATGTTTTTTAGTTATTATATTAATAATTTTTTCCACTTAGTTAAAATACATTGGTTTACAAGTTCAACATTAATATTTTTAGAATAAAAATGTCAACTAGAAGTAGGCACAAAAACGTCCGAACATTTACTTAGAACTGGGTCCTGCGATTACAACATCTGTACCATCGGATTCTTGCTTTTGCCCTGGAGTTGGAAGGGTGTAATATCTCTCAGATGGTAGTACTTTTCCAAGGAACAACTTATCAGTTTTAATTTTTTCGTAAAAGTTTACACAAGACACATTTAATTGAGAGGGCGAAATTTCCTGGCCGCCCGGTCTTTCACGCAGATATCCTTGAATCCCAGACTATGGTAAGCCTAAACATGGTACTAATTTTGTATTTTGACTGACATCTGCTAGATACAAAAATACGAAATACGTCACCATCTCCGTATACAGGAACAGTATCTGCTATTTCGGACACGGCCCGAGTCGGTGTCTGCCTTCTCAGGATCCGGCACTTTCCAGAGAAAGCCCGCTCGTAGTCGTGGTGGTAGAGCGTCTTTGTTGTCGGAAGTACCGTGGCGGGAATGCCCGGCCTTTATTGGAAACAACAACCCCTCCTGCAGTTTCCAACCTACATTAAATCTAGAGGGAGAGTCGAAGGTCCTAGGTAGTGGAAGGGACGTAGGTGCATCTAAGTCCCGAGTCCCATACGCCACGGCATGCAGGGAAGGTTCTGGCTGTGTTCGAAATCGCCAGTTGAAGGCCCTGATCTGCCTTCGTGATAAGTGCATCCCGGATGTGACGTCACGTTGCCGCTGTCCGAATTCGCAGCAAGGGCACATTATGCACCCTAGGATGTCCCCTTCGGCCAAGGGCACGAGCAACCTGTCCTTCTCGAGCCCTAGATAGTTTTCGATTCGCAATTGTTTGAAATGTTTCATTTGTTTGTGTTGGTTTTGTTTTTACTGCTCTTCACGGCCGCAGAAAACACTTGCAAACGTCAAAAAGACAGATGAAACTCGCATGGAGCGAAAATTCTACACAATAAAACTCGAGGTGGAAAAGAACACAAGTGTTCGAATTCACTTAACTAATATAAGGGTGTGATCAAGGGTACATTGCACCGAAATCGATCACAGCCTCTAACTATAAGGGCACATGCTCGCGACTTTACTGGTATTGGGCAAACATGGCCGCAATTGGGGCCATGGCTACGTCCCAATTGATCTAAACAAAAAGGGAGTGCCTACGACATAGGCACCGTAAAAAAAAAAAAACTCAACAGAAAATAATTGCAAAGTTGCATGCAGTTTATGAAGTATAAGAATACTTCTAGAACAGAGGATGGGAAAGGATGGTCGTTATTGGAAGGGTGTTTGAAACACTAGGAGAGAAATGTTGGTCAGGAGGGCTAGAGGAAACCACCTGCGCGGATAGCTCTCCCCCCCACTGTCCGTCTCTTACATCGGTTGCTGAGTCGGCTTGTGTGATCACACGTTTAGGGTATGTATGTATGTAGGTAGGTAAGTGAGCTTAACGATTGAAGTGAAGTCAAGAGATATCAGTGTTATACTTTGTTTGTATTGTACTTGTTAAGGTAGGGGCGATCTCATGATGGTAGAGCATGTGGGGTAAATAAGTAAAAGTAACTATAGGTTACAATATGGTTATGTAATTAAACATCCGGACAAAGTACAATAAGGTCGGGGGAAAATTGTTAAATTAACTCGTCAACTACCTTATTGAGAGCCACGTTAGTATATGGTACTTGCCCCACCTTGAGAAGTATCCGAAGGCTGATGAAGTACTGTATGACGGGTTACGGCGGTCGGTCGGTCGGTACAGCAGGCTTCTTATGACGAAAGACGTCTGCCGCCAGTCTGCATTGCCCTCATATCGGCGTGGCATAACGCAACATGGCCTGATTATCTGGCTGGTAGAGGCGACCCCTGATTACAGTTCGCGAGTGATTGAGTGTTCAGGCAAGCCGTCGAGTTAAGGCCTCTTCACATATCGTAACAACCCAGACATGCCTCACAGGCGCGAACCAAGGGTTTTCTGCAGTCCCTTGTTTGACAGACACCACAGCTGTGAGACGTCATGCTCGCCGACTAGGCATAACCTGCCAATTCTCATCCCACCCTCGGCCCTCGCTGAGAAACAAGGTTTTCTACTCCAGGGTTGCTATAGGACTGGGGAACCTGAGAAATCAGGGAAACAAACATCCTGAAATACAACATAACATATATTATGTGTAGCCAAACATTCTCAGTAGTAACCCCAAAGGAATTCGTCTTAAAAACTGACTGACACTGAAAAAGAACGTGCATTATGTTAGAAATAAGTACGCAAGTAAATTGTTGTACTCTTCGTGGTGTGGGTGATTTTCAGAAACTGCAAGTTCGCCGCGGTGGTTTAGTGGTTAGACTGCTCGCCTCCCACCAAGGCGAACCGGGTTCGATTCCCGGCGAGGTCGCGTGTGAGAATCGTGTCGGACGATGCAGCTGGTCGGCGGGTTTTCTCGGGGATCTCCCGTTTCCCTCGCCCTTGCATTCTGGCGCTGCCCCATTCTCACTTCGCCTCACCCTCATTGGCTCTCAAGACCACGACGTTAAGATCCGCGCAAATCTTTCCACTCTCCATATAGAAAGGATTTTTTTTATCCCGGAAAAGACTTGGCCGAAAACCCTGGAAAAGTCAGGGATATATGATTGTGGCTGTTCACGATAAAGTAAGCGCTTTTTAAATCAACCTTTGAAAATTGTCACTGCCCCTACCTTTGTGTATTTTAACGGGCACACTAACCCATGCGCCGAGTGATGTTGGAAACGACTGAGAGGAAATTATTTCCACGTCTTAGTGTTGGATTTTAAGTACGAGGTAAACATTTGTGATTACTAAAATTATTACTTTGGCTTTAATGCATAAGTGTAGGAGTTAGCAAATTTGTATATTATTTACTTTGATAAGAATTCCAAACTTTCGCGTGACTGACACACGGATAAAGTGAACAGGCCCATGGCAATGTTAATATTACATATGGCGGACGTATACGGAGTGTGCATACAAGCAGATCTGAAGAGTTAGTTGGAGCTGCGCGTCCGAGGTCAAGAAGCGAGGGAGCTATACGGGCGACACTAACACGCACGCCTAGTGTCTCATCGCTCCTACACGCAAGACGTGCAGTGTTTCCGTCGTGACACTGTACTGTGTAAATTAGATCTGTAACAGTGGGGTTCTATTACCCGCGATGAAAGCCCGCAGATTAAACTACGTCCTTATCTTTGTACTTTTCTCTTGCCGCTTAAGGAAATTGCACAGGCAAGCTTTAAAAATGCGATATTTGACCATCTTCACGAATTCTTTTCTCCAAGAATATACTAGATATAATAGAAGTAAAATAATAGGGATATAGTCGAATTAGCAGAACATTTATTTACCGAGATACGCGTATTCGCGAGAACAACTGTTTCACAAAAAAAAACGTGTAAGTCCATATAACTCTTAAGCAGGGCTTTCAAAAGTGCTCAGTTTACCGTGAACAACCTTAAGCAACCTGGTCTTCAACTCTCATCCACCCTCGACCTTTCGCTGAGAAACGAGGTGACGAACTCGAGTTCAGAAGATTCACGTTCTCGACTGCAGTTTGGCTGCTTGCACGGCAGAGAGGGACTGCTTGTAGTGGTAGACCAGGCGGGGAAGGGAAGGGGTGGCAGGATAGCCCCGAGGAAACCCCCCGGTCGGCGACCTTGGTGCTAGGACGATCCCAGGGACGGCGTGGGACGCCTATTGATTGCGCGGTCTGCCGTCGGCCGTGGGAGGGGTGGAGCACATTCCGCCGTCCTATTGATCGCGCAAGCTCCCCCGCGGCGTACGCCCCCTCCACACCTCCCCGGCGGATGTTTTTGGTCCGGGCCGTACAGTAGGCGCAGGCGCTGGAAGGGGGGGTGCGTGCGGCGGCTACGACGCCGCCCCCCCGGAGAGGTCAGTCGTAGAGACGCGCGCGTCCGGGAGACCACCTCCGGGTACAGGCCGCGTCGCGTCGCGCGACGCCGGTAGCAGCTGTCCGCCGCGGTGCGTGTGTGTGTGCGTGCGTGAGTGCGCGTCGCTGGACTCCTCCTCCACGCCCATGGTAAGTGCGCACACTATCCCTCTTCTACCGTCGCTACGCTACCCCCCTCCACCCCGCGCAGGGTGGGCTCCAGCTGTTCGTCCCCGGCGCCGCGCAGGTCGATAGCTGGCCCGGACAGCGGCTCCCGGGGGCGGCCGTAGGGGAAGGAAAAAACTCACATGTTAATCTGGTACGCCGTCGTCGATGAGCGAGGACAGTTCCTTCCGTTAGCATAACTCTTCTCCTTGACACCTCCGAGGGCGCTGCAAGCCTGCAGAGTCCCTTCTCCGACGCGAACGAGTTTGAACCCGAAGTCCTTTGTGTACGTGTCCCAGAGGTTATTGACTTCCCGCGGTACCCGAGATTCCAGTCGCCCCAAGTCTGGAGTGTGTATCACTGGTCCCAGGGCTTTCCTCGCTCGTGTGTACGGACGGCGCTGTGGCCGAACGACAGAGAGTTTTGCAGGTGGCGACTGCTGGTTGGGCTTGCTCGCTCGAGAGTCACTTTTCATTGCGGTCGACGTTACGCAGGTCGTCGAAAAGGGGTTGGTCGGTAAGGGGGATGGGGTATGTTAATCGCGATGAGTTCACCCCTCACGCCTGGCCGATACACACTGTGGTATCTTTTTGGGGGATGAGCGAGGGTGCATCTGTGACCGCCTCTAGATCAGACGTGAAGTAACTTTTCAAGCACACAACCAGTTCGACTTTTTTTCCCATCGCCTTCGACGCTTAAATAACGAAGGAAGCAAAAAAAAAAAAAAAAAAAATGCCGCGAGTTTTTTTACTTTCAAAACTACACCGATGGAGTTTTGTTGAACGGGCCAACGCGTCTAGGTGCAGCAGCAGAGCTTGTACCTACTACAGGCGATGGATCGTTCAACACATCTCCTGCAGTATCTGGATTGTCGCTTCTAGGGCGGTAACTGCAATAAAACAATAGTCATTTTGATTTCGTAACTGTTCCTATAAACTTTCCCTCTGCAGGTTTAATCCGGTGTAGTCTCATTTGTCCGATCGGTGTGTGCGTTTGTGACCGGGTCGCTCCAGCCGTGTTGCTCGTCCTACTTTTGTTTGCTCAATTCTCGTCGGCTCGAATTACCCCAGGGCGTGTCGATGTAACTGTGGTCGAGTTTCGAAAGTCACAGAAGTTGTGCAGGCTTTAAAAATTACCACTCCCTTCTCTCGTTATAAATTTTGTAATATTCTTCTCGTGTATAATAATTTAGCGTGTTCACCAGGTAGTATACAGGATGTTGCAGTATTGCATGTCAATACTTCGGGGGAACATTCCTCACATCTGGAGGATGAGAAAAAATTAAGTGAACATAGGTACGCAAAAGCTTTGTTTCTGGACTACAGCCCATAATACATAACGTACAGTGTATGGCCCACGGACTGGATCATGTTAATGTGGAATGCCACCATAGCGTTCATTTTCATGATGCACGATGACGTACACCTAGAACAGTAGGAACAGCGCACAGGAATTAGTTGCACATGTGTGAAGGCTTATCGTCGGCACTAAAGGATATGTTCAAAATGCCCTCCATCAGCACGAACACATGCACCAACCCGCCATCGTATGGACATGCGGATGAATTGATGAATCCCTGAAAAATCCTGATTGTTTCGCTACCCACAACCATTTTGGTTACGGAGGGTGCCCCCATCGTCCATTGGGGTTGCATATGCAAGTGCCTTTAAATGTCCCCACAAGCAAACGTCTAGTGGGTTCACATCGGTGCTCCTCGGGGGCTGGTATGGGGCTGTCAATTACAGCTGCGATGGCATTCCACAGTAACATGATTCAGCCCGCGGGCCATACACTGTGCGTTATGTACTATGGGCTGTGGCACGGAAATAAAGCATTTGCGGACCTATGTTCATATAACATTTTCTCATCCTCCAGATATGAGGAATGTTCCCCCGAAGTATTGACAAACAATACTGCAGCATCCTGCATATAACTGCGCGTGGGCATATTTATATAGTGAAGCCACGAAATGTCCTGTTCTTTAGTAATGGTGTAAAAGCAGACCATAGTACTCACAGGGGAATGGGTACCTGGAGGATCTGGAAACAAACTGTCTTTAGAGATTGGCCGGTGTCATACTACGCGTTTGTGCTGCTCCGGCTAAACGGGATGGGCATAACACTAGTGTGCCACCTCGCATTACATCGATGTGTTGTACCCATCCCGTCAAACCGGAGCGTTTTAGCCGCAGCGGTAAAAAAAAAACGCATAGTATGACACCGGTCATTGTCTTGAGAAGGGGAATGTGATATTTATTTTCCTATAGAGCTTAAGAAAAGTTGTTTTTTTTTTTTTTTTTTTTTTTACAGCCAAACAACAGACGCCACTGCGAAACAATATGTTGGTATTCAAGTCTGTCATTGGGTTAGTATTTCAACACAACGCATTTGAAGGATATAACTTATTACGTGTGATACTCAGACGGGATGGTATCGATTGTCTTGGTGAGATAGTAGAAGTACGGGGACAAGCTAGAATACTTCGGAGAGAAAAACAATTGAATTTAAATGTTGGTTTTATTCACACTTGCCGCCCTAACGCCAAATATTTTTGTCGTAGGTATTAGAATTCCCTCATATGTCTGTGTCTCTGACGATGGAAGATGGCCGTAATGCATAGTTCATTTGTAATCGAATAAGAACTCAGTCCTGTAACTTAAGATCACGAATTTTAAAACGACTCTGTAAAAAAAATGATTGTTAGAGGCTATTCACGATGAAGTGAGCACTTTTGAAAGCCCTCTCATTTGGAATACCAGTCAATAAATATATTTTATTTTAGTCTTAGGCGTTAACTCCCGAGTGCGGTGGAATATACACAGAGTGTATTATTACATGGCAATTTTTATTAAAGGGTGTGGTTAGCGGATAAAATATGTCTGAAAAGAAAAAGGAACTAGGGCCTCATAAGTGCTCACTTTACCGTGAACAGCTTATACCAGGCTGCAAATATTCGAATGTTTATAGTCTGTTCACAATTAACTTGAGACCTTTTGGAACCAACCTTTGAAAAATGTCACTGTACCTATAGGTGATTCACAATAAAGTGAGCACTTTTCAAGGCCCTACTGATGTTTTCTTTTTATCGGCTCTATATTTTCCTGTCACTTTTCAGTATAAACATCGCAATCAGACTAATAAACACAGTGTATATATTTCACCACTCCCAAAAAATAACGTCTACAGCTGCAATAAAATCTACTTGTTAGTGGTTAATGCCTGTTGAAAGGGCCTTAAAACGTGCTCACTTTACCGTGAACAGCCTATACCTAATTAATTTTGACGGGCAGATTGACTGGCGCGCGCCCCATAAAGTTGGTAACGACGCAGGTTCCATGTTGCGAACGTCGGATTACTAGAGTTAAGTAAACATTTGTGAATATTAAAATTATTTACTTTGATTTTTTTTTTTCAACACATGCAAGTGTAAGAATGAGCGATTGCAAACAATTTCGCAATGTTAATTTGACATGCGACGGAAGAATACACAGTGTGAATGCAAGTAGATCTTAAGCAGATATTTCAAAAGTGCTCAGTTTACCGCGAGCATCCAATAGCGTCTCTGCTATACGAAGCTGGAAACCTCTCTGCAGGTGTTTTCCGCGAAAATATTTCAAGACCTGCTGTACTCCAAAACACTTTAGCTCGTATGCACTTTCGTGGTTGGGTGGTTTTAAATGCCACGTGACTCAGGTGTCTTTCCACGAATCATGGACGTTTAGTTTCGGAGTGCTTTACAACGATTGGCCCAGTCAAATAAGAAAACGTCTTCCTGCGTTGACACGCGGCCAGTAACCAAAGGAAGTTGTGGTTGTTGACGTATGTTGTTGAAGTCTAACATGTCCACAAATATTTCCTCGAAAAGCACCTGTCCCTAGTAATTGAATATTTCCCGGGTAAATGTAGGAACGCAGCAGCCGTGGGTGTATGGCACACGACTTAACCCTTCTCTCTGTCTCAGTAAACGTATGCGCTGATGATGTAAATTTGCGAGTAATTTCTTAGACTGAACACTGTGCGAACAGCTCAACATTTACGAAATATTTTTAATACAAATAATTATTTAAATGGCTAGTATTTAAGTTGAAGTTTCACTGCAACTGGACTGCGTACAAATACATGCGTGTGGCCCTAAGTTTTTCCCTCAGCCCGTTATAATTAGAAACCTGCACAATTCGCGTTATTATTTTAGGACACGTTAAACTTAAGACACTTTTCCTTCGCAATACGTTTGTCATTGGACCGGTCTTTATTTGACCCGCCCCTGGTAACTCTGCGCCAATAAACGTACGCTCTACAACCGTGTGCCCCAATCACCTGAAGTTCACTCAGAAAGGGAGGGACTTAACGTCAAGGCAGCAGCCAATGGAGAAACGGCGCAAGCTCGAGTATATACAGTACTGTGAATTTTAGTTTGACGCAAAAAAAAAAAACGTGAATATTGCAGGTATTTAGCTATAATATTGTATTTGTGCCCCATTTTTTCTAGGACTAACAACCCCTCAAAGAGAAGTAAGAGTTCTGTTGCGTCGAACAACTTGATGGGCTGTATTACACGAAAGTTTGTTGATATGAGAACTGGCGGGCACTACCAAACGTACCGGGGTATTATCAGCATGTGAAATTTTATGATAAAAAACTTTGGTCCTGCGGAGTTTCAAACTCACGCCCACAAGTTTCACATTTACAGCGGATGCAGCTATTTTACCACAGCTCTACCAGTTCAGACGCCACTTGTTAAGTTGATATCTTATAGACTGGAAGATTTTGAATTAATTTTTTTTCATACAGTAGGTAGTGTTTTATATATTCAGAATGGTTTTAAACAGTAATTGAAAACTGACATAACCAATATTATTCGTCGCCGTATTTTAAATATATTTATTTTAAATATATTTGAAAAAGTTCCAAACTTACGAAGGCGGAGGGCGTCCTTTTCGGTTTCCTCATCAACTCGTTTCCAGTAGTAGCCACGGGGAGCGCCCTACGTTCTGAAACTGCGATGTGATTGGCCAGGTACGAGAGCCGGTGTGGAACCGGCCACGAAAAGTATGACGTGTCCAATTACCAAACCTGGTATGAAATGTGGCCCTTCTAAGCGGGAAATGCCATGACGGGTGCCACACTAGTCCGTATACCGGCCGCTATGGCGGACCTTGCACAATCTTTTACGGAATATGGTATCGTGTAATATCGCCTTAAGACACTTACACAATTGAAAGCTTTAACATTTGACTTTACGTTTGCTTTCCGACATGTTGTTTCTTATGGAGCTCGACACAGTGGAACTGTCAAAGGTAAAGTCAAGCGTTTCTAAAAGTCGAAATTTAAAGTCAAAGTCAAAGCAGCCATTTTGCCGAGAACCTAACAGAGGTTATGTGGAAAGTGCGTTTTTTTTTTATTGTAGGGTGATTTTAATCTCGGCATATTAAACAAAGCTCGTCTTAAATTAAATAAGTGGCAAAACGTATAATGTGAAGAGGAAATATATGAATTTACATATTTTAATAAAGTAAACAAATGAGTTTTCTGTGTTGAAATAAACTTTTAATGGTAATTTTAAGCCTATTTTTTTAAGGCATATAAAATGCATTCCTGGATAATATAATGATTTGCATAACAAGATACAATTTTTTTTACGAAGCTCGCAGAACCGATGTTCAATTGTCTGAACTCTGACTTTACAATATTGTATTGTGTATTGGTGGTTTCGTCAGAGGAAAGGAAACGTAAAGTCAGATGCTTAAGTTTTCTATTGTGTAAGAATCTTTAGGAAGAGGCTTGTTCTTGTAGCGTGTTCATGGCGGGCGACGACGTCGCAGCTTTGAGCCTCGTCTTTTGGAGGTCGAGTCCTCCCGCAGGTAATGGCTATAGCGTGTATCACGCAAGGTCGTGGCGGTGGGGAGAATTTTTTTTTTTGGGGGTGTCGCAACGTTCTCCTTTCCCCAATTGGTTCTGTTTGTGGTCATTCAAGAATGTTCTTTCAACCCTCGCAGATTATGAATCGCCACTCCAAGAGGATCGTCAACTACCATCTGCACAACATGATTTAACACTTTGAGGTCGGCATACTTTTACCAGTTTTAAAGACAAGCTAGACGTTAGTCGCCTATATCCAAAACGCTGCAGGGTCACCGTATTATATTGGTCCCTATTGTCACTCAACGCCATTCTACTGGTCAAAACGACACCAGTATTTCCGTATTTCCCGGTGTAACTGGCGAATCTTACCCCCAGGCGGATTTTACCCCCAGGTAGGAAAGGGCGGACACCCTCGCGATCGAGACAGGAAAAGAACGTACTAAATGCATCATGATACCATTGGTGAGATGTCTGCACAAATGGGTGCCGTACGGAAAGGAAAGGGTAAATGTTCAGAATAGGGACTTTTCTGAAAAATCAAATATTTCTCTCGGAATATAGTATAATTCCACTCTACTAATTACACAGGACACGAAATTTCTTCGCGGTCACCAACTACAAAAAACAGCTGGCGTTCCTTGAATCACTGTTTTGGGTGTTATCTCCCCTGCTGGCGCTGAGGACTCTGTCTCGGTGCATAATGTTTGGCTACGCCTGAACAGTAATTGTATTTGCGAGGGGACTGCCCTTGTTCCTTATATTGTTATTCTCCCAAGGGACACACGAGAAAGTGACGAGGGTAATGCTCTCGGAGATTAGTGTCAACTTAATGTGATGAGGTCAGCCGAGGGTTGTAAACAGTGTTATACTGTTGTCAGCGGACCGCCAAGCTGCTTTGACACGTGCCGCCACTCTGGCTTGCGGGGAGTAAAATCCGCCAATGGAGTGCCGAGTTTGCCGTTATCCAGAACCAAATGTTCTTCCATATGTAACAGGATGTGCATACCATCGTATTGATTTCCGTAACTATACAAATAAAATTCGTCGTTTCATTACGAAGTTCGTTGTTAATGTTGTATTAGTTCCTATTTGAAGTCCTTGTGAAATAGGGAATTGATGTAAGTCTACCCGGACCAGGTTTGTTTTTTAAGTGGGATGAAATATTCAAACAAGTTTTGCCCGATCAACACTCGAGTATAGTACTCAAAGTGTTAAACAGATCGTGTCTGAATATCAACTATGTTTACGGCTTTTATTGTCTAGTCACCGTATCTTCGCACTTATTGAATCAAACCTTTCGAAAATGATGTGTTTGGTTGTTTCCTAAATATGTCATTTAGGCCTAAACTTTTTTTTTTTTTTTTTTTTTTTTTTACATAAAAGCTTCTGATTTTTGGTTAAACTGAAATTTTATTTATATGCCATAATATTTAATTAATAATTAATATGAATAAAACAGTCAGAAAGCGCGTGTGTTGGTAACGCTCGGTAAGAAATAGTTATCATGCAAAATATTATTACACTGAGTACGCATGATAACGGCGCGTTGTCCCGTTGGTGGAACGTACTATAAAATGTTAATTATTTACGTCGGTAAGCTAATCGTAGAGAGCAGTGGCGTACATAGTGGAGAGGGGAGTTCCGGGTTCGACACCCCCTCCTCTTTCCACCAGCCTGGCAGTAAAATGGAGCGACATTGTTTACATTTTCATAATACTGTACATCCGTTTTGAGTAACATGAACCAACCGAGAAGGTAACGACGCCATTTTTATTATCAGTAGTTTCAATTTCTAGCGTGCTACCTCAGGACGTGATTAAAAAACGACGTGTTCAATGGATATATATATATATCCATGACACGCACGGAATTCGAACCCCGAATCTTACACTCCGAATATATCGCCTTGGCAAGTTTAGTCGCGAAGGTCTTTGTAGTATAGTTATACGTCAAAATTTCGAAACCGGCAAGCGTCAGAAAGTGCATTGGTTCTTCGCGGTTTAAATGAGGTTACTGCTACCACAGGTTATGATCAATGTTAAAAGTTTGGCAACTACAAATTTTCGCCACTAGGTAAGCTCTAGTGTCGGGCAATGTACCAGGTTTTCTCTATTTCTACGTTAAAAAAAAAAACTGGATAATTGTGATAATCATAAAAAGTCAAAAGCAAAATAACATCGTAACTAAGTGAAATATTTCTCTTTTATTTTCCACGTAGCTTAAAATTTTAATTAAACATTGCATTTGTAACAATGCGCAACGCTTCCATAAGGTCCCGTCCACAACCAACTTGGCTTAAATAACATGACTTACAAAGCATAACAAGCCAAACCTTCCGTCTATAATCGGAGATAACGTAAAAGAAAAAATAAACTTTTTCCAACCAATTGGAAAGAGCAAAACAAAAAGGAAATAATGTTTTCCAGGGTAAGAATTTTTTTATGCATAAGTTGGCTACAGCAGTTTGTATGGCGTAAGATACTCAGAGATGACCATCTTCCACCAAGTCAAGCAAATAACGCCGAGCGAATCATGCCAAATACTAGTTGTGGACGTTACTATCTCAAATACAAGTTTTTATAAACATGTTATGTGCGCCATGTCGATTGTAAACGGCGCCTAAGAAATCACGTTTTCTTCCTAGCCTGAGTAGGATAAACCTTAGTTTAAATAAGCAGTTTTGTAGGCACTGCTGGTTTTCTCTTCTCCCCATTTTATATCCTTCCGCTACTTGTAAAATTATCATTACCACGTACCCGATGTCGTTATTTGTTCTTCGATCAAATGTGTTTGTGAAATAATTAGGAGTAAACATATGTTGCTGATATATGCTAATTATACTGTATATACTCGAGCCGGCGTCGTTTCCCCATTGGCTGCTGCCTTGACGTTAAGTCACTCCCTTTCTGAGCGAACTGCACGTGATTGGGGCACACGGTTGTGCAGCGTTCATTTATTGGCGCAGAGTTACCAGAGGCGTGTCAGATGACGACTGGCCGAATGACAAGCGTATTCCAAAGGAAAAGTGTTTTTAAGTTTAACATATCCGTAAATAACAACGCGAATTTTGCAAGTCTCTACTTGTTGAGCACGAACGAATACAAATCATCAACCGTCGCAATGATAGTTCGCGCTGAGTCAAAACGAAAACAATGGCCCCAGTATGGTCAACCAAACAGCCAGTCACACACAGAGAGAACTATGCACTATTGACATCGTGAACATACCACCCACCGAAAATGATTATTTTCAAGTTCACGCACAAGAAAATACTATACAGTATAGGCATGAAATGGGTAAGTCACTATCACTGATTTTAACGTACAGGACGTGGACAGATCTTGTTGACAGGTCGTACGTACTCCCTCTGTGGTGTTCTTAAGGTTACCGCATGAACTACACCATCTTGGCCTGGATGTACTGCTGACACTCTAGCAGTTTACCACTTCAGTGGTGGCAACATGGAGTCTTTCAGCAGCACTAACTAGTTGATGCACGTGTCAGAAACTTGCTGTGTCCATTTTCCCCCTTGCTGGAGGTTGTGTAGGTACTCCACACTCCATCTCTTTCATAGTTGTTGGTAAAACTGCGTGTGATCATTTGCCAGCGATCAAGATGCTTCAAAGGAATATCACACAGATTGTGGCCAGGTACAGCTACCAATGGCTCACCTACAGGAAGTGGCGTGGTGTCAGAACATCATGTTCCCGAGGATCTGTTGAGAGGGCACATATATGTCTCGAATTCAACATTTCTGAAACCTGTGCAAACAGCGTTGAGAGTTCTTCGAAGGTCAGCAACTGAGTACCTACAACTCTGTATAGATGCTGCTTGGCACTCTTGATTGCTGCTTCCCACAGACCTCCAAAGTTTGGACTTGCTGAAGGGTTGAAGTGCCACTTTGACCCTCCCAGGTTCACCTTAGCTGCAATCTCTTCCTCATTATAATTTGAAAGTAATGTTGTTCATGTGCTCCCACAAAGTTGGTGCCATTATCGGAGTACGCATCAGTAGAAAATTCTGTGACCAGCTCCGAGCGTACTGCCTTAGTGGGATTCTGAGCTACTGGTCGTGCAGAAATTATCCAGTACTCTCGGCGGACTAGATACAAGGTTGTGGATGGCCCTGGGTGTAAATTGATGGTATGGTAATGGACAATAATGAATGCGGACAACTGGCTTTGCTTTGGCGGCAAAATGTGTTTTGCAGTGTCTGGTAGAGAAGAATAGTATAGCCTTCCGCCCACCATGATAACTCCATTTGAATCGAGAAATGGCATCAGTGGCTGTGTAACCCTGGGGCACCTAATCCCTTTTTGAAAAGCAGACAATTATTCCCTGAAGCTACACAACTGTACATGTTTGGCCAATGTTACTGTAGCATTTCTGAACTCCTCCAGTGTCAGAAAATTACTCTTTGAATGGCTTGTTTTCTTGAATGCTGCTCTTGCCCGCAGTACCCATGCTGTGATGCATGTCAACTTGACCAGTGAAGATGACTTGTCAATTAAAACAAACAGATCTTCAGGGCCGTTAAACTCAATCTGGTTTGCCACCAAGACAGCAGATTCAGGTGGCTTCAATTCTGGCATGGACTCTTGGGTATAATGGCCTATATCTGGCCAGTGTTCCTGCAAAGTCTTCAGCTACGGTGGGCCTGTGAACCACCACGAATGCCTGAGAAGCTGCTCAGGAAGAGCACCGCGTGACGCAACATCTGCTGGGTTCTCCTCAGATGGGACGTGTTTCCGTATACGGGGGGGGGGTATGATGGCCTGAATCTCTGCTACTCTGTCAGCTACAAATATCTTCAACTGGTGTGGTGTGACATATGTAACCATGCCAATACTACACTTGAATCTGTCCAAGTATGAACTTCAACCTCTTTGATCTTGTCAAAATACAGCCTGTTGATGTGCTGCCATAGCCTACTCAAGTTTGGGCACAGTGAGTGGCTTCAAAGGGGCCGCCTTCGACTTTGAACAGAGAAGACTGACTTAAATATTCCTGTCCCTCGTCACACAATGGACATAGATGACTGCAGGATAGGCTCTTTCACTGGCATCGCAGAATCCATGAAACTGCACCTCGGCTCCTTGAAGTGAAATAAACCTAGGAATTTTAACTTTACAAAGGCTAGGAGGTGACTTCTTAAACTCCTCCCACTGGTTAAATACATTATGTCTAACAGGTTCATCCCAGCCAAGACCTTGGGTCCGTAATAACTGAAGCAAGATCTTACTAGATGCGATCACTGGGGCCAACCATCCACAAGGGTCGTACAAGTGGGCAATG
This sequence comes from Dryococelus australis, assembly GCA_029891345.1. Classification (NCBI taxonomy): domain Eukaryota; kingdom Metazoa; phylum Arthropoda; class Insecta; order Phasmatodea; family Phasmatidae; genus Dryococelus; species Dryococelus australis. The sequence goes on along the minus strand of CM057008.1, from coordinate 26,518,057 downwards.
GTTGAAAGAATGCTTTGCTTGGTGTTTGGTGCATCATATACCTGTAACCTGTACATGAAGTAGTCATGGCCTGGATCCCAGTGCAACCCCAACACCTTCACAGAATCACTGCAGTTCAGGGTTCTAGACTCAGATGATACACTTCCATAATCCATCAACTCCTGACTATTAGGACACCATTTATGTAGTTGAAACCCTCCAGCATCCAGTAGTCGAATGAGCTGTTCTTTTAACTCTTTAGCTTCGGGGATGGTAGATGTTCCTGTGACAATGTCGTCGACAAAGACATCCTGCAGTAAAACACGTGCTGCTAAGAGGTACTGGGCTCCTTCATCAGTTAACAATTGCTTAATTGTATGCAGTGCTTGGTAGGGCGATGTTAACCCATAAGTCACAGTATTTAATTCATACAATTTGACTGGTGAGTCTGAGGTTGGTCGTCACAAAACACATTGATCCTTCTGGGCTCGTTACGCACATCAACTGTAAGTGATGCACTTGACGTTCTGAAGTTCAGTGCAATATCACAAATATCCTTCTGAAGTTTGGGACCACACAAGAGCACGTCATTAAGGGATGATCAATTAACGGTTGGTGCCGAGGCATCGAACACAAGTCTAACTTTTGAGGACACCCTGTCTTCCTTCGCAACTATTTGATGGAGGATGATGTAAGCAGGTTTTTCATGTGATAAAAACATCAGTTCCATCTCACAATATTCATCAGATTTCAAGGTACCTACACATGTCATATGGCCTAATTACTCGTATTCCTCCATGAAATGTTTATATTCAGAGTGTAAACTTGACAACCTTCCCAACTTTCGCTCCTGACCACGAAGTAGTCTGAGAGCCACCCCACATGAATTCCCCAATACAGTATCACAGTCATCTCGAGCGTTCGTATCTACAAAGTGCTCTTCACACTCCTTGTCATCCTTGGAAATGAAATTGTCCCCTGGAACCTCCTCAATGTCCCAGAATCTCTGCAGGGCGCTATCAATTCTGCTATTTGTGCGCACAAGTAATGAAGTTGATTCTGGACTACTGTGTTCACACAGGGCTTTTCCAGCCAGCACCCAACCAAATTCTGTTTGAAGGGCATGTGGCTGTCCAGCAATTTTGGCATCCGTCATTACCTCTGCAACAACCTCTACAGAGAGAAGCATTTCGATTGCCCCATGTGTCGCAAACTGTGGGTCTGCCAATGGGAGATCCTTTAGGTGAGCGAGGAATGGCGTATCTACCTGTACCGATGGCATGTCCCTTGTTATTCTGTTAAACATCAAGGTTTTAGTAACAAGGTTAAACTTCGAGTGCAACGATGCAGTTTTGCACACCACCTCCCCCCTTACTTCAGCTGCACACATCTGCCTAATCCCAGATGTGCTGACCCTTGAACGGCAACGCTTCAGTCCTAAGCGCTTCACGCATGCATCTGTAATGAAGAATGATTGCGATGATCCATCTAGTAAAGCTCTCACTGTTTGAAATTTCCCTACACCATCCATGACCTTGACCAATGCTGTTGTTAGCAGCACAGTTGTTGCTTGCTTGCTGTCCTGGACACCTTGAGCTGAGAATATAACCACTGAACTATCTTGACAAGCAGCTGCATCGTCATTAACTGTATCTGGTATCAGATTTACTTCCTCTCCATTACCTGCTATGTGAAGCAAAGTGTGGTGTGATTTCCCACAACGTTGATATCGAAATCTTGATCCACACTGCACTGCTATATGACCACCTCTGAGGCAGTTGAAGCACAGCTGTTTCTCTGGAACATGTCTCCTTTTTTCATCAGGTTTAAACGACAAGAATGACTGGCATCGTGCCAGTGTATGTGATCCATCACACACATCGCACTTTTGTTTTTCAGATGCCATATCACCGACTGATATTAGTGTGGTCTTTGAAGGGTTGACCAGGCCAGGCTGCATACCTGCACTTAATTACCTAATCTTGTTAGGCCATGTACTTGACATCTTATTACTCAGAACAGTCTTAAATGAGTTAGGCCTTGGTTCAGAGGGAGTCAATAAATGTGCATGTTCCGCAGCAAGTGATTTGCATTGAAAAATCGCAACAGTCGTGTGTATGAGAGAATTTCATCATCCTGTGACATTTAGAATGCCTGTCTCAAGGGTACATCAAGTTTCTCCAACAATATATTCAACAACAAAAAAATCCCACATCTGAACAGGAAAATCTAAAGCCTTTAAAGCATTAAGATTTTCTTCATCTATGCACAGACAAGCTAAATATTATGCATCATTCTTACTGTTTATGGGTGGAAGATGCAGGATTTTTTGCACATGAATGGTAGCTGTAAGCCATACACTTTTGTACCTTTTCGCCAATAAATCCCATACTACATTATAATTCTTATCAATAACTGGGATGTAGCTTACGAGGTCCCGTGGTTCTCCCTTCAAACAGCTCAATAAGTAGTGGAGTTTTTGCACTTAGCTTGTGCTAGGAATTTGCCCAACCATTGAGTTAAATAGTGCAGAAAATCCTGTCCACTCGGCTCGATTTCCAGCAAACACAGGCAATGATAAAGTTGGCAGGACTGCCACCTGTGGCGCATCCTGTATACTAGTTGCATTGCACTCGCTACCCGACGAGTTTGACGATTGTCGTTCGACTCTGTTGCATACTTTACGTAAGTCCCGAAACACTAGTTCTTAAGCAACACTTCTCCTATATCGATGCCTTCTTTGTGGTGGTGGGGAGTTGCACACAAAGCACAGAAATATTGGCGACCACTTCATTTCTCTTGCTTATGACCTCTTCAGCCACGATCTCAATGTCCTCGATTTTTTAGGCATCTTCTTCTATTGCTTCACGTAATTCCCTTGCACCTTCAGCTTGTGACAAGAGGAAATTAAAAGTCACATGTTGTAATGCTGGTGTTGTTGCCGCCATTTTGTTCGACGTCGTTGACCGTTGTAACTATGAAAGTGGACTGTATAATCAAATTATTTGCGCTCCCGTGGTTTACCAAACCGCACAGTTTAAAGCAAGTATTTGCAGTTATTTCCCCTACACGAGTCCACTTCGACCTTTCGCTTATAGGCTCTCCCGTTAGCCGACTTTATCCGTAAGAATGTCAAAAGCCGTCAGGGGTGTCACGCATAATTACGTAAATCGCGTCGCGTGCAATTACGCGTATTACATAGGCACTATTACACTAATCCGGCCCGGAGGACCACAAAATGTTGAGCACGAACGAATACAAACCGTCAACCGCCGCCATGATAGTTCGCACTGAATCAAAACGAAAACAATGGCCCCAGTATGACCAACCAAACAGTCAGTCACACACACACATAGAGAGTACTATGCACTATTGACATCGTGAACACTACTAATTATTAATCTTGAGTGCTGCATTAAGAAACAGAAAATTAAATAAATTTCGTCACGCTTGTGATTTTTTGAAACGACGTGAAGAAACATGGAACAACTATAGCTCCTTATTCGCTGCCATCTTTTACCGGAGCAGGCTTGCTGGTGTGCTCATTTAAAATACATGCTGTTACGAGTTAACTCAATAAGCGCGAACCAACTATTTACCTATATACGTGTAACTGCTAGAGCCCCACAAAAGTCACGCCATCTTTTGGGGGAAAAAAATTAAATTTTAATTACGTGTATGATTTTACTACGTTTGTTATTGGACCAGTACTTGATTTGAAACGCCCTGAAAAACTTTGCGCCAATGGGAGTACACGTTTCCACACGGCGTGCTCGAATCATGTGCAGTCTTTGTTATAGTCATTTCACGGTTACTTTACACTTTTCTGAAGCCCTGCTGAAGATCTACTTCTAAGATATTCCTCCGCCCCGTGCAAACAAAGATTATAAAGCTACACCAAAGGGAAAACGTGCTGCATTCCTGCACACTCAGCGTAGTAATATTTTGCAAGTGAACTGTTTCTTACTAGGCGTTAACCAACACACATTTTTTTAAAAACTGTTTCATTCATATTTGTTATTAATGAGATATTATAGTTTATAAATAAAATTTAAATTTAAACAAAAATAAGGTACGTTTGTGTTAACAGAAGTATAAAACGCTTGTGATGTATGAGATATTTAGGAAATAACCACACATCATACGTGGAGTGATTTTTCAAAGGCTTGATTCAAAACGTGTGAATAAACAGCGAATAGACTTTACATAGTATGAGCATGGCGTCACATTCAGACAGCAGCTAGTGAAGAGCGATAATTGCACGTTTATTTATAGGGTTGTGAAGTCCAGCGTGACGCTAAGTAATAACGCTATATTTTGCAAGTACCTAGTAATTATTTGAGGCCCGTATGGATATGCAGACAAAGGCTTAAAGTACTTATCCGTGCAAGAGGTGGAGAGGTGTGTTCTTGAGAGCCGATGAAGGTGAAGCGAGGTGAGTGCGGAGCAGCGCCGGAATGCAAGAGCGGAGGAAAACGGGAGATCCCCGAGTAAACCCGTCGACCAGCGGCATCGTCCGGCACATGCAGGAATATGGTTGCGACCAAGTCGGGAATCGAACGTGGTTCGCCTAGGTGGGAGGCGAGTAATCTAGCCACCACACCACCGCGGCCCCAGTAGGTATAACGTAGTGTTAGCCAGTCAGATTCAAGGGGCCATTCTTTTCTTTTGTTTTTCTGTGTTCATTTTTTTCCTACGAATCTTCCGCTTGAATTGTATAGTGTGTCATCACGCGATATAACTTCGTTCGTGAGTATTTGATTAACACTTTGAAGTCTGCACACATTTACTGTGATTCAGGACTAGTTAGAAGTGAATCACCTGTCGCCAGCACTTTAGGATCAAAGGTTTTATTGGTTTTAGTGTTTTCCCATTCACGACCATCCTACTGGTTTACGTGATCTCGGGCATGTATACTGTACACAACAACGTTCCTTATTGGCTGGTCGTCTGCCAATGGGAAGACAAGTTTATTTTGCCCCAATCAAGTGTCCTTCACCGGATAAAAGGGTTTGCAGTCAAACGTGTCCTTTTGAATAGGTTTAAGAAGGTATCATTTTTTGGTCCGGAAAATCAGTATTGCTGGACTAAAAGGTTCTTGTAGGCTTTGGTTACGTAAAAGTGGAACGTGCGAGTTTTGTTTAGAAACAAAACACAAATTATGAAAATGATTTTGTACGAGCTACACTCGGGCGTGGTCCTGAAAGTATTTGAAAAACTCTGGAATTAACACTTTGTAGACTTCGCTCGAATGTAGCTCGAGCAAAGCTAATTTGAAAATTTCTTTGTTGTTCAGAACAAAACTCGCATGGCTGTGCAGTCTTTGTTCGGGTAGTGTTTAACACGACCTCACAAGAACACCACAGCGCAGTAACAATGATATTGCTAACGACAGAATTGCTTTTTTTTTATAGCCACTCGAAGGGACATGATTGATTGTAAATCCTTTTGTACGATAAAGGTCGTTTGATTGGCTCAATATCAGCTCGGCTCTCCATTGGTTGATGACCGGCCAATAATGAACACTGTAAAGTACAGGGTAGTGTCTGGCGTGATATGGACCAATAGGAAGATGGTGAGTTCTAACACAGACACAAACAGAACCGGTGTTCTTGCAGTAGTGTGTATAGGTGACTCACTTCTAATTTATCTTAAGTACCAGTAAAAGTGTGCAGACCTCAATGTGTAAAAGAAAGTGTATGGGTAAACATTTACTTCAATTTAAGAGAGAGACGAGGTTATCATTGGCACATAGACGCAAATGTTTTAAATAGTTATAAGAAGTACTCAAATGTAGACTATGTTTAATTACAAATATACACGTATATACACTAGCATTTTTTTTTTTTTTTCCAGATTCTAGATGCAGCATGTTTGGTAGCACTGGATTACAATTGATCAAAGACGAAGCTTTCTTAACTTGATTTTACTAACAATTTTGACGCAGAGTTAACGCAAAGCTATTATTACGGTCCCCATCTTAAACTTCAATGAAAATTAGCCCTAAAGCTCGGGACAACTTGCAATGAAAGTTAAACCATTCCACAATACGAATAAACGTATAGTCCTGCAACTTACTAAATAAAAAAAAATACTCAGCTGTTGCAAATTACTGATACATGTTTCACAATATACACATCTCATTTTGTATATTTTTTACAGTTTTTAAAAATGCGTAAATACCACTGCCGAACAATGTCCACGTATTTATTAAATCGAGGCACTTGTTGCAGTGTATACCACAATGGCCACGAAAAAGAGCGTCAACAAACCAAATACGCGGTTCCTATTGGCTACACGGATTCACGGACACGTAATAGTTGGGAGTTGCCGATCTTTCTTGTGTGTATCCGTACGTTATCTGTGTCCGTATGCGTGCCTCATTGTAGATTGTGTTACGTGTCCGCTTACGTGATGCGTATACGCTTGCGTGTCATTGTAGAACGCGCCTAGTGCCCGGTTGCACCAACGGCTTCCCCGATTCAAGGTCGAATGATCCTAGTTCCGATCCAGGATCCAGTTTGATCTTGGTTCCAAAGTGAGAGATCGGGATTAAGTATGGGACAAATTTTGCTATTGGTTCGTAATATATGACGTCATGGAAATAGGCGTATTTTTCACTATAGATAGAACTAGATGTGCGATGTTTTATCTATTTTAAGTGAATTATTGTTGTACGAATTTTAGTGAATAATATTCAAGTGTGTATAATGTTGTTTTAATTTCCCAACAAAACAAATGAGCGTATTTTCAAACTACATTTGTCGACGATGGCTGCTGATCTCGGATCGAGATTTCGAAAACCCCAATTTCGGCGATTTGAAATGAACTTCATCTCGAACTCCAGTCCAGCTCCGAACTCGAATGGTGCAACAGTTTTCTGTGTCGATCTTAGATACGATGTCGGTTCGAGTTTCGAACCACGATGGTGCAACCGTGCACTAGGGTCCCGCCTGACTTGCGCAGGATCGTCTATCCGAGATGAGCCTGTAAAGCATTTGATCGGTCCGGGTGACCTGTGACGCCAGGTGCTGATGGCGCAGTGTTTGTGGTGCAGTGCAGTTGGCAGGAGTTCAGCTTTTGAGGTCAGGCATCTGGAACTGCGCCGCCTGCATTTGACGTCACGAGTGCCGCGTACCGTCAAAGGACTTTTTACAGTATTGTTCCACAGTTCGTCGCCGACACGACACGACACTCCGCGACCGTCGCACACTACCTGTCGTCCGTCGAGTTTACAATAGAGCTGCTTTTTCATTGCGTTTATTCACGAGTTTGCCCTAACTAAAATGTCGTCTTCGTAGTTAAAGACTGTTCACGATAAAATCAACCTCGGAAAAAAGTCACTACCCCTACCTGCATAATATTTTAACGATCGCAATGAGTGACATGTGTCCAGTAAAGTTGGAGGAAAAGTACTTCCATATATTAACGTCGAACAAAAAGTGTTAGGTAACCATTTGTGGTAAATAAAATTATTTCTCTCGTTTTCTGCATTTTTTTAATGCCTCGAAGTGTAAAAATGAGCAGATTTGTACGATATGTACTTTTCTAATGATTTCCCAGTTTCACTTGACCGACGCATGAATAAAGTGATGAAGGCCCATGGCAATGTTAATTTTATATAAGGCGGAAGAACACACGACGTTTATACAAGTAGATCTTAAGCAGGGCTTTCAAAAGTGCTCATTTTACCGTGAACAGCATATAGTAACCATCCAAACAGTACTTAGCCCTATCCATCTACGTTTAAATATCAGTCTTTTAGTAAGACTTTTAACACAACATGTTATAGCTGGAAAGTTCGTGTCAGCTTTTGCAAGAAGAAAGACTTGCGCTATATGTAGGGGTAGGAAAATTTCGCGAATTCATTTGAGGACAAGATAGGCGTCAAACACGTGTACACTGAAGTCACATTTGTAACTGGATAACAGTTTATTAGACACGCCCTGGATGACTCTGAGCCAATAGCAGACTTGCAAGGAAACAGGTAGCGAGTGCCATACTGCCAGGTGTGGAGTAACACTGGCTACTCTCTGTGTCAGCAGCCATTGGGCAAACGTCTGAAGCTTGAGTGTACACAGGACTGTGGCGTCTAGCAAACAGTTTCATTGAACTCGCGAATTTTTCCTCTCTCTAGCTATATGTTTAGCAACAGGCAGTGTTGACGAATACTGCTGTTTATGTGTTTACTAGTATACGTTTGTTTAATACAACTGGCACCTTAATAAAAAAAATACCGATTTCCGGCCTAGGAAGTTACCAGACAGAAAATTATTAATATGTAATGTAAAATATCGCCTCTCAGAATTGGCAAACTGTTATCTAGCGTTACCATTTCTCATAGTGGCTTCCAAATCCTGCAGGTTTCAGTCAACTCGTTTTGCGTTTATTTGTGTCCCCAGTGCTTTTAACAAATTGAAACATTTGTAATGTGTTGCCAACATTTTTTACGAGTACAGCAGTCGTCATTTACGTTAAAATATATGGATGGGCAGGGATTTTTTTTTTTTTTTTTTCCGTTGCTGTTTCTGGGACAAAACAGTTTTCACATTCTCCGTTCAGGCCCGTTCCACAATGAACGGATACGTATAGGATGTTCACGGTAAAGTGAGCACTTTTGACGCCTTGGTAACTTTTTTATTTCAGCCACCATTTATCCTTTAGCCAACTTTTGAAATAAATATTGTCATGTAAGTAATAAACACAGTGTGCAGATTAACCGCACTCGGACGTTAACGTCTAAGGCTAAAATGAAAGATATTTATTAATAATTTTTCCAAATGAGAGGGCTTTCAAAAGTGCTCACTTTACCGTGAATAACCTATAAGAAAACGGATCCGGAAACGCAAGCGGGATAAGACGGAGACTCGGGATGAATTTTAACCATCTTACAATACGAAGAAACGTACAGTCTTGCAACTTATGAAATAAAAAATACTCTTTTGTTGCAAATTACTGATATAGGTTCTGTAATATACACGTCTAATTTTGTATATTTTTACGGTGTTTAAAAATGCGTAAATACTACTAACGAACCATGTGCATTTATTTACTAAAACAAGAATGATAATCGCCACGGCAAATCGAAGCACTTGTTACCGTGTACACCACAATGGCCACGAAAACGAACATCAACAAGCCAAATACTCGATTCCTATTGGCTGCACGGATTCACGGACGCGGGAGAGTTGGGAGATGCCCAGCTTCCTTACGTGTATCCTTACGTTATCCACGCCCGTGTGCGTCTCATTGTAGATTGCAAACGGAGTGTGTTACGCGTCCGCTTACGTGATACGTATCCGCGTACGTGTCAACGCGCTGCCAATCGATTACATTCGGCGCGCGTGATTCATGCTGTAACGATGAGTGGGACGCCATGTACCATACGGCGTTCATGAGCGCCTAGGTTGCGATAGTATGTTCGCTCCTCGGAAATGACATGCGTCTTGGAGCCGAGAAGCAACGCTCTCTGAATTACGCAAAGATGTACGGTTCAGTAGCGTAGCTAGTTCCCCCCCCCCCCCCTCCCCCAAACCTTGGGAAGGGTTCAACCTGTGAATGGCTATAAATATAATAGATGCGTACAAATATATTTAAATCAGAAAATCAATAGTAATTTCACGTACTTTCAGTAAAAGTTTATGCAAATTATTTTCCCTAATCATAAAAACTAAGAATGGTGTGGCCATGTAAGAAGTATGGAAGATACTGGAATACCAAAACTTGCACAGGAATGGGAAGTTGCAGGAAGGAGAAGAAGAGGTCGACCCATCACTACATGGCTCCAAAATGTACAGATAACAATGAGATGATTTGGTGCAGAATATGAAGATACACAAGACCGAAATAGCTGGAGAAATATGTTGAGAAGATAATGTCGAGTTCTGTACGAAACAATTGTTCCGAGTTTATTGTTACGTTGGAGGAAAACCTCTGTATTGAGGGAAATCTCTCTTAATAATAAATAATAAGAACTAGGAGATAAATATTGCATAATTTAAGAATTATAATAGCTAATTTACCAAATAGATATTTTTGGCTGCTTACTAAGAAAATAATTATTGTCTACGGTGGCTTTCTTCCCTGGACGGGCCATCTACGGGTACACTAGCAGTCTTGATATATTTTGGGTTTTCCCGACCTTGAGAACTCTGAGTTATGGAGAATTGGGAGGGAAGAAGATTTCTTTTTGTGGAGCAAAGTCTTGAGGGAAGGAAGTTGAACTGAAGAAAAACAGCTTGACTTGCCAGCATTCCATCTGCTCTAAGGGTTTTACACATTACAGATATTCCAGTGTTTGGTGGGAATTCTGTTCTCAATCTATTTATTTGTCTTCGGGTCGGCTCGGCTCTTCTTCCCTCCTTCTCCCCCCCCCCCCCCCAAGCTGCGCCAATGATTTATACGAAATTTCAAGCTCAGGTGTATTCAACTTAGGTTATTTAAACTGATAACCCAAGGTCCTATATGGATATTCAGGTCAGAGCAGTAATGTGTGGGTGGATAGAGTTTCTGTTTTCACTTAGTAAAATGCTAAACGACTAGTTAGATTATTAGCAGCATATTCGCACTTTTTGAATCAAACCTTGAGAAAAAAATCACTCCATCTATGATGCGTGTGTTGTTTCCTAAATATACCGTGTTATCACTAGCGTTTTATATTTCTGTTAAAATATACGTGTCTCATTTTCAGTTAATGCGAACTTTTCCTGATATTTCATTTATAAATAATAGCAGTTCATTTACAGTTAAACTTAATGTGAATAAAAACCGAGAGAGATTGAGTGTTGGTAATACGTAGTAAGGAATAGCTATCGCCGAGTGCGCACGAAGGAGGCGCGTTGTCACTTTGGTGTTATTTTCTAGCTTCAGTTAAGCTTTGCTTGCATCAGGCGGAGGAACATCCTGGAAGTAGAACCTAAGCAGAGCTTAGGAAAAGTTTGGCGTAACCGTGGATGAACTATACAAATCAGGTATCTTGCAGTGTCCTACGACGACCAGTTTCATCTCAAATAATTTCGTGCGTCACACTACAAAGTACACTAAAATACACTGAATAAAGGCTCAAGTGACCATGTATAATGAAATACACTCGTATACTTTTCCGGTTTATAAATAAAATGCATAAATTATCAAATGCTTTAAAAAGAAAAAAAAAAAGAAAAATTAAACAAAAAATATCTTGAACGTTGTAATGAACAAAATGAAAAGAAAAAATCATTATCACGTGCAAGAATAAAAAAACTAGAAAAATAAACCCACTCTATCCTCAACTAACATTTATATTAAAAGTTACCAAAACAAACTTATTAACAATAATAAATGCGGAACTAGTAGAAAGCCCTTGTTTATTGTAATTTTTTTAAAAAAAGGCAAAATAATAATTATATTGTAAAGTAACTACGAGCTTTGCTCATAAAAACGAACATATTATATTTATTCTTCCTAACCTCTGACAGATTTTCGACAAACTGGAGCTTAACTTGGATCTTATATATCGGTTTGTCGAAACTGTAAAGTCATGAGTACTCGACTTTAATTTCACCACTTACACTGCACTGCATTCAAAAAAGGAACAAAGGGTTAACCGAAGTCTCAAAATTACTTGTCACAAACTGAAATGTTCTCATGTGTAAAGGCTGTTCAAGATAAAGTGAACACTTTTTGAAATTAACCTTAGAAAAATTTCACTGCTTATACCTGCATATATTTTAGCGGGCGCACTGAGTAACATGTGCCCTGTAAAGTTGGTAAGGATGGATGGAATGTAGTTCCATGTCTTAACGTCGAATAAAAAGTGTTAGGTAACCATTCAGAACAACTTAGCATTATTAATTTTACTTTGTGTGTTTTTTTTATGCATTTAAATGTAAAAATGAGCAGATTTGTAAAATATTTACTTTTCTAATAATTCCACATTTTCACTTGACCGACACATGAATAAAGCGACGAAGCCCATGACAGTGTTAATTTTCACGTAAGGCGGAAGAAGATAGAACGTGAATACAAAAAGTCCTTAAGCAGGGCTTTCCAAAATGCTCATTTTACCGTGAACAGCTTACGGCGGCCTTTGTATAGTGAAGATTTCTCGTCTGAAACAGCGCCAGACTACGTGTGTTTGGCGTGTTCAAATGTATGGAACGTTGGAAATCAGAAATGGGGGCAACAGGATTCCAAGTTGGCTGCAACTTTGACTTGGTGGCTTAACTTTGGGATACGCTAGTAGTTCCGAAACTTCCGAGTTTGCGGGAACTGGTTTCGCAACATTTTCGCGTGCAGGCGGGAGAGTTTTTAAAACTTCGAAGTTTTCAGACTGCTGCTCGACATGCTGTCAACCTACGTCGCGCGATTTAAATTCGCCACGGAGTTAGAACGCGTGATACAAATACTGGGCCGAAATTTTTTTTTTTTCGAAAAATTTTCCCGGAGTTTCTGTTGTAATCATTTCACGAGTACTTAGCGCTTTTCTGAAGCCTTGCTACAATTCTACTTCCAGGATATTCCTCCGCCTAGGACAAACTAAGCTTAACTAATCCTGGAGAATTCCACCAGAGGGACAACGCACCACATTCGTGCGCACTCTGTTGTAACAGTATTTTTCATAAGGACTATTTCTCACTAGGCGCTACCAACATACCTATTTTCTCCCTGATTTTTATTCAGATTATTTATAAACGAAGCATTGTAATTTATAGATAAAATATGAATAACGTTTCAATTTAACAGAAAAAAAAAGTAACTTTTATGAACACGCGTATAAAACGCTTGTGATACAGGGCGTATTTAGGAAATAACTCAACATGTCATACATGGGGAGATTTTTCAAAGGTTTGTTTCAAAAAGTCCGAAGAAACCGTGAATGGACTATAGTGGATATGTTGTGTAAATACTATTTAAAGGGAAGTATAAGTATTTGTTTTAAAATTTCTTGTAACTGAATCAAGTGTGTTTGTTAACAATATTCTTGGTTTCAAGAATAATTTCGTTTTATTCGATGTGAAATCAAGCTTTACGGGAGGGGGGGGGGGCTGAAGCCCAAATAACTCCCGCCCCCCCTAATAAACAGCCACTGGCCGCACACGCCCGCAAAATGGCGCTTTATGGTTTAACCCCGTAACATATTATCATTAGAGTGAGTGAAGAGGTTTTGGACGGCTCTTAACATCGAGGTCTTGAGAGCCGATGGTGGTGAATGAAGTGAGTATGGAGCAGCGTCGGAATTAAAGGGCGGGGGAAACTGGAGATCCCCGAGAAAACCTGCCGACCAACGTCATCGTCCGGCACGATTCCCACATGCGAAAATCCGGAGTAACCCCGCTGGGGATTGGACCCGGATCGCCTTGGTGGGAGGCGAGCAGGCTAACTGCTAAGCCACCGTGGCCCCTTATCACTAGAAACCTGCAAAATTCACGTCGTTTCTCCATTGGCTGCTGCCTTGACGTTCAGTCACTCTCTTTCTCAGTGAACTGCACGTGAATGGGGCACACGATCGTGGAGCGTTCATTTATTGGCGCAGATTTACCAGGGGCGTGTCATGTAAAGACTGGTCCAATGACAAACGTATTGCAAAGGAAAAGTGTTTTAAGTTTAACATGTCCTCAAATAACAACGCGAATTTTGCAGGTCTTAAAATTACGAGTGTACACATCCACGTCTGACATGTGTTACAGAATAGGTAAAATCACGGACAGTGCTCTCCAAGTCCAGAAGTTAGCACCAATATGGACATCGTATTTATCTGGGCAGTGCCATTGGCTGCTGCTGACACAAATATTTTACCATTGGTTGCTTCTTGTGCCATGGATATACTGAAACCCATTTCTAGAGATCTGCAAAATTCGCGTTATTATTCGGGGACATGTTAAACTTGAAACACATGTACCTTTGCAATATGTTTGACATTGTACCTTTATTTATGTGACACACCCTCGGTGACCCTGCACCAATAAAGGAACACTTCACAATTGTGTGCCCCAATCACGCGTAGTTCAGTCAGGGAGGGCGTGTCCTCACATCTATGCAGCAGCCAATGGAGAAACGACGCCAGCTCTAGTGCATACAGTACTGTGAAGTTCAGCCCGATGCCAAACAATAACGCGAATTTTGTATGTCCCTACTCATTCCATATAGGCTGCAAAGTGTTAGTTGTGATAAGAAATTCGCGGGTACTGTTCGCACCAAAAATTCCCCCTTCCCCAAGACCTGAACTGGAAAATCAACGAGTTCGTTAAGGGGCTAAAAAAATTGCGTGAGTCGTAAATCAACTCTGTCACGGGACCAGGTTTGTTCCTAGAACCTAAATATGTTTCCGCCAACGTAACAAGCTTACAAAGCTTTCGTAAATCATTTCGTCCAGTTAATTTGGTACACGTCGCCGTCCGACTCTTTTTTTTTTTTTCTGCGCTCGTGTTTCGTTGTCTGTTTTGCCCGATTAACCCTGGGGCCCGACAGGGCTAACTTCGCGTTGATAGAATAAAAAAGTCCGGTTAACTCGATCAACTTTTCGGACGATGGTCGACTCTTGCGGATATTCCAGCAGAACGGGCAGAGGAGAAGTTCTTCTTTTAACCGGGATTCACCGGCGATTACATTACATTACATTGACGTACTTCATGCCGGAATCGCATGGGTCCGACAAGCACGACACCCGACATGTCCGACGCGGCAGTTTAAGCAGAACCGAACAGCCAATCAAATGCAAGGCGTTTATGACGTCAGCACGGCTAGTATGTCGCACGAGACTAGCAGTTTTTGGATAAGAAACGATTGTTGTCGTGTAGCACGACATAGAGGGTGTACGGCGTTATTAAACGAAATACTTAAGACTAACGTTCCTCGCAGTGGAAAATTTTCACCATGCAAGGAAAAAATTATTTTCCACTTACCTGATTAATAGAGACCTACAAAATTAGCGGTATTATAATTTCGCAGTACTGTATATACTCGAGCCGGCGTCGTTTCTCCATTGGCTGCTGCCTTGCCGTTGAGTCACTCCCTTTCTGAGAGAACTGCGAGTGATTGGGCCACACGGTTGTGAGGCGTTCATTTACTGGCGCAGAGTTACCAGCGACGTGTCAAATAAAGACTGGTCCAATCACAAACGTATTGCTCTGCCACTAGCTAGTTGCAAGCGTCTTATTTAAAGCAGTTATTTTTGAGAAAAAAAGTATTAAACATTTCGGCGTAATATTTCAACATTTCAAGGATTTTAATTCTTAACCTTTACGAGGGGACTAGTATTTCAAAGTCATCAATATTTTCGGAGCCACAAATAATTCCCTAATTTGTAATGCCATCTGAATGAAATATTTGTTTTTCTGGAAAAAAAAAGTCGAGTTATTCTGAGTTCAATTAAACCTCCAGGCATTTCTTAACACAGTCATAAATTGTTGCCATTTCGTAGCAGTAGCAAGTTTTCTCCTAGTGTTCCTCTTCGCGTATGTGTTTGTTCTGTCCACAAGTATTTGTACTACCAGACTGATGTGTTGCTCTGAGTATAAATGGCACACGTTACGTCAGACTGGTAAGACCAAGTGTGTGTGTGTGTTTACATGTGTATTCATACTTACAGTATGGACGGGGCCGGTTATGATAACTCGTCAGACTGCCTTCAAGCGTCACTACAGTGAATGAAATTTCCAGTTTCAACACTGTTTTTGAGTTGCCAAAGAGTTAAATGGGCAATAATTCTGGTTTTCAATAAGTTCATTAATCTCTTACTCATTTTGGACGATCGTGACTCCGAAGCTAGGGTCGGCACTCTGCCCAGAAAATTCGTTACACGTACTGCAGCTGTTGCAACGTCACCCTCATGTACCTAGGGCTGTTCGATATCATAAAATTTAACATCTATATTTTCCCGAACAGTTACTCGGTATTTTCGATATATCGATAATACCGAAATTCTCGGTAATACCGAAATTATCTATAATACCTAAATTATCGATCATACCGAACATTTCGATAGTACCTCTAATTTCGATGATACCGTAAACTTCGATAATATCGAAACATCGACATTCCGATATTTTTCAATGTTACATATCATTCGATTAATTATTTTTTATATCGATAATTATCGATATATCGATATTTCGAACTCTAGTACATAGAGGTATACTGAACCCCTTTCTCTCCCTGCAGTCTATCATTATTTAGCATTACGTTTTTGAATCACACCTCCTAGCACGTTGTCTGTGTGCTGTGTCATAGCCGCTACGTTACAGACAATAAAGGCTGTTCACGATAAAGTGAGTACTTTTGAAATCATCCGTAGAAAAATGTTGCTGCTCCTGTCTGCATATAATTTAACGGGGGCGCTGAGTGACATGCGCCCAGTAAAGTTGGTAATGATGGATGTGAAATAGTTCCATATATTAACGTCAAATTTATAGTTTTACGTAACCACTTGTGAAAACCGAAATTATTTATTTTCCTCTCTGCTTTCTTGATGTATCTAAGTATAGGAACGAGCAGTTTTGTAACATAATTAGGCCTACTTTTCTAATCATTCCACAGTTTTACTTAATCGACGCATGAATAAAGTGACGAGGCCCATGGCAAATTTAATTGTACATAAGGCGGAGGAATAAACAACTTGCGTACAAGTAGATCTTAAGCAGGGCTTTCGAGAGTGCTCATTTTAACATGAACAGCCTATAACAATCTTTACTTTCGCATGCCTTAGCTGAAACACTTGCAGTCTTCGTCCCCATCATGTATTCGGTATTCCAAATTTCCATCTGCCCACCGCCTTTGTGAACTAGCTTGCTCAATCAGTGCCTTTTAAATGATCCAGAAAAATTCTACGTTGAAACACCTGTCGTGGTTGCTGTTCTTGTCGTGCCGCGGCAGTGTTTGTTGGAGGCTACGTGATTTCGTGTCGTCGTGATGTTAACGTCGAAAGCTGTGCAACGTCATACACTAGCGATTTGATTGAGCTTGCCTGAAGTGTAAATTATGGTCTGCTTGTGACAATAGTTTAAATATTAGCACTTCGAGGAGGGCGCAGATTCACCGCCACTGAAGACGAGCTTGAAGTGAGCTGTCTATCGCAATATCAGTTTTGTCGGTCCCTGTATTTACACATACCAAAGTCCTATTGGTCCTGGCTGCACTTACTGTACTCCGCGATGTTTATTATTGGCTGGCCGCCAACCAATGAATTCGTGCATTTATTGCGTACCAATTAACCCTTACGTATATACTCGGGGCTACTTTTGTATGGAAATGAATTTGCTCTTGCGGACGAAGCTCGCATTTTTATAGTTTTACTGTTTCCCTAGAATTTATAGGAATCTAAGTAAAAAAAATGACAACTAGTCAACATTTCAGTATATGAGAATAAAATCGTCCTTTTTAATAATTTTTCGAAACGAACACGATGGATTGTAGAACATGTTACTTCCTTCTTGATACATTAATTGGTACACAGCCAGCGCGTGACTTCATTTGTCGATGGCCAGCCAATAATAAACGTTTCGGAGTACAAAAGGCGTGTCCGGTGTAGCCAGGACCAATAGGACAATGGAAAGCGGAAATACAGAGACCAATCAACATTATATTGCTGTTGTGTAGAACATAGGCAGCTCACGTCAAGGGTTAGTGGGTCGCAACAGAGGTAACAAATTTTACAGTCCATCGTGTTCACTTGAGAAATTATCCAAAACAAACATTCTAGTTTTACTAACTTAAATATTAACAGGTTGCTTATATTCCAGTGAAGTCCAGACAAACAGTTAAAATTTTAAAGTGTTAATTTTGTCTTCAACATCAAAGAAATTTCCATATCAACGTAACCTCGTTTATATACGCACTTATTCCTAAAAGTGTTAATAAGCACACGTGCGGTTTGTTTATTTAATAACGTCGAAGAATTTGAAGGGACGGAATAGAGCGGCGGAGTGTTTGACACGGCCGTGCCCATTATCTGATTGGCTTCGCGGAACAGGCCCTTGTGTCTGACTGGCTACTACGTGCTGAGAAAGCTTCCCTATTGGCTGGGCCGCCTGCTGGCAAGTGAGTCGCCGCAGCGGCGCTCCGTCTTGTTGTTGACCAGCGACGCCATTTTGCTGGCTTGTGCGGCTGGTGTCCGCGTTAGAAGCGGCAATTTCACCTCTGTATTGTTACTTACTCTGTGCTAGTAGAGGAACTGCTTGAGGATGCAACCCGCGCGTCACTTTC
This sequence comes from Dryococelus australis, assembly GCA_029891345.1. NCBI lineage: Eukaryota > Metazoa > Arthropoda > Insecta > Phasmatodea > Phasmatidae > Dryococelus > Dryococelus australis. The sequence continues at coordinate 26,499,898 of CM057008.1, read as the reverse complement.
TCTTCTCGTCTCTGAGCCACCTCTCAGCGCCCAGGTTAAGAGTCCAAAGGAGATAACGGCCAATGAAATTTCCTTTTGGGGAAAACACCCCAACTGAGGTACTCTCAACCTAGCGCCAAGGTGCCCCAGAGGAGAACGTGGAAAGAAAAGTAATTCTCCGCTCAAATGCATCTCTCTGGTGTTGTAAATAAATAAGTTATATCAAACACAGCGCCCAGCCCAAAATAAATTTACTCACCTCCTTGCTGCTAAGCCGGGCACTCCTATGTAAAACCAACATTAGCATGAGACAGATAAAATAACTTATTGGTTTAGTTATCGAGTGATACTGCAAAAGAAAGATTGTAAGTATCTTCAACTTACCACAGATGGTGATTTGAAAGGGGAAAATTACAAATAAATTACTAACTTATGTTAACCTTTAAAAAAATGTTAATTTTTTCTTTTATCTTTTTCCCTCAGTAGTTGAGTACAAATATCCAACAACAAAAATTAACAGAATTATAGTTTCATATCCATCAAGAGTATTTTCAACATTTGATATCAATGTTTTCGCTATTTTGTTACATTCGTTTTTTTTTTTTTTTAAAGTTAAACATAATAAAGTTAACAAGAGAACATGAGGGCGCAACCAAACTTTTGTGTTACGAATCACACAAGGTTAAATGTTAACAAATAATTTAACACACTAATAAAACATGACATTTTGGAACCAGAGTTGTTCCATTATTTTAAGCAGAAATGTTACTTTGTTATTACCAAAAATCAAATAAAAATTATAAAACTTTGTATCACATCTGGTCAAGAAGATGCCCACGGCAAGCGCAATAAATTTAGCCCGTAAGTGCCATGCTTGAAGATTTAGTCGTCACATCATGCACAAGGAGCATGCAGAAGATTAGAAAAATCTGACCATGAGGTTCTGGACAAAAATTCGGCGTGTCCCGAACAATAACAAGGAAGCAAAATAAAAACGGGATTTACAAAACAAGCTTCAATTGCTAGAGAAGCAATTTACGAGGAAGAAAAATAGTAGAGAGAGAGAGAGGGAACATGCCATAGCATGGCACATCTCTTAGGCCGTTAGTGCTGTCAAACACATTCGGTAGCCATGTGTGAACAAGTTTAACACTTTGTAGACTGTGCTCGAGTGTAGCTCGAGCAAATATAATTTGAAAATTTCTTTGTTGTTTAGAACAAAACTCGCATGGACGTGCAGTCTTTGTTCAGCTAGTGTTTAACACGACCTCACAAGAACACCACAGCACAGTAACAATGGCATTTCTAACTATGTAATATCTTTTTTTATAGCCACTCAAAGAAACATGATTGATTGTAAATCCTTTTATACACTAAAGGACATTTCAGTGAGTCAATATCAGCTCGATTCTCCATTGGTTGATGACCGGCCAACGCTATAAAGTACAGTGTAGTGTCCGGTGTGGTATGGACCAATAGGACGATGATGAGTTCTAACACAGCCACCAACAGAACCGGTGCTCTTGCAGTAGTGGATATAGGTGACTCACTTCTAATTTGTCTTAAGTGCCAATCAATGTATGCAGACCTCAATGTGTTAAAAACAGAACCTGTTTTCGCGGTTACACACACACAGCAGAATGAAATCAATTGAAATTCTAACCTCAACAAACATGGGACTTAAAATGTATGATATTTAATTATAATAGCCTCCTACATTTATCACTATTGATCTTTTTAATTGTTATGAAACCTACACTTTTACTGTAAAGGCATAACGGGTGGGTATTAGTACAGTTAACCTTTAACTTAAGTTAATTCAACAACAGCAGGAATTCCCGCCAAATTCAGCAGCATTTATTACACTGCTTGTTTACTTGGAAGCAGCCAATAGAGGCGCAGTAGAGAAGAGAAGACGTTCGAAACGACTTGTGAAAACTGTTCACTTTGAACGAGGAACAACTGCGAATGGTTCTCGTTCGAAGGTAATGTAACCTCTCCAGTATCTGAACTTGTTGATAGTGAAGTAGTTCTGCCAGCAGCCCGTGTAACCGCGGCCTTGCGCACCCTCTTCGCGTGGATTCATCTCCCGACAGGCACTGCCACCAACTCCCCTCCCACAGCGCCTCAGCACCTGTGGCCGGTTTCCGGCTAAACCGGCCATTCAGCAATCCCGTGCTCCGCTTTTATACCACTCGACGGCCCACTGTCGGGGTTCGCGTTACATAACTGACATAACATGCTCGCTACTCTGGGCGCGTCAGTTAATTTTGTTTCTTTTCCAAAAAAGGAGGGATGTGGAATGGCTTTTTATAAGCGGCGCTGCAACTGCGTGATTTACTGTTAATTGATCACTTTTCAAATAGTTCCTGCCCATTTAATATCCTTCCTCCATAGCTGAACAAAGAAATAGTGGGGGGTCGTTAACCCTTTGAGGACGGCAAAACTTAAACGGCACTGTCTATATCCTCCACTACAGCAGTTTCTGTAGTGTTGGTTTCTGCATTTCCACTTACCATCGTACTATTGGTCCTGGCTACACCGCGCACACTACGTTTATCATTGGCTGGTCGTCGGCCAATGAAGTCGCTCGTTGACTGCGCGCCAATTCATGTGTTACGACAGAAGTCGCAGGTTTTACAGTACATCGTGTTCATCTGAGAAATCATTAAAATACCAATTCTGTTCATATGAAAGGAAATGTTGGCTAGTCATGATATTTTACTTAGATTCCGATAAAATCCAGCTATACAGTGAAACTATAGAATTACTTGTTTTGTCTTCAAGAGCAAAGACATGTTCATATAGACGTGGGGCGCGTGCATATACGTGCATACTCCTCAAAGGGTTAAATATTTAATTTGTCATTTTTCAGACGATTCTCACTCTAATTTTGTATTACACATACAAAAAATGATCAGAGGCGAGGTGGTTGCTAATTACAAATTATATATTCAAAGACGCGATCGTTAAATGCAGGTGAATTTCGCGACTTCATTTTAATGGGATTTTCGCAAGTGGGAATCGCCCCGGACGATGCCGCTGGTCGGCGGGTTTTCTCGGGGATCTCCCGTTTCCCCCCGCCCTTGCATTCCGGCGCTGCTCCATTCTTACCTCGCTTCACCTTTATCGGCTCTCAAGACCTCGTTGCTAAGAACCGTCCCGAATCTCTAAGCTCAACTCGACACAACTCATTTCGTTTGACAGCAGCCTAGACTGCTCAGTTCATTGCGTACTCGGGCCATAATTGGTTGCTTCAAAGTGCGTTTTATTCGACTTCGTTGCACGCGATACGTTAACCTTGTTTCTCCCTTTTCAGTCATAAAAGGAACACTAGAGTGTAGATGCTTGTAGTCTAGCCTGCCACTGAAAGAATTTGTGAAATTCATTTACCTTTACGTATTATTTCACGTTCTACTTTGGTAAAGGCTGTTCACGATAAAGTGATCATTTTTGAAATGAACCTTTGAAAAAAGTCATCGCCCTCTGCATGCATACATTTTAACGGGCGCACCGAGTGACATTCGCCCAGTAAAGTTGGTAACGATTGAGGGAAAGTAGTTGCATATCTTAACGTCGTACAAAAAGTAAGTAACCTTCTGTGATGATAACTTAAATTATTTCTTTCCTTTTCTGATTCTTTTTAATGCATCTAGGTGTAAGAATTTGCATATTTGTAAAATATTTACATTCCTAATAATTTCACAGTTTTAATTTACCGACGTATAAATAGAGTGGCGAGCCGATAGCAATGTTAATTTTAGGTAAGACGGAAAAATACACAACGTGCATACAAGTATATCGTGAGCAGGGCTTTTAAAAGTGCTCATTTTACTGTAAACAGCCTTTAGCATGCTAGGTTTCGCAGAAGTATGTAGCCCCTAACCTATTAGTTCCACGTCTGTCGCTAGACCTCTCATGCGACACCCCCTGTAGGAACGTGAACCAATAAATACAGCCCGAGCATTTCGCGAACTCATTCAACAGTTCTCCAACGCTTTGGCTGCTGCTGACGTAATATTTACGTCGCCCAAACCTTAACTGCTTTGTATGGTGTTTGCTGTAACGTTACGACAGTGGCGTGTTGTGAAGTGTTGCAAATCAAGCTGGTTCTTGGTCGCTTCTGCACCACCGCGTAGGCTACGGAAACTGAATGTATTCCGACCACTCGCAAGCGAGCAGCGCGGGACCCATTACACGCGTCCTGTGGCGTCATCTGTCGAGCTACGTTTTACTGGCGGAAGTGTAAGCTAGCAAGTAACAGGGTACAGCACAGAGGTAACGCCAACTTACCTTGCAACAGTTCTCCACACGCCACTGCATTGCAACATGTCCTGGTGCGTCGTACTAAGGACTGGGATCAGACAATATAAATATTCTGTTTGCAGCACAGGCGACTCCGCCTGTGCAATATGAGCCTGTTAAGACTGGATCGCGTACTCAATACAAAGGCGGGTTTCTCCTTAATCGTTTTTATATAAAACTCTGTATCTCACAAGAGTACAGCACTTTACAATAGTTACGTTATATCAAACGGGAGAGTAATTATGTTCACTGCTTATTCATTTAAGCAAAAGCTACTTTGTTAATATCAAGATAATGTCTCTCCAACGTAAACCTTTGCAACCAGTTCGCCTTTTTTTTTTTTTTTTTTTCTGTTAAGGCCCGAAGGTAGGGTGGGATTTAATTGCGTCTCAGGGCTAACCCCTTACGCCTACTAGGAAAATCATGCAAGGAGGCATGCATCGCCGAAAAGAGGGATTGGGCAGCCATGACCTGCACTTTGGGGCCATGGCTACCTCCCTAAGTGTACTTAGAGCTAGTCTTAACTATGAAGAGCAAGCGAAAGCCCGTCAAGAGAGACGTAAAAACCCTTGCGACAGAGAAGTAAAAATTTCGAACATTATTGCATGCATTACATTTATTAATTAGAATGTTACAGGAGGCAGAGTGTTTGGAAAACATGCTCTTAGTTAATAGAGTTGGAAAGACTAGAAGAGAGGGGGCGGGAGCTCTAGTCCACCTCGATCCTTGTTACCGAAGGCTGCGTCTCCTCGACATATCGGCAGCGGCGGTCCCTGGTAAACCTCTCTCGTGGTCCTTCTTGAGAGGTCGGCCACTGGCTGACGTCCCGACGTCGTCTCGCTGGCGTCTGGCACCACGACGAACCTCGTGCTGGCCTATATCGGCGCGTTGTTTGATGTATCGCCATACTGTTCACTGGCTTCCGTTTGACGCGACCCATGACGTCCTGATTCCCTGCTGAGTGTGTTGCTAGGTTCACGCGAGCGTAAATTAATGGCTCGCTCACACCACAACAATGTGCATTGTTTGAAGACACGGGCGATGAAGTGTTCATAAGGCTCTCTGCAACGTTATATTACGTCATACACACTCATCATGTGCGTTACTTAAACAAACAGGATGGATTGTATGGTACATTATTTTATGTAGGAAAGAACATTGCTTGGAGCACTTTAAACTCGGCATTATAACTGGTCGAGAGCCTGCTAGTCATGTATGCATGATGCACCGTGTAGTGAGTGTGTGTGGTGTTATCTGAACCAATAGGACGGTTGTAAATGGGAACAAAGAGACCGACATAAACTGATGAAGCAGGAAGCAGTAGGCCCTAGTGTTAGTGAGTGTTGAACAGGCATGTAGGTATACAAAGGCCTCACTAGATCACATCAGCCAATAAGCAAACGATAGTACGACTAGTGTCAGACGGCTGTGGAATCTAGTCTGCTGCCAAATCAATCGGCAAAATACACAGGTCTCTTCTCTACCAATAGGGAACACATGTGGCCGATCGGAAAATGAGAAGTTCTGTCTGCGGCAGATGACTTTGCTTGAGTAGGTATAGAGTTATGGAGTCTTAACGTGGTGCAGTATTATCATGTAAAACGGTAGAGCTTCTAACTACGTGTTTAATAACAGCATCGCGTAGTTCTTTGGGTTAAACCATGGATTAGTTTACCTCTCAAGTCACCCTACCCTCTCATTTGTCTCAATTATTCTCTCGATATAAGAGCAGGAATGTTAAAAAAAAAAAAACTTTATTTCCGTTACAATCGATCCCGTTGAAGTGGGAAACTCAATTGATTTGAAAAAGGTATGCAAGGAAAATTTACAGCGTCTCGCATGGTTAAAATTAATGCGAAACACATAAACATCTATCTTCCCTTGTCATTTAGTGGAAATTGTGTTTTGAAATATAATTGGAACTTGCAAGACATGTTGTATAAAATTAGCCCGTTAATTAAAATTGGCCATTTCTTGATGTTTGCGATTTATGAATACCAGGTATCGTTTACAAGAAAGTAAAAACAGTCCAGTTCGCCCACCTTATGACCTCCGCGGAGTGAAATTCGCTTCATGCCGTCCATAAGTGGAGTAGTTATGTGTCCCCGCCTATACCTGAAGTTGTTTCTCGCGTGGGGTCGCGGTGGTATCGTGGCTAGACTATCCGTCTCCCACCAATGCGAACCGGGTTCGATTCCCGGCGGGGTCGTTCGCGGATTTTCGCCTGCCGACCAGCGGGGCATCGTGCCGGACGATGCCCCGCTGGTCGGCAGGTTTTCTCGGGGATCTCCCATTTCTCCCGCCCTTGCATTCCGGTGCTGCTCCATACACACCTCATTTCGCCCTCATCAGCTCTCAAGACCTCGATGTTAAAAGCCGTCCAAATCTCTCCACTCACTCAAATGAATTCGCGAAATTTCTGGTACTTTTTATTTTTAAGGCGTGCAAAATTCGCGTTATTATTTCAAGACAGAGTAGATTTCAAACAATTGTGCTTTTGTGCTGCGTTTGTCATTGGATTATAGTTTGTCTGGACACACCATGTATACCTTTTAACCAATAGGAAACCTCTAACGAGAGGTTGACCCAATAACGCACAACCAAGTCAACAGGTAAAACGTTTACTCATTGCTGAAGAAGCCAATAAACAAATGGCACCGACTCGAATATGTATAGGATGGTGGATTTTAGCGTGCTACCAGAAAATAACGCGAACTTTGGATAATAACGCGAACGTGAGAAGGCATATTCTTATTTTACTGGGCCAATAGAAATAAAGTACTCCGGTACTGAACGTCTGTGATTTGCGGACAGACACTTGAAGCACATGACATTTAAAATAATCCAACCACGAAAGTGCATATGAACTAAAGTGTTTTGGATTACAACTGGTCTTGAACTGCACGTGACGCCGTCTACGGTGTATACAGCACTGTGAAGTTTAGCCTGATGCCAAATAATACCGCGAATTTTGCATGTCTCTAATAATGATCCACTATTTTTAAGGGCGTGGCCACATCCACGTCCGCATATAGTAGTATAGATTCGAATAAATAGTGTATATCAATTTATCTAGCTCATGCATGTACGAAACTACCATCAATTTCACTGGGCCAATAAGGACTCTGATTCTTTTAAGTTGATCGTTTCCGATTGGTTTCCAAGAACCAAACCATGTTAACAACTCGACCATCCAATAATAAAACGATCGAACAACTGTTTTCGAGTGAGTGAAGAGATTTGGGCGGCTCTCAACAGACGACGTCTCGAGAGCCGACGAGGGTGATTGAGGGTGAGTATGGAGCAGCGACGGAATGAAGAGGCGTGGGTAACGGGAGACCCCTGAGAAAACCCACCGACCAGCGGCATCGTCCGGCACGATTCCCACACGCGAAATTCCGGGGCTGACCCGGCTGGGGATTGAACCCGGTTCGCCTTGACGGGGGGCGAGTAGGCTAACCGCTCAGCCACCGCTTGTCGGAGTTAACAGATTCTTATTGTCCGAGTCAGGCGAGGAGCTGTCTCCCAACAAAGACACGTGGTCAATAACTAAAGGAAGACTGCACGTATGCCATAGGGTATTGGAGTCTAATCTTCGCGGGAATCTTTTTTCGCGAAAAATGGGTGACCCTAGTAATAATAATTAAAATAATAACATAACCAAAGAATTTTAATTCTTAAAATTAGCTCATTTATTATTTATCGTAATTCTAACAAATTGCATTTATATTGTTGTACATTTGTAGGTGTAATAAATTATAATTACTAGAGACCTGAAGAATTCGCTGATTCATTCTGAGACAAGGTATAATTCAAAACAAATGTTTATATAACTTAAGCCATTGTTCCACACGGTATTTGACACCTCCTGGAGAACGCTGGCCAAATCGTCACCTTCCACTGTGACAGCAGACAACCAACGTGCAATTAATATGGGCATATTTGTACATAAAACTGTAAAGTCTACTCTGCAGGTCACAATACTGGCGAATTCTTCATGTCTCTAATAATTACAGACCTGAAAAATTCGCGTTATTATTTAAGGCCATGCTAAACTTAAAAAAAACAAAACACTTTTCCTTTGCAATACGTTTGTTATTGGACCAGTCTTTATTTGACACGCCCCTGATAACTCTGCGCCAGTAAATAAACGCTCCACAACCGTGTGCCCCAATCACGTGCAGTTCACTCAGAAAGGGAGCGACTTAACGTCAAGGAGAAATTATGCTGGCTCGAATACATACAGTACTGTGCATTCTAGCTTGACGCAAAAATAACGCGAATTTTGCAGGTGTCGTTCCCGCATTTAACCGAAACACACAGGATTCCCTAACGACGACACTGGGCCTTCGTGATTCCTGCGCCAATAGTTAACATGAATCAGAACGTGTTTCAGCCAATCAGAAAAGGTGACTGACTCCACAGTCCTTCGAACTGTGTCTCGTCTTGAAATATTTTCGAGATATATCACCTCCCCTAGCGATTGTTCCACCTGTGAATTCTTACTAACTCGGCAACGGAGCAACAGAGCTATTTTTTAATGCTATAAATCGTGATATATATATATATATATATATATATATATATATATATATATATATATATATATATATATAATATTTTCAGTAATTTTGATGGAAATAACTTCTGGATTATGGCAGCAAATATAAAAAATGCATAATCCCGGTTTATGCGCCGAGAAAGGAGGGTAAATAGTAAACAGGTGTACTACTAATGGTTAGTAATTTTCCCCACAGAATTCCGTAATTAATCTTTTTATTGCACATAATTACTAGGGTAGTGAAATTTCGCGAAAATATTTCAAGACAAGTTATATTGCGAAACACTGTAAGGTCGTTTCCTTATCTTGATTGGCTGAATTACTTCTTGACACGTGTCAACAGTCTTGAAACGATTCATCTAGGAGCCGTGCCGATGTTGCCGAGTTCTGAGTGGCCCAGTCAAATATGAAACCGCCTTCTCAAGCAGGCGACAACCAATGACAACAGGCAAACTGCTGTCGGGTGCTGACACTATTGAAGTCTTCTGTATACTCACATTTTTTCCGCGAAATTTCACTAGCTCTAATAATTACCTTCGGAAATCGGTAGAAAATTTTGTATATACTGGGTGTATCCGGGAATAAGGCTAACACGGTCAGTTTAATCATGTGCATTTTTAGATTACATGAGAGAAGAACGTTGGCTCAGCCAGGATGGAGGAAGTTTTTGGAAGGACCAGTTTTGTTCATATGTGTGTTTAATAATAACGGAACTCAAAATTATTTCATTACTGAACCGCTAGTTAAGTTTAAATTATGAGCTATGTGAAGTATGTTAGCACACTGAGTGTAATTTGAAACACTGGCTTGTGGACACGAGCTTGTGACAATAAGATAGAGATATTATGTGAAAATAATCCGCAACCTGCATAAGAATAATTTCACCGTGATTTGTTCAGTGCAGACCCTTAATTACAATGGAGATGACCAGATGTGATACCCAAACCATATTCTTAATGCAGGGACTTGCTCTTGAATCAATGGACGTGGTTTTGAACGAGTTCGCTGGGAACTGTAGTTTAAATGGCAAGACCTAAACGTTTTATTGATCTTGGATACTTATTGTATGCCTGCTGAAGGAATTAGTCGTATTATAAAAGGACCAGGTGGAGGGCGCATTCTTAAAAACCGTTTTGTATGATATGACGAACGGGGCGAAATATATCCGAGTCGCATATATATATATATATATATATATATATATATATATATATATATATATATATATATATATATATATATATATATATATATAGGGATAGGAAAATTTCGCGAGTTCATTTCAGGACAAGCTAAGACTCCAAAATGTGTACACTGAACTCAGCTTTGCAATTGTATCGCAGTTCAGTAGGCACACGCTGGACGACTCTGAATCAATAGCAGACTTGCAATGAAACAAGTAGCGAGTGCTATATTGCCAGGTGTGTGGTAACACTGGCTACTCTCTGGGGCAGCAGCCAATGAACAAACAGCTGAGGCTCGAGTGTACACAGGACTGTGGAGTCTAGCCTATAGGTCACTGAACTCGCGAAATTTTCCTATCCCTACGTATATATAAAACTGTGTAAATTTTAATGTCCGCATCTTCTGAGTAACTATCGTGTGTCGGTGTAGTATTATGCTTTTAATTTCAGAAGTTTTATTTTACAAAGTTGTTGTGGTCCACTACCACCCGCCATTTTACGATGTCGAGTCACTGTAAACTGGTGTGTGCTGAACATTACTTTAATATTGTGGTAATACAAATACTATATGAATCCTGCAATTTTTAGCGTAATACAGCATTTTGTTACCTCAACATTTCTAAGAGGCTTTGTTAACATTAACACTAACAGAATATTTGCACAACAGTAATATAAGACTTTGAAAGTAATTAACGTTATAACTTTACCACACCATTATTAAATTTACTGCAACGCAAAAAGTTTAAAGAAATGGTTCAATTGTATTTTTTTTTTTTTTTTGGTTGCAACAACATTTGACTTTTATCTGTGCACGTCAGCATCTATGTCGATGCTGAAGTGGTTGTGTGGTGTTCGTGTCGTCCATTTTGCCATAAAAACGCTCCTTCTGGGATTCGAGCCGATGGCCATGCACAGTTACTTCCAACTTTTCTGTAAGCCCTGCTATAGTTCTACTTTCGGGAAATTCCTCCGCCTCTTGCAAACAATGCTTGACCAAGTCTGGAATATTACTCCAAAGGGACAACGCACCATATTCGTGGGCGCTCAGTGTAATAACATTTTATATATTTATAGGCTGTTAAGGGTAAAATGAGCACTTTTAAAAGCCTTGCTTAAGATCTACTTGTATGCACGTTGTGTATTCTTCCACCTTATGTAAAATTAACATTGCCATGGGCCTCATAACTTTATTCATGCGTCGGTCAAGTGAAACTGTACAATTATTATAAAATCAAATAGATTACAAATCTGCTGATTTTTACACACTGACGCATTAAAAAATAACAGGAAAATAGGAAGAAATTGAAGTTATCACAAATGGTTACCTAACACTTTTTATTTGGCGTTAATATATGGAACTACTTTTCATCCGCCGTTACCAACTTTACCGGGCGCATGTCACTCAGCGCGTCCGTTAAAATACATGTAGGCAGGGACAGTGACATTTTTCTAAGGTTGATTCAAAAGTGCTCATTTTATCGTGAACAGCCTTTAACTATTTATTACTAGGCATTGCCAACGTACCTATTTTCTCCTTGCTTTATTAATATTAGTTTCAAGTTAAACATTATAACTAATATATTAGGTATAAGTAAAAGCTCAATTTAATCTAAAATAAGGTAGTTTTATGTTAACAGAAGTGTAAAACACTCATGATTCATGGCATGTCTAGGGAAAAAGCCAAACATGTAATTCATGGGGAGTTTTATCAAAGCTTTGATTCAAAAAGTTTTAAGTGACTGCGAATAGACTATACATTGTTACACGCCGGCAACTTGCTGTTACGGAAGATCAAATTCTAGTAGTTTACATATTATTTTTCACAGCACGATCGCAGGATAAGTAACTATACAGATGCGAAATGGCGTATCGGTTCCTTTGATTTAAGCAACCTCTGTCACTCGCTGGCCACTCGAAGCTGTGGAAATGGGCCTTGAATCTAATTGGTCATTGCTAGGAATAAGTCTGAATGCTAGACTCCGCAATCCTTTGTATAGTCGAACCTCAGATGTTTGTTCATTGACTGTCGCCCATAGTGTTACCCCACATTTGACAGCACGGCTGTCTTGTAAACTCTGATCCAATTGCAAAGGTGAGTTCTGTGTACACGCGTTTGAAATCTACCTTGTCCTAAAGTGAATTCGCGAATTTTTCCTATCCCTAGTTATTGCTGGTTATGGACTATTCCCTACTGGTCGGGCTGTCGTCCGGCAAGATAGTCTCCATGGAGTTGATTGGTCAATGACGTTCCGCCATATTGAGTGGAGTAGAGTGTGGAGTTATTTGTGCGGTTCTTAACACCCTGAGGACTATACTCGAGTGTAGTTCGGGCAAAACTTGTTTGGATATTTCATTCCCCATAATAAACAAAACTGGTCCGGGTATACTTACATCAATTCCCTATTTCATAAGGACTTTAAGTAAGAACTAATACAACATCAACAACGAACTCCGTGAATGAACGAAAAATTTTTCTATGGTTACGGAAATCAACACGATGAGGTGTGCCCTCCTGTTACGCACGAAAGAGCATTTGGTAGGAAAACGGTAAACTCGGCACTCCATTGGTTGGCAGACAGCCAATACGGAAATACAGGTGTCATTTTGACCAGTAGAATGATGTTAAGCGACAATGGGAGCCAATAGAACACTGTGTCCCTGCAGCGGTATGGATATAGGAGACTAACGCCTAGCTTGTCTTTAAAGCTGGTGAAAGTGTGCTGACCTCAAAGTGTTAACAGCCAGGTCTTGAGAGCCAATGAGGGTGACGCGAGGTGAGTTAGGAGCAGCGCTGGAGCGCAAGGGCTGGAGGAACGGGAGATCCCCGAGAAGGCCCGCCGACCAGCGGCATCGTCTGGCACGATTCCCACATGCGAAAATCGGGGTGTGATCCCGCCGGGAATCGAGCCCGGTTTGCCTAGGTGGAAGGCGAGTGGCCTGGCCACCACACCACCGCGGCCCCCTACGAGACGTTAAGCCCCATCTATTTATCTATCTACCAAAATATTCAATGGAATGGCCACGAATTTTCTATACGATGGCCCAGCCAAGAAGTAACATTCCAAAGCAAGCGCGCAGTAACCAATCAGGCACGACGCTTCAGCAGCCAATGAGCAGTTGAGTATGCCTGCATTCATGAAATCACCATACAATTTCTCTTATGTATGTTCACGTGTTCTGCTCTTCCACTACGACACCTAAAGAAAGTTCCGTAGTTTTACAATTTTGTTTTAACCAGTTACCATTAATGTTTTCAGTGACAATACATACAAGAAACATTCTACAACAAATATTTACATGTGTATGATGCCTTGCAAAGTTCCCTTCACGTAGTATGGTAGTGGAAATAAACGAAACTGTTAAACAAATTGGCCTTTTCAGTCATGAACATATCACTGGTGGTATAAAAGTTGGGTAAGTTATACTTCTAAGTCGTGGTAGGTCAAAAGAACACAATTGTTCACATGGATGAATTAGAGTCTGTAAAATAAAATTTTGTGGCAAATTTTGAAAAACTTTCTTTATTTCTAAAATGCTACCAGCAATTTAATGATTTTCATCATTAGTGCCAGTAAACTTTCTACTGTAGTGCAATTGCTGCTATTGTGTTAATGTAGGGACAAACATAACAGGTTTACCAAAAAATATATATATATATTTTTGTAAATTCGCAAATATTTAATTATTACAAAATAATTTTCAGCTAAATTTATTAATATTTTTACAATATGTATGTATACGATGGTGATTCAGGTCTGCCAGGAAAAATGTTAACCACCAACTACCAGAGTACGTTAATTGGCTAGGCTTTCAGTTCGTGTTACACTTGATTTTTGGCACCTTCACCTTGGCCTGCCGACGGACAGAAGTCAGCAGTGTTTTCGCCCGGAAGCACCACGAGAACACCCACGCAGTCCTGCCGTGCGCGTGACTAACACCGAGCGAGTCTTACTTAACACACGGAGGACTACGCCCGAGCCTTTCTCGGGAAACGGCGGTATGACGGATTCCTTTGTACTTGAAGACAGAACTCGCGCGGACATGGTTCCCGTTGGTTCCCTAGGGTTTATGTTGACGTCACATGAACTCTGCGCCGCATCAGTTAAGATTTGTATGAACAAAATTTTAAATTTTTATTCAGTTATAAAAAAAAGGACAGGATGGACTGTATAGTGTGTTACATATGGAAAGTCACTGTGATTGAGACACAATCAACTCGCCAATTCATTGGCCAGCAGATAGACAGTATTGAAACTTGTTAATATGGCAAACACAACCGGTGTAATTTGCACCAATAGAAAGCTGGTAAGTGAATACGCGCAGGGTAATGAAGCTGGTGTTCCTGTAGTGAATTATATATATATATATATATATATATATATATATATATATATATATATATATATATATATATATATATACACACACACACACACGCACGCGACTCACACCTAGGTTGTCGTGACTCTGCCTGGAAATGTGCTCAGGCTTCAAAGCGTTAATAAACTTGTCGAGAGAGAGAGAGAGAGATTGGTTATTTCACTGCCGAGCGAGGTGGCGCAGTGGTAAACTCACTGGACTAGCATTCGGGAGGACCCGGGTCCGAATCCCGGCCCGGCCATCCTGATCTCGGCACTCCGTGGTTTCCCGAACTCGCTCCAGGCTAATGCTAGGATGGTGCCATAACAAAGGCCCAATCCCTCTTCCCTGTGTAACATGCGCCGTCTCTACTGACCTCGCTGTCGACAAGAAGTCACGCGTAACTGCCTACCAACCTATCTTGTTTCACTAATTCCGTCTGATGATTAGCGAGTGAAGAGATTTGGGCGGCTCTTAACATCGAGGTCTTGAGAGCAGGCGGGGGTAAAGTGGGTTGGTTATGGAGCAGCGCCGGAACGAAAGGGCGGGGGAAACGGAATATCCCCCGGAAAAAACTCGCCAGCCAGCGGCATCGCCCGGGACGATTCCAACTTGCGAAAATCCGGGAGCGAAACGTCCGGGGATTGAACACGTTTCGCCGTGGTGGGAGGCGAGCATTCTAACCGCTCAGCCACCGTGGTCCCTGTTAAGTAGCTTCATTAATTTTACTGCAGTGGTATCCATAGAGTTCCAGAGATTCCCCTCCCCCCCTCCCCGCCCTTACATTTGTAAGCGTCGAAATAGGAGGTAGATAATTCAGTCTATGTAGTTCGTGCCTCTTTTGGTATACAAGGATGTCGGATGACGATCAAGTACAACACAAGAACAGTTTTTTCTCTGTTAATTGTTATCAAATGCCTCACAAACGTGTGTTCCTTACCATTACAAGATATAAAGTAGACTGATAATCACCGATGGAACGTTTAACGCATATCAACCGTTGTCTCTATTTTATTTTCATCAGAGATCGCTATTTACCCCACCCCTCCCCCCTTCTTTACACTTAGTTTGAACATTGGACAGGTCACGTGTAATTGCAATCGATAACCGCCAAAAGGAATAAATGTCATGATTATTGATATGTATACATATGTAAATTTTTACACACGCTTGTTGGTTGGGATTGATGTGATAGTACGAATGAGGGACAAAGAAAATCAAACTCAACAAATATTGAACAATTTAGAGATCCACGCCCGAGTGTACCTAGGATAAGACTCGTACGAATATTTTTCTGCACATAAATAAACAAAATTAGTTCAGATGTATTTTAATCGTTTCCCTAATTTTATCAGTATATTAATGGAGAGCAACATAAACTTAGCGATGAGTTATGGATGTATACATGACAAATTTGCGCATGCATACCAAAACCCATTTTTTGAAACACGGCTTAATCGCTACTCAATTGGCTGAAAGCCAGCCAGTTGCTGAAAGTTCGGAGCGGGATTAACCAATAGGGCTGCGGTACGTGAGACTAGACACAAATAGTAGCCTACATGATGTCCCTGCACTAATGAATATAGGCGACACACCTCTAGCAAGTCTGTAACGCTGTAGGCACTTTATGGCAAGTCGTACACTTGTGAAAGCCCTGCATAATATCTACTTGTATGCACACTGTGTATTCTTCCACCATACAGTAAAATTAACATTACCGCGGGCCTCGTCACTTTATTCATGCGTCAGTCAAGTAAAACTGTAAAATTATTAGAAAAATATAAATTTCCAGAGTTGCTTATTTTTACACCTCATGTGTAAAAAGGAAAGAAAAAAAACCAACTTTATTATTCACAAACGTTTATCTAAAACGTTAATTTATGGAACTACTTTAGCTTCGTCGTTATCAACTCTATACTGGACGCTTGCCAGTCAGTAAGCCCGTTGGAGCATATGCGAATATTGAGCAATGAAATGTTTCAAAGTTTCGTTTCAAAAGCGCTCAAATAATCGTTAGGTAAACCGACCTCGAAGAGTTAAACATGTGAAATATTGGAAGCAATACAAGCGAACTAAAAGAGGAATTCTGGAAGCGTTATTATGTTTCCAATAAAAATAAGTTAACACCGGGTTGGAAGTGCACTGAATGCAGACTCCAGGAAAAAAAATCTGCTGGAGACAAGACAGTGATTTACGAGCGCTTAATTTATCACGTTATGACAGCATGAATGTAAGCTGCATCATATTCTGTTTACGGTTTAAGCCTCTTATAACTAGTATCATAATACATTTTCTGCGCGTATAATTTAGGCCTATATATTTAATTCATACTACTACTGCAGCAAGAGCCACGGTGGCTGAGCGGTTAGCCTGCTCGCCTCCCACCAAGGCGATCCGGGTTCAATCCCGGATTTTCTCGGGGATCTCCCGTTTCCCCCACCCCTTCATTCCGTCGCTGCTCTGTACTCACCTCAATCACCCTCATCGGCTCTAAAGACCTCGATGTTAAGAGCCGCCCAAATCTCTCCACTACTCCTGCAGCAATACGTAGAGACTTGCAACATTCGCGTTATTATTCGACGAAATGTTAAACTTAAAAACACTTTTCCTTTGCAACACATCTGTCACTGGACCAGTCTTTATTTGATACGCCCCTGGTAACTCTGCGTCAATAAATGAACGCTGCAGTTCACTCAGAAAGGGAGTGACTCAACGGCAAGGCAGCAGCCAATGGAGAAACGACGCCGGCTCGAGTATAAAAGGTACTGTGAATTTTAGCTTCGCGTAAAAAAAAAAAAAATGACGTGAATGATGCAGGTCTGTAGGTATTGGTCTCGCTTGTATTTGGTCGCCATGTACACGCAAGAGGCGGTGGAGGAGCTAAGTGGAGTTACCTTCGTGAGCACGTACAAGGCTGGGAACGCCTGTACGACCACCAAACGTGGCTCCAACGTGGGCGAAGAATTTCAAAATGTTGTTTACGCCTGTGGCCAAAAAAAAAAAAAAAAAATTAGGCACCATTTTCCTACCCGACAACAACAAAATTACGTTCGTAAGCGCCCATAATTTATATCTCAACTGACCACAAGACAAATGAGGCGTGTCGATTGTAGGCCCGTAGACAGAGACCGGAGGAATTCGCGGATTCATTTTGGGACGAGTTAGAATTCAACACACGTGTGTATAACTAAAACCATAGGTCCTCGGTGGTGTTTGACACCTCCTGGAGATCACTGGCCAAATCGTCGCCTTCCACTGTGACAGCAGACAAACCAATGTGCAGTTAATATCGGCATATTTGTACATAAGACTGTAGAGTCTAGCCTGTAGGTCATTGAACTCGCGAATTTTCAAGGTCTATAGATATAGAGTTTTTTCTAACCCTTTGAGTAGTATGCGCGTATGTACTCGGGGATACGTTTATATGGGAATTTATTTGCTCTTGAAGGCAAAGCTCACACTTTTATAGTTTTATTATTTCGCTAGAATTTATCGGAACCTAATTTAAAAAAGACAACTAGTCAACGTTTTAGTTTGTAAGAACAAAACGGTTATTTTTAATAATTTTTCAAACGAACACGGTGGATTGTAAAGCAAGTTACTTCTATGGTGATATATTAATTGGTACACAGCCAACGCATGACTTCATTTGTCGGCGACCAGCCAATAATAAAGGTTGCAGAGTAGGCGCGTCCGGTGTAGCTAGGACCAATAGGAAAATGGTAAGTGGAAATACAGAGACCAGCCAAAATTATATTGCAGTAGTTTAGAATGTAGGCATCTCACTTGAAACTTGTCCTCAGTGCTAGTAAATTTTTATGCCGTCCTCAAAAGGTTTAAGAAATCCTACTGTTCCTAGTTGCGAGACAAATGACGTATTTTCAAGGTTTTTCTTTCTTGTGACGGGCGAACTTGGAACTCGATTTGGTTTTTTAGCTAATTGCAGTTAATGAAACAGTGTTTTAATTCAACTTTTGAAAAAAAAAATCTGCCTACATTTGCATGAATTTTAACGAACACACAGACTGTCGTGCTGTTAGTAAAGTTGGTAGCGCTGTTGAAAATGTAGTTCCATGTTTCAACCTCATATTAAAAAATATTTAAGTTTATATTTGTAGGCTTTGAATATATGCATAATTTAGTTTATTTCTGTTCAGTTAGTAAATTTTAACTCCCTCTCCACTTTATCGCCCAATTTTCATTTATTTAACCCTTTGAGGACGGCACAAGTTTACTAGCACTGATGACAAGTTTAAAGTGAGCTGCCTATATTACACAATACAGCAATATCATTCAGGTTGGTCTCTGTATTTCCACTTACCATTGTTCTATTGGTCCTGGCTACACCGGACACGCCTACTGTACTCTGCAACCTTTATTATTGGCTGGCCGTCGACCAATGAAGTCACGCGTCAGCTATTTACCGATTAATGTATCGCGATAGAAGTAACAAGTTTTACAATCCAATGCGTTCGTTTGAAAAATTATTAAAAAGTACAGTTTTATTCTTACAAACTGAAATGTTGACTAATTGTCATTTTTTGCTTAGATTCCGATAAAATCTAGCGAAATAGTAAAACTATAAAAGTGTGAGATTTGTCTTCAAGAGCAAATTAATTTCCATATAAACGTATCCCCGAGTATATACGTGCATACACCTTATTAAGTGGAACCACAAAGAAGCAGAGATATATTGGATTGTGTTGGAAAGGTCTTATTAACACCCCCTAGGATTATGACTGAAGGGTTGTCAGGAGATGGCTTACAAGCTAACTTATGACCAGAGACCTGCAAAATTCGCGTATGAAGAATGGTCCAATGACAAACGTATATAGGCTGTTCACGGTAAAGTGAGCACTTTTTAAGGCCCTTCTAAATTTTTTTCTTTCACCCGATTACTATGTTCTTGCTGCTTTTTAATATAAATATTGCTATGTGGCCAATAAACACAGTGTATACATTTCACCACGTTCAAAAGTTAACGCCTAAGGTTGCAATAATATATATTTATTAGTTGGAAGGTCCTTAAAAAGCGCTCACTTTACTGCGAATAGCCTATAGCAAAGTAAACGCGTTTTAAGTTTAAAATGCCCTCAACTAATAACGCGAATTTTGCAGGTCTCTAGTTAGAGGCTATTCACGGTAAAGTGAGCCCTTTTTAGCCCTCGCTAAATTTTTCCTTTCAGTTAATTTCTACCTTTCCGCCACTTTTTAATGCAAACATTGCGATATGATTAACTCTTTAAGAAGGCACACATTTCCAGGCACTGAAGACAAGGTCGACGTGAGCTGTCTATATTCTCCAATACAGCAATACCAGTTGTGTTGTTGGATGTATTTCTACTTACGATCGTCCTATTGGACCTCGCTGCACCGGGACCCGCTTACTGTACTCTGCGACGTTTTTTATTGGCTAGCTGTTGGCCAACGGAGTCGCGTGTTGACTGTGTACAATTAACGTATCGCGTCAGATGTAACAGGTTTTACAATCCATCGTGTTCATCTGAGAATTTTTTTTTTAATAACCGTTTTATTCTTACGAACTGAAGCGTTGGCTAAGTTACAATTTTTTACTTAGATTCCAATAAAGTACAGCAAAACACTTAAACTATAAAATTGTTTGTTTTGTCTTTATTAGCAAAAAATTAAGTACACATAAATGTATCCCCGAGTATATACGTGCATACCCCTTAAAGCGTTAATAAACACAGTGTATATATTTCATCTCGCTCAATAGTTAACGTCTGAGACTGCAATAGAATATATTTATTAGGGGTTAATGTCTTTCGGGAGGGCTTTAAAAAGTGCTCACTTTACCGTGAACAGCTTATGCCAACTATTTCGAGAGAATGTTTCTAAATCAATGTATAGAAATCCCCATAAAATAACCAGCCTCTAATATTAGTCTATTTTAAAATGAATGTAGACAAATCATATAAATTATTTGTTTCCACAACTAAAAATGATATTATTGCTTATGACAGTTGGTTACAATAATACACAAGTTATGTGTGTGTGTGTAGATCACTGTTAGTAATTAAAATAAATTAAATTACAAACGAAAAATTATCCAATCTTCAAGAACTTACCCACTTGAAATTAGGGATATGCAAGATTCGCGTTATTTTCTGGCAGCACACTAAAATTCACCGTCCTGTACATATTTGAGCGGGTGCCATTTGGTTATTGGCTTCTTCAGCAATGAGTAAACATTTTACCTGTTGACTTGGTTGTACGTTATTGGGCCAGCCTTTCGTTAGAGGTTTCCTATTGGTTCAAATGCGTACATGGTGTGTGTGTCCGGACAAACTATAATCCAACGACAAACGCAGTACAAAAGCACAAATGTTTGTAATCTACTCTGTCTTGAAATAATAAAGCGAATTTTGCACGTCTCTACACTCTACATATAATCCATTCACGGTTATTTCCAAATTTTCTGAAGCCCTGCTGAAGTTATACTTTCAGGATATTCCTCCGCCTCATGCAAACACAGATTAACCGATTCTAGAAAATTACACCAAACGGACAAATTACTTGTTCGTATGCACTCTTGTAATAATATTTTGCATAAGAAATATTTACTACTAGGCATTATTTACAAACCCATTTCATCACTCTTTTCATTAATATTCATTAAAAATTAAATAATATAATTTATAGTCAAAATAAATGTAAAATTTTAATGTAGCAAAAAATACTGCAGTTTTACGTCAACACAGGTACAAAACGCTCATGATAAATGACATATTTAGGAAAAAACCGAAAGCGTCATACATAGGATGATTTTTCAATGGTTTGATTAACCTAGTGCGAAGAAACCGCTAAAATGCTATACTTACAAACGCACAGCACTCTGAAGTTCTTCAAAGCAATTTGCTTCTCCAGTGTAGATGTTCTCAAATCTTCCATGCAGTACCGTTATCCCCGTAAGTGTCAGCCCACACGATTGTCTATGATGAGATAACATCGTGCAACATAACATGTAATACGCATCTCGTGTTGTTTCCATACACTCTCCGGTTGTACATCGCACATTCTAGGAGCATGAGCAATCCTGAAAAGTCTTAAAATGCGATCGTCAGATAACAGTAAAACAAAAAGTCACCAGCCTTCCTTCCAATCTACATACTGTCATTCGTACAGTAATCACTAACTTCGCGACTGTTCGCGCGTGCGAAATTTGCCCACCAGGCCATCTTCTGATATCGCCAGATCTTTTGAGAAAATCACCGAGGGGGCAACTCTGCAACACGTGACACGGGACCGTATGCATGGAGAAGAATCTAGTTGCCGCTACTAGTAGAAACGAATATTTGGAAATTTCTTCGTTGTTCGGGACAAAACTCGCATGGATGTGCAGTCTTTTTTCGGCTAGTGTTTAACACGACCTCACATGAACATGACATCACAGTAACAAGGATATTGCTAACGATAGAATTTATTTTTTTTATAGCCAATCAAAGGGACGTGAGTGATCGCAAATCCTTTTGTTCGATAAAGGACATTTGACTGGGTCAATATCAGCTCGACTCTCCATTGGTTAATGACCGGCCAATAATGAACGCTATAAAGTACAGGGTAGTGTCCGGTGTGGTATGGACCAATAGGACGATGATGAGTTCTAACACAAGACGCCAACAGAACCGGTGTGCTTACAGCAGTGGATATAGGTGACTCACTTCTAGTTTGTCTTAAGTGCCAGTAAATGTGTGCAGACCTCAATGTGTTAACCCTTTGAGGGTTATGCACGCCTACACTCGGGGATACGTTTATATGTAATGTTTTTTTTTTCTTTTGAAGATAAAACTGACAATTTTATAATTTTACTGTTTCGCTGTACTTTATTGGAATCTAAGTGAAAAATTTAAAGTTGATCACAATCAGTTTTAAAGTATATAGTTTATCAAGTTAGTCTTTCAATCGTGAGATTATCCGAGCCAACCCCGAAACATTCCAAACGGTAGGCTATCGGGGGCTAAAATACAAATGTACACACTAGAGACCTGCAATATCAGCGTTTTTCTTCTTTTCGCTGCAAGCTGAACTCTAACATATTGTATGCTAGTTTGTCTTCTGTCATTGGACGACATCTCATATAGTATGTTTCATGGTCGCGGTGAGCCAATAGTAAAATCTGGACGGAAGAGCAACCAATCCACAGCGAAGCAGTCACACAGGTAAAGGCTGTTCACAATAAATTGAGCACTTTTGTACTCAACCTTAGAAAAAAGTTACTGCTTCTACCTGCATACATTTCAACGGGCGTAATGGGTGACAAATTTGCCCAGTAATGTTGGTAACGATGGAGGAAAAGTAGTTCGATATCTTAACGTCGAATGAAAAGTGCCAGGTAACCATTTGTGATAACTCAAGTTATTTCTTTCGCTTATTGTTTTTTTTTTTATCGAAGTGTAAAAATGAATAAATTTGTGACATATTTACTTCACTAATGATTTCACAGTTTTACTTGACCGACGCGTAAATAAAGTGATGCCCGTGTCAATGATAATTTTACGTAAGGCGGAAGGATACGCAATGTGCATACAAGCAGATCTTAAGCAGGGATTTCAGAAGTACTCATTTTACCGTGAACAAACTATAAACGATGCCATATTGTTGCCAGTAACCAATGAAATCGGGAATTGCGCTCAAGTAGGTATAGCGCTGGGAAGCGTAGCATATTCGTAAATAATAACGCAAATTTTGCAAGTCTCTAGTACACAGTTTATAAACTTGCCCTTTTAACAGAAGTCGTTACCACGTATCAACATATAAGTGTATTTCAACTAGTGACGCCTGGAATCTCCGCTACAGGAAGTGGTAGCGGGAACTGCTTCTAGGCAGAGTCGGTGCATAGACTAAAGTTGAGGTAGACCGCTTGTTCGTCTTCTGCGCATGTACCCGACATTGACCTACCCCCAACCCTACACAACTGTCAAAATCGCATGGTCGACAGTGAGGAACGTGTTTGTTTACTTCTTCACTTTTAGATGGCATGCACTATTATATTAATAAAACTACTTTTACCAGTTTGAATGTAAAGGCTGTTCACGATAAAGTGAGAACTTTTGAAATCAACCTTATGAAAAAGTCTCTGCTTTTACCTGCATATACTGTAACGGGCGCACTGAGTGACATGCGTCCAGTAAAGTTGGTAATGGTGGAAGGGAAAGTAGTACCATATCTTAACGTCGAATAAAAAGTCTTAGGTAACAATATGTGACAACTTAAATTATTTCTCTCGCTTTCTGTTGTTTTTTTTTCTTTTTTTTTTAATGCGTCAAAGTGTAAAAATTAGAAGATTTTTAAAATATTTACTTTTCTAATAATTTCACAGTTTCACTTGACCGACGCATGAAGAAAGCGACGAGGCCCGTGGCAATATTAATTCTACATAAGGCGGAAGAACACACAACTTGCATACAAGTAGATCTTAAGCAGGACTTTCAAAAGTGCTCATTTTACCGTGAACTGCCCATAGTCAAAAAGCATTACAAATTAATTAAAGAAAGTATGGAAAACTTCTCAAAAGCAGTTGTACAGTAAACAGTGCCCTAACCTCAAACCCAATCCACGCCGATTTTGTTAGTCGTGGATTTAGATAAGCAGTTCAATATTGGGACACGGAGATTGGTTGTGCGCAGCCAGCGAGGTCGGTCTACATCTTTAGTTTATGAGTTGGTGTATACAGGCCTCGGAAGTCGTGGCGGGTCTATAGCGTGATCAGAGACTTGGGAGGCGGGGCGGCAACTGACGTCTAGTCGAACATATGGCGTTCTCCTGTCGGCCGACAATGGAATGGCCGGCGGGTGGCAGGTTTTATTTTACAATTTTTTTGGTAGTACCTTCGCTCTCAGCCGCTCGTTCGCCGGGATGCCGCCAGGGGCGCTGGCTGCGCCCGCCACAGTTAAGTGGCACCGGCGTCTAGGTCCATATAACACTCTCGCTCCTCGGAGACGTAAATGCAACACGCGCAGAGAAACCCAATATCACGAATACAGACCATTCTTTGGAAACTATTTGCCCAGATTATTTTTGCAGCATGTTCCTGTGGAATCTGTAAAGATGACGTTTGTAAACAAAACTGTCTAGCGATAAATTTATGTTGCTGGAATACACTAATTTTTATTTAAAAAGGCATAAATCTGTATATTCACATTACCGCACCTTACACTTGTAAATATATAGGATTTGCTCTCTTTGAAAACACGGAAGATAAAAAAACATCTCTGTTTGTATAGGCATGAAGATTTACTAAGCTGTGAACATTGTGTCAATCCCCATTTCTGGGAATTTAATTTCAAGGACTGTTAACTCTGACCCGATAACTGACCTGAAATTGTCGCATTCTTTGTATACTTTTTTTCCGGAAAATATTGGTAGCTTTCGTTCATACACAAAAACACACCACATAATATGTTGTTGTTGACTACAGTTGGTACAGAAACTCAGTCTATATTTTAGTTTCGTAGGTTATTGATAACTTCTATGTCAAATTTTAACCACATTTAAAACCTGCAACCTTTTTCTTTTTGGTAGTACCTCTTGAAAATGTTTTCTCAACTAGTTTCAAATTTTTTTTCTTCATCAAAATCTATAAAAATTACATGTGTACTAAAGTATTTAGCGTGCTGTTCTCAATAAATTCTATAAACAGTTACCTATTCCGATAGTTAGTCCGACGCATATATAAAATTATGAGGCCCGAGGCAATGTTAATTTTACATAAGACGGAAGATTACACAACGTGCATGCAAGTAGATCTTATGCAGGGCTTTGAAAGCCCTGCTCATTTTACCGTGAACAGTCTATACTTTAGGGATTACATAAGAAACTTGAATTTTTTTTTTACAAATGATATGCATGTTATTTTAACTTTGACTCATGTGTCGTATAATACTTTTACCAAATTATCAACATTATCTTGTTCGCTAAAAGAAAGTTTCCCCAAACCCTCAGCATTTTTTTTTTTAATTCGCTTCTGTAGCGGTAGTCACGACACCCCGACGAACCCGACACGACAACCCCGACACGACGAAATCTGAGTAGCAGACAACGAAAAGCAAGGTCACTGTGACGTCAGTCCGACAAAATAGCAGCGCCGACAGCCCGAAAAAAAGTAGATTTTATTTCTACTTTGCATCGTGTCGAGTTCGCCGGGGCGCGCAAAAAAAAATGTAAATACATTAGAAAACAACATTTCGTGCCAATTGCCCTACTGTAGTAAATAATAAACCAACTTGCCGCCAAATAACATTCATGTTTGTTTCTAAATACTTTTATCTCTCGTATAAATTCAAATTTTGTCAAAAGCTAAATAATCGTTCATTTTAACACGGGTTTTAAAAAGTAAATATTGGATACTATACGTATAACTTGGCGTTTTAGAATTTCCCAACTGTCAACTAACACACTAGTCGGGTACATTTCGTCGGGGTATTGTGAACACTGAATGGCATTTAAGATGAAATTCCGTCGAACGTCATGCTGGTATGTAACTTCTGGTTCGTCGGGCTATTGTGACTCCAGCTTAAAGGCCCTTAAACAGTTGAAAACTTTAACATTTGACTTTACCATTTGACGTTACGTTTGCTTTCCGACATGTTGTTTCTTATGGAGCTTGACACAATGGAACTGTCAAAGGTTAAGTCAAGCAGTCGTGACTACGATTTCGAAAAGTTGAAATTTTAAAGTCAAAGCTAAGCAGCCATTTTACCAAGAATTTAATATAGGTTAAGTGGAAAGTGCGTTATTTTATTGTAGGGCGATTTTAACCTCGGTATATTAAACAAATTTCGTCTTAAATTAATTAAAAGGCAAACAAATATAATGTGAAGAGGAAATGTATGAATTAACATATTTTAATAAAGTAAAGAAATTAGTTTTTGTTTTGAAATAAACTATTTAATATAAAATTGAAGCCTATTTAAAAAAAAAAAAAAAACAAGTACGTATAATGCTTTACTGGAAAATATCATAATTATTTACATTACAAGATACACATATTAACAAAGCTCACAGAACCGATATTCAATTGTCTGAACTCTGACTTTACAATTCTATTGTGTATTGGTGGTTTCGTCAGAGGTAAGGAAATGTAAAGTCAAATGCTAAAGTTTTCTATTGTGTTAGAAGCTTAAAAGTGGGTTTACGATTAAATACTGAAGAATTGAGAATTGTACTTAATGACTCGATAAGCACATGGGAAATGACTATAAGTAGATTTTCTGTTTATGATTGAATTAGCAACTGTTAAGTCTAGCCAATCAGAATCGTAGGAGACGTAAGCAACCGAAATAACCCTCGAAAAATGGACAATTTACATATCTTTAATTATTTCTGATTATTGCTTGTGTAATCGTTTAAAAAACTCGTGAAATCGTATAGGAGGGGAAGCCGATGCCAACATTAGGCATTCACATAAATAAATATGAAAAGTTTAATTAAAGCGAATTCAATAACCTTTTCCACGAAAGAAAACATAACTATGAACTATTATTTAAATAATTACGTTCATACGATCTCACAATACGACAAAACATAAATACAAGTTGCAAATACAGTTCCCCGTCAACAACTGTCGCTGTGCTCTGATTGGCTACTTCGTCTTGACTTGTACTTAAGATATAAAATATAACGATCTCTTAAGTCACGCCAAAAACGCACTCAAGACCCGCACACGACAGTCATAAACTAATATCCTTGAACACATTGATTCATATCTTAAGCACGCGGTACACTTATTCTGTTAAAGCTTCTTACACAATAGAAAAATTTAGCATTTGACTTTACGTTTCCTTTCCTCTGACGAAACCACCAATACACAATGCAATATTGTGAAATGAGAGTTCAGACAATTGAACATCGGCTCTGCAAGCTTCGTAAAAAAAGTGTATCTTGTTATGTAAATAATTATATTATCCAGGAATGCATTTTACGTACATTTTAAAAAAATAGGTTAAAAATTTACATTAAAAATGTATTTCAAAACAAAAAAATCCATTTGTTTACTTTATTAAAATATGTCAATTCATATATTTCCTCTTCACATTATATTCGTTTGTCATTTATTTAAATTAAGGTGGGCTTTGTTTAATATACCTATATTAAAATCGCCCTACAATAAAATAACGCACTTTCCACATAACCTCTGTTAGATTCTCGGCAAAATGGCTGCTTGACTTTGACTTTACATTTCAACTTTTCGAAATTGTAGTCAAGAGTGCTTGCTTGACTTTACCTTTGACAGTTCCGTTGTGTCAAGCTCCATAAGAAACAGCATGTCGGAGAGCAAACGTAAGTTAAATGTTAAAGTTTTCAATTGTTTAAGGGCCTTAAGTCAATCGTAAACCCACCTTAAAACGGTAGATTTGTTGGGCGAGAGCCCGGACGTAAACAATGGCGGCGGGTGCGGCGACCAGGTGGCGCATGCGCGGCGCGGCTCACGACGAGAGCCGAGCGCGCACGAAGTTAGCCGAGGAGCGGAGGGAGCCATGGCCGGCTAGACGCTCGTGAACCCTGGCGGACGGTTAAATGTTCGGGAGTCGGTCGGTGGACGGACTGCGCTCGCGCGAGGAGACACCAGCAGCAGGGGCCTCCCCCCAATGTTTACAGCTGTCGGGTCGCGTGTGTTTGTTTTCGCGCGCGTGCGGCGTCGTTTCTCGTCGTTCTCGCGTGGGCCGCCGCCATGCACTACTACCAGCAAGGATACGCCAAAACATACTCAGGTAAAGAGACCACGAACACCTTGGTTCCCCGGTTTGATTTCGGCCTTCGCTCAGAGCAAGACGGATTACTATATGCCATTCACGATAAAGTGAGCACTTTTTAAGGCCCTTTCAAAGTGCATTAACCACTAATAAATATGGTTTATTGGAGTCTTGGACGTTAACTTTTTGAAGAGGTGAAATGTACACCCCGTGTTTATTTCTCACATGGCAATGTTTACATTAAAAAGTAGCGAAATGATAGAAATGAGCTAAATGGAAAAATTTACCAGGGCCTTAAAAAGTGCTCACTTTACCATGAATAGCCTATAAGGATATATTTCTCATATTTTTTTTTTTGGGATTCGGTTATCTGAGAGGGGTTTCGAAAAATACCAACATAAAGCAATTGTTGGTTGTCAAATCATTATAGTTTTCAAAAAATAGCACTCAAATTTCGACACAAGAGTGCTATAGGCAGGTTCAAAAGTTTAAGTACAGTCTAAGCGCGGCATACTGCATTTGTGTTACAAGCTACGAAAGGAACAAAAACAGCATTTGCTCTACAGGTTAGGGTTTAAACTATTTATTAAATGAATGTTAACAGTTTTGCTTGAATGAACAAAAATATATTTACGGCAAGTCTGACTCCTATTTTCAACAGCATTCAGAGTGCCAATACTCAATCAGTATGTTCTGCACACCATACAGATGGCATTAAATGCAATTTGATTGGAAAAACATATCTAGGATCAAAGCCTAGTATGCTGCAGAATTCGGGGAATTGAGACATTTGAGTGTTATATTTTGAAAACTATAATGATTTCACAACCAATAACTGCATTGAGGAGGCACTTTTCGAAAACTCTTCCAGATAACCAAATTAAAAAATAATGTAATATGACCTTAATAAGCCCCGTCTACAATTGCGTTGACACTACAATAACGCGTTACAATAAGTCATGAATCCGTGAATCGCACACGCTCCTGTTAAAACCGACGTTAACCGTTGCCATGACGCTAAACGCAAAACGCAACGCGTTAGAAGATGGCCAACTTTCAAGTCTTACTTTGCGTTTTTAAGCCAGCCAATCAGAATTCAAGACGTCACAAACACGTGAAAACGAATGTTACAGACGATTGGCAACAGATATCACCACTATCGCCGTACGAATTTAATTTGTTAGTGTTGTACGAAACCAATATACAAATAAAGCAAAATGCATTAAAAAATAATTGAGGGTAATTATAAAGTTTGTTGAATCTCTTGTTTTACAAAACGTTCTTTTTAGTATATATATATATATATATGTGAGTATATATATATATACTCTCTCACACACACACACACCCTTATAATCTTTTTATTTTTATTCCTTTTAATGACGATTGTAGACACGCCAGTTTTCTTATGACGACGTTTAGCGTTTGACGTTTTGCGTCAACGCGATTCTAGACGGGCCTTTTGGCTATTCACGGTGAAGTGAGCACTTCTGAAAGCGAGTGTGGTGGAATATATGCACTGTGTTTATTACTTACATGTCAATATCTATTTAAAAAGAAAGCTGAAAGGTAAAGGTAACTAGGGCGGCAAAGGTGCTCACTTTACCTTAAACAGACAATAAGAGTAGATATTACAAGTGTTTCTGTCGGAGGGGGAAAAATGGGGGGGGGGGGGGGGGGAGAGAGAGATTTTAAGTGCCTTAGGGAACCATGTCGGAATTCACCTGGAGTGATTTCGGAAGCCCTGGAAATTCCCCAGCGTTTTATTGCAGAAATCCAGGGCCTTGTGGGCCTAAAATAGTATTTAAAATATATATTTAACTAAATAAATAGCTATTCTATGTGTTGCGACAAAATACGTACGGCTTCTCGTGCCACGGAAATCCATTTCTTCGTATCTCCGGATGAAAATACGAATAATAATTAATGAGCAAGGGAACAAATTTAAATGAGGTTGATAACGGTGCTTTAACATTCAATGGACCTGCATGCCGACCTCATACCCCACGAACCTCCAGGTGTTACTGTCATTACAGATTGAGCTTAGCATCGATAAATTACACTGTGGGATGAGACTATACGCCAGTGTTATATATATATATATATACATACATATATATATTACATTTGGGGGGATGTGTGGGAGGGGGCCATATTATCTAGACGAGATGAGTCGCGAATATAATTAAACTGTCTCCATTTACAAACCTTCCCAGCAGAAGCTAATCCCTTCCACCCACATAAAGCTACTGTAGATATTCGTGCATGTTTCAGCCTTCCGTAGCGTCGGCCAGTGATGTTTTCTTTAGTGCAATGATTACTTTGTTGTTGGATGAATGCACGAGTTAAGTCGGGCTAATCGTTGTGGAAACACTAGATTAGGGTCTAAGAAAGTTTCCGGGTTGCGTGTGGTGATTGAGGGTTTTTTTTTTTTTTTTGTTTGTTTCGGCCAGCAATGTCCAGTAAAAACGATTTTTGTCTTCCGTGCATGTAACATCGATTTTTCCATCGCTAGCAAAACTGCCAAACTCGCGTGGTCTAGTGTATTGTATAGGTCTTATATTAACGGACCCCCCCCCCCAAGGTATTATGCCTGAGGGCTTATCAAGGGACGGCTTACAAACTAACTTATGACCTAACTTAAACTAACACCAATGCCTTACCTGGGATTCGAACCCAGGATCTCCCGCGGCTAGATCAGGGTCGGGCATAGTTTATAGTTTATGACGCCATTCAAAAATTCGTTCTACAATCGCCGTGGCATTCACGTATGAAAATAACAGTAGCAATTCAACGTGAGTATGAACAAATTGCTGTATACAACTGTATAGGCTATTCACGGTAAACTGAGCACTTTTGAAAGCCCTCTCATTTGGAATAACAGTCAATAAATATATTTTATTGCAACCTCAGACGTTAACTTCTGAGTTTCGTGGAATATACACACTGTGTTTATTACTTACATAACTTATTTTTAAAAAGTGGTTTAAGGATAAACAATGGCTGGAAGGAAAAGTGACTTATGGGGCTTCAAAAGTGCTCACTTTACCGTGAACAGCCTCTAGTAAGAGAACTCTTATACGATCAATCAGAAGTGAGCATTAAAAAAAATAGGTTTCACATGGATCGCGGATATTTACGAACAGTGTATTGGCCAACCTGATGTAGAATAGGTGTTTTTATTTTCGTTTACTTGCACGAGGAAATAGAAAATATTTGCAGGAACTTATATAGTGTTAACATTATACGTACACACAAGTATAGGCTATTCATGGTAAAGTGAGCACTTTTTAAGGCCCTGCTAAATTGTTCCCTTCAATTATTTTCTACCTTTCCGCCACTTTTTATTGTAAACATTGCAATATGACTAATAAACACTCTGTATACATTTCATCGCTCTCAAAAGTTAACGTCTGAGACTGCAATAAAATATATTTATTAAAGGTTAGCTATTGCTAGAGACCGGGAAAATTCGCGAGTCCAATAACCTGCAGGCTAGACTATACAGGCTTGTGTACAGATATGCCGATGTCAACTGCACATTGGTTGTCTGGTGTCACAGTGGAAAGCGACGATTGGGCCAGCGTTCTCCAGGAGGTGTAAACACCGTGCGGATCAATGGTTAAAGTTATATAAACACACGTGTTTTGAATCCTAGCGTGTCCCAAAATGAATCAGCGAATTCTTCAGATCTCTAACTATAATGTACAGAAGTACACGCCTGCCTGGTTGAGCTGCGTTGCAGTGTGTTTGAAGTACACGCTTTCCTACCAAACTGGTAAAAAGGTGCGTGCTATGTGCCGACATTTTGAAAGTGCTGGATCTCAAATATTCGCGTCAGATACATACTAAACTGCTCAAGGATTCTGCACTGATACTTTCTACAGACTTTCCACCGATAGGCGGTTAGCCTGCTCGCCTCCCACCAAGATCAACCGGGTTCAATCCCCGGCCGGGTCACTCCTGGATTCTCGCAAGTGGGAATCGCGCCGGACGATGCCGCTGGTCGGCGGGTTTTCTCAATTCCCCCCCCCCCCCCCGGCGCTGCTTCATGTTCCCCTCACTTCACCCTCATCGGCTCCACTCCAACTACGGGAACAAAACGAACTGTTGACACGAAAAGTGTTCATTAAACGGATTTTGTAGTACATCCCCGATCCCCGGTTGTGTAAACGAACATTTGTTGGCGAGTTGCATATAGGCTGTTCGCGGTAAAATTAACACTTTTTAAGGCCCTTCCAAAAAGGCAATAGCTAGAGGCCTGAAGAATTCGCGGATACATTTTGGGACAAGCTAGAATTCGAAACAAGTGTGTTTACATAACTTGAGCGATTTGTTCAGACGGTGTTTGACACATCCTATAGCACGCTGGCCCAATCGTCGTCTTCCGCTGTGACACCAGACAACCAATGTGCAGTTGATATCGGCATATTTGCACACAAGTCTTTAGAGTCTAGCCTGCAGGTCATTGAACTCGCGAATTTACCAGTTATCTACCTAGGGTAGCCTATTCGCGGTTTCTTTGCACCTTTTGAATCAAATCAAACTTTTGAAAATGAATGACTTGTTTAGTTGTTTCCTAAATATGTCCCGTATCACAAACGTTTTATACTGGTGTTAACCT
This sequence comes from Dryococelus australis, assembly GCA_029891345.1. Lineage (NCBI taxonomy): Eukaryota > Metazoa > Arthropoda > Insecta > Phasmatodea > Phasmatidae > Dryococelus > Dryococelus australis. The sequence continues at coordinate 26,467,174 of CM057008.1, read as the reverse complement.
AGACATACCTTATTTTTGGTTAAATTAAAATTTTAATTATATTTTATGTATAAATAACATTATTTCATTTATAATTAACTAGCGACCCAGCCCGGCCTCGCTCGGGTGCGATCTACTAATATGGCGTTGTTTAGGTTTACAACAAGTATACACACTAAATGTTGAAGGTAACCAGCATAGGATTATTACTAGTTTGTTCACAAAATTTTCTTAAGTGAACCCCTATTTTTTAATCAAATTTTAAAATACTAAACTGGTTACCTTGAAAGATAAAGATGTGCTGTCATGGACTTTTTTGTAGACTTTCTGAGATCTACAATTCTGTAATACATTAATTTGGCGTAACTCTTGTGGTTTAGTCACTGTAAGCCATATAAGCGCCCGAAAAGCGGTTTTTTTTCGGCTTTATTATAAAACGTCGAGATTTCTCTACTATCCTTATATTAAATACTACTGTATTATATACCTAAACCGTCCTCAATAAATTTTCTAAATGATGATGAAAACCGCATCAAAATCCATCAAGTAGTTTAGACGTCTTAGCCGAATACACAGACCAGGCGACTTAGTTTTATACTATGCATAGATAGGAATAAAAACAAAAATGAAATAGTTGTGTTGGTAATACCCAGAGAGGAATAGTTCTCATGCAACATTTTATTATAACTGAGTGCGCACGAATGCGGTGCGATGCCAGTTTGGTGTGATTTTCTAGACTTATCTAAGTTTTGTTTGTGGCGGAGGAATATCCTGCGAGTAGAGCTTTAGCAGGGCTTCAGAAAAATGGACCATACCTTCAACCCGCGGCAAACCGCACATTTCTTGTATCTCGCAGTTTGTGTTGGCGGCGCCCTGGATATCTTCCTTTCAGCGACTGTCAATTCTGATGACAGTCCTGCCGAGTTGATGTGAATTTTTTATGGCAGTTGCGGAAGTCGATTTATATCGTCTGCCGTTTTGTGCACGTAAACTGACGTGGGTTTGACGTCAATATTTTAACTGAACTCTTGTGAGTTCGACTTGTTCCGAGCAAAATTTCTAGCAGGTAGCAGTAACCTTTCGTTCGTGCTGCTGTACACTCTAAAAAAAAAAAAATCCATGCCTAGTTTTCTGTACGACTAAGAAAACCATTTATTTGATGCTGTTTTGTTTACAGCAACACAATGTTTATGTGATTCAAATATAAGTTTACGGAAACATAAGTTTCCTGCTAATAAATATTTTCTTTACACTTTTATGTTTTATGGCGATATTGCCATTATTTAGAGCAAAGAAATGAACGTTCTTTGAGCTGTAAAGAAATATTACTTTGTACCAAAGGTTTTATGTCGTGCATTGCAGTTTTCTGTACACACGTGATGTCATAACGCAAACGTTCATAAAACAACAAGTGTATTTAGAGCTAGTGATCTTGTACAGATTAGACTTTAATACTGTAAGCACCCAACAGCAGTTTGTCTATTGCCATTGGTTGCTGTCTGCTTGAGGAGGCGTTTTCATATCTGACTTGGGTCACTCAGGATTCGGCAACATCGGCACGGCTCGTACGTGATTCGTGTGCAGACAGTTTAACACTTGTCAAAAAGTAATTCAGCCAGTCAGGATGGGTTACCCAAAACCTACAGTGTTTTGAAATGTAACTTGTCTTGAAATATTTTCGCGAGATTTCACTACCCCTAAGTACATTCTGTAGTTAATAAACTGTTCTTCACGAGAGGTGGCATTGTATTCTTGCTCATGTCACTGCCTGAGATAACAAGCCCATCAAAAGTAACGTGAGCGCTGAAAGACAAGGTGGTCGTGTGGTGCATGGCGTTAGGTCAGAGACACAAGGCTCGTGGGTTCGAATCTCGAAGCCGCACTAGATTTTTTTGTATCATTTTGAATTATTTGTCACTTCTCTCTTATTTACAAATTCCGTTTGTCATAGCGCAAATTTCCTTATAGAGTAACTTACATTACCACAAAATCGTCTGCTAAAGAACTGTAAAAGCAATACAAGGTTATCAACGACGTTTCTATATATATCAAACAAAAATTATGTTTATGGCAAGGCTACTTAGCAGTGGATCATATTTAAACAAAATTTTTCTTTGCGGCAACAAATTATGTGTTGCAGCGAAGAAAGCGTTTTTACAGTGCAGTGAGTATATTCCCGGTTGACATTTGTGATTCTTCGCAGTGATCTATATAGACGGCAGCCACCTGAAGCATTATTTTTAAGTAATATTTCCTGCTGAACGATTTTGGAAGCTAAGTCTGTATCGGCGAGACTCCGCCCATAGTTTGGCCACAAGGCACGAACGGTGAATTTGTGTCCAGTTCGAGTAATTCAGTGCCCTGAATTCATGGGAAGGCCAATAGGGATATAGATGATGATCTTGGAGTTATTCGAATCGTTCACTCTGAAGTTGGCAGAAATAAAAATGAAAACAGAAAAACGTAGGTAGTATTTTCACGGAATTATTACGCTTTCTGGATAAAACCTTTAAAAATCATTCCACATATCAAACGTTTTGTTGTTTTCTAAATAAATCAATTATCATAAGTGCTTGATACTTCCGTTGATATTAACACATTTTTTTCTTGTGAAATGAAACTTTCACCTTTATTTTTTTCATAAATTGTGATATAAATATTACAATACGTATTTCGTAGTCAAAAAAAAAAACAGAAAATGAGTATGTTATGCTGCTAATAACTAGCAAGACATAGTTCTTATGTAAAGTATTATTTAATTGATTTTTCGCATTATTTTTTAAGTAGACGTTTTTACTGTCATATTTAGGCTTTCCAGGAATGCATGGTTGGAAACGCATTTTATTTTTATGCATAAAAATATATATTTTTTTATTGTCTGTCTGGTGCGTGATCTACTAGCTTCTTTATTTTTATTTTCCTCGCTGCGGAAGGATACGTAGCGAGTGGTCCGATAGTATGGAACTTTAGCTGGGCCTCCGAAAAGTTAGAAGTAATCACAGTCTCCAATATCTATTTACGGTTTCGTCACACTTTTTGAACCAAACCTTTGAACAATCACTCTATTTATGTTGTGTTAGGTTGTTTCATATATCTGTCATGTATTACAAGTGTACTATACTTGCGTTTACATAAAAGTACCACACTTCTAGTTAAATTGAACTCTTACGTATATTTTATCTACAAATTATCATATTTCGTTTATAGTTAACATGAATAAAAACAGGGAGAAATTAGGTATGTTGGTAACACCTAGTGAGAATATTATTAAAGGCTGTTCATGGTAAAATGAGCACTTGTGAAGCCCTGCTTAAGATTTACCTGTATGCACGTTGTGTATTCTTCCGCCTTATATAAATTTTACATTGTCATGGGCCTCATAACTTTATTCATACATCAGTCAAGTGAAAGTGTGAAGTTGTTAAAAAACAAAATAATTTACATATCTGCACATTTTTACAATTAGACGCATCAAAAAACAGAAAGCGAAAGAAAAAATTTAAGTTATCACAAATTGGTACCTAACCTTTTTTATTCGACGTTAAGATACGGAACTACTTTCCCTCCACCGTTACCAACTTTACTGGGCGCATGTCACTCAGTGCGCTACTTAAAATATATGCAGGCAGGGGAAGTGGCTTCTTTCTAAGGTTGATTTCCAAAGTGCTCACTTTATCGTGAACAGCCTTTACACTGAGTGCTCACAAATGCGGCTCAGTGTTCCTTTGGTGTAATTTTCTAGACTTGTTTAAGCTTTGTTTGCGTGAAGTGGAGGAATATCCTCAAAGTAGACCTTTAGCAGGCGTACTGAAAAGTTGGAAATAATTGTGAACGGGCTACATACACATGCAGACTATCTACCCGCCCAAGACTAGCCGACTTATGCCCGGTTACACCAACATCTTCCTCGATCCGAGATCGAACGATTCAAGTTTCGAACCAGGATCCAGTTTGATCTCGGTTCCAGTGTATAAGTGTTGGGCCAACGAAATTTCATGATTTTGGATCTCCGATTCGTCGATCTTGGTTCCAGAGTGAGAAATCGAGATTAACTAGGAGATAGATTTTGCCTTGCTATTGGTTCGTAATATATGACGTCATGGAAGTAGGCGTATTTTTCGCTATAGATAGAACTAGATGTGCGATGTTTTATCTGTTTTAAGTGAATCATCGTTGTACGAATTTTACTGAATAATACTCAAGTGCATATAATGTTGCTTTAATTTCCCAAGAAAACAATCAAACGTAGTTCTATCTGTTGGCGTATTTTAAAACTTCATTTATCGACGTTGGCTGCTGATCTCGGATCGAGATTTCGAACCGGCAATTTCGGCGGTTCGAAATGAACTTCACCTCGATCTCCAGTCCAGCTCTGAACTCGAACGATGCAACAGTTTTCCGTGTCGATCTTAGATACGATCTCGGATCGAGTTTCGAACCACGATGGTGCAACCGGGCATTAGCAGTTGCAGGGGAAGTGTGAGTGCTTCCTGAAGTGGTCTCGGAGAGACGTTGGGCGGAGCCGTGGAGTACGTCGAGGGCAGACGCGAGCGGAGAGCAGAACAAACAAAGTGTTCCTAGCAGTCGGACAGGGAGAAAAAAACAAGAGGATACCAAAAGTTGGGTAGAGTCGTGTAGCATACAGCTGGGATCCACCTATCGGGGCCTCCTAACGGTATTGGTGTGTTTGCTATTGTAAAGTTTGAACATTTAAGAATTATACTTAACGACTTGATAAGCACACGGAAAATGAATAATAAGAAATTTTGCAGTTTATGGTTGAATTAGCAACTGTTAAGTCTAGTCAATTAAATTCGTAGGAGATGTAAGCAACCGAAATAACCTGGAAAAATGAACAGTTTACATACATTTAATTATCTGTGATTACTGCTTGTTTAATAGTCTTAAAAAAAAAAAAAAAAAAACTCGTGAAATCTTATAAAAGGGGAAGCCAATGCCAACATTAGGCATTTACATCAATAAATCTGAAAAGGTTAATTAAAGAGAATTCAATAATCTCTTCCACGAAAGAAAACATGATAATGAACAATTCTTTAAATTAAGAGTCTACTGTCTCTCTATTAAAATAATTACTTTCATACGATTTCACAATACGACATAACCTAAATACAAGTTGTAAATACAGTTTCCCGCCAACAACATCTGCCGCTGTGCTCTGATTGGCTACTTCGTCTTGACTTGGACTTAAGATATAAAATATAACGATCTCTTAAGTCAACGTCAAGAACGCACGCAACCCGTCAAGACCCGCACACGACAGTCATAAACAAATACCCGTGAATACATTGAATCATATCTTAAGCACACTGCGAACTTATTCTGTTAAATCAATCGTAAACCCACCTTTAATGTGTTGATTTAGTCAACTGGCAGTACATTCTTTTGCGAGTTTTGAAATGGTTACATAGTCGAACACTAGGATAAAGTCTGGAACATTCTTTGTCGTAGTTTATTAAAACCACTGGATAGAGAAATTTTTCGGTCATGGCTTTAATCTTCGTGTAAACCCGTTACTCTAACTGCTCGCGGTGAAGTGAGCACTTTTAAAATTAACCTTAGAAAAAAATGTACTGTTCCTATAAGCTGTTCACGGTAAAGTGAGCACTTTTGAGGCACTAATTTACTTTTTCCTTTTAGCCATTTTTTTTTTATCCTTTGCACACATTTTTAAAATAAATATTGCCATGTAAGTAATAAACGCAGTGTATGTAATCCATCATAATCGGAAGTTAAAGCCTAAAGCTAAAATAAAATGTATTTGATTATTATTCGAAATTTGAGGGCTTTCAAAAGTGCTCACTTTACCGTGAATAGCCTATACCTGTGTGTGTGTGTGTGTGTATATATATATATATATATATATATATATATATATATATATATATATATATATATATATATATATATATATATATATATATATATATAAACGGGTACAGGGACTGGCATGCGTCCAGTAAAGTTGGCAACGATGAAGCGAAAGTAAGTGCATATCTTGAAGGTTGAATTGAATTAATAGGTTACGTAAATATTTCTGAATACTAAGATCATTTATATGGTTGCTCTCCGTCTTTTTCAATGCATACAAGAGTAAGAATTAGAAGCTTTCTAAAATATATATATATATATTTTTTTTTTTTCAAATAATTTCATTGTTTCTGACTGGCCCGTGAATAAAGCGGCGAGGCCCCCCTTGGCGCATTGTTAATGCCACATACGATGGAATAATACACAATGCGCGTAGGTTTTCAAATGGCCTCAGTTTACCGTGGACAGCCCCTTACCAATGCCCAAGTTTATTGGACTTGTGACACTCGAAACAGCCGTTTATGAAGTTGCCGAAATTAGTTGACCATATTTGGCAAGGCAAGCTCGGCGCTGGTGGTGTAATGAGTTGGGTTCCGTTACTGAGCTGTCAAAAAAAGAAATTGAGCCGAAGACAAATCACGCCATATTTCAGTAGACTATAAATTTCACTTAGTGTTTTGTTAATTGAAAATAAGCAGCGAGACGAAGGGCATTGCAGGTTTATGTTTCTAATAAATTTTTGAGCACTTGGGAAATTCGTATGAAACAGCTGCCCGGTCATTTTGAGGAAGATGCGTTGTGTAGAACATACGGTAAAGGCGGATTGACCTGTAAAACCATTATTAAAACTTTATTTATATGGTTGCCACAGCCTCTCTACCTCCTCCTCCCTGCTGCGTGTTGGGAATACTGAAATAGTTCTAAGAAACTACAATTAAACTACAAAGTGCACCTTATTATGCCAAAAATAAAATGCAGGTTGTGCACGATAAAGTGAGCACTTTTGAAATCAACCTTAGAAAAAAGTCACTACTCTTATCTGTACGTATTTTAATGGGCGCACTGAGTGGCATTCGCCTAGCAAAGTTGGTAACTATGGTTAAAAAGTAGTCCCATATCTTAACGTCGAATAAAAAGTGCTAGGTAACCATTTGTAATAACTTAAATGAATTATTTCGCTTTATCTTTTTTAATGCATCGAAGTGTAAAAATGAGCAAATTTGTAAAATATGCCCTTTTCTAATAATTGGACACTTTCACTTGACCGACGCATGAATAAAGTGACGGGGCCCATTGCAATGTAAATTTTACATAAGGCGGAAGGTTACACAACGTGCATACGAGTATATCTTAAGCAGGGCTTTCAAAAGTTCTCATTTTAACGTGAAAAGCCTATGCAACATTTAACATCTCCAGCAAATAGTTTGCTCTGCGCATAGCCTAATTGCAACGGAATAAAGGTGCACATAGCTTTGTTATGTCCACCGACGAGACATAATATACGTCTCAGTCGGCGCAGGTCAGAACAGAAAAACACACACATGACCATAGTCATGTTTGAGCCGCCAGTTGGAGTTAACCACAGGTAGTTCTTTCTTGCTTTGTTTTCTGAGCAGATGAATTGCCTAAGGCTCGGCTCCACATTTGCTACGCAGGGATCCTTCATTTTCGTGTCCAAAATATAGCTTCAGAAATGTCGTTGGAAATGTTTGATTATTGAAATTTTAAAAATTTGCTAGTTTAATACTTTTATAAACGCTGCTCACCATAAAGTGAGCACTTTAGAAATGAACCTTAGGAAAAAAATTCACTGCCCCTGCATGCATATATTGGAATGGGCGCACTGAGTGACATTCGCCTAGCAAAGTTGGTAACGATGGATGGAATGTCTTAACGTCGAATAAATGGCGTTAGGTAACCATTTGTGATAACTTAAAATTATTTCTTTCACTGTCTGTTTTTTTTTTAAATTCATCGAAGTGTAAAAATGAGCAGATTTGGTAAGTGTTTACTTTCTTAATAATTTTACTGTTTCATTTGACCGACGCGTGAATAAAGTGATGAGGCACATAGCAGTGTTAATTTTACATAAGGCGGAGGAATACACAACGTGTATACAAGTAGATGTTAAACAGGTCTTACAAAGTGCTCATTTTACCGTGCACAGCCTTTCTCTAGTTTTCAGTGTAGGTTTATTTCGTAATTGCAAAAACGCAGGAACTTATTGATAAAATACGTTCCCGACTTTTTACAACAAGCAGATAACACGATTAAAACTACGCACGAAAATATTAAAACATCTTGCAAAATGTAGATTTCCTATAATCGTACATTGTCAGTAATTACTATGAATCCGAAATTACGACGCACAAACGAATAATTTTTTTCAGAAGTAGTGAAAGCCTGCCTTAAGCCATTCAAACCCATTGTATAATCCATTCTCGTTCACTTCACACTTTTCGGAAGCCCTGCTAAAGTTCTACTTCCCGGATATTCCTCCGCCTCGTGCAAACAAAGCTTAACCAAGCATAGAAAATTACGCCGAAAGAAAACGCAACGGATCATTGCGCATTCATTGTAGAATTATTTTGCAAAATAACTATTTCTTACTAGACGTTACCGACATACTTTATAATATGAGTAAAAGTTCAATGCAACTAAAAATAAGGCACTTATATGATAATACGTGTATAAAACGCTTGCAACACGCGACATATTTAGGAAACAACAAAACATGTCATTTTTTCAAAGGCTTGATTCAGAAAGTGCGAAGAAACTGCAAATAGACTATAGATTTTAACTTCTTTCGCGGAGCTTCTGAATGAATGACTAGGAGTTTGTACCAATTAAAATATTATATATATATATCTTAATTTTTTTATGTTTAGTGTTCAACAAATGCATTATATTAGAATAATTTCAATTCGGGATTCTGTTTTATTTTATATTGAGAAATATATCTCAGTGACCTTTCACCCCACGATTACTTCCTGCGAAAGGTGAATTACGTTGGAACGAGCTTACGCCAATGGCACAAACATTTCGCCACCAAACTGAGCTTGGCACTGTCGAACAGCTGGCAAGTGAAGCGAAGAGATTAGGACAGCTCTTAACATCGAGGTCTCGAGAGCCGATGCGGGTGATTGAGGTGAGTGTGGAGCAGCGCCGGAACGAAAGGGCGAGGGGGGAACGGGAGATCCCCGAGGAAACCCGCCGACCAACGGCATCGTCCGGCACGATTCCCACATGCGAAAATCCGGGATTACCCGGCCGGGGATTGAACCCGGATCGCCTCGGTGAGGAGGCGAGCGCGCTAACCGCTCAGTCACCGTGGCCCCAGTCAGCCGTAAATGATAAAGGTGGCCTCTTTCAGCACTTCATTTGATCTCATCATTCATAGTTCTAACCACGAATAGTCCACCTTTAATTTCATCAATAGTTGGTTATTTCGCATTTACTCATCTTCAGATTAATATTAGGCATGCGCAAGAGATGTTAACTTAACGTCAGTTTTGCAGTTCCAGTTTAATAGGAAATTCACAATGAACAGCTTATTTTTAGAGGCAAACTCGTGTAATACGTGACATTTATAAGTACGGATACATGCAATACTCGGCAACTTTTTCCTCAATGTTTGTTTTACATTTTTGTTTGTTCCTCTTTGTGCTGCATCAAGGCTCCATGTAAAAAAAAAAAAAAAGAAGTAAGGACTGCAGTGTTTTCGGATGTTCGAGAGCAACGCGTAAAATAAACACGTTCGTGCGGACACAATTGTGAACGTCAACGTGCCACTATGGTACGAATGTATCGACGGAGCGGTATATCGATCATTATCGATCGACGACGTCAGCAGTCCGGCAAGGGCATCCAGGCAGCAGTTCAGGACACTCCTGTTTAAATTACCGTTATTTCCAAGGGCAGAATGCAGCGGACGCCAGGAGCCGTCTGCGTCTAGAAGAGTTCCGACAACCTGTTGCCAACAAGCTATAGGTTGTTCACGATAAAGTGAGCACTTTTGAAATCAACGTTAGAAAAAACCTTCTACCCCTGCCTGCATAAACTACAACGGGTGCACTGAGTGACATGCGCCCCGTAAAGTTGGCAATGATAGATGGAAATTAGTTCCATAACTTAACGTCGAATAAAAAAGTGTTAGATAACGATTTGCGATAACTTAAATTATTTAGTCCAACTTCTGTTTTTCTTTAATGCATCGAAGTATAAAAAATGACCAGATTTGTAACATATTTTCTTTTCTTATAATGCCACTATTTCACTTGACTGACGCATGTATAAAGTGATGAGGCCCATGGCAATGTTAATTTTACGTAAGGCGAAGGAATACACAACGTACATACAAGTAGATATTAAGCACGGCTTTTAAAAGTGCTTATTTTTACCGTGAACAGCCTATGCCAATAATGTTCTAAGATGGCCGCCTAGGTAGGCCGCCGAATGGTGTGCAGCGCTCCAGAAGAAAACATTGTATTTAAATACCACCCAACGTGTCTGAGTGAGGTTTGCTTACGAATAGCATTTAAGATATGTTACGCGTCTGTATACGTTTTTCAGTTCCTCCGTTTCTCTCTGTAGCATGTTTTTTGAGATAATGAAAATGGCTCAAACGGGTGTTTTCACGGTAATTTTTAGGTATGAATATTCCGGTACAAAACATTAAAAGAAAAGGAATAGGGACGTGCATCAAACATCTATTTTTATCATTACGCCATAAAAATGGTAGGGTCTCCGCTGAAAGTCTACACAGAGGCGCGTTATCGACGTCAAGACTGAACGCCAGTTCCTTGCTGTGCGCGTAGAGGCGATGAGGCAGTTGATGCGCATGTCTCGGTCGCCCCTAGCGCTCCCACGTTTTTTTTTGGCCCACAGACGTGCAACATTTCTTCAACCAGGTGACCACCTTAAGGCCATTGGTGCACGGAAGCAGAATATTTATATAATTTATGTCATAACATGCTTCACAGTGGATTTTTTCAAAATTTCTGTCATCTCAAGACGCAAATAACGAACTTTAGCACATTCTCACGTTGTTAGATATTCGCTGCCATTATTATTCTCAGCGTACTGATTGCAGATAAGAAAACAAAAATTCTTTCTTTTCTTCCATTAGTGCTCCGAGAATAATGACGGCAGTGAATATCTAACAACGTAAGAAGGCGTCGAAAGTTGTTATTTACGTCCTTGAGATGCCAGGAATTTTGAAAAATCCGCTGTGTAACAAGTTATGACGCAAATTATATAAATATATTGTTTTCATGCACCAATGGCCTTAAGAGGTGGTCACATTGACAGCAGACTAACGTTGCCTATTCATAACCTACAGTTACTCACGACCACAATTTTAATACAAATCTAAATAAAAATATTTGATGGAGAATAAACTATGTAAATGCATGCTTATTACAGGCGTTGCCTTACCTTAATACCACAAAGGACGTAAACTAAGTTAAAAGCGTCAATTGAAGTCTTAAAGATTGTGTAGATCAATACTAATAAATGATCGAAGGGATAATGTTAGTTCCAGGTTTTCTCCAACCTCGAAAGCAAAATTTTGCATCATTCTGGAAAATTTGTGCCTCGCAAATTTGACAGAAACCCCTCCCTAGCATTACTCTTTCTCGGTTTTTTATGTTGGCATCCAAAATCTTATGTGTTAAAAATTTCGCCAAGCCCTTTCTTTTACATTGTACTTTCTTGATTTTTCTATACTGATTTAGGAAGAAAATTTTTTTTTCAGAAATTTGGCAAACTCTTCTCTAGCGTTGCACTTCCTTTTTTTTATATATATTAATCTTAAAAAAAATGGCGACTCACAAATTTGACAAAAACCCGTCTCTAACATAGTACTTTCTTGGTTTCTCTATACTAGCCTTCAAAAAATCATACCTCACGAATTTGGCAAAAATTCCTCTTCAGCATTGCATTTTCTTGATTTTTCCATACTAACATTAAAAAACTTAAGCTTCGCAAGTTTGGCAGAAACCATTCTTGGCCATTGTCTTTTCTCAGTCATTCTATATTGGCGTCCAAAAACGCATACCACACAAATTTCACAAACCCCCTTCTCTAGCATTTTTCCTTCTTGGTTTTCAAAATCGGCTTTCATTAAAAAAACTTTTTAGACGTCTATTAACTTAAATCCGCCAAGAGAAGCCAGCCAACATAGCTGAGAATTACTTCGGTCGTTCCTGCCAGCCAGAAGAATACATGAGTTGTAGGTAGAGCAGCGGTGGAATGAAGCAGGAGGAGGACAAGGGAGCACTCGTAGCAAGCCTCCACGGTACGGCAGTATCCAGCACATTTCTCACTCGAGAACCTCCAGCCCGAATATTTCCCCGCCCTCAGGTCCTGAGTTCGATTATCGAACTGTCGACTGAGATCGATTATGGAACTACTGAGCCAACCGCGGGCGCTATCAAACGTTCTTAGTACCAAGCGGCATGGGAAAGCCAAGCTGAGCGCAAGTTCCCAACACACGAAATAAAGAACAGAATTCGAACTAATAATTAATTTTGATGGGGGTTGTTTTAATGATTGTATATTTGAATCAACAAAACTATTACACACAGCAATTATTTACATAATGTATAGTTTTTCGAATAATAGCGTATCCGAATCATGAAATTACTACACATGCGAAAAATTATTATTTTTTAATTAAGAAAAAATTCTATTTAAAACTGTAAAACTACGGAATTTAAAAAAAAAATGATTTAAACGGAATTTAATTTTCTTTAAAATGCCAGAAAAAAATTTTGTTAAACTTATTTTATCATGATGGTACACATTGTAAATAGAGCTGTTGGTATTATTGTTTGGTTATTTTTAAGGCATTAAGGCATTGTGATGTATATCCCAAATTTCTCATTAAAAGGTGGCAATTTCTAAATACAAAACGGTATGATAGTTATCAGCATCCAATTACCTTGCCAGTAACTCAAATCCCATCAAAATATTGCCTGTGACGAAAGTCCCATTCACGTTGAAGTTAAAACTCGATCTAACACGCCGTGTTGAATTACTGGTTTCTAGTTTATTTCAGTTGTTCAGGGACACTTATTTTGAAATTACAACCATACCTCTCTGGCAGTACACGTTGTGCTGTAGAACAAACATACGTGCTGAATTTTGGTCAAGTAATCAGCATCGTTTTTGTATTATTATCTGTAGATTCCTTGGCTTTTCACAATGACCAAATAACGCGCGTGGACATAGTTTAGCGACTACATTCCAAGCCATTTGTAAAATGTAAACATAATTAGTTATTTCATCGGGGAGGGGGATAAAATTACGGCGCATAAATTGAAAATTAAACTTGGCAGATTACAGATCGATCCTCAACATGGCGCTCGTGATGTTAACTTTGCGTTAATTCAATTTCAGAATAAATTTTTATAAACATCGTACCTGTTCTGATAACGGAGTTACGATTCTCACACCTCTGTTGTGTCATAACGCAGTGCTATAGGCTATTCACGGTAAAGTGAGCACTTTTTAAGACCCTTCCAAAAAGGCTTTAAGCACTAATAAATATATTTTGTGGCTGCTTCAAATGTTGATTTTCGGGATTGATGAAATTAAAAAGTGATCACTTTACCTTGAATAGACTGTACCAAATATTCTATCCATAAGCTCTGGGAAAAGCTTGTTTATGTGTGTGTGTCCGTATGTTAAAACATGTAGTCAATTCACATCTGAACATTTGTTTCGTATATTTAAAATTCTTTCCAGGGATGTGCTTACAAGGACAATATCTCTCACCTAAGTGGGCAATTATTTGGGATCATAAATATTGCTTAAGTTAGTCACTTACCCGCAATTAGCTATCGTAGAAACTTGAATGCTCGCTCACAAAATGAATTAGTAAAAATTCGAATTTCAGTGGAAACGTACACGTCGTTAACTGATTTGATAACAAGATGTACAGTTCATAAGGAAGTTGGTAGCAGTAAAAATAAATACAGAAAACATTTTAAAAAAATGTCCTGATTGTGACTGGTTGGTACTGCGTTTCTTGTGTGTTAGGTTTAAATTGTGTCAACTTCTACATGGATATATGAACACACGTCTGCGAGTAGCGTGTTTATATAGGCCGTTCACGGTAAAGTGAGCACTTTCGAAGCCCTGGTTACTTCTTTTCTATCAACCAATTTATATCCTTCCACCACTTGTTAATGTAAACCCTTTCATGTGAGTAATAAACAAAGTCTATACGTTCACCATACCCAAAACCAAAAGTCCGAGGCCACAATGGAATGTAACTATTGGTTATTATATCTGATGAAACATCTTCAAAAAGTGCTCACTTTACCGTGAACGCCCTATAACAGTGCAACCAAAGTTACCCCATGAGCTCCTGACAACATAAGTATGGATCAGCCTGTTATATGATTTTGTGTCTTTTAAACTTTATCACTACGTTTCTCCTTATTGAGTTTTAATATACTAGTTATAAAGCACTTATTCGATTTTTAAATATGGAATTTTGGGTTGTTACGAAATTAAACGTTCGATCGCGAGTTTGAAATTTCCAGCGGGAATTCTCGGACCAGTGTTGGCAACACGAGCAGAAGAGAATCAGGCCACCTTATCTCCAGTCTGCGGTTATTTTCGTGCGGGCAATCTGATTTGTCGACAGTGTTTCCGCTTCTGGTTCGTGGATGATTCATCGCCGGTCACCACGAAGGTTTCATTAGCCCGAGGTTAATTTGAGCATGTTTGAATTCAACGCTTGAAAAATGTCACTGTTATTATTACCTGCATGCATTTAACAGGGACATTGAGAGGCTTTCGCCCGGCGAAGTTGGTAACGGTGGCGGGGAAAGTAAGTTCCCTGTTCGAACGTTGAATTAGAAGCGTTATAGGGTGTTAACGGTAAAGCGAGCCCTTTTGAGGCCCTGTAGTTACTTTTTCTTTGCAGCCATTTCTTATCCTGTAACCATGTAAGCAATAAACACAGCGTGTATATTCCACCGCACTTGGAAGTTTAACGTTTAAGAGTAATATATACATACTATTACTGTAAATGTGAGGGCTTTCAAAAGTGCTCACTTTACTGTGACTAGCCTGCAGGTAAACATTTGTGAATACTGAATTTGTTTATTTTCCTTTCTGTTTATTTTTGGAGCATGCAAGTGTAATTTTTTTTTTTAATCATTTTTTTATGTTATTCACCTTTTACTTCCACTGGCCCGACGCGCAACTAACGTGATCAGTCCCATGGAAACGTTAATTCTAATTTTAGCATATGTATGGCGGAAGAATACACAGTGTGTGCATACTAGTGGAACTTAAGTAGCGCCTTTAAAAGTGCCGTACCATACCGCTAACAACATATGTATATGTATGTGTATATATATAAATTTCAGTGGCCACAGACATTACGAAATATTGACCTTTTTAATAAAGCGTTTAGATATGACAATGTTTTTCCCACTTCACTGCTGCCAACATTACTGCAACTACTCCGGTCGACGGGCAGGGATATTTTTATATTTTTCCAGGGGGTTTAGTTCAAAATTGCGTGAATCAATCACGAACAGGGTGTGTTTCTCTATGGTTTCCAAGACGCGGGGGAATACCGAGTCCACCACACACACACACACACACACACACACACACACACACAGAGTCCAGACCAAAATGTTCCTTTGTTTGCAAGAAGCTGCGTGCCCTGTTTAGAGCGAAAGTTTCGTCCATACAAGAACTTCGACTCGACTTAGTAATTGAGACTGAAAAGTTGCTATAAATATGGTCGCTCCGGTTTTAAACAGGTCCGGAATGAAACAATCCAGTCTACCTTGACCATCTGGGTGCAGCGCACATTTCCCTCGCAAAGCAGTCAGAGGGACGGAAGTTAAAACATACATTCACAAAGTGTAGCAGTATTAAATTTTTAGCGCACATAACGTGCGGATGTCAGAAATTGGGTACAATTTATAAGTAATAAAGGCAATTTAAGTAGAGAAAAGGTTTGGTTCGTCAGTCCTAGTTCACAATATCCGTATTTATTCTTCCTTGCATTATGCGTAAAAACTGCTATTGCGAGTATTTAAAGGCTGTTCACGATAAAGTGAGCACTTTTGAAATTAACCTTAGAAAAAAGTTACTGCCCATGACTACATATACTTCAACGGACGCACTAAGTGACACGCGCCCGGTAAAGTTGGTAACTATAGAAGGAAAGTAGTTCCATACCTTAACGTCGAATAAAAAAGTGTAAGGTAACCATTTTTGATCATTTAATTTACTTATTTGGCTTTCTGTTTTTTAATGCATCAGTGTGTAAAAATTAGCAGAATTATAAAATGTTTACTTTTGTTATAATTTCGCACAGTTACTTGATCAACACATGAATAAAGTGATGAGACCCATGTCAATGTTAATTTTACATAAGGCTCATTTTACCACGAACAGAACAGCCTATACAATCATTGTGTAACTCTGGAAGGATATAAAACTAAGATAAAAGTATTTCTTGCGCAAGGCCTTGAAACTGATTACAAACCTTATTTACATCCGCTATATGTACGATATAGATGTGAAACTGGTGTCAAACTTTGGCAAACTAACCAAGTTTTTGGTTGCATGTTTCAGTAACGTGGCTGTATTGCAGCAGTTGCATTGTCCAGGAAACCGGGCATGTTCACAGATATGGAAAAAGTTCAGTGTGCCATCTGGTACCACGAGACCCGGTCACCAATAACAGTGTAGAGGAACTTTCAGACACAATATGTAAAGATGCCGTCCGAGGCCAAGAGCATTAATTCGTCGTATGACAAGTTCAAGAACAGGCTCTGTCACTGACTTATCGAGAACTGGTCGGCCATCAACCTCAGGTGAAAGGGCGGAAGCAGTGAGACAGTCCTTCATGCGAAGTCCCGAGAAGTCAGTGCGTAGGGCCCTCGCGTGAATTACAGATGCCAAAATGTTCACTTCATAATGTTATGACACAAACGTTTATTGTTTCGTGCATACAAAGTGAAAATAGTTCAGGCTTGGTTGCTCAATGACGCGACGCGTCGGTATGACTTTAATGTCGAAATTCTTTCACGTATTGAGGGCGATAGTGGCTATCTCAAACGTTTTGGTTTTTCTGTCAACTTTGTCAGTGGTGTAGTGAATCGGCATAGCGTGCGTATTTGGGGTTCAGAGCTCCTGATGAGGTGCCAGAGTGTACCAGAGGCAGCCTAAAGGTGAATATTTGGTGCGCGCTTTTGTATGACAAAATAAAATTATCGGACCATTCGCTGAGAGGACCATCACATCTCTAGTGTATTTGGACATATTGCAATTGTTTGGTGTTCCTCAGTTGCTTGAATATCACCCAGAAGTCATTTTTCAACAAAACGGTGGTCTACCTCATTGGGGTTTGAAGGTTCGTGCCTAGCTTGATACGACTTCTCCTGGACGATGGATCGGTCGTGATGGCCCAACAGCTTGACTTCCACGCTCTCCTGACATAGCCCCATTGGATTTTTTTTTCTGTGATGTTATGTCAAGTACATTGCCTGCATTACTCACGTACAAGATCTTGCAACTCTGCAACAACGGATATACACAGTAATTGAACCTTCCCCTCCGCTGATGTTGGTTAACGTATGCGTAGAAATGGAATATAGACTAGATGTGCTACATGCCACCGAGGATGCTTACGCGGAGGCTTATTGATGTTTTGCCCTGTTGCAACAAAAATTAACTTTGGTTAGTTCGCCAACATTTTAGCCCCGGTTTCTTATCTTTAGCTTCCATGTAGCGGATATAAATAAAGTTTGTGATCAGGAAAGGACTTTTCGGACATACTGTATATTCGGTGTTTGAGACTGCCAAGCGTGAGAGCGGTAAGGACGACACTGGCACACGCTACAGGTGCACCATCGTCTCTACGCCCAGGGCTCTGAATTGGCGTGCAGTTGATCTCACCGTGGTTCGTGTAGCTGCGGGACTTTCAGCGGCGATCCTACCACTTTACAATTTTTAGCCGTTCTGGAGTGCTCTTAAGCGGTGCTCTTAAGCGGTGCTCTTAAGCGGTGCTTATAATGTGCACGAGATCTTGAAAGCACTCAAGAGGCCTTTTCTGAAGTGCGTGTTATGTTCGTGGATCAGCACATCGAAAGCACACGCTTAACAGTTTCGCCGGCTGGGGGGGGGGGGGGGGTAGGTTACACACATTTCAGACACTCTGCGACGTTGTTGCCCAGGCAGCCAACCGGTGTGCTAAACTTCGGCAGAGAATTTCATATTAGAAAAACTGCTCAACTTGCTTGAGTGAAGTGAATGGACGAGATTTTTCTCGGCCATTTACAGCGACGTCTTGAGAGCCGCCCGCCCGTACCTGAGTGGTCTGCTTATAGGAACAGCATTTTAAAGAAATGTCGCACGTGTGCATACAAATTTCAGTTTCCCCACTTATACCCAAAGATAATTTTCTTCGTATGTGAAAACAATCCAGTTCAGATTCTTTTAAAAGGCGTAGGCAGTGCAACTCACTTGACTTTAGTATTACTGCATAAAATCATATGGCAACATCTGGAAGCCGCACGGATGCTCGTTAAGGAAGGGGGACTGTGCGTTAAGTTCAGTGATTTGCGCCTAGAGGCTACGGGGAGGCGTGGTGCGCATGCCTGGGTCGCCCTTAGTGCTCCCGTGATTCTACGCATCGGACGTGTAGAATACCCCCTAGCCAGGCGGACCCCTTAAGAGTTATACGGACCTGCACGTTTTTTTGCGAAATAGTTATTTGCGCGAATACGCGTATCTCGGTAAATAAATGTTCTGCAAATACGACTTTTTGTCAGAATATATATATATATATATATATATATATATATATATATATATATATATATATATATTATATATATATATATAAATTATCTATGTCCATATTATTTTACTTTTGTCATATTTAGTATATTCTCGGAGAGAAAAAATTCGTGAAGATGGTCAAATATCGCATTTTTAAAACCTTGCCTGTGCAGTTTCCAAGCGGCAGGATAAAGGTACAAATATACGGACTTAGTTTAATCTGTGTACTTTCATCGCGTGTAATAAAACCCCACTGTTACAGATCTGAATTGCGCAGTACAGCGTCACGGCGGAAACACTGCACGGCTTGCGCGTAGGAGCGATGATGGAACAAGGCGTGCGTGTTAGTGTCGCCCGTATCGCTCACGGGCTTCTTGACCTTGGACGTGCAGCTACAACTAACTCTTAAGGCAGATTCCCATCCGCCATCTTGGATTTATGGAATTTTTGCCATACTCTGGAAATACAGTTTCGTATGATGTTTTTTTTTTTTTTTTTTTTTTTGGAACGACAGGGCACAGAACACTGCCTAGTGCATTGTCTGAGGTCAGTATTTCTTGATTACTGTTGATATCGTAACCTTTGTAATCATTCGTGAGAAATAGTCTCGCGTTTCGCGTCGACACTCACCAGCTAAATATTAATAAATGTAGCGAAGCTGTGACAATTCGAATAAGTTTGGGAAGCTGTTATTTAGGATATGTGTGGGGGAAATTTCAGTACACTTTGTGAAACAGATGCTTTGGCGAATAAATCGATAAATCCAAGACGGTGGGTGGCCTTAAAAGGAGACATACGTCGCATTCCGATTCTGCTGACAACCACGGATGGTGACTGGCAGCCGTGTTTGCAAGTACCTGGGCGGCGCCCTGCGCGAGGCTAAAACGAGTACTGAGAACACTGAGAATTGCTGGGGCTGGATGAGGTTGTGTAGTGTCTGTGAAATATTTGCCGGCGGGACTTTCAAATATGAGCCAAGAACTAAACGTTATTGAAGCTGATGGTACGACTTACAGACAGGATTGTCGTGCCCATAAAAGACGCGCGGAAAGCATTGGAAAGTAATTAATATACACTATTTAAGGATATCGCAATTGTTTTCCCCCTAAGAGGTTAGAACTTCGCATGTGCGGAATGTACGTTTTTATATAAGTAAATTACCGGCAGGTTTATTTATAAAATATTCTGTGGTTATGTAACGTTGGTTTTGTTGGTTCTACTGCCAAGTTTTCCGAAACTATCAAATCACTGACACGTGCGAAATATTCACTGATTACTGATACTGTTCTGTTACTGCTGAAGAACACTGGCGAAACACCAGTGATATCGGTGATCTTCGCCAGTAACGGAACGCAGCAATAGTGTGTGGGTGTTACGGCAAAGAGTATGGAAGGGAAAAAGATATTTCCCTGCCAGGGTTAACCTTTTTTTTGCTTATTACCTCTCTACGATCAGGCCACTAAAGCTTCTCTTGTGACCAACATAAAAACAAATCATTATTTTGTCGTGGCTATTTTATAATATTAAAATTGATAAAATATGATTTTAGAGGACATGGTAGGGATTTTATTTAGCATTTATAATTACCAAACTGATGTAATTAAATTGGTATGTATTTTTTTTTTTTTTTTTTTTTTTTTTTACAGGGCGGTAAATTTATCCGAGATTCCGAACAATCCAAAATGTTAAGTTTCAAAAACAATTTTGTTTGTTTTGACAGTTAACTGTAGTACTTGAATAAAAGAGACAAATATTTTGGCAAAGAATGGTTTATTATAGGAAATAATTGAAAGTTCGCAACCAGATAAACAGCTCAAACCTAGATACCAATCAAAACAAACAACATTGGTTTAGAAATTTGCCTTTCTGGATTGCTGGGAAAGGTGAAGTATTTCATAAGTGTGTCTGGCTTCGAATTTTCATAGTGAGAAACCCAACATCTTGTTACACATTTCTTTTTAATTTTCCCCATATCAAAATTGGAATTAAATTAAATTCTCGTGCGAAGCTCGTAAACAACTTGGTCAAGAACGCCAACTTGTGGAATAATTACAACCTAGACAATTGAAAACATTTATTAAATTATTTGCTTAATACTTAACGTGTGTGCGATTAAAGTTGATTCGATCTTAAACGTTAAAAATAAAGGATAACTCTGCTTGATCGCCAATCCGATGAATAAATTATTTCACAATTTAATGACTTTTCGATGTTGGTACAAACGGAATCGTTAGTGCTCAATAAGAGCAGCGAAAGCCCTACATAGTGAATGTCCCCTGGGCCGCCCGCCAGAGGGCGTCTGGAGGCAGGGCGGAGGCAAAGCGATGCAGCGAGCCAGCGAGTGGTCCAGAGCCCTGGTCAGTCGGAATGTCGGTGCGGTCTGGAGGGAGAGAGATAGAGAGATGAAGAAGGTTGTGGGTTAAGAAGGCATCTCGCTGGGTCTCCACGTGGCGCGGGCGGCCGAACCCCCCAGGCGTCGTGCGCTCGCAACCTCCTGTACCTGCGGACCGCATTCCACTGCTTCCCCCGCCCTTCTCTATGTCCCATTCATCGCACCCCTCCTCACCCCTTATGCCTCCCAGGACTGCTCTCCTCCGTGGCTCACGCAAGGCATCTTCTCTCCCGGGGCACCTCACTTCTCGTTCTCTTTCTTCAAGATAAGTTTCCTCGCGCTCGCTTCTCAAGCCATTCCTTCAACTGCCGTTCACGAAAACTAAAGCCGTGCCACCATAGGCAGCGACTTCGGGTTTCCGGAAAAGGAGAAAGGAGGGGTGTTAGGGGGGATCCAAGACTTTGTGACCGTATTCTCTCCATCTCTTACTGTAAACACCTTACGCAGGATTTACAACAGCCCGTCGGGTCCGTCCGTCTCCCAGCCGAGCGATTCACAACCAAACTTCGCACGTCCGTCGAAAGTTCATTGCTGCAAACTAACAAAAACAAAACTGTTTATAAATAGGAAACAATTCTCCACAAAAAAAGTGAAAATCTTTTGCGGCATCGTGTTTCTAAGAAACAAAAAAAAAAAAAAAAAAAAACCATACACGTACGTAACGGAATTTAATCGATGTAAAAAAAATTTTCATAGCAGCATAATTTTATTATTTTTACTATTACAAAAATGGAGCTCGTGTTTCCGATCGCAATTATCAATTATTCCTCAGGAAAAATGTAACTTAATTTAATTTTACAGTTACATAAACAAACATGTGAAAACAAAAGACAGCAAAAATAAAACACTGCACACACCACATAGCCTTGTAAAGAATTCGAGATGAGCAAGTAACAAATTGTTCAGGTTTAGAAGGCTGTAATTTAATCCGTTCGTCCGTCGAAAGTTAAAGCTTGCCAATGTTTTGACGGACGGACGGATAAAATTAATGGCTATCTGCTGATTGGCTGTTGGTCACGTAATTGAAGAACGGATGACGGACGGACGTGACGGGTCGTTGTAAATTCTGCTTTACTCTAAAAAATTGTTAATAAAGTAATTTATATAGGCCGTTCACGGTAAAATGAGCACTTTAGAAATCCCTGCTTAAGATCTACTTGTATACACGTTTTGTATTCTTCCGCTTTATGTAAAATTAACATTTCCATTGGTCTCATTACATTATTCATGCATCGGTCAAATGAAACTGTGAAATTATTAACTAAGTAGATACTTTACAAATCCGCTCATTTTTACACTTCGGTGCATTAAAAAATAACAGAAAGCGAAAGAAATAATTTTGAGTTATCACAAATAGTTACCTAACAATTTTTTTTTATTCGACGTTAAGATATAGAACTACTTTCCATCCTTCGTTACAATCTTTACTGGGCGAATTTCACTCAGTGCGCTGTTAAGATATATGCATGAAGGGGACAGTGACTGTTTTCTAAGGTTCATTGCTAAAGTGCTCACTTTATCGTGAACAGTCACTACCGCATATTTATGTTTTGGTTATGAGGATACCGCTACATAATCGGAAAAAAAAAAAAACAAGAAGCAAAATTCTAGTTATTATTTGAGGACACGTTAAATTTAAAACTTTACTTTGCAATACGTTTGTCATTGGACCAGTCTTTATTCTATACGCCCCTGTTAACTCTGGACCAATAAATGAACGCTCCAAAACCGTTTACCCCAATCACGTGCAGTTCGCCCAGAAAGGGAGTGACTTGACGTCAGTGCAGCAGCCAAAAGGGAAACGACGCCGGGTCGAGTATATACAGTACTGTGCATTTTAGCTTGACGCAAAAAATAACGCGAATTTTAGTGGAGACGTGCAAAATTCGCGTTATCGTTCGACGAGAAGATAGACTCTACTGCCTTATAAGCAAGTGAGCACAGCCCGTGTTTTCATTGGCCACTTCACTTTAATTAGCGTCACCTACCTACTTGATCTCCTTAAAAGAGAGTGGCCATTCTACCACTGAACCAATATTATTGTCTCAAAAGTTCCCCTAGGCTTGCCATGACTGAGGTCGGTTAAATGCACAGTAACTTGCAGTTCAGTCTGTCCTTAAATAGCTAACGCGGATTTCGCAGGTCTCTTCTAATGAGTAAGGACACCCAAATTTCGCGAAAAAAAATTTCCGCACGCGTTATATTTCAATACCCTACGGTCATACCAGCAGTGTTCTTTTACAAATTGGCGGCTTGTGTTTGTGGGAACAAGCTTTCTTACTTTACTGGCCAACCATCGTAGCATTTCTCGTTGTGCAAAATCCGGTGGTAATCGGTTGACTGGCCCCCAACATATGTTGTAAAAGAGGTGGTGCACTATTAAAACTTTCCGGATATTTACGGAATGTTTTACGGAAATGTGCAGTGTATATACGGAAAGGCAATCCGTAAATACAAAATACGGGAAGTCTCCGCATTCCTTTTGGCTTCGAGTTACAGGGACGAACAATGCCGATTCTACACGAAGCTTTCTTCGCCACTGTAACAAGAAAATTATCGTTTCTGCGGGCAGTTAAGGTTATCCACGCGACTATGACCTATTCTTTCAAACATTAAAAAAATAGCATCAGGCGTCTGTAGAATTTGGCAACCCCACAAAAAAAAACACTAAATTGAATAGAAATTGAATATTTCCTTTCTTCTTTTAAAATACAAATATAAAAGTTATACCGCAATTTCAAGTGAGAGTTGCAGGTGAATGTTTTTTGACTCGGATTCAAACCTCGCTTAAGTACAAAATATTTCAACTTTTTTAATATCATTTTTCATACACGGTAGAACACCCGCATAACAAAAATTAAAGTCATTTCCATTCTCTCTTTTTATTTTGAACGGAAAGTACAGAAAACTAACTTCGAAATGAACGGAGAGGTTCCATGAAATTTACGGAAAGTCCGTTTCTGAAAATCAATGTGTCCGTAATTTTTGGAGAGTTTACGGACACTTCTGGACAAATTCTTACCAGCACTTTTCCGTAAAATGAAGGGAATTTTTTTTTAACAGTGTGCTGTCTTCATTAACCCTTTGAGGACGTCACAAATTTACTAGCACTGAGGACAAGTTTGAAGTGAACTGCCTATATTCTACACAACAGCAATATCATTTTGGTTGGTCTTGGCTACACCGGACACGCCTACTGCACTCTGCGACGTCTATTATTGGCTGGCCGTCGACCAATAAAGTCACGCGTTGGCTGTGTACCAATTAATGTATCGCGATAGAAGTAACAAGTTTTGCAATCCATCGCATTCGTTTGAAAAAATTATTAAAAAGAACAGTTTTATTCTTACAAACTGAAATGTTGACTAGTTGTAATTTTTTACTTAGATTCCGATAAAGTCTGGCGAAATAGTAGAACTATAAAAGTGTGAGCTTTGTCTTCAAGAGCAAATACATTTCCATATAAACGTAGCCCCGAGTATATACGTGTATACTGCTCAAAGGGTTAGCAGAGGACAAAACGGTTATGTATTGGCTCATTCAATTTTGGTCATATATACTGCTAGATTTTAAGTTTGGTTGACATTTCTTGCGACGTATGGCATGCTAATCGAAAAAAAAAAAAAAAACTTGGCTGTTACTTTTCGCCTGAATTTGGTGGGTGTCAGTTAATTTTTACCCAGATTCGACAGTTAAAATATTAATTTTTCACGTGGTACTAGCTTTTAAAATGACTGTCAAATGAGTTTATGTATTAGGCCTAGCACATTTGACGCTTGCGTAGATACGGCTAGCATACAAAGTTAAGTTGAAATGTGTTACACTGTTTCGTAGATGCTTGCAACAGATACTTTCAGTATAAAAAGTTTGGATGAAATTGGTCAAACGGTACGGTAGAAAAAGGAAATGTACCTGGAAATATTTATATACCCACCGTTTGGAAGATAAGTACCTGATCCATTTAAATTGCATATATTAACGTGGGATAAATCAGGATAACTTACGCGTTAAACTTGGCAGGAATCGGTTATGTAGTTTCCGAGATATAATGTAAAAAGCTTTAATATTTATGCTGCACTATCTCCCAAAATGGCGGAATAATAACATTATCGCCTTCTAGGTTCAATAATTTCATCACGTACTGCCAACCTACAAAATTTGTTTTGGATCGGTTATATGGTTTCCGAGATAAAACATAGTACCACAAATATAAAAAAGAGCCGCTATTTTGAAAATAACTACCGCCCTTTCTCAACCTCCACCGTCGCCCGTCTTCCGCGCTAATGTCTACGCTGCACCAGACTTTTCTAGATAGCCGCACTTTAGCCGAATGGCTCCCACAAAGACTCTCCAAATGCCGCGTTGTACTGAGGGGATTGTGAGGATGGTCGGGTGGTAAAGGGAAGGTGAGGGGGTGGTGGTTGAGGGTGGTAAGAGATGTGAGTGGTAAGGAGGATGAAGGGGATGGGGGTTGGATGGTCAGCGGGAAAGGGGAGAGTGGGGGTGAGGGCACGTTGGTGTGGGGTGCGTGGTTGAGTGGTGGTGTGTGCTAATTTTTACAATTTTTTTTTTTTTTGGTTACAGGATTTTGCGAGGGAAGATGAGGTATCACATGTCCTCCGATACACTAGGTACCGGAGCGGTAGATCAAAATAATTTAATTTTTATGAAACTCATTTCTAGGTAACATTACGCGATTTCCTTATTTAGATTAATGAAAATATTATAAATGATATGGAATTATGATATGCGGTGATACTCCAAACTGATATAATAATAAAAACCCCAATAATGTGAACCGATAGTTTTTATTTTTTATTAAAATAATTCTATTAAATTTTTTTTTCTAAACGAATTTAAAGGGATAACGGGCCTGGAAGAACATCCACCATGTCACCGAGCCTCGGTTGGGACGCCTACCAATATGGCGGACCGACATGGCCGCCGGCCGCGCCTGTGACGTCATGGCAGAAAACTCCGACTCCGGCATGCCAGATGCCACGTTCCCGAACCGACATGACCATACTACTGATAACATTAAACATATAAGATAGCTATATACATTCCTCTGTATGTTTGCAATGCCGAATGGCATCAAGACGATTATTTTAAGTCATGAAAAGTTACCCCGGTAGTTGCAAAGTAACCCCGGAACTTAAAAGTCTAAGCGAAAGCTGTGCCCTATGCCCTTTTACAGTCACTGACATTTTCTAATAATTTCAACATTTTTATTGGTGTCTTAAGTGTGCTCGAACAGCTACAAGGCTGCTGAGTAGGGTTAGGTAAGTGAGGGAACACTAGTATGTTCGGGAATGGGGAAGGAGTCGGCCAGGTCCTTTATTAAGGAACAAACCCAGCAATCTTCAGCAGCGACTTCTGAAAACCCTGGAAAACCGAATTCAGGCTGGCTGAACTGGGAATCGAGCTCGGGTTGCCCCACATGCGAGTCCCTTGTTTGACTACTGCGCTACTTCACTGGGCACACACACACACACACACGTATAAATGTTGTGAGTGATTGAAGAGATTTGGGAGGCTCTTAGCAGCGAGATTTTGAGAGCCGATGAGGGTGATTGAAGTGAATATGAAGCGGCGCCGGAATGAAGGTGCGGGGGAAACGGGAGATCCCCGAGAAGACCCGCCGACCAACGGCATCGTCCGGCACGATTCCAGCTTGCGAAAATCCGGTGACCCGGCCGGGCATTGAACCCAGTTCGCTTTGGTGGGAGGCGAGCGTGCTAATCGCTCAGCCACCGTGGCCCCTTATAAATGTTGTGAATAATTTATATAGGCTATTCGCGGTTTGTTTGAACTTTTTAAATTAAATATTTGACAATTCTCTGACTTTAAAATAGAAACACCCTGCTTGCATTTCCCTCTGTTTGGGTATTATTTCAATACATTTTCGTTCAATAACGTCCATCCTAAGCTATTTCCCGCTTTCACCTCTCGTGATATCATCGTGGCTTAACTTCAACTCACTAGTAAGATGGCTGAATTCACTTGTAAATTATTTGCAAAAATCTTCAAGTGTACTCGCCTGCATTGTGGGACACTGCATTTTAATACCATATTTATTTGTATTTGTAACTTGTAAATTATTAGTCCTGTAGTTTTGTGGAACAGGGACCAGGCCTTCTCATTAACGTTCGACATATTTATGCGTGAGACCGTCCTTCATTTTGAAAGGCAGCCCGCAAACAGGATTGACCCTATTCTTCTGAAGTTTTATTTACGTCGCTCCAGCAGAGAAATAATGCAGACGTAGGAACCATGTTTGTCTTCTCTAACAGGCGGGAACAACTTGATTTCCGCAACATGTAGAATGCTTTCGTATCAGACGTCGAAGAGAGAATTGATTGGTTGAGTCCGTATCGCTGAAGCGATGCATTTAGCTGGAACAAATAAGGTAAATTCGTATTGCTGAACTGCGCCTCTGAAGGTGAAGTGGGAATGCAGCCGACAAAACTACTCTTAACTGATGTGATAGGAGTTCAGCGTTTATTATTCCAAAGCGCCACGGCAAGGCACAGCAGGTCTCTTCGATTAACTGGTGGTTCAACACGGGGGGGGGGGGGGAGGGGGGAAGTTCCCTACCCCCTCTCGCGAGCTAGTTAGCATCCACCAATCGGCGGACAAAGGGGGGAAATGAATTGAGTGCAGGTTGTTGTCTCTGTATAGCTGAATAGAGAAGAGCTCTCTTGTACCAGCGGGAACAATAACAGAGAACCACACATGTGGCCACTTGAACGAGTGGGAAGCGGTTCGGAAACTTGTATTTACTCGCGTGTATCGTACAGGCGATGAAAAATGGCAGTCCGAAAAGAAAAAAAAAACTGCCTAACAATACGCGGTCGGTGAAACACACTTAACGCTCGGGGAATGAATTCAGCCTGCGTAATTGATCGTTTATTAATTACGAATTATTTTTATGATTCATTTCTGTACATCGCGTTTCCCTTACGAATATCACTACTATGCTTAATAAACACGCGACTAGTTTATGTTTATTTGTACCTGTTCGCGCTTAGTAACGTTGTGCGGATTTAATTTTTTTGTTTCACAAAACAAAAAATGAAAAATATCTACTTGAAATTCGTGAAGCTGAATCTAAAACGAAAAATTATTTCATGATTGCTCAGCCCTAACAAACGTTTAACGAAAATGTCAACATTTTATCAAGTTTTCCACTCTTTAATGTCCAATTTATGCTGGCACGTAATCAACTAAATTCAATTAAGTATCTGAAATCTAACATTACAACAATTCGTCTAAAACATTTCCTTTGAATACGTACGAAGAAGTGATTCAAGTGGATTGCATACGGAAGAAATAAATGCTGTAATAATATCTTTGACGATCTTAACCAGTTTATTCTGTCAACTTTTCAAGGTGGCAGTTCACAGGCACAAATTTTCAAAGTTATTCAACTAAACGAACATTTCAGAAGTATTCAAATATTTGCTGAATTTGGACGTTTTAATTTCATTTAGGCTTCATGTAACCAGTTATCTCACCGAAATCGAAAATTAAAACAGGTTTTTTTTTAGTTATAGTTTCAGTTTAGCGAATATCCGCTCAATCTTAAGGCTTAGGATGATTAAGAAAATTTTGTAATATTCTTCTTGGCAATGTACAAATTTTATTTTGATGATTGTTTTTTAAAGTAGCGAATCCGCCGAGAGTTGAAGAAGTGCTAGACGTTGGGTTAATGTTTTTAGGTGGCCTGCGGAAAATTTTTGTATGTCCGTAAGGTGGTCGCCTATGGGTCGACCGCCGAACTGTGTACAGAGCTCCAGCAGAAAAAGTTTTATTAAAAACCCGCCCAACGTGTCTGAGTGAGGTCTGCTTACGAATAGTATTTAAGAAACGTCACGCGTCTGTATACGTTTTTCAGTTACTCAATTTCTCTCCAAAGCATGTTTTTGTGATAGTGAAAATGGCTCAAACGGGTGTTTTCGAGGTTATTTTTGGGCAAGAGTATTACGGTACAAGACATTAAAAAAGGAATAGGGACGTGCATCAAACCTTTATTTTTACTATTGCGTCATAAAATGGCGGGGTCTCCGTTGAAAGTCTCATAGAGACGCGTTATCGACGGCAAGACTGCACGCCAGTTCAGTTCCTAGCGCGCGGAGGCGATGAGAGAGTCGATGCGCATGTCTCGGTTGCCCCTAGCGCTCCCACGTTTTTAGGTCTCAGACGCGCAATATTCCTTCAACCAGGCGGCCGCCTTAATCCAGCGAGGCCATTCCGACGTTTCAGAGGCCCTACGCAGTCATAAATAACCGTATTTACTTCAAAGCGAATTCTGCTTGTGTTTCAGCAATAAGAGTATTCCATTGCTACAATTAGAGAAACCCGAATTTCGCGAAAAGGTTTCCACACAAGCTAAATTTCAATACCCTACTGGCATACCAGCAGTATCCTTTTGCTTATTGGCGGCGTGTGTTTGTGACAAGACATTTTCTTACTTTACTGGCCAATCAGAATTTGGTCACGCCGTTACTGTACGTCTGTGATTCGCGGGCAGACATATTACACCTAGATCATCCAATCGCGGAATTGTATCCGAGCTAAAGTGTTACGAAATACAACCAATCGTGAGAATTTTTTTCGCGAAATTCGGGTGTACCTGGTTATAGTCCATGCACGGTTACTTCAAACTTTTCTGAAGCCTTGCCGAAGTTCTACTTCCAGGATATTCCTCCGCCTCGTGCAAACATTACTTGAGTCTAGGAAATTACACCAAATGGCTAGCGCGCCACGTTCGTGGCCAGTCACTTTAATAATATTTTTAATAAGAACTATTTCTTACTGGGCATTACCACCACGACTATTTTCTCTCCGTTTTTTATATTCATTAAAAATATATCATTAATTTTATAATTTATAGGTGAAATATGTATAAATGTTAAATTTAACCAAAAATAAGATACTTTCACGTGGCCTGAAGGGTGATTTTTAAAATGTTTGATTCGAAAAGTTTAGAGAAACCGCGAACATACTATATATATTATCCTTTTATTGTAGTAAAGATTCGGTCGTCGTATAAAATGCGTTCTTCGAATCATGACATTAGGGAGAGGGAGGGGTTTCCCTCTTTCGCTTCGAATGTTGTCATTAACTAAACATACTTGCAAGCCCTTGACTGTGCTAAAAAAATGTGTCATTGCCTTAAAATACAGTATAAAGCATTTTGTTATGTTGTGAAGTAGTTTTCCTCGAAGTATGTGATATTTATTAATGCCCCAATTATTCGAGTTCGTGACCCTTTTCTAAGTCCAAGCCATATGTCCTTTCTGATCGATTAGTTTCCACATCGTTTGATTACAAATGTATATATAGAGTTCTTGAAATTCCCGTTAACACCATCTGAGTTGAGACACCGGTCTTTGTTCTGGCAAAGTGGTAAATGCACCGTTGAAAACTAAGCATCGAGAAGTTCGATGAAGATGTTTAGCGTTGTGAAACAAAAACACAACAACCTTCGCACATGCAACGACCTGTGAAACAGAAGTACAAAACACGACAGTCGCACCACAAATATGTACCAATGCTCCTGCCTTTAGGAGTGAGATGGAGATGCGCGTCCCAAGGTACAAGAAGCGAGGGAGCGATACGGGCGACACTAACACGCACGCCTAGCGCCTCGTCGCTCCTACGCGCAAGGCGTGCAGTGTTTCCGTCCTAACTCTTTACTGTGTAAACTAGATCTGTAACTGTGGGGTTTTATTACGCGCGATGAAAAAGCAAAAGTTAAACTACACCCGTATTTTTGTACTTTTCTCTTACTGCTCATGGAAACTGCATGGACAAGCTTTAAAAATGCGTCATTTGACCATTTTCACAAAAAATTTTTTCCCAAGAATACAATTAATATGAAAAAAGTAAAAAAATAGGGGCATAGATAACTGTTTTTTTTTTTTTTATCTTTTATGGCATGAAGTTGTATTTCCAGAACATGTGTTTACCGAGATACGCGTATTCGCGCTAACAACTATTTCACGGAAAAGGGGGGGGGGGGGGGGTCCATCCCACTCTTAATATTCAGATCTTGTTCTTGGTACAGTTCCTCGTACGACCAACGCACAGATCGCCTACGCTAATGACTGTAAATGTAAACAGTTGCAGTTACAAATTGTTAAACGAAATATTAGTGCCTTTTTTTTCTGATAGTTTAAAACCGGAAAGTGAGTGAAGAGTGTTGAGGGTGGCAGACCCCTCCAGGAATCGATCTCTGTTCGTCTAGGTGGGGGTGGCTGAATGTCAATGTAAAAATATGGAATATTATTGTTAGGTTAGTGTAATAATGTTGAATAGAGAGAGAGAGAGAGAGTGCATTTGGTTTTCAATTGTAATACGATTGTGATATATGAAAAAGTAATAATTGAATATGGAAACTAATTGTGTTTGTTATTTATTTGCTTAGTTTCTATTTTCAATTGCTTAAGTGGTGACTAAAGCTGCCAATGGCCACCTCAAATGTTTTTAATGTATCTTAATGATAGTATCTTTAAGTAAACCTAAGTCAACCTAAGGTAACCTAACCAAACATAACCGAACCGAACCGAACCTAACCTAACCTAACTGATAAAACTGAAAAGTAAGTTTAAAATAAATTAATTACAAATAAGAATAAATAACTTCGAATTAGTAAGTTTTTCTACGTAAAAAGTTATTTTGTTGACCAGTTAAATGCTTAGACCTAAAACCCCACGTCTAGAGGTTTTGGCTGTATAAGTACGGATAGGAAAATTTCGCGAATTCATTTCAGGACAAGATAGACGTCCAAAACACGTACTCTGAATTAACCTTTGCAATTGGATCACAGATCATTAGACACACCCTAGACGACTCTGAGCCAATAGCAGGCTTCCAAGGAAACTAGTAGCGAGTGCCATACTGCCAGGTGAGTAATAACCCTGGCTACTCTCTGGGGCAGCTGCCAATGAACTAACATCTGAGTCTCGAGTATACACAGGAGTGTGGAGTCTAATCTACAGGTCATTGAACTCGCGAAACTTTCCTATCCCTATGTATAAGCCACTTGTTTTGTTTGCAGTGTACGGAGTTTTTTTTTTCTCGACTGCAGACCTAAACAAACATCTCGCTAGCGAAGCGCGGCATGAAAGCGCCAGGAAAGTTAGTTAGTTAATGGCCTGTCATGTTTACATTGCCACCAATTGTTCATAATTTCGTTCTGCGAGGAAGATGTGTGGCGAAGAGTGGGATGGATGCAGCGCGACAATATTTCTAGACAGTCATCGTTTTGTGAACGTAATTTTCACGATCCGTAAACCTTGAGAAAATTCTTTGCTAATTCAATATTTTAAAAATCGTTCAAGTTTAAGAACACTGATTTCCTATTTTGATCGAAAAATATATCATAAGTATATTTAGTATTTTTTTACTTTATTACTCTTAAATTCCTGCAATTACTAAAAATAATTCAAATATTTTCTTGGCTATAGACGATAACTGCGTTATATGATTTTTCTAGGCATCTATCGGTCACCTTTCACGATAACGCTTGAAAAAAAAAATGCACTTTGTCCGTCTTTCCAATGTCACATTTCTACACGATTTTTTTTTGTAAAAATTTAATGGCCAGAAAACTGAGGGTAAATGATTTATAGATTTAAAAAAATCACGAAAAACACTAACCCGTGTTAGTTTTCTCCTACTTGCCCTATCGTAGCTTGGTTCTTCCTTTGAAAGGACACCAAAGCTATAAGGGCTACACTGGCAGACGCTACAATAGCGTAATATATGACGTCATGGAAATAGGCGTATTTTTCACTATACATAGAACTAGACGTGCGATGTCTTATCTGTTTTAAGTGGATCATTGTTGCACGATTTTTACTGAATAATAGTCAAGTGCGTATAATGTTGTTTTAATTTCCCAAGAAAACGATCGAACGTAGTGCTATCTGTTGGCGTATTTTCAAATTACATTTGTCGAAGATGACTGCTGATCTTAAATCGAGATTTCGAACCGCCAATTTCAGCGGTTCGAAATGAACTTCATCTCGATCTCCAGTCCAGCTCTGAACTCGAATGGTACAACAGTTTTCTGTGTCGATCTTAGATCCGATCTCGGATCGAATTTCGAACCACGATGGTGCAACCGGGCATAAGTGTTCTACACCCACTGATGGGTAGAGGCAAGATCTGTCCAGGTGTCCGCTGAGGACACAGGAAAAGGGGAGAGGGAGGGGGGCATCCTCATTGGTGCATTACCCTCTCCACCGAGGGGGTGGTATAGGCTGTTCACGATAAAGTGAGCACTTTTGAAGCCTTCTCATTTGGAATAACAATCAATAAATATATTTTATGGTTGCCTTAGATGTTAATTTCCGAGTGCGCTGGAATGTATACACTGTGATTATTACTTACACGGCAATATTTATTTTAAAAAGGGGGTTAGAGTATAAAAAGTGGCTGAAATAAAAGGGCGTCAAAAGTGCTCACTTTACCGCGAACAGCCTATATCATCCATTCTCCCCCCCCCCCCCCCCCGTTACAAACAGAACTATTTTCGCTTCGCACGATCAAAATAAGAAAACTCTCTTCCCCCTTCCCTTTATTAATTTATTAATATTGCTCATATTATAATTTTTCAAACAACTTTATAACTCCTTAAAGTACACATTAATTTTCAGTTCTGGAAATAGAGAATTTTTGGTGCGAACAACACCCGCGAATTTCTTATAACAACTTACACTTTGCAGCCTATGGAAAGAGTTTCGTTATAACATCGGCACAAGAAGCAACCAATGGGAAACTAGTTGTGTTAGCACCAGCCAATGGCACTGCCCAGAGAAATGCGATGTCCGTATTGGTGCTAACTTTCAGACTTACACATCGCCGACCGTGATTTTACATATTCTGCAACATGTCAGATGTGGACGAGTATACTTGGGATAGTATGTTAGGGGGTTGACAAAGACTATCCTTTCCCATATCATCTCTTCTAGTAGAAGTTCGGTTTTTCCTCCATAAAAACTGACTGTGGAAAAATTTATTTTTAAATTTGTTTTATTATTGATACAAATACGAATTCAAACATGTCAGATAATATACACTATCATTTGGATTTTACAGAGAAGGAAGTAATTTAGAAATGGAATAATTGATAAGTAAGTAATGCGAAATGACATATCATCGTAATATAAAATATTGGTTTCATAAGAATTGTAATTGATTGATAATAAATAATAATTTTTTTTTTTTCGAGTGGGATTTCACGACGTCTATGCCGGTTTTTTCCATCCCCTCGCAGTTCAGGTTAGAAGTAAGCTTGGTAAAGGCTTTTCACAATAAAGTGAGCACTTTCGAAATCAACCTTGGAAAAAAATCCCTGCTCCTACCGGCATACATTTTAACCGGCGCACTGAGTAACATGCGCCCAGTAAAGTTGGCAATGATGGACGGAAAGTATTTAAGTGTTAGGTAACCATTTGCAATAACTTAAGTTTTTTTTTTTTTTTTATGAATCGAAGTGAAAAGGTGGCCAGATTTGAAACATATTTACTTTTCTAATATTTCCACAGATTCACCTGGCAGACGCATGAATAAAGTGACGAGGCCCATGGCAATGTTAATTCTGCAAAAGGCGGAAGAATTAACTACGTGCATACAAGTAGATCTTAAACAGGGTTCTCAAAAGTGCTCACTTTACCGTGAATAGCCTATGAGCAACTATGACCCCAATCGCGGCCATGTTTGCCCGATGCCAGAAAAGCCAAGATACACGCGCTCTGTAGTTAGAATTATTTCCTATGCGCCTAGGATAAGGTCGATTCCACTCAGGTTATGAACAGAACGAGTTTTCTTATGGGAGAGTCCGGTGTAGGGAAAATGTCTGCCGCTAGGTGCGCAGTGTTGCAACGTGGCCGTATTTATTTACAATTTTAAGCTACGCGAATAATAAAAAAGAAAGGCATTACTTAGTTACAAGGTAATTTTATATTTGATTTATGATTATTGCAATTATTTTTTTTAACGTAGAAAATAAGAGAAAATTCGGTACACCTGCGACACTAGCGCTCACCTAGTGGCGAAAAATTCTAGTTGCCAAACTAAAAGCGGTGTGATTCCCAACCTGAGTATATAATAAACCTTACATAGACTCAAGGGGGCTCAGTCCTGAGACGCACACAGGTCCACGACTACCTTCGACCTGTATCTCCCCTATTAACATTCAAGGCAGGTCGGAGAAAATAAAAGCGCAACTAATGTTTGCTCTACTCAAATTGGGAAGTTCAATGTTTTTAGTTTGGCAACTAGAAATTTCCGGCGCCAGGGAGCACTCGCCTAGCACGTGTACCGGATTTCTCCGTGGATGATTGCAATTTTCATCAAATAAATACAATAACGCGGATCTTCCTATTTGTATTGCGTTAGGACCTACGTAAGGAATAAACTTTGTTCGTCGCCACTAGAATGGAAATAAACGAAATAAGTTGGCATGTTACTGTGTCGTAAATTGGATTTAGCAAGACGTTGGTTTACCGAGTTTGTCTAAAAATCCCAGCTGAATAAAAAAAAAATGCTATGGTTGGAAATACAATTTTTAGGACTTTCCTGTGGTTTCCAGTCAACCAAAATAAACCTGACGCTAATGTGTGTAGGATTTACAAGCAGTATTGCCCATTACGCCAGTTTACGTGTTTTTTTTTTTAATTTTTTAAATTAATTTTTTTAGCTGTAACGTATTAAATATGGTTTGTATTAATCTTATAATATATTGACAAAAATATTAAACTTTTTTTTTTCTGTAACGATGTTGCTGAGGTCTCATAATGTCGAACTAGCGTCCTATCTACAGCTGTATCTCCTGGCCTTGAGTTTAACCAGCGCAGCGTCGATAAGAACCACTGTGTTAACGCAAGGCGAAAAGCTATTATGCCTGCCCAGGCTTTCACCGGGTTGAGCATGCCATACACTCAGTTCCTGCCTGAAAGCGAAGCAGGGTAAAAAACCCGTCTTCCGTTCCAGCAAGTACAGGGAACTACACAGCAAGTACAGGAAACTACACGCCAAACGGACAAATACAGCTCCGGGCACACTGGGATGGATTAGTGAAGGTAAGGCACTAGATAAAGGAGCAGTAATGTGTTATCCGCGACACCGTATCTTCAGTCGGCAAGACATTCACATAACGCGTCCGAGTAGAGACTGCATACCTGTGATTTAACGGTGCCCATATTTTAGGCGATTGTTTTGGCGTTTTTACAGACCTTTGTGTGACTTAACCCGTTCTGACCCGGTGTACACAATCGTGCACATTACGCATGTGCAGGTAATTTTTGGTCTGTGCTGCACACTGCGAAGCTCAGTAACCTATGTCAATAACCTGGTCTAAGTCATAATTGGTTCATATTACTGTAACCGAACATACAGCCTACAGCTCATTGGTTGTGTCAACGAAACAAGTGTTGTGTCGACTTAAGTACAGCGCACATCATAAAATGTCTTGTCTGCAACAACTGAAACCGTAATTTCAAGTGGGTTTAAAAAAGGTTAAGTCCCTGAGCATTCGCAAAACGTTGGCAATTTTTTACGTGGCGGTAAATACAGCATATCAACTCTCGCTTGTGTATGATAGTCACCAGCGTTAAAATACATTGTTAATAAATCCAACCGCATCAGAAAATATTACGTGGTTCAAATTTTGTTTTTGATTTTATGTTTCGGGTGTTTTCGCACTGCGAAACATTTCCATGCCCTTGAAGGTTAGGTATATTAGGCACACGTTATCTGGTCGTGCATAAATATTGCTTAACCTTGTTTTGCTCGACACTGAAGACATACAATACTCGCATCGGCAAGCCCTACCGCGCTGACCTCTTGATTAGTTTTTAATGGCCAGAAACAACCGACCAAGTATTACCTACGGGGTTTTCCAAACATTTTATTTTAAAAAAAATTGTGAAGAAACTGCGAATAGAGTATACTCCTGCATTACGCAGAAAGGGCATAGCGGGGGGGGGGGGGGGGTGTAAAAAAATGCGTGTGTTGGTCTTTGGCTGACCACGAAAAAACAAGAAAAAAAAACATCGGTCTTGTGAACACAGACATACTTACGTCAATCTGGTTGGAGTGCGTGAGTGAAGGGATTTGGACGGCTCTTAACAGCGAGGTCTTGCGAGCCGATGAGGGTGGTCGAAGTGAATATGGAGCGGCCGCCGGAATGAAGGGGCGGGGGAAACGGGAGATCCCCGAGAAGACCCGCCGACCGACGGCATCGTCCGGCACGATTCCCACTTGCGAAAGTCCGGTGACCCGACCGGGGGGTTGAGCCCGGTTCGCCTCGGTGGGAGGCGAGCGTGCTAATCGCCCGGCCACCGCGGTCACCAGAACCTGTTCGGAAATCATCAAAAAAAAAGCAGGAGCGCGTTTTCGGTGCGTGGTGGCTGACTCCACGACATTCCGACAGCTTAGGATCGGAACTGTTGCATTGTACCCTGGCTTCGTGAATTTGCGCCAGTCACGCGACACGATAGCTTCGCTCTGAAGCGGAGGTCGCGCGGAAACTTGATCCCAGATCTAGAGTTATGACACGTCCCCCTTTCGTAATAGCTAGGGATACTTTCAACAC
Organism: Dryococelus australis; assembly: GCA_029891345.1. Taxonomy (NCBI): domain Eukaryota; kingdom Metazoa; phylum Arthropoda; class Insecta; order Phasmatodea; family Phasmatidae; genus Dryococelus; species Dryococelus australis. The sequence goes on along the minus strand of CM057008.1, from coordinate 26,429,540 downwards.
GTAAGGCGAGTTGTCCTCACTTTACCGATAGTTAGAAGTGATTATTTATGGTAGGAAAAGTTGACCATTTGCTAGGATACAACGTACCATGCTCAAATCCGACAGTTTTCTTTTCTTGTTGGCTGTCATGCATGTATGTAGATACTACCCCAGTTCACTGGGCCAATGGTGATCCTTATCTATAAGGCAGAACGTTTGTGATTGGTCTGCAAACAAACTTAGCCGAGTCAAAACCATGTTCATCCAGTCATGAAAGAATGAACTAGTTAAGAGTGTTATAGAAGATGTGTTGGTTGAGAAGCTATTTTTAAGTTACAATTGATTTCCGACATAATCATTTTATTCAAAGTTTAATAGGACAACATTACTTCTTCGTAGACATAGAATTTTGAATTGAGTGAATAATTATAGCAAGGTTCACCTTATAAAAAGGTCTAAACAATAATTTCGTATTTGGCTATTTTACTAACCTACAGAAGCTAAGATAAATAAGCAATCCAAATTGCACTCACATACAATAATGTAAAACAATATATGTTAATGTAAATTAAATTGAAATATTATTTAATACTTTATTTAACCCCCAAAACTTTCGACAATAGCATCAAATTCTTATTAGGGATACATATACATGAAAAGGGTTTAGCTGGCTAGTAACTGTTTCCAAAGCCAACAATACTGTCTGTCCGAATTCATCAAGTTTGGTGCCAAAGGTAAGTGAAGTATGCAAGGATGCAAGTAGGCAAGTATATACTTTAATTTGGAAACGGCCTAACTCGCCAGGCGGCTGCCTGACCTCCAATCACAAGGCACGTTTCCTGAGCCTCGCGTGACCAATGAACGAACGGGTACGTCCACAATCAAAGTATAGTATATTCGCGGTTTATTCTCACTATGAATCAAACCTTTGAAAAATCACCCCATGTATGATGTGGCTAGTTTTTCCTAGATATGCCATGTATCATAACCGTTTTATACCTCCGTTAAAAACGGAAGTATCTTATTTCTCGTTAAAAAGGATGTTTTACCTATATTTTATCTACAAATTAAAATATTTCATTTACAATAAATATGAACAGAAACAGTGAGAAAACATGTAGCGCCTAGTAAGAAATAGTTCTCATGCGAAATATTATTACAACTGAGTGCTCACGAATTTAGTGCGCTGTCCATTGGTGTAACTTTCTCGACTAGTTAAGCTTAGCTGGCACTAGGCGGAGGAATATCCTGGAAGTAGAACTTTGGCAGGGCTTCAGAAAGGTGTGAAGCAACCGTGAATGGATTATATTACCTAATCTGTGATGCAATTCGCCACTTGTTCTTTGTTTGTTCACAAGTCTAATTACCGCGTTCGATGGCATGTTTATTTATTTAGACTTTATTTATACTGGCGAAGTTAAGGCTTCAATGCCTTCTCTTGCACTTAACCACGTATAACTCAGTGTACACATACGTAAACATAAAGAACAAGAAAAAATACTTACTTTAACAAGAGGCGAAACATAAATATGATAGCTCAATCAGTATTAAATCTGAAAATTATAAGTGGTTTCATATTATGTACATATCTTGAGCAGGACTAGAGACAAGGCAACGTTTAACGAAATCAAAATTTAAAAAAGCACAATAATATTGATGCACGATAACACAAAATTTGTTTCATAATCCGCATTACCAATCATAAAAATAAATGTGCATAACCAATAAAGTACCTGAGAGGAAAACAACATATTGTATATCAGCTCATTAAGATAATTAAACATATCTATAATAAGCGCTTACATATAATGAAAGTGCTGAACTATTTGATTATTTTTTGCCACGCATAATTTAAAGTCACGGCTTAGTGAGAATGCTAGAGGCTCATTCGTGTCATTGTAGTATAATTTTCCTGTAGTCATAGCTATGATTAAAACTCCCTCACATTCTCTGCATCGACACTTTAATAATTAGCGGACAGTCTACAGTCCACTCCAGATTTATTGAAACATGCTGTTGCGTCGAGTTACATCTACTATTGAAGAGAAAATACACTTGAACTCATATAGCGTAATTTTTCACCGCACGAAAATTGACGTACATGGGCATAATAAAAATTTAGTTGATGTGACTAAGTTATATTACCACAAAAATGTACTTTACTTGGTTTCCATACACATTTTAGTCTTAATGACTATTTCCTTGAAATATAGTAGCGCCGCTGTTATAAGTTTTATTCAGTAACATTTGGTGAATATGCTTATCTATAAGCATTGGCATGCCTAACTTTGTCAGTCATACTAATATGTTTTAGTTATTTTTCATGAATGCAAAATGAGTCACTGTCAACTGAATCCTAGTTGTAACCTTAAATGGAATATGAAGTTGTGTGCGCTTACAGAGCACAGTTTGTCAACATTTTGTTAAGTGTCTTCTGCTGTAATGAAACGTATTGTTACATTTTCCTCAAAAGTCAGTGGGTTAAACCAGGATAGAGGTCTTAATTAAATAAAAGAGTTAATTATAGTCTCCTAATTTTATTTACAATTAACATACTAAACACAAAGTTCTCGAAATAAATTCTTATCACTTGCTGTTTACGATTAATGAAGTCAGTCAATCCAATTTACAATCACCCCAAAGAAATTAATGCAATTAAATAATTAAAAAATCTGTCCCAGTAGACAGCGTATCAATAACTATACAACTTTTTTAAATAAATTAATTGTCCATATTTGACAGTTCCAATATTTACAATAAAATCCGTATTACATGTTCATTCATTCCCACCTCAGTTTAGTCCATGTCCCACCAATCCGCAATGATCTAGAGTTCTCCGAGCGCCCTCACGTACAGCAGCCTTCACTCTTAGGGTTTCACGCCCTCTCGTCCATCCACACCTCGAACACCTCGTCCGCCGTCGTCCGCCCCTCACCGCAGTTGACTTCGCCTCCGCACTAGGCTTCGCCTCCGCACTCGACTTCGCCTCCGCACTCAGCCAGATGGCCTCTGCCAAAGACTGCCGACAGTCCAACTGTGGCCTGTGTTTTAAGGGCCCTAGGCCATCGCCCAGAATTTTCTCTAAATGCCGTGTTTCGCTGAGGGTCCTAGTAGTTCCCAGAATATTCTTGCGGATCCTCTAAGCTCATGGCGTGAGCCAGGAAACAGTTGTCAATCATCCCCCCCCCCCCGGGAGAGCGACGCGGCAGCGAGCTTGATAGCCTAGGGGGAAGGGAGGGTCAAAGTGTCCCCCCCCCCCCCCCTCAGATACCTGGTCCACGCGTGCGTAACGGGAGAGCTCGCAGCTGGTGCGAGCTACAGCGCGTTACAGTATGTTTAAAGGCTATTCACGTTAAAGTGAGCACTTTTGGAATCAACATTGGAAAAAAGTCGCTGCCCCTGCCTGCATATATTTAGAAAGGGCGCACCGAGTGACATGTGCCCAGTAAAGTTGGCAATGATAGATGGAAAGTATTTCCAATTCTTAATGTCGAATAAAAGGCGATAGGTGACCATTTGTGATGCCTTAAATTATTTCTTTAGCTTTCCGTTTTTTTCATGCATCGAAGTATAACAATGAGCAGAAATGTAACATATTTACTTTTCTAATAATTGCAGTGTTTCACCTGGCCGACGCATGAATAAAGTGATAAGGCCCAATGTTAATTTTACGTGAGGCGGAAGGTGCATACAAGAAGATTTTAAGCAGGGCTTTAAAAGGTGCTCATTTTACCTTAAACAGCGTATAGTCAAGAAACTTCAACCATTACTTGCTGTTACTCAAAGTAAGCAGGTAGAGTTGGGCTTGGCGTTACATAGACAGCGAGGCCATCATAGATGGATGCTATTACTCAAAGGAAAAAAAAAAAAAAAAAAGAAAAAACTTTGAACTCAAAATCATTCGAAAATAAGACAACTCTCAATTTTGTGGAAGTAGTAACTGGAATAACACACGATTTTATATTCGGGCGTATACTGTTCGTTCTTAAGATTCCCGCCCACCTGCAGCTTCTGTCCGCGTGCGCGGAAGCGATAAGGACGACACTGCTACGCGCGTCAAGTGCGCCATCGCCGCTAAGCGCAAGTCTCTGAACTGAAGTGCAGTGTTCTCGCCGCACTGCGTGTAAAGACTGTTCACAATAAAGTGAACACTATTTAAATCAACCTTATAAAAATAATCACTGCCTCTGTCTGCAGTGATGAACTGAGTGACATTCATCCAGTAAGGTTGGTAGCAATGAATGGAAAGTAGTTCCATATCTTAACGTCGAATAAAAAGTGTAAAATAAACATTAGTGACCAAATAAATTATGTCTTTCACTTCCTGTTTTTTTTTGTTTATCAAACTGGAAAAAAACGGCAGATTTATAAAATAAATGCATAGTTTCACTTGACCGACGCATTAATAAAGTTATGAGGCCCGTGGCAATGATAATTTTACATAAGGTGGGAGAATAAACAACGTGCATACAAGTAGATCTCAAGCAGGGCTTTCAAACGTGCTCATTTTACCGTTAACAGGCTATACCTATAGGACTTTCAGCCGTTGAGTAGTATTGTATGTATCTTATGCGTGTATTTTTAGCTACAGGAGTTAAAAAAAAAAGCCGTTCGTAGCCGTTTTGGGGTACTCTAAGATGGTGTTTCTAACGTTTGTGACATCTTGAAAGTACTCGACAGACCTCGTCTCAAGTGTGTGTTGTTTTCGTGGAACAGCAAATCGGACGCAAGTTTAAAGACCCTTACACAATTGAAAACTTTAACATTTGACTTTATGTTTGCTTTCCGACATGTTGTTTCTTATGGAGCTTGACACAATGGAACTGTCAAAGGTAAAGCCAAGCACTCTTGACTTAACGATTTTGAAAAGTTTAAAGTTTAAAGTCAAAGTCAAGCAGCCATTTTGACGAAAATCTAACTGAGGTTATGTGGAAAGTAGGGCGATTTTAATCTCGGTTTATTAAACTAAGCTCGTCTTAAATTAAATAAATGGCAAACAAATATAATGTGAAGAGGAAATATATGAACTGACATATTTTAATAAAGAAAACAAGTGAGTTTTTATTTTGAAATAAACTTTTAATGTAAATTTTAAGCCCATTTATTAAAAAAATGTACGGAAAATGCATTCCTGAATAATATAATGATTCACATAACAAGATACACACTTTTACGAAGCTCGCAGAACCGATGTTCAATTGTTTGAACTCTGACTTTACGATATTGTATTATGTATTGTTGGTTTCGTCAGAGGAAAGGAAATGTAAAGTCAAATGCTTAAGTTTTCTATTGTGTAAGAATCTTTACAATTTAGTGGGGAAAAGCGTACTTCAAACAATCTGCAACACAGTTCCACGCTTGTCCAGTCTGCGCGGTCCTCCCGTTATGTTTTCGTCTGGAGGAGGCGGTGTCCGATAAGGGCGGGGCAGACGAGGCGCGAGGACAATGGAGGTCTTGCAGGGAGATGCTCCACGGGGAATAATACCCCACTCCCCCCCCCCCTTCTACACCTCTTTTACATACTCCTTCTTACCAGGTCTCTTGTGTTTCTCCACAACTTCCACAGTTTGCCGCACCTTCACGACTTCCTTCCTATTGTCGCGTCTTGGAGCATCCCGCCCGCCTTACTTCCACTGGAGTTCCTGGAGAAACTTGGTAGTTCTCCAGCTGAGCCGGGCTACTCGCAAAACCCCCCACCCACCACGGAGTTCACGCGGAAAAGGTGAATTTATGGGCTCGGAGTTGCGCGCAGAGAATCACACGAGGGTGACCCAGTACTTTGGCGTCCAGCGGGCTGCAGGAACTTTTATACATGATGCTAGGAAACGAGCAAGTAATACTCACGTATAAGCTGTTCCCCGTAAACTGAGAACTGCATTCTGTGTATACTTCCACCAGATGTAAAATTAACATTGTCATGGGCATGGTCACCATATTGACGCGTTGGTCAGGTGGAACCGTGGAATTATTAGGAAAGTAAATGTTTAGAAAATAGGCCCAGTATTACACTTATAAGGATAAAAACACCGGAAACAAAAAAAAAAAAACTAATTTTAGTATACACAACTCTTTAATTCGAAGTAAAGACATGGAACTACTTTCCTTCCCTTGTCGCCAACTTTATTGAACACATACGGCCCTTTTACCCGTCAAATACATACGCAGGTAGAGGCAGTGACATTTTTCAAAAGTTTATTTAAAAAGTGCTGAACTAATCACGAACAGTTCATACCAGCCGACCTCTTCACGAACAAGGCAATAGTTACAGAGTAGATAAATACACAGATACGAAATGGCTAGGCGGTTCGTAATCAGTAACCAAAAGTAGATAATTAGCAGGGCTTCAGAAAAGGCCGAAGTTATCGTGAATCAACTGTAGCCTACGTTTGCTGACTCTCGAAAGAGTGACCCAGCGGGAGGGGAGGGGAAGGTGGCCGGCGTCTCGTTGTCATGGCGACTCACAGGGGAGAGGGGAAGGTGAGTGGCCAATCGCCTGCTCCGCATTTGCCGAGTAGCGGTCATGCCGGCAGCAGTGTGTTGATGGTCGGTTGAATGGGTCCCGTCGCAGCAAAAATAATCCGTTTCCACGACCCTCATGTAGAAACAGCTTTTCTAGGAACCGCGGACTTATGCGTGAATTCCATGTGACAGAACCGCCATAACTTTTCTGGGGAAATGATTCTCCCTAATAGATTATTCCTCATCCAAACCACCCAGACCTGACACCATCGTCGACCATGGCATTATTTTGAATCCCAGTCACGCGGTGCGTGTGATTTTTTTTATGGTTGAAGGATTAAGGTGTGCTTTAGCCGATAAAGCCCCAGGTACAGTTAACACAAGGCTCGCATAACACAACACAGTGATGTACGTACGAGTTAAACACCACTTGAATCAATACGACGAGCAACAATTATGCTAGCAACAGGCACTTCTCTAAACATAGCATCAGTTTCAGTTTGCTTGTTACTACTGCGGTGTGTCCGTATTAAGACAAACAGAAGCTCACTTTGCCAAGTAAGGAAATTGTTTGTGAAACAAGAAAGTGCTTGTTTCGACACATTATTCCCCATTCAGTTATTGTGTTTTTTTTAATCGTTTGTTTCTGGGGAATCGCAATCTCAACGTTTTGGAATTTTTTTTTTACAGATCTTAGGATTAAAAATTGAAACGAAACTAATTTCTTATATTAAAAACGTCGCTGCTATATCGAAAATAATGACTTTACGAAAAAAACGTCAACTACTACACCAATTTTAATTTCTCTGTTACTAAACACAGGCGCAATATAAACAAACGAATGTTACTGTGATGGTGTTGTGTTTCGTATGTACTTACCGCGCTATGACTGTGAATGTGTTAGTTATAAGTCGATTGTAGCCTAGGCCTAAGCATGATGTCTGGATTGGGAATAAGCACCATTAATTCACTTTGCCATGGAATAATATCTGTTCATATGACTCTGCATGTTTTTGCACGGCTGTGTTCGCTCAGGAGATTTTGAGATTTTTTTTTTTTTTCTATTAGTGTTGCCACTACGACGGAAAATTGTGTAGTTTGTTCTGACTTTCCCCTTTAAAATGAAATACTGAGAAGTTATTCTAGCTTGTAAGCAGTCCTTTGTCAGAACTTTTGCACTTCAATTTTCCGCGCGCAAGCTTGTACTTCGAAAGTCCACGTTGTGCAGCATTTCTCTCTTTCGCGAAGAAGCAATCCACTCAGGACTTACCAGGCACAGTTTCCTGTTGAATAGCCCGACTTCTCGTTCCTCTTCATTCCTTTGTTTGCATTCACGGCTGCTCTCTCTCTCTCTTTCTCGAGCTTCGCCTTTTATCCTTCGACACAACAGGGAAGCAGGGCAGGTCAGAAGGTTACAGTAACGCCAACGTAATTAATGCCGGTGTTGCTAACGAGGGTTATTAGATGTTACAGCAAGAGCTTAGTTGCGAGTAGGGTCGGAATTGTTACCGGAATCCAGAGAAACGTATCCGAGTTCGTGAGGGACGGAGGTCTTGATAAAAAAGAAAAGTTTGATTGTTAATTTATTCTCACAGCTTTTATTTACGACATTTTAACTCCCTATCTCTATTATTCCTCTTTTTTTTCCATCATTGAGCGCAGTATTTAATGTCTAGCTCAGTTATAGTTGGAGTCCTTAAAGACTGTTCACGATAAAGTAAACACTCTTGAAATCAACCTTAGAAAAAAGTCACTGCCCCTACCTCCATATATTTTAACGGACGCACTGAGTGACATGCGCCCAGTAAAGTTGGTAATGATGGACGGGAAGAAGTTCCATATCTTAGCGTCGAATAAAAAGTGTGAGGTGACCATTTGTGATAACTTAAAATTATTTCTTTCGTTTTCTGGTTTTATTTTTAATGCATCGAAGTGTAAAATTGACCAGATTTGTAACATGTTTACTGTTCCAATATTTCCAGTTTCACCTGACCGATGTATGAATAAACTGACGAGCCCATGACAATGCTAATTTTTCATAGGGCAAAAACATGCATAAAGTGCATACAAGTAAATCTCAAGCAGGGCTTTCAAAAGTGCTCATTTTATCGCGAACAGCCTATACCAAAGTCTCTATATTGGTTCCAGTCACTTAACCCATTCAGACCTAGTGTACACAGTTGTGTACTAAGGCACGTGTAGGTAATTTTTGGTCCTTACTGCACACTGCGAAACACAATAACAAATTGATCTTACCTATAGATAAATGAATCGCAAACTGTCTCACTGGTCCAGGATGTAATTTGTTCATATAACTGTAGCCGAACATGTAGCTTCCAGCTCATTGGCTGTAACAACGAAACAAGTGATGTGTCGACTTAAGTACAGCACGCATCGTATTTTTTTTCGTTTGCGACACATAAAACTGTAAATTAAAGTGGGTCTGAAAAGGTTACTTCGCACTCAATATTGACAGATATTCAAGATGTGTATTTCCATCATTCCAAATGGCTACAATCACCCAACCAATTTAATATTCTCGCCCGTTAGTCTCGCTGGACTGATCTAGAAGGTTCCCCAGATCCCGAGTGTCGCCGAGAGAGGCATGATGTTGAAATGAACTATACACAAACAATGAATATTGCCATCATAATATATTTTAAGCAGGTTGGATGCAACAGACTTGAAAAAATTCTATTGAAGTGGTAGAATTGTGACCCTGAGACTTGGAGGGTGGGGAAGTTGAAGGTCGATTAGGGCCTGGCCAGGCCTGCTCCAGTGCGGTATATGAAAGAGAGGTCCTACATAAATTTCTACACGACTGGTGTTGCTCTAATACACCACAGTTATTTTCCAATAAAAGCAAATGAGGCATTAAATGGACTTCGATGGTTAAAAGTTTAAGACCATATGGCATGATCAAAGATTGTGGGAGTGATGTAACCCGAGGGGACCGAGTAATCACCAGGCTACTAGATCAAGGTGGAATGACAGATCATGTGAAGAGTGAGAGAAGAGATTTGGACCGTTCTTAACAGCGAGGTCTTGAGAGCCGATGAGGGTGATTGAAGTGAACATGGAGCGGCGCCAGAATGAAAGGGCGGGGGAAACGGGAGATCCCGGAGAAAACCCGCCGACCAACGGCATCGTCAGGCACGATTCCCACATGCGAAAGTCCGGTGACCCGGCCGGGGATAGAACCCTGTTCGCCTTTGTGGGAGGCGAGCGTACTAATCGCTTAGCCACCGCGGACCCAAGGAATGATAGAGAATGAAAGAAATGTAACTAAGAGCACGAGAAAATGTTTGTTTCGTCAGCTCGCCTGGTGGCTAAATCGAGAAATTAGCACAACTTAGGTGATGGAAATCTGATCCAATACGTCAGGCGAAGACAGCGCCACTTTACTTTAAAAAAAAAAAAAAAGGGAAACAAATATGGCCGCCACCTGGTGGTTAAATCGATAGCTCGCCTGGTGACGAAATCGAAATTTAATACACTAGTGCTACCTATACATTGAAAATATAATCGAATATGGGTAGCACCTGGGGGCTAAATAGATAAATAATTGATTAGCACCACATATGTTTAAAACAGGATCCGAGATTACCATATACAGATATGAAAACAAATAACAAACGGAAAAACAAGATGTCAGGAGAACGAATGTGAGAGACAAACTCCAGAAAATGTAAACAAATGACAAACAAAAAAAAAAAAAAAAAAAACAAGAATTCATGTCTAAGATAGACAACGACAGCTCATCTGGCAGCGAAATCGATAATTAATACGCTAGCGTCACCTGGGCGATGAAGAAGTAAACGTATTAAATCCAAGACGGCGTGTAGAGCATAGGCGAGAACAGCAAAGTAAACAAATGACAAACCAAAAAAATTCAAAATTAAAACGTTAATTAATACACTAGCACCACCTAGGTGTTGAAAATGAAAACAAATTACAAAGGAATAAAAAAAAAAAACAGATGTCTGCATACGACGGAATAAACATTGAGAGGGGGTGCTGGGGAAACCATTGAAAATGTAAGTTTTTAGAATAATTTTTAAACATTATGTTAATTGGTCAAGTCAAGGCCATGGGTTAAGTTCAAGGACCCTTGGATCCAATATGGCGGTCGGGTGACGTCATAACACGGTGGTTGGTCGGCTTTGGTCCCCCGTACCCTCTGAGCCCAAACATTCAAAATGTTAAGTTAATATATTTAAGTATATATTTTTAGTAAATGTTTTATAAATATTTTTAGTGAATTTTTCAAAGTTTGGAGACGGTACTGGAACACCGTATGTCATATTTATAGGCTGTTCAAGGTAAAATGAGCACTTTTGAAACCGTGCTTAAGATCTACTTGTAATCACGTTGTGTGTTCTTCCGCCTTATGTAAAATTAACATTGCCGTGGGCCTCATCACTTTATTCATGCGTCGGTCAAGTGAAACTGTGAAATTATTAGGAAAGTTAATATTTTACAAATCTGTTAATTTTTACATTTCATTGCATTAAAAAAAATACATACAGCGAGATAAATAATAAGTTTTTGTTCGACGTTAATATATGGAACTACTTTCCCCTCAATCGTAACCAACTTTACTGGACACTTGTCACTCACTGCGCCCGTTAGAATATACGCAGGTAGGGCCAGTGACATTTTTTTTCTGAGATTGAGTTCAAAAGTGCTCACTTCATCGTGAACAGACTTTAATCATTCTACGCCGCGTGGTGCATATGGGATTATCGACGAGGGAGCCGAGGCCTACCCGGTGGATGACATGTTCGACGTTGCCAGCGAGGACTACGCATCCGACGCGGGTGTGCGGTTTGGCAGGCGAGCGAAGACTGATGGTGCGAGGCTTGCGACTGCCCCCACCCCCCTCACTCCGCCGATGGTCACCCTCCTATAGTCTATTCACCGTAAACTTTTAGCTAGTTTCTATCTTTCCGCCACTTTTTAGTATAAACGTAATGCGACCAATAAGCATAGCGTATACATTCCACCGCTCCCAAAAGTTAACGTCTGATGCTGCCATAAAGTGTATTTATTAGTTGTTAATGTCTATCGGAAAGGCCTTAAAAAGTACTCACTTTACCGTGAATAGTCTATACCAACGTGTATGGCTGGCGTCTAGCAACTGTCTGACGCTACGATTTACTTCATCGAGATTTGAGTTTACAGGACTTGAACCACTTTGAAAATCATCTGGGATATTCCTCAACACAGGTCAACACATTTTTTTTTTTTTTACTATAAAAGGTGTTGTATTTCGTCTTGGGAAGACAGAAAGGATGGCGGCCTCAACCTGATAAGATATGAAATTGGCGGAGGGCATATCCTGCCATGTGTTGTAGGGGCTTTGTTATGGGGCATTTATAGGGAAAATATTTTAAGATAGTGTGTTTTATAATCAGTAAATTTTGAAACGTTACAATATTTGGGCTAAATTTGTTATGTCTTACGAGCCCATAATTAACGTAACTCTATATAATGTATTCATTTTAAATATTTCTAATGTAAAGTATTTTACAGCCTTTTTTTTTTCTTTGGCTGTATGTAAACTTTCATTATGCTTGTATTTTTGTATATTAGGCATTTTATATGAAAAAGAGAAAAAGAATAAGCCCACATACAAACGAAATAAAACAAACTGTCCGTTGATTATTTCCTACAATATTGGGGGTTAAATATTTGAAATTCCAATCTGTATCAGCCGATGGTTTACTTTTCGCAATATTTTGCGACGGCGTCTCTTATTTGTACTCTCGAATTGAAACTCTGCTAACTGAAATATTCTGGTGAGACTCATTTGTGATCAAATGAGTGGCATGGAAGGGGTTTTCTGCGGGTGCTCCCGCCCTATGATAGTTTAGTTTTTTTTTTCGGATTTTTTTTTGGAAAATTCTGCAATTTTTTCTAATGCACGTGGGGCCGCGGTGGCCGAGCGGTTAGCCCGCTCGCCTCCCACCAAGGCGAACCGGGTTCAATCCCCGGCCGGGTCACTCAGGATTTTCGCATGTGGGAATCGTGCCGGACCGATGCCGTTTGTCAGCGGGTTTTCTCGGGGATCTCCCGTTTCCCCCGCCCTCTCATTCCGGCGCTGCTCCATACTCACCTCAATCACGCTCATCGGCTCTCAAGACCTCGCTCTTAAGAGCGGCTCAAATCTCTTCACTCACTTCACTCACCTATACCTCCCCCGACCTATACGTCCACTTTCAAATGAGACACGGTATATTGATTTACCCCTTATCATGCTCACTTTTAAGTTGGATCAGTCCCTGCCATTTTGGATTTTCACTATTTCTGTCATAAGCTCCATTCAAGAACATTTGATGAAAATTTTTCGCACGACATGACACAAATTATAGCTCCTTAAGCTTAATCAACATATTACATTTCTATATAATTGATTATTTTTTCACAAGTGATTGAAGGTAAGAAATGAATTATTTTTTTTCTTTCGGTTACAGAAATGGATCTGGCAACAATATTCCAGCAATACATGTTTTAGAACATGTGGAATGTAATGCCGTACGTTTTGTCGAAGCACAAAATAAAATGCAAAATCTGCGATGCAATTTACGACGAAAATTCTGAAAATCCTAGGTGGTGGGCTACTGATCCACCGTAAGCACTGAATGCTGGCTGCAAGCGCCCGCTTTGATGTTACTGCGATGTCACTTCGACCATTTGCATTGCGCACTTGGTACTCTGTGTGACCTTCATTTTATTGCAAGTGGATGATACCTTATAGGTAGAGACCTACCAAATTCGCGTTATTATTTGGGAATACGTTTAGCTTAAAAAACATGTAGCTTTGCAATACGTTTGTCGTTGGACAGCAATTAATTTGACACGGCCTTGGTAACTCTGCGCCAATAAATGATCCTTCACAATAGTGTGCACCAATCACGTGCAGTTCATTCAGAAATGGCATAACTTCACATCTATGCCTCAGCCAATGGAGGAACGACGCCAACTCGAGTATATATAGTGCTGTGAAGTTTAGCCTGGTGCCAAGTAATAACGAGAATTCTGCAGGTCCGTACTGATAGGCAGAAACGTGCAAAATTCGCGTTATTATTTCGAGACATGTTATAATTCTCTGCCCTTTAGTTGATCGAGCAAGATTCGTGATTTAATTAGGCTACTGGCACCTGTTCGGCGTCATTATCCTGTGTGATCGCCATCTTGGAGTTCAGTGTCTGTAGCCAGAAACTAACGCGAATTTTGCAGGTCTCTACTTATAGGTAGAGATGATGGTTTATCGCGGGAAAAGTTGACTGTTTGCTAGGATTCAACATGCTGTACACATGTCAGAAAGTTTTCTTTCCTTATTGGCTTTCATGCATGTAAGAAGATACTACCCCATTTTGTTGGGCCAAAGAGGATTCTGGTACTCTAAGGCAGAACGTTCGTGATTGTTATGCAGGCAACTTAACTGAATTAAAACCTTGTTCATCCAATCATGAAAGAGTGAACTAATAGTGTTACAGAAGATAAGCTGGCTCAAAAAGTTTGCTTTTTTTTTTTTCATCCTATCTACTTATAGGGGTAACAATTTCCATGTCCAACAATGTACATACATAGCTCATGGGTGGAGACATGCAAAATTCGCGTTATTATTTGCAGACAGGCTAGACTCCAAACACTAATGATTTTCTATCGCCTCTGTCTTTGGGTTACAATTTGTTCGGACACGTCCAGAAATGTTTTTGGACCAATAGCAAACCACTAACTATAGGCTGACCCAATCATGTCCAAGTAAGTTGGAAAGGAAAGAGCGCCATCACTGCCTGCAGAAGTCAATAATCAAGTCGCACCGATTCTAATATGTATAGGACGGTGACTTTTAGCGTGCTGCCAGAAAATAACGCGAATTTTGCAGGTCCCTACTCATGGGTTACGGCAACAAAAAACGTGTTGCTGTCGACTTAAGTACAGCACGCTTCATAAAATGCCTTGTTTGGGACACCTGAAAGAGCCCATTTCCCGGGATGCAGTCGGTTGGTGCGCTGCCCGACTGCCGTGCGGTAGGTCCTGGGTTCGAATTCTAGGTAAAGCACGGGTCTTAGTTTTATGTTAGGTCATTAGTTAGTTTGTTAGCCGTCCCCTGATGAGTTTTCAGGGGTAACACCGTGGTGCGTTAATAAGCTTTTTACAATTCCAATCCAAACACACGAAACTGTAAATTTAAGTATGTCTGTAAGGGTCAAGAGAAGGAGGGGGAGGGGGGCATGCATTTACAAGTACATCACTCACTAAGCGTGTTAACTACTTAAAGCATCCCGGTGCTTGTAGCGGAAGTTTTCGACTGCATGCTGTTCACGGTAAAGTGAGCACTATTGAACTCCCTGCTCAGGGTTCTAGTTCTCGACCCATTTCGTGTCCTTCCGCCGTATGCGAGTTTAACATCGGCACGTGCCTGCTCATTATATCCACGCGCCACAGCCAAGTAAAGCCGTGTGACGGTTAGCAACCTAGATGTTTTACTGATATGCAAATGTGTAAAATTTCTAAGAAAAATTAATTTCGTTGGCCACGCATTAAAATATTACGCTCGCGATAAGTCTGTTCGAGGTACCCTCACACGTGTTCAATCAAACCTTTATAAAAATCTCTCCATGTATGACCTGTTTACTTATTTCCTACATATATCATGTGTCACACGTGATTCATACTTCCTGTTACCGTTTAAGCATTTCTTATTATTGGTTAGATTGAACTATTATTATATTTTATTTGTAAATTATAACATTTCATTTATAACCAATATGAATAAGATAGGGAGAAAATAGGTGAGTTGGTAATACCTGGTAAAAAAAATAGTTCTCGTGCAAAATATAGTTAAACTGAGTGCGCAGGAATGGTGTGCGTGGTCCCTTTGGCGTAAGTTTCTAGACTTAGTCAAGCTTTGTCTGCGTGAAGCGGAAGAATATTTTGGAAGTAGAACTTTGAAAATGGCTTCAGAAAAGTTGCAAGTAACCTTGAATGTACTATACTACGCTGATTCTTTAGACTATTTATGATAATTCGCAGCCAACTTAACTAGCAGCATGCTCACCAGTTGATGTAGCACGGGCAGTATTATTTTTCAAAGGTTGGTTTTAAAAGTGTTTACTTTAATGTGAACCACCTCTGCTCTCTGTGGTGGATGCGAAGTATTTCACACTCGCGGCAAAGCTCCCAGAAGGGCAAAGCTTTTCCCGATACCGGATCGACGCTTTCGCGTTGCCGAAATTTCGCGCGCTTTTAATGTCGGTAGGACCGATATCTGATATTAATTAAAAATCTTCATTACTCATCCAGCGGCCCTCGCCATTAGCCGCCCGGACGAGAACGCACACGAGCTGAAGGCAAATATTTGCGTCGGCTCGCCGATGTGAGGCTCTTTGTGTTCACAGCGGATAATTATTTGCCTGCGTCAGCTAGCAAGCAACCCGTTCGGTGCGCTGCACCAGAGCAAACTGAGCCTGTAGCGACTCCCGCCCAGTGTCGCCAACCTAGACACACACAAGTCGGTTGCACGCGTTCCAAAATTCTGCTCTTAAAAACATAAATAATTTCGCCCTCTGCTATTTATAACTAAGAGCCCGGTCCGTTACCGTTTTTTCAGTCTTATCACGTGCCTAGAACAGTTACGATGTTAAAAAATTTTGTTATCATACAAAGACGGATTTTTTTTAAAAATTTTCTATCAACTGAGCCACTGTGGCCCCACTTAGAATCGCTATTTTCAATGAACAACCAAGGCTCCACTTGAAAATTAACTCAACATTGAAGCGGGACATTTAGAGTAAACAAAAATCATATTCCATTACCTTCATATACCTATAGGCTGTTCACGGTAAAGTGAGCACTTTTTAAGGCCCTTTCAACAGGCATTAACGACTAATAAATCGATTTCATTGCAGCTCCAGTCGTCAACTTTAGTTTGTAGTGAAATGTATACACTGTGTTTGTTAGTCTGATGGACATGTTTATAATAAAAAATGACCGGAAGACATAAATCTAATGAAAAGAAAAATCTAGATGGGCCTTAAAAAGTGCTCACTTTACCGTGAACAGCCTATATGCAATAGTTTCTATGCATTAATACAAAACTTTCATAGGAAAAAAGTAATTAAAAAATTATTTTTTAGGATTAGCTCTGCAAAATTTGAAGAGCTTCTGTTGGGTTTCAAGGGACTTAGAAGTATTAAAGAGGGACAGACAGACGTACAGAGATCGTCATATTATATAGTAGAAGACGATACAGCAATAATAGCTCCTATTTTAATGTTAAACATTAACTTTTTTTTTAAAGTAACGACTTGATCCCTCATTGGTAATTAAACACCACACAGGAAAAGTTTAAATAATGTTTAAAACATGCGAGCATTTTGCGTGACTATACTGTGAGGACCGTCTTGGTGAGAAATAAACAGAGCGATGATAACATTTTAAGTTGAAAGGGAGGAGTGTTAATGGCGTCTTCAATTAGAAAACACCAAATAATTAATGTAATAGAGGGGTAAAGAAAAAAATGTCCACTATATCAAACTTTCTGAGACTCGGCTTTAACCATTGTGTTACAGGCTGCTCACGGTAAAATGAGCGCTTTTGAAAGCCCTGCTTAAGATCTACTTGTACACAGGTTGTGTATTCCATCGCCTTATGAAAAAAATTAACATTGCCATGGACCGCATCACTTTACTCATGCGTCGGTCAAATGAAACAGTGAAATTATTAGTAAAGTAAATACATTACAAATCTGCTCATTTTTACACTTCGATGTATTTAAAAAAAACAGAAAGCGAAAGAAATACAAATGGTTACCTAACACTTTTTATTCGTCGTCAAGATATGGAACTACTTCCTATCCATCTTTGCCAACTTTACTGGGCGAATGTCGCTCAGTGCACCCATTAAAATACACGCATGAATGGCCAGTGACTTTTTTCTAAGGTTGATTTCTTAAGTGCTCACATTATTGTGGACAAGCCTTTACTTGCCATATGATCTAAACTTTGGTTACATTCATCCGAATCGTCTAGAGTTTGCAACACTGTTCCCGCTTGTTGAATATCTTAGACAGACGCCGTGTTTATAGTCCATTCACAGTTACTTCATACTTTCCTGAAGTTCCTGAAGCCCTGTTGAAGTTCCACTTCCAGGATATCACCTGCGCGCCATGAAAACAAAGCTTAACTTAGTCTAAAAAATTACACCAAAGGGACACCGCACCGAATACGTACGCACTCAGTGTAATAATATTTTGCATGAGAACTATTTATTACTAGGCATAGCCAATACACTGATTTTCTCTCTGTTTTTATCTGTATTAATTATAAATTGATTATTATAATTTATTTATAAGATATGTGTAAAAGTTCAATTTAACAAAAAATAAGGTACTTTTATTTTAACACAAGTATAAAACACTTGTGATTACATATTTAGGAAACAACCATTGACGTCATACATTGGAACTTTTCGCAGCCTGCACTAGCCAATCAGTAGACATGCAAAATCCGCGTTATTATTTGGCACCAGGCTGAAATCCACAGTACTGTATATAACTGAGCCGACGTCGTTTTTCCATTGGCTACTTCGTGCGAAGCCACGCCCTTTCTGACTAAACTGCACGTGATTGGGGTGCACAATTCTGATGTATTCAGTTATTAGCGCAGAGTTACCCAGGGCGTGTCAGATAGTATTGTCCAATGACAAACGTCTTGCAAAAGTACATATGTATAAAATTTAACGTGTCCCCAAATAATAACGCGAATTTCGCACGTCTCTACCAATAACACAGAAGGCCCGTTAAGGGCTGTTCGATATCATAGCAATTTAATATCGATATTTTCCCTAACAGTTACTCGGTATTTTCGATACATTGATAGCTCCGAAATTCTAGGTAGTACCGAAATTCTCGGTAATACCGAAATTCTCGATAATACCGAAATTATCGATAGTACCGAACATTTTGGTAGTAGTTCCTATTATTTCGATAATACCGAAATTCTCGATAATACCGAAATTATCGATAGTACCGAACATTTTGGTAGTAGTTCCTATTATTTCGATAATACCGAAAACTTCGATAATATCGAAATATGGATATATCTATATTTTTCGAGTTACATATAGTTCGATTAATTTTTTTAATATCGATAATTATCGATATATCGATTTTTCGAACAGCCCTAGGCCCTTTCTCAGAGAATCGCACAGTCACTCAGCGAATGGGCACGCCCACATCAAAGCAACCGCCATTCCATTTCAACTTCTGTACTATAGCCTATTCTGCACTAGCGCTTCAGTATCGCGATACTGCAGTATCGACGTCGACGTTGTCTCGCCCGGTTAGCCTCGCACAATCCGATGATCGAAGCCGCTCACATTCAGGCAATCAAGCGAGCTGATTAAAGTGATGCCAAAAAAAAATATGAGGCCGCAGACACGAGTGGACCCAAGCCTGGTTTAAATTAACATGTACCGACGGGATATCAATACAACAAATTTAAAAAAAATTGCAATTAATATCGGAGGCGCGGTTTCGCTCTCTACACGTTAATTAAATGGGAATCAGCGAGCACGATGGGATACCGAATAATTAAAATGTGACACAGAACAATACACGAGCGTGTTTCGTTTTCACTCTACTAAGCTAATGATTTCATAAATGCGGTTATGAATATTCTGCTGTGCTGCCAAAGTGCTTTTACACAACAAGTCTTAATTGTGCCCACCAATCCCGCAAAAACGGTAAAATTAACGAGGTGCAAACCTCGTTGCTATTTGAATACTTTGAAGCCGACGTTCGAAAAAATAAAAATAAATCTATGCTCGTAATTATAATGCAAACATGGACCAAGGTGTTTAAAATGGCTTTGAATTACGGGAAGTGACTTTCAATCGTGACTTCTTGTTGAAAGTTTAACGTTTCAATTAATGTCAAGTAAAAATCATTTTTACTGTTTTATACACACAAGGAGTATTTAAATTTAGACGGACAAACTTCCGAAGCAGGTTACTGCGAAAAAGAATACGAAAGGAAGTATACAACCTATGGTATAAAATTGAATCGTAAGGGTGGTTCACATCTTTGAAGTTATTAATTTCGGAGAAAAATATTCAAGCTGGAACACAGAGTGTCTCGATGATGTGCGACGAAACAGAGATCTGTAAACTCCACAATAGCTTTCAGTCGCTGATATCAAATTATTTAATGGAAATAATCACGGTTTCTAAAGGCTGCTCACGATAAATTCAACACTTTGGAGATCAACCTTGTAATAAAGTCACTATCCCTACCTGCGTAATATTTTAATGGACGAACTGAGTGACATGCGCCCAGTTAAGTTGGTAACAATGAATGAAAAGCAGTTCCATATCTTAACGTCGAATCAAAAACTCCAGGTAACCATTTGTGAACATTTAAATTATTTATTTCACTTTACATTTTTTTTTTTAATGCATCGAAGTGTAAAAATGTGCAGATTTTCAAAACATTTGCTTTTGTAATAATTCCACAGTTGCATTTGACCGACGCGTGAATAAAGTGACGAGGCCCATGGCAATGTTAATGTTACATAAGGTGGAAGAATACGCAATGTGCATACAAGTAGATCTTAAGCAGGACTTTCAAAAGTGCTAATTTTAACGTGAACAGCCTAAACCCATATTTCGTACTTAATCTCTAAGACGCTGGAGAAGACTTGGGATTTATAAGATATATCATTAATCCCCATGTCAAAATCAACTGTACACATCATGCAAACACTTGATGCTCAGTCTTTGAATGCATTTTTCCAGTATTTGCAATAAACAAGTGTTTCATGTCCGACTACAAAGATGTGTACCGCACTTTAAATCACAGGTCGTTCATTTGTTTCACCTTATTTTTTCGTGGTAAACGTACTGCCGAAGTTTGCCAGTCAAATTTAGATACAACCTGTACAGCACATTCACGATTACTTCACACTTTTCTGAAGCATACTTCAATATTATTCCTCCGCCTCGTGCAAACTAAGCTTAACTAAGTCTATAAAATTACACCAGAGGACAACGCACCGAATCCGTGCGCACTTAGTTGTAATAATATTTTGCATGAGAACTATTTTTTACTAGGCGTTACCAACACACATCTTTTCTCACTGTTTTTTATACATATCTATATAAAATTAAACATTGTAATTTATAAATAAAGTATTGGCCACACTTTAATTTAACGAAAAATGAGGTAGTTTTATGTTAACAGAGGTATAAAACGCTTGTGATACATGGCGTATTTAGAAAGTAACTTAACACGCCATACATGGGGTGATTTTTCGAAGGTTTAATTCAAAAAGCGTGAAAAAGCGCGAATGGACTATATAGTAATAATCGCAGTAACGTTAACATATCTGTGTGCTTTCTTCAGAAGTCCTACTTATGTTCTAATTTTCTTCCCGTTCTGTATTCTTCCACCATATGTGAAATGAACATTGCCAATATGTTGTTGACCAAAATTCTGCGCATTTCCCCCAACATTGATTCTTCTATAACTAGGACCGCCTGTTTTTCGTATAAATGTCGTGCTACCAGTTGTAATCCCAAAACACTTTAGTTCAAACCTAATATTGGATAATTTTTTGATGTCGCGCATCTTGTGTGTTTGTTTGGGAAACATGGAAGTTCACACACACAGCCAGACCGTATTGTACTATCAGTAATGCCGGAATCACATAGCCCCGACCAACACAGCACAGCACGACACGACCAAAAACGCAACCGCGACACATTTCAATGTGACTACGTGAATTTACAGCACGACCGACACCACGCTCTTGGCATTTAACCTAACTATTTAGAAGGCGCTGATCGGCTATGTTAGTTTCAAAGGTGGTGAACAAGAGGGAAATTGTAATACATAATGGTGACAAATTCGTATCGCTAATGCAAAACAAAGGTAAAATTATTATTTTTAAGAGTTTGATACAGTAATTTTCGATTTATTTTTCTTTTAAGCTGCGTATTTACCATTGTAGGGAAAGCTTGCAATACAATTTCGTTTTGCAATGTTGTACATTCTGTGCGTCGTGCCGCATGACACGACGAAAAACAGAAATAATTTCTAATCCAAAATTGCTGGTCGTAAGACAGAATCGGTCGGGCTAACGACGATCTATCTTGTATTTCATTGGCTGTTGGCCGTCGTGTCGCGCGCGTCGGGGCTATGTGATTCCGGCATAGGAGATGATGAAAAATAGCGAAAAAATTTTGAACCAACACATCTTCTGTAACACTCTAACTAGTTCACTCGTTGATGATTGGATGAACATGGTTTTGACTCGGCTAAGTTTGTTTGTAGACCAACCACGAACGTTCTGCCTTATAGATAAGGATCATCATTGGCCCAGTGAACTGGGGTAGTATCTTCATACATGCATGACAGCCAACAAGAAAAGAAAACTGTCGGACATGAGCACAGTACGTTGTATCCTAGCAAATAGTCAACTTTTCCCGCTAAAAATCACAAAGGGCAACTTGCCTTACGCGTTGAGTAATATTTTTCCTTTCCTGGCTGCTTGTAATATCTCGTGATAACTCCCAAACAACTAACGACATTTGGAGCTTGCAAATGTTGTGAATTATAGCACAATGGTTTTTTTTTTTTATAAATGGCGACCGCTCAAATTACATTGAAATTTCTATCTTATCCCTAAGTATACTAGTGACTTAGTAGGTCTAAATATTTTATCGTTTATAATTACCACAACACTTCATAGATTTGGGAAATATCTTGTTCGCATTTTTATCGAAACACAGAAAATAAACCTTCGTGCGATCGGTGGTCATGATATTTGAGGAGCGCATAATGGGGAGTTAGTTTTAAATGATCGTTATTCGGTGTCAGCGCATACCAGTTGCGGAGCAATACAACAAAGCCTGTATCGCGTGCTCCAAATCGAATTTCAACGCTGGGCGCGAATGACGCGTTATTCGAACGGTCAAGGAGTCGCGGTAGACTGAGCGGTTAGCCTGCTCGCCTCTTCTCACCAAGGCGAACCGGGTTCAACTCCCGGCAGGGGTCACTCTCGGATTTTCGCACGTGGGGATCATGCCGGACGATGCCACTGGTCGATGAGTTTTCTCAGGGATCTCCCGTTTCCCCCGCCATTGCATTCCTGCGCTGCCCCATATTCATCTCGTTTCATAGATATTGGCTCTCAAGATGCTGGATTTTGAAAAGTAAAAAACGAAGCAATAAAGAAATCGAAACAAAAAATACACAACAGGTAGTCGAATTCCAACCATCCTAGCTCTGGACATTAGTTAGATACATACGGGATAGAAAACCTGACCAAAAAAATGGCATTCTTTTCGTCCTTTTATCATTTTGTGACACGGGCTATCTTCTCTCTCTCTCTGTCTCTCTCTAATTTTTTTTTTTTTTTGTTATTAATACTGGCAAGGACAACATTCAAATCCTGAACTCACGCGACAAAGTGAACATTAAAAATAATTCATATTTTGAGACGGTAAAAAATAAGACTTTTCCCCAATAAACTCAACCGCACAGCTCGACGGGAGAAACATTTCTCTCGTACGCTCTATCCACAGTATTTTCACACATTTTCAATCAAACATTTGTAAAATCACCCTATACTTGTCGTGTTTGTTTATTTAATAGATAACTTTTTACAAGCTTCTTTTAGTTCGGTTATTTTCGTTAAATTGAAGTTTTAGGTATATTTTATCAATATATTTTAATACTTAATTTATAGGGACGTTCAAAATTCGCGTTATTATTTGGCACCAGGCTGAACTTCACAGTACTGTATATACCGGAGCCGGCGTCATTTCTCCATTGACTGCTTCATAGATGAGAAGCCACGCCCTTTCTGAGTGAACTGCACGTGATAGGGGCGCCCCACACAACTATGAACTGTCCATTTATTGGCGCAGAGTTACCCAAGGTGTGTCAAATAAAGTACAGTCCAATGCAAATCTTATTTCAAAGGTACATGTGCTTAAAGTTCAACGTGTCATCGTACTAATAACACGATTTTTGCGTCTCTACTCTACATTTTGTAATGACAAACTTTACTCTCAGTATGGTTGGCTGGAGGCGTTGTGGTATCGGAAAACGGGGAAAAGATTGGGCGATGAGGGTGCAGAAGTTTGAACAGATATCCACTGGAGATAGAATTGTCGTCTCTGCTTTTCCCCTTTAGAGTCCCAGCTCCTTCGTAGGGAGGCGACTAAGGGTGCCTTTCAGGCACCGTACAAAGGCGAGCGTCATTTGTCACTGCGGATTGGTCTTACTCATGTCTGTGTAGAGTATTCCCAGACCACGCACAGTCTGAATACACGGTACAAGCTGTGCACAGGTAAAATGAGCACTTTTGAAAGCCCTGTTTAAGATCTACTTGTAAACCCGTTGTGTATTCCGCCACCCTATGCATAGAGACATGCGAAATTCACGTTATTATCTGGGGACACGTTTAACTTAAAACACATGTATCTTTGCAATACGTTCGTCATTGGACAGTTATTAAATTGACATGCCCTTGGTAACTCTGCGCCATTTAATGAACACTTCACAATCGTGTGCCTCAATCACGTGCAGTTCAGTCGGAAAGGGAGTGACTTCGCATCTATGTAGCAGCCAATGGTGAAACGACGCCAACTCGAGTATATATAGTGCTGTGAAGTTTAGCCTGATGCCAAATAATAACGCGAATTTTGCAGGTCCCTACCTATTTAAAATTAACATTGACATGGGCCTCATCACTTTATTCACGCGTCGGTCAAATGAAACTGTAAAATTATTGGGAATGTAAATACTTTACAAATCTGCTAATTTTTACGCTTCGATGCATTAAAAAAAAACAGAAAGCGAAAAAAGTAATTTTAAGTTATCACAAATGGTAACCTAACACAGTTTATTCGACGTTAAGATATGGAACTACTTTCTATCCATCGTTATCAACTTTACTGGGTGAATGTCACTCAGTGGGCCCATTAAAATTCATGGACGCAGGGCCAGTGACTTTTTTCTAAGGTTCATTTCTTAAGTACTCGCTTTATCGTGAACAACCTTTTATAGGCGGTGCACGGGAAACTGGCCACTTTTGAAATCAACTTTTGAAAAATGCACTGAGTGAAATGCGCCCAGTAAAGTTGGTAACGGTGGAGGGAAAGTAGTTCCACGTCTTAGTGTTCGAATTTGAAGTTAGGTAACCATTTGTGACTGCTGAGATGGCTTCGTTTGGTTTGTGTTCTTTTCTTATAATAATTCTACAGATTCGCTGGTCCGGCGCATGTATAATATGATCAGG
Organism: Dryococelus australis; assembly: GCA_029891345.1. Classification (NCBI taxonomy): domain Eukaryota; kingdom Metazoa; phylum Arthropoda; class Insecta; order Phasmatodea; family Phasmatidae; genus Dryococelus; species Dryococelus australis. Next base: position 26,404,785 of record CM057008.1, on the reverse strand, counting down.
CCCATTGCAATGTTAATATTATATACAGTGGAAGAATACACAATGTCAGTACAACTAGATCTTAAGCAGGGCTCTCCAATGGGTTCAGTATACCGTGAACATCCTATAGACTGATTTGTTTATATTTGTGATTTTTGACAAACGCGCGCATTTATAAAAAAAATAGATAGTATTAGGTTACACTAAATTGCTTTCTGTGAAATTATGAATTCAAAAATGCTTGGGTTTGCACTACAAAATTGCATTTAAATTACGAAAATATTCTGAGAGTTATTTCCGTTTTAAAAGTTTTCTTTTATTACTACTTGCTATCCCTTCTTTTGTCAATTCTTTTTTGCAAAAAATTAATGTTGTGCTGGAACCAAATAGGTTAGAAGATAATACAGAACTTCTCTGTTTTTTTTTTTTTTCGCGATGCAAATCGATGGTGCTGCCCTCATGCGGCGTGGCGTAATAACGGCTTTATGCGCACTGAAATGTGTACGTTTGTTACAAGAAATTTTAATTTAAAATGTTGTCCTGCTTGAATACAGCGTTGCCAAATATGTTGAACTGTCACACCGCACTTCTAGGATCGCCGCTGTATAGTTTGTCTCACGCTCTTTTTTGCTGTTAGTATAGAGCTGTCTTGTATTGTATTTTTCTGCTAAGCCCCTGTCATACTGTCAAATTGTCACGCTCAAATATATTTGACAGTAAATTTGAAGACGGAATACAACCCCCAAATTTTTCCTTTCAACAAGTTTTATCAAATAATCTTGAATGTGTTTGAAAATATGCCAAACTGTCAAATTTTTTTATTGGGAGAATCTAATTTGAGTTATATTTAAAAAATTATTTTTATAGTAACATAACGCTTTTGTTTTTTTAAAGCAGTCCATTAAAAGGAAGAAATTAAACTATTGATGCGATTTATATTCCCTTATTTGCTAAATTAAAATTTCATTTGTCACAAATGTTTCCTGCAAAATGAAATTTAATGTCACTGTGTTCTTAATACTACGTGAAATATTTACTTAAAATATCATTTCCAGCAATTTTTCGTTCAATGTTTCGTGACTTCCATTTATGTCGTGCACGATTCTGATTGGCTAAGCCCGACAAACATGAAAGAAATTTGAGAACCGGCCCGATTGATTTTCAAATTTTTATAAGGAAACTGAAGCCATGAAAATCTTTTCAGGGAAGTTATGGCGGTCTTTATGGCGTTTCGATGACGTCACAACTGTCCAACTTCAGTTTGACGGAAAAATTTGACAATGTGACAGGGGCTTAACTGGGAGACTGGTTACTGCGCATCTAGTTTGCGTTCTCTACCCCCCGTATTTCCCGCACGAAGCCATGCGATAGAGGCGTGAGTCGTTTTTAATTTGGCATTCACTTTTCAATCAGACTAAAGCCGCGTCCGAACTGATCAGTTCGTCATTGATTAATTTGTGATTTGGCAGGTAACATTCTGATCGCAGGCGGATCTCGTGGCAGCACGTTGAGGCGGTTATTTCGTTTTTGGAGGGTGCAAGACAGACCTAGGCTCGACTTGGAGGGTGCTATGCAGTCCTAGGCTCGAATTCAAGGGTGCTAGGCAGTCCTAGTCTCAACATGAAGGGTGCTAGGCAGTCCAAGGATTTACTTAGAGGGTGCTAGGCAGTCCTAGGATCGACTTCGAGGGTGCTAGGCAGTCCAATAATTGACTTTAATGGTGCAAAATTCGCGTTATTGTTTCAAGACAGATTAGATTCCAAACATTTGTGCTTTTGTACTGCGTGTATCATTGGTAGGGAGACCCGAATTTCGCGAAAAAATTCCGCCCAAGATAGATTTCAATAGTGTAGTGACACTGTAGTAGTGTTCCTTTGCCTATTGGTTGCATGTCTTAGTGAGAAGAAGTTTTCTTTCTTGACCATCCAGTAAGAACTAAGTTACTCCATTCATGGACTCCCGTGACTCGCGTGCAGATACGTCATGTGCGTAGCAAGTAAATCATCCAATCACGAGCGTCGATCTCAGAGAAAGTGTTTTGAAATACAACCAGTAGAGAAATCATTTCGCGAAATTCGGGTGTCCCTAGTCATTGGATTATAGTTTGTCCGGACACACGCCATGTACACCTTTGAACCAATAGGATACCTCTAACGAGATGCTGGCCCAATAACGCAGAACCAAGTCAACAGGTAAAACGTTTACTCATTGCTGAAGAATCCAATAAACAAATGGCACCGACTCGAATATGAACAGGATCGTGGATTTAAGCGTGCTGCTAGAAAATAACGCGAATTTTGCAGGCCCCTAGAAATCACAATATCAATTCAAGGATTAGAGTAGAAAATTGTAGTTACATTAATTTTGATCAACACCCGTTATTCCTTATTTCTAAACAGGAACTCATTTGCTACTTCAGTTATGGCCATACATCGTTAGTTTAACTCTTTGAGGTCGACTCACTTTTACCATCTTTAAAGACAAGCTAGACGTCAGTCACCTATATCCATACTGCTGCAGGGACACCGTGTTCTATTGGTCCCTATTGTCACTTAACGTCATTCTACTGGTCAAAACGACACCCGTCTTTCCTTATTGGCCGGATGGAGTGCCGAGTTTACCGTTTCCCAACCAAATGTTCTTTCGTATGTAACAGTATGTACATCCCATCGTGTTGATTTCCGGAACTATACAAAAAGATATCGTTCATTTACGGAGTTCGCTGTTTATGTTGTATTAGTTCCTATTTAAAATCCGTATGAAATAGGGAATTTATGTAAGTTTACCCGAACAAGGTTTTTATATCAGGAATGAAATATTTAAACAAGTTTTGCCCGAACTATACTCGAGTATAGTCCTCAAAGTGTTAATTCTATGCTGTTTCTGATATTTTGCGAAAATTTCATTTCTAAATTCAATTTACAAGAACATATATCTCCCTTAAGAATTGAGCTAGGGTATAAGTAGGGCCACCTGTTTTTCGCAAAAATATTCTACTAGTAGTTGTACTCCAAAACACGTTAGTGCAGGACCGATATCGCGGTTGGATGATTTTATCTCGCACATGCCTTCAGTTTCTGCCAGGCAATCACAGACGTATAGTGCGCGAGGATAATTTTATTCTAATTGGCCCAGTCGAGTATAAGATGTCTTCTCACACAGCCCCACGACCAATAACCACAGGAAACGTGCAAGGATGCACGTAAGAAGTTGATGTCTCGCTTGAGCATAAATCTTTTCGCAAAAAACAGGTGGGCTTAGCTATAGTCTTATCGCGGTTTCATGACACTTTTTGAATCGAACCTTTGAAAAATCACCCCATGTGTGACGTGTTTGTTTTTTTCCCCCCCCCCCCTACATACGTCATGTATCACAAGTGTTTTATACTTGTGTCAACATAAAAGTACTTTATTTTTGGCTAACTAAATCTTAGATTGATAATAGATTATAGTATTTCATTTACAATTATCATGAATAATAACGGGGAGAAAATAGGTGTGTTGGTAATGTCTAGTGGGAAATAGTTCTCATTGAAAATATATTACATTGGATGCGTACGAATTCGGTGCGCTGTCCCTTTAGTGAAGTTTCATAAGTTAAGCTTCGTTTGCACGAAGCGGAGGAATATTCTGGAAATCGAAATTTATCAGGGCTTTAGGAAAGTTGAACGTAACCGTGAATGGACTACATCTTAGTACATTACACTGGCTAATTCTGTTGCGAGACAGGTGTTTTGCGCTCCGCAGAATCTATCAGCACCTGATCTACATTTTTAGCCATCAGTGAAATAAAGAAACTTGGTAAATACATTCTTTAGAATATTATTTTGAAGCCACCTCTTAGGAACTGTGTCAGTTGTATTTTATTTACGCTGCTACGAAAATTATATATATATATATATAGTGAATTACAGTATATACATATATATTAATGCAGCATGCTTTTGTCTGTTTCAGTTACTTGGTAGTGTATGTAACATTTGTTTGCGCTTTCGATAATCTTGCTAATACTTGTTGCTCAGACTTTCTTTGGAAAGTGTTGGGCTTTGATATCCGTTTTCTGTACGCTGTAACCAAGTTTTGCCCTCTTGCAAAGAAAATATTTGGAAACCCCATTTGCCAAAAGTATCTTTCTACAAAAGATCTTGCGAAAAATACATTACTCTACTATGTAGACTTGCGATATACAGGATGAGTCATCAGATCTGCGACAAATGGTGAGAGGACGTTCCTTGCAAAATTTCAGTTAGAAAATGGCCGACAACGAACGCCAGGAAACCACTTCTAAGGGCAGGAAACCCTTGTGAAGATGGGGTTGCAATTATGAACTTTATTTAATTACACTGAAAGAATGTGACATTAAGGGATGAATTTCTGTAGGCATACCAAACAGTTCAGTCACTGTAACCTGCAAGTACCCATGTCGACCTACCGAATACCCTACATAGTGAATTAGGGTTTGCCACCCCTTCAAAAAGTGAAAAAAGGGTCCTCGCACATCGTTACAGAAATTATGATCACGCCCTATGAATAACCATCGCAAGACGTAAAAAAAATGTCCTCTTGGCAAGAAAACCTCTGACGAATGGTGTGCGAGAAAACGGACCTCCAAGATATTAAAAGCCTCATAAGTATTATGTGGCATTTAATATCTTGGAGGTCTGTTTTCTCGCAAACCATTCGTCGGAGGTTCTCTTATTAAGAGGACTTGTTTTTACGTCAATGGTGTTTCATAGGTCGTGATCATAATTTACATAACGAAGTACGACGACCCTTTATTAACTGTGGTGGCAACCCCCATTCTACTATGTAGGACATGCGGTACGTCAACATGGGTACTTGCATGTTACAGTGACTGAATTGTTTGGTATGCCCACATAAATTCATGCCTTAATATAACATGGTTTCAGTGTATTTAAATAACGTTCATAATTGCAACCCCATCTTCGCAAGGGTTTCCTGCCCTTAGGAGTGGTTTCCTGGTATTCGCTGTCAGACATTTTCTAACTGAAATTTTGCAAGGAACGTCCTCTCGCCATTTGTCGCAGAGCTGATGACTCCAGCCTGTATATATTTGTATAATTTCCACTGCGAATTTTGTATTTCGAATCCATTGCTCAGTAGGGAATACGAAATTATACTTATTAAAGCACTCCCCCAAACAAATTCATTTATAACAAAATTGTGATACAATAATATAAAGTTTTTTTTTAACGTCCCCCGGTTTTATGCTTGGAAGCTTAGCAGAGGACGGCTTACAGACTAACTTATAATAACCTAACTTAAATTAACACCCATGCCGTACCCGGGATTCGAGCCCAGAGCCTTCCGTAACCCTGATCGGTGACGCACCAATCGACTGCGCCACGGAAGGTCGGTATGCGGGTCTAATGCCCGGTTGCACCAACATATTCCCCGATCCGAGATCAAATGATCCTAGTTCCGAACCAGGATCCGGTTTGATCTTGGTTCCAGCGTAAAAGTGTTGCACCAACGTAATTCCATGGTTCTGGATCTCCGATTCGTCGATCTTGGCTCCAAAGTGAGAGATCGAGATTAAGTACGAGACAAATTTTTCTATTGGTTCGTAATATATGACGTCATGGAACTAGGCGTATTTTTCACTATAAATAGAACTAGATGTGTGGTATTTGATCTGTTTTTGAGTGAATTATTGTTGTACGAATTTAACTGAATAATATTCAAGTGTGTATAATGTAGTTTTAATTTCCCAAGAAAGAAATCGAACGTAGTTCTATCTGTTGGCGTATTTTCAAACTACATTTGTTGACGATGGCTGCTGATCTCGGATCGAGATTTCGAACCGCAAATTTCGGTGGTTCGAAATGAGCTTCATCTCGATCTCCAGTTCAGCTCTTAACTCGAATGGTGCAACAGTTTTCTGTGTCGATCTTAGATCCGATCTCGGATCGAGTTTCGTCGAACCATGATGGTGCAACAGGGCATAAAAGAGTTATAAAATAATTACACGTTATTTTTCTTAGTGTTGAATTTTACTTATTGCGTTAGTGTACTCTAAATATCAAAAAACTAATTTGGGTTAAAGAGTGATTTATGTATGCTGTAATGATCTAAACTTACGCCTAAGAATAAGAAATATGTAGCCATTGCTCATTCGGGATTCGAACTCGGAAGCTCACGAAGCGAAGCTGCCTTGCCGCAACATCCTCAGAGTCGTAAAGCTCACATTTTAAACGGAATAAACAGAATGAAGCATGGTTGCGTTTAGAGTTCAATTCGACATTCCCTTTTTTTTCCATATGTTGACTTAAAAATAACACGAAAATTATCACATAAAAAACGTAAAAAGGCGAGAAAAAAAATTGGAAGCTGTAAAATCACATCAAGTGGACAACAGGTTGATGAAGTGAACCCCGCTGTTTACAGACAGATAATACGGAATGAACACCTGTGTACGAGAAAGATTCGTCGAAAATAATTAAAAAAAAAAAAAAAAAAAACGCGATAAAAACGAAAAAGGGGGAAAAAGTAAGGACAATCAGATAACATAAAAACGAAATTCAACTATGGAGGCGTTCGGAGTAGAATATTAAATCCTGCGTACACAAACAAAAAGCACCGACACGATATTCAACAAATAATGTATGTTTACTTGTTTATATTGTAGCAACAGCTAGAAGTACCGAATAATTATTATCCTGAGTAACATGTATAAAAACCAAAGGCGATTAAGGGCGCTCGCTGTTTGCACCCCTACGCGTATCTTTGTAAATAATTCTTCTGGAAATAAGGCTGATCAACGTCAAAAGAACTTCTTAAAGGGTGAGGTTTATTAATTGCAGATTAAGAAAACATCGCGTGTTATAAGGTTCCTTATGTATTGCAAGAAAGCGTTTGTTTACAAGTTCCCTCGCGTATCGAAAGAAAACATGTGACTGCAATAAGCTACCTTGTGTGAGTGAAGAGATCTGGGCGGTCTTGAGAGCCGATGAGGGCGAAAGACGGAATGCAAGGGCGGGGGGAAACGGGAGATCTCCGAGAAAATTCGTCAACTTAGCTGTTTTGTGTGGCATTATTCCCCCACGTGATAATTATTTTCTACCTTTCCAATCCAGGAGCCACTCCGCCGGTAATCTAAAAATTATCTACAGCCACCAATTTTTATTTATATCCTATCAAATATATTCAAAGAGAGAGAGAGAGACAGACAGACAGACAGACAGAGAAAATTGTGAAAACGGCTAAGAGCAACATTTATAGAACTTTTATGCGCGTTATCATAATGGAAAGAAAAACAAGCACAATTTTTCATTTATGTTTTAATTCATTGGAAGAGACGTGCAAAATTCGCGTTATTATTCGGCATCAGGCTAAACTTCACACTACTGTCTGTACTGGAGCCGGCGTCATTTTCCCGTTGGCCGCTACATAGATGTGAAGCCACTCCCTCTCTGACTGAACTGCAGGTGATTGGGGCGCACATTTGTGGTGTTTATTTGTTGGCGCAGAGTTACCCAGGGCGTGTCAGATATAGTATGGTCCAATTTCAAACGTCTTGCAAAGGTACACGTGTTTAAAGTTTAACGTGTCCCCAAATAATAACGGAATTCTGCATATATCTATCCATTGGCGTACATCGCCTGTAATAATATGTTACTGTTACAAGTATAATTTGCTAGAAATTAAGCTACATAATAATTAATACACCCGGAAATTTCGTGCATTCGTTTGAGGACAATGTAGACAAAATCATGTACATTTGACTTTCTTTTCAAGTGGTTCGCAGTTTGATAGCCACGCCCTGAACGAATTTGATCCAACAACTTATCAGCAATAAAAACTCGACCGAATGCAGTGCTACCTGGCCTGGGGTATAACTGAAGCATCAGCCAATGGACATCTTACTGAGGCTCGAGTACACAAAGGACTGTGGTGTCTAGCTCGTCGCCAAATGAATCCACGAAATTCCCGCGTCTAACAATAATAAGATGGCCTGTAGCAATGCTTTATTATAGCCAAACGTGACCTTGTAGTGGCGTATCAGACCGAAAGAAAGGCTTGTGTTTATATATGGCCAAACAAATGTCCATAGTTGATTTAAACAAATATTTTGTTGTCAGGTATGTTTTCTTAACCCAACAATGTGGTTTTGTTAGTTCAAGTGTATATTATGTTAGATGAACCAAATCAATTTTTTTTTTATTTCAGGTTTGGTATAATCAACAAAATATTTTCTTAGAGAAGCTATATATTTATTTGGCCATATTCGAACACATATTCGGTTGACTCAATCAAACCTTTTTCTCGGTTCACCTCCGATCCCAGGCGCCACAGCTCCTATCTCAACCTCCGCTATTCCTACCCTAAGAGCAACAGGATTAGGAAGGGATGGGCAGCTATTATGCCAGAACTTTTAAAAACCAACAAAAAAATAATTTTCACAATAGTTTTGCTTCCAAGGTAGGTAAAATGCTACTTTAAAAACAAACAATTTCATTGATAGTTTCACCTATAACTGTGGCTTTAAGGTAACACACTTTCCTAAATTGCCACGTAGAATTCTTCTACTATATGTAGGGGCCTCGGTGGTGCAGTGGTTAGACTATTCACCTCCGAACTAGGCGAACCAAGTTCAATCCCCGGCCGGTTCACTCCGAATTTTCGCATGTGGGAATCGTGCCGGACGATGCCTCTGGTAGGCGGGTTTTCTCGGAGATCCCCCATTTCCCCCACCCTTTCATTCCGGCGCTGCTCCGTACTCACCTCACTTCACCCTCATCGGCTCTCAAGACCTAGTTGTTAACTCGCTCACTCAACTCCTCTCAACTCCTGCCACTAAGTTCCTTCCTATTAGCCTATAGAACCGCACGAGTATCTCTTCAAAATACCACATAGTGTTCGCATTCCCTTACGGCAACTACCTCATAAGCACGGCTGAATCCGAGTCCGGGAAAAGTTAAAGTATGCCCTCAACTTCTCGGTGGGATACTAAGTGCCGAGAATCTCCTCCAGAAGAAATATGAATCCAGACACAAACTTTAACTCCTATAGTCTCATGAAAGGCATCGCAACTGCTGTGAAGCATAGCCCCCCCCCCCTTTTCTGGTCGTCAAGGCATATCTCCTCAAGACGGTATCCCGGCGCATTCTCCCATCGATGGACCTCCGGCACTGTGTGACTCCGGAGCTCTCTGTCCCAAGGGGACTTTTTCTAACCTACCTTAATTCTAAGAGGGGGATCGTACGTCCTGGGAAGGGATAGGACCTAACTGTGTCTCAGGGCTGAGCCCCTTACGCGTAGACATGCAGGGAAAGTTCTAACCACAAGGGCAAATGCTCGCGGCTTTACTGGGATTGGGCAAACATAGCCGAAATTTGGACTATGTTTACCTCCCATGCTAACGTAATTGACCTACAAAGGGAGGGAGGAAACCCGCATAGCCATCGTTAAATAAAATCCCTGCAAAATTGCATAGAATTCAGGAAGTAGAAAAAGATTTCTACTTGAACAGAGGACGGGAAACTACAATCTTTATTGAAAGGGTGTTTGAATCACTAGAAGAGGAAGTTTGGCCAGGAGGGCTGTTGGTGCTCGCGCACACGTATAAATTCTCTTAAGCGCTCCGTCCACGCGACCTCCTCTACTTTCGAAGCGCTGCCCTGTCAGAGGGGCCTCAGGAACACTACGTTAGATGACATCAGAATTACACCATCCATTACGAATCACAAGCAAGTACAAAAATTAGATAATGAGCAGCCAATAGCAATGAAATGTGCAAGGACGTCGCACAGCAACGAAACAAAACGCCTAACCTTCTTAAGGCGGCAACCCGCACAACGGAAGTGTGTAGCAAGTGGAAGCGCAAACAGGCGGAGCACCAAGTCGTCTCATTTCAACCTCAATGCTTTTAGTTTGGCAACTAAAATTTTTCCCACCAGGGTGCACTGTTGTCGCATGTGTACCTGATTTTTCCGTCTCGCATCTAAGTAAATTGGATAATCGAAATTGTCATAAAATAATGAAAATCGTTTAAAATCTTCAGATTTGTATTATGTAAAGAATAACTTTTGTTCTGCGCATTAGAGTGAAAACTTGACGAATTGTCACGTGGTGTTTAATATTCGGTCGTGAAACTGGACTTAGCAAGATGCTCGCTTACACGAGTCCTTTATTTAAGTATGAGAACTGGATTGAATTCCTTTTGATGACAGCTATTTTAATTCGTAGCTTTTTACCCACTAAAATAAGATTTTTAATTAAATCTTACTGCCAGACGCATTTGTATTCTTACTGTTTACTTTTGTAAACACGATTTAAGGACGTGATAATATTCACAGAATAAAGTTAATACTTAATATCAGACTGGTGGAATCATACACCACAATTCGTGTCAAACACGAACTTTTACACACAAATATAATTTCTCCAATGACTGCAACACCAGGGCACCTTTCGACGGAAATTCTCCCTATGCCAATTTATTATTTGGTTCCCAACCTGAATATATTCAACCATAGGCATAGCCATGCCTATGGTTGAATTCCTTACCCACTCCTGAATGACTGATTTACTGATTTCATCTCCATTTACCCAGCTTCATCGATATATTAAGCCACATACAAAAATAGTCATTCCTCGTTGATATCCGTGTATTAGGTACAGTACATTTCTGTTAACTTTCAAGTTTATACAAATTCCTTTCGGATATTTTCTTCAACCCCGCTAAAAACCAGCGGTTAAAAAATAACTGCACAATATTTGAAAACACATATTAATTATTTGTAATAAACAGTTCAAACAGTATTTGTTTAGACTTTCCTCTTCTTTGGTTCCTCGCTCTTTCTTGTTCTCTTTTTTAATATAGCAATATCACGACAGGTTTCAGTTGGAAACATACCGTTTTCTTCGTGCCTGTGGGTTTAATTCACCTGTCTATAGCTTCTTCCGTTTTTTTGTACTAATTTTGTCGAGCATCTCCAACTTTTCAGCTTCCCTCCATCCTCTTCTCCCCTTTCCTCACTCACTCTCTGCTTGAGACAATTTCTATGAAATATGTGATCCCCAACTAAAATATATTTTTTTATAATGACTTCTATCATTTTCCTTTAGCGTTTATTCTTTTTATCACTTATTCACCATTTTTCATTATTCCAGTCCATTTCCTTTTAACCACTTTTCCCCGCAGTCACATTTCAATGCTAAGTAATTTCATGCTGTCTCTCTGATTGTCCACGATTCGCTGCCATACAAAAACGCGCTCCTAATTAAACATTTTGCAAATATCTTTCACGGGTAACTCGGATCCATTTTTACTGTCCGCAATCTTTCTCCTTTCAGAAGCTCTCTCACCCATGGATATCCAACTACATCACATTTCCTCTGAACATCTTCCATTGCTTCCACCCCCAGATACTTAAATAATTACATCTGCTCTGCAGTATTTTCTTGAAAGGAAATGTTAAGAGAAATTTTATTCCTGGGAACACTAACCACTTTAGTCTTCGCGCCGATTATCTTCTTTCCGAATTTGTTTCCTACGTTTACAACACTTTGTTCTTATGATTCCACCATCATTGGCTAGTCAAGGGGACTATGTGCTGAAACATTTTCTGCCAAATCGTTGTTAGCTCGGAAACACGTATCTTGGTAAATATATGTCCTAGAAACACGACTTATTGCTAGAATAGGTACAAAAAAATTGTCTATGTCCCTATTTTAAAAAAATACTTTTATCGTATTAAATTTTAATTCACGGAGAAAAAAATCAGTGAAAATAGTTAAATATCGCATTTTCAAAGCTTGCCTATGCAGGTTATATAAGCGGTAAGAGAAAAGTAAAAACACACGGTCGTAGTAAAATCTGTGGGCTTTCATCGTGTGCTACAGATCTAATCTGCACAGTACAGCATCACGGCGGAAACACTACACGCCCTGCGCGTAGGAGCGATGAGGCGCTAGAGGTGCGTGTTAGTGTCGCCCGTCTCGCTCTATCGCTTCCTGACCTTGAACGAGCAGCCACATACTCCTCTTAAGTCGACTGCAGCACTCTATCGCCAGGTCTTAAGATAAGTTTATGGAGCTGTAATTGTAAGGTTTGAATTTTAATATCAAATCTTAACAGTCACTAAGGCGTAAATATGCACAAGGCAGCAAGGCAACCACAACTTTAAGTCCTGCATGATGCAGGTTTAGCGTATACTTACATGCACCACACACTCTTAAAAGATAAGTATCCATTGCAGCATCGATTTTTCTTACAAATCTTAGTAATGAAGATTTGTGAGTAGACGTTAAAAATAAAAGCTATAGACATGACATAGAAGACTACTTAACGAATTTTTGTAAATTTGAACAGTTTTAGTTATACCTGTATTCTCCCATGTGGGATTGATATTATTAAATAATTAGGCAATATTTTACTATGGTTATAGATGTGAAACTAATAATGTAAGAAATACAAGTTGATTTTCTAAATAACTGTTAAGGTGTTCCCTATGCCTCGCCTCGCTTCGTTTTTTAAATATTGACTCAGCAAATCAAGTCATCGAGGAAAATATGTAAATCCGATATGGCATGAATATTTCCCTCTTAAGAGGGTTATGTAGCTGCGAGTCGAAAGTCAAGAAGCGCGGGAGCGATACGGGCGACGCAAACCCGCACGCCTTGCGCCTCATCGCTCCTACGCGCAAGGCGTGCAGTGTTTCCGTCCTAACGCTTTACTGTGTAAGCTAGATCTGCAACTGGGAGGCGGGGGTTATTACATGCTATGAAAGTACACAGACAAAACTGCCTGCGTATAATCGTACTTTTCTCTTGCCGCTTAAAGAAACTTCATAGGCAAGCTTTAAAAAATCCGATATTTGACCAATTTCACGATTTTTTTTCTCCATTAATACACTTAATATGATAAAAGTAAAAATATAGCGACATACACGATAGTTTTTTTTAATCCTTTCTGGCAAAACGTCGTATATCCAGAACATTTATTTACAGAGACTCGCGTTTACGCGCAAACAACGATTTCACGGAAAACGTTTCAGTAGATAGGACCCTTTAAGTCCTGCACGATGCAGGTTTAGCGTGTAGTTATACGTACCACACACTCTTAAGCTGCAATCCGTGGGCGAACACACACACAAATCTAACTGCACGGGACGAATTAAGGGTTTAATTCGGTCCGATGGAGCGGGGCGGCAGCTACGGAAGGCGGCAGTTTGATGAACCCCCGTAAAAGGGAGCGCGCAAACCTTCTAACCTCCCTACTCACCCTTACAACCCCCTCTGGATCGATAATCAATTACGTAATGCGGGTAATTCACGGCAGTCGGCGGCCGAAATAAAGCGTTGTCGCTCCTGGGCTCAAGCTAATTTCCCAGTGCCAGGTAGAGAGAGTGTGTGTGTGAGAGAGAGAGAGAGGAGGTGGTTTCGGAGAAACGAGAACAAGGGTACAAGAAGAGGGCGTGAGGGGTTTGGTGGGGTCAGGGTGGGGTTGGAATTGGTTTGAGGGAGGGGAAAAAAGGTGATTAGCGTGTACCAAGCGGTTGTATTTTCAGCCCAGGGACGATGAAATTACCGACAAGATTATCTGGTCTCTCGCCGTTTAGAAGAAGGAACAAGTTCGGCTGACTGGGAAAACAGCTGCGAGGCGCGTTCGTTATAGAAACTGATTTTGCTAGTGTCTGAAAGCAATAATCAGAAAACGTTACGGTTTTGAATAAGAATTATTCTTTTAGCCGGTTAGACTGCGGATTTAAAAAAAAAGTAAGGGCACAAGCATAATGGTGTTTAGATAAAAAGATAAAAACAGGGAATACTTGCATATAAATACAAAACTAACGCTGTCTTGTGACTGATAGTCAGATACAAGCAACGTGACATCACAAACAAGGATTGTGTTGTCTCTCAGAACTATGGCTCAGCATTATTTTTTCGGAAATCTGGATTTATGTTCTCCAGAGGTCATGGTCACACTTCTAACATAGTGGCTGCCAAAGGTCAAGGTCATCTCGGGAAAGGTCACCAGAGATCAACCTCTCCTCGCATCTCACATTATATTTTTCTATCTACTGATCCTCCATGGAATAACAATTCAAGAGATGATGTAGCAAAAATGCTTCAACAAAGTTCGTATTCAGTAAGTAATTTTTTAAGCATAGAAAAAAGAATAAGCTCTAGGTGAGGAGTATAAAGGTTAGAGTTAGATACAGGGTTCACATTTGGAATACCGAATCGAGTTTCTATCATTTTTAGACATATTTGTACGCGAATTTCTGATAGTGTACACATTCATAAGCAATCATAATAAATTTCCAAGCAGTCCCCAATAAAAAAAGTTTATTGCAGGGACCTCAACTCGAGACTCTAAATCATAAAAAAAAAGAAATTCCTTAGACTTGCACAAAATCTGGCAGTTTTTCTATGCGATGGGAGAAAGATATGTAAGAGTAAGCAAATACGAAGAAAAGTACAAGAAAATAAAAGAAAGATAATGTGGAATATCTAATTTGTAACTATGTCAGGTAATTGTGCGTAAAAGGGGGAGGGGGGAGGGTGTGTAACAGAGATAAAATATAGCCTGAGGTTCAAACTCTAGCTTAGTGTTGTTACAAGGAAATTAAATAACAGGAATTCGTACCTCCCATAGTTATTAGGACATTTAGAACTGAATTGTTTCATAACTCTTCTTGGTCAAAAATGAAGTTCGTACTGTTTTGTGTGATGCTGTAAACGTGTGCACTCTTTCCTAAGGCAGCTGAAGAACCTTCTGTCAGTGGGAGGACTGCTGAAAAATTCTGAGTCAATCGTAAAAAGGTGGCTCCACAATCCTTACTTTAGTCGTTAAAAACGTATACTCGGCCAGAACCACCTTTTCTGTGCTACTACTCTACATCCCCACTTACCATTGCCCTGTTGATTCACACCACACCCGACATGTTATTCTACTTTATAATGTTCTTTACTGGCATTCCGTCAGGGAATAGAGTACCAAGTAGATTTCGTCTCACTATAATGCTCATTAATTTGCAAACTATCATTTGAATGATTTTACGGAATTATGTCCATCCAGGAAAGTTGTTGCTGGTGGGATCTTGTACATTACTGTTGTGAGGTTGGCAGCATTATTAATGTATAGTCTCGTAAGTTTTTCTGCAAGACTGGAGAAATTCGCATTTTAGTGTTGCTCAAGCTGTATTTAGGCATAGTCATCAGAGCTTTCAAATGTTAAAAGATTTTTTCAAAGTCGGTTTTTTATTTATTGTCCTTGCCAGTTTTCAAAATCCTTCGTGTTGCAACATATGTGTGTAGGTGGTCATGTAAGATATGTTGTCTTTACTTTTCGGAAAGGGCCATGGGGAGAACTAAATGAGTCGTGGTGATTCGGTGGAGGTTTGTGGGACATGGGTAAAATAGGAGTGGGAGAAAAAAACCGCAGCAGGTGGGAGAGGCAGCGGTGAAATCCAAAATGGCCTCCAGACAAATAGTGTCAGAATGTGCTCCAGAATCAACACGCTCCCCCTACTTACGTTCTAAGAGCCTTGTTGCGCCCATCATGCACGAGGTTTGGCTACAGAATACCGTAAGATAGAGCAACATTTTCCGCTTGTGTACCGCGAACACCAGCCACTCGATGTTGGGGTGTCATTCACCTGTCAAGAGTCACTAGAAGAATTTTATTGATGATAGCGCTGGGGAATCTTCCGCTGCGTGGAGCATTCTATCATATGTGAAACCCATTATCAGATTTTCGCGTACCCGTTAAGGCCATCGGTGCATGGAAGCAGTATATTTATATAATGTGTGTCATAACTTGTTTCACGGCTGATTTTTCCAAATTTTTGGCTCGTCAAGACGTAAATAACTACTTTTAACACCTTCTATCGTTGTTGGATATTCACTTCCGTCATTATTCTCGGAGCACTGATAGAAGAAAATAAAGAATTTTCGTTTTCTTATCTGCAATCAGTGCTCCAAAGTAACGAACATAGTGAAATCGTAACAATGTAAGAAGGTGCTAGTTTTTAATTACGTCTTGACGAGCCTGAAATTTCGAAAAATCCGCTGTGAATTAAGTTATGACTAAAATTATATAAATACACTGGTTTCATGCACCAATGGCCTTAAAAAGACTACGTATCTGCGCGTCCTCGGTCAAGAAACGACGGAGCTATGCGGACGACACTAAGCCTGTGAACACACGGCAAGCTGTACGGCCCGTCCAATTCTGATGATATAGGCTGTTCACGATAAAGTGAGCACTTTTTAAGGCCCTCGCAACAGGCACTAACCGCTAATAAATATATCTTATCGCAGCCTCAGGCATTAAATTTTGATGGCGGTGAAATGTTTACACTGTGTTTATTGGTCACATTGCAATGTTTGTGTTAAAAAAAGCAGCAGGAAGATGGAAATTGGATGAAAGGAAAAAATTATATGGGCTTTAAAAAGTGCTCATTTTACGGTGAACAGCCTATACATGGAGAGGAATTGGGCGGCACACACGCCCACGAGCCAGGCTGGATTCTGTGCAATGCTAAAATGGACCCGACCGGGCGCCAGGCGTCTTCTGGTGCCATGTGTTCCCGGCCTAACACACACTCCTTGCACCTCATCACTTCTACGCGCATAGCCTGCAGTGTTTCCATCAAAATGCTGTACTGTGCCAATTACATTTGTAACAGCGGGACTTTATTTCACGCGATTAAACCACGTTCGTATAATCTTGCTTTTCTATTAGCGCTTAAGGAAACTGCAAAGGTAAGCTTTAAAAAAGCTTATTTTCACGATTTTTTCTCCACGAATACACTTAATATTATAAAAGTAAAACGCCAGGGACATAGAAAATTTTTTCATTACCTATTCTGGCAAAAAGTCATTTTTCCAGAGTATTTATTTACCGAGATACGAGTATTTGCACAAACAGCTAATTCACAAAAAAAAAATATTTAGTACGTAACCCTCTTAAGGTGGCCGCCTATTTGAAGGAATTTCGTACTTGTGAGGGCTAGAAGCGTGGGAGAGCTAGTGGTGACCGACACATGCGCATCCGCTCTCTCATCGCCTCTACGCGCAAAACACTGAACTGACGCCTCTATGAGACTTTTAGCGGAGACCCTATCATTTTATGACGCAGTAATTAAAATAAAGGTTTGACGCACGTCCCTATAATTTTTTTTTTTTTAATGTTTTGTACCGGAATGTTCATACCTAAATATGACCGCGAAAACACCAGTTAGAGCAATTATCGCTATCACATAAACATGCTTTATAGAGAAATGGAGGAAGCGTGTTGCCTACCCAGGCGGCCACCTTAAACGACCGAGCATGTCTACATCAAGTCCATCGCCACCGCAGCTTCGCGTTTGTTTGGTTGCGCGTTCTGTGGTGCAGCTCGACCGCAAAACCGGAGCGCGCCGTGGTTGGCTGGCCAGTCCTTGCAGGCTCGCGAGGTAGCTGTAACCCATCCTTCCGCTGCTCCGCTCGCGTTACAAGTGGCATTCAGGGTCGTCCGGCCAGAGGTTAGGGTGACACTAGACAAGAGTCCCTGCCGAGCCACAATTTCCTCAGGTCGCTTGCCGTGTTGCCGACTAGGGCTGTTCGATGTCATAACATTCTAATATCGATATTTTCCCAAACAGTTACCCGGTATTTTCGATATATCGATAATACCGAAATTCTCAATGATACCAAAATTATCGATAGTACCGAACATTTCGATAGTAGGCTTACCTATAATTTCGATGATATCTGATATCGAAACATCGATATACCGATATTTTTAAAAGTTTCATATCGTTTGATTAATTAGTTTTCATATCGTTGATTATCGATATATCGATATTTCGAACAATCCTATTGCCGACACCAAAAGTACAATAGAAAATTTATTCTTGATAAAAAGTATAATCTTACACTGAGAAAAAGGTTTTGTTTAATCGAACAAATTTTGTTTGTCGCAACCAAATTAATTGTATGTATAGGGAAAATTAAATATGTTGTTAATGAAACCAAATAATTTGGTTGTTCTTATTTGGTTGTCACAAAGATTTGGTTGATGCAACCAAAGATTTGTTTTGCCCGATATACATTAAACAGTTTAATTTAATATTAAAAAAAAACACTTGTGTCGAGATCAGGATTCGAAGCTACATCAGCTGCGACCAAGTGTTACGCCTTAGTTATATCGTCTAAGGTGACTACTTATGACTTAGAGATGTTTTTAAATATATACATTTCAAGTACTGCACAACGTATGCAAATAAATCTTTCAAGATCTACAGCTTTCCTTTCCAGTTCCCTGTTGAACTTGTTTTATTAGGATGTTTATAACGTTATTGAGCATCAATGAATGCACTAACAAACACTGTTACGATTCTAATTGTCACAAAATTACAAACTAACTCTCGAGTTGTATATTCGAACAAAGACAATCAAATGACTAACCAAACAAATATATACAGGTAATTCAACCAAATAGTTTGCTGGCAGTCTTATTTCTTCCGGCACCACACAGAGGTATTGTTAATTCAAGCACATATTTTGTTAGAGGAACAAAATTTTTTTGTTGTTTGTCAAGTTTTGTGTACTGAATAAAATATTTTTTTTTGGGGCAAGTAAATATATTTTTGACCCTATTCAAACAAGTATTTAGCTGGCTTTTCTCTCGTTGTAGAAACAACCAAAATACCTTTACTCAGTTTGTAACTACGGTATGGTTATAAATACAATTTCGATTTTAGTACATAGCAAGTTACACGATAATTTTGCAACTTCACTCGATTGCTACACAATTACTGCACTGTTCCAATCGATGCCTCGTGACTTGCTTGCTGTAAATGGTTCACCGAGATAAAACCGTTGATTTTGGATTTTCTTTGTTTGAAGGAAGTTTAAAATACAAAGGTGTTTGAAAAATTGAGGCTGGCCAGTCTTCAATGCTTATTTCAGAAAGAATTTGACGTCCACCCCCGAAATAATTTATACCGATTTCCACCTGGACGGACAGTAGAAAAATAACTTGTAAGAAAAATTGGGTTGCCTAAACGATGTGTACCTTGGCGAAGACGGGTTCCGTAGATGGTCTCATCAGAGTAGCCAATATCTGAATTCATAGCTTTTCATCGTATTGATGTGTTTCGACAAATGTTGTTATGTTGGCAATATGAGTGCGACATGTTTACATTTTGAAGCTCATAATAAGAGCTCGGCGTAATACATGGCATTTTCGCCTCTCTTTATAAGCTGTTCACGGTAAAATGCGCACTTTTGAAAGCCCTCTAATTTGGAATAATAACCAAAAATATATATTTTATTTTAGCCTAAGACGTTAAATTCCGAGTGCAGTGGAGTATACACACTAGGATTATTACTAACATGAAAATATTTATTTAAAAAGGTTGTTAAATGATTTTAAAAAATGCCAGAGAGGAAAAAGTAGGGCCCTCAAAAGTGCTCACTTTACCGTGAACAGCCTATACTTTACTTGCTCTGTGGGGCTGACGAACTAGCGAGTACTGGTTCCCCAATCGCTAAGTGAACTAACATATCCTGTCCTATTTTAACTCTCCATGTTTTTATAAGAGTTGTGGGACATAAATTAATGCTGTATTCCAATTGCGGTTATTTACAAAATTTTCTGAAACACTGCAAAAATTTCTACTTCCGGGATATTCTTCCGCTTCATGCAAGCTAAGTTTAACTAGTCTATAAAATTACACCAAAGGACAACCCACCGAATTCGCGTGCACTCAATATTTTGCATGAGAACTATTCCTTACTAGGCGCTTCCAACACACGTGTTTTCTCACTGTTTTAATTCATTATAAATGAAATATATTAATTTATAAATAAAATATTCTTGAAAATTCAATTTAACGAAAAATAAAATACTTTTATGTTAATAGAGTTATAAAGCGTTGTGATACATGGTATATGTATGATATTACTAAAAATGCCATACATGGGGTAATTTTACAGAGGTTTGATTTAAAAAATGTGAATAAACCGCGAATAGACTCTACCTCTTCAAGCTTCAGAAAGTAGCATAAGGGATCTTTTACATTTGTCAACACTACTGAAAACATTACTGAGAACCTAAAATATTATATGACCACACTATAAATACCAAAGTTACGCAATTTTTTATTAGCAGGTTGCCTTAGAATGGTTTAAGTCACGGAGTCGTAGATTTTTGACTCCGGTTCAAATCTCGCTGAGGTAAAAATTATTTTAGCTGCATTAAAATTTATTTTTGTGCGCGGTAAAACACACACATAACGAAAATTAAAGTTTTTTCTTTTCCCTTATCTCTTTTTTAAACCTAGAAGTACAGAAAATTAACTAGAAAAATTTTCGGAGAGCTGCCTTGACGTCACCGAAAGTTGTGAAAATTATAGAAAATCCATTTCTGAAAAGTAATGTGTCCGTAATTATTGTGCAGGGAGTTTAAGGAGACTTCAGGAGAAATGTTACCAGCACTCCCGTAAATACCGCACAAATTAATGTTTCTTGGTTGGACTGGCACCGGACGCGTCACAGTCCCCGAAAGTCAGCTGCCATACTGGCGAGCGCTGCTCGGCTGGCTGGAGTTGACGCCGCTGCCACCAGAGTTCAGTTGTGTTCCTTCCCCCGAAGTGTGGCAAAAAGGACGTACCTAGCCCGCGCAATTAAGAATGGCCAGTTAAAATGTATCGGAGATGGCGTCACAGATAATGCACTGGACTGTTCTTCTTTGTTTGTGAATTATGATAACCCCGATAGGGTGTAATTGGGGGAATGAATTTCGCGACAGTGGCTCGCTATTGGTGGATGATTGTAGCTACCTCCACAGCGAGGAAATGCTTGTATTTTGTATATAATCGATGGTAAAATCTGCCATCGGGGTCAGGTCAGACGCTTGGCTGCGAGGGAAGTCTCCCCTAGATGACATGTCAGGTATTTCAGTTTGATTATTGGTTTTATAGAAATGTAAAGCCCTTAAGGAAATGCAGGAAAGTCGTTTTGACGCTCTAGTTTTTCATTTACAGTCAAGATATCTTTGGATAACATGAGCAGTATAAGTATTTCTGCATAACTTGATAAGGAATCGCTTCCAAACTCTTAGGGAGTCCAAAAGAAAATACTATGAAACGGTGTGAACAAATATTTCACCAGAGCTGTTTCTTTCGCCGTAAATTTTTTGTATGTTACACCCCGGTGCAATATATTTTGAGAAATAAATGCGCCAGTATTGCAAAACAGTTGCCCGCAAAGTTGGCAAAACCCATTATCTAGGATTTATCCTTTTTTCTGTCTTTCTGTGTTTGATGTCCAAAAACCTGTCCACTTAAACTTACGTATTAGGAGATATTTAAGTGTCCTACGGTGTCTTAAATTCGGGAAATTAAAAGTTAGCAAGCACTGAGAACTCGAAACCATTTCCTTGATGTACAGGTCACGTTGAGCTGCGCATTAATTTTTAAATTACTGCAGTCCGCATTGGACTTTTTAGACGGACGAAGCTCAACTATAGTGCGTCTCACTCTTAGATTGCAGTAAAGAGTTCATGAATGAGTGAAGAGTTTTGGGCGGCTCTTACCAGCGTGGTCTTCAGAGCCGATGAGGGTGATTGAGGTGAGAATGGAGCAGCGTCGGAATGAAAGGGTGGGGGAAACGGGAGTTCCCCGAGAAAAACCGCCGACCAGCGGCATCGTCTGGCACGATCCCCACATGCGAAAATCCGGGAGTGACCCGGCTGGGGATTGAACCGGGTTCGCCTTGGTGGGAAGCGAGCAGGCTAACCGCTCAGCCACCGCGACCCCTTAAAGAGTTCATGACGCACGCTATTTCCAAATGGCTAGCGATTATCAACAGCCAAGAAGTTATGCTGTGTTGACAGAATAAGTTCATAGGTACAAAAATACGTAACAAAAATTAGCAAATTGTACACTAGTGTATAAATATGTAATTGTTTGATCATCTACCCACTGCAATTTATGAGGGAGATGCACTATTGAAAAAAGCAGAGTGTAATGTTGCTTCAGTCAACTAGTTTCTCTTCCTTCAAATTGCATTTATTGTGAAAGCTGAATTACAATTACTATTATTTACTATACAAAAATAAAGAAGGAAACGAAAATACAAATAAAAACCAATAAAGTAAACGAGAAATGTGTGCGCGAATTTTAAGTTTATTAGGAAACTGAGTGTAGCCCTAATGAATAATGTAACGACGAACAGTAATTTGTAAGAGCATATGATAAAGGTTCTAATTTCTTTGTTTAATCCAATTAGCAGTGCGGCAGGTATGGCATATTCGGTGTTACAATTTATTGTGGCAAAGCAAAAGTCACCTTCGCAGGTCGGGGACATCTCGACCTCCAGATGTGAGCTCTTACATAATTTTGATCCATTTCCTTTTGTAGAAAATTTAATTCAAATGCATAGTGTTTTAATTTTATTCCCCACGCTTAAGGTGGATCAGTCACCACCATATTTGATTTTCACTATTTTTGTCAGAAGTTTCATTTAACAACATTTTAATGCAATTTTTCCCACGACATGTCATAAATAATAGCTCCTTTAGCTTAATCAACATATTATATTTCTATATAATTTATTATTTTTTCACTAGTGATTAAAGGCAAGAAATGAATAATTTTTTCTTGCTTTCGGTTACAGAAATGGACCTGGCAACACTAGTCTAAGCAATATATGCTTTAGAACATGTTCAACGTAATGCCCTACGCTTTGTCGAAGCACAAAATAAAATGCAAAATCTGTGATGCAGTTTACGACGAAAATTCCAAAAATCCAAGATGGTGGGGACTGATCCACCTTAAGATGTCCAGTACTCTTTAAAAAAAAATTTACCTGATGTTTGATAAATTTTAGAGAAAAACTCCCGGATATATTTCTGATTTTCCCTGGCCAATAGAATCCCTTGACTTTTCCAAGTTTCCCGTTTTCCAGAAGAATTACCATTCTGTGCAGAGCAATGCTCGTCCTTAACTCCTTATAGAGTCTACCTGTGTTCGCCGACATTACACATTCTTGCTGTCAAATTACTAACTTAATTTGCAATTTGCGATTTACGATTGCGTCAAACTAGAATGCGCACTAATAATAATAATAATAATACGTCTTATTTTTGTGGCGAAGTTAAGGTATTAATCACCTTCTCTTACACTTAACCACTTAAAATAGTAAAACTGAACACTGATTTTTTTAAAAGAAATTAAATAAAAAATGAAACCAAAACTTAAGGTCTACTATAAAATTAGAAATTAGCTTATACGAAATATATAAAAGCAACATCATTAAATAAAAATAAGCTGAATAGTGAACTTACACGATTTCTCTTTTGATGAATATTTTATGTGTATGCATATGTTAGGGTGTCCACTGAAATTCCTTTTTAGAATTCCTTGAATTTTCCCAGTTTTCCAGACAGAATCTTACAATTTTACCTGACCTGTTTTCAGGACCGAAACCTCTAAATTCCACATCGACCTTGTCTGTGAACTGTTTCCAGTCTGCAAATTCTAATGCTACACATTATTTACTTACCGCTGTTGTTTTAAGACGCGCTTTACACGCGAGCGAACTGACAATGCTAGCATGCGCAGTAGAGGCCTAACACCGAGCGAACTGACAATGCTAGCATGCGCAGTAGAGGCCTAACACCGCCGAGTGTCAGTGCGTGGCCGTAGCCTTTGCATCGCGAGCGAACTGACAATGCTAGCATGCGCAGTAGAGGCCTAACACCGCCGAGTGTCAGTGCGTGGCCGTAGCCTTTGCATCGCGAGCGAACTGACAATGCTAGCATGCGCAGTAGGGGCCTAACACCGCCGAGTGTCAGTGCGTGGCCGTAGCCTTTGCATCGCGAGCGAACTGACAATGCTAGCATGCGCAGTAGAGGCCTAACACCGCCGAGTGTCAGTGCGTGGCCGTAGCCTTTGCATCGCGAAAGGCTTTGAGCGGATCTCCGGTGTTTTTCGTTGCTTGCGTTCAAAGCCTTCGTTATAAAAAAAAAAACAGCGCTAATTAAATCGTTTCCCAGCAGCAGCATTTGCAAACAGGAAACTGTTCACTTATGCAACAAGGAAAATCCATTACGTGCAAAGTGCATTTTTTTTTCTGGCCTCTAAATCTTAGAATTTCCCTGTGACATAATTATCAATTCAGACAATAGTTCAACAGCAAGAACGTAACATGGTTACAGAAGGCGAGAGGGCTCAGCATTGTTCTACATAAAAACCACTGTATATTTCGCCTCGCACAAAAAATATTTCGGAAAAAAAAAAAAACTGATTTAGACTACTTTAAGAAAGACTTACTTCGCACAAAGATCTTCGAGTATTTTATAAAATGCATATGCTAATTAAATATATTGCAGGATATGCTTCAAAAGATAATGATTATTGCTAAGTTCCATGTCGAAACTGTTGACTATGTCGCCTGTCGTTACAAAAATATTCAGAAAACTTTAAAATCGAAAGCGATTATATGGCAACTACTTCCAACGTAAAATCCGTGAAATTCTAAAATCTGGGAGTTAATTACTTTGGTTTTACATGGACGAAGCGTAGGTAAACCAGAGCTCTGAAATAATAGTCTTACCATTGGCGAAGGAGATAGTTTGATAAAGCATCATGTTGTGTCAACCAATACGGTTTTCTTTTCAAATGGAATTGGGTATTCAGGTGAAAATTGAAAACCTCCAGTAATTTTTTTTTGTTAGAATATCGCTGTTATAACAATACTCAAAAGACACCAGGGAAAAGTTTCCTGTCCATAACTTTAAATATTCTATTTTATTTCACCGACTGGTATATCTTAAATTATGTTGGCAGTGAAGTCTGAAAAGTAGTTTTTAGGTTTAACGTTTTATTCAAAGTGCAATGTTCAAAGTCGGCATCACTGATTTTCCAATAGAAATTCAAGAATTTTCGTAACGGTAACATAGTCATGTTTCTAGCAGTTTCACGGTTTTAATCAATGGCCACGTAGATGCTAGTCGCTATTTCCGAATGCAAATATTTATTTGTACGTGTAATGGGAAGGTACACAGACGTGGTGGAACGGAAAAATGGGGGGGGGGGGGAGGTGAAGAACTGGGAAGTCTCTAAAAACTGTAAAATTAACAGCAAACTAGCCATTATTTGTTCTGGTCCATTTCCACTGCAGCGCAGCGGCAGCGGGTAAATTTGTTGTCCGCCCTGGTTGAGGGGGAGGGGGGACCCCCTTGAGTTCAACTGTGTGTGTAGTCTGTTGCACTGCAGGACAGGAAAGTTACCACGCTGTAGGGTAACCTACTCTCTATAGGGAGGGAAATTTCGCGGGTTCAGTGACATATAGACTGGATTACACAATCGTATGCAGACTAAAGCTACAGTTAGAACTAGTGATTTTTCGCTAAAAGATATGAATACACGGTATACTTCAATACTATAGGCACCCAGCATCAGTTTGTCTACGGTCATTGGCCGTTGTCTAATTGAGAAGGCGTTTTCATATTTGACCGAGCCACTCATAATTCGGCAACATCGGCACGGCTCCTACGTGATTCGTGTGCAGACAGTTAACACGCGTCAAGAAGTAATTCAGCCATTCAAGGTAGGTAAACGACCCTACAGTGTTTTGAAATATAACTTGTCTTGAAATCTTTTCGCGAAATTTCACTACCACTAGCTACAGCTCAGTGTTAATTGACTACTCCCCCAGCGAGTGACTGCGGGCTTCTGTGCTTTTCCCCGTGAAGGTTTGTTGCTGACTCAGAGTTCTCGTAAGCTTCTTATAAACTCTGAACGAATCGCAAATGGGACTTACACGTACATGTGTTTGGAATCTATTTCGTCCTAAAATTTATTCGTGAAATTTTCTGGTCCCTAGCCATTCTGCAACCAATCACGAGCAATCAGATTATTCCTTCTAGCGGCTGATGCGTCGAGGAATAAATTGGTAGACATGCATGAGCGGTTCCGTTGACACGAGGTTAGGTAGGTGGCGCAACAGCTCGTCAACAACGAGACCATTAATACACGGAACGAGTAAGGGACGGGGAAGAAATTGGGTATTATGAAATATTCAAGCGTTCGTCGTGAGCCTAACCATGGATCGAACTGTTGCTCATGTTACTCGGTTTGATGTAAGCATATTATGCTTGGCAACGCTCAGTTATGAAGTGGATTGCCGTTTGTCAAGTTGGTATCCAGGCACTGGTAAAATAAGTGATTTTTTTTTCTGGCACGTGTGGCTGGAGTCCGTAATACACGATGCTGTTTCGCTTCTGTATTCTCAGGTATTCTGTGGCTGCATCCTGCTAGCGTGCAGTTCACAAAAGGCATCGTCCGCTTTCTGCCTGTGTCTGTCCATTGGACACCTATGCCCGGTTGCACCAACATATTCCCCGATCCGAGATCGAATGATCCTAGTCCAGAACCAGGATCCGGTTTGATCTTGGTTCCAATGTAAAAGTGTTGCACCGACGAAATTTTTTGATTCTGGATCTCCGATTCGTCGATCTTGGTTCCAAAGTGAGAGATCGAGATTAAGTATGAGAAAAATTTTGCTATTGGTTCGTAATATATGACGTTATAGAAGTAGGCGAATTAGATGTGCGACGTTTGATCTGTTTTAAGTGAATTATTGTTGTGCGAATTTTACTGAATAATATTCAAGCGCATATAATGTTGATTTAATTTCCCAAGAAAACAGTCGAACGTATTTTCAAACCACATTTGTCGACGATGGCTGCTGATCTTGAACTGCCAATTTCGGCGGTTCGAAATGAACTTCATCTCAATCTCCAGTCCAGCTCTGAACTCTAATGGTGCAACAGTTTTTAATGTCAATCTTGGAACCGATCTCGGATCGAGTTTCGAACCACGATGGTGCAACCGGGCACTACTTGCCGGTGTGTGAGCACACCCGCTCGTTCTGCCACCTAGGGCCGTCCGCCAACCGGTGCACGTGGCTGGAGAATCGATGCGTGCACACTTGCTGATCGCTCCACCACGGGTGCGGGTGGTCCGCTCCGCCGAACCTCTCAACCCAGGAACTGCACGTGTGGTATAATAAAATTTCACAATAGGCTCCGAGCTCATTTCACAATTACGTGGTCAGTCACATCATAAAACATGTACACTGATGGTGTGGTAAACGGGCAATCAGAGCTAATTATAATTTGAGGTTTCGGCTTCACTAAATATTAACGCTGCTCATTTCACAAAACTCAGTTTGTGCTGTTACTGCAATTGTGTCGCTTGTAAATTGGAAATAATTTATAATTGAAACTCAACTTAAATTGGAAATTAAGATCGGAAATAAGTACGCCGGGAGATGGTCGTATTTTAAACGAGTTCGCTGATATAAATATAAAGGGGAAAATGCAGCTAAAATTGCTTTAAAAAAAAAGAGAGTTTCCCGATCGATGTAAATAAATCCATTCTATTGCAATTTTTGTTGAGGTGCCTTGCAAATAACCGGTAGTTCGATAATGAAAATTCATCAAGTTTTGTTACTGCACACTCTGTTAGTAAATTCTAATCATCAGGACTGAAGCAATTTTCATGGAGACGGTGTATAACACTGTTTAACAATAACCTAAATAAAATGTATCATAATGTCGTTACTTAATCATCAACACATGGGAGTATAAACTGTGTGGACCCAAAATGGTTCCTCTCACTGAAATCCCGAATCACACTTATACTGAAATTCCTTCTTTACTGTAACATTCGTATGAGCTCTTTAAATAAGTAGTTGAGTTCAGTTTATAGTTTTACTTCAACTTCAATATCGACCATATATGCTCGGTATTGAAGTTGAAGCGAAAATTATAGGCATGCTTTCTGAATGAGGTGAGCTTCACGAAACGAGCTACTATGAAAAGCTGTAACATCTGCCTGCCTGTCAACATGATCACAAGAATATGAAGATAAACATGTGACATAAGGAATCTAAGTCGTCTGTCCCATGAATTATTAATAATATGGTTAATTAACAGCCATGTATGTTGAGTTTCATTTCGCAAAAATGAGAGTGTTTAATAAAATTTCTAGGCTCACTCGAAAAAAATTGTTAGATTTTAAGTGGTTAACTACTGGAAATTGCATTTCTTTTCACATTTTTTAATATAACTTTAACAAATTTTTGTTTGAATCTATAAAATTATAATTTCTGCAAACAAAAAAAATAATTAAAAACCAATGCCTTGTTAGCTCTCTGGTGGACGTGGGCGTAGAAGCAAGGTATGTGCAATAAAAAAAAGGCATTTCTAAAGATGAACGCCCACTGGGAAAGTTAGCATTCTACGCCCTTGTATTTAAACATGCCTCCAAGTTGTGTTCTGTGCCTTGACTACGCTATGATACGAGTAGCACGTGAGGTACCGCTTAACAGAATATATTCGTCTGTTTACGTCTCAGCGCGAAGTGAGAACCCTGCAGGCTGGTGTTGCGAGTTGTTGAAAAACCAGCGCCAAAACATACACCTTCTGCGGAAAGTTTTAACCCTTTCAGTACAAATTCAACGTATAATTACGTGAGTTGCAACGAACAAATATGTTGTTCGGAACTGTACTGGGTCCTAGACGACGCTTTGTCGTACATTGGGACCAATATAAATCTACCTGTGCATTAATGTAACTGGCAGCAGTGGTACACTTTTCTCTCTCATCATTGCCGAAGCTCAGAGCGGGGGGTGTGCTCGGGCCCTTGTGAGGGCCCTTATACCACCCATACGGTTGCAGCAGTTGTATCTCTCTGCTGGCTGAGGAAGTTTCCCTCTCCAGACCGCAAAGAACACATAGCCCAGAGGTCAGGACGCCCTGCACGTCCCGGCGCAACTCAGACAGCCCGCCAGTCAGACCAGCAAAGCCGCGGTAGCAGTGGTACACGAGGCTACGGAACATAGTCTCATCAGCGGATGACCCCCCCCCCCCCAACACCACCACCACATGTATTGAACCTTTCTCACTGGACGGTATGTTTCACTGTGTACGGTGCAGACCGTTCAAAACACTCCATACGCAACGTCCCAGATACAGCGCAATGTAAAAAAAAAAAAAAAAAAAAAAAAAATTCCTTCAGTCTACTGAAAAGTGATGATAAACATTTATCCAGAAGTGTCCGTAAACTCTCCGTAAAATTACGGACACATTGATTCTCAGAAACGGTCTTTCCGTAAATTTCACGGAACCTCTCCGTTAATTTCCAAGTTAGTTTATTGTACTTTCCATTTAAAATAAAAAGAGATAATGAAAATGTCTTTAATTTTCGTCAAGTGGGTATTCTACCGTGTATAAATATTCTATTAAAAAAGTTAAAAATATTTTATACTAAGCGAGGTTTGAACCCGAGTCAAAAAATTACCAGCCTACAAGTGTAACCATTTTTTATATGTATAAATAAATGTATTGTCACAAACAATATACAGAGGTGTTTGCCCTTAACCTATTGCACAGTACACATTCAAACACACAATATAAACAATAATCAAATACTCAGTAAAATATCTACACAATTCTTACATGGGGGCACAGAACGATATGAACATTTGGTGAACTGGTTTTACATACAAAGTCGAAGAACCAAACTTCAGTGTTTTCTGACGATAATGGAATATTATTGTTTTGGTATCCTCTGGTGTTGAAAACTGCCTCAGTTTTGCAGGCAGCTCACAATCCACTACACGGCACAACCGAGGACCTTGAGCACGTGAGGCGCGCGTGTTAACCACTTTACAACTCTCGCTTGAAAATTGTGGCATAACTTTTATATTTGTATTCAAAAGACAAAAGTAAAATTCCAGTTTCTAATAAATTTAGTGTATTTTTATTGTTGCCAAATGTTACAGGCGCCTGATGCTATTTTTTAATGTTTGAAAGACTAGGCCATAGTCACGTGGATAACCTTAACTGCCGCAGAAACGATAATTTTCTTATTACAGTGGCGAAGAAAGCTTCGTGTAGAATCGACATTGTTCGTCCCCGTAACTCGAAGACAAAGAGACTTTCCGTACCTTGTATTTACGGACTTAACTCCGTTTTTATTCGTTACGGATTGCCTTTCCGTATACACACTGTACATTTCCGTAAAACATTCCGTAAATATACGGAAATTTCTAACAGTGTACACTGTGGCTGAAGGAGTTAATGATGTCTGCTACTGCTGACATACTAAGTTGTGTATACGCTGTTCACGGTAACGTGAGCGCTTTTGAAGAGTTAGTTACTTCTTTACTTCAGACATTTTTTTATCCTTTAACCACGTTTTTAAAATAAATATTTCCATGTAAATAATAAATACAGTGTGTATATCCCACCGCATTCGAAAGTTAACGTCCAAGGGCTAAAATTAAATACATTTATTGACCATTATTCCAAAATAGAGGGCTTTTAATGGTGCTCATTTTACCGTGAACAGTTTACAAGAGTCAAACTGCGTACACTTTTCGCGTTGGTTCCTCCTGTAAAAATATATTTTTTCCTACAATGTCTGAAATTAAAAATCGGTTAGCAGTATCTGATTTAAGTGTTTATATATGCCTATTCTTGAAAATGCGAGCTAGAAAACAGAGATTCAATATGGCTGAGTAGGTTAACCCTTAAAACTCTATAGTTACCTCTTAAAATTCTGAGAAACCAGAACAGCACGTCTTTATGAGGGCATTTGACCTTGAGGACTTTTAATATTGTGCACTAGGGCTTCCCCTGTAACGGTAGGGCCTACCTTGCGAATGGGGCTCATGAAAGTCGCCTAAAGGTTGTTCGCGATAAAGTGAGCACTTTTGAAATCAACCTTAGAAAAAAGTTACTGCTCCTACCTGCATATATTTTAAACACGCGCACTGAGAGACATACGCACAGTAAAGTTGGTAACGATGGATGGGAAGTAGTCCCATATCTTAACTTCGAATAAAAAAGTGTTACGTAACCATTTGTGATACCTTAAACTATTTCTTTCGTTTTCTTTTTTCTTAATGCACGAAATTGTTAAAATAAGTAGATTTGTAAAATATTTACTTTTCAATTAATTTCACAGTCTCTCTTGACCAGCGTATGGATAAAGTGATGATGCCCGTAACAATATTAATTTTACACACGGGCGGAAGAATACGCAACGTGCACTCAAGCAAGTCGTGAGCAGGGCTTTAAGAAGTGCTCAGTTTACCGTGAATGTGAGTGAAGCGAGTGAAGAGACTTCGACGGCTCTTAACATCGAGGTCTTGAGAGCCGATGAGCGTGATTGAGGTGAGTATGGAACAGCGCCGGAATGAAATGACGGGGAAGGGGGGGGGGAACGGGAGATCCCTGGGAAAACCCGCCAATCAACGGCATCATCCGGCACGATTCCCACGCGCGAAAATCCGGTGAGGCCCGGCCGGGGGTTGAACCCGGATAGCCTTGGTGGGAGGCGAGCAGGCTAACCACTCAGCCACCGCGGTCCCAGTTTACCGTGAACAGCCCACAGACGCGATGCGGGGTCTTCACGGAACGTTGTGTAGTGTGTCTGGGAACTGTGTCCGAAAGGCACGCACTGATGTAATGAGGTTGCCTAATTCTGGGCAAAACAGTAACGTGGGACTCACACAGTCCGAAAAAACACAACACGACACAACATTTATATTTTCAATGTGACTGCTCGAATTCACAGCCCGACAGTTCAGTGACGCGACACAAGTAAAATTTTTCGTAACCATTTAGAAGGCGCTGATTAACTACGCTAGTTCTGAACACGGTGGGCAGACGGGAAATTCGGAATACATGATGGCGACAAGGTGTTATCGCTAATACATACACAGACGAAATTGTTATTTTTAAGAGTTAAATAAAGTAATTCTATTTATTTTTTCTTTTATACAGCGTATTTGCCACTGTAGGGAAAGCTTTCCATACAATTTCATTTTGCGAGGTTGTACACTCTGTGTGTCGTGCTACACGGCACGAAATAGAAATCATTTATAATCCTAAATGTTGGTCGGACGGCAGAATTTGCCGGGCTTACGCCAGATCTACCGTGTATTTTATTGGCGGTTTAGTTTCAAGTGTCGTATCGGGGGGGCTGTCGTGTCGTGCTTGTCGGGGCTATGTGACTCGGGCATAAGGCAACCTCCCCTTGATGTGCTCTGTCTTGGTCGGCCGAAAGCCCTACGACGACCACGAGGAAGGAACACGCATTTAGCCGGACGAAAATAGTCAAATGTAAACAACTATCCCAGTGCGTGTTATTAGATGTCGCACACCGGTCTCGTATATAAATATACTACGTAAATACAGGCTATCGAAGCAAGTGTGAAATTTAAGTATGTTAGTTTAAAAGAAAACAATAGCTTAGACATGTCACTTTTACATGTTTATCTCAATTTGACAAACAGTACTGCAGAGGAAATTTCAAATGCAAGAAGTACATATTTACATCGCAGGTGCGTCGCCATTATCGAAATCAATATCGCCCCCTCCTTATCCGTAGTTTTGACGTGAATACGTCTTTAAATTTGCAACGATAGTGGGAGGCAATCCAGAAAATCCGATGATTAACAAAATCGGGGGATACAGTTTGGCATTGCAGCTCCGAATCTATCATCTACATTCAAAATTCAATTACACCATCGATTTCTAAAGGATCAAAGAATATCTAACTTTGAGAGAGGACTGCGAGTCATCGCGCATGTAAAAAAAAAAGGGGGGGGGGGGGTTTGAGTTCGTTTCGCCGCGTCTCATTAACTTCCGCGTAGTATAACTTTTGACTAGGAGAAGCTACGACGCTCGTTTATATTTCAATCGACAGCTCTCGTCAAGATAGCGTATAAAAACATTTGCGTGGCGTGGTTATAGCGAAATTGTATGAGTTCATTATAAAAAATTAAGAAAACTTAACACAATTTTGACCTATACTCGTCAAAATTCCAAGTCGAAATACAGAAGTAGTATACGCTTGGAAATAGCATCTCAAAAACAATCCAGCGATACCCATAAAACCCCGTATTATCGAGTGAAGCGGTGCGGGGGAAAAAAAAAAAAAAAAAAAAAAAAAAACCCACCAAGGCGTCCGAGTGCGTCAACGTAGACGTATTCATGCAAAACAAACGGTCGTGTTCACTACAAAGCCAAACCCATTTTTTAAAATCCATATTAATAAACTATATATAATTTGTATATAGAGTGTGAGTTCAATTTAACGAAAAAAATGATAATATTTTGTTAAAAGAAGTACAAGTACAAAACACTTGTGGTACACTACATACTTAGGAAACAACGAAGCACATCACGCGTGGGGTGATTTTTTCAAAGGTCTGATACAAAAAATGTGAAGTTACCTCGAACATAATATAAATCTAGTTACGTTTATTAGCAAAATGCATGCAACAGTTGCAGGTGTTGCTTTGAAGTTGTGCTTGGCTCCAGTGTCCAAACAAACTCTGCAACATCGGTCTTACGACCAATCAGGTAGCAGTCCCGTTTGCAAGTACGTACAGATTCAAATCTCGCGTTTCAGTCCGCCAAAGATTTGGATCGGCGCAGATATGAATCTCGGCGGAAAAAAACAGGTTGTGAAAACGGCGCTTGCCCGCTAGGGTACCACAACACACCCTGCAATCATAATCTTGTTTACACCTCTCTTGAAAATGTGCCCCCCCCCCCTTTTTTTTCTCTCCCCCCCCCCCTCACTTTTCGACCACTCCAACCATCTCTAACCGGTTGTAGATGACACAGGCCTGCCCACTCACATCATTTTCGTAATCGAGGACTTTTTTTTCAGACCTTTTAACCCGCTGAGCTTTGCAAATTACCGTCACTTTTAATCTTCTCTCCGTAATTCTCCCATCCTGACTCTGGTTCAGTGCTCGCCTCTCTCTTTCACACTCCTCGTTGCTCTTTTCGGCCTCATTCCTTCAGGGGAACCTTCCCCTGACATATCGAATTAACGGTTTTTCCAGCTTGTTTACGTTTTCAAAAACAAAATTCCGAAATACCTAGGGATAGAAAAATTTCGCGCATTCATTTCGGGACAAGATAGACGTAAAACACATATACGGTGAAGTCACCTTCGCAATTGGATCACAGTTTGTTAGACCCGCCCTGCACGCCTCTAAGCCAATAGCATGCAAGGAAACACTTTGCGCATCCCATAACTGCCAGGTGTGCGGGCAACAGCCAATGAACACACAGCTGAGACTCCAGTATGCAGATGACAGGAGTCTAGTCTACAGGCCATTGAACGCGCGAAATTTTCCTATCCCTAGAAATACCCCTATACCCAACTGGCTATCAACTTTACACAATATTACAGCAGGGTTGTCGCCTTGGTTTTCTATTGGAAAATTCCTTGGCATTTTCCTCGTTTCCAAACAAAAGAAATCTTTTATCCCTGATCTTTTGCTAACAATTTTTTTTTTTCTGTAAGGAGTTGATGCCTTTGTATTACAACACACTATTAAACCAAAATAATTCTCTGATCTTACAGAATTGCTCCCTTTTTAAATGGCAAAGAAAAATACCTAAACTTTTTGTCCACAATCATTGAAACAATTTTATACGATTCTGGTAGCGGTGAACGATTAATTATACAACTGTCAAATTTAGCACTCGTATCACAGAATTCCGTGACATATTTAGCTAACTCGTTCGAAATTCCCTGGCATTTCCCTGGCAGTTTTCAAATTCCTTGACATTTCCCTGTATTCCAGGTTTAACAGCTGAGTGGCGATCATGTACATGCATAACGACTCAACTCCGAACTCGTATTTCTGT
Source organism: Dryococelus australis (assembly GCA_029891345.1). Taxonomy (NCBI): domain Eukaryota; kingdom Metazoa; phylum Arthropoda; class Insecta; order Phasmatodea; family Phasmatidae; genus Dryococelus; species Dryococelus australis. The sequence continues at coordinate 26,370,093 of CM057008.1, read as the reverse complement.
CGCAATATTGATTATGCCAAATTTCGACAGAATTGAAACTGTGACGTCATTATGAGTTAGTAGTTCCTCTGTCTTGTTTGCACTGCAGCACAAGGTCAATAAATAATTGGGTGTAATAATTGGAGACATGCAAAATTCGCGTTATTATTTGGCATCAGGTTAAACTACACAGTGCTGTATATATCGAAGCCGGCGTCATTTCTCCTTTGGCTGCTTCATAGATGTGAAGCCACGCCCTTTCGGGCTGAATTTAACGTGATTGGGGCACACAACTATGAAGTGTTCATTTATTGGCCCAGAGTTACCCAAGGCGTGTCAAATAAATTATAGTCCAATGAAAAACTTATTCCAAAGGTACATGTGTTTAAAGTTCAACGTGTCTCCAAATAATAACGCATATTTTGCAGGTCTCTATATATAGGCGTACTTTCAGAATTTTCTTTACCCTTCATACGAAGTTTTACATCTTAAGTCTTTTAAATGTTTGGCCTCTAGTAAAAACAACAATTTATCATCATAAAACTCAATTCTTCAGTATTATATTGTACATGAATTGAAAAAAGAAACTCACGTAAAAATACTGCGTGTACCAATATCATCACCCCAGTGTTGAAAGGTCATTTAGCTCTATGAACAGAATAATGACTTGTAGAGCTCACTCCCGCCTTTGTAGCCACCTCTCACACGTAATTTCATCTTCAACGAATAAAGCGTGGTTATGCAGCTGACTTCGCCTCGTGCGAGTGGTGCTTGCTGGCGGATGGTCGCCACACATGCAGTTTCTCCGGCTCCTCGGTTGTCATTGGTTCCTGCTGCGTTGGATACTGTACAAGTCATGAGTAAACATCACCACGTCTTAGCAGGCGTCTCTACGAGAAGTCGAGCAGCGAACCCGGTTAGAGCAAAACGTTTACTCGCCGCATTCGATTAGCAACCAGACTGAAGTACAATCGTATTCTGAAAGTCCAGGATTTCATCGAGAAGCTAGCCAGTTCCGGAATTTGGAACGTACCGCCCTTCCGTCCCCCTCCCTCCCAGGAAAATTCTAAGCGTGTTGTGAACAATACCTATAAACATGTACCGGACTTTTATTTTAGAAATAAAATATAACGAATTCAGTAAACTATCTACTAGCCTGTTTCTCAGTGGAGTCATTATTCTGTTCATATCACTAAATTACTTTCAACACTGGCTGATGATATTGGTACAGTCAATATTTTTACACCAGTTTTTGTTTCAATTCATAACCAATAGAACACTGAAGAATTAAGTTTAATGGTGATAACATTGTCGTTTACATTGGAGGACAAACATTAAATATATTTCAGAAATGCTTGCAAAATATCTTAGTTTGTGCCATGTAGCAGTGTTTGTACACATATTAATAATCTCATAATATTCAGCGGATGAGTCACATGTTTACATACACGATCATCTCCAGGTTTACCATGCTCGACACCAGGATAGGCAACACAAGTGAAATCGCCCGAAAATATATAAACAATGCAACCAAAACAAACACGTGAGGCAATCGTAAAAGTGGCGTTGAGGGGACAGGAACATGGAAGCCAGTATCGTCAATTTCAAGATGAACGGACGGGAGGCATTGTTCAAGTAGGTATGATGGACGACGATATTATACTAACCTAAAACTGAATACAATTACTGCTTACGGTGTTGTTCTTTAAGTGGTAGATACTCTTTGGTAATACAACGATTTATTAAAAAACTCTTTTTCGTCGTCACCCTTATTATCTCAACACAGCATTCATTAAATAAATCCACACAATTTTCAGGTTTATTTTGAGTTCCCACCATTTCAAAACCCTTAATTGAGTTTGCGCGTTTAACACTTTGTAGAATCTTTGTTGTTCAGAACAAAACTAGCACGGATGTGTAGTCTTTTTTCGGCTAGTGTTTAACATGACATCACAAGAACACCACAGCGCAATAACTATGATATTGCTAACGCTATAATTTATTTTTCTATAGGCACTCAATTGGACATGATTGATTGCAAATCTTTTTATGCGATAAAGGACATATGAGTGGGTCAATATCAGCTTGGTTCTCCACTGGTTGTTGACCGGCCAATAATGAACGCTGTAAAGTACAGGGTAGTGTCCGGTGTGGTATGAACCAATTGCAACGACGGTGTGTTCTAACATAGACACCGACAGAACCGGTGTTCCTGCAGTAGTGGATATAGGTGACTCACTTCTAATCTGTCTTAAGTACCAGTAAATGTGTGCTGACCTCAATGTGTTAATAACCAGCTGGTGAACTCCTACAGATCGAGTAAACTGGTCACGTGACCGAGTTACCCAGTGAACTCGTAATGCCTTTTGTCTTCAGCTTTCAGCCGGCCCGCGGTGGGAAAGTTATGAGCACACCTGCTGGTCCGACCACCCCGGGCGCCGTCGCCAGTCCCCGCAGGATACGTGTGCTGTAAATCACCTGAGGCAGGGCGGGATCGCCACCAAAATGAAATATGGGATTCGTTGCCTGAATCCTGAAGCAGTTCTTTCATTCCGTCGTCCTGCAGCTGGCACGGCCTGGAAAACGGCTGGGTCCTTTTGTTTCTTTTTTTAAATGAATTTATTTTTATTTATTTATTTCGACTTTATTTATACTGGCCAAGTTAAGGCTTCAATCCCTTCTCTTACACTTAACGAGGTATAACACAGTGTACACATACGTAAACATAAAGAACAAGAAAAAATACTTACATTAATAAGAGGCGAAACAGAAATATGATAACTTAAATAGTATTAAATCTGAAAATGATCAGTGGTTTCATATTATGTACGTACATATCTTGAGCAGTACTAGAGACAACACAGCGTTTAAAGAAATTAAAATTGAAATAGCACAATAACATTGAGCTACAATAACACAGAATTTGTTTCATAATCCGCATTACCAATCATAAATATAAATGTGCATAACCTATAAAGCACTAGAGAGTAAAACAAAAAATTGGATCTCAGCTCATTAAAATAAATTAATATGTCTATAATAATAACTTACATATAATGAAAACTGAATGAAGCAACACATTAAAATAAATTGATGAATGGACAGCAACAGTTTACACATTGATCAAAGTGAATGTATAAATCAAAAGAAAAAATATTAAAAATACTATGGAATAATGATGCGTGTGTGTGGAATCATCGGCGCATATTCATAATGTACTTGGCAGCACTGCTCTCAAGAGTTACCAACTGTTTTTAGGGAAAATATCTAAATCAGTATACAAAAATCACCAGGTAGTAAAGCAATATTTACAATAAAAATTTAATAAAATAGTTATACAAGACACTGATCTTTACAAATGTAAATATTATTTCTTATTGCTTGTTACAGTTGCTTACCCCATGGTTAAAAATTCAAACAAATTAAAAATATGCCATATGAAATACTTTAGTAACGAACTCGCTAGACATACGTACAAGCGTACTGTAGCTTACTCTCGGGTTGTATAGATAGATCTAGGCTGTTCACGGTAAAGTAAACACGTTTCAGGACCTAGTTACTTATTCACTTTAGCCATATTTTATCCTTTAATCACCTTTTCCAGTCAATATTGCAATATAAATAATAAACACAGTGTGTATATTCCAACGCACTCGGAACTTAAAGCCTATTGACTATTACTCCAAATGTGAGGACTTTCAAAAGTGCTCACTTTACCGCGAATGGCCTATACTCAAGAACTTTTCAGTGTAGATGTTTTGGGAACTTTCGCTTACGACTGAGCCAAATCGTATCGGCATTTCCGCCAAAGACTGCCCACATGAATAAACATGTCATATGCATATCAAGACATTCCTATGTTCTCTCCAGGCGAAGAGACAGGAATGTGATAATCTGCTAAAAGAAAAATTCAATATTATGTCATCTTCAAATAACTATATTCGACACCCGGTTTTTTTTCCTACAGAAACTACTGAATTCTCGACCTGTCACAAATACGAAAGTTGGCCACCAGACCATGTTCTGAAATCACCAGATCAAGTGAGAAAATCACCAAGTTGGAAACTCTGCGCGCGCAACACAAGCACTGCCTGGCAAACTAAAGTGGAACTATTGATAATACGCGAAACACACGCTTTTTTCCCTAACTTCCCGTTGTCAGTAAAAAGAGTTACCAGCAGCGAAATCATACGTGACAATAGACATGTAGGCTGTTCACTAAAGTGAGCAATTTTGAGGCCCTAGTTACTTTTTACTTACAGCCATTTTTTTATCTTTTAGCCACCTTTAAGAATAGATATTGCCATGTAAGTAATACGCATAGTGTGTATATTCCACCGCACTCGGAAATTAACGTCTAAGGCTTAAATAAAATGTATTCATTGACTATTATTCCAAATGAAAGGGCTTCAAAAAGAGCTCACTATACCGTGAACAGCATATACGCTGATCAACTCTCCATTCCTACCAACATACCCTCGGCTAAGCAATCAATACCCGTAAATAACACTGAATGGCTAGTGAAACATTGTAAACGTCTCAAGCTCAAATATGGCCGCAAGGAAACATTTAGTGCGTTTAGAGTAAAATTTCAATCCAGACCGTACCTGGAGTGGAGTGGACTGAAGAATCCAAATTGAAATGTCACTAGAAATATCTGGACTGGACTGAAGTAGGATTGGAATGAGATAATCCAGTCCAGTTGTCGAGGAGGACTGGAGTGTAGAATCCGGATTGAAAAGTTTAGCGGATTCCCACCCGCCATCTTGGATTTATCGACTTTCCGCCAAAGCTTCCATTTCAGAAGGTGTATTGAACTTTCCCGCACGACATACCCTAAATAACAGCTTCCCAGACTTTATCGAACTGCCACAGCTTCGCTTCATTTATTCATTTTTAGCTGGTAACTGTCGAAGTGAAACGCGAGATTGTTTCTTGCAAACGATTACAAAGGCAGCAGTAATCAATAAATACTGACCTCAGACAATGCACGAGGCAGTGCTCTGTGCCCTGTCGTTCCAAAGAACATGATACAAGAATTTATTTCCAGAGTATGGCAAAAATTCCATAGATTCAAGATGGCGTGTGGGAATCTGCCTTAAACACTCGTTGGACTGAAATGAAAACAAAGGATAAATGGTCGCCATATTGAATCGATAATTTGGTTATGGTTATGGTTAGAATCATTCCGAGACTAGCAAAATAAGTGTTTTTTTTTTTTATTTAAGCGAAAAATTAATGGCTACGTATGAGCAGAGAAATATTTAGACGGAGAAATGCTTGAAATTCTTGTTTGGTGTTATGTTGGGAAAATATATTTTACGTTTACTGAACGGAAAAAAGAATAGGAAAGATGGATTTCTTTGGGGGTGGAAATGGACTGTACAGGTTTCTTGAAGTACTTCTGAACAATAACAATTTAACACAATTTCGAATTATTCGTTTTCTAATTCACGGCGTTGCCGAAAGAAGTCTCTACAAACTTTTCAAGTCCAGATACACTCCAACTTCGCGCCATGTTTGCACGTCAGTCCAGACTGCAAAGTTTTAATTTAGACACATTTCCAATCCTTGTTCGCTCCTAGTTCACTCCGTGTTGACTCCTGTCCAAGTTCAGTCCAGTCCGGAATTTCACTCCAAACGTAGTAGATGACATCAGTTATCACTAGGGATAGGAAAATTTCGCGAGTTCAAATCAGGACAAGCTAGACGTCAAACTCGTGTACACTGAAGTCACCTTTGCAGTTTGATCGCAGTTCATTAGACACCCCCTGGACAACTCTGAGCCAATAGCAGACTTGCAATGAAACGAGTAGCGAGTGCCATACCGCCAGGTGTGGAGTAACAAGGGCTACTCTCTGGGGCAGCAGCCACTGAACAAACATCTGAGGCTATAGTGTACACAGGACTGTGGAGTCGAGCCTACGGGTCATTGAACTCGCGAAATTTTCCTATCTCTAGTTATCACGATATTCGAGTGGTAGTTATCAGGATTAGAAGTCTAAGGATACAGGATCGTAGTGTTAGGGAAATATGGCGGTATAGGAGTGGAAACGAGCGGGCAGGAAATTTCTTGAGGGAAATGTTGGCCAAGGTAGAAAGTGTAGACAGCTTGTGGAATGAATTGAGAAGGACTGTAAAAAGAAGATTAGCGAAATTTGGCCCTAAAAATAATAAAGTCTGGGAGTGATTATGGACAGAAGATCAAAACGTATAAACTGAAAGTGTAGACAAATGCACGCATGATGGAACAACACAGAACCGGATAGTACTAGGTATCGCTGGGGGCAGTGAAATTTGGCGAAAAGATTTCAAAACAAGTTATATTTCAGAGCACTTTGTGGTCGTTAACCTATCTTGAATGGCTCAATTATTTCTAGACACGTGTTTACTGTCTGTACACGAATCACGGAGGAGCCGTGCCGATGATGTCGAATTCTGATTGGCTCGGTCAAATATGAAAACACCTTTCCAAGCTGAAAGAGACCAATGGCAATAGGCACAATGCTGTTGGGCTCTTATAGTTTTGGAGTCTATCGTGTACTCATATTTTTTCCGCGAAAAATCACTAACTCTACTTTTACTTCTGTTAACATAGAAGTACCAACTTTCTTGGTTAAATTGAATTTTTACATTCATGTTATCTATAAATTACAATATTTAATTTATATTTTATTAAAATAACAAATGGGGGAAGAATATGTATGTTGTTAACGCCTGGTAACAAATAGTTCTCATGCAAAATATTATTACAGCTGAGAGCGCACGAATGCGGTACGTTGTTCCTTGGTGTAATTTTCTAGACTCGGTTGAGCTCAGTGTGCACGAGGCGGAGGAATATCTTGGAAGTAGAATTTAAACAGAGCTTCAGAAAATTCTGGGGGTAATCATGAATGCATTACTTTTTTTCTTTCCCATATTGTAAATGCGCGAGAAACCCTTAAAAATGTTGTTTTTAATCATTTTTTCACTACTTTTTTTTCTTTGAATATATTTAACCGCATAAAATTAAAAGGAAGGGATAGGAAAATTTCGCGAGTTCGTTTCAGGACAAGCTAGACGTCCAACATGTATACACTGGTCAGCTTTGCAATTGACTCGCATTTCATTAGACACGCCCTAGAACACTCTGAACCAATAGCAGACTTGCAAGGAAACAAGTAGCGAGTGCCATACTGCCACGTGTAGAGTAACACTGGCTGCTCTCTGGGGCAGCAGCCAATGAACAAACATCTGAGGCTCGAATGTGCACAGGACTGTGGACTGTGGAGTCTAGCCTACAAATCATTGAACACGCGAAATTTTCCTATCCCTAGTAAAAATTAAAGGATGTAGATTATTTCTCTATCTTGCCTGGAAATAATCGTATTTCCAGACCATATATTTACTGGGGTATACGAATACACGCAAACACTGATTTTGCAGACTGTTTTATTAGGAAGTGTAACAGGGCTGCCAACTTTTTCCCATTGGAAAATTGCCTGACCTTTCCCTGATTTTCAGACAAAAATATTCTTCTTTCCATGATTTTTTTTGTCTGCCTGAACTAACACCTTTGCATTGTAACAGACTTTAACTCCAAAAATGCTTCTCTGATCTTACAAAATTGCTCTCTGCATAAATTGCAAAGAAAAATACCTGCGCATTTCATCCACAACGATTAACCACGATTTTATAAAAACTCTGATAGTGGTGCATGATTGATGATAGAACTGTCAAAAATAACATGCGTATCACAGAATTCCCTGACACTTAGCCAACTTGCTCGAAATGACCCTGATATTTCCCTTGTTTTACAGGTTTTTGCTAGATGTGTGGCCACCATGCTTAAGTTTGTGGATTATTAAGAGGACTATGTACCTGCGCGTCCCAGGTCAAGAAGCAAGGGAGCGATACGGGCGACACTAACACGCACGCCTAGGCGCCTCATCGCTCCTACGCGCAAGGCGTGCAGTGTTTACGTCTTAACGCTTTACTGTGTAAACTAGATTTGTAACTGTGGGGTTTTATTACACGCGATGAAAGTACACAGATCTAACTACCTGCATGTAATCGTACTTTTCTCTTACCGCTTAAAGAAACTTATTAGGCAAGCTTTAAAAATGCGATATTTGACCACTTCCACGATTTTTTTTTTTCGTCCATTGATATACTTAATATGATAACTGTAGAAAGATGGCGGCGTAGACAATAGTTTGTTATCCTTTCTGGCAACACTTCGTATTTCCCGAACTTATATTTACCTAGATACGCGTTTACGCGCGAACAACAATTTCACAGAAAACGTTTCAGTACATAGGACCCTTAATAACCTTCGTATCTGTCCCACAAACAGTGGCCAGACAAGTAAACTTCAGATGTCAGACGAACATGCTGCGTGGTTGGTGGTGTGGGAAAAAAGGGGTTTTGGGGGGGGGGGGGGGTTCGTTGCACGTGAATGACCTGAGCTGCGGTCGCACAGAAACAGAAACGGATGGAACAACATTCAGCATAAAGCGGCATTAACATTTCAGTAAGACGGAGATTACATCTCGTTGTGGCTTCTACAGCTCGGGGATATGTTTCCAGGTATAAGCTGTTCGCGGTAAAATGAGCACTTTTGAAAGCCCTGCTCAAGATATCTACTTGTGTGCACGTTGTGTATTCTAACCCCTTATGTAAAATTAACATTTCCATGGGCTTCATCACTTTATACATACGTTGGTGAAGTGAATCTATGAAATTATTAGAGAAGTAATTATTTTAGAAATTTGCTCTTTTTTTTTTTTTTTTGCACTTCGATGCATTAATAAAAACAGAAAGTGAAAGAAATAATTATTTTATCTCAAATGGATAGCTAACACTTTTTATTCGGCGTGAAGACATGGATCTACTTTCCATCCATCGTTACCAACTTTACTGGACGCATGCAGGAAGGGGCAGTGAATTTTTTCTAAGGTTGATTTCCAAAGTGCTCACTTTATCGTGAACATACTTTGGACTGGTGGGAGGTGGAACGGGGTACACTGCTTTCTTGAGTCCTCTGATCAGTAAAATGAATCGTTGTGAGGAAGACGGGCTACAAACTAACATTCGCATTGAATACAGACACTCTCGTTACATATGGGCGGTTCACGGTAAAGTGAGCACTTTTTGAAGCTGTTTCAACCGACATATTAACCAATAAATACATTTCATTGTGGCCTCGGACTTTTGGTTTCGAGTATGCTGAATTTACACACTGTGTTTATTACTCACATGGCAGGGTTTACACTAACAAGTGGTGGAAGGATACAAATTGGTTGAAAGAAGAAAGTAACTAGGGTTTCAGAAGTGCTCACTTTACCGTGAACGGCCTATACCTGCAAAATTTTCTTTTATAGTCCGCTGATAATATGGCCCAATGACAAAAGCCGTGCAGACGTACATGAGTTCAAAGTATAACCTGTCGTCAAATACTTTAGTCTATTCACGATACCTTCACATTTGTTGAATCCAACCTTTGAAAAAAAACTACCCCATGCGTGAAGTGTTTGGTTGTTTTGTAAACACGTCGTGTAATACAAGCGTTTATAGTTTTGTTTACATAAAAGTGCATCATTTATAGTTAAATCCTTTTATCCTATCTATAGATTATATATAATTTTTAAATAATATGTATGAAATACAGGGAGAAAATGTGAGTGTTGCTAATATCTGGCAAGAAATAGTTCTTATGCAAAATATTATTACAACTGAGTGCGCACGAATACGGTGCGTTGTTCCTCTGGTGTAATTTTGTAGGCTTGGTTAGGCTTTGTTTGCATGAGGCGGGGTAATATCCTTGAAGTAGAACTTCAGCAGGGCTTCAGAAAAGTTGTAAGTAACCGCGAATGGATTATGCGCAGTTAAGGTGGACTCACAACCATCCGTCGCTTCCGTCAGGCGGTCACGTGTTCTTCGACCAATCGCAGGGCAACTTTTTTCGCTATCCGTCAATCCGTCAAATATATCGCAAATTTTAACTTTCGACGAGCCGAAGGATGCGCCACCGCCTTCTGACTACTTTCCATAGACGCGAATACTCACTTTGAAATCAAATGCAAGGCGGTGGATATGTATTTATTTATCTTGGCGGTAAATTCAGGAATTTAAAACGCAAATAATAATTCAGTATAAATTTTTATCACGTAAAAAAATTATTTCCCCGAAATGCTTTTCTCTTCAAAATTTATTACCAACCAAAATACACCTACTACGAAAGAAAGATCGCCATGTTACGTTGTCACGCTGAAATTTCACCGGACAGCTGAATCGACGGACGATGGATTGTTGTGAACCCAGCTTAACACGCAGATTGTTTTTAATGCCCATTTTAGAAGTACTTAACCCTTTGAGGAGGCACAAATTTACTAGCACTGAGGACACGATTGAAGTGAGCTGCCTATATTCCCCACTACAGCAATATCATTTTGGTTGGTCTCTGTATTTCCACTTGCCATTTTCCTATTGGTCCTGGCTACACCAGACACGCCTACTGTACTCTGCAAAATTTATTATTGGCTGGCCGTCGACCAATGAAGTCACGCGTCGGCTGTGTACCAATTAATGTATCACGATAGAAGTAACAAGTTTTACAATCTATCGTGTTCGTTTGGAAAATTATTAAAAAGAACACAAACCGAGATGTTAACTAATTGTCATTTTTTACTTAGATTCCGATAAAGTCTAGAGAGTTCGTAAAACCATAAAAGCGTGAGCTTTGTCTTCAAGTGCAAATAGATTTCCATATAAACGTAGTCCTGGGTATATACGTGCATATTCCTCAAAGGGTTAACTAAGGGGGTCGTCTACCTGCCGCTTGAATTACGTTTTTTTCTTCTTTTTTTTACAAAACTCTTAAACGTATCCACAGCATGTTTGCGTACGAAACGAGACACTCCAGAAGGGGACGGAGTGGCAATTTCAAGACGAGATACCGCGCGTGTCGTAAATATAATTTTGGTGCGGGAACCTTCCAGTATCACTAAAAAAAAACTGTTGTTTGAGACTGCAGTATCTTAAAACGCAATACCCTGAACACGAGACAAACTGCCGTAGGAGCCTGTATCGAACTTCGCTCGCTGCAGACTCCGCACCAGCCAGAGCGACGAAAACATCGCACGCCAAAGCTCAGAGCCTCTCTCGCGCAGCGGCGATGGCGCGCTTGATGGACATGGCAGTGCGGCCCTTATCGCCCCCGCGCTACTGACCTTCAAACGCGAAATAGCTCCAATTAAGGCGACTACCTTAACCCTTCGAGGAGGGCACAGATCTACCGTCATTGAAGACAAGGTTGAAGTGAGCTGAGTAAGTTCTCCACTACAGCAATATCAATTTTGTCGGACCCTGTATTTTCACTTACCAAATTCCTATTGGTCCTGGCTGCACACACTGTACCCCTCAACGTTTATAATTGGCTGGCCGTAAGCCAAAGCAGTTTTCGTTGATTGCGTACCAATGAATGGGTCGCAACGGATGTCACAAGTTTTATAATCCGTCATGTTCATTTGAGAAATTATTGAAATCAAACATAAAATGTTTACTAACTTAAGTATTGTAAGGATACAAAATTTTACTTAGATTCCAATTAAGTTCAGAGAAACAGTAAAAATATAAAAGTGTTAGTTTTGTCTTCAAGATGAATTAAATTTCCATGTTAAAATAACCTCGTTTATATACTATACGTGCATACTCCACAAAGGGTTAACGCTATCAGTCCCCATATCCGTGATCGAGGATTATGTTTTTTCCTCCCTTGGGTCTTTTAAAGTCGGTCGTGTATCAAACACGTCCGCGGACTCTTCTCAAACTGAAAGAGCGAATCACCGTGGAATACAATGAAATTTCTCCAGTGATGTTCAGGACTCCTGTCGCCCACAGAACTGAACATTGTTTGCCTGCTGAAGGTCGACAGTTTGAGCACACTCTCTGGATGTAACGTACCTTTCCCTGAGGCCACGGGCAGATTAAATGCTGGACTTTACCTTTGTACAGTCTTTTCAACAGTCGGCACTGCATCCTTATCGTGCGCGACTCTTGCCTCAGCCTGTACGCTGTATTGTTGGCAGTGTACAACACAAGAAATCAGTGGCCCACGGTATTTCGAGCGTTTCTCTTGCGAGAGATACGATTTGCTGAAGTTTCTGCACCTCTCCGTTGTGAATGGCCTGCGATGGCAGACACGAACATTCTGCACGTTGTTCATTGCGTCGCTGGGGGCGTATCCGTGTTCGTGATGGATGCAGGGCTTAATGAAAATAAAAAGAGCTAAGTTTGCTTTCTTAATTTATTCATAATGATATAAAACACACACCGCTATTGTTTACAACTTGAAACTGCCGGTTTCAACCATTAAAGTTTGTTCGCGATTAAGTAAGTACTTTTGGAACCAACCTTTAAAAAATGTTATCACCTCTACTTAGATCTATGTATATTTTAACGGGCGCACTGACTGTCAGACTCCCAGTAAACGTGGCAACGACGAATGGAAAGTAATTTCATGCCTTAACGTTAGCACTTTGTAGACTATGCTGGAGTGTAGCTCGAGCAAAATTAATTTCAAAATTTCTTCGTTGTACAGAACAAAACTCGCATGGATGTACAGTCTTTGTTCGGCTAGTGTTTAACACGACCTCACAAGAACACCACAGCGCAGTTACAATGATATTGCTAACGATATAATTCATTTTATTATAGCCACTGAAAGGGGTGTGGTTGATTGCAAATCCTTTTATACGATAAAGTACATTTGATTGGGTCAGTATCATCTCGTCTCTCCATTGGTGTATGAGCGGCCAATAATGAACGCTGTAAAGTATAAGGTAGTGTCTGGTGTGGTATAGACAATAGTGAGTTCTAACACAGACACCAAGAACCTGTGTTCTTGCAGTAGTGGCTATAGATGACTCACCTCTAAATTGTCTTAAGAGCCAGTAAATGTGCGCAGACCTCAGTGTGTTAAATTTAAATTAAGTAAACACTTGTGAATTCTCAAATATTTTATTTTACTTTCGGATTTATTAGTTCTTACAATTTTTTGAATAAAAAAGACATTTGCTCGAGTACTCATTATACAGTTGCCCTTGACCGACACAAGAATAAAATTATCAAGTCAAAAGCAATGTTAATTCAACATATGGCAGGAAAATACAAAATGTACATACAGATATGCATATATCTTCAGCAGGATCACTTTACCGCGAACAACTTTCAACATTTATTATTGAGCAAGCGCAATATTTACAGACCTGCAAAATTCGCGTTATTATTTGAGGAAATGTTAAACTTAAAACACTTTTCCTTGGCAATACGTTTGTCATTGGGACAGTCTTTTATTTGACACGCCCCTGGTAACTCTGCGCCAATAAATGAACGCTCCACAACCGTGTGCCCCAATCAGGTGCAATTCACTCAGAAAGGGAGTCACTTAGAGTATATACAGTACTGTGAATTTCAGCTTGACTCAAAAAAAAAATTGCAGGTCTCTCTCCCCATTGATTGTTTAAATAGAATAATTAGAGACCCGGAAATTTTCGCAAATTCATTCGGCATCAAGCTAGACTCCACAGTCCTTTGTGTATTCGAGCATCAGTAAGATGTTCTTTGCCTGATGCTCCAGTTCAACACCAGACCATGTAACACGGGATTCGGTTCTTATTTTCCTTGCATGTTCGTTATTGGTTGAAAGTCGTTTGGGGCGTGTCTAAACAAACTGTTTTCCAATGAAAGCACAAACACACACGTGAACGTAAATGCAGTTCAACTTGTCCTCAGATGAACCCGCGAAATTTCTGGGTCTCTAAGCATGACTTCCGAGGTCGACGTGTGGGAAATACGGAGTAGCAATTGGGCTCGCAAGTATCGATAGCAAAATTCGATCTCTCGAAGAGCGGTAAAGCGTACACGTAATGGCGAGGCTGACCGCAGGGACTCGGCTCTCTGTCCGCATAACAAGCAGCTAGCTTCTCCCCGGAGCGCCACTCCACTTGATTGTTATCGATCCTGTTGAGCTATGACGGCCTTCGCCCTCATCTCGCACCTGCTATAGGCTGTTCACGGATGAAGTGAGCACTTTTGACGCCCTAGTCACTTTTTCCTTTCAGTCATTTTTTTTATCCTTTAACCATCTTTTTAAAATAAATATTGCTATGCAAGTAATAAACGCAGTGAATATTTTCCACGCACTCGGATCTTAACGTCTAAGGCTATTACAAAATATATTTATTGACTATTATTCCAAATGAAAGGGCTTTCAAAAGCGCTCACTTTACCGTGAACAGCCTATAACAACCGCTCACGCAACTCCTGCCAGGGGGGCACCTATTCGTCTGTCCTTGGACTCCCTGCCTTCTCCCAACGCCACTAATAAAGGAAACAAAACCCTCTTTATACACTCCAAGAAATTATTGGAAAATTTACCATACCAGTGTAAACGATTAGCGAGAAAGCGGGAATGGTAATTTTCTCCCCTATACATTCATCGTAGCATTCCTACATTTGCCCAGGAAACAGCCAAATGGAGTAGGGAAGTTCCCTATTTGGTATAGCAGCGACGCTAAACATTCTTGTATCTGCAGCTAGACGTGTGGCATTGTTTCCCTGCAACGCAATTTAGGAAGTTCACCAGAAATTTTTTTTACATCGTAGGCTGTTCACGGTAAAATGAACACTTTGGAAATACCTGCTGAAGATCTATTTGTAGAGACCCGAAGAATTCGCGGATTCATTTTGGGACAAGCTAGAATTCAAAATGCGTGGGTTTATATAACTTTAGTTATTGGTCCACAGGTGTTTGACACCTCCTGGAGAACGCTGGCCCAATCGTAGCCGTCCACTGTGACAGCAGACAACCAATGTGCAGTTGATATCCGCATATTTGTACATAAGACTGTAGAGTCTAGCGTGCAGGTCATTGAACTCGCATATTTTTCAGGGTCTCTAGCCAAGAGTATTTCGAGGATTCATTCGGAGGCGAGGTAGACTCCAAACACTTGTTCTCTTCTCCTACTGTTGTGACTGGTCGAGAGTTGTTTAGACACACCCCTTTTAAATGTGAGCCAGTAATAATCAGGAAGCAATAGTGTGAATGAGTCTTTATGAGTACTACAGAGGCGTAACTTGATCAAAGCAACCAATAAGCAAGCGTTAATGTCTCAAGTGCATAGAGGGCTGTCCAGCCCAGCTTGCTGCCAACTCAATCCGCGAAATACTCGGGGCTCTGTTTATAGACTGTTCATGGTAAAATGAGCACTTTTGAAAGCCCTGCTAAACATCTATTTGTATGCACGTCGTGTGTTCTTCCTCCTTATGTAAAATTATCATTGCCATGGGCCTCATCGCTTTCTTCATGCGTCGATTAAGTGAAACTGTAAAATTATTATAAAATTAAGTATTAAAAAAAAATCTGCTAATTTTTACACTTCGACGCACTAAAAAAAAATTCGTAAGATACAGGAATAATTTAAGTTATCACACATGATTACCTAACACTATTTATTAGACGTTACGACATGGAACTACTTTCCTCTCCATTGTTACCAACTTTACTGGGCGCTTGTTACTCAGTGCACCCGTTAAAACATAGGCAGGTAGGAGCAGTGACTTATTTCTAAAGTTGACTTCATAAGTGCTCACTTTATCGTGAACAGCCTTTACCAATATTCCTCTACTGCAGTTATAGCTGATGGTTTGTCGCGGTAAAATTTACGCATGTCCGACAGGTTTCTTTCCTTTTAAAAAAACCCGCAAAATTCGCGTTATTATTCGGGGACACGTTAAACCACAAACACTCGTATATTTGTAGTATATTTATCAGTGGACCATACTTTATCGAACACGCCCTGCGTAACTCTTGCGCCATAAATGAACATTTCATATTAGTGTGCTCCAATCACGCGCAGTTCAATCAGAAAGGGTGGCGTGTCGGATCTGTGCAGCAGCCAATAGAGAACGATGCCGGCTGCGGTATATACAGTACTGTGAAGTTCAGCCTGGTGCCAAATAATAACTGGAAATTTTCATGTCTCTACGTGTTGGCCGCCATGCACGTAGCCGTGTATTAAGCTACTACCCCATTTCACTGGGCCGATGAGAGGATTCCGAGACTAAATGACAAAACGTTCGTTATTGGCCTGCAAACAACTTAGCCGAGCGAGAACCTTGTTCATCCAGTCACGAAATAATTAAACTAGTTAGAGCGTTGTAGAAGATATGTTGGCTCAAAATATTTTTCGCGATTTTCCATCATTTCTAACTATTGTTGGAGCCGCCTGTTTTTCGCGAGTAGATTTGCAAGCAGGCAGGCAGGCAAGAATTCAACTTCGTATATGCACACGTGCGGACTTCTTTTTGGCTGTCGGCCACGTGTCTGTGCAAGCAGACATTTCATACTCGACTAGGCCAATCAGATATAAGTCATCCCGACACTGAACGTCGGTGATTGGCTAGCGTACACCTAAGACGCGTGACACGAAATAGGTTCTGAACTAACGTGTTTGCAGTGCAACCAGTAGAGGAATCTCTTCGCAGAAAAACAGGTGGACATAACTATAGTTCGTTCACGGTTACATTCTACGTTTCTGAAGTCCTGATGAAGTTCTACGCACGAGATATTCCTCCGCCTCATGCAAACGAAGCTAAACCAAGTTAAGGTGGGAAGATCGATGCTAAAGGAAACAATTGTATGAAGGTGATACGGTGGGTGGGAGGGATAGTGCCTGCAGATTCGTCTGCCCAGCTGACAGCTACAGGCGAATCACAGTAAAGTGAGCACTTTTAGAATCTCACTCATTTAGAATAATAGTCAATAAATATATTTTACTGTAGCCTTAGACGTTAACTTACGAGTCCGGTGAAACATAAACAATTAATTTATTACTGATATGGCAATATTTATTTTTAAAAGTGGCGGAACGATAAAAAAAGTGTCTGACACAAAAAAAGTAGCTAGGGCCACAAAAGTGCTCACTTTACCGTGAAAGGCCTGTAGCTTACTTGTGGTCGGTGCTTTGCGAGTTGTTTTGTCTCTCTCTTTCACTCGGGCACGCGGAGCCAAGTCCGTTCGTATGGTGAAGGGGTGAATAAATTTGGGCGGCTCTCAACAGCGAGGTCGTGAGAACCGATGAAGGGGACTGAGCACAGCGCCGGAATGAAATGGTTGGGGGGAAACGGGAGATCCCCGAGAAAACCCGTCAACCGGCGGCATTGACCCAGCACGATTCCCACATGTGGAAATCGGGGAGTGACCCAGCCGGGGATTGAACTCGGCATAGTGGGAGGCGAGCAGGCTAACCGCTCAGCCTTCGCCCACCCCCCTTCTTAGGCCGGCTCGACTATACCTAGGTAAGTACGATTGTAGGCAAGGTATCATATTTTATCTTTTTTCTACGTCAAGAAAAAACAGGATGATTGTAATAATAATCAATCAAATATAAAATAACTTTGTAATTAAGTAAAATTATAGGTACACGTATCACTGCGAGAGCACTGCACTCCAGTCCAGATCCCTGGGAATATAAATAAACGATCACCCGTATGACATACGGACACCATGTTGAGAGAGTCAATCGCGGTTTTCATTTCCTATCTTCAGTTCTAGTATCGCTATTTTTCTACTTCATAAATCGCGTACAATTTTGTAATTCTTCCCTGCCGAGGGGGTTTTTACGGCGCCTACGTCGGTTCACCCCCTCTGTTTTTAGTTCAGTCTAGGTTAGCATGGGAAGGAAGAAGTAAAGGCGAGCCTACAGTTGATTTAGCACACGCACAGCACGCGCGGAAACACAGAACACACGCGCAGCTCGGATCCGAAAGCCTACAGTCAAACAAGCACACGCTCAGTCAGAACCGACAGATGTTTAAACAAAACAGACGTGAAAATGAAAGAAACGATGCTCGGTAAGTTTCGCGCGCGTGTGTTGGTCACACTGGAATGAAAAAAAAAAATATTGTCTACAGCTGTTGACTTTGTTGCTCGTGTCTTCATTTGTAGAAATATAATACGCTATACCCTTCATCTTAACATACATTGCTTCTGCAATAACAATTTCAATAAAAAAAAATCAAACTCTCCAAGTACTAGTCAAATGCATTACTTTTGCAGCAATTTTGATAGTTACATGAACTCGGTGGTATCGACGTTCTGATTGGCCACGCACGGCGCACGACGCACACGCACAGGAATTATAGGATATTGGTCAACTTTCTGTGCTTGGATTCTGTGCTTAAATTTCTGTGAGTGTGCTATGCGTGATTGTAGGCAGCGCCATTCCAAGACTTGCATTATACTTACTGTGAGTGTGCTATATTCTGTGCTAAATCAATTGTAGGCTGGCCTTAACTATAGCCCCAATCGTGATCATGTTCGCCCAAAGCTAGTAAAACCGCGAGCATGTGCTCTTGTAATTAGATTTCCTGCTTGCTTAAGCACATGGGGCCCAGCCCTGAGAAGAGCATAGTTCCCATCATTACGTGGGACACCCGACTCTCCTCTTTCTTTTAGTCCGCTAAAGGCTGTCAACATTGAAGTAAGCACTTTTGATATAAACATTTGAAAAAAACTTCTTGTACACTATAGTTCACTCTGGCATCTATGCTCCCAGTTACCCTGCCTGTTAGGGGTCGCGGTTGATGAGCGGTTAGACTGCCCGCCTCCCACGAATGCAAACTGGGTTCAATCCCCGTCCGGGTCACTCCGGATTTTCGCAAGTGTAAATCGCGCCCCGGACGACGCCACTGGTCGACGGGTTTCCTCGGGGTTCTCCCGTTTCCCCCGCGCTTGCATTCACTCGTTGTTAAGTGCCGTCTAAATCCCTCTCAACTCAACTCTCAACCCTTTTAGTTACTGAAAAATATGTACAAGCGCTGCAACAAAAAATATTTCGGTCGGTACTGTACTGCGCCAGCGTGACGCTCGTGTAATAGGTTTATCGGGGCCAATAAAAGTCTGTATGTACTTCACTGGCAGCTGATTTTCACGGTACACATAAGCGACGTCCCTCATTGGACGCTGTTTACTGGCTGTATACAGTTCAGTCCACTTATACCATTTGCTATGCAACGTTCGAGATACAGGACAGTGACTGAAAGAGTTATCTCCGTAACGTACATGCTAATTTTTCAGTTCATGTGTTGCAGAAGAGTGAATTTTTGGCGCGAACAGTACCCACGAATATCTCATAACAGCTGACACTTTGCATCCTATGGAAAGGGTTTCAGTAGATTGTTACGTATTAGCTTTTCAGTTAGTTCATACTCGAAAGTAGCTATGGGCATAGCTAAATAATGAGGCAGGGTCAGCTAGAGCACAACAGTATAAGGTGGGGTTTATTGAACATAATGATTATACAATAACCATTTACGTGTATATTGATCGGGGGACCTTAAATGCAATACGAAGAAAGTCCCCACCTTGTTCATGATGTCGCAGGATGATTCTAGAAGGCGGTTAACGACGGCCGGACATACCCATCTCCATATCTTCTTGTTCCGCTGCCCCGATGACAAAAGACGCCACTCCCAGTGTTGCGTTGGCCTATATCGGACGTGTTGATTTTTTTTTTCGGCCCCGTTTAATGGCCGATGGAGGGAGTTTCTGCAACTGTCTTTCGCAAGGTGTTATTGCAATCGAGCTCGTGCCCTGATTCAATGAGTGAAGGTGTGATCAAGCAGGCCGTCCAGCTAAGGCCTGATCACTTCATAACACCTGCCGTGAACACAACTACGATTTTACAGGGGGAAAAATAGACACGGAGTTAACGCAAATGTAACTTAACGAGCCCAACGTCAAATTCAATGTGAATCGGCTTTTGCTTTGCCCTCTCGTTCATCGCCGTGTTTCGCCGCAGCCCTTGTAGTTCCAGTTTCACAAGTATAGGCTGTTCGCGGTAAAGTGAGCACTTTTTAAGACCCTCCCAACAGCCTTTAAACCACCAATAAATATATCTTACTGCTGCATCAGGCATTAAATTTTGAGGGTGGTGAAATGTATACACTGTGTGTATTCTTCACAAAGCAATGTTTATATTAAAAAGCAGCAGGAAGATGGAAATAGGATGAAAGGAAAAATTTAGAAGGGCCTTAAAAAGTGCTCACTTTACCGTGAACAGCCTATACCTGTGGAGTCCATTCGTTAATGGAGAATGGTTCCACGCGAGGCGGGATCCGCGTATAGCCTTGTGTATTTTACACACCGCTGCACAGACAGTTAACTGCCTGCGCTGTACAGAGCGGAGGGGGAGATAACCACACGGCGGACGTTACAGAGCAAAGCAGCGAAGTCCACGTTAAACTGACGAAAAAAACGTCGATGGAGGTCTAGGTAAAGACCGTTCACGATAAAGTGAGCACTTTTGGAATCAACCTTAGAAAAAGGTCACTGCTCCTGCCTGCACGTATTTTAAATTGGCGTACTGAGTGACATGCGTACAGTTAAGTTGGCAACGA
The DNA here is from genome assembly GCA_029891345.1 of Dryococelus australis. NCBI lineage: Eukaryota > Metazoa > Arthropoda > Insecta > Phasmatodea > Phasmatidae > Dryococelus > Dryococelus australis. The sequence continues at coordinate 26,349,672 of CM057008.1, read as the reverse complement.
TAAATGGGAAGCAGTTCCATATCTTACCGTGGATTAAAAAGTGTTAGGTGACCATTTGTGATAACTTAAACTATTTCTTTCCCTTCTTGTTTTTTTTAAAGCATCGAAGTGTAAAAATGAGCAGATTTGTAAAATATTTTCTTTTCTGTTAATTTTCCCAGTTTCGCTGGGTGACGCACGAATAAAGTGATGAGGCCCATGGCGATGTTAACCCTTTGAGGACGACACAAATGTACTAGCACTGAGGACAAGTTTGAAGTGAGCTGCCTATATTCTACACTACAGCAATGTCATTTTGGCTGGCCTCTGTATTTCCACTTGCCATTTTCCTATTGGTCCTGGCTACACCGGACACGCCTACTGTACTCTGCAACGTTTATTATTGGCTGGCCGTCGACCAATGAAGTCATACGTTGGTTGTGTACCAATTAATGTATCGCGATAGAAGTAACAAGTTTTACAATCCATCGTGTTCGTTTGAAAAATTATTAAAAAGGACAGTTTTATTATTACAAACTGAAATGTTGACTTGTCATTTTTCTTAAATTCCGATAAAATCTATCTATAGTCCATTCCCAATTGTAAGCAACTTTCTCGGAGCTCGCTAAATATCTACTTGCAGGCCCATTTCGTATCCTTCCGCTAAATGTAAACAAACATTGCCATGTGACTGCCATGTAGCATCTGTCAAAATCAATGTTTACATTCCATTGTGTGTGTACATATGCTCGTATACTTTCGCTACAATTAAAATAAACATTGAAATGTGACTTCTACTTTATACCTGTCAAATGTGTTGTTTACTCTTTACAGCTTTTCAAAGAATTCTGTCATATCCCAAAAACCTTTCCGTATGAATATTCACAGTTTAGGCCTCTAACATTATTTAGGTCAGCTTTATGACGTTTTAAAAATGCATGAATTGAAGACAGTTCTTATGGTTATTTTACATTAACATATTTGTTTTCCACGACGTAGCTCAATACATGTAATGCACGTTAGTATTTTGCCGCGATTGTGTTTAACACTGTTACAACTGCGAGGTAAAGGGTTGTACTAATTATCCTTTTATTATTGATACGTGTAGGGTTATTTCTTTGGAAGGACGGCCTCAGTTGGAATAAATATTAAAACGAAAGAACAGCCAGTCAAACGAAAAAGGCATATTAAATACAAGCACGCAATTCTTGTTGCTCATTTTTGTCATACAAACTTTAAAAGATAGAGGTGAACATCACACAAATAAGCCTACGATAACTTTTATTCTGCTCATATTTCTATATATTGCTACTTACTGTTTATTAGGGTTATTGAAATTTATCGGGCTGGGCTTAGTATTTTTCTTCTGGAATTTTGGCAAATTACGTTACACGACTGTGTTTCAAACCCCTTAGGGCAAAGGTACAACGTTGTGATAAATAAACAGACGTGGATGTAAATAAATAACTTCGTCATAAAAACAGTTCACAGTTAAAACGTATAAATAGCGCTAATCAAATATTTGAAATCACGCACACACAGGGCCAGCGTATCGACCACGATGCACAAAGGCACGCCATTTCACAGACGCAATGATTAACGAAACACACGTCACAGTATATTTATTACTGCCGTGAAAACACATATTTATCACTACATCGTAACATGCCTAAGTGGGATTAAAATCACAACGTCTACAAACGTGATGTATTAATTTGAAGTACTTTTCGGAGAAAGAATAATTTACGTTTCGTTTGACAAAAAGCAACACGCCATGCCTTGGCTCGCCACGTCTGCCAACTTCACTTGGTAACTCCCCCGCCATCATATCTAGATATATTAAAATAGGAATTCAAACATTAAAATCTCTTTTCAGTTGTAGATTACAAATTCAAAAATAATTATTTTGCTGTAATACGTATGAAATATGCTACAATTGAAAACATGTATAATATTATAGCTGCCTAGCGAAGTGAAATTTCCCGAGTTTGAAAAAGACAAAGAGAGAGAGAGAGAGAGAGAGAGGAGAGAGAGAGAGAGAGAGAGAGAGAGAGAGTGCGACAACCCTCGCCAGCAGACAGTTTTTCAATTGCTTTCTCGCTGGATAAAACAATACTGTACCATTACGGCCTACTCACGATATTTTCCGCTGTTATTTTTAACTGTAGAAATGAGATATGTTGCCATTTATATTTAAATATTTCTATAGGCACCGTTTAATTTACAAATAGTATACTAAAAAACGAGGTTAAAGTAATATTTTAACTGTGAACTATTTCTTACCGGTCTTTGCCAGCACGTAGCTGCTCTCGCTGTTGTTAATTCATATTTAAAAAATAAATAAATATTACAAGTTATAGAAGATATTAAGGTAAAGGTTCATTTATTCAATAATACAGTACTCTAAAGTTAACCACAGTGTTATATATTTGTGGAATACAGGTTATTGAAAAAAACAGGTTGACATGTTATGCCTAGAGTGTTTTTTCAAACGTTGATTTTCATACGCCGCTTCCAATCGGGAATGGACTATAATTTGTAAAACTATAGAAGTGTGAGCTTTTTCTTCAAGAGCAAATAAATTTCCATTCATACGTAGCCTCGGGTATATATGTGCATACTCCTCACAGGGTTAATTTTACAAAAGGCCGTATAATATATAACGTGCATTCAATTAGATTTTAAGCATGGCTTTCAAAAGTGCTCAGTTTTCCGTGAACAGCCTTAACCTCATTGGCCGTTGCGCGGGTACAACCTGATTTCTCGCGAAGTGAATTCGCGTCCAGTCGGCGTTTCAAAGCACTCCAGCTCAGAACCACTTTTCGAGCCCGCCCGCGAATTATACGTGTTCGTGATTGGAGGAGAGAGATTCGGTCGCGCCAACTCCAGTAAGTGAATATCTTCTCAAAGACTCGTGGTCAGTAGAGCAAGTGGTTTTTCGCGAAAAAAGAATATAAGTATACTGTAGACTTCAATACTATAAGCGGTCTGCTTAAGAAGACGTTTTCATATTTGGCCGAGCCACTCTGAATTCGGCAACATTGGCATGCCTCCTGTGTGATTCGAGCAGGGGAGCGGCGGGGTTCTAATTCACTAAGCTCGGAACGATGTCTTGGACAATCTTGTAACGATAACCCCAAACATAAAGTCGTATTAAAAGCAGAATGTGTCAGACTCTCTCGCCTCCTGTATAAATGGGCATGCAGGAGGCACAGAGTAGTTAATTACATAGAGGCGAAAGAGCCACTTATACAGCGAGCGAGGTGGCGCACTAGTTAGACTCCGGACTCGCACTCGGGAGGACGTGGGTTCGAATCCCGGTCCCGCCATCCTGATATCGGTTTCCCGTGGATTCCCCAAATCACTCCAGGCGAATGCTGGTATGTTTCCTCACTGCATGACGTTACCTATACCTTCCCCGTTCCTCATTCTCCGAGCATCTTGCTCCCGTCTCTAATGACCTCGCTGTCGACGAGACGTTAAGCCTTACTATATGCTGTTCGTGGTAAACTGAGCACTTTGGAAAGCCCTGGTCAAGATCTACCTGTATGCACATTGTGTATTCTTCCAATATATGTGCAATTAGAATTGCCATCGGCCTTGTCACTTTATTCATGCGTCGGTCAAGTGAAACCGTGAAATTATTATATAAGCAAATATTTTATAAATTTGCTCGTTCTCAACTTATATGCATTAAAAAAAACCTAAAGCAAAAATATTTGCCTGACACCATTAATTCAACGTTAACACATGGAACAACTTTCTCTCCTTCGTTACCAACTTAACTGGGCACATGTTACTCAGTGCGCCCGTTAAAATATATGCAGGTAGGAAAAGTTACTTTTTTATAAGGTTAATTTCAAAAGTGCTCACTTTATCGCGAACAGACTTTACCTACTTACCTTTCTGCTAAATTCAGATGTCCTGTAGTGACGCAGTACACTCTAAATTCGAATAAGTGGGAAACAACAAATTCGTATTAAAATTCAACTACTCTAATCAGTGAAAATGGCTCCACTTAGAATCAGTGGAAAACCACTGATTATTTCAGTGAAAAAATTTAACTTATTGAATTAGTGACGTGAAACAATTTCACTGATTGAATAAGTGACGGTCGGCTGCAGCGGCGAATTAAATATTGCTTTTATTGAAGGTAGGCAAATAATTACGCGAAATAAACATATTTACGATAGTTTGCCATCCATATTGTGCAATGTGCAGTAATTTAAAGAAGTAAAATAAGTGTCGCAGACGGCCGGTATTGAACTCGCGCACCATTCGAATATAGGCCGTTGCCTTGCCATCTCAGCTACCACGCCAAGATGAAATTGTGAGAGGAAAATATATGTCTTATAGTTCGGCTGCGAAATCGTGTAGTTTGAAATTTTATACTCATACTTCCCGTGTTTGGTTTGATTGGTACCGTCAGGATTGTTAAAACGAATAGTATATATGAGTGCACTCTCTTCACCACATTACATGCAGTTTAAACCTTCAAACGGAGCGCTGTGACGATTATATGGAATCGAAATGAAAGACGTAAACACAGGATGAAAAACTGTGCGTTCATTTCACCTCGTAAAATGGCGTTTCGAAGGACGAAACACATTTTAGGAAGTATTTTGTATTAGTTTTATTCGTTTATTCGTTTTTACTTCACTTGATACACGTGGTTTTAGCGGCCATTTTTAAACGATGTTTGATGGCCAATTTTGCACGCAGTTTCACACATACATCTGTCAAAAATAATTGGAGAGGGAGCAAGTAGCTGAGATGCTTCTCTGGTCCTTCAGTCAAAAAATATTAACCACTGAGAAAACAGTGGGAAAAATGATGACGTATCATTGGGAAATGTCACTGAATCAATCAGTGAAGTAAATATGGCATTTTTTCACCGGCTCATCAGTTAAATTCACTGAAGCGACTGGTGTATCAGTCAGATACGCTTGACTGATTGAAACAGCGGAATTCTCACTGTTTCATATTTGGAGTGTTCATCCGCCTCGCATGTAATAATACAATGGTCGCCATTGATGACGTAGATTTTTTGTTCGGCGTACGTCCAACAGATTCGTACGTTTCCGCGTGTCCCTGGACAAGTCTCCAGTGCTCATTTTATTAGCTTCTGAAAACACTAATGAGATGACCATTAGAGATAGCTTTGATCCTCTGTGTCTCCGTTTTTCCGTTCGTAAGAGGAATCTTTCTCGCTGTCCTTTTTTTTCTCTGTCCTCTCTTCTCTCTTTCGCACGGACTTGGGACGTTTGTCTGCGTTTATTGCCCGCACAAAAATAATTAGTGGCTAATTGGCCAATTTAGAGAGGGGGGGGGGGTTAAATGAGCTGTAAAATTTTATTTTCAGTAATGAATGAAGGAAAAAAAATCATACAACCACCCATAAAGTTGTGAATAAAGTTAAATGGGGGAAGGAAAAAAAAATACCAGTAAACCTTTTTAAGTTAAACGGATTATATCCGTAAAAAAAAAAAACTGGCGAAATATTCCTCTTATTGTAATTACGACTCCTTCCTGGGGATCAGCTGTTCAAATGCTGCGAGTTGAGTTACGGAATTTCCACATTGCTGTTCTCGCTTTGAATACACTTTCAGACTGGAAACATTTGTGCCTAGAGGTTATTCACGGGTAAAGTGAGCACCTTTGAAAGCCCTCTCATTTGGAATACTAGTCAATAAATATATATTATTGTAGCCTAGGACGTTAACTTCCGAGTGCGGTGGAATATGCTCACTGTGTTTATCACTTACGTGGAAATGCTTATTTAAAAAGCTGGTTAAAGGATTAAAAAAAAAATGTCTGAAAGGAAAAAGTAACTAGAGCCTCAAGAGCTCTCACTTTAGTGTGAGGGATGGTATTTGACTGACATGTGACAGCTTGCTATGTACAGCAACAGGCATGCTAGCCAGGAAGTGGAACGAAGCCTTGAGCGCTTAAAAACAACCCTTCCCGCCCCCCAGGCAGGGCTGATTGTTACTAAACACGGGCCAATACAAGGCGAACAAGGCCTTTGTCGTCGAGACACTGCTCCAGGAAGAAGTCCATAGATGGGGGGTGTGCCGTGGTGAGGGATGGGGGGTGTGAACAAGGTGAAGTTGGTCCTTAGAAATTATCCAGAGTGGCTTTAGTATAACTAAGTAATTAAATATGAAATAATAACAATAATAAACAGTAACACGACGTAACCAGGTAAACTTAACAAGAGCTCCTCCGAGTTAGAGACTGACTAGAGGTTTGTAAACGGGCTGAAATTTACATCAATTTCAATACAGGGACGATAAAGAGATAGTTAGCGTTCATCTTTGAGCTACGCCTAACCCCAACTTGTACGTTTAACATAAAGCATAAATATCTACACCCAATTTTTAACAAGCTGTATTTTGCGATACCCGCAGCTACGTGTTCCGATTCTGTACACTTACGTACAAACATTTGGAGTAACGTACATTGGTACAACACCAATGTAAGATGAAATCGTACCACAGGTTTTCGTTTTAAAAAAAGATTTTACAGGTTCCAATTTATGTATAGCATATCATAAACGATTTTATTTACAAAGGAAATTGTAATGTGCAGGAATTCATTGTGCTCTCGTTTGAAATTAAATCAGGCAGATGATACGGATTCGCCTTGACTAGTAAAAAAAAAAAAAAAACTCTAAATGACTACAGTCTGTGCTCCAGGCGTATATCATTTCGTGTTGTTTTCGGGTACAAGGCCGTACCTTATTGTTTCTCTCCGCGCTCAGCACGGCCAAGTTCACACGCTTGCCGTGTTCCTCGCTGCGTGCTGCAAACGTGGTCGTCGATCACGCGCTAGGACACGCGAACGAAGAATGAGGTAAGAACATGGATACATTTTCTTGCGCCGGCAGAGGTTTTCACGACAGGAGGATAAATCAGCCAGGCGTACCAGGCAACTGGCGCAAAAAAAAAAAAAAAAACTAAGGCTGGGTTCACAAGATGCGAGATGCGTCCCTCACGGGACCTACGCGAATATCCGGCGAATCCCACTGGAACCGGTTCACTCATGCATTTGTTCGGGTCACTTCCAACACTGTAAAAAAATTAAGGTAAAATTCCCTTACATGTAAAGGAATTATCTGTACATGTAAGGTAAAATTACCTCTTAAATGTAGAGTAAAATTACATAACAAGTACTATTCCCTAATCGTGAGGGAAAAGTACCTGATAAAAGTTGGCGCGGGGGGGGGGGGATGGGGAGGAGATCCCGTACAAGTAAGGGAACATTAACTAGATTATATAATAAAATATTATTTGAAAATATCTCGGATTATTAGTAATGTTAATTTTTTTTTTATTACCTATAACTAGGGATAGGGAAATTTCGCGAAATCATTTCAGGACAAGCTATAGACGTCCTACATGTGTACACTGAAGTCGGCTTTTCAATACGATTACAGTTCATTAGGCACGCCCTGGACAACTCTGAACCAATAGCAGACTTGCAAGGAAACAAGTAGCGAGTGCCATACTGCCAGGCGTGGAGTAACACTGGCTACTCTCTGGGGCAGCAGCCAATAATAAAACATCTGAGGCTCTACTGTACACAGGACCGTGGAGTCTAGCCTACAGGTAATTGAACTCGCGAAATTTTCCTATCCCTACCTTTAACTATGGGCACCGGTTTTTCGCGAAAAGATTTCAGGACAAGTTGTGTTCCAAAATACTTTACTTCGGATCCGCGTTAGTGATTGGATCATTCGAACTGTTGTGCGTCTTATCTGTGTGCCCGCTCATCACGGACGACCAGTATCGGGGAAACTTAATTCTGATTGGCTCACTCATGTAGAAATCAGTCTTCACACGAAGGCAAGCCAAAGGAAGACTGCAAGTGTACACGCAGGAAATTGCAGTCTAGCCTCCGCGTAAATCTTTTCGCGAAAAACAGGTGACCCTACCTATAACCTCTGACGAACAGTAACTGAAACATCAACACCAAAATACTCGACACTTGATGGTGGATGGGCGCGAACTATTGTCCTCTACCACGGCATGCCGATGCTCTATCCGTTACACCACAACGACGTCATATCGTCATTAGTGAATATTTGCGGGTTAAACGATTGTTTCTTCCGCCCGTCCCCCAACCTCCCTTTTTTCTGTTGAGAACGCTGAAGACATGTTCGCGTCTTAAGGTAATGTTCACATCCATGTACGGGAATTTCCACTACCCCGTACGTGAAATTTACTCCAGAGTGCGGTAATTTTACGTTACCTGTAAGGACAAGTATGTTTCCCCCTCAAGTTTGCGAATATTACCTTACACTTCTCAAGCAATTTTCCCACTATTTTTTTTTGCAGTGTAGTAAGTCAATTTTTAAGAGTTAGTTGGAGTTGCGCGTCCAAGGTCAAGAAGCGAGGGAGCAATACGGGCGACACTAACACGCACGCCTAGTGTCTCATCGCTCTACGCGCAATGCATGCAGTGTTTCCGTCGTGGCGCTGTACTTTGCAGTTCAGATCTGTACCATAGGGGTTTTATTACACACCATGAAATCCCACAGATTAAACTACGTCCGTATATTTGTACTTTTCCCTTGCCGTTTAAGGAAACTGCACAGGTAAGCTTTAAAAATGCGATATTTCACCATCTTAACCATTTTTTTCCTCCAAGAATATACTAAATCTGACAAAAGTAAAACAATAGGGACATAGATAATTGTTTTTTAAATCTTTTCTGACGAAAAGTCGTATTTGCAGAACATTTATTTACCGAGATACGCGTATTCGCGCGAAAAACTATTTCACAAAAAACTTGAAAGTCCATATAACCCTCAACCCCTTGACATATTATCCCAGGCATACTCCCTCACTGCTGACATGTCACATGGTCCGTGCAGTGCATTGTCTTTCGTTCGCCAATGTTATTGCCTGCTACTGACACACAACCTCTTTTACGTTCGGTTACTGCTTGCTCCAAGGACCCACTAAAACTACTTCCATAGACTTAAAAAGTGTCACTTCCTAAGTGCGCAGTTCACCCCATAATTTACCTCTTTTGAAACGCCTGAGATGAAAAATTATTGCCTATGTTAAGGGGTTAAAGAGGAAAAACTAATGCCAAGAGACGAGTAGATATAAAATGTTCCGTTCGGCACGTGGCATCTGGCATCGGAGTTCGGAGCTTTCCGCCATCTTGGTAGGCGCAGGCGGCGGCCGTGTTGGTTGTAGCCATCCGCCATATTGGTAGGCTTCACAGCCAAGGTTCGATGCCATGTTGGATGTTCTCCCCCCCCCCCCCCCCCCCGTCTTCTCTAGAAATTAGTTAAACAAATACAATATTTTCATAACAATTATTTTAATAAAAATTTATTTCAATAAAAAATTTTATAAGTATCAGTTTGGAGTGTCGTTGCAGATCATACTTCCATTAAATAAAAATATAATTTATTAAATTATTTAAAATATATTGGCCTACCACGTCGGTACCCAGTGCGTTGGGGGATGTTTTGATCCCCCCACGTCTCCATCACAAAAATATGTAGACAAATAAATATTATTATTAAAAAATTATTTTAATTTAAAAAAGGTGTAAAAATTAAATAATTGAGGCCTGCTACCTTGGATTTCTAAAAGTTCCAATCGCACTTTTAGCTAGCAATAGTTTTGTCAGTGAAAAAAGATATGCGAAATCTGAGGAGTCATAAAATAAAACAAATTATTTAAATTAGTTTTTATGTTTAGGTAAATTAAATACACGAGTATTGAGTGTTGTATATCACCGTACTCGTCTTTTCAAGGCACATACAATCGTGATATCATAACGATTATGTAAGCCAATGTCAGAACCAACATGAATTCAAGAGGTATCTCCTTATCCCCCAATAATCAAATCCCAGCACCATAACCCACCTTACCAGCTCCCCTCCTCCATAATAAAAACCTGTAAGAAAAAAAAATGTAAAAATTATTACACACCACCACTCATCCACTCACAACACACCAACACCCAGCCGAGTACCCGTCGTTTTGCTTTAAATCGTGTTGCCCCAAACTAGGCAAATCGACATAAGGCTAAACGACTTTAGGCAAAATGACTTTTAGCCAAAATGACTAAGGCAAAATAACTTTTAGGCAAAATTTACGTTAGGCAAATCGGCTTTCTGGAAAGTTGAACGAGGAGCTAGCACTTTAGGCGAAATAGTTTTAGGCTAAAGTACTTTAGACAAAACTAATTTAGGCAAAATGACTTTTGGGCGAAACGATTTTAGGTACGAGTGTCTGTAAAACTAAGCAAGGGACTGTAAATTTAGGCAAAACTATCTTAGGCAAAACGACTTTAAGGGAAATTACTTTAGGCAAAATAACTTTTTGGGAAGCTAATCGAGGGGCTAGAATTTTAGGCAAACCGACTTTAGGTAAGACGATTTTAGGCAAAATGATAGTTGCTTGTTGTATGTAAAAGAATTTTGTTTCAGGATTAAACATACAAGCACTATCTTGTTCACATTTACTGCATAGGTGGCACCACTAGTACAATATCTCGAAACAATAGAAGTGATGTCTTGTAAAATGGCATTAAGTTCAATGTAGTTGTAACAGATAGCGTTGCGTGTCCTGGTTTTAAAGAAAACGAAAATGTTCGTGGAGGTATATTTTGGTTGGAAAAAAAAAAAAAAAAAAAAAAAAACATTTTGGTGAAATAATTTTTTTCGAGATAAGAATTTATGCTGAATTAATAGTATTTACATTTTTAATTCCTGAATTTACCACCAAGTATAAACACTGACCAACCACCTTCAATTTTATTTCAGATTGCGTATCCACGTCGACGGATTGTCGTCAGAAGGCTGTGGCCCATCCGTCCGCCCGTCGAAAGTTGAAGTTTGGGAAATATTTGACGGATGGACGAATAGAAAATTGTTGCCTTCCACTTGGTTGGAGATCACGTTACCGCCGGACGGACGGATGATTGACGGATGCCACGGATGGTTTTGAATCCCATTTCTACGGCTTTTCCAAGAATTAATTTTTTGTACCCAACGGGAGCCGATATTGTAAAATCTTCTTACAATTTTGTTACAAATTGTTTTTGTTATGCAGTCTAACTTTTTCAACACAAAAAACGGTATACATTTATTCAATTAATTAAACAAAAATATTGTTTACTTAATAATTAGTTAAAATTATGCAGTATCCTGCGTATATTTTAACGGGCGAACTGAATGACATGCGCCCAGTAAAGTTGGTAACGATGGAGGATAAGTAGTTCCAGATCGTAACGTCGAATAAAAAGTGTCAGGTAACCGTTTGAAATAACTTAAATTCTTTCTTTCACTTTCTGTTTTTTTTTTTTAATTTTTAAATGCATCAATGTTTAGAAATTAGCAGATTTGTGAAACATTTTCTTTTGTAATAATGTCACAGTTACACTCGACCGACGCATAAATAAAGTGACGAAGCCCATGGCAATGTTAATTTTGCACAAGGCGGAAGAATACACAGTGTGTATACAAGGAGATTTTAATCAGGGCTTTCTAAAGTGCTCATTTTATCGTGAACCGCTACAGTAATTATTTTGTTGAAATATGCAGCAATTTTGTTTTAAATGCCGAAGCTGTAACGCCGTAGAACATCGCGTTCGGGTATCTTCGGCAACGACTAGTTTTGTTATCAGAGTTGTTGGGGTCTGGCAGTGACTAAAGAAGACTGAAGAATTAAGAATTGTACTTAATGAGTCGATAAGCACGCGGGAAATGAACAATAAGAATATTTCCAGTTAATGATTGCGTTAACAACTGTAAAAAGTATAGGCAATCGAAATCGTAGGCAGATGTAAGCAACCGAAATAACCTGCAGAAATGGACATTTCGCGTATATTTACAATTATCTGTGGTCACTGCTTGTGAAATAGTTTTAAAAAAAAACTCGTGAAATATTATAGCAGGGGAAGCCGATGCTAACATTAGGCATTTACATCAATAAAACTGAAAAAAGGTTAATTAAAGCGAATTCAATAACCGCTTCCATGAAAGAAAACATGATAATGAACTATTCTTTAAATTAAGAGGATGCTGTCTCTCGATTGAAATAATTACTTTCAAACGATTTCACAATACGACATAACCTAAGTACAAGTTGTAAATACAGTTTCCCGCCAACAACAACTGTCGCTGTGCTCTGATTGGCTACTTCGTCTTGACTTGGACGTAAGATATACAATATAGCGATATCTTCAAGTCACGCCAAGAACGCACACGACCCGTCAAGACCCACGCCCTCGAACACGATTCATATCTTAAGCACACGGCGAACTTATTCTGTCAAGTCAATTGTAAACCCACCTCAATGACTAATCGATCGGGTATCTTCGGCAAGGATTCGTATCCCGACTCGAGTTGCCGGGGCCTGGCAGGGACTAACGACTAATCGATCGGGTATCTTCGGCAAGGATTCGTATCCCTACTCGAGTTGCCGGGGCCTGGCAGGGACTAACGACTAATCGATCGAGCCGCTCGCCCTGGCAGTACCTAGGCTACCGCGCTCTCAAAGAGGAAGGTGTACCCCCCGCTTTGAAAGTTGAACACGTACTTGCTTCACGGTTAGTTGAATACCTTACTTACTGGCACGTCTACATTAGAGATGAGCTAAACCAGTATTTCTCGGGAACAGACCGTACCTGTTCCTGTTCTCAGTCGATACCTGTTGCTGATACCTGTTATCGATGATACCTGTTATGGGTAAGCTGTATGCATGGTCACGTTGTTCCACTATCTCATCTTGTTCTCGGGTACCTGTTATAAAAATGTCCTTATATTTACGGAATGTTTTACGGAAATGTACAGTGTGTATACGGAAAGGCAATCCGTAACGAATAAAAACGGAGTTAAGTCCGTAAATACAAGATACGGAAAGTCTCTTTGTCTTCGAGTTACGGGGACGAACAATGTCGATTCTACACGAAGCTTTCTTCGCCACTGTAACAAGAAAATTATCGTTTCTGCGGCAGTTAAAGTTATCCACGCGACTGTGGCCTAGTCTTTCAAACATTAAAAAATAGCATCAGGCGCCTGTAACATTAGGCAACAATAAAAATACACTAAATTTATTAGAAACTGGATTTTTACTTTTGTCTTTTGAATACAAATATAAAAGTTATGCCACAATTTTCAAGCGAGAGTTGTAAAAGTGGTTAACACGTGCGCCTCACATGCACAAGGTCCTCGGTTGTGCCGTGTAGTGGATTGTGAGCTGCCTGCAAAACTGGGCCAGTTTTCAACATCAGAGTATACCAAAACAATAATATTCCATTATTGTCAGAAAACACTAAAGTTTGGTTCTTCGACTTTGTATGTAAAACCAGTTCACCAAATGTTCATATCGTTCTGTGCCCCCATGTAAGAATTGTGTAGATATTTTATTGAGTATTTTGTTCTTGTTTATATTGTGTGTTTGAATGTGTACTGTATAATAGGTTAAGGACAAACACCTCTGTATATTGTTTGTGACAATGAATTTATTTATACGTATAAAAAATGGTTACGCTTGTAGGTTGGTAATTTTTTGACTCGGGTTCAAACCTCACTTACGTACAAAATATTTTAACTTTTTTAATATAATTTTTTATACCCACATGACGAAAATTAAAGACATTTTCATCATCTCTTTTTATTTTAAACGGAAAGTACAGAAAACTAATTTGGGAATTAACAATTAACGGAGAGGTTCCGTGAAATTTACGGAGAGTCTGTTTCTGAAAATCAATGTGTCCGTAATTTTACGGAGAGTTTACGGACACTTCTGGATAAGTTTTTACCAGCACTATTCCTTAAAATGAATTAAATTTTTTTTAACAGTGATGTACTGGCCTGATATTTTCCGCTATAGGCTGTTCACGGTAAAGTGAGCACTTTTTAAGGCCCTTCCAACAGGCGTCAACCACTAATAAATATATCTTATTGCAGCCTCGTGCATTAAATTTAGAGGGCGATGAAAGGTACACACTGTGTTTGTTGGTCACATTGCAATGTTTATATCAAAAAGCTGCAGGAAGAGGGTAATTGGATTAAAGGAATAATTTATAAGGGCCTTAAAAAGTGCTCACTTTACCGTGAACACGCCATACCTCTGTAAGTCGGCAGTATATATATGAAAACACGAGTCCAGTGTTCACGTCAAAGAATTATTAGCAAGGTGTGTAGGATTTCCCTACAGAGCAAGTATTATGATTGTCCTACCAGGGAAACATGACACACGAGGAGGTTAGGTATGAATAGGTATATCTCTTCGTGTGTGACAAGCGAGTTCTGCTTATGATTGTTCCTGCTGCGTGATACAAGTATCAGTATCAGTCAGGAGGGATGGTAACAGGTATTTACAGATACTAGGAATAGGCTATACCTGTTTCTTCTCAACACCTGTTACTGATAACAGGTATTCGGCCTACCTATTCGCTGATTGGCTGTGCGAGGAACATGTATGTCAAGTTGGCTGTAGTATGTTCACAGTAAAATGGGCACTTTTAAAAGCCCTGCTTAAGATCTACATGTACACACTTGTATTTTCTTCACCTTATGTAAAATGAAGGCCGTATCCGAAATGACAAATATGTTATTTCGTAAATTGTCATTTCGTAGGTTTCAATTCGGACATTGTCGACAGTCACTTGTTAAGCACTCGGCGGCAACACATCCTTACATGAACAGTGGAATTTTCTTTATCTAAATTTAATGCTTCAAACTGACGTAATATTTCTACAATCATCACTGGTATACTGCGAACGTGTTGATAAATAAGAAAATAATAATTTATTCAATAACGACTTTAAAAAACAATTTTTTTGTGATGTATACCTATACCTATACAAAGTACACACTTTTTTTAAAACATGCCAAGTTCATTTAATGACCAGTTACTTGTTTAAAAAAAGTTTTAATTACGCATTCACACATGTGTTTTGAAGTTCAAAATAACATGGCGCTGAATTTTCAATTTTGTATTTTTGCTAACATCCGCTAGATGCAAAATACGAAATACCAAATTACCCAATACATCACTGTATTTGTATACAAAATCGGGTCACGTGATCATTTTGTCAACAAAATCTGCCATTTCGGACACGACCTAACATTGCCATGGGCCTCATCACTTTATTCATACGTCGGTCTAGTGAAACTGTGACATTATTAGAAAAGTAAACATTCTATAAATATGCTAATTTTTACACACTGAGGCGTTAAAAAACAGAGAGCCTTAGAAATAATTTAAATGATCACAAATGGTTACCTAACACTTTTTATTTGACGTTGACATATGGAACCACTTTCCATCCATCGTTACCAACTTTACCAGGTGCATGTAACTCAGTGCGCCCGTTAAAATATATGCAGGCAGGGAAAGCGACATTTTTATAAGGTTGATTTCAAAAGTGCTCACTTTATCGTGAAGGAATAAAGATAATAATAACTCTGCGCCAAAATGCAACTTTCAAGAGGGCAATAAAAAAAATACACGAAGTTTTTTTTTTTTTTTTTCTGAATGTATGGATGGCCCTATATTTTTGGTTCTTACTGTACACACATGAAACAGTACTGTAATACTTAGGAAGCTGGAATTTTGGAGTCAGTAGTATCTGAAGGTGGATGGAAAATACGACATCTCCAACATAATTCTTGTAGAAATAGTTTCTTTTTTAAAAATGAAATTTGTAAGTATATTGTCGCCAGTAACTAGTCTGTATCTAAGGTTGCATGCTTTCTGTGCTGGAAATACGAAAATATTCCCCTTCTCTTCCCAACACTCATTTTTCTGACCTCATGGATTCCTTTAATCTTGCCTTTGCTTCCTATTGGGCTCTGCCGTGATTTCTTTGTTACAGTCGCGCCATTAAATGTCCTCTTCCTGTTTCCGTTTCCTTCAACCCTTTCGAATTTTAAGGCAAAATATGACGTCAAACTGAATACTAACCACCGTCCAGACAAATTTCGTGATTAGTGACTTGCGATTTTAAATACTTTTTTTTTGTAGAAAAACCTCATATCCCCACTTATGTTTAGAAAACAACTTAAATGGAGTTATGAGATAATATTTATTTAGTGTTACACGAGCAATTGAAGAGAGTATGCCAAACGCAGCTAGTGCGAAAACACGTCAACATTGCAGTAGTGTTAACATTTCTGAAATTAAATTTTCACATTCGCATGATATTTTCTTAAATATGCTTCCCAACGAACGCATAGTTTTATGTCAAAATAACACGTGTTTAATAATTATAAGAAAATTAAATATTTATATAAAACGATTGAATTAATTTTTGCATATTTAACAATAAATTATGTGTAACTAAGTTAGGGGTCAGTTAAATTTTAATTTTCAAGAACAAATTTTTCTTTTATTACACTTCAAAACTATGGAGAAAAATGCGAACGTTTATTATTTCTCTGTCCACTGATCACAACGTGAACAAAAAATAAGTTATTTTTAGTGGTGTATACACTTTTGAAATAAACTGTCGTAAAAGTTTATAACTGTAACTGTAAGAATTTTAGTGTAAAAACTAATTAGAGTACGCCCTATAGTTGTTGGCGAATTAAAAAAATTAGTCACACAGCTTAATATAAGATTAATTTCAGAATTAAATGGCTCGTACATTTGATTAATTTTTGTCAACAAAGTGTATAAAAAGACCTGACTTAATAGTTACATTACAGCTTTCAAAAATTTAACGTCATCACATATTGGTAGAGATCTGAAGAATTCGCGGATTCATTTTGTGGGACAAGATATAATTATAAACACGTGCGGTCATATAACGTTAGTCATTGGTTCTACACGGCGTTTGACACCTCCTGGAGAACGCTGGCCCAACCTTCGCCTGACAACCAATGTGCAGTTGATATTGGCATATTAACACATAAGTCTGTAGAGTCTAGTCTGCAGGTCATTGAACTCGCGAATTTTTCAGATCTCTGCATATTGGCGAATGGAGTGTAGTCATGAGGTACATGGCTGGTAAAGGCTGTTTGCGGCTATAGCCTATTAGCGGTATATTCACACTCTTTTTAATCCAACCTTTTAACAATCACCCCATGTATGATGTACTTGGTCGAGTCCTAAATATGTATTGTATCACGAACGTTTTACACTTCTGCTAACATAAAAACATCACATGTTTTGTTTAATTGAATGTTTACTTATATTTTATTTATAAACTATTATATTTCACATATATTTAATATAAATAAAACTAGAGATAAAATATGTGTGTTGGTGACAACCAGTAACAAATAGTTCTTATGCAACATATCATTAAACTGAGTGCATATGAATACGATGAGCCTTCCCTTTGATGTAGTTTTCTAGACTTAGTTAAGCTTTGTTCGCTAGATCCTGAAAACAGAACTTTAGCAGGGCTTCAGAAATGTTTGAAGTAATTGCGAATGGACTCTAGCAAAAGTGGCGTGGTTTGGATTTGGGATTAAAGTACTGTTTAGGAAACAAGTGCGTCGGGTCTTTGAGATGTTTTATACTGCCTATACAACCAGTTTGTAATGCCGTTTGATTGAATTAGAATCGTCCAAAGTATTTTATTAATGTAATAGCGCTCGTCATTTAAACATTAAGATACAAACAAACACGTTCATCGATGTTGACCACGTGACTTTGACAGATGTGTTGCCTTGGGTAGGTCAGTGTTGGGTACGTGCTCAGAAGGCGAATAATCGGTCTACCTCATCTTAGGTCTATGCTTGCTACCATCCTGTTGGCCAACATTACTTTGGTCACGCTTTCTGTGCTCTACGAACTTCATTACTCGTCGGGTTGATCTGGTTGCAATTAAATGTCTTGCATCGTGTAAAAAGACTTGAGATTGATAGCGCCTTTTCTGTGTGGTTACAATTTAAAAAATAAATTTTTATGCAGGAAAACTGCTGTTGCTGGGCTGAGGTGTTCTTGTAGAATTCTGTTAACACTAGCTAAACAATCAAGTTTAAATGCATGAGAGTTTAGGTTTTATAGGAAAGTGGCATTTTTAAAACAGCCTTGCTTGAGCTGCGCTCGAAAGCATACCTGAAAGTGTTAAAGAATTGAGTTATAAAGTAAACATACTTTTAATTTCTCTTTGCACTATTTAAAAACTGCTTTCTTTGCTATAATTAATAAATCACTACTTTAACACAGTCAATTTAATTTATAATCTTATGTAGTTGGTTGAAGATAAAGACGAATTCGTTCAGTATAAAACACAGTTCCTATGTACACGTTCTAAGCAGACGTCTCATGCTTGCATGTTTTCCATTGTGGACCGAGGCTGGTTTCAAGATATGTTCGTTGCGAAAGGATACAGAGAGCCTGAAAGTATAAATTGTACTTTATCTATTACAAGCTGGTAGCAGGGACAAACAATAGCAAAGTCAAAGGCAATCGGCTGAATAGTCGGTTCACATTATGAATGCGACAGTAAATAGTTCCGATGGTTATTTTGTAATGTTTCAGACATAATGTGTTCGTTAAAGTAATGAATTGCTTTCCTTAACAATCTAGCAGAACGCATGCAAGATTATATGGTATTTAGTGGTTCTTGAATTTCGGTATTTCATTTGCCAAAAGCACAGACTTTTAAACTCTTTACGTACTCTTTCAAGATGCTCAGATTAATTACTTTGCCGTTTTGGGAACAGCCAAAAAGTAAAGTTTACTCTCAGAGTTGTGTTTCGGAACATAGACCGGGGTAGCGTTTTAAGAATGCAACCCGGAGTAGCGTTTCGGAACGCAGTCGTGAGTAGCGTTTCGGAACGCAGCCGTGGAACGGATAGGGTATAAGCCGGGCTTTTGAAAAGCTGAGCCACGCAGTTTTGCCCTGCCACAGAGTATCTGCTTGTGTATGTGTTTACCCGCGGGGTAATTGACTGGTACGCCTCTCTCTCCCCCCCCCCCTCCCAACCAACTGTCTACATGAGCCGCGTGTTTGCAGGCGGGTTCGATGTAACTATCTGCTGTCGGGGAGGGGGATCGCGGTGCCAACCCCTGCCGTCACGCAACCCTCGCACCGCGGAGGGTGTGTTGCGGGTGGAGGGGTGGCCAAAACTCGAAGAGTACTTGGAGAGGGGGGGTGGTTTGATCTGCTCTCTGGCCGAGGCGCGGGAACGCTGATTCACGGTGCAGCTGGGGAAACATTACCCACAGCATAGCAGTTCCAGCACTCGCGGAAAACGAACTGCTAACGTTGGGTTTGCAGTTGGAAATTACTTTTGTGATGAGCGCGCCATGCATACGTGTTTACAGATCAAAAATTGCAATTTAAGCAGAGTCGAACGGAGCTTTAAGGCGAACGGTGAAAAATGCGTGTCGCGTTTGACTCAGGAATTAAATCTGTATCTCTAACGCAAGTCCCTTAATGGAAGTTCGTTGGCAGGCATCCAATTAAGTTGAAAGCAGCGTAAGAAAACTACTTCCATGTATTAACGTCTTCTTGAAATTATTAAGTTTGAATAAATTGACACTGCAATTATTTAATTTTATGTATACAAAAGTAAGAATTAGCATGTCACAAGCATGTTTAGTGCACGTTCCAAATCATTTCGTAGTTTCGCTTCATCCATGTATAGGGGTAGTGAAATTTCGGGAAAAGCTGCACACGAATGACGTAGGAGCTGGGCCGGTGTTGCCATATTCTGAGAGTTAAGCAGACAGCAACCAATGGCAATATACAAACTGCTGTTGGGTGCTTATAGTATTAAAGTCTACCGTCTACTCATATTTTTTTTCGCGAAAAATCACTAACTCTAACGATAACATCAAGTCAGTCAGTATTTCTGGAAATTACCCACATTATGTTCTCGCTATGGCTTACTGGATTGAATGGTTTTTATTTTTACGAAATTAATTTTCGAAGACTATGAGCGGCTGTTCCACACATAAATGAAGTGAGGACCGACTGGACACCGAAACGAATCAAGTTTACTATATAATACCTTTTTAACACAATTATCATTTCCATAGCATCCAAATAGAATTTTATCACAATTTTTTTTTCTACACTGCCTTGTCGGTAAAAAAAAAAAAGAAGCAAATACTGTGCTGTGGAATGATAGTTTACTGGAATTAGTATCGCTATTGCTGTGCAATTTTTTAAGGTATTAAAGGTACGTGTCAATAACTTGGGGGGGGGGGGGGTGGAAGGCAGATACTGTACCCCTCCCTTCCCAGTTCCTGCTTCCATGCACAGAGCTTGCCTCACGAGCCAGATTAGGATATTTTTGACCGCACACACCAGCCGACTCTGTGGTTTGCTCGTACATTTTGACATCCAGATGAGTTTGTCTAAGCAAGTTGCATCAGCAGTTGTCGTTTTATACCACTGTGGTGTGTTCGCGAGAACAAAGAGTAAAAATTGGTGGGCTAAGAACTGGTTTCCGGAAATACAAACATTCACGTATTTAAATTTACGTAACTGTATTAGAGCTGATAGTCCTGTTGTGTGTGGATTGGCGTGGATTGGTGCGTGGTTTGGAGTGGATTGAAGTGAATTGGTGTATATTGGTGTGTGGATTGGCGTGGATTGGTGTGTGGTTTGGAGTGGATTGGAGTGAATTGGTGTAGAGTGGTGTGTGGTTTGGAATGAATTGCAGTGGATTGGTGTGTGGTTTGGAGTGAATTGGCGTGGATTGGTGTGTGGTTTGGAGTGGTTTGGAGTGAATTGGTGTGTATTAGTGTGTGGTTTGGAGTGGATTGGTGTATAGTTTGGAGTGGATTGAAGTGAATTGGAGTGAATTGGCGTGGATTGGTGTGTGGTTTGGAGTGATTTGGAGTGAATTGGTGTGTATTAGTGTGTGGATTGGTGTGTGGTTTGGAGTGGATTGGTGTGAACCCAATATATGATAAAATTCAAATATGTTATATGATTTAGTTTTCAATGCTCTACAGCTTTTATTTGGAACATTTTTTTCCATATTATAAGCCGTTTTAATTAAATCGCTAAAGTATTGCAACTTCACATTTATAAAATAGAAAAAATATTTTCAAAGCCACGTAAACGTAATAATAATGCAAGTTTGGCAGGTGAGTCAATCACCTGCAGGCTAGACTCTACAGTCTTATGTACAAATATGCAGATATAAGCTGCACATTGGTTGTCTGCTGTCACAGAGGAAAGCGACGATTGGGCCAGCGTTCTCCAGGAGGTGTAAACACCGTGCTGATCAATGGTTAAAGTTATATAAACACACGTGTTTTGAATTTTAGCATGTCCAAAAACGAATCCGCGAATTCTTCAGGTCTCCTAGTTATTACGGATTGCGATTCCGTAAAAAAATATAAATTTTCCGTAATTATACGGGGATGTTTTAACAGTGTAGTGTGGACGATTCTCTCGACGGCAGGGGGTGTGTTCCGAACACATCACTCAACTCGCGTCGAGCCTCGAGGACACGCGACAGCCTCGAGCAGCAGGCCGGGCGTTCGCGCCGCCTACATTAGCATGATAATGCGTACGAGCGTTCGCTCCGCACTCCACGCGTGCCGCACGTGAATTATTCCCGCGCCGAGAACAATCTGCAAGCGCGTGGGCTGCGAACCAACCGCTGTGTGTAGAGGAAAGTCTCCCTTCTAGTATGACAAGCTTTAACGCTTTCTAGACCATGCTCGAGTGTAGCTCGGGCGAAGCTATTTCGAACATTTTTTTTGTCGCTCAAAACAAAACTCGCATGGATGTGCAGTCTCTGTTCGGCTGGTGTTTAACACGACCTCACAAGAACACCACAGCGCAGTAGCAATTATATTGCTAATGATAGAATTATAGCCACTCAAAGGGACATGATTGAGTGTAAATACGTTTATACGATAAAAGACATTTGATTGGGTCAATGTCAACTCGGCTCTCTATTGGTTGATGACTGGCCAATAATGAACGCTGTAATGTACAGGGTAGTGTCTGGTGTGGTATGGACCAATAGGACGATGGTGAGTTCTAACACAGCCACCAACAGAACCGGTGTTCTTGCAGTAGTGGATATAGGTGACTCACTTCTAATTTGTCTTAAGTGCCAGTAAATGTGTGCAACCCTCGATGTGTTACAAAATTACAAATTTTTCGTGCCCGAAATTACTTTCCGAGACAAATGATAGTTGTCGGTGGAGTTCAGTTCCATCCTGTAAATAAAACAATTCAGGACAGTTTTTTTTTTTCTCCCCGTGAAACAAATCGACAATGCTACTCCCATGCGGCGTGACGTGATAACGATTTTGCGCGCATTGAATATAAGCAATTTTGATTTGCAATGTTGGCCTGACTAAATGTAGAGTTACCAAATATGTTGTATTGTCATACAGCACCGCTAGGATCGCCACTGTTGCTTGTATAGCGCTGCAGCCAACTTAGATTGTTCTCCCCCTGGATACAAAATGAGAAAATATTGTATTATATAATCACGCAATAAAACGTAAACAAAGGCTTTACAAATTAATCTGCTTAAATGCTGTTCACGATAAAGTGAGCACTTTTGAAATCAACCTTAGGATAAAGTCACTGCCCCTGCTTGCAAACACTTCAACGGGCGCACTGAGTGAAATGCGCCCGGTAAAGTTGGTAACGGTAAATGTAAAGTAGTTCCATATCTTAAAGTCGAATAAAAAGTGTTAGGCAATCATTCGTGGTAATTTGAGTTATTTATTTCGCTTTCTGTTTTTGAATGCATCAGTTTGTAAAAATTAGCATATTTATAAAATGTTTACTTTACTAATAATTTCACAGTTTCACTTGGCTGACGCATGAATAAAGTGAAGATGCCCATGGCGATGTGTATTCCTCCGCCTTACGTAAAATTAACAGTGTCATGGGCCTCATCACCTTATTCATGCGTCGATCAAGTGAAACTGTGAAATTAGAAAAAAATATTTTACAAATCTGCTTAGATTTACACTTCCATGCATTAAAAACAGCAAGCAAAAGAAGAATTTCAACACTTTTTATTCGACGTTAATATATGGAACTACTTCCCACCCATTGTTAGTAACTTTACTGGACGAATGTCACACAGTGCGCCCATTAAAATATATGCATGCAGGGCAAGTGACTTTTTTATAAGGTTCATTTCTAAAGTGCTCGCTTTATCGTGAACAGCCTTTATTTATGAAAATACACGTGACACGAATAAAAAGATGTGATGGGCGCTTGTACGAGGAACACTACTACCACCATCAAAATTAAGTTATGCAAATCGAACATGTGTTTATACAATACCTGAAGTGAGAAACTACATGATTGTTTTATCGTATATCCATGATACGAGAACGTAGCATATACTTCGTTTAAATATGCAATATTTTATTTTTAATAATATAAAATATTATATTATTAATATATATCGAACCCGCCTGCAAACACGCGGCTCATGTAGACAGTTGGTTGGTGGTGAGGGGTGAGAGGCGTACCAGTCAATTACCCGCGGGTAAACACATACACAAGCAGATACTATGTGGCAGGGCAATAAAATAAAATAAAACTTATAATTAATTAAATTAATTATAACTAATAAAATTAATAATTAATTAATTTTAATTAAATTAATAATTAATTAATTTTAATTAAATTAATAATTAATTAATTTTAATTAAATTAATAATTAATTTTAATAAGGTAAGACCGGAAAACCTTAACGTCGAGTAAGATTACTTCTAGTACAGGTTGAGAAGATCAATGTTAAAAATTTTGGCAACCAAAATTTTTTTGCCTCCAGGGAAGCGCTAGCATCAGCAGTGTACCAGGTTTTTCTCTTTTTGTTGAGTTAAAAAAAAGGGTAATTTTAATAATCATAAATCAAACATAAAATAACTTGCTACCTGAAGCCCCTGTCACACTGTCAAATTTTCCTGTCAAACTGCTTCCAATGACTTTGTTCAAATAAAATGGGACAGTTATGACGTCATCGAAACGTCGTAAACGCTGCCATATTTGTCTGGAAAAGTTGGATGGCTTCAGTTTCCATCAAACATTTAAAGATTGGACCGGTTCTAAAATGTATCTGACGTTTGACGGTCTCAGCCAATCACGATCGCGCACGGCAAAAATTGACACCAAGAAAGTTTAAAATAACTACCAATTTCTGTTAACGAAAAGGTAATGAAGATCATTATTTATGTAGAAGCTGTCTGAGGATGAATGCTGTTATAAGTGAATACTGCACATAATATTACGAACTCGGAGGCATCAAATTTCATCGTGCGGGAAACATTTCTGATAAATAAAAATTGAATTTAGTAAAGAAGCGAAAATAAATTACACCATTCCTTACATTTCTTTCTGTAATGGACTGCATGGAAAAGCATAAGCAATATCTCACTATGGAAATAATTTTTAAATGATAATTCAAATCAGATTCTCCCTATAAAAAATTTGACGGTGTGTCATATTTTCAAACACATTCAAGATTATTTGACAAAATTTGTTGGAAGGAAACATGTGATGGGCTTATTTGTCTTCAAAATTCAGTGTCAAATTTAGTTGAAGGCGAAAATTTGAGAGTGTGGCAGGGGCTTGAGTAATTTTCTTAATATTCACGTAGCTTAACATTTTAATTAAAAGTTACCTTTTGGAACACTACTTCACCTAGTGGCGGAAAATTTTCTCTATTCCAAACTCTCTCGTAACAACTCACGATTTATCCCTAACCTGAGTAGAATAAACCTTCTTTTCGGGTATCTTCGGCAAGCATTCGTTTTTCCTCATAGACTAAAGACGAGGTAGACCGATCTCGCTGGCTTCGCACAACTAACCATCGTATCCCAACTAGGGTGTTCGATATCATAAAAAATTAATATCAATATTTTCCCCAATAGTTTAGTTGGTATTATCGATATATCGACAATACAGGACAATCTCGGTAATACCGAAATTCTTGATAGTACCGAAATCCTCGATAACACCGAAATTATCTATAATACAGAAATTATATATATATATATATATATATATATAAATTTCAGATTATTCCCTTTAGGAGAGCATGTGAACTTGAGCCAATCGCTGCTTCACTTGCTTTTTCTCTTATCCTATCTTCCCAAAACCTCTTCATAAATTCCTGCGTATTTTCTTCCTTTCCTCTGTCCATCTTCTCCCCATCATTTCGTTTTTAGGTTCTTGTTCAGTTGTCTTGTTTCTAATTATATTTCTGAATTTTTTCCTGTCCTGTATTCTCAAATTTTCAGTTGTTCCAGGTCTTCTTGTGTTTCTTTCATCCAATTGGTCTTTAATTTTGTTGCATTAACGATATTGAAAATTTCCTTCGTGAATCTGTGTTCACCCATATATATATATATATATATATATATATATATATATATATATATATATATATATATAAACACGACTCCAGTATTCACATCAAGATGTGTGGGATTCACTGCAAATAAATAAACGTCGGGCATTATGGTTGCCCTACAAGGGAAACATGACACATGAGGAGGTTAGGTATGATGAGGAGGTATAGTTCTTCTGGTAAGACAATGGCCATAGTAATTTTCCCGGCGGCTGTTACTGCCACAGCGTGGAGGGCATACAAGAAGTACGCGTAATTAATTGTTCCTGCTTGAGTAACAGGCAGGGATGGCAACAGGTATCTCCTGAAACTAGGAACAGGTATCGACTCTTCTCGCCCAGTACCTGTTGCTGATAACAGATATTGGAAATACTCCCAATCTCTAGGCGAGGTAGACAGCTTATTCGTCTTCTGCGCATGTGCCCAACACTGACCTACCCTCAAAGGAAAATAACTGTCACGAGTCACACGGTCAACAGTGACGAACGTGTTTGTTTATATCTTAATGTTTAAATGACAAGCACTTTTATATTAATAAAATACTTTTACGAATTTGAGTTTAAAATAATTGTATTACAAATTGGCCCGAGGACGTATACGTACATCCCAAAGCACTTCTTTACTGAACAGTATTCTAACCTCAGATCCAATTTACGCCGTTTTTGGAAGTCGTAACTGCAGAAAAACAGTTCAGTGTTGGGACTAGGGCTGCTCGAAACATCGACATATCGATAATTATCGATATGAAAGATAATTAATCAAACGATATGTAACTTTGAAAAATATCGGCATATCGATGTTTTGAAATCATCAAAGTTTTCGGTATTATCGAAATTTTCGGTATTATCTAAATTATTGGTACTATCAAAATGTTCGGGATGATATATATATATACTTGTTTTCGAATACCTGTTATTACTCATGTACTGGTCTGATCTTTTCCGCCACCTCTATGATGGCATTATTTTCATTAGATAGTTGAAAGGATCCAACTACCAGGAGGATATGCACTACATAGAGGTGGCGGAAAAGATCAGACCAGTGCATGAGTAATAACAGGTATTCGAAAACAAGTTGAGATAGTGGAACACAACGTGGCCTATCACACTGCTTACCCATAACAAGTATTCTGAATAACATGTATTAGCAAAAGGTATCGACTGAGAACAGGAACAGGTGCGAGGTGTTCCAGGGAAATACTAGTTTAGCTCATCTCTAACCTCGTCTTTAGTCTACGATTTTCCTGTTCGGATGACGAGGGCCTGAGGAAACTTGCTCGCATCTGCGACGGAAGAGCTGAGCGAGTTCCCTTGGCAACAGTTCGCAGGCCCGCCACGGCTGACGCACCCTCCCGGGGGTAGACAACCCCTGCACGACGTCGTCTCCCCTCGCCAGATACACGCGCGCGGACTCCTGATGCCACCCCCTGGAGGCAGGCAGGGGGTCGACGACGCAGCAACCCAACGTCAGCGTCGAAGGACGGCGACAAAAAATACTCCATTATTTCACATTGAAAACAGACAACGTGGTGCTCGAAATTACAGAAGCGAAACGGGGGTGCGCATCGCGAACTACGCGCCAGCAAGTTCGCCTCACTGGCTAACGATATGGCGGAACATCATTGGTCAGTTATTAGTAGGGATAGCAAAATTTCGGGACTTCAGTGACCTGTAGGCTAGACTACACAGTCCTGTCCACATTCGAGCCCCAGATGTTTGTTCATTGGCTGCTGCTCCAGAGACTAGACAGTATTACGTCACACCTGACAGTATGGCACTCGTTACTTGTTACCTTGCAAGTCTGCTATTGGTTCAGTGTCCTCCAGGACGTGTCTAATGAACTTCGATCCAATTGCAGTATACACATGTTGGACGTCTAGCCTGTCCTGAAATGAACTCGCGAAATTTTCTTATCCCTAATTATTAGGGACCTACAAAATTCGCGTTATTTTTCGTCTTATACATTTTGAGCCTGTGCCATTTGTTAATTGGCTTCTTCAGCAATGATTAGAGGCCTGAAGAGTTCGCGGATTCATTTTTGGACAAGCTAGAATTCAAAACACGTGTGTTTATATAACTTTAACCATTGGTCCACACGGTGTTTGACACATCCTGAAAAAACGCTGGCCCAATCGACACCTTCGTCTGTGACAGCAGACAACCAATGTGCAGTTGACATCGGCATATTTGTACATAAGACTGTAGAGTCTAGCCTGCTGGTCATTGAACTCGCGAATTTTTCAGGTCTCTAGCGATGAGTAAACGGTTTACCTGTGTACTTAGTTGTACGTTAGTGGGCCAGCCTCTCGTTAGAGGTTTTCTATTGGTTCAAAGGCGTGCATGGTGTATCCGGACAAACTATAATCCAATGACAAAGTCCCCAGAAATTTCACGAATTTGTTTGAGGACAAGATAGACATAAAAAAAAAAACATGTACATTTGATTATATACCCTGGACGAATTTGAGCCAGCAACTAAACAACAAGAAAAACATGACCAAATACTGTGCTACCGGGTCTGGAGTAAAACTGGACCGTCACTTAATGAACAACTAACGGAGTCTCTAGCTTGTTGCCAAATGAATCCGCGAAATTTCTAGGTCTCTAACCATTTTTTTACATAGTATATACAGACCTATACTACAAATACACGAAATTTATCGTGACCTGAGTCATACAGCTGTTACAAGTGCGGAGGCAAAGGGGATTTTGGTTTCCATGTATGTTCGAGGTTCCTTCACACATGTCGAATCAAACCTTTGAAGTATCGCCCTATGTATGACGTGTTTGGTTATGTCTTAAATATGTCTCTCATTACAAGCTTTTGATACATGTGTTATCATACACTGTTAGTTAAATTGATCGCTTAAGTATATCCCGTCTATAAATTATAATGTTTCATTTAAAATTATTGTTAATAAGAACAGGGATTACATAGGTATGTTGATAATGCCTAGTGATAAATAGTCCCTATGCAAAATAGCATTAAATTGAGTGCGTTCGAATCCGGTGAGGCGTTGTCCCAATGGTGTGATTATTCAGACTTAGTTAAGCTTTGTTTGCATGAGGCGGAGGAATATCCTGGGAGAAGAACTTTAGCAAGTCTTAAGATAAGTTGGGAGTAACGGCGAATGAACTGCAGAGCTGCTGTGGCTTGATTGACACACTGACGTCTGCACACATTTACTGGCACGTTAGGTAAATTATAAGTGAGTCACCTATATCCACTACAGCAAGAACACCGGTTCTGTTGACGTCTGTGTTAGAACTCACCATCGTCATATTGATCCATACCACACCGGACACTACCCTGTAATTTGAGGACGTACTGTATTATGAATTCTTTAACAATAATAGTTTGGAGCGAGGCTGTTTTATGGCGCCTGCACAGAGTAGATCTGTACACAGAGACGGAACGGCGTGGCGGTTCGTTTTATGTGGTCGTACCCGTTCTCTGATTGGCTGAGGGGAGAATCTAGGAACGGGCCTCGTGTGTGATTGGCTACTGCATTCCGCGGAAGGCTCCACAAGGACGGGCTGCCAGCTGACAGGTGGATTACCAGTAGGGCTGTTCGATATCATAAAAATTTAATACAGATATTTTCCGGAACAGTTACTCGGTATTTTCGATATATCGATAATACCGAAATTCTCGAAATTACAGAAATTCTCGATAGTACCGAACATTTCGATAGTACCTATACTTTCGATAATACCGAAAACTTCGATAATATCGAAACATTGATATACCAATATTTCTCAAAGATACATATAGTTCAATTAATTATTTTTCATATCGATAATTATTGATATATCGATATTTCGAACAGCCCTATAGATGCTGAGTGGCGAACGGCGGCCGAGGCACGTCGCTAGCCATCGACGCCATTTTTCTGCCGCGTGTGGCTGAAATCGGCAGAAGAAGCGAACAAGCGGCTGTTATTATTTATTCTGTGTTGGTAGCGCATGGGCATGAGGCTCGCATTCAGAGAGATCCCTGCCCCGGGTTATTAGTTTTGCCATCTTGGTTTCTGTTTACCCGTGGTTCCACAGGATCGCTGCGGGTGAATACCAAAACAGTTCACTACTTCCGGTAATGACTGATCTTCCCCCACCCCCTCTATTAATTTTTTTTTAAATCAGTGCGCCAAACATCATCACCCGCGATGTGTATGAAGTAGCCCTATAAGTATGTAACAAGAGTGCTCTATCTGTAGAAACCTGAGAAATTCGTGGATTCAATGACTTGCAGGCTAGACTCTACATTCTTATGTACAAATATGCCTGTGTCAACTGCACATTGGTTCTCTGCTGTCACAGTGGAAGGCGACTACTGGTCCAACGTTCTCCAGGAGGTGTCAAACACCTTGTAGATCAATAGCCAATGTTATATAAACACACGTGTTTTGAATTCTAGCTTGTCCCAAAATGAATCCGCGAATTCTTCAGATCTCTATCTATGTGCATATTTTCTTCCTTGGACGTTTGTATTATTTTTTACAATTAGTCCTACTGCGTTACTTTCACCTATAGGCTGTTCACAGTAAACTGAGCACTTTTGGAAGCCCTGCTTCTGAAATACTTGCTCACACATAGCGTATTATACCACCACAGGTAAAATTAACATTGCCATGGACGTCATCGCTTTATTCGCGCTTCAGGCAAGTGCAACTGTGGAATTATAAGAAGGGACCTGCAAAACTCGCGTTATTATTTTGCATCAGGCTAAACTTCACAGCAATATATATATATATATATATATATATATATATATATATATATATATATATATATATATATACACACACACACACACACACACACACACACACACACATACACTCTAGTTGGCGTCGTTTCACCATTGGCTGCTGCATATATGTTAAGTCACGCCCTTTCTGACTGAACTGCACGAGATTGGGGCACACGATTGTGAAATGTTCATTGATTGGCGCAGAGTCACCAAGGGCGTGTCAATTTAATTGTTGTCCAATGACAAACGTATTGCAAAGCTACATGTGTTTTAAGTTAAACGCGTCCCCAAATAGTAACGCGAATTTTGCATGTCTCTAATTACGAGAAAAGAAAAATATATTCTTCATATTTGTTATTTGTTGCACTTAGCTGTACTAAAAAAAAATAATAATAAATCAGAAAGCAAAATAAATAATTTTACTTTTTTTTTTTTTTTTTTTTTTTTTGTTGCAATTGTACACTTAACACTTTTGATTCGACGTTTAGATATAGAACTACTTCCTCTCCAACGTTACCAACTTTACTGGCCACACCAGTCAGTGTGCCCGTTAAAATATACGCAGTTTAGGGCCAGTGACATTTTTCAAAGGTTGGTTTTAGAAGTGCTCACTTTATCGTGATAAGCCATGATTAGAATTCTACAAAATTTGGGTTTTTTTTTTTGCGTCAAGCTAAAATTCACAGTACTGTATATGCTCGAGCCGGCGTCGTTTCTCCATTGGCTGCTGCCTTGACGTTAAGTCACTCCCTTTCTGAGAGAACCGCACGTGATTGAGGCACACGGTTGTGGATCGTTCAGTTATTGGCGCAGGGTTACCAGGGGCGTGTCAAATGAAGACTGGCCCAATGATAAACGTACTGCAAAGGAAAAGCGCTTTAAGTTTAACATGCCCTCAAATAATGACGCGAATTTTTCAGGTCTCTAGACGATGACGAATTTTTGTCTGGCGTGTGGCGCGGTGGGGGCGGCAGGCGCGAGGTGCACCGATGCGCTGAGAGGGTGAAACGGAACACCCGCTCGGTGCGCGGACGAATGGGCTGGAAGGACCACGCCCTCCGTCAGGCAACAGTCGCGAGCGGTGTGGTGGCTCGCCAAGAAAAGCTGCGAGTCCTCTCCTCGTATTGATTGATGACTCACTGCTCCGCCGCCTCCGGCCACCCTCCCCCGGGGGGGCGGCAGCGCCACCCCCTGAGCTCCCCCTCCCCCTCCACACCTCCCTCGTGACGTCACGGCCACGAGGCCGCCCGACACGTGGCCTGCCAGAGGGCGGTGCGTGCTGTATGGCCCGTTCACGATTATTTCCGAATTTTCTGGAGCCCTGCTGAAGTTCTACTTCCAGGATATTCCTCCGTCTCATGCTAACTTAGATGACCCAAGTCTAGAAAATTTCTAGAGGCTGTTCGCTATAAAGTGAGCACTTTTGAAATCAACTATAGGAAAAAAGTTACTGCCCTTACCTGCATGTATTATAACTAGGGACATGCAAATTTCGCGTTATTATTTGGCATCAGGTTGAACTTCACAGTACTGTATGCACTAGAGACGGTGTCGTTTCTCCATTGGCTGCTGCATAGATGTGAAGACACTCCCTCTCTGACTGAACTACGCGTGATTGGGGCACATAATTGTGAAGTGTTCCTTTATTGGCGCAGTCACCCAGGATGTGTCACATAAATTACGGTCCAATGACAAACGTATTACAAAGGTACATGTGTTTCAAGTTATTCATGTCCCCAAATAACAACGCGAATTTAGCATGTCTCTAATTATAACGGGCGCACTGAGAGACATGCGCCCAGTAAAGCTGATAACGATTAATGGAAAATAGTTCCATAACTTAACATCGAATTAAAAGTGTTTGGTAATCATTTGTAACGACATAAATTATTTCTTTAGCTTTATAGTTACTTTTTTAATATATCGTAGTGTAAAAAAGAGCAGATTTGTGAAATATTTACTTTTTTTTAATAATTTCGAAGTTTCAGTTTGACCCACGTATGAATAAAGTGTTGAGGAACTTGGCAGTGTTAATTTTGTATAAGGTGGAAGAATACGCATCGCGCATACAAGTAGATCTTAAGCAGGGCCTTCGAAAGTGCTCATTTTACCGGGAACAGCGTTTACACCAAAGGACAAAGCACCGAATACGTTCGCACTCAGTTGAAATAGTATTTTGCATGTGAATATTTCTTACTGCTTCTCAGCGTTTTATTCGCATTTATTACAAATGAAATATTATGATTTACAAATAAAAAATAGACAAATGTTTAATTCAAAGAAAAATAATGTACTTTTATGTAAACAGAGGTATGAAACTCTAGAGATACATAGCATATTTGTAAATAATTAAACATGTCTTACGTGGGGGTGATTTTTCACAGGTTTGATTCAAAACGTGTGAAGAAAATCCGCTTCAGTGTGATCTCTAGGATTTGTTAACGATCAGTTTCGTGTAAGAGACGTATGCATGGAACGTGTGCATAAATAAAAACTATGGTCCATTTGGAAATTTGCTTGACTTTTGTTCCGAGTAACAATTAACTTGAATTTGGCGAACTAGTCAGACTTTATATTGAAATCGTAGTTTTAATTTTTTTTTTTTTTTTGTTTTGCAAATTCAAAGGAAAATAAATGTGCAAGTTTTCTCCCGGACAAAAAAAAAATTCAAATAAATACAATAAATTGCATCTTGATCATTTTTCTCCCCCATTCACATTGGCTGAAGGCCATATGCGCACGAACGAAATAAAATACCGCAATTTTGTACACGTCTACAAGTACTTTCTACATGGCACATACATGATGGTTATGAAACTTGAGGTACAAATTTTCTCATAATTATACGTTTATTATGTACACGTTTCATCATGAACTTTTGCCTCACGAGTGACGTAATAAGAGAGAGTAGATAAAAATTGAAGCGTTTCAGCAGTATCCTTAGAATACGATCTAGCCATACTGACACTTATAGACCAATCACGGTAAAGTGAGCACTTTCGAAAGCCCTCTTATTTGGAATTATGTCAATGAATATATTTTATTGTAGGCTTAGACGTCAAATTCAGAGTGCGGTGGAATATACATACAGAGTTTATTACATACGTGTCAGTGTTTATTTTAAAATATGGTCGAAGGATAACAAATAACTGAAAGAAAAAAGTAACTAGGACCTCAAAAGTGCTCGCTTTACCGTGAGCAGCCTATACGTGTGTTTACCAAGAAAGTATTTTCGACAGAAAATAATATTATTCACGAGAGTAAGTCTCTGAAGTGTGAACATCGTAGTAATTTTCCAGGAAGTCATAGAATAACTTAAAAGAATGACTGCGCTTAAAGCCCTTTGATTTACGATTATATATATATATATATTCTTTACCACGCCTTACCCGGTAACACGCAGCAGGTAATTGCGTAGAAGGGGGAAATTGGACGGGGGGGAAATAATTTCCGGCGCATCATGCTGTCTCCGTTAACGAGCTGCCTGCGTAAGGAACGGGTTCAGTTTCAAGACGTAATGGCTGTCATCATTTCTCGAAAGTTATATTTTGTCTGCAGGAATCCTTGATGCGGAACACCTCAGGTATGCCCCGTTTCCACGAATTTAAAATAAAAATATCAACAGTTTGTTTTTAAATAGAAAAGAGGATGCACAAGAGCACAGTAAGGTTTTTTTTTTTTTTTTTTTTTTTAATATAATTACTTTTACAGAACTTGTGCTACGGATGGACATTTTCTGAACGTGTTGCTATTATGTTTATGGGTATCCTTGTTCATGTTATTTTTAATATCTATATTACATACACTTTTCTATTTATACCGGATGTCCCAAATTAATGTTTACACTCTTGGAACAGGAGTAACAAAGAAACTATTGACACATCCTGGACTACGCTGGAGCTAAGTTCGAGCAACGCCAGTTTAAAAATTTCTTCGTCGTTAAAAAATAAAACTCGCATGATTATAGTGCCATTGTTCTGGTAATATTTAACAGGATCGTACAAGAACAATATAACCACGTAGATATATAGTTTTCCTGCAAAAAAAATATTTTTTTTTGTTATACTCTTATAAAAGAACACGACTGACTGAGGCATAACCAGCTCTGCGGCCCCAGTGGCTGATGAAGAGCCAATGATGAACGTTGTAGAGCACTGACAGCACGCCATGTGTGGTGTGGACCAATAGAAGAGTGGTAAATGGGAATTCAGAAAGCAAATGAATGGACGTTTTTACAGTGGTGTATACAGGTGAGACACTTCTAACTTGTCTTCAATTATAGTAAATATGTGCAGACCTGAATGTGTTAAATACAATCTCACTGGACTGCTTTCATTTGACGCTATAAGGAGCATGCCGGGCGTAAGCGAATGTTAATGGCAGTTACGAATGTTCGAGATGCCCGCCTTCGGAAGCAAGACATCGTCTGCAATGCTGGCTGTAGAACGGAACGACAAACAGTAGCTGCTGTTCTGTGAGGGTGGGTTCACAGACGTCTCCCATGGCATCCGGTGTCCGTGGCTTTGTCGCGTACATAAGTGTTCTTCAGAGTCCCCACAGATGAAAATGTAACGTGATAAATCCAGAGATCTGGGTGGATACTCAACATTTCCTCGTCAACCTATCCACCTCCCCACAGTTGCACTTCTCTGGTAATACCGCGATGCACCGACCTGCTGAAAAATAACAATCGTCGTCTGGGTATAGTGTTGGTGAACAGCTGGCACAATGTTTTCCTGCACCACCGTAGGGTAACTAGGGCTGTTCGAAATATCGATATATCGATAATTATCGATATGAAAAATAATTAATCGAACGATATGTAACTTTGAAAAATATTGGTATATCGATGTTTCGATATAAATGAAGTTAGCTTTATTATAGATATTAAAGTACTATCGAAATGTTCGGTATTATTGATAATTTCGGTACTAATCTATAATTTCGGCATCATCGATAATTTCGGTACTAGCGAAATCTGGCTAATCTCTGGAGCAGCAGCCAATGAACATACATCAGAGGTTCGGATGTGCACAGGACTGTGGAGTCTTACCTACAGGTCATTTAACTTGCGAAATTTTCCTATCCCTATGTATACGATGATAAAATCGTAGATATTCAGTTTGTTTTTGGCTTTGGTTTTGACGTTGGTACTACACACTGATTAAATTTGTTGTTGCAGCATACCACTCGTGGATTGCGTTTGTGTTTTATTAACGTTCTGACCCACGTATTTTTACGCCGTTTATTTTCTCTTTTCTTTTCAATAATTATGGCCTACGCTTTTAAATTAATTGACCAGTACTTGAGAGGAGCTAATTTCTGTTGGCAATCGGTGAGAAATTTTAATGTTGACGGTTTATCAGGCGATTGAACTGACCTAATCTCTGACGAAAAGGTCCTGCATAAACAATCAAGAGTATTTTAGTTATCTTCCATTGTTTTTTTGTAAATCTAAGAATAAATAATTTTTGTTAAATAGACCTGCGAGTCTCTAATTAATTATTTATTTTGGGTTCCTCACTGGCTTTGTAGAATTTCTATTCTAGATATGTGTTAATACCAGCTACGAAATTTTTAATAACTAATGTATTTCCTTGGTTAATTGTGACTCTAGAAAATTTTACCGGAAAGTTAGCTGCTTGCTCTACCACAATGTGGGTATTTTCGTCGGCCGAGTACACGCAGTCGTGGGGGTTGACGTTTCCATTCAATTTAAA
Organism: Dryococelus australis; assembly: GCA_029891345.1. Lineage (NCBI taxonomy): Eukaryota > Metazoa > Arthropoda > Insecta > Phasmatodea > Phasmatidae > Dryococelus > Dryococelus australis. The sequence continues at coordinate 26,313,930 of CM057008.1, read as the reverse complement.
TAATGCCTCAACAGACCAAACAATGACGTGAGTAAAATGTTCGTTATCATTGCTCGTGTCCACGATCCACTCACGAAATATGACATGCTTATCTGGATCGTATTCATTCATAGCATGAAGTAATGCGAGGATATAGAGCCTCCACTTCTACACGGTTGAAAATGCACTCAAAAAAAATTTATTTTTGCACTTTTATAAGCAAAATAACTTGAAAACCCAGTTGCCAAGAAAATAAATCCTTTGTAAAACTACAAAGAGTTTTCTTGCAAAATCTGCAAAAGATTTATTTGTAATATTACAAAGGATAGCCTTGCATTACAACTTAAATTAATGACAAGTGTACAACATAAAATTATTGTTCTTCTTCTAGAAAACAAATGTGATGGATTAATAACCGATAATAACTGAAATAATATTTCAAAACGTAATTTACGACGAAAAAAAAAAGATTTACACTATTGCCAGCATGGAGACTAGAACCCACGCCCTTCGTATTATCAAAAGGCACCCTTAACCACAATACCAACTTGACTTCGCAACGCAGTACTTTTTAAAGTATATAGGCTGTTCACGGTAAAGTGAGCACTTTTTAAGGCCCTTCAAAATTTCTCACTTCATACAATTTCCGTCTTCCTGGCGCTTTTTAATATAAACATTTGCAATGCGACCAATAAACATGGTGTATACATTTTACCATCCTCAAAATTTAGAGGCTCAAGCTGCAATAAGATATATTTATTAGTGGTTAATGCCTATTGGGAGGGCCTTAAAAAGTGATCACTTTATCGTGAACAGCCTATATATAACAAGTGACTACAAAATATTAATTGAGTTATTTTGTCGAGAAGAATATATGTAATTATTTCATTCTAAGTGTTCTGTTGTTGAGTTAAGAGATTTCGACGGATCTTAACGAGTTCTACAGAGCCGATCTAAGAGTTCTGTGGAGCTAGGAGACATTAACATATATGAATAATACGATCACGTTTGATTGAAATTGTCGTTTTATTATGATTATTTGACTTGTTTTAAATGTTTTGCGTTATTAAAACTTGCAATAAATTTATTTTTGAACACAACTACACTTTATATCTTCCATATTTTTTGCACAAAGAGCCTTATATGGTATTACGTTGTTGAGTGTCCGTCATTTTGCTGAAGCTAGTGGATACCAGTCAGTATAGCACAAAAATTTCTTAAAGAATAGCACAGACACAGCTCTTGTAGTTCTACAAACGAATAGTTTTACAAGAGAAATCTCTGCAATGTTACAAGCATTTTTAAAATTACAAACAATTTCTCAGTAAAAATTAATTTCTTTTACAGTGTACGATAGACGCTTGAACGTGTGCAATACAGTCCCTGCACTTCCCTCATCTATAGTTCTCTTCCTGTCGCACCGTCATTTCTTCACATCACACACAGTCCCGTCGCTCTAAAACGTGTCACGTGATCGTGCCGTTTTTCCACGCGACAGTGGTGTAGTATCTAATTCAGCCTCCAAGGTCTCTGCGCCTCAATCATGTCCTCAAATTTCAAATAACACTTCAAACTCCACTAATGTTGCTTGAAAGAAAACGTTGTCACCCCCCGCCATTCAATCTACTATTTTAGTGCTGCCACTCGTGACTGAAAATGGAACTGACGACAGCAGAACGACTGTATGCGTTCTCTTACACCCAAAGTTGACTTTTTATAAAGTCTGTTCACGAAAAGTGAGCACTTTCAATTTCAACCTTAGAAAAAAGTCGCTGCCCCTACCTGCATATATTTTAACGGGCGCAATGAGTAGATATGTGCCCAGTAAAGTTGGTAACGATGGAGGGTAAAATAGTTCCACATATTAACGTCGAATAAAAAGTGTTAGGTAACCATTTGTGATAACTTAAATATTTCTCTCGCTTTCTCCTTTTTTCAATGCATAGAAGTGTAAAAATGAGCTGATTTGTACGTACAATATTTAATTTTCTAATAATTTTACAGCTTTACTTCACCGACCCATGAATAAAGCGATGAGACCCATGACAATGTTAATTTTACGTAAGGCGGAACAACACACAACGCGTATAGAAGTAGATCTTAAGTAGAACTTTCAAAAGTTCTCATTTTACCGCGAAAAGCCTATGGCGACAAATACAAGCATTCCCAACAGACTGTCTTTAATAGTATGTCCGTTATTTCCGTTCAAAGAACGTAAACTTTAATTTGGACATTCCGTATTAGACTGTTTGGTAGGAGGAAACCTCAACGTTAAAGACAGTTTCAATGATAATAATAACTATAATAATAAATACTATTTCTTCATCTGCCTAACAAATGTGACGAAATGAAAATATATATAATTTTTTTTTTTTTTTTCAGAACTACTTCAATGAGTGTTGCCGTCTAACACCACCACTTAAAACTGGTAGAATTTAGAAACTGCCCGAAACTTGCATTCGTAGCTTAACCATTTTTCTTTAACATGTCGATATATGTTCGGATCGTAAGACGGAAGGTACTTGTACAGATTGTCACCTGGACTTAACGTAAGCGAACAGAGAAACATAGAATCCCAGTGAGCGTATGTCGGGAAAAGGTTTCTGGAAGTACTCCACTGCTGTTTAAACAGACAAGTTGATACCTTTACAATACACAGGAAGTTTCGTAAACTTATGTTGCCGACTTTGGGAGGCGATTCCGTATGGAAAAACTTTACGAAATTTCCAATTTACGTATGGCTGGAAACGACCTCTAAGGGTTGAAAACACCCCTGAAATTCAGGCTTTAAAAATAGTTTTTACTTAATGAAATGGCAAAAAAAAAAATTGAGTTACATTATTTAAGTATCTTAAGTAAACAACAATTTGTTTACACTTTATTAAATTTAAAAAAAAATTTTAAAGCCCAGTTTTTGGAGGTGTTTTCCACCCTTAGACATCGTTTCCGGACATAAGTCTATTTGTATTTTCGTAACGTTTTTTTTCGTAAGCAATCACCTCCTATAGCCTGTAACATACGTTGCGAAATATTCTGTATAGCTGAGTGTTCATTTTCTCTGCTCCTACCGCTATTTCCAGGCTCCGTATAGTTATTACTGTCAAGCTATATGCACCTTGCTGTACACGTACGTATTGGTCACTTTGACTTTAGTGTTTCAAATGCAACTTTTTCCTTCCACATCATTAGGGACCTGCGGAATTCGTAATATTATTTGAGGACATGTTAACCTTAAAACACTTTCCCTTTGCAATATGTTTATCATTAGACCAGTGTTTATTTGACAAGCCCCTGGTAACTCTGCGCCAATAAATGAACGCTCCACAACTGTGTGCCCCAATCACGCGCAGTTCACTCAGAAAGGGAGCGACTTAAAGTCAAAGCAGCAGCCAATGGAGAAATGATGCCGGTTCGAGTAAATACGGTACTGTGAATTTTAGCTTGACGCAAAACAATAACGTGAAATTTGCAGGTCTCTACATGTCTCTTGTCTGGGCAAACGTCACGAAATTCAGGAATGTTTGTGGCGTGCCGCTAGAACCGTGAATAAATCTTGCTTTCCCGCCATGTGAACGTGACCCCAATTTAGAAAAGTCTTTTTAACACTTTGTAGACCACACTTGAGATAGGGATAGGAAAATTTCATGAGTTCAATGGCCTGTAGGCTAGACTCCACAGTCCTGTGTACGCTCGAGCCTCAGATGTTTGTTTATTGGCTGCTGCCCCAGAGAGCAGCCAGTGTTACTTCCCATCTGGCAATATGGAACTTGCTACTTGTTTTATTGCAAGTCTGCTATTGGTTCAGAGTTGTCCAGCGTGTGTCTACTGAACTGCGATCCAATTGCAAAGCTGACTTCAGTGTATACATTTTGGAGTCTAGCTTGTCCTGAAATGAACTCGCGAAATTTTCCTATCCCTAACTGGAGTGTAGCTCGAGCTAATTTGAAAATTTCTTTGTCGTTCAGAACAAAACTGGTATGGACGTGCAGTCTTTGTTCGTCTAGTGTTTAACACGACTTACAAGAACACGACAGCGCAGTAACGATGATGTTGCTAACGTTAGAATTGTATTTTTATAGCCACTCAAAAAGGACATGATTGATTGCAAGTTCTTTTATACGATAAACGAAATTTTATTGGGTCGATATCAGCTAGGCTCTTCATTGATTAACGACCGGCCAATAATGGACGCTGTAAAGTACAGGGTAGTGCCCGGTGTGGAATAGACCAATAGTGAGTTCTAACTCGGACATAGAGAGAACCGGTGTTCTTGCAGTAGTGGATATTCTAATTTGTCTTAAGTGCCAGTAAATGTGTGCAGACCTCAATGTTTTAATTGATTTGAAAGGTTTTTCTTTTTCTTTTCCGGCGCTTAACAATCAAGTCGGCGTCCGTATAAATGCCCGCATATCTGAGCATCTGTCGTAGAATGGGCATTATAGGCCATTCACAGTTAAGTAAATACTCTCGTTTGGAATATTAATTTATAACTATATTTTATTTTGGCCTTGGACGTTAACTTCCGAGTTTTCTGGAATAGAAAAACTCTGTTTATTACATACATAGCAGTATTTTTTAAAGGTGGGTAAAGGATGAGAAATGGCTGAAAGGAAAAAGTAACTAGGACGTCAAAAGTGCTCACTTTACCGTGAACAGCCTTTATAATCAGGGGCATTTGTAAGAAGTTTATTTCAAAAGTTGGCAGTCAACCGGAGATAGCCTATGAACGTCCATGGCAACTGCTACTCGTCACACGCGGTGATCTAGTGGCCAACCCAATCGTCTCCCACCAATGCGAACCCGGGTTCGATTCCCGGCGAGGTCGCCCCCGGATTTTCGCATGCGAGAATCATGCCGGACGATGTCACTGGTCGGCGGGTTTTCTCGGGGATTTCCCGTTTTTCCCACCCTTTCATTCCAGCGCTGCTCTATAGTCACCTCGTTTCACCCTCATCGCCTCTCAAGACCTCGCTGTTAGGAGCCATCCAAATCTCTTTACTCACTCACTCGATTACTTGGACATTTTGAGGCTGTTCATGGTAAAGTGAGCACTTCTGAGGCCTTGGTTACTTTTTTACTAAAGGCTGTTCACGATAAAATGAGCAGTTTTGAAATCAACCTTAGAAATAAGTCACTGCCCCTACCTCCATATATTTTAACGGGCGCAATGAGTGACATGCGTCCAGTAAAGTTGGTAACGATGGAGGGGAAAGTAGTTCCAAATATTAACGTCAAATAAAAAGTGTTAGGTAACCATTTGTGATAACTTAAATTATTTCTTTCGCTTTCTGTTTTTTTTAATGCATCGAAGTGTAAACAGTACATATTTGTACAGTATTTACTTTCTTAATAATTTCGCAGTTTCGCTTTACCAACGCATGAATAAAGTGATGGGACCCATGGCAATGTTGCTTTCACACGAAGCGGAAGAACACACATGTATACAAGTAGATCTTAAGCAGAGCTTTCCTCGTTTTAGCGTGAACAGCTTATATAAGCCATGTTTTACGCTCCCGCCACTTTTTAAAATAAATATTTCAATGTAACTAATAAATAAGACGTATTTACTTCACCAGGCTCGAAACTTAACGCATAAGGCTACAATAAAACATCTCTATGAGAGGGCTTCAAAGTGCTCACTTTATCGTGAACAACCTGTACCTACTGCGTACCACAACCATGGCAGCTGATATTCGTTACGCTTGGCGGCGAGGTAAAGAATGAGTGAGAATAAGAATGTGATAAGGTGTTCTAATTAAGTCCGTGGCTACACGAGTGCTGTTAAACGTATTCAGCTAAATACATTCAGTGGCCATGTCTGAACACGTTTAAAACAGAACGTGTTTTTGCGGTACCCAAAGCAGAATGAAATCTATGAAAATTCTAACCTCAACAAACATGGAACTTAAAATGTATGATATTTAATTACAATAGCCTCCAGCATTTATCACTATTAATCTTTTTAATTGTTTTGAAACCTACACTTTTACTGTAATGGCATGATGGATGGGTATTGGTACATTCAACAATAAACATAAGTTAATTCAACAAGTGCAGGAATTCCCGCCAAATTCAATAATATTTATTACACTACCGGTTTACTTTGAGGCAGCCAATAGGAGCTCAGCAGAGAAGAGAAGTCGTTCGAAACTACTTATGAAAAGTGTCCACTTAGAACGAGAAACATCTGCGATCGGAACTCGTTCGAAGGTAATTTAACCTGGACCGCGGTTGCACGGGATGCAGAACTAGTTCAGTTATAGACCGTTCACGGTAAAGTGAGCACTTTTTGAAGCTGTTTCCTAAGACATAATAACCAATCAATACATGCCATTGTGGTCTTGGACTTTTGGTTTTGGGTATGGGGAATGTATGCACTATGTTTATTACTCACACGGCAGGGTTTACATTAACTAGTGGTGGAAGGATATCAATTGGTTGAAAGAAAAAAAGTAACTAGGGCTTCAAAAGTGCTCACTTTACCGTGAACGGCCTATAAACAAGTTCAGCCATTGAAGAGGTTACATCACCTTCAAACGAGTTCCGATCGCAGTTGTTTCTCGTTCGAAGTGAACAGCTTTGAAAAGTAGTTTCGAACGACTTCACTTCTTTGCTGCGCTTCTATTGGCTGCTTCAAAGTAAACAAACAGTGTAAAAGAAAAAAAAACTGCTGAATTTGGCGGGAATTCCTTCACTTGTTTAATTAACTTAAGTTTAAGGTTAATGTACTGATACCCACGTATCATACCTTTACAGTAAAAGTTTAGGTTTTATAACAATTAAAAAGATCAACAGCGATAAATGTTGGAGGCTATTATAATTAAGTATCATACAATTTTAAGTTCCATGTTGATTGAGGTTAGAATTGCCATAGACTTAATCCTGCTTCGGGTCTGTAACCCCGGAAACACGTTCTGTTTTCAAACTTGTTCAGACATGGCTACCAAATGTGTTTAGCAGCGCTCGTGTAACCGCGGCCTAAGTGTCCAAATCATGCAGGAAGTGTGTGTGTATGTATATATATAAGGTCAAGACGAGACTGACGTCAGCAACAGACTTGTTTATCAGTTAGGCCTCTCCGGCGGACCTCGAGCGAGGCGGGGCCACGAGGCTCATCTGCAGAACGCACCCTCCCTTGTTTCCGCACGTCATCCCACCCGCTGGAAGGCAGGGATGGTTTGGAGGAGGGTGGGGCGGGGGAGCAGCGGTTTGCCTAGGGCAGGTGTGTTCAGGAACTTGCCGCTGCGATCAATACCCACCCACCCCGTCTGTTGTTGCTGGCCCCGGCTGCCTCTTGTGAAGGGGCGGTGTGGCTGCAGGAGTGGGGCTGGTGGTTGGCGAAGGAGGGATGACTGGCCGACGTTTCGCGTGGGCACACCTGCCCGCGGCCAGGCCATCCTGGAGCCCTCTTCACAATAGCGCGACGAGAGCGCTAGCAAATACATCAGATACGAATACCGGACAGCTCTATGTAGATAGCAAAAGAGAGTGTGCGAGAAAAAAAAAGAAATCCTAGCGGCAGGAGGTGTTATTGTTATTATTTTTTTCATAAATATTTCAAAATTCGTAACAACTATGATTTGTTAGGAAGTATTGTACACTTTTTAAACATTTGACATATTATGAATTAATTTCCGTCGTCTTATGTTTGGCCATTGTTAAATAAACTTTCCATAGAGAAAATAAATTTTCTTCCTCGTATCCACCGTGTTGGTATTGTAACTTTACTATAATTGGAATGTACTATTAAACAAAGGTGCTGCTCTCTGCTAGCTGGAGGTTATTACACCGCTGGATTTTCTCGCAGAAACCTGCCGGCTATCCGTTATTGGCCTTAGTGTATTTGGCGTTAGGGACAAAGACTGACTTGCCGCGGAGGCGACATCGCTGATGACGTTAGAGGAAAAACAGCCAATCAGGAGCCAGAGTGTAGAAAAGAAGAAAAGTAAATATTTTCATGTTTGTAAACAAGGGGAAAGAAACGAAAATCCAGATAGTAAAGTATGTATGTATGTATGTGTGTATAATCACATGTATACACACATGTACATTCTTTGTGATCACGAGTTAACACATTCTAATCTGCACATGTTTACCATAACTGAAGACAAGTTAGAAGTGTCTCACACGTATACATCACTGTATAAACGTCTATTCTGTTGGTTTCTGCATTCCCACTTACCACCTTCTATTGGTCCACACCACACATGGCGTGCTGTCAGTGCTCTACAACTTTCATCATTGGCTCGTCATCAGCCACTGGGGCAGCAGAACTGGTTATGCCTCAGTCAAATGTCTCTTACAGTGTAAAAATTTTGCCGTCAATCGTGTTCTTTTATGAGTATAACAAAAAATATTATTTTGCAGAAAAACTATATAGCTACTTGGTTGTATTGTTCTTATACGATCCTGTTAAATGCGACGGGAACAATGACACTATAATCATGTGAGTTTTATTTTCAAGGACGAAGAAATTTTTAAACTGGCGTTGTTTGAACTTAGCTCGAGCGTAGTCCAGAATGTGTCAATGCATGCGTGATGTAAAACTTCTATCAACAACTTCTCTTTTAATCTGTACAACGAGGGTGGGCCACAGAATTAAAAAAAAAAAAAAAAAAAAAGAAGATTCTGTAGCACACAATGGAAGAAATAAATGTAAAGAATATTGTGGCACTGCAAATAAAAATGTCTGAAGTTAACCTGCCTATACCAGCTTACAAAAACTACTAATGCATTTGTCGTATGTCACAATAAGTGCAAGAGGAGAGAGAATGTTGCTTCACAGTATAGGCTGTCCACGGTAAAGTGAGCACTTTTTAAGGCCCTTACAAATCTTCCCTTTCATCCAATTACCATTTTTCTGCTGCAATAAACACGTGTATACATTTCACCACCATTAAAATTTAATGCCTGGGGCTGCAATAATATATATTTATTAGCGAATAATGCCTGTTGAGAGGGCCTTAAAAATGCTTACTTTACCGTGTACAGCCTATATGCTATGCTAACGTAGCACAAATGCACGTACAGTAAATTATCATGCAGTTTCTCTGTTTAGATATTGGATTAGCTCATGATTGATTTGAATATTTTAATTTTGTTGGTGGTAGCACGGGCTGCTTTGTGTATAATCCATTCACAGTTACTTCACACATTTCTGAAGCCCTGCTGAAGTTCTACTTCCAGGATATTCCTCCGCCTCGGGCAAACTTAGCTTAACTAAGTCTAGAAAATTACTCCGAAGGACAACGCACCGAATTCGTGCGCACTCAGTTGTAATGATATTTTGCATGGGAGCTATTTTCTCACTAGGCGCTACCAACACCAACTGTTTTTATTCATATTTATTATAAATTAAGTATTATAATCTATAGGTAAAATAGAGAGAAAACTTTAATCAAACGAAATGTTAACAGAGTTATAAAACCCTTGTGATACATGGGGTATCTAGGAAATAACTAAATACCCCATACATGGGGTGATTTTTCAATGGTTTGATTAAAAACGTGCGAAGAAACCGCGAATAGACTATACACGCAATTCATGTCTGTTTATTCGTGTAGCGTGTATTGTAATGCAGTGTTTCACCTGCACCGTTACAGTTTATATTCCCTCAAACGTATGTGTTATAAATAACTTCGGGTAAGAAACATAGGCCATTTACAATATAAAAAAAAATTAACAGCTGGGGGAGGTCATTGCAATACCACCAACACCCACGAAGTGAGAATGTGTCTTCTGCTATGAGTTTTAAAATTGGCAGCACCGTAGAACCTACTTCAGTTTTTTTTTGTTTCGGTGTAAAAATGAATAGGATGGGAATCTCTCGTTATGCCCTGGAGTCAGAACTGTCTATAGGCTGTTCACGGTAAAGTGAGCACTTTTGAAAGCCCTGCTTAAGATCTACTTGTACGATTGTTGTGTATTCTGCCACCAGGTAATGTAAAATTACCCATTGCAATGGAAGTGATAACTTTATACGTCGGTCAAGTAAAACTATGGAATTTTTGGAAAAATATGTATTATACAAATGTGATGAATTCTTATACTTTTATGTACTAAAGAAACAGAAAGGGAAATTAATAATTTCAGTGCTCAGAAATATTTACCTAACACTTTTAATTCAACGTTGAGACACATGACTACTGTCCTTGTGTCGTTACCAACTTAACTGGGTGCATACCAGTCAGTGTACCTCTTGAAATATATACTGGTAGCGGCAGTGACATTTTTCAAAGGTTGATTTCCACAGTGCTCAGATTACCGTGAACAGCCTATATACTCGTTTGCTTTCTACGTGTGGCATATTTACACCCACAGATGATACAGCGTTGCCAGACGTATAGTTTTTCAAGGAACAGTACGGAATTTTTATTTTTTGTTCCTCGTAAGATATAAAATAAGGAACCGTCCAGCGTTTTTTTTTTAAATTAATACGACCATAGTTTTAAATAATTAAATTTAAAGTCAGAAAATAATAAGGTTTTCTATCAGTCCAATGTGCTTCGTAAATCGTAATCGTAATGGTTGGCGCTTGGCGGCACCAAATAAACATTATAGTTAGAACCCCGAGTATTTCGCGGATTGAGTTGGCAGCAAGCTAGGCTGGACAGTCCTCTATATTATCGTTTGCTTATTGGTTGCTGTGATCAACTGAGGCCTCTGTACAGGACTGTCAAACACTCACTCACACTACTCCTTCCTGCTTACTACCGGCTCACAGTTGAATGGGGTGTGTCTAAACAACTCTCGTCCAATCGAAACAGTAGGAGAAGAGAACAAGGGTTTGGAGTCTACCTCGCCTCCGAATGAATCCGCGAAATACTCGCGGCTCTAATTATAGTCCATTCACGGTTACTTCCAACTTTTCTGAACTCCTGCTGATGTTCTGCTCCCAGGGTATTCCTCCGCCTCACATAATCGAGAATATAAAATTACACCAAAACGCCGACATAACGCATTCGTGCTCACTCACTGTACGGATATTTTGCGTAAGAACAATTTCTCGCTAGCTATTACCAACACATATCTTCTCTCTGCTATTAACTGTATTAATAAAACCGAAATTTGAAATTTTAAAATTAGATATAAGTAGGGATAGGAAATCGCGAGTTCAATGACCTGTAGGCTAGCCTCCGCGGTCCTGTGTACAGTTGAGCCTCATATGTTTGCTCATTGGCTGTTGCCCCAGACAGTAGCCAGTGTTACTTAACACCTGCCAGTATGGCACTCGCCACTTGTTTCCTTGCAAGTCTGCCATTGGTTCAGAGTTGTCCAGGGCGTGTCTAATGAACTGCGATCCAATTCCAAAGCCGACTTCAGTGTACACATGTTGGAAGTCCAGCTTGTCCTGAAACGAACTCGCGAAATTTTCCTATCCCTACCTATGATGCTAACTCTTCACTGACGAACGACAAACAGTATTAATATCAGCCGAGCTTATGCGGGTACAAAAACGAGACGCATTTCGCAAGTTAATGGGCGCAGTGCTGCCGATGGCATGCGCAGGAAGGGGCCTCAGTCACGGAGTGTGGAACTACGAGAACGGCGTGTCTTTTGACCACTTTCGGAGCATCGCGGAATGAGTTCGCTTCATCGCAGAGTGTCGATTTATCTTCCAGCAGCTTATATCTTGTGATAACGCAGTTGATGTAAAACAGTGACCGAGGCCCTTTCTGCATGGACCGATTCGAAATTTTGGCTTGCTTGAACATGAATGTGGTCGTCAAACTGTGTCAAAGTCGGCAAAAATTGCCGTAAGTGTCCCTTATGCTTCTGTAAAACAATGCTTTAAACTGTAGCCTGTATATGCTATTTTCCATCGTCACCCTCACAATGATCCCTTAAGGTGATATTTCACATTTTTTAAATTTGATTCTCTGAAAAAGCTTTCGAAACGTGCCCCCCTTAATGCAGTTATTAGTTATCAAATCATAATAGTTTTCAAAATATAACACTCAAAAGTTTTAATTTCCCGAATTCTGCAGCATACTAGGTTTTGCTCCTAGATATATATTTTTCCAATAAAATTGCATTTAATGCAATCTGTATGGTGTGCAGAACATACTGATTCAGTATGAGTGCGATTTATAAACAAGTGAGCGAGTATTGGCGCTCTGAATTTTGTTGAAAATAGGTGTCAGACTTATAAATATATTTTTGTTCATTCAAGCGAAATTGTTAACATTCGTTCAATAAATAGTTTAAACCATAAACTGTAGAGGAAAAGTTGTTTTTTCTCCTTTCGTAGCTTGTAACACAAATGCAGTATGCTGCGCTTAGACACTAATTCAACACTCTGAACCTGCCTATAACACTCTCATGTCGGAATTTGAGTGTTATATTTTGAAAGCTATAATGATTTGACAACTAACAACTGCATCAATGGGGCATTTTTCGAAACCTCTCTCAGATAACCAAATTCCAAGAAAATGAGAAATATCACCTTAAGCAGGAATCACATAGCCCCGACAAACACAGCACGACATGACAAAGACCGTAGCCACGACACAACTTTTATATTTTCAACTGCTCGAATTTACAGCCCCTGGCAGTTTACTGACGCGACGCGAAGAGTGGAATTTTTTCGGAACCATTTAGAAGGCGCTGATTAACTACGCTAGTTTCGAAGGCGGTGGGTAGACGGGGGATTTGTAATACATGATGGCGACAAAGATGCTATCGCTAATGGATACGAAGGTAAAATTACTAATTTCAAGAGTTACATACAGCAATTTCCAACATTTTTGACGTGAATACGTCTTTAAATTTGCAACCATAGTGGGAGGCAATCCAGACAATCCGATGATAACAAAATCGGGGGATACAGTTTGGCATTCCAGCTCCGAATCTATCGTCTACACATTCAAAAATTAATTGCACCACTCGATTGCCAAAGGATCAAAGAATATGTTACGTTGAGTGAGGACTGCGAAGCATCGCGCGTTTGGGAAGGGGAGGGGGTAAGGGGAGGGGGGGCACAATTTTGAGTTCGTTTCGCCGCGTCTCATAAATTCCGGGTAGTATTACGTTTGACTAGGAGAACCTACGACGCTCGTTTAAGTTTCAATTGACAGCTCTCGTCAATATCAATCGATTGCGTGTATAAAAACATTTGTGTGGCGTGGTTATGGTGAAATTGTATGAGTTTAAAGTAAAAAATTAAGAAAACCTAACACAATTTCTGCCTATACTCGTCAAAAAGCCAAGTCTAAATACAGAAATCGTATACGGTTGGAAAGAGCATCTCAAAAGCAATCCAGTGATACCTATAAAACCCCATATGATCGAGTGAAGCGGTACCGGGAACGTAAAATAAACATCAAGGCGTCCGAGTGCGTCAACGTAGACGTATTCACGCAAAACAAACGGCCGTGTCCCCAACACAGCCACACACAATTTTTTTTTTTAAGTTGCGTGTTTGCCATTGTAGGGAAAGCTTGCCATACAATTTAATTTTGCGTGGTTGTACATTCTGTGTGTAGTGCCGCACGACACGACGAAAATGGAAATAATTTCTAATCCAAAATGCTGGTCGGACGACAGAATTTGTCGGGTTTACGTCAGATCTATCTTGTTACTGTGGGGTTTTATTACACGTGATGAAAGTACATAGATCAAACTACCTACGTATAAAAGTACTATTCGCTTACCGCTTAAAGAAACTTCATAGGGAAGCTTTAAACTTTAAAAATGCGATATTTGACCACTTTCGCGATTTTTTTTCCTTCGTTAATGCACCGAATATGATAAAAGTAAAAATATAGCGACATAGATAATAGTTTTTAAAATCCTTTCTGGCAAGACTTCCTATTTCCAGAGCTCTTATTTACCGATATACACGTTTAGGCGCAAACAATGATTTCACAGAAAACGTTTCAGTACATAGGACCCTTAACACTTTGTAGACTGTGCTCGAGTGTAGCTCGATCAAAGCTAATTTGAAAATTCCTTTGTCGTTCAGAACTAAACTCGCATGGATGTGTAGTCTTTACATTTATACGATAAAAGACATTTGATTGGGTCAATGTCAACTCGGCTCTCTATTGGTTGATGACTGGCCAATAATGAACGCTGTAATGTACAGGGTAGTGTCTGGTGTGGCATGGACCAATATGATGATGGTGAGATCTAACACAGACACAGAGAGAACCGGTGTTCCTGCAGTACTGGATACAGGCGACTCACTTCTAATTTTTCTTAAGTGCCAGTAAATGTGTGCAGACGTCAATGTGTTAACGCATGCGCAATAGGCGCGGCCTTGTCGCTGCGCATACTACCGTGATGGGAGCGCGAGGCGGTATAGTTTCAGCGCGGTCGCGGGTCGCCGATAAACATCACCACTGCACCAACCAGGGGCGAGCACGCGATACGTGGCGTGTCGTCGTGTGAGGGCGCGCTCGCCCTGCCGTTGTCGGACGACGAAGAGTCAAACGGGGCGATTTCCAGTTGCGCTGAAGCGAGAAAAACGCAGTCCGTGGCGAGCCGAAGAACAGATCACGTCGGCGTTACAGGGTCAACGTCCTGTGCAGTGGGATAGGAAGATCACGAACCTTCTTTATTGAGATCCCGGAAAATATCCCCGAGGTCAACGACCTGCTAGGCTAAACTTCAACGCGAATTTGTCAGGTTTCTAGTTATAGGAAATTCCGCGGATTCATTTGAGGACAAGTTAAACTTCAACCACAAATACTGTATATAGCTGTTTGTGTAAAAACTATGGGTGTTGAAAAGTGTAGTTGCGTGCAAAAAGAAACGTATTGTGAGTTAGAATAACGTAAAACGCTTAAAGAATTCAAATGATCATATTAAAACCACAATTCCCATCAAACGTGATCTGGAAACCTGCAAAATTCGCGTTATTATTTAAGGACAGACTGAACTGCAAGTTACTGTGCGTTTGACCGACTGTAGCCATTGGCCGGAATATGTCTGCCAATCCTCGGAGGACTCTTAAGCCAATAAGATGATATCAGAGGTGGAGTGGGCAATCTCTTTTAACACATTCTGGACTACGCTCGAGCTAAGTTCGAGCAACGCCAGTTTAAAAATTTCTTCGTCCTAAAAAATAAAACTCCCATGATTAGTGTCATTGTTCCGGTAGTATTTAACAGGCTCGTACAAGAACAATACAACCAAGTAGCTATATAGTTTTCCTGCAAAAATAATATTTTTTTGTTACACTCTTATAAAAGAGCACGATTGACTGTAAAAATTTACTCTGTAAGAGACATTTGATTGGAGTATAATCAGCTCTGCTACCCCAGTGGCTGGTGACGAGCCAATGATGAATGTTGTAGAGCACAAACAGCACGCCATGTGTGGTGTGGACCAATAGAAGAGTGGTAAGTGGGAATGCAGAAACCAAAAGAATGGACGTTTTTACAGTGGTGTATGTCTTGTCTTCAGTTATGGTAAATATGTGCAGACCTGAATGTGTTAAGGAGATTAATCAGCTTGGTGACGTTATTAAAAAGTGAAGTGGCCAATAAAAGCACGGACTGTGCTCGCTTGTTTATAACTCAGTGGAGTCTACCCTGTCACCAAAAGATGACGCGAATTTTGCACGTCTCTACGCATTGGTATTACTCATTAACTGTTAATTTTTCGTAGCCACACAAACTCGTAAAATGAAATACAGTACCGGTAAATGTATTCTTCTTAATCAGATGCCTTCCTTAACATTTCCTAACTAGGAGTTATATTGAATATAAAATCAAGCGCTAAGTACGTAAACCAAGTTGGTATAGTGCTTAAGGGTGCTGGTAATACCATCTAGTTTCCGTGCTGGCAAAGTGTGATGATATATATATATATATATATATATATATATATATATATATATATATATATATATATTCATTAAATATATTTCGAAATATTTTTAAAGACATTTTCTATTCTCTTTTATTAATTCATCGCATTTGTTTTCTATAAGAAAAAATTATGTACGTAAACTTTACAATATCTACTGTTAGTTGTAATACAAGGCTATCATTTGTAATATTACCAATATATGTTGTGCAGACTTGACAATGAAAATGTTTGTAATTTCCCAAAGGAATTTTTTGGCAACTGGGTTTCCAAGCATTTTTCTTGTAAAAGTATATAAATATATTTTTAGAGTGATTTGGGTTTTAATACAGCAATTTGTCCAGAAAAGATACACCACCGTTGCTGTAATTTATAACAATGTTTCGTACAAGAATAAATATCGTAAACATAAGACTACTTATATTACAGCGATTATTGCTGACTGACACATATCAACGTCACATTTAGCCTATGTTTCAATGACAACATTTATAGATTGGTAACAAAATATCGACTTTCATTTCTGTTCTGAGGGATTTACATTAAAATATATATATATTTTTTTTAAAGTTAAATTTACACAACTGCTTTAAACGAGAGCCATGATGACAACTACGAAGGCCTATTAAGCCTTTAAGAAGGCACACATTTCCAGGCACTGAGGACGCGGTTGATGTGAGCGGTGTATAGTCTCCAATACAGCAATACCAGTTGTGTTGTTGGATATATTTCTACTTACGATCGTCCTATTGGACATGGTTACACCGGGACTCGCTTACTGTACTCTGCGACATTTCTTATTGGCTAGCTGTTGGCCAATGGAGTCGCGTGTTGACTGTGTACCAATTAACGTATAGCGACAAATGTAACACGTTTCACAATCCATCGTGTTCATTTGAGAAATTGTTGAAATAACCGTTTTATTCTTACGAACTGACGACGAGCTGGTTATAATTTTTCACTTCGATTTCAACAAAGTACAGCGAAACAGTAAAACTAAAATTTTAGTTTTGGAAAAAAAAAAAAAAAAAAAAAAAACACCGTATCCCCGAGTTTATATGTGCACGCTCCTCAAAGGGTTAAGTCAGTTTGCCTTATTTACAGTTCACAAATACTCTGCGAATATTTCAACTGTCTACGTTAGAAGTGAACATTTTGAATCTCTCTCGGCTGTTTGGTTGGTATTTTATTTTA
This sequence comes from Dryococelus australis, assembly GCA_029891345.1. Lineage (NCBI taxonomy): Eukaryota > Metazoa > Arthropoda > Insecta > Phasmatodea > Phasmatidae > Dryococelus > Dryococelus australis. The sequence goes on along the minus strand of CM057008.1, from coordinate 26,296,944 downwards.
TTTCAATGACACGGCTATGAACTTCATTGAAATTATTTTCACATTATTCCTCGCAAGTCCGCTAACCTTTGTGTTGTTGCGTAAGCAGTCAGAAAGCCTGGATGTTGAATGTAAATATAAAGAAAGTATGCGGTACACATAAATGTGTGTACACGAAACAGCTTCAGTATTCTTTGTTTGCGCAACACTGGATTGGCAGATTAGGTTCAAGTGTTGCCCTAGACGTGCGAATAATAGCCCAAAGCGAAATAATGGTAGACACTTAGCAATCAGTCAGCGTCCACTCGTCTTTCTTGTATTTTCAGACCGCATTAATTAATCACTGTCGCATCACCCATTTAACTAAACTCGCTGGGATTATCGCAAACTTCTAACAAAGCCGCGAATAATGGGAATTTTATGCCTCCTGTCTACTAGTGGGCTGGATTCAGATTTAGACTTGACATTGCAAGTTTTCTAAGTATTAAAATGAGCTTAAGTGCCGGACAGTATTATTTCCCTCGACTGCGGGTAGATCAGTGGAATGACAATGAAAGCTGATTTAATTCCTACGTTGCAAGATTTAATGATTTATTTATTTTTGCGTTAAGCCCTTCAAGTACACCTGCTCATTGAGTAGGCAGGTCTCGCGTAGAGCGTTCGTTGTTAGCTCAGATGAAGTAATTAGCAGAATGTTCATCAACGGCATCAGCACAGACTCACAGACGTATTTCAATGGACGATCTACCATCGCAGGCACGTCGTGGCTGGCGGGGATGTCGTTTCGAACGAATCCACAATGCCCTGCCGAAGGACATCCAACGTCGGTTAACAGGACTGCTGCAAACCAACGCTTTTACATGACCCTCCATAAGCAGGACTCGAGGTCAGACGATCAGGGGTACAACGCAATTGCTAGACACATACAGAGTTCGCGTTGTTATCCGGCACCAGGCTAAACTTCACAGTACTGTGTGTACTGGAGCCGGCGTCGTTTTCCCATTGGCTGCTGCGTAGATGTGAAGCCACTCCCTCTCTGACTGAACAGCGAGTGATTGGGGCACACGATTGTTAAGTTTTCACTTGCGCCGAGCTACCTGGGGCGTGTCAGATAAAGTATGGTCCAATGACCAAAGTATTGCAAAGGTGCACGTGTTTAAAGTTTAACGCGTCCCCAAATAATAACGCGAGTTTTGCATTCCCCTAGTAATTGCTACTCAGCGAAGTTCGTACTGTGCAGCTGAATATAGTCTTAGTGCAAAGAAGCTATACTTCATGAAGTAGTGCTTATTCTTCAGGCACTGCTTTACTGACGAATGAATGAATAAATCGTTACTTGACGAAGTAATTATTGTATAAGCACTACTTATTTGGGCCAAGTTGTGAATATTATAAATAAGTATCTGTATAATATCAATACCAAACATAACATAGATAAATTTGTCACTTTATTTACATCAGTCACACAGACAAAATTAATTTGTACATTAGTTAGTTTTTTTTTTCACTGCTGTTTTGAATAATTTTAATTTGTTTTATCGCATATTTGAAATTGAAATAATCGTACGTGCAATAAAAACGGGTTTGTTTCATGTGTTATTTAATAATTTTTTCGGAAGTTTGTTAGGCGTGCTATTAAAAAAAAAAAAAAAACTTAGTTGAATTCCATACTCGACGATTATATCATGTGTATGTTCGTTTTAATGACACCTTAGTTAAAAAAAACTACGATTCCTTGTAATAATATAATTCTGGACATTTCCGTCGAGCGCCAATAATCGCCATTCCGCGAACGACATTATCGATCGTAAAAGTGCTTGCTTACATTTCACGCTACCGTTCAGTCGACATAACCTGTGTTTCAGACCTCGTATTGCAAACACAGGCCTGTGCGAATATTGGAATTTTCGAATACAGTTTCGAATAATGGACGAAAATAGTACTCCAGTGCCCCTGACCTGTACTCATTTTTTATCACGTTTATTCGAGTACCTTGTTGGTGTAAAAAAAATTTTATCGGTAGGCCTAGTTAATTATTTTTGTATGTGCTTTCATTAGGCATGATTGGTTGCACGTACCGTTTAAGTAGTTTTATTGAGTGAAATGTAATATTATCGGCATATGTTTTACCACAACGGCCCGTTCCGCCGTTTTCCGACTGCCGTGCCGTTCCCCACGAAGCTAAGTACATACTCGAGTATTTACGTTTTTTTTCCCCAAAGGTTTTAAGTTTGTTGGTTTCAGGGAATGGGTTAAGTGTCGATTTCACTGAATGATTATGCAAATAAATTATTTCATTTCAGTGATGGGCAAACGTTATTGTAGTGAAGTGTTCGTGCATGGATTTCCATATAAAAACACGTGTTGGAGAGGTTGCGAATCACGAACAGTAAGTTAAACGTGTTTAGTAAATAATGTATTTCGAAACAGATGCTATAATGTTTTAAATGCAAATGCTCTAGACAGGCAGCACTATCAACTCTTTTGTCTTGTAAAAATACTATTTGTTTACTACACATGTGTTGTACAGCCAACGAGTGTGAGGTTAAGTTTGGTAAAAGTGTGCTTATTGCTGGATCACTGCGCAATTCAAAATGACACACTTGTAAGAACTGCAAAACAATGCCGTCTCATGAAAGACGTTGAAACTGAATATTCACACGCCCCACCAGCATATTTCTCCCGAAATATAAAATAAAGAAGAGCCCCAGCAGCAAAAATAGACTGTACGGCCAACTTAACCTCTTTCAGTACTCGTTCCGCAAACACGTTCGATCAAAACCTAACTGTTCTGGACTGGTTCAGTTTGTGTTTGTGTAATAACAATGATACAGTGGCACGGGTTTGTGTACTAAGATTTATGTCGAGATTTTTTACATTAGCCTTTTGTTAGCGTCAAAGCTAAAATGTTAACTAGATATTCGTTAGGTATAAAAACCGGCTCGCTTTAGTGTAATGAACATTTCACCATAATAATTGTTAATGTTGGTTTTCGTGATTAGTATTAATTTTCAATTGTCTTTATTTGAAAACGAAAGGCTCTTTCTTTTTGCCGAATCTGAATGTGCGACATTTCTATGTAAAAAAGTTTGGTCATTTTCTTGTTATACACCAGCCCCTAAAATATATTACAAATATGAAACATTCAAAATTATTTGATGCTCGTAAGGAACTGCATACACAAATTGTTAAAAATCGTCCTAGTAACCGAAACCCATTGCACACAAAGGTTAAGAAAAGAGGTTGTGTTTTCACGTCAAAGTGTAGGATTTTGATTTTCCCATTTGCCCCACGTAATTATCTAAAGTACGTATACCTATTCCTGTTCCCATAAAATATTACAAGGAAACATCGTTCGTAATAAAAATATTTTGTGAACAACCTACACCTACGATAAATATTCAGTGCTTAAAGTTCACAACGAAGCAGACTTGATGAAGTACTTCTTATATGCGTAAATAAGCAATACTTCTTTGACTATGAATACTTGAGAAATAGGTAAAACTAATTTTGTTACTGTGAATACATGATGAGAAGTACTTCATGAAGCATTACTTACAGGTATCAACATAAGCAAAACTTATATCTGACACTATGAATTGAAAATCATACTTAAGCACTAGTATAAGTACTTCTTGTGTACTTCTTGTTTCAAGTATTGCTCATATGCCCACTATGAATTCCACTCTTAAACAGACTCGTTTCGCAGTGAATAGCCTATAACAAGGGATAGGATCATTTCGCGAGTTCAATGGCATGTAGGCTAGACTCCACAGTCCTGTGTACACTCGAGCCTCAGCTGTGTGTCCATTGGTTGCTTCCCCAGAGAGTGGCCAGTGTTACTCCACGCCTGGCAGTATGGGATTCGCTACTTGTTTCCTTGCAAGTCTGCTATTGGCTCAGAGCTGTCCCGAACGTGTCTAATAAACTGCGAACCAATTACGAAGTCAACTTCAGCGTTCACATACTTGACGTCTATCTTGTCCTGAAATGAACTCGCGAAATGTTCCTATCCCCACCTATACCTAGGGACTGGAAAATCCCGGGAATGCATTTTTGGATTAGCTAGATTTCAAACACATGTGTATTTTTTCTCTTCTTGCAATTGGATCACAGTTTATTAGTTGGGGGGGCCTGTGAAATTCGCGTTATTATTTGGCACCAGGCTATACTTCACAGCACTATATATACCCGAGTTGGTGTCGTTTCTCCATTGGCTGCTGCACAGATGTGAAGTCACGCCCTTCCTGACTGAACTGCACGTGATTGGGGCACACGATTCTGAAGTGTTCAGTTATTGGCGCAGAGTTACCAAGGGCATGTCAAGTTAATTACTGTCCAATCACATGTATTGCAAAGCTACATATGTTTTAAGTTAAACGTGTCCCCAAATAATAACGCGAATTCTGCAGGTCTCTATTTATTAGACACGCCCAGGCGAACTCTTAGTCAATAACAGACCCGTAATAAAACAAGCACCAAATCCCATTCCACCTGGTCTGAGGTTAAATCTGGCTACAGGGTAAAGTGAGCACTTTTTGACACTGTCTCATTTGGAATAATACTCAATAAATATATTTTAGTGTAGCCTTAGACTGTTAACTTTCTAGTCCGGTGATATATATACACTTTGTTTATTTCTTACATTGCAGTATTTATTTTCAAGAAATGGTGGAAGGATAAAACAAATGGCTAATAGGAAAAAGTAATTACGGCCTCAAAAGTGCTCACTTTTCCGTAAACATCCTATACACACCGGGGCAGCTGCCAATGAACAGAAAACTGAGACTCAAAAATACGTATAGGCAGTTCATGGTAAAATGAACACTTTTGATAGCCCTGCTAAAGATATACTTGTATGCACTTTGTGTGTTCTTCCTCCGTATGAAAAATTAACATTACCATGGGCCTCAGCACTTTATTTATGCGTCGGTCAAGGGAAACTGTGAAATTATTAGGAAAGTAAATATTTGATCAATCTGCTCATTTTTACATTTAAATGTAAGTATTAACACATTGAGGTCTGCACGTATTTACTGACACTAATCAATCATGTTCCTTTGACAGGCTATTGAAAAATAAATTCCATCGATAGTAGTATCATTGTTACTGCGCTGTGTTCTTGCGAGGACTGCACATCCATGCGAGTTTTGTTCTGAACAAAAAAAAAAAAAAAAAAAAAAAAAAAAAAAAAAAAAAAAAAAAAAAAAAAAAAAATTCAAATTAGCTTTGCTCGAGGCACACTCGAGCATAGTCCACAAAGTGTTACAAACAGCGAGATTTCCTTGTCCCTACCTACACCTGCAGGAATGTTCCCCTGGGGGAAGGGGGCAAGGGTCGTGGCGGCTACGTGCTAGTTGCGTCATAACCGGCGTGCCGCGGTTACTGCGTACCGCGGTTTGCCCCAGTAGGAGGGGCGGGGGGGCGAGCCCCCTGGAAAGTGAACGTGACGCCACCCGCCCACCGCTAACTACGAGCTTCCTGCCTCCGCACGACCCTATAACCTCCCTGCCTCGTCTCACATCTGGGCCGGTGGGCTGGTACCCTATATCCCATTGCCAATTCCTCACACGCGTTATTATATCGTGCAAGCTCCCGGTTTCACGCACATTCGAGTTTCTTCTTTCTTTTTAATTTCCTACAGCTGGCAAAAAAAAATACACTTCAGGACTACTGTATATTAACTCCTTAACACTTTGGACACTATACTCGAGTGTAGTTCGGGCAAAACTTGTTCTAATATTTCATGCCACATAAAAAACAAAACTGGTCTGGGTACACTTACATCAATTCCCTATTTCATAAGGGTTTTAAATAGGAACTAATACAACATCAACAACGAGCTCCGTAAATAAACAAGTTTTTGTGTATAATTGCGGAAATCAACACGATGGTATGTACGTCCTGTTACATACGAAAGAACATTTGGCTGGAAAGAGGTAAACCCTGCATTCTATTGGTTGGCACCCAGACAATACGGAAAGGCTGGTGTCGTTTTGACCAGTAGAATGGCGTTAAGTGACAATAGGGACCAATAGAACATGGTGTCCATGCAGCGGTATGGATATAGGTGACTAAAGTCTAGCTTGTCTTTAAAGCTGTTAAAAGTTTGTCGACCTCAAAGTGTTAAGATATCCCGAGTATACGCGTTCACGTATGATATGTTGCAATGGTTGTTGCTGTACGGGACGAGAAGCTAGCGCCAATACACACAGCGTATTTATCCTGGTTATCGGCATTGGCTGCTGGCGCACCGACATTTTATTATTGGTTGTTTCCAGAGCCACGGGCTAATAGAAACAATTTTTATATGTTCTATCCTATACATTATTACGAGGAATTCGTAGGTACTTGTCAGACAAAAAAAAATTCTCCCCTGTTGCAACACCTGGAACGAAAAATGAATACGCATAGGGACTTACAAAATTCGCGTTATTTTTTGGGGACGCATTTAACTTTAAACACGGGTACAATTCTTTTGTCATTGGACCATACTTTATCTAACACACCCTAGGTAACTCAGCGCCAAAAAGTGAATACTTCACAGTTGTGTGCCCCAATCACGTGCTGTTCAGTCAGAAAGGGAGTGACTGCACATTTATGTAGCAGCCAATGGGAAAACGACGCCATCTCCATTATGAAGAGTAACGCGAAGTTTAGTCTGATGCTGGATAATAACGCGAATTTTGCTTGTCTCTGTTAATGCGTAAGTAAGGGGTTAAAAGTATACGGCTTAAATACACTCATTTGCAAAAAAAATTGGCCACCCTATAGGTCCTATCGCAGGGACACATAAGTGGGTACAGGCACAGGACATGGAAGTATGCATACATAAAACATCATCATATTTTACCACATTTTACCACACCAAGCATGTATTTCAGGGGACCGACACTTGCAGAATGTATAGGATGCTGCATTAAACCACAGAGTACTTACATGTGGGAATGCCATTTGCCAAAAAAGAGAGTGTTAATTTACTTGAGAACCGGCCACCCAACCAATAGAGAACCTTCCGCAACATGTGGTAAGATATGACCAGTTCCCAGGACTTCGTGCAGCCAATCAGAGTATGGGATCAAAAGAACCGTAACTCCATTTCGACTCCATGTATTTATTTATTCTGTGGATAATTTACGCTACTAACAAGAGTCTTGTAGCAGTAGGCTGTACGGAAGAAACATTGCACTCAAGTTCAAGGGCGAAACCGCACTATAAGCGCTAGGCGATGTCGTCCTTAGCGGCGCATGAATTTTGCGTCACACGCATACCCAAATGAACAAACCTCCCAATTGGCTAGCCCTTAATCACGACTTGTCCTTTTGCCGTGTTGGGTACCAACTCACTAGATCACCAGCCTTCCGTGTCCTTGTGTATAGTCTATTCGCGGTTTATTCACACTTTTTGAATCGAACCTTTGAAAAATCCCCCCATGTATGACGTGTTTAGTTATTTCCTAAATAGTCCATGTATCACAAGAGTTCTATTCGTCTGTTGACGTGAAAGTATCTTATTTCTCATTAAATTGAAGTTTTACGTATAATTTTATTTATAAAACATGATAAATAATTAATAATAAATATGAAAGAAAACAGTGAGAAAACACGTGTGTTGGTAGCGCCTAGTAAGGAATAGTTCTCATGCAAAATATCATTACAAGTGCGTGGGCACGAATTCGGTGCGTTTTTCTTTTCAGCTCGCGCTAGGCGGAGGGATATCCTGGAAGCAGAATTCTAGCAGGTCTTCAGAAAAGTGCGGAGTAACCGCGAATGGATCATGGTATTCTCGTGTCTTGCAACTGCAGACACGATTTTTTGAAGCACGCATTTCTTGACACGAGGACGACATACGAGAGGCAACGCAGGGGGGCTTTTGAAAACAGAGCTGAGTGCCTCGACTTCGGTCACATACGCACCGAGTTTTCAGAACTACACTGAAAAGAGAGATGACTTGTGGGAGCAACAACATGGTTTTTTTTTTTTTTTTTTTTTGTGTTTTCACCTCGCCAGATTTTTTTTTTCTTCAGACGAAAACCAAATTATTTGGTTGTCTGTTGTTGCGAGGGGAAAAAAAAGAAGGGGCCATAACAAAAAAACTTTGGCAAGGTGACTCCCGTAAAAAAAAAATATTTTTCTCTGCGTAGTTGGCAGTGGCAGTCGGGTATTCCCTAGGCATTCGCCAGGTGGGAATAACTTTGAAACTTTGAAATAAGGTACGAACTTACCCTAGTCTCCGGCGACCGCGATGGCTTCCGTACGTAACTACCTCTTCAGCTGCTGTCGTGAAATAACTGTGCTCTCTCTCTCTCCTCAGATGCAAAACTCACTCCCAGCTCCTTTAATGCCCGGTTGCACCACCGTGGTTCGAAACTAGATCCGAGATCGGATCTAAGGTCGACACAGAAAACTGTTGCACCATTCAAGTTCAGAGCTGGACTGTTGATCGAAATGAAGTTCATTTCGAAAAGCCGAAATTGGCGGTTCGAAATCTCGATCCGAGATCAGCAGCCATCGTCGACAAATCTAGTTTGAAAATACGCCAACAGATATAACTACGTTCGATTGTTTTCTTGGGAAATTAAAACAACATTGAACTCACTTGAATATTATTCAGTAAAATTCTTACAGCAATAATTCACTTAAAACAGATCAAACAACGCACATCCAGTTCTATCTACAGTGAAAAATACGCCTACTTCCATGACGTCATATTATTATGAACCAATAGCAAAATTTGTCTCATAATTAATCTCGATCTCTCACTTTGGTACCAAGATAGACGAATCGGAGATCCAGAATCATGAAATTTCGTTGGTGCAACACATTTACACTGGAACCAAGATCAAACTAGATCCTGGTTCGGAACTAGGATCATTCGATCTCGGATTGAGGAAGACGTTGGTGCCACCGGGCTTTAGACCGTCTACCTAGGCTTCTTTTGTACACTCTAAATTCGAATTAGTGGAAAACCATTGATTCGCAGTGAAATCCAGCTACTCGAATCAGTGAAACAATAATAATTGCATAAGCGATAGTGAACTGTGTGCAGTGAGCTAAATTTTGTTTTTTTATTGAATTCAACCAAAACATCACGAGAAATAAACCCATATTTCCGTTAGTCACTGTTTTGTATTGTGCAATTTAATTTAATTTTAATAAAGCCAAAGTAGTTTTTTGTGCCCGGGATCTTATCCAACAGTAGGCTTATGCCGCTTCCAGCCCGTTACTTTGCCAATCGAGCTACCAAGCCAGCGTTGACTCCAACGGGGCGAATATATGTACTACATTTATTTATTGAAAATACGTAGCTTTACATTGCTTGTCATTTCTTTTCGTTTTTAGTTTATTTGGTAGCATTATGGTGGTTAAAACAAACAGCATGCATGAATGCACTCGCCTCACCACATTTAATGCAGTCCGAATCTTCAAACCGAGTGCTATGGTGGTTTACGTGAAAACAACTTTATAAAATGGCATTATAAGAAGAAATTCACACAAAAAATATTTTTTTATGGACTTTTATCAGTTCATGCGTTCTCGCCTTCATTTGAAACGCTTTGTTCAACTGATCCATCAGTCAAAAAACAAATCACTTAAAAACATTGAATGGGAATTGAATTCCACAATCAGTGGAAAAAGTTACTGAATCAATAAGTGAAGGAAAACTGGCATTTTTTTTTTCACTGATTCATCAGTTACATTGATTGAAAAGACTGGCGAATCGGCCAGGTGATGTTAACTGATTTAAACAGTGAAATTCTCACTGATTCAGATTTAGAGTGTAAGGGACTGAATTCACGCAGTTTTAGCTCCTCCTGCAGAAAGCATTGTGGGTTAAAGTTTGAAAAATCATCCTTCAAAATCGCAGGAGCATGGTTCTTTTACATGACACTGTCGCAGTTATGGCGTGTCATACGAACAAGGGCAATGTGACGACGGCCGCGCAAAAAATGCGAGCGCTGATCGTATTGTCATAACTCTCCTGTCGTTTAACTAAGGCGTCGTGGTTATGGCAGCTCAGCTCGGAAGTGTAAATATACAGATGTTGGTATTGAAACTGCACAAGAGACGTGTTTTTTTTTTTTTTTTTTTTTTTTTTTTTTTTTTTTTTTTTTTTTTTTTTTTTTTTTTTTTTTTTAGAAGTTGGACAATCTGTCGGCAGTTGTCAGCCAATAGAAAACGCCCGCCAAAAATAAGCAAATGAAATCGATAGCGCTGTTGTTGTGTTCAAGTTTAGTTTTTTTTTTCCTCCAGCGCAACAGATTTGAAACAATGTCCACAGGGCAAGTATTTGTTGCATTTACACTGTAAATCTGAATCGGTGGGAATTCCACTGCTTCGATCAGTCAAAAGTGTCTGACCAGTCATTTCAGTCAGCATCTCTGGAAACTTGCTCCATCTGTAATGATTTCAAAATATAAAATGGGCACCGGTAAACGTGTCTCAAGTAAAGTGACAACGAATAAACTAATATAACCAGTACAGAATATGGGCACCGGTAAACGTGTCTCAAGTAAAGTGACGACGAATAAACTAATATAACCAGTACAAAATACTTTGCGTAAAATGCGTGTGCTCTTTCAAAACGCCATCTTACGAGGTAATATGATCACTCAGCCTTTCATTACGTTTTTATGTGATCATCAATATGCTCTGTTTGAAGGTTCAAGCTATATGCAATATGGCGAAGATAGTGCACGCGTATACTTTTCGTTTTAACAATTCTAGCGGTACCGATTAAACCAAGAACCAAAAGTAAGGGTATGCAATTTAATCTTCGCGATTTTATGGGGAATATTAATTTATATATTTTCCTCCTCCTGTTTCAGCTTGGCTTGGTAGCGCAAATGGTAAGGTAAGTGCAATGGGAAATGAGTTCAATTCTACTTCCTCGCAATTTTTTTTTTTACTTTTTTAAATTACAGTAAATTGCACAATATAAATAGTAAATTATCGTAAATATGTTTATTTCGCGTAATTATTTGGCTACATTCGATAAAAACAATATTTAATTCGCTACTGTAATCAGCTTATTTACGTTTTATTAAAAGTAGGGTAAGAATTAGAATTGCCGTAATTTTACTTATTTTATATGATAAGCAAGTAACTGCACAGCGCATTTGGTTTCTTGTTGTTTTTTTTTTATTTAGCTTTGGTTTGTATTATTGTTTTTACACAAAGATATTCTAGAAATAAGCGTTTTCTGTCAATAACATAAACTATAAACAGCAATAAAGCGTCACATAAAATAACGAAAAAAATTTCTTCCCACCGAGATTTGAACTCTAAAAACCTAAAATTTACTAGCCGCGAACCCGCGCACTGGAGCTATACACACAACTTGAAAGTTCCGCCTTAAGAACAAGGGGGTATATTAATAACGCAAGTCGACAGTTACCACGTATTTTTAAAGTCATGCTTATTGTTTTATTATGACCGTGTGGGCGAATCGAAACGTTTCCCGTTATTTATGCGTTCATTAAGTTCCAATTCGTACATAAATACGTCTTATATGACCCGTAATTCTTTCGTAAACGGACATGTTAAATTTAAGATTATTACTCGAGCGTCAGCCATCTTGTCTGTCGCGCAGCGGGCTGCAGTCACGACGGCTAATATATGGCGCCACACGAATGACGGGCGGGCCGTAGTTACGAAGCCCGACGACGGGCTTAAATTCGATCCATGCTCGCTTTTTTTTTTTTTTTTTCCACGCGAAGCGTCACAGCAATGACATGTCGCGCCTATGACGGCCCGAAATTACAATCACGCTCGCCCTGCTCAGGACGCTCCTTCCAGGACTTCAGACATCGACGGAGTGAAGATCATTTTGTAACGTTCTAGATGAGTTCAAATACAATATAAATACAGGTGCCTCGCCCAGATTCGGGTTCCGTCAACTTTTTAATTTAAAAAAAAGGGGGGGGGGGGCGAATTGCTGCCATTTTAGTTAAGTATGGTTTAAAGCAAAATAATTATATGTATATAGCTGGAAAGAGATGTAATCTTGTAAAAATGTAGATTTTGGGGAAAGTTTTAAACAGAATTGTTTTTTATTCCCTTTTATATTGAATGTAATCAGTGGGCAAACTATATTTTTATATAACGTTTATTGTTTGTAAAATTTTGGGGAAAACTATATAAATGGTTATATTTTGATATAAATCCCAAGGCAACGAATAATTTTCAAACCTTTTCACTGGAACCAACCCAAATCCCTTTTTAGCAATCATTGGGGTGCTCTCAGCTGTTTTCCAACTTAAAACATCTGCATTTAGGAAGCAGTTGAGACAAGGACCTGGTCCTGTATGTGTTGGCAAACACAGTCATATACAAAATGTCAATACACTGAACTGGTAAATGCTGTTTAAAGATAATCAGATAATGGGTAGACTCTTTCCGCGCTTTTTTCACTTCTGAAAAAGTTATCTCATGTATGAGGTTTTATCACAAGCGTTTTATACTTGCGTCAAAAAAAAAGTTCCTTATTTCTGGTTAAACTGAACATTTACTTGTAGTCAGTCCATAAATTACAACATTAAATTTATTATTAATATAAATAAAAACGGAGAAAAAATGCGTGTGTTGGTAACGCCTAGTAAGAAATATTCTTCAGCAAAATATTATTACGCTGAGCGAGCACGATTGCAGTGCGCTGTAATTTTATAGACTCGGTTAAACTGTGTTTGCACGAGGCGGAGGAATACCCTGGCGGTAGAACTTGAGCAAGGCTTCAGAAAAGTCGGGAGTAATGGCGAATGGACCTTATACCCACATCAAAAGGAAACCGCCACGCTCTTTCATCTCTATGTACTTGTCTCGTTTGTGCCACTGTGACAACTTCAGCTCGCTTCGCCCTCATCGAAAGCGAAGACTTCGCCGAATCTCTCACACTCACTCCGTCACGTCGATTTCGCACTCCAAATCGAGTTATCGAAGTGGAGAGGTTTGCTGAAGCTGGGTGTTACTGCCCCGAGCGGCGTGTGTTAGCTGTGGATCCGGGACACACGAGCACACGGAGACGAAAATGGTGTCGGCGTCTGTGACGTAAGTGTACTTAGTTCCTGGTTGGCTAAACGTGACATCTCGGGTAGGAGGTTATTTTTTTTTTTTTATTTAACACTTTGTAGACTTTGCTGGAGTGCAGTTCGAGCAAAGCTAATTTTAAAATTTCTTTGTTGTTCAGAACCAAACTCGCATGGATGTGCAGTCTTTGTTCGGCTTGTGTTTAACACGACCTCACAAGAACACCGCAGCGCAGTAACAATGATATTTCTGAACGATAGAATTCTTTTATAGCCACTCAAAGGAACATGATTGATTGCAAATCCTTTTATACGATAAACGACGTTTGACTGAGCCAATATCAGCTCGACTATCCATTGGTTGATGATCGGCCTATAATGAACGCTGTAAAGTACAGGGTAGTATATGGTGTGGTATGGACCAATAGGACGATGGTGAGTTCTAACACGCACACCAACAGAACTGGTGTTCTTGCAGTAGTGGATATAGGTGACTCACTTCTAATTTGTCTTGTAAAGTGCCAGTAAATGTGTGCAGACCTCAATGTGTTAACACTGCAGTATCATTGCAGGTATAGGCTGTTCACGGTAAACATATCGCTTTTTAAAACCCTGCTTACTATTTTTTGCATGCACACAGTATATTCTTCCATCATATATAGGCTGCAATTAACATTGACGCTCAAATGGGCTAAAAATTATAACGTAAGAGTAGTTATTTCAATATTCACGAATGTTCACTTAAAACATTTGATTCATGTTCAGATACAGAATTACTTCCTCTCCATCGTTGCCAACTTTACTGGGCACATGTAACTCAGTGCGCCCGTTAAAATATACGCAGGTAGGGGCAGTGACTTTTTTCAAAAGTTGATTTCAAAAGTGCCTAGAGTATTGCTTAAGGCTCGGCCTCACACGCCACTTTGCATTATTAGTTCTAGCTTATTTCAGTTGCATGCCGACACTTATTACGAAACTGCTACTATACAATCATGACAATATACGTTACGATGGAGTACAAACATAAATTCTGAAAATTCGTTAAGTAGTCACGCCGTATTTTTTTCGAGAACTATGACTAGATTAATGCCATTTTATAATCACCATATCACATGTGGATGAAGTTTGACGACTCAATTTGAAGAGGGGATTGTCAATTTTGATAATGCAATAGTAACAAATATTTGGTTATTTCACTGAAAAGGAAGTTACGACATATAATTGGAAAATTCAACATGGCGGGTGAGGCCGAGCCTTAACGCTGGCTCACAACCATCCATCGCACCCGTCCGTCAGTCAGTCATCCGTCTGTCCGTCGATCCTTCTGTCCGGATAAATCTCAGCGTGACAACTCAATATCGCGACCTTTCTATCGTAGAAGGTATACTTTGGTCGGAAATGCATTTTCAAGAGATAAAACATTTTGGGGAAATAATTTTTTTTACCGTTGATAAACATTTATACTGAATTATTGATTACATTTTAAATACCTGAACCTAGCACCAATATAAATAAACAATTATCCACCGCCTTACATTTTATTTGAAAGTGCGTATTCGCGCCTACAGAATGTCGTCAGAAGGCGGTGGCCCATCGGTCCGTCCATCGAAAGTTAAAGTTTGAGATATACTTGACGGATTGACGGATAGGAAAAAAAAAAAAAAAGGTTGCCCTACGATTGGTCGACTGACGGATGAGACGGATGGTTGCGAGTCCAGCTTAACTCTCTTTGCGATCGAGGTGGCGCAGTGGTAAACTTTCGGACTCGAATTGTGGAGGACTTGGGTTCGAATCCCGGGCTGGCAATCGTGATTTCGGTTTTCCCTGGTTTCCCGAAATTACTCCAGGTGAAAGACGGAATGGTTGGTTCCTTGTATTACAGACTGCGGTTTATTCCTTCCCCGTCCCTCCTTTCCTCAGCTATTTGCTCTGTTGACTCCACCGTCGACGAGGAGCTAAGCCTCTCCTACCTACCCTCCCTTACGTAAAGGCAGCTCACGATAAAATGACCCCTTTTGAAATCAACCTTAGAAAATAGTCACTGTCCCCTGCCTGCATATATTTTAACGTGCGCACCGAGTGACACGTGCCCAGTAAAGTTGGCAACGATGAAGGGAAAGTAGTTCCATATCTTAACGTCGAATAAAAGGTGTTACGTGACCATTTAGGCCTATGATGACTTAAATTATCTCTTTCGCTTTCTGTTTTTTCTTTCTAATGCAACTAAGTGTGAAGATGAGCAGATTTGTGAAATTTTCCTTTTCTAATAATTTCACAGTTTCACTTTCCCGACGCATGAATAAAGTTATTAGGCTCATGGCGACATTAATTTTACATCAGGCGGTAGAATACACAACGTGCATACAAGCAGATCTTAAGAAGGGTTTTCAAAAGTGCTCATTTTACCGTGAAGAGCCTATATGAGGTACAGCATAGCATTTGTACTCAACCTGTACCCAAAATTATTTGTGTGTCATTCTATTCAGTACCATGATAAACAACACCCTCATCTCCAGCTAAATTTCACGATCTGCCGCAAAGGAAAATTTTCTTACCTAGTCATGCTTCCGTAAGAGGACTATGTATGGAAACATTTTCTGTAAAAACGTGGTTTGCTCGCAAACGCGTATCTCGGTACATAAAATATACGGTAATACGACTTTTTGCCAGAAAGGATTTAAAAAAAACTATTATCTGTATCCCTATCGTTTTACTTTTGTCACGTTTAGTGTATTCTCGAGGGAACAAAATTAGTGAAAGTGGTCAAAGATCGCATTTTTAAAGCTTGCCAATGCAGTTTCCTTAAGCGATAAGAGAAAAGTACAAAGATACGGGCGTAGTTTAATCTGTGGTCTTTCATCGCGTATTATAAAACCCCACAGTTACAGATCTAGTTTACACAGTAAAGCGTTAGGACGGAAACACTGCACGACTTGCGCGTAGGAGCGATGAGGCGCCAGGCGTGCGTGTTAGTGTCGCCCGTATCGCTCCCTCGCTTCTTGACCTTGGACGCGCAGTTACATAATACCCTTAACACGAAGAAGTCCTACTCGCTCGGGCACATGGCTGCCCTCAGGGTTGTTCGCCTAAGTTTACCATTTCTGCCAACCGAGAGCTAGTGATATTTTTCACGAGCAGTCGAAGCAGTATACATGAGAGCAGATCTCGGCGGGACGACACGAAAAAAAAAAAAAAAAAAAACCAGAAAACTGGCATGCCGGAAATAAACAGATAAATTTTAACTATGGAATTTGCGATAGTGATTAACTCTCCCTACGTGGTTTATGCGTATGAAAAATTATCGTTGCTCAGAATAACTTACTTTCCA
This sequence comes from Dryococelus australis, assembly GCA_029891345.1. NCBI lineage: Eukaryota > Metazoa > Arthropoda > Insecta > Phasmatodea > Phasmatidae > Dryococelus > Dryococelus australis. The sequence continues at coordinate 26,280,613 of CM057008.1, read as the reverse complement.
GGATTAACGTGACTTATCAAACCTTTGAAAAATCACCGCATGTATGCTGTGTTTAGTTATTTTCTATATATGCCGTGTATCACAAGCGTTTAATACCTCTCTTTAAATAAAATTATCTTATTTCCCTTTAAATTAAAGATCGACCAAAATTTAGTAATAAATTATATTTCATTTTTTTTAAAAATAAATATGTATAAAAAGTGATAAAAGGTGTGTGTTGGTAACGCCTAGTAAGAAATAGTTCTCATGCAAAATATTATTACAACTGAGTGCGCACGAATTCGGTGAGTTGTCCTTTGGTGTAATTTCCTCGACTTATTTAAGCTAAATTTGTACGAAGCGGAGGAATATTCTGGATGTAGAACTTTAGCAGGGTTTCAGAAAAGCGCGAATTAACCGTGAACGGATTATACCCAAAGATCTTCTCGTCACCAGTCTGTGTAGAAGCAAATTACTTTTCGCATTCACCACGCTCGAGACTCTCCGGCGTTCGAAGTTTCAATTTGGCGCTATTATTTTTGTCTTACTAGTTCTGCTTTTCTGCAACTCCTCGGCGAGCAAGACCAGAAATAGTTGATTTTTATAGCAGAAATGGCAACTGCTACTGCCACTCGAACAGCATGCAAAAAAAAAAGTGCTCCCTGTAAAACAAACGCGAACAAGTAGAAAAATAGCATAGATAGTGCTAAATTAACAGAATAGCATACAATTATATCCCCCCTGTAGTATCTACGCTCTTTCTACTGGTATAATCGTCCTTACGTACATTGTAACTGCGTTTCCTGTAGTGGTAAGAAGAGCCTGAATTACTTGTGTTGTCGACTTGAAAATAATGAAAAATTGTTTCGCAAAAGCGTTAAACGCAACGAATAGGTGAAAATCAATTTTTTTCTATGTAAGTTCAGAATAGCTACGTATTTTTATCTTCATCCCACCAAATAAAGTACTTATTTCTTAGACTCGTAATGGATTTCACGTTACAGCATCCACCGACTTTGTCTAATGTATGTTTGCGTAAACTATTTACTTCCGCATTTTCCAAGTAGAGCCAGACTATATTAATATGAGAGTGAACGCACCCTTAATCGTGTATTCCGGAATACTCCCTCCCCGCCCCCCCGCCACCAATTTCCAACAGGAGCTTTTAGGAATTATCTGTAGATTGAATCGGATGTCAACATGTACCATTCCATCCCAACATCTCCCGCCATCCCCCCAGCTCTCAGTGTTGCCAACCGTAGCCGAATTTGGCTACACGTAGCCTTGTTCTCGGACACATCGTTTGCGGTAACAGAATGGTTGTAACCGAAAGTCAAAATGTTGCAAAATCGAGGTTCTGTTTAGTGATCATTATTTTCCCCGTAAAGCACGTACTCGTATATTGCGTTTATTATCTTTTTCTCCCAATAAAATATACCTCCTAACGCGCCTCTTAAAATGTTATCATCACGTTTCATTTCCCAGGAAGAAGTTTCTCACAGTATCGTGACATAACGTATTGACGAAGTTTTGAACAAGACTTGACTTTCTCCTTTGAAGTGCCTAATTCATAATACTTCACTAGGTCATTTATAAATTTACATTAACACTTTGTAGACTATGCTCGAGTGTGGCTCGAGCAAAGCTAATTTGAATTTTTTTTTTTTTTGTTCTTTAGAACAAAACTCGCATGGATGTCCAGTCTTTGTTCGGCAAGTGTTTAAAACAGCGCAGTAGTAATGATATTGCTAATGATAGAAATTTTTTTTGTATAGCCACTCAAAGGGGCGTGATTGGTTGTAAACCCTTTTATACGATAAAGAACATTTGATTGGGTCAATATCAGCTCGGCTCTCCATTGGTTGATGACCGGCCAATAATGAACGCTGTAAAGTACAGGCTAGTGTCCGGTGTGGTATGGACCAATAGGACGATGGTGAGTTCAAACACAAGACACCAACAGAACCGGTGTTCTTGCAGCAGGGGATGTAGGTGACTCACTTCTAATTTTTCTCAAGTGCCACTAAATGTGTGCAGGACTCAATGTGTTAGTGTAACAGGAATTATTATTGTTGTATTGAGAACTGCTGTGTGCAAATTCTTCAGGTTTGGAGCGTATAGTCAAATTCACGGTTTCTTCACAGTTTATGACCTATTTGGTTGTTTCTTAAATATGTTATGCATCACAAGCGTTTTATACGTGTAAAAATAAGCGTACCTTATTTTTAGTTGTATAGAACCTTTACTGAGTTGTAATTTATAAATGTTTTCTTTAGTATAGTTAAAATGATTGAAGGCGGAGAGATAATAAGATAATAGATGTGTTGGCAATGCCTAGTAAGAAATAGTTCATATGCAAAATATGATTACAGTGAGTGAGCACAAAGGAGGTGTGTTGTCCCTTTGGTGTAATTTTCTAGGCGCGGTTAAGCTTTGTTTGCATAGGGCGGAAGTATTTTATGGAAGTAGAACTTCAGCAGCTCTTCAGAAAAGTTGGAAGTAACCACACTGTAAAAAAATTTCTGGTGATCTTCCTAAACTCTAATGGAAGTTTTCAACCTGTACATTGTATGGAAATAACACCACATGTCAGACTGCAAGTATACAGGCTGTTCCCGATAATGTGAGCACTTTTGAAATCAGCCTTAGAAAAATGTCACTTCCCCTGCCTGCAAACATTTTAACTGCCGCACTGAGTGACAAGCGCCCAGTAAAGTTGGTAACGATGGATGCAAAGTAGTTCCATATCTAAACGTCGAACAATAAGTGTTAGGTAGTCATTTGTGATAATTTAAATTATTTCTTTCGCTTTCAATTTTTTTTAATGCGTCGAAGTGTAAAAATGAGCTCATTCGTAAAGTATTTTCTTTTACAATAATTTCACACTTTTTCTTGACCGACACATGAATAAAGTGATGAGGCCCGTGGCAATGTTAATTTTACATAAGGCGGAATAATACACGACGTGCATACAAGTACATCTTAAGCAGGGCTTTCAAAAGTACTCATTTCGCCGTGAACAGCCTATAGGAATGCTGAGCGTCGTTGGGGACTTCTCTACGCATTTGACTTTATCGCGAGCGAAACCATATACCATGGGTATACGGGAAAATAATTTTCCATTCGTACTTTCTCACTATTCGTATAGATTGATATGGTAATTTTTCGAATAATTTCTTAGAGTGCATGAGTGGACTACACCTGAATTTCCGAACGTATGTAACCCATTTGCTGGTGTTTAGGTGCGGGAATACTGGCACCCTCTTCCCACGAATTTTAAATTGTTCCAGCTCCACTGTAGCTGCTAATAAGGGCGACCGAGCACTTAACCAGCGAAGAAGTTCTCCTCACTGCCTCGCCCTTAACGACGTGAATCGCCAAGCCACGCGTCTTCTTCAAAACGTCCCCCGGGAAATCACGCTGTTGGTTTCGTCCAAGCGTCTTCTTTTAGTGAGAACACGTGCCGATGTTATCAGAGACTCGGAATTTTTGTGGTGTTCATTTGACACTCCGTGCAGGATTCTGAGCGAGTACACTCTAACTCTGATGAATCTGTGAGAATTTCGCTGTTTTAATCAGTTAACAGAACCTGGCTTATTCAACAGTCACTTCAGTCAATTTAAACAATGAGTGGGGGAAAAAAAAAAGTCAGTGTCCCTTCACGTATTGATTCAGTAACATTTTCGCACTGCGAATTGAGAGATTTGGACCGCTCCCAAAAACGAAGTCTTGAGAGCTGAAATATTTCCCACTGATTCATTAACCATTTCATTCGCTGTTTTTCAGTGATTTGTTTTTGTCTGACGAATAAAATGAAATAACACTCATAAACCGATATAACCAATAAAACAATGTGTGTGTTTTTTTTTTTTTTCTCCAGATGTGAGTTTCGTCTTTTGTAGTACCATTTTACGAGGCAGCATCAACATTCAGTATTTCATTCCGCTTTCTACGTCTTTCATTTCGCTTTCTCGTAATCATTATAGCACTCGGTTTGAAGGTTCGAACTGCATTAAATGTGAGATATGTGCGGTAATTCGTGCTATTTGTTTTAACAATCCTGATATTACCAATTGAATTAAAACGAAAAGAAAGGGCACACTATATAAAGCTTCATATTTTCGATAAATAAATAAAATACATATATTTCTCCCGTTGATCTCAACGTAGGCTTGGTAACTCGATTGCTAAAGTAATGTACTAGCAGCGGGATAAAGTGAGTTTAAATCCTAGGCATCGCGATTTCTTTTTGTTACTTTTTAAAAATATTTTAAACACTTAACATAAACAGTGGCTATCGGAAATATGTTTATTTCTCGTAATGATTTGGCTAAGTTAAATAAGAACTATAGTTAATTCACCCGCACGCATTTGGCTGTCACTTATTTATTCAGTGGATTTATTTTTTCACTGAAATAACCAGTGGTTTTCCACTGGTTATTTCCATTTTTACTGATTCTTGTAGTTTAATTTCAGTGTCAATCAATGGTATTCCACGTATTCGAATTTATTAGCGTGTGTAGAAGAAAAGCAAGAACTAGAATGACTGAATCATTCACAGCCCCGCTTCGCAAGGTGATAGTGTCTGTGAACGTTCTTAATACTCTGAGGAGTTTAAGACAAGTCTGGAGTGAGTTGCCTCTAATCACCATTCCAGAAATGCCAGTCTTATTGATGCTCTTTATAGATCCGAAAAATTCACGGATTCATTCGGGACAAGCTAGAATTCAAAAACTCTTACGTTTATGTTACTTATGAAGTTGGATCCGGCATTGGTTAACACTTCCTGGGGGAACCCTTCACCAATAATAAACCAACAAAAAATTGCAGGCCCAATTGTATCCTCCCACAGTGACAGCAACCAACCAATGAGCAATTGATATCTGCGTGATTCAACACAAGATCACAAATTAGGTAAGTGGAGTGTGGTGGAGATATTTGAGCGGCTCTGAACAACGGGGTGAGAATGGAGCAGCGCCTGAATGTAAGGGCAAGAAACGGGAGATCCCCGAGAAAACCCACCGACCAGCAGCATCGTACGGCACGGCTCAAACTTGCAAAAATCCGGGAGTGACCCTGCCGATTGAACCCGGTCTGCCTTGGCAGTAGACGATCAGTCTAACCGCACAGCCGCTGCGGCCTCGCCATAGAACAGTGACGTTACTGGCATTCGGGAAGAGTATGCTGCGCCAAAAAAAAAAAGTAGAGTGATTCATGCACTGTTTAGAAACAAGATGATGGTCGGAGACAAGATGGCAGTCTGAAACAAGATTGCGGCCTGAAACAAAATGGCGGACGGAAACAAGATGGTGGCCGTAAACAAGATGGCAAACATCAAATAACCGAATCCTCCAGCTTGCTGCCTGTTCCCGAATGCCCTGTTTCCTACTACTTTGTACAGATATTAAAAGTATAGTGATATTTAGGGTCACCTGTTTTGCGCGAAAAGATTTCATGACAAGTTGTGTTCCAACGTAACACTTTCGTGATTGGATCATTTGAATTTATACGCTTTTCATTTGCCTGCTCGTGTATTACGGACAGTCAGTATCGGAGAAACGTGATTACGATTAGCTCACTCAAGTAATAGACTCTCTTCACACAAAGACAAATGGCCAACAGTCAAATAAATACTCCTAGTGTGCACATAGGATATTGAAGTCTAGCCTACGCGTAGAGCTTTTCGCAAGAAAAAAAAACCACATGACCCTTGTGATATTAAATATGTAATAGTGGATGTCCCGCGAAAGGCCACTGAATTAATTCTGGTTATACTTTGGCAAGATCCAAATTTAATTTTTTAAAAAATGTACGTAATTAACGAAAGTAATTTTTAGTGGATTTCGTAGATTACTTATATTAATTTCATTTTTATGACTATCACTACGTTATCATTACTCTTTGAATCCATGTACAGTAATTCAATTGAATAAAACGTGAACATAGTGTAAAAAATATATATTTCGTGCACAGCTGCAGAGTCATTGAGGGACGCAAAGACAGAAGGCAAATATCACACGCTGTCGCTCAGCGCTTGTGGGCGTAGCTGGCGATCAATAACCATTACAGCTGGTTCGCAGGTAACTGAGCAATTCTGAAACCAACATCCAACAAAAAAAAATCCCCGCCAGTAAGGCTGTGAGCGGTTACCAAGATGGTCACGAGGCGTGGTGTTTGCTCTTTACTGCACCTAGTTTTTGCGTAGTTTGTAGACGTCCCGCTATAAGCTTATAGGCTGTTCACGGTAAAATGAGCATTTTTGAAAGCCCTGCTTAAGATCCACTTGTATACAAGTTGTGTGTCCTTCCGCCTTATTTAAAATTAACGTTACCATGAGCCTCATTACTTTATTCATGCATCGGTCAAATGAAACTGTGAAATTATTAGGAAAGGAAATTTTCACGAATCTGCTCATTTTACACTTCAATGTATTTAAAAAAAAGCAAAAGAAATAATTTAAGTAATTATAAATGGCCACCTAATACTTTTTATTCGACGTTAAGCTATGGAACTACTTTTCCTCCATCGTTACCAACTTTACTGGGCACATGTCACTCAGCGCCCCCGTTAAAATATATGCAGGCAGGGGACAGTGACTTTTTTCTAAGGTTGGTTGCAAAAGTGCTCTCTTTATCATGAACAGTCTTTAATCGAACACTTGAAATTAAGCTCAATAAGATTTTAAAGAGCACACAGAGTATCATGCACTCGGTAAAATTGGCAGTGACGCAGGTCATTGAACTTGATATCGGCATGTTTGTACACAAGACTGTAGTCTAGTAAACTGAGTACCTTTAGAAGCCTTACTTCAGATCTACATGTATGCGCATTTTGTATCTTTCATCCCATGTGTGCAATTAAAACATTGGTACGGGGCTCGTCACTTTATTCGTGCGTCGGTCTGGTGAAACTGCGAAAATATTAGAAAAAGAAACAACATACACATTTGCTCATACTAACACTTATATGCGTAAAACATAAAACAAAGCAAAATGAATCATTTCAGTTTTTGCATGTGTTTGCCTAACACGTTTAGTTGAATTTTAAGACATGGAATTAGTTTCCGTCAGCTTCGTTATAGACTGTTCACGGTAAAGTGAGCACTTTTTAAGACCCTCCCAAAAGGTATTAGCCCCTTATAAATATACTTTATTGCAGTCTCAGACATTAACCTTTCAGAGTGAATAAATCTATACACGGTGGTTATTAGTCACATTACAATGTTTACATTAAAAAGTGGCAGAAAGGTAGAAATTAATTGAAACGAAAAATTTAGCAGGGCATTAAAAAGTGCTCACTGTACCGTGAACGGCCTATACCAACTTTACTGGGCACTCGCCAGTCAGTACCTGTTAAAACATATGCAGTAAAGCTAGGGCTTTCAACCATCCGTCCCACCTGTCAGACGTCCGTCCGTCAGTCAGTCATCACATCAATACCTGGACGTCCAAGATCCGCACCAGCAGGTTCTCCTCTGATTCCACAGGGATCTCGTAAATCGCGTCCTTCGTGTCCAGTCGGGAGAACGTGCAGGCCAAGGAATCGGGCCACCTCGACCTATCAATCGTTGGCGAAAACGACTCCGCTAGACCACGTCCTGTGGGGCCACATGAAGGGCTCGATTTACCAGACCTCTGTGGAATCAGAGGAAAAACTACCGGCGCGGGTTATGGCTGCGGCGGATCTTGGACGTCCAGGTATTGGTGATCGTGTGTACCAGAACATGGTACGTAGGTACCGTGTTTGTGTATGACGTCGCTGGTCGTCACATCGAGCCCTTCTTGTAAGTGGACCCAGAAGATAACGTACAACGTGTTACAGACGTGGGAGAGGTCCACATGTGATGTGGTGGTGTTTTGTTTTATTTGCGGGGAAACGGTACGTTTCCGCACATAAGTTCCTATGCAAAACGAAACCGTCTTGGTCCCCACTACAAGCCCTTAAATCGTGTGATAGGAATATAGGTACAGCCTGTATAAGAGTGTATGCTTAGATGTAAGAAGTGATTTGGCGGTGAAGTGTTCGACGGCTTGTGACCGGGCGTGTGTGTGTGTGTGGTGTGTGTTCCAGCGGTCCAGGCGCTAGCTTCCTTGAATGAGCAGGTCCAGTCGACCCTCGCCGCTGGCCAAGATGGCGGCGTGCTGGCCCACGACCAGCACCCTGCCGTCCACGCCTCCATGGCCCTGATGAGACGTCTGCTAGTAGACGCTCAGGTGCGTACCAAATCACTGCGAGAACGTCTTACTTCCATGCAACACGCGTTTTGTTGCCGCAGAGAAAACTGTGTTTACATATGAACCACTGCAAAATAGGCTCACCACAAACATAACATACGTTTACATAAGAATTACTGCAAAGTAGCCTTGACGTATGTAACTTCTGATATTTTTTTTACTTTTGCGAGGCGTCGTGATGAAGACCCCGGCGACAGGATACTCTCTCCTTAGACTCGAAGACGAGCGGACCGTCTAAAGGCTAGGATGTAATAGACGTCTCGTTTGATCGTCAGCAGCACTTCCTAACTGTTAGGAATGGTGTTGAGCGGCACCATAAGTGATAACTTATGCGTGGCAAAACCTGTAAAAAGTCCCGAGATTCATTTTTAATAGAAATTTTAGTGCTTCAAGACGTTGGCTGCCCACGAACAATCTACAGGGATGGAAATGTGCAGCGTAACCTTATTAAAGGCGGTTCACGATAAAGTGAGACCTTTTGAAATCAACCTTAGGAAATAGTCACTGTCCCTGCATGTGTATATTTTAACGGGCGCACTGAGTGGCATGCGCCCAGTAAAGTTGGCAACGATGGATGAGAAGTAGTCCCATATCTTAACGTCGAATAAAAAGTGTTAGGCAACCATTTGTGATAACTTAAATTATTTCTTTCCCTTTCTGTATTTAATTTATCAAAGTTTAAAAATAAGCATATTTGTAAAATATTTACTTTTCTAATAATTTCACAGTTTCACTTGTCCGACGCATGAATAAAGGGATGAGGCCCATGACAATGTTAATATTACATAAGGCGCAAGAATAAACAACGTGCATTCAAGTAGATATTTAGCAGTGCTTTCGGGAAGTGATTATTTTACCATGAAAGCCTGTACGAGAGGAGATGGCAAGATATTTGGGCAGAAAATATCGAATTTAAAGAAATAAATTCTTTAAATTAATGAATTTCATAATAAGAAGAGCGAAATTGTACTTAACAAAATCGATTTAATTTTGCATATAGGACTAATTCTCGAGAACTGTCAGTGGCCGCTATATACAGATCTAGTGCAATTTAGAGCTAGTAACGTAATTTCAAGTGAAGTTCAATTATGACATGGAAGTTAAAAAATGTAAATTTCAGGACTCACGTTCACCATTTGTTGGTCAGTAGCTTTTGAGGTGATTAGCGTCTCTAGTCAGAAATATAGTAAAATTAATTTAATGTTTCAGACAGCAATATTTTGCAATACTTATTATTGATCATAATTTCTACAATTCGGATTATAAGATTATTATCCCGGATGCCAATTGTCCCACGTAATAATTATTTCATTAATAAAACCATAATTTTATAAATTTACTTTAAAGAGTTATGCTTCCTCGTAGTGTTGCAGTAGTGAGTAGATATATTCTTCAGTGTTTGCATGCCAGGGTCGTGAATTATTCACACAAATCGTATGAAAGTGTTGTGTTTTGTCTTGTAATTAGTAAGGACTTTTGATACCTAATACTATTCCTACAGCATTCCCAGCCAAACTAATCTACTTTTCTGCCGTGCAAAACTGATTATTCTGTCGGAAATCGGTAAGTTTAATGAACTACGGGCCATTTTTCTCACGTCGGTCCGTCTCAAAGGGAACCCGATCGGCGTGACGATCTTATCGGCGCGAAGGGATATAAGCTGCGGGCTGGTTACAAGCCATTTCATTCCTCGATTGCCGGACACTTTCTTTCTCAAAGTGCATAAAACTTTAAAACATTTTATTAGTTCTTTCACTGAAAACAACATTATAATTTATGTAGAGGGTTTACTACAGACACGCACGTGCACAACTACACGTGCTATTACTAGGGACATGCAAAATTCGCGTTATTATTTGGGGGGCACGTGAAACTTTAAACGCGCGTACCTTTGCAATACTTCTGTCATTGGACCATACTCTATCTGACACGCCCTGGGTAACGCTGCGCCAATCATTGAACACTTCACAGTTGTGCGCCCCAATCACGTTCGGTTCATTTAGAAAGGGCGTGGCTCGGCATCTAAGCAGCATCCAATGGGAAAACGACGCCGGCTCCGGCACGTGCAGTACTGTGAGGTTCAGCCTGAAGCCGAATAACAGCGCGAATTTCGTACGTCTCTAGCTATTACATATGCATTGCACACGTGCAAGTAATTATAATAAGTATTAATCCGAGTCTATAAATAAATCTCTCGACATAACATTAACACCCGTAGTACGAAGTAGAGGGTCTTGGAACTGTTGTAGCCAACTTAACAAGGATGGTGCACGCCGGTGTGTGCGGAATATAGATATGCAGTCGACGGGCAGTGATGTTTTGCAAAGGTTTATTTCAAAAGTGTTCACTTTACCGTGAACAGGCTCTATATTTACAGTGCGTATGAATGGAATTTCTATCACATAGGGTAAGGATTTTATGGTTACCCCCCCCCCCCCCCCAGCCCAAATATTCTGCTGAGGAGTACATCTTTCATTCTTGATTATATTCCTCCACCTCTTTGCAAACAATACTTCACTAAGTCTAGCTAATTACGGCAAAGAGAAAACGCACCTTATTCGTGATCACTCAGCTCAGTGTATAGGCTGTTCACAGTAAAATGAGCACTTTCGAAAGCTCTGCTTGAAATATACTTAAGTATGCACTTTGTGTATTTTCTTGCCTTATGAAAAAATTAACATTCCCATGGGTCTCCATCACTTTATTCACGCGTCTGTCAAGTCAAACCGTGAAATTATTACAAAAGTAAATATGTTACAAATCTGGGCAATTTTACACTTCGATGCATAAAAAAAAAAAAAAAAACAGAAAGCGAAAGAAATAATCTAAGTTATCACTCATGGCTATCTCACACTTTCCATTCGACGTTAAGATATGTAACTACTTTCCATCCATCATTACCAACTTTACTGGGCGTATGTCCTTCAGTGCGCCCGTTAAAATATATGCAGGCAGGTTCAGTGATTTTTTTATAAGGTTGATTTCAAGAGGGCTCACTTTATCGTGAACTGTCTTTAGTAATATTTTGCGTAAGAACAATTTCTTACTAGGTATCACCAACACACCTTTTTCTCTTTACTTTTGTCCATATGACTTGTAAATGAAATGTTATAATTTTTCGGTAAAATATAATTAGAAGTTCGTTTTAACTAAAAATAAGATATTTCTAAGTTGACATATTATAGGAAGTTTTTGAGAATGCAACCTCTCTCTAGTCCTTCACAATACAGCTTATACAATACAGAAAGCCATCTTTCCTAAACGTATATGTTTCCTTGCTCAGTATACACGATTTTATTTCCTCGAACCCAGGCCAAACAAGAATATTTTGACATCTTTTCTCCTTTTTATATTTTTGTGCACGCGCACTCTTGTTTCTGCTGTGCAGCCATTTCCCTCTCGCCATAACGTTTCTTTTTAATATTCTCAATTTTTATGTGCGTGGCTGTCCTCTTTTCCTCTTGTTCCAAACATAGGGCTCGTGTTTCCCACAATCCCCTGCTCCCTTTTCAAATACCTTTTTTTTTCCTTCAGTTTTATATGGCAGTAAAGGGTTCTCCTCAATTTCCTTCCAGAGTCAAGTTGGCTGTTGGCAATATATCATGGAGGTCAGTTTGGTAGACACTGCTGTGTTAACAAAATAAAATGTTACATTTGTAGATACCTGAAAAATTCGCGAGTTCACTGACATGCAGGCCAGACTCTTCAGACGTATGCGCAAATATGCCGATATCAACTGCACGTTGGTTGTCTGCCGTCACAGCGAAAGGCGACGATTGAGCCAGCGTTCTCCAGGAGGTGTCGGACACCGGGTGAAACCAATGTCTAACGTTATATAAACGCGCGTGTTCTGAATCCTAGCTTGTCCCGAAACGAATCCGCGGATTCTTCAGGTGTGTAAACATCCTGGCTAATACCCGCAAAGGTATTTATCACATATGATTTGTTAAAAGAGATCGTGACGAAATACATGCACATGAAGTAGTCGTATAGAATTCGGTGCTTCAACACTGCTGTGTTGTAAAGAAATTAATTTTAGGTTCAGTTACAAAATAAATGTGACATCTCTTGACTGCAGGCACTTCACTAGTACGGAAACAACAAAACAAAAAAAAAAAAAAAAAAAAAAAAATCCAATAGTAAAAAATTACTTTTCCAGCAAAATATACCCAGGTAACCCTGGCAGTTCTTTTCCACGTGTAAGTAATTTTTTTAATTAAAAATGGTAGCGTAGGTGCAGTATCATCTGTATATCCGCAGTATGGTATAGAACACTTCCACTTCGCACACATTTTTCACGAACGAACAAACGATTTACCTCAGTGAACAAACACGTTGGGATCCCGCATCTTGCTTCGTTTGACTCTTGCTCATGGATGAGTTCTTGTTGCTATCTCTTGTTTCTATGCTTGCTGCTGTACTACAAAACCAACGAAATTATTCGTTACCTAATATTTTTTAAAGTTACTGTCCGTTTTTCATCGTTTTTTAAAGCCAGCCTGTGTAGCGTGGAGGCGATGCGAAAATCCGAAGTGTATGGAAAAAAAGGGGGGGGCGGTGGCTGAGCGGTTAGACTACTCGTCTCCCACCAAGACGAATCGGGATTCAGTACCCGCCCGGACGGGCTAATCCTGGATCTTCGCTAGTGGGAATCCTGCCGGACGATATCGCTGGTTCGGCGGATTTTCTCGGGGTTGTCCCGTTTCCCCCTGCTATTGCATTCCCGCTGCGCTCCATTCCCACCTCCTTTCACCCTGATCGGTGCTCGAGAGCTCGTTGTTAAGAGCCGCCCAGATCTCTCAACCCAGTCCTAAGTGTACTGGGCCTCGAAATGTTTCGTCACGACTCAGCTTTCGATGACGTTGGTTTCAATTTAGTTAGATAGAGTGGCACGAGGAGGGAGGGAGGGGGGACACCCACCAGGGGATTCCTACTCCCATAAAGGAGAAATTATTTACCTGCTTGGGAAAGTGATATGCCTCCCTGAAGGGTAATAGTGCAGGTTGATTGATGAGTCAATTCGTTTCGCAGGCACAAATTGTAATAACGAAACTCGATGCTTGCTTCATATGGGAAGTACTGGCTTGAAAACTCGCGAGGTCGCTGACTGCTAAGATATACCGACTGACAAAACCAAGGTTTTTCAGTTAATTGCGAAATTCCGTGTCGGCCTCGGCGTACTTAATCCAACACCAAGCGCAGACTGGAGACATAAAACACTGTGCAGTTTGTTTATAACCTGTCAGCTAGTACACATGTTCGCCAACAGATGTCAGCCGCTTTGCTGGAAAACGCGAATCTCCAAATGTCTCAAGTTCACTTTGAACCAAAAAAAAAAAAATCTCCCTGCCCCTTCCACTGCAAATAAGTTGATTCGCATCATGGGCACAACCTGTATAAGGGTTGTTCACGATAAACTGAGCATTTTTAAAAGTCTTGCTTAAGATCTTGTATACATATAGTGTATTCTTCCATCGCGTATAAAATAAATACAGGCCTGATTATTCATGCATCGGTCAAGTGAAACTATGGAGTTCTTACAGAAGTGAATGATTTACAAATTTTATAATTCTTCCACTTATATGTATCAAACAAACATAAAACGAATATATATATATATATATATATAATTTGAGCGCTCACAAATATCTACCTAATACTTCTTAATTCGACATGAATATAAGGAACTATTTGCCCTCCGTCGTTACCAACTTTACTGCACGCATGTCAGTCAGTGTAGGGCCCATTAGAATGCAGGCAGGCAGGCAGGGGCAGTGACTTTTTCTAAGGTTTATTTCAAAAGTGCACACTTTATCGTGAACAGCCTTCGGCAGGATCTTATAGCATATTAGCTTTCCGCATTTAGCTTGCTGTCCTGTTTTATTTGATCGATTCCTTCCTGGAATTTTCTGGCTGTGTATGCGTGTGTGTGTGTGTCTATATATATATATATATATATATATATATATATATATATATATATATATATATATATATATATATATATATATATATATATATATTATATATATAGACACACACACGCGTAATTTGTTGCTGTTCCGTTGTTTTACTCTATTCCCTCTCGGAATTCTTTAATGTTGCATACATGTATTTAGTTTCTCGACCATAAGTTACTAAAGGCTGTTCAGGGTACAATGAGCACCCTGCTTAAGACCCACTTGTATACACGTCGTGTGTTCTTCCGCCTTATGTAAAATTAACATTGGCATGGGCCTCATCACTTTATTCATGCGTCGGTCAAGTGAGGCTGTGAAATTATTACAAAAGTAAATATTGTACAAATCTGCTAATTTTTACATTTCGAGGAATAAAAAAAAAAAAAAAAACACTGAAAGCGAAAGAAAAAATAATCTTTCACGTGTGTTTGCCTAAGACGTTTTCATTCGTCATTAATATATGGAACTATTTTCCCCTCCATTATTACCAACTTACTGGGCACATGCTATTCATTGCGCCCGTTAAAATACATGCAGGTAGGAGCAGTGATTTTATTCTAAGCTTAATTTCAAAAGTGATTTCAAAAGTTTATTTATCGTGAACAGTCTTTAGTCTTACGTAAGTTTTTTTTTTTCATGCTCAGTCGTGTTCTTCCATGACATACATCTGCGTCGCAATGGTGAATGTCTAGCAGTGTCTGTGTGTATAGGCTGTCCACGGCAAAGTGAGCACTTTAAAGCCCTAGTTACTTTTTTTCTTTCAGCCATCTTTTATCCTTTAACCACCTTTTCAAATACAGCCTGCCCTATAAGTAATAAACACAGCGTGTATATTCCACCGCGCTTGGAAATTGACATCTAAGACTAGAATAATTTTTTTTTTTTTTTACTGTTCCTCCATATGCAAGGGCTTTGAAAAGTGCTCGCTTTACCGTGAATAGCCTACAGGTAGGCGGTATAAGAGGGCGGCGGTGGCGCAGTATGGAAGGGCGTGGTTGTGTGCGCAGGCCAAGTTCCGCAGGATGGTAGAGGACAACAAGCAGCTAGCTGCACGCATCGACAGCGACATACAGTGCGCGCAGGACGGCGTGGCAACGCTGAGGAGCGAACTGGCGGACACGAGCCGGCGCCTCGAGGATCACATCACCGCCAGGTAAACTAACCACCACACACTTAAAGGGGATGTATCCCTGCTATCTTCGATTCACGTGTTTCCCTCACTGACTTGATATTTGAAAACCGAGCTGGTCATGACATAGGGAACATTTTAACAGTTATTTGTAAATCCCACTTATTTTTCTGACATTATTAGTGTCGCATCTGTAACCGTAATCAAACATCATCTAATTATTTAATCATTTCAGTCCCACATGGGAAAATACAGGTATATTTGAAACCCTACAAATTAAAAAAAAAAAATTGTCAAGTAGTCGTCCATGTCATGTCTAGCTGTGATTTTTTTATTTCTGGCCATACATTTTCATTGCGAAGATTTGTAAGAAAATTGGAAGATGGAGTGGAAACTACCCCCTTAAAGCCTGCTACACACGATGCACTTTCTTGCACAAGATGTGCACCACATCTTTCGTGTTCATGTCAACTTGCATCGTGTGACTGGCTAACTTGTTTGCAAGTGGCTTGCATGCTAGGTCGAATCTCTTAGAGACTGTTATATTGCTCGTTCGCCTTCTCGTGCAAGTCGTTTGTTTACATTTACGTTTATGTTGTTCCAGTACATTTTTTTTTAATGCTAGTGATGTTAATTTGAGAGTAGAAAACAGTTTGTTTGGTTTTTTTTTTTTTTTTTATCTCTGTGTGCTGTAATGGAAATGAGTGACTGACATGCTGCAACATTCAAGTAATACCACTGTGTGTACGGTATGTACACGGGACTTGGATACAAGAGGGTGTTCATCATCTTGTTAACCTTTTGGTTATTACCTCCTTGTTCACAAAATATGTCCGTCTGTAACAGGCTTAAAGATGAGGTAGACCAATCTCGCTGGCTGCGCACGACCAGTCTCCATTACCCAACACTGAACTGCTTTTCTGCCAACACGTCTGGCGAAAACCGCGTGGATTAGGTTTGAGGTTAGAACACTGCTTAGCAAACAAGTGCTTTGAGATGCACGTATACTTCCGCTAACCAACTTGTAATGCAGTTTGTTTAAATTCAAATTAGCAAAAGCACCATATTCACGTAAAAATGCTCGTCTACTGAAGATTGAGGTATGAACAAACATGTTCATTACTGTTGACCATGTGACTTTGACAGTTGTGTTCATTTGGGGTAGGTTAATAAGCAGTCTACTTCAAGCATTCTACCTCGTCTTTAGTCTATCGTAACTACCCTCACCCCAACACGGTAATTTTTTTTTAACTTACCTTAAATCTTGGTTCACTATAAAAAAAAACATATAACTGAACATTCATATGACCTAAAATTTTGTGCGAAATTGATTCACAACTGAATTATTATTAGAGACCTGCAAAATTCGCGTTATTATTTGAGAACACGTTCAACTTCAAACGCGTTACCTTTACTATACCTTTATCATTGGACCATATTTTATCTGACACGCTCTGGGTAACTCTGCGCCAATAAATGAACATTTTACAGTCATGCAGCAGCCAATGGATAAACGACATCGGCTCTAGTGCATACAGTATTGTGAAGTTTAGCCTGATGCCAAATAATAACGCGAATTTCGCATGGCCCTAATAATTATTTATATTATTTTTAGCCAACGAAATTTTGGTAAATAGCAGATTCCCATGAGAGATTGCTTTTGCACGTGCAAATCAACGAAATGGGTCGTCGTGTCGTACACACCCAGTTAAACAATTTTTGAGAAATCCGTGATTAACTCTCAGAGCTGAATGTGCGTTGTCTGACAGGTAGGTAACGTACAATACACGCGAAGGTATTTTAAATCAGGATTTTATGTGGGCACACATCTCTCTTAAATTTACTTTTGGGGGAAAATATTCATCATTTTCTCTAGGCGGAGTTTGTCGGCGTTGTTCACAAACATCCGGTATACTGTATGTACTGGGTGAGTAGCCCGCGCCTGTTTCCCCGTATCTATCCAACCCACACACGATACTACCCACCTAACAAAACATCGCCTCCGCTGTAACGTAAATGTGTCTTGTGTAGCCCCAAGTGCCGTGCCGCCAACGCGCTCGTTACGGCGCTTCGTCTGTTAGCTGAACGTTGGAGGCTGTTGTCAGCCTGCGCCAATCCGCGGCGCGAAAATAAGAGGATCGTTACATCGCAGCACGCGCGCGTTGATTCTTTTTCGTCAGTACAGCAAGCGGCGACTGTATTTTTCTTGTCGAACGAAGAAACACAGTGGTGCTACCAAGGACGCAATCGTCACGTACGAACGTCTTCGGCGAACATCGCAATAACCTTTACCAACGCAACAAAAAAGACGCGCATTCTTTGAAACGAGGCTGCTTCTCGACGCATTGCCGACATAACACCGTCCGTGCACCGCTTGCCGTACTGACGACAACAAATCAACTCGCACGTAGTGTTCTGCTACGATCGATATTTTGTTAGATGGGTAGTATCGTATGCGGGTTGCATAGACACGGAAAAATAGGAGCTGGTGACTCGCCCAGAACAGGTGTTCAAACAAGAGCGTGCGAAAATAATACTGGGAACAGGACCACACCACGATTGTGAAAGGAGATATAGGCTTAAACATGTCTAACGCGAACATAGGTGTCTGGATTAATTGCGTGTACTATTGAAATTTTGTGTGTACGTTACTGGCAGGTAGCACTGTACAGAACCACTCCGGTGTTAAAGTATCTAACTCCTCACTTAAGAGGGAGAGAGAAGAGATCGAGGTCTCGAGAGCCGATAAGGGCGATGGAGGTGAGTATGGAGCAGCGCCGGAATGAAAGGGGGGAAACGGGAGATCCCCGAGAAAACCCGCCGACCAACGGCATCGTCCGGCACGATTCCCACATGCGGAAATCCGGGAGTGGCCCGTCCGGAGATTGAACCCGTATTGCCTTGGTGGGAGGCGAGCAGGTTTAACCGCTCAGCCACCGTGGCTCCTTACATCCTAATGGGTTTGTTATTGCTTATGTGGGCTATAGTTTAAATGGGAATATAGGGGCGATGCAAGTTATCGATAAGAGTTATGTAATGAACACTATGTAAAAGGGGTTTATTTAACATTAAGGTTGTACAGTATTATTTCAATATAAACATTTAACACTTTGCAGACTATGCTCGAGTGCAGCTCGAACAAATCTAATTTGAAAATTTCTTTGTCGTTCAGAACGAAACTCGCATGGTTGTGCAGTCTTTGTTCGGCTAGTGTTTAACACGACCTCACAAGAACACCACAGCGCAGTAACAATGGGATTTCTTCTTTGTTATAGCCCCACAAAGGGACATGATTGATTGTAAATCCTTTTGTACGATAAATGACATTTGATTGGGCCAGTATCATCACGGCTCTCCAATGGTTGTCGACAGGCCAATAATGAATCCTATAAAGTACAGAATAGTGCCCAGTGTTGTATGGACCAATAGGACGATGGTGAGTTCTAATAGACACCAACAGAACCAGTGTTCTTGCAGTAGTGGATATAGGCGACTCACTTCTAATTTGTCTTAAGTGCTAGTAAATGTGTGCAGACATCAATATAAATTGGGTGAAAGAAAAATTTAACTAGGGCTTCAAAAGTGCTCACTTTACCTTGAACGGCCTATAGTAGCCAATCCGACAGGGACTTGATATGTAACCTTCACTCATCCAGGAAGCGCCCGAGTACACATTCTTAACACATTGAGGACTATCCTCGAGTATTGTTCGGGAAAAACTTGTTTGAATATTTCATTCCACTTAAAAACAAAACTGGTCTGGGTACACTTACATCAATTCCCTATTTCATAAGGACTTCAAATAGGAACTAATACAACATCAGCAACGAACTCCGTAAATTATCGACACATATTTGTATGGTTATTGAAATCAACAAGATGGGATGTAGGGCCTATATCCTGTTAGATACGAAAGAATATTCGGTTGGAAAACGGTAAACTAGACACTCCACTGGTTGGCACAACCAGCCAATACGGAAAGACTGGTGTCGTTTTGTCCAGTAGAATGGTGTTAAGTGACAATAGAAACCAATAGAATACGGTGTCCCTGCAGCGGTATGGATATAGGTGACTAACGTCTAGCTTGTCTTTAAAGCTGGTAAAAGTGTGCCGACCTCAGCGTGCTAATAAGATCCACTACGCCCGTTCACTTCTATATCTTGCTTGTTCTGTGCCCCAAAACTTGACGCGTGTCACTAATCTGGCCTGGTGCCCTTGCAACACGGTGCCAGGAATAGGCTATTCACCGCAAAGTGAGCACTTTTGATAGCCCTCTCATTTGGAAAAAATATTGAACAAATATATTTTATTTGAGGCTTAGATATTAACTTCAGAGCGTGGTGTAATATACACACTGAGTTAATTACTAACATGGTAATATTTATTTTAGAAAGGTGTTTAGAGGACAAAAAAAATGGCTGAAATGAAAAAGTAACAATGGCCTCGAAACTGATCACTGTGCCGTGAACAGACTATAGCTGCCAATGAGAATGCGTAAACTTACTTGCAGACTTTTCAGCAGGGAATAATAGAAGACGGGGTAATCGCAGACGGTATTGACCCCCCCCCCTTCCCCCCCCACTAACTTCCGCCTATATCCTGACATATTCAAATTTCGTACTTAAGTTCTTCCGGGATACTCTTTACGTATCCTTCCATCACTTACGGGGCTAAACAAACAAGTCTGGAGGAACTCCAAGGTGAAATCAACGCACCGCATTTCTGCACCTGACATATACAATCATACTTTTTTAAAAATATATATAACACGTTTTCCACGCTGAATTTCTGAAAGTCGAAATATGACGGCCTTTAAGAAACGTTTACTTTACAAATGACGTTTTTTTCTCGTTTTAATTATTACTGTAAAATTTTATTATTATTATTATTTATAAACGGTATTCAAGTGAAAGTTTCATTCGAACAAATAAGAAAGTACTTAAATCTAAATGGAAATATAAGACGCTTGTAATATATGCTATATGCCATGCATGTCATACATAGGACGATTCTTCAAAAGTTTGATTAGAAAGTGTGAGGTTACCGTGAACGGACTATACACGCACAGCACTGGACTTAGCCTACATCATTTGTATCATCCCCTGTGCACCTGCAAGAGTATAATTTGTCCGTGTAAAGTTTTTAAAGGTTGTTCAGGGCAAAATGAGCACTTTTGAAAGCCCTGCTTTAGATGTACTTGTGAGCACGTTGTTTATTCGTCCGCCTTACGTAAAATTGACTGTGCCGTCTTACAAATCTGCTCATTTTTACACTTCGATGCATAAAAAGGAAACAGAAAGCGAAAGAAATAATTGAACTCATCATCAATGGTTATCGGCACTTTTTATTTGACGTTAAGATATGGAACTTCTTTCCATCCATCGTTGCCAACTTTACTGGGCGCATATGCTGGTAGGGGCAGTGACTTTTTTCCAAGGTTGATTTCAAAAGTGCTCGCTTTATCGCGAAAAGCCTTTGGCAAATTTCAATGGTAGGGACGCACACAAATTTAGCAGAGATGTATATTTTTATGTGCGGCACTCTGGAAATGCCATTCCCACCGGAGCGCGAACAGAATAGACAGGCGTGCAGAACCATCGAGTATTGTTATCTTCGACTGGCTCCACGTTATCGCCGCGCTCGGGCGCGGGAATGTGTTCGATTGGTAGAGGCCTTATCATACCGCGTTATGGTCGAGTTAGCAGCACAGGCGTTAGAGAAGCGTGGGTTCGCGTCGCATGCTCAACTGGAAACTTGCTTATCCAGCTCGCCCTGCACTAGGGCCTAACAGCGAACATTTCGCACCCGGACGGTCCATGTCCAGCCACGCGACGCGAGTCCGAGACAAGCAGCCAGTGAAATAATCTATTGAAAGTACCTTCATACTTTTTCTGAATGAAACCTTTGAAAAATAACCCCCGTGTATGACATATTTAGTTATTCCCCTAATAAATTGTGTCATAGGCGTTTTATATTTCCGTTAACATTAAGGTGCTTTCTTTTTTGGTTAAATGAAACTTTTGCTTACACTTCGTCTACAAATTATAATATTTATTTCAAAGTCAGTATTAATTAAAAACAAATAAAAGAGCCAGTAAAAAATAATTCACTTGAAGAATAGTAAAGGCTGTTCACGATAAAGTGAGCACTTTTGAAATCAACCTTAAAAAAAAGTCACTGCCCCTGCCTGCATGTACTTTAACGGACGCACAGAGTGACATGCGTCCGGTATAGTTGGTAACGATAAATGGAAAGTAGTTCCATATATCTTAACGTTGAATAAAAACTGTTACGTAACCATTTGTGATAGTTTGAAATATTTATTTCGCTTTATTTTTTTTACATGCATCAGTGTGTAAAAAAAATAGCAGGTTTTTAAAATGTTCGCTTTTCTAATAATTTCAAATTTTCACTTGACCGATGCATGAATAAAGTGATGAGGTCCATGGCAATGTTAATTTTACATAAGGCTGAATAATACACAACGTGCATACAAGTAGATCTTAAGCAGAGCTTTCAAAAGTGCTCATTTTAATGCGAACGGTCTATATCAGAATGTTTTTTCAACCTCATTTGCAAAGTAAACGTTTCTTACTGCCATTATCTGTTCTATGCCATAATTGGGTTTTCAGAAACTCAGTAGGCTACTGGAACGACGTTTCACTGTTACGTATAAAAATATTTATTTATGATTGTATTTCCAGCGTACAAACTTACAAAGAAATCAACTGTAGTCTGTTCGCGGTTTCTTCACACTTTTTAAATCAAATCTTTGAAAAATCACCCCAGCTATAACGGGTTTAGTTATTTCTTAAATATGCCATGTACCGCAAGCGTTTTTTTTTCTCCTCCATTGGCATAAAAGTGTCTAATTTTTGGTTCAATTGAAGTTTCACCTACATTTTATTTATAAATTATAGTATTTCATTTGTAATACATTTGAATAAATACAGTGAGAAAACGCGTGTGTTGGTAGCGCCTAGTAAGAAATAGTTCTCATGCAAAATACTATTACAACTGAGTGCGCACGAACTCGGTGCATTGTCCTTTGGTGTAGTTTTCCATACTTAGTTACGCTTAATTTGCACGAGGCGGAGGACTATCCTGGAAGTAGAACTTTATCAGGGCTTCAGAAAAGTGTGAAGTAACAGTGAATGATTTCTCTTTGGGGTTCTTTTCCAAGCTCGTTTACGTTTCGTTTAAACGTGGCGCAAGCATGGGTAAAGAATATCCCGAAAGAAGGTATAGCTCCAGCCACTTTGCTTGGCAGTTGGCAGTTTTTGAGGATAGAGTAACATTCCAAGAGTCCGAGCAACAGAGCACAATTAGTATACAGTTTTAAACTAAAACTTCAGTCCCAAGTTCAGTTCGCATTCTAACTGGATACATTACTCTTATCACGCAGAAGTAATAAGTAGGGATAGGACAATTTCGTGGATTCATTTCGGGACAAGATATACGTCAAACACATATACAATGAAGTCACCTTTGCTATTGGATCACAGTTTATTAGACACGCCCTGGGCGCCTCTGAGCCAATAGCAGAGTTGCAAAGAAACACGTTACGAATCCCATACTGACAGGTGTGGGGCAACACTAACCATTCTCTGGGGCAACAGCCAATGAACACACAGCTGAGGTGTAAGTGTACACAGGAGTGTGGTGTCTAGTCTAGAGGTCATTGAACTCGCGAAATTTCCCTATCCCTAGTAATAAGGCACTTGGCTTGGTCTCCGCCCGCGCGTACTGTAGAGCTTCAGCAAGGCTACAGAGAAGTTCGAACAAGTATGAGTAGACCGTTAGTGGCCATGTGAACGTGTGCTAAACGTCGCCCTTATCGCTCCATTGCTCGTGTGTAACCTGGCGCCAACCCGCCCCTACACGATACCCAATTACCGCTACCCTCTGTTATACCCGTGGGCACGACAGAAGGCATAAAAGTTTCTACGCCAAAAGAGAAGAAATAATGCACCAGTCCATACCCACACGTTACCTAAAGTGACGACAGCAAATTGTAAACGGCAGGTAAAAAAAAATGCTCGCAAATGGCTGACATTCTGCAGTTGGTAGAGCTGCAAATGCAATCAAATATTATACGTAGGTTTTTTGTGGCACATCCAAAAAGTACGAAGATGATCCCCCCCCCCCCCCCCCCCCCCCGAAGACTGCATTTATTTAAGTTCCTGAGTACATGTACTAGACTATTAATGTATGGAAAATGATGTTAGCAACAGCACTGCTTATATAGAAAATCAAGGTAGGCCCTATTTTGTTCACAGTTATGAACAACGGACATTTACGCGACTAATTAAAACCTTATTAACGCTATTAGATTATATTTTAACAAGCATATTAATCTATTTGTGTTTTCCGTAATTAAAGAAGTTTTTACGGTTAGGAGGCCAAAATAAGGCAAAAATATCACAATACTAGAATTAAGGCTTTTATGTGTGTCGGTTAACATCACTCACGCTGCACAGCTCAAATGATCTACTTTAGAAACCAATTGATTTTATTAGGAAACAACCGCGAGCAGCCGATTGCACTGTGCCGTCACTTACGTGCTATTGCTTTTAGACAAAAATATTCTAGAAATAAACGTTTTTAACAATAAAATAAACTATAAACAGCAATAATGCATCACCAAAAATTACCAAAGAAAAAAAATGTTTCACGATGGAGATTTCAACTCCACACACACCCACTGAGCTATACACACACACAACTTTAAAATTCACTGTGCATAATGTTATATCCATGACGAAAATTCACAGTTATCACATTTTTTTTAAGTAGATGTTTATTGTTTTATTAGGACCGTGTCAGTAAATTTAAACGTTTCCCGTTACTTAAGCGTACATTAAGTTTAATTTTGTACATAAATACTGTTACAAGAATGCCTGAGGCGCATATCCGAGTTCGTGAAGGATGGAATTCTTAATGAAATTAAAGAACTAAATTCAACAATTTTTATTTTTATTGTCAATGGTACAAACAGTCAAGCATGTGTTATTTACCAGTCTGAGCGTCATATTAACTCTTATCATTCTAACTGAGCGCAATATTTAATTACTATCTCCATTTCAATTAAATTCTTTACCACAGTCATTACCCTTGCTAATGTCATTTAAACTGCTCCAATTATGTCCACACGTTTAGTTAAACCTGTCTATTTCCATGGCCCCGAATGTCTTTTCACTCACGCATCCAGTCCACAGTCCCACTCTTCACTGCACACAAGCTGGCCGACGCACTCTCGCAGATCGCTGCAGTCGTCCCTCGCCGCTCCGGAGTCGACCAACTGTCGCCAAAGGTCGCACGAGACGCCAAACTCTCGCCTCTTAATCACTCCTGCCTCAGAGGCCCGCACGTGGTATTTATACTTGAGCTAGGTACCTTCTAGAACGTTCTCGGCATTCCAAGTTGTTCCGGGAAAGGCAATGGCGATGACGATATTCCTGCGTGATAAACGAATGAACATGAGCTTGTCAGGTCAGTGAGGCGGGAGCTGCGATAAGTTTATAGGCGTGTGCGGCGGCGTCCTTTATGATAGGCCGCTCGCTTCGTCTAAAGTTACAGGCCTGACCGCCAGCTCCCGGCGCTTTCCCACGCGAAGGAAACTGCTGGCAGCGAGATGCAACAATACGTTTCGCAGAACCCGTAATATTATCGTAAACGGACGTAAACGTCTTGAGGTTGTTACTCGGGTGTCCGCCATCTTGTTTGTCGCAGCTCCGTGCGTATAGAAGAAATTTAAAACATGTTCTATTATCGTTTCGGGCATGCCCATGGGTACGAAAATTGTTATAACCGGAGTCAGACCTCTCCGGAGCGGGCTGGATTGTAACCTACACGGGAGCAGAAACGGTAAAGGCTGTTCACAATAAAGTGAGCACTTTTGAACTCAACCTTATAAAAAAGTCACTACCTCTGCCTGCATATATTATAACGGGTGCCCTAAGTGACATGCGCCCGGTAAAATTGGTAACAACGGGAATAAAAGTAGTTCTCTATCTTAACGTCGAATAACAAGTTTTAGGTAACCATTTAGACTATAATAACTTAAATGATTCCTTTCGTTTTCGGTTTTTTACGCATCGAAGTGTAAAAAAGACCAGATTTATAACAGGTTTACTTTTCTAATAAGTGCACAGTTTCACCTGACGGACGCATGCATAAAGTGATGAGGCCCATGGCAATGTTAATTTTACATAAGGCGGAAGAATACACAACGTGCATACAAGTAGATCTTAAGCAGGGCTTTCAAAAGTGCTCATTTTATCGTGAATAGCCTATAGCATAAGGATGCATTTCAGACACCATGTGCACTGTATCAAAAACACTCTTCTTGACACTGCCTTGTATTCCCCAGAATATCTGCACTCATTTCAAAAACATCTTGCACATATAGCTGGGCCGGAGAAGGTTCTTCGCACCACGAGTCGCTATGTTTGTGTGGGGGGGGGGGGGGTGACCAGAAAATCCGCGCGCCGTCTACCCAAGTTAATCAATCTTCCAGGGTCCGGAGCAGCATCCGTTCCGATAGCCTTATCGCGGCACGCGTCAGTATTCCGCGGTGACGCGTTTGCAGTCCTGCCTGCTCTTCTCCTCTTACCCGTGATCCCCTTGAAGCACTGTGCTTCGTACGCTTGAGGAGAGGCAAGGGCAAGAACGCGAAGCGGCTGATTGTGACTGTAGGATAATGGAATTAGTGTTTGAAGTCCACCTTGCAGTTAAATGAATCCGTGAAACGATAGTGTTGTGCGTTTATACATATGTTTTGGGGATATTCTACGCTATTTAACTATTTAGAATGTGAATTTTTGCTTTTAATGTTTTATTATTTAAATTTCTGGCAGTGATTTTATACATATTTTGGTATAGGATGTTCACGGTAAACTGATCACTACTTTTTTTTTTTAAACCCTTCTTAAGAGCTACTTATATGTACATTGTGTGTGCTTCCACCACAAGTAAAATTAACATTGCAATATACCTGATCAGTTTATTCATGTGTCGCTTCAGTGAAACCGTGAAATTATTAGTATTTTGGAATTTGTTCATTCTTACACTTATATGCATAAAAACAGAAAGCAAACTAAATATTTCCGGTATTGGCAATTATATGTCTACCTCAAACTTGCAATTCGACATTATGCCTAGGAACTACTTCCCCTTCGTCATTGCCAAATTTACTGCGCGCATGTCACTCAGTGTGGGCAGGGGCAGCGGCATTTTTCAGAGGTTGATTTCAAAGAGCTCAATTAACCGTGTGCCACATATATAAATTACAATATTTAATTTATATTTGATATGAATAAAACAGGGAGAAAATAGGTGTTTTAGTAATGCCTAATAAATGCTGTTCACGATAAAGTGAGCACTTTTGAAATCAACCTTAGAAAAAAGTCACTGCCCCTGGTTGCATATATTTTAACAGGGCGGCTGAGTGACATGCACGAAGTGAAGTTGGTAATAATTGATAGGAAGTAGTTCCATATCTTAACATTGAATAAAAAGTGGTAGGAGCAGATTTGTATCATATTTACTTTTCCAATAATTTCACAGTTTTACTTGATCGATGCATAAGTAAAGTGATGAGGCACATGGCTATGTTAATTTTGCACAATGCGGCAGAATACACAACGGGCATACAATTAGATCCTAAGCAGTGGATTCAAAAGTGCTCATTTTACCGTGAACAGCCTATAGTAAATAGTTGTCATGGAAAATATTATTGTACTGCGTGGGCACAATTGCCATGAGATGTCCCTTTGGTGTAATTTTCCAGACTTGATTAAGCTTTGTTTGCGTGAAGCGGAGGAATATCCTGGCAGTAGGCCTAGAACTTGTGCAGGGCTTCTGAAGGTTCGGGAGTTGCAATGTACTGATGCAGCGTGTATCTTGTTTTGTCAACTCTGTGCGTCACGCGCAGTGCGAGGAACGGAGGCGTGGTGGCGCTGGCCAGCCCCGGCATCAAATTCGACGTGGTGACGGCGCCGGTGCGCGAGAGCGCCATCTTGGACGACGACGAGGACGACGACGACGACGACATGGTGGCGTCGGGGGCGAGCGGCGACGGCGAGCGCCGCGACGCCGGCTCCAAGGACTGCGACAATAAGGACTTCCTGCCGCCCTCGCCCATCGCAGCGCCCGGCGCGCCGCTCGACGGTGAGTCCTGCAGTGAACGTGGGGTAAGAGTGCGCGTGCGAGATGCGCGTGGTAAGAGTGCGCGTGCGAGATGCGCGTGGTAGAGTGCGCGTGCGAGATGCGCACAAATGTTTTATGTATGTAAAGGTGGACTCACAATAGTCCGATCCATGCGTCAGTCCGTCTGGCAGTTGTCCGTCTGATTTTTCGTCCGTCGTCCGTCAGTCCCCCTGTACGGCAAAACTTCAGTGTGACAACTCAACATTACGATCTTTTTTTAGTTGGAGATATATTTTGGTTAGAAATACATTTTCACGAGAGAAATATTTTGAGGAAATCATTTTTTCATGTGATAGCAATTTATACTGCATTTTTTTTTTGCATTAAAAATTTCTGAATTTGCCACTAATTATAGATAAACACAGATCCACCGCCTTGCATTTTATTTCACAAAGTGTGTATTCGCATCTAAGGAATGTTGTCAGAAGGCAGTGGCCCATTCGTCTGTCCAACGAAAGTTAAAGTTTGGTAAATATTTGCTGGATGGACGGATAGAAAATAAAGTTGCCCTGAAGATCACGTGACCGCCGGACTGACGGACCACTGGCGGACTATTTTGAGTCCGTATTTTTAAGTGCTCTGAGGTGTATGTGTACTTTTTGTAACCTAATTTTAATTACATTAGAATGTGCTATATTTAGGAGCAGGAAAATTTATCCAATTACTAGAGACATGCAAAATTTGCGTTATTATCTGGCATCGGGCTGAATTTCACAGTGCTATCTGTACTGGAGCCGGCGTCGTTTTTCAATTGGCTGCTACATAGATGTGAAGTCACTCCCTTTTATGACTAAACAGCACCTGATTGGAGCAACACTAATATGACGTGTCCATTTATTGGATGCAGAGTTACCTAGGGCTTGTTAGATAATGTATGGTCCACTGGAAAATGTATTGCGAAGGTACACGTGTTTAAAGTTTAACGCGTCCCCAAATAATAACGTGAATTTTACGGGTCCCTACAAATTACTTTTAAAACAAGGTATACTTCAAACACATGTGTATATCTGTTAGGTCTGCAATTGGTTCACCATCTATTAGACATTCCCAGGTGAACTCTGACCCAATAACTGACATATAAGGTAACGAGCACAGAATCCCGTACCACCTGCTCTGAGGTAAAATTGACTAAAGACTGTTCACGATAAAGTGAGCACTTTAGAAATGAACCTTAGAAAAAATTCACTGCCCCTGCCTGCGTATATTTTAACTAGCGCTCTGTGTGACATGTGCCCAGTAAAGTTGGTAACGATGGATGGAAAGCAGTTCCTTATCTTAACGTCGAATAAAAAACTGTTAGATAACCATTCCTGATTAGTTAAATTATTTCTTTCGCTTTCTGATTTTTTTTAATGAATCGATGTGTAAAAGTGAGCATATTTTTAGATTTGTACAATATTCGTTTTTCTAATAAATTCACAATTTCACTTGACCGACGCATGAATAACGTGATGAGGCTAGTGGCTATGTTAACTTTTACATAAGGCGTAATAATACACAGCGTGCATATAAGTAGATCATAAACAGGGCTTTCAAAAGTGCTCAGTTTACCGTGAACAGCCCATACGCAATGCGACAGTAGCAGCAGCAAGTGAACATAAATCTGAGACTCGGAAATACATGCGACCATGGAGTCTAACCTTCAGGTCACCTAAAACGCGAAATTCTCATGTCCCTAGCGATATTGATGTTGGTCAATGTAATTTATTCACGTAAAAGTGCGAGTCTGTTGAGAAAAAAAAATTAAATTTGAAACAATCTCGTTCATCACTGTTGACCATGTGACTTTGACAGTTGCATTGGGGATGGGCGAGTCAATGGTGGGAAAATACGCACAAGACAATCTATCTCATCTTATTCTATGGCGAGTCCTTTCTCGCCAGTGCTGCCAAATCAAATGAGGAAATATTCTTGTTAGAAAGGAAAATATTTCCCTGTTCTTATCCCAAATTTCCCGTTTTCATGGAACTGTAAAAAAAATATGTATCAGAGTGCGGGTTTTGTTCGTTTTTCTGTGCTATTTCACACTCCATTATTCGCAAACTACAATAAAAAGTGGTTTTACTCATCAAATTAAGAACAACGTCTCTACAGTTACAGGGGCCGCGATGGCCGAGCGGTTAGCCCACTCGCCTCCCACCCAGGCGAACCGGATTCAATCTCCGGCCGGGTCACCGGATTTCCGCAAGCGGGAATCGTACCGGACGATGCCGTTGGTCGGCGGCGGGTTTTCTCGGGGATCTCCCGTTCCCGCCGCCCTTTCATTCCGGCGCTGCTTCAAACTCACCTCAATCACACTCGTCGGTTCTCGATACCTCGCTGTTAAGAGCCACCCAATTCTTTTTACTCACTCTCCAACCGAAAAATACCTTTGCAGTGTTTTTATATCTCAACTCGCGAAGACAGAAAACGCAGATGAAATAGTGCATCAAAAGTATCGAATTTAATATGATATTATGAAACTCGATACAAAAATGTAAACGAATAAGTGAGTAAGTTGAGATATTTGAGCGGCTCTTAACACTGCAGTTTTGAGAGCCGATGAGGGTGAAGAGAGGCGAGGATGGAGCAGCGCCAGAATGAAGGAGCGGGGGCAACGGAAGATCCCCGAGAAAACCCGCCGACCAGCGGCATCGTCCGGCACGATTCCCACATGCAAAAATCCGGTAGTGGCCCCACCGGGAATCGAACCCGGATCGCCTTGGTGGGAGGTGAGTAGTCTGGCCACTAGACGACCGCGGCCCCTATAGAAAGTGGATCAACGCCGTACACAGCAGAGAACAGCGTACAATATAGGGAGTCCTACACGATTTTGAAGACATCATTTGTTGTTCAGGCTATGTTCCGCAGACTCATAAACTGCTGCTGCCAATGACATAAAACAATAGTACAGTTTGATTGACATCTACGTATGCTAGACCGTTATACTGATACTTTCTTCCATCAGATGTACAATTTACATTGCCATGTGGAGTGGACCTTTCGAAGTAACTAGGTACTGCTTTGAATTTAATATTATCTTACCAAGTATATTTCCACCATATGTAAAAATTAACATTATCATGGACTTCTAACTGTGTTGACCAGATTGCATCGTTAAATCGTTAAAAATTTTGTTTAGCTGGCAAAACAATTTTCAACCCGCAGTCCTGCAACTTAAAATGGTGTTTTAAGATGACATTATTTTGGCATGTACACCAGTTAGTAGGTATATGATAAAAGATGGTGTACCTTAACCTTTTCCATAAAAAAAAAACAGAAATATTCAATAAAATTGGAAAGAAAAAAATTGAAGTAGTTGGAAACAGGCACTTCTGGGCCACACATAGTAGAGTAGGGAAAAACCAAATGAGAAAATACTACACATAAGTACAAATTGCAGAGAGTCCATTGACGGCTGCACGAAGGGGTGGGGTTGTTCAGTTCAGTAGTGACAGCAGCCATGTAGCATTTGGTGAGAGTTGCTCCGCGCATGAATATTGCCTATTGAAAAAAAAAACTTTTGTTCCCTTAGTTGTACTAGTAGCTATCAGCACAGTGCCAGAGAGGGATGTTATCAGCTTGGTTTGTATAGCGCCAGCAATGTAACGTCTTTTTCCTCCCTGCAGTGGCGAGCATTCAGGAGAGCATACCCCTACACTGCCTCTCCTACCTTCCCTCCCTCAAAGCCCTGCGAAGATTATTTTCTCATTTGAATGTTATTCTAACACTCACAAAAATGTGATTTATGCATTAAAAAGTGACTCATACTAAAAACGAGCTATATTGGCTTGTACTCTGTGCAAAAACCGTGACAGTTATTGACTACCCAAAAATACTTATAACTGTACAAAACAAAACAAAAATCATATAATTGCACAAACATGATCAGTTAGATGGTAATAGAGGTTATACACTAGTCGTATTCAATTAAAAAAAAAAATACTGTACAAAATCTAAAAAGAATTTTGTCAGTAGTTGGAAGTACACGTTTCTGGTCCACAATACTTCGCGGCTACCTACTAGTACTACCTACGTTAGCCATGATTAGCCTGTTTATAGAAGTATGGAAATACATTTGCAAACATTGATGATATTGAAATGGTAAAATAACAGTTGAAAACCTTTGTAAACACGCCAGGAAGATTTGAAAAGCATGCAATATTGTAGGCCGTTTTGTTAAAAAGAAACCTAAAAAAAGTAAAAAAAAATAGTTTGTTACATGACTAAAAGGGATAAAACAAAGCGTATTTTGGCAACCGAACTTAAAATAACATAACCTAATCCAGCATCACGGCCATCTCAACCAAATTTCAGTCAAAGTGATATGAAATGTAAACAGTTTTAGGAAGGGTTTCGATGGCTGGTTTCAAAAGTGCTTTAATATTTTATAATGATTATCAATATAAGAATCAGAGAGTAAGAAAATCTCCAATATTAAATCTCTAAGAGTGTGTTCCGGGCTGGCTATTGTTTTGCAAAACGACATTCAAATAATTGAAGTGTTGAAAACAAATGTAGATACATGTACGAAATTACCTATTATTTTAATTTCACAAATCTCGGTAAGTATTTGTAGTGTAAAAATTATTGTGTTAAATTAGCCCGTTAGGTATATCTATGTACTAAATTATACCCTAGAGATCTTAATTTGCCTCCCTCTGAGTGAACTCATGGTCATGCTCAAAGGCTGCGGTACAATATGCAGTGGCAGCTGACGGTGTGTTGGCAGGCATGCTAGGCGGCGCGCGTGGCAAGAGCAAGGTGACGCTGGACAACAACAACCCGGCGACGGCGATCCGCCTGCGGCTGGAGAACGAACGACTGCAGGCCGAGGTGGCCGAGCTGCGCAAGCTGGTGGGATCGGGGGCGGTGGTGCAGGAGGGTGAAGCAGGCGACCAGATACGTGCCCTCGAGCTGGAGTTGCAGCATGCCAGGGAGGCGCTTGCAGGTATGTGCGCCAACACAGCTGCCGTTTACCCTTGGGGGCCACCCCAGTTAGCATCTGATTTGGAGTCACCACATTTGGTGCCCAACTTGGGGACAGCGAAGTTGGTGCAGAACTCTGGGTGTACCCCAGCTGAGGTCGAACTTAGGGCTGTCCCAGATGGTATCGAACTTGGGGCTGCCCCAGCTGGTGTCCAACTTACGGCTGCCCCAAATGGTATCCAACTTGGGGCTGTGCCAGATTGTATCCAACTTGGGGCTGTGCCAGATTGTATCCAACTTGGGGCTGCCCCAGATGGTGTCCAACTTGGCGCTGTCCCAGATGGTGTCCAACTTGGCGCTGTCCCAGATGGTGTCCGACTTGGAGCTGTCCCAGATGGTGTCCAACTTGGGGCTGCCCCAGATGGTGTCCAACTTGGGGCTGCCCCAGATGGTATCCAACTTGGGGCTGTCCCAGATTGTATCCAACATGGGGCTGTCCCAGATGGTGTCCAACTTGGGGCTGCCCCAGATGGTGTCCAACTTGGGGCTGCCCCAGATGGTATCCAACTTGGGGCTGTCCCAGATTGTATCCAACTTGGGGCTGCCCCAGATGGTATCCAACTTGGGGCTGTCCCAGATGGTATCCAACTTGGGGCTGTCCCAGATGGTGTCCGACTTGGGGCTGTCCCAGATGGTGTCCAACTTGGGGCTGCCCCAGATGGTGTCCAACTTGGGGCAGCCCCAGCTGGTGTCCAACTTATGGCTGCCCCAAATGGTGTCCAACTTGGGGCTGCCCCAGATGGTGTCCAACTTGAGGCTGCCCCAGATGGTGTCCAACTTGGGGCTGCCCCAGACGGTGTCCAACATGGGGCTATCCCAGATGGTGTCCAACTTGGAGCTGTCCCAGATGGTGTCCAACTTGGAGCTGTCCCAGATGGTGTCCAACTTGGGGCTGTGCCAGATTGTATCCAACTTGGGGCTGCCCCAGATGGTATCCAACTTGGGGCTGTCCCAGATGGTATCCAACTTGGGGCTGTCCCAGATGGTATCCAACTTGGGGCTGTCCCAGATGGTGTCCAACTTGGGGCTGTCCCAGATGGTATCCAACTTGGGGCTGTCCCAGATGGTGTTCAACTTGGGGCTGCCCCAGATGGTGTCCAACTTGGGGCTGCCCCAGACGGTGTCCAACATGGGGCTATCCCAGATGGTGTCGAACTTGGAGCTGTCCCAGATGGTGTCCAACTTGGGACTGTGCCAGATTGTATCCAACTTGGGGCTGCCCCAGATGGTGTCCAATTGGCGCTGTCCCAGATGGTGTCCAACTTGGGACTGTGCCAGATTGTATCCAACTTGGGGCTGCCCCAGATGGTGTCCAACTTGGGGTCAACTCTAGCTGAGTTCCAGTTTGGGGTTGCCCCAGTTGGTATCAAACTTGAGGCTAACACAGTTGCTTTGCCAGTAACATCAAAAGATTCTTCAGTAATTTCTAAATACTGCTGTTTGCATATGCAAGTTGCAATTTTATATTACATTTCTTCGACTTGCCTGAATTTTTTGAAGAGTTTACAATTTATTATTTATGTTGTGTGTCTCAATTAATTCTGAAAATTATAATGTATTAAATTTTTTTTTCTCAGTATTACTGAAAGAGAACCATTATGCTTTTTAAGCTAAGGGATTGAAATTAATTGATATCACCTTGAAAATCCTCAGAATTATTCAAGCAAGCTTTAAAATTTGTTTTAATTTTCTGTTTCACCAAAGACTATGTTTATAGTATTGAAGTAAATATATAAATATTTACTTATTTAATTTTTTGCTAGTGAAGTGATTTTAAAGAATCATATATATCAAACAGGGAAAACTGTGAAGTAATATTTATTGTGATAATTTGTTATCGTTAGCTTTATAATGCAATGAAAACACAATTTGTTAAAATTTTGAACAAAGGTCAACTAAATTTTATTTCCAAAATGTGTGAAAATAAATTTTTGCTACAACAAATTCTAAATATTCTTACCCTAAAACTCCTTTTTGAGAACTTCATCTGCATAACATTATATTGATGAAATATTTTTTTTTGTAATATAATACATAATTGAAGATTTGAGATTATAAATTGTTAATAGATATTTTAACATATCTAAAACAAGACTTTTAATAATATTTGAGATTAAAGTCACACAGTTATGCCAAAAAAATTAATGGGATCGTCTAGTTATTGATAGTGGGCTCTGAATAACTTAAATAAGAACTTGGTGCTACATCCAAAAATATTTTCAATGCCTCTTTCTAATTGAACTTTAAAATAGCCTAAGTTTATACTGAATTAAACAAATATTTGAATTTTGAATGTCTTATTTAGTTTAATATTCGCTAGTGATATTTCAGTTTTCTGCATTTAGACAAGACAATATATTTAAATAATTGTTTGAACCCTAGCCTATACGTATTTATTATTGTCAAGAAATGACCAATTTTAAGTTTAATTTTTTGCAAATATATTTTGGTAAGTTTGCACTTTTTTAACACTGTACTTTACATAGAATAATGTTTATGAAAATTTTCCAATGATTTTTACAACTTTACATAATTATATGTTAATTATTTTTAGTAATTATTTTATGCTGTTTTCTTTTTGTAATAATTGGAAAAAAAAACCTTTCTAACTGTTCATTTTTTTTAAATATAGAAGAGAAATTTTTTTTTGAG
Organism: Dryococelus australis; assembly: GCA_029891345.1. Classification (NCBI taxonomy): domain Eukaryota; kingdom Metazoa; phylum Arthropoda; class Insecta; order Phasmatodea; family Phasmatidae; genus Dryococelus; species Dryococelus australis. The sequence continues at coordinate 26,245,481 of CM057008.1, read as the reverse complement.
TTTAAAAATGTTTTCAGTTTAGAAAAAAAAACTGTTTTACAAAGGTAATTATAAAAATTTTAATGAGTAAAATATTTCAGTACAGTTTTTGGTAAATATTGTGTTTATAATATTAATATTAATAAAACTAAGATAGTTGAAACACATAAGGTAATTTACATTTTTCTAAAGGACAGTGTAAAATATTCCAGAAGTAACTTTTAAATTCTTTTAAACTGTCCAAAACAATTAGAAACTGACAATATAGCTATAAATACATTTAAAAGGAAACAGATCATTGTGTGAGGCGATAATTATCACATGCATAAGATTTGTGGTTAATCTACTGTTATAAGCACTGAACAATTGGGACGTATACTGCTATGCTATCTGAAGATGTGCGATAAAGATGCTGTGCGATCTGGCAGTGTTGAATATTGCGGACCACTGCTATGCGCTCGCCGTTTACCACCCCAAGGGAATGAAGGAGGGAATAGGGCGAGCGAGTGAAGAGATTTGGGCGGCTCTTAAAATTGAGGTGTTGAGAGCCGATGAGGGTAAATCAAGGTTAGTATGGAGCAGCGCCGGAATGAAAGGGCGGGGTAAACAGGAGATCCCTGAGAAAATCAGCCGACCATCGGCATCGTCCGGCACGATTTCCACATGCGAGTGACCCGGCCACGGATCGAACCCAGTGGCATAGCAAGGTCAGGTGGTACCCGGTGCGAAGCAATTTCTGCCCCCTCCCCAAAATTAAATTATTTAAAGAAGGAAGAATAAGATACAGTTGCAAGTGCCATTTTCTGGCATATTTACTACACATTGTGAGCATATGCACATAAAACCTTTTTTTCCTAACTTTGTTTTATCTTTTTCAATACATAGCTGTACAGATATATTGGACAGGTCAAATTACAGTATACAAAGTTTATACACTTGTTCTCTGCTAATTTCGAAATTGCATTATAAAAATCAATTCCTTCCGCCACTTTGTTTTAAGTTGACAGATGGCTAAGGCAGAGAACCTAGTGTGACTCACAGTGGACCTAAGATAACTATTGATTCATTTTAGTTTAGAAGAATTCCTCTCATGTTATGCTATTGAAACACATAACGTTAACAAGAATCTTAAGGGACCGCCTGCATGGAGATATTTTCGCGTTTGAGGGACGCGCGTCTTATAGTTTGGTAAAAGAAACCTGGATTTCAAACACACTGCAAGTCTGCAACGTAGTTCAGGCACTAGGCAGGCGGGGCCCTGGCTTAAGTCAGTTGTGGTTCGGAATATGAAAGTTCATATTCAACAATAAACTCTAAAAATCTTGAAGACGACCATTCCAGAATTTCTTCTTTTGAAACTTCGGCAGCTTGTACATGTCTTCTTAGTCGTGGAATCTCTCTAAGGAGACCATCGTCAGAAAGTTAATCACAGTGCTAAATGGGACGCCTGAGGGGCGTATCTGAGTCCGTGAGTCTTAATGAAAATTAAAATAACTAAATGTGATTTCTACTTTATTCACACAGCTATTACTTACAGGATTAAATCATCTGTCTCCACTATTACTTTTTATATCTGACAGCGAGTGAAACATTTAATGTCTATTTCAACTCTAATTAACGTCACTCTTTGGTTACAGTCAATTAACTCGTACTCATTATTAACACATGTTCAGTTTATCTGTTGCCACCATTTGTAATGTCTTTCACTCACACATCTAGTCCAATAGCGCAGCCTGCCAGCCGCACTCTCCACGCAGTGTGCGGTGCGGTGTAATGGACATTCGCTCTGTCTTTCCAGTGCACGATTTCTGTCGTTAACGCTGTCCTTGTTCCTGCGGGCGCTGTTAGATGATAAGTTTTTTTTTTTTTGCAACTTCGAAAAAGAAAACCATCTACATTGCGTGCGCCGTCCAATCAAAATGATAGGGTATCTCACAGGCTTCAATTTCAAAGGAGCCATATAGTTTTGCGTCGCACAGTGGTCTGGGTTCACTCTTCATAGTGCCGAAAATTCTTTCTGACTCTCCTAATTGCAATACCTACTTCATATTTGACACAATTATACATCATGTGATTAAAAACCAACTGAATTCACAATTTTTAGTAAATTCTAAAAGGGTTAGAATTTGTTGGGAAGAGGGTGGGATTTGAAAATAACATAGGTGATTTTCGTGCAATTCGTCACACCTTCATGGAAGGACATAAAAAAATTAATGTTATCATCTAGTAACCGATAAAAAAAATAATACAGAATCTCCAGAAAACCCTTCAGAGTTGCGGATTACATTATGTGCACCGCAAGAATTCATCAATAGGGTCCCCTTTTTTCGTCATTATATTTTACTTTCTATATTTATTATTTAATATATTATTTTACAATTTATTAGTTTTTTAATGCATATATTAAACAAACAAGCTATAAATATCCCATTTAACAACTTATATGTATATTTTTGACATGTGATCTACATATGAATAATTTTTACATAAATAATTTAAATCTAAATCCGTATTCCTATGAGACACAAGTAAAAATTTTAAACTTCGTATTCAACTGCTTATGAACATATATTGACATTTATGAATGTTCCATTGTGTGAAGTTATAATTGTGATACAAACATTGAAGTAATAGGCCTATAAAAAGAGAAAAATATCTACACGATAATAAAAAAAACTGTACCAGACGATGAGCGCTGTCTTCCAGGTCATTTTTGTCCTCATATTCACTTTCAACTACGGATTAATCGGAAATGAGTAAGTATTCCAAGTCGCTTCTAATTGCAGGGTGAAATTCCTGAACAATCTTTGTCAGTAATTTGCGCAAAGATCAAATTAATGGATGTGATGATAATAAAAGCCGACAAAACAAATTACTGACATTTAAACTTCTACTTGATTTCCGGCAGAAGAACTCGCGATAATTTCTGGCATCTTTATTTCTTGCTTCCTGAGCCTCTTCAGACAACTGGCGCATTGGCGAAAGAAAATGTTTCATGATAACCACACTATGCTCTAATACTTTATGCTAAGTTGGTGTTAGCTCATACCAACTGTACAGTTTCTTATAGTACAAAAAGTTATTTTACAATAAGAATCTAATTTGTCAGTACTGACCTCATGACCACTAGCCAGAACTAATAATAGGACAGAAAACGTTTTTACCAATTCCTGGTCAACCCCTGTTGCTTTGGATGCTGTAACTGGATCAAGAAAAAAAAAACCTCCGTGCAGAGTTCCCGTCAGTCGTGGAGCCAGATCCTTGCCTTGGGCGATCGGGATTAATGTGCATTGATAGCTACAACTCCTGTAAAACAACCTCCTTGTGCCGACGGACTTCGGGATAATTTTTGTCGTCTCGTCTTTTTGATTCAGAACCTGCGAAAAATGTCGTCAGAATATTGCACCAACAATGAATTCCAAAAATCTTTATGTAGGCATGCAGCTCAGATGAGCCATCGAAACCGCATTTATAAAGCCATGTAAATTCACCTTCAAGTTGGTCGTCCAATGTCTGTAATATTCGTATATGCTGTTCACGGTAAAGTGAGCACTTTTGAAAGCGCTGCTGTAGATCTACTTGTATACACTTTGTGTGTTCTTCCGCCTTATGTAAAATCAACATTGCCAAGGGCCTCATCACTTTATTCATGCATCGGTCAAGTGAAACTGTGGAATTATTAGAAAAGTATATATAATACCAATCTGCTAATTTTTACACTTCGGTGCATTAAAAAAAACAGAAATAGAAAGAAATAATTTAAGTTATCACAAATGGTTACCTAACATTTTTTGTTCGACATTAATATATTGAACTATTTTCCCCTTCATCGTTACCAACTTTACTGAACACATGTAACTCGTTACACCCGTTAAAATATATGCACATAGGGGCAGTGACTTTTTTCTAAGGTAGATTTCAAAAGTGCTAATTTTATCGTGAACAGCCTTTATTAGTGTATGATCAAGTAAATTTTGCAATGGAACCTCACAACCAATTTCTGAGCGCTGAATATTGCCTGGATAGCATAGCTTCTTCGCTTCGACCAAATTCGAATAGGTGGGGTAAATATCCTCATTTCGCATATTCGATGACAGTCTGAAATTTGTATGATTGCTTCGACAATATGGCTTCAATTAGGAGAAACAATGCTTCTTCGGGAGGATAAGGAACTCATGCTTTTCCATGTGTTGCTGTCGGTAATTTCCGAAGTAAATTTTTTGACGATGGTGTACTGTCAGCCAAAACTTTTACTGCCGACACTCCAGTCCTGTTGCCTTTGCCTCTTAGGCGAGAAGAGAGAATTCCGACTCCTTCAGGAGTAGTAACAGCGTCGGATGCACGTTTTATGATCCTTTATTTAATCCGCTCGCTCGCCTCACTGTACGATTTTTGTGGCCGACCACGTTATTTAGGTGTTAATTTTTTTGCTTCACCCTGTCCAGAGATTGAACCTGTGAGTTCAGGAGAATTCGCATTCAGAACACTTCCGTTCTAATGTTTTTCCGATTGTGACAAGATTTTTTCCACCTTAGTACAAAATTTTTATTGGCGTTTTTCAACTTTGACTTCAGTAAGTCTTTGTGCTCATGTAAACCATAATTTTCCGAAGCACGAGCATAGAATTCGTCAAAGTCACTTGAATTAATTATAATGTCTCCTAATTGTCTTCTAGTTACCATTTTGATACCTGAAAAATGAAAACCGAGGTACTAAATATAGTAATCTGGGTACATAATACACATGTAATTTAGTGAACGTTTTAATTGTGGAGTTACGTAAATATTATTAAAATTCTTGATGTTATAGCAGAACGATTTTAGAGTATACCATATTACAAATTATGAAATTATTAACTCTAGCTACGATAAAAACGAGTGACCAAGAAAAATAAACACACGGCTAATCACCTGAAATGATACATCCACCAGTACAGCAAAAGAGCGAGTGCACTCGACAGACTGTTGTTGCTCTTCCCTTGCGATGTATATATTGACTGCCTAGTACTGATAAAGCTAAGGTTTCAACCTGGATGCGACAGCGTCTCGTAGCCTTACATGTAATGGGCCGTGACTCACCGGAAATGTCACTCCTTCTGCAGGCACGTCCAAGGGATACAAAAGTGTTTACAAACGTGCAGTCCTACAGCTCAATACGTGGGAGTTCTCACTCTCGCCTTGTCTCACGAGCCTGCCGTAGCACCCTACTTAGATTTGATCTGTACCCCAAAGCCGCGATTTGACGCAACCAAACGTCACATCCCTTGATTCTGTGATATTTTATCTACAGTATAAGCTGAGAAACTCCGTGAGCCTCGGTAATATACTCGGATTGTACAACTTGATTTACATCGAATCGTAAGGAAAAAAACATAGTTTTTTTAAATATATTTATTCCTATTTAATTCTTAATAAATGACTAAATTTCAAAATGCGGTTTTATGTTAAATTCAATGTAGTTTTTGATAACACCAAAGAAAAATTTACCGCAACTTCCACAAATAACTAAATTCTCATCTGAAAGGATCGAAAATCGTCAATAAAGCCTAGTGTGACATGACTCTCCAAAAATTATTAACTTTTCGTAAACACCGTGAGATTACTAGTTCATCAAAATTTAAAATATTTCTCTCATAGTTAGTATGCATCCTGTAGATGTCAATTATTTCAGTCCAAAATAAATATTTTCGATTTTACGATTTTTGGCACTATGATGGTTGGATCCAGCCCACTGTGCGTCGCATGATTGGATTCCTTTACGAGTTGACATGGAGGTAAACAGATAAAAATTCTCTTAATAAGGCCGTTTCTTTCACCGCCCATTTGTTTCTCAGATCGCCAGTGTTACGTCACAAAACTGAAGCAATCTGGCAACAGTGAGCGCCATAAGCTCTGTACTGCAATCTAAGCGTGAAACTGTCTATAGCCAATGAAATAAACGACTTCGCTTCATATTCGTGCTTCACTCTACAGCACAGTGAACGGGGTTTGGAAGCATATAATTTCTACCAGAGCACTTACAGGAGTTTTACTGGTAGCGGGGATAATTACAGACGTGACAGAATTGTAAATTTCATCAGTGTCAACCGGTCAACAAGCAAGCCGAGCCCAGCCAACCTTTGAGAAGATGCCAACAATCGATTGCCAGAGATCGAGCCATCGCTGCGACCCCGAAAGTTCAACGACGCACCGAGAGAGAGCACCACCTGCCAACGATGGTCGCCCTTACCTCCGTCGTTGCCTACGCTATTAGCAAATGTCGGGAAAGAGACGCATTTTCGGTATAAAAATCCGTGCCAGCGTGTTTCACCTGTTGCCCGCTAGATGTCTCTCTTTTCTTTGTTCTATTCATTTTTAAATGTCACAATCGCTGTGTTTGAGACGCCATTTAATGTGTATTATTATAGAAAAATCATTCAGACAGGTCTACATAAGTGAGAAAATTATCAACGAGTTTTTTTTAAAATACATATTAATGGTAAACTTTTGGCACCTGTAGAATATTGTCATGTATTTCAAAATTTTGTCAAGGAAATGTTATTCCCGCCATTTGAAATGGTTTACTGTTACGTACCGAACTGTATATCTCTGATTCATCAAAACGTGACAAAAAATGTCGCTTTCCATACTTTCCCATCGCATTTACACGTTAGAGGTAAAACAGAAATGGAGAATAGCTTTTTCAAGGCAAAGTAAGAAAGTGTGAGTTCTCTGGTTGCCAAACTGCAGGTCACGAGTGTGAAGTATACACTTCAGAGAAACTGATTTTAGAATTAGTACAACTTCAAACAGATTACTGCCAAATAAAGTACCATCACTATTGCCTGGCTATCCTCAACATAAACACATTAAATCGAAATCCAGGACAGATCCAATTAGTAAGTCTGAGTGAAGAGAATTAGGTGGTTCTTAACAGTGAGGTCTTGAGAGCCGAACGAGATTTCTCCACCAACTGAGGGAAAACGAGTGCGAACACATTGTAACAATGAGGATTTGAACGATTCCTATAATGCTTGTTCTGCACTGAAAGAAGTAGCAATCTAGATGACATCTAAGCCATCATACAGAAATAAATTAATTGTGAAATGCAGGTGGAAACTTATGAAACAGTCTCATGACCGACCGACTAACTCAAATGGTCAATAGATTAAGGGGGGGAAAAAATCAGATAACTCAAAAAATTAAAAGGGAATCATGCCGAATATTTAAGACTAACTTTTGTGCTTTGCAGAGGTTCCAGTAACTTTGGAGATCATATAATTGGCAATGATTGCTGGATATTTAGTAAGGTTTGCGGAAGGAAATACTAGGTGCACATTTTTCCTGGAACAAATTTCAGCTCCTAATTGTGACATTCCGTCGCTGTGCTTAATAAAAATGCAAGTTCAAGGAGCTCTGCACTACCCATCAAGACAATTTGTGTTTTTTCTCAGATAAATATTGGAATTCACATACACTGTCTTGAACTATTTAGGGCACGAACAGGTAGTGAAAAAACTGAAGGTGTGTATTGTGCCCAAATTCGTAGAATAGGCTATTTCAAGTGTTGCAAGTGTGATCAAGAAAAACTCAGTAATGTAATCATTTCTAAATTCCTGAAACCTATTTTAGACAACGAAGCACGATTAGTGACATACTTTAATGGCCAACACTTAAGAATACACACTAAACAATTAAGCTGTAAAATATTAAAACTTCAAAGAAAGAAAATGTACAAGTTGCTTATTTTAGGTAAGTCATTAGGGCTTGTTATAACTTGGTTTCAAGCCTTAATTAGTTTGTGTTTGTAACTTGATTTAAAGCTTCACAATTTTTTTTGTTATCGTAAGTACTAAGCAAATACCAGGGTAGTTTTAAACTGTTTTACTGAAATGTATTTTTTTAAATCCAGTTAATTAACTAACTAACATTTATTTTACATATTTTTTATGTGTAGCGCTTATATTCTACATAGTAATTTATAGCACAAAAGAGAGCACTCTAGCGGCGATTCTCATGTATCAAATGCTTTTTGTCCCGGCCTTGAGATATCACGTAGTCTACTGCTCCGCCCAATATGCATGTGCATAGGTCGGGCTCTTCTGAGAGCCACAACCAGCCTTGGCAGCTTGCTGTACCATCTCGTGTGATAGAGCTCTCTGATCAACACCTCCGAGAAGCTCTTCAGTATCGTCTTCACCTACCGCCAGAACTTTCACAAGCCCTCCCCTGTGAAGCCTTCCGGAAGTCATCTGCCACCCCTAGTCGCTTGCCCCTGGCAACGGCTACCCCACGCGGGCTTCTGGATGTGGGCCCCCTAAGTCCCTTCAGGACACATGACACAACATAGACAAGGAAAATTTTAATAGGCTACCTAGTCGAACCTGCCTCCCGTTAGCCTAGAACCAGGTCCCCTTCACCTGGATAGCATAGTTTAGTACTTCCGGTCAGCTCAAGATAGTCAGGGGATAGCCTGCAATTCCAACCACTAGCTTGTCCTGTAATGCTTCGCTCAGGAAAGCGCCAAATTTACACGACGATGCGAGATGTTAATAGCCACTAGAAATTCTGCTATCTTGCCCCTGTATTTTTGTACTCTGCTGTAAAACACGTAATGTTCAGCCACCACAATTTTTTGCGGAGTATAGTGTTCTACCAACACTTTCACCAACTCGTCATATAAATTTGCATCCACATTGTCCGGCGACACACTAAATCACTGAGCACCGCAAGTACCTTTGGTCCAGTAACGGTAATTTGCACAGACACTTTATTCTCGTCCTTAATTTGGTTGGCCTTGAAATAATGCTTTAGGCTAAGCAACGACGGCAATGCCACTTCTACAGCCTCTCTTCCAGTCGCCGCCATAACTCACCAACAACCATATACTAATTATACTACATTTTCATCACATCCCGTGCTTTTCGCCAGTGTAATAAAGTCTCATACTTCCCGGTTGTTCCGGCAACAGGCCGCCATTTATTAACTCACAAGAACCATAACATACATCATCAGTGCTACCACACTTACAACCAAGACATCATAATTCCCCACAAGATACATATTTCACTACAGCTACCACATAGAGTTTCTCCCTCTGTAACCTGAATGACTACATTTGGTACCAAACGACATGGCAAGAGCTCTCATAGGGGCTTGTACTTCCCCCACACCAATAGGTGTGAATAAAAATGGTTGCAAGACTGCACTAGTTCATCACTATCTCATGAGCCTAGAATGTTTGCAGTGTTCAAATAGTAATTTCTCAGAAATGGTGGCACGTAGGGTGAAAATACAATGTGTCCTTTTTCACCATGTTTGGTAGATTTTTAATCCACAGTAAACAACCAAATGCCAGAAATGTACAATTTTCATTGAACACATTCTGTATCAATCCCTCATTATGGAAGGGGCTTGATATCTGTACCCAATTTTCTTGTGCTTTTTAGTTCATTGTATAATAATGCATTATCCAGAAACTCAGAGAAAGAGAGAGAGAGAGAGAGAGATATATATATATATATATATATATATATATATATATATATATATATATATATATATATATATATATATATATATATATATATATATATATATATATATATATATATATATATATATATATATATATATATATATATATATATATATATATATATATATATATATATATATATATATATATATATATATATATATATATATATATATATATATATATATATATATATATATATATATCTCGCTCTCTCTTTCATACTGGCTGTGCTGTGTTACCAGCAATAAATGTCTGCTGTATCTACCAACTCTTTTAACGGTAGTTACATCCGTCTGAAAGATACATGCTATAGGTTGTAACTTGTGTGTGTTTCTACATATTTTGTGACCAGAATCATCTGCTGAAGTTAGTCAGTATAGTTTTCTTGCATCCTGTATGTAACTTGTTTGTGTAGGTGCATTTATATATTTAGAATTGACTGAAATGTGTTTGCACGAATGTATGCAAAGTACTGTGCTTACTTATAAAAACTTGGTTTAAAATGTTCTTCATAAATTTTGTTTTAGCCTTGAAAGCTGATAGGAAACGACTGAAGGCTGAAAAATTTGACCTCCTGAACCAAATGAAGCAGCTGTACGGAACTCTCGAAGACAAAGAAAAAGAGCTCCGAGATTTCATTAGGAATTATGAACAGGTAAGTATTTTAACTTCAAATGGCAAATGGATAGTTAGCTTTATGTCTGGAGTGTCTTTCCATGTACAGTATGTAAACCTTAAATGCTCTTTTTGTGCAATGAAAATTTATGAATGTGTGAATTGTTACAATGGAGGAGTTTAACCTCAGTATTGTAGATACCTGGGAAAATAAATAAAATTATCAATATGTTTTAAGGTAAGGGTTGAATATAAACTTCCTATCTCTTTTACGCACAGTATAAATCACTAGCACTGAGTTTTCTTCTCCCGATTATTTATGGCTATCTCAATCCCAAGTAAAATGTCGGTGTGGTATAGGTACTTATTTGTGCAATATGTCGAGAGTGTGTTGTGGGGATGGGGACAGCGGACAGCATACGAGAAGAGATGGAGAGAAACAGTGATGGTATCACATTTTGTTTCTTCATGGTAGCAGTTTTTAATTTTTTTCTCTCTCTCTCATCCTCCCCTCTAGCTCCCCTTTTTCTATCTCGTTCTCATTTCTCTTTCCCTCTCTCTTAAGGGTTATCAAATATGCGTGCCTTACTATGTGCCCCTGTCCCCTGTTATTTTTCCCTTGATCCCTTCATGTGTAATGACCCCATGTTCCCTTTCTGACAAGTTTTCTTATGTGAATTCAAATGCTCTTGTTTGTTTCCACCTTGATTTATATTCTGTTGAATCTTATTCTATGCAAGTTTCATTTGTCTTTGTGGCAGTAACAAGTGTTTCCTGTGGCCATAGAAACATCTAAACGCCAACAAATGAAATACTTCCAACAGTAGAGTAACAAAAATCAACCAATAGTTAAGGGTATGTGTCGTGTCCCCTTGGTGGAAGTAGACATTCTACTGTGATTGTGGACATCAGCAATGTGACGTTATGTCTTTAATGCACTTTTCTAGGACATGAAATCAGTTAAGGGCTCTTAGCTGATGAATTGGGACATGGCTGTGGTCATATGTTTCTGTATGATTTAAGTAGATGATTACTGCTCATTAGTGTGTAGTGGGAATGAGAAATTTCCCTGGTTGATAAGCCTTCATTTTTCAGTTTTTTTCAGACACATCTTGAGAGTTTTCTGCTGCATGCTGAAGGGTTGTATATTGTATGTGTGGGTGGTGGTGTAGCCTAGACTACCGGTGTGTGTCTGTGTGCTAGCGGATGAGGGAAAATGAGGCGTCTCTGCAGCAGCTGTCGACGGAGCGAGAGGAACGTGAGCGGGAGCGGTGGAGCCTGCTGAGGCACGCGAGGGACGAGGCAGAGCGCAGCCTCACACTCGCAGCACAGCTCGAAGTCAAGGAGCAGCAGATACAACAGCTACAGGAACAGCTCTACGAGGTAATGCCGTCAGGATTGCCAACTACGGTTTCTAATTGTAGTTTACGGCTTATGGCATTAAGGCACTGTTCCGGGCACCATTGCGTTATCCATTAACTACAATGTACATGTTGCCAACCTGCCCATTATTAATATCTTACTGTTCACCTTCAGTACATAACAAATATCTTTCCCCTTAATTTTATTATACTAGGTAGTCGTTTTGTTCTCCTTGACATGCAAAGTTGTCCACTGCTCTGTTCCTGACAATCCTTTTCCACAGATGGGTTCGTGCTCTGAAAAGTCCATTCCATTTGCATCAGGTGATGATGATGATAGGACTCATGACCCTGTGCTGTTGCAGAATCTTCGAACCCTCTGAAAGGTTCCCAATTGTGAATATCTGGAGTGTGTGAATTTTCACGTGGCAAATATCCTGGCATTGACACTGCAGCTGATGAGGATCTAGCTTCGAGTATTGGCCAGGGCTTCATCTGCCCGGATGCGACTCCTTTCTGTGGTTCACGTGGGCAGTTCTACCAGGATGTGGTTCTCTTACCTGTCTGATCTACACAGCTCCTTCCCTCTGGCATCTGTGGCTCCACCCTCCTGAATAGCTGATCTACGTGGTGCCTGCATTCTTGGCCATCACTGCATGAAATTATGTATGTTAGAGAAACTTCCTTTACCTTGACCACCCCAGGACTCCATTTTGTAGCCCTAGTGTAATTCCTGTAGAGTCTGGATCACCAACCTCCACTCTCCTTATTCTGCTGCCGAGGCTTTACCCTTTTCATAATCCTCCTGTGCCTTTAGGTGTATTTTGTTCAATATTGTATGTAACGCCTTACCCATTAACCTCTCTACTGGTGTCTTGTAGTTAACAGTACATGGTGTGGTATGTGGAGCAAACAACATACGGGCCAAACTTGTTTGCCAGTCTCTACATTGAACATTTTTAAGCTTATCTTTTACTGTCGGCACCATTCTTTCTGCTTGTCCATTTGTGGATGGGTGTAATGGCATTGTATGTATCTGCCTCATTACATTCTTTGTGAGAAACGTCCGCGTCTCCGAAGATACAGAAGCTGTGCCATTGCCGCTTACAATGCATTGCGGCAAACCATGTGAGCTGAAAATGGCAGCGACAGAGTTCATACAAGGTACTTTCCTGACCTCTGGCCACTTGGAATAGGAATTGACCATAATGAGGAACACTTCTCCTTAAATGGGGCCAAAAAAATTTGTATGTGGTCGCACCAAAGGCTTTGCTACAGGGCTCCAACTACTGTTTTTCACTTTTGCAGAACTTGCAAAGTGCTGATGGCATTCTCCACATTGTTCAATCATCATTTCAATGACTGCATCCATCTTAGGTCACCACATGTAGTTTCGCGCTAATGCCTTAGACCGAACAATGCCATCATGAGCTGCATGCAGCACCCGCAAAAGCTCAACTCCACCACAAAAGGTGCCTTTTGTACACCAACAGCTCCTCTCTATGCACATAAAACGACTTTAAGTTCCTTTGGAATGACTTCATCTTGCCAGACCTGACATCTTCTACATTTAACTTCTGCTATAATAGGATCCTCTTCTAATTCCCTTGCTATTTGTGCTGCATCAACTAGTAGGTCTGTCATCGCTTCTAACATCACAACATCACCAGGAACATTGAATTTCTCTGACTGTATAGGCAATTTGCTCATTGCATCAACATGACTGATCTTTGTTCCTGACCTGTGAACCAACTGTAATCAAATGTAGTTAACCATAGGCTCCAATGCAACAATAATCTGGGAGACTGTATGTCTGGTGTCTGCTTGGTAGGATCCAGTAACTGCAGCAAAGGCACAAAGTGTAGTGGTGATGATGATAATAGGGGTAGGCGGATATGTGTTGGTGGGCAGAGCCAAATAGATTACATAGTGTGTTCTCCCCCATTACCCCCTCCCCTCAACCAGAATGGTCGTTCTTGTGTTACAGCACTGAATCGTAAGCTCTGAGGGATTGACATTTGTGACAGTGCTGGTCATTCCACAGTCAGTGAGCATAAGTTTAATTTTTAAGAACTTTCAGGGGATGATTTATAAAGACTGATCATGATAAAGTGAGCACTTTTGAAATCAACTTTAGAAAAAAGTCACTGCTGTGACCTGCATATATTTTAATGGGCGCACTGAGTGATATACACCCAGTAAAGCTGGTAACGATGGAAGTCAAGTAGTTCCATATCTTAACGTCAAATAAAAAGTGTTAGGTAACCATTTGTATTGACTTTTTGCAGTAAAATGAGCACTTTTGAAAGCCCTGCTTAAGATCTACTTGTATGCACATTGTGTAGCCTTCCGCCTTATGTAAAATTAACATTGCCATGGTCCACATCACTTTATTTATGCGTCGGTCAAGTGAAAAAGTTAAATTATTAGAAAAGTAAACATTTTATAAATCTGCTAATGTTTACACATCTGTTTGCATTAAAAAAACAGAAAGCAAAATAAATAATTTTAAGTTATCACAATGATTAGCTAGCACTTCTTATTCAACGTTAAGATATAGAACTACTTTCAATCTATTGTTACCAACTTAACTGGCTGCATGTCACTCAGTGCACCCATTGAAATATATGCAGGTATAGCCAGTGACTTTTTTCTAAGGTTGATTTCAAAAGTGCTCACTTTATCGTGAACAGCCTTTAGTAACTTGTAACGATTTCTTTCACTTTCTCTTTTTTTATGCATCAAAGTGTAAAAATGGGCAGATCTGTACAATATTTAATTATCTAATAATTTCATAGTTTCACTTGGCCGACACATGAATAAAGTGACGAGGATCATGGTAATGTTAATTTTACATATGGGGGAAGAATACGTAATATGCGTATAAGTAGATATTAAGCAGGGCTTTCAAAAGTGCTCATTTTACCGTGAACAGCCTATAACTAGGGTTTGTTCACAGAGTAATTGCTCACAACCCAGGAACTGGGTGTAATTGTTTAGAGAGTTACCCCTATTAGGTGGTAGAACTAATTTACGGGATCTATGGCTTCACTAACATAAAAACACCCAACTTCCTTAAATGCACACATTATAGCACTGGCAGTATTATACCATGATAGAGCTGGCCACCTTGCAGGATGAATGTACATTATCAGTCAGGATCAGATTTCTCTCGAAAACTCTGTTACCCAAGTATCTTGTGAAACTGTTGATGCATAATGTGTGAGACATATTTTCCCTTGATGAGATCATCTCACAGTGAACTCTAGAACAGTTCACTTACAAGAATATTGAAGGGCACTGGGTTGGAAGGGTAGGCCATCTATTGTCCTTAGGGTCACACTGATACCACCTGCATGAACCTACCTCCCTGTTCGCAGTGGGCCAGGCTGGACTACCACCCGTCGCTATCCCCCTGCTTGTGTGCAGCATGCACGTGCAGCTCCCAATGGCGTGGGGATGACTCCCCGCGCACCCCTGGCCAAGCAGACCACCACCATCACAGGGATAGAAAGCCTAAACGAGAGCCCAAAAACTGCAGTTATTTGTTAGTTACCAGTAATGTCAGTCATATACTCTGCAAGACCATGAGAATCCTGAACAAGCAATACTGAACCAGCCATCATGCTTCATAATAACCCTTGGTCGCTATGCTTGCTGGGGCTCCTTAGTCATCGACACCGCGTCATGTCCGCAGACACCAATCCAGCGTTGGCTAGAAGAGAAAAGTGGTAATGGGGTTTGCGGGGGAGGGAGGAAATAAGAGGAATACTCAAGATTTCTGGGACCCTGTGATAGCTGACTGTATATTCCCGAACAGTTGCCTCTGAAGCAATAAATCTGTAGAAATGGAAGACACTTTTTCTTCGTTACAGTGGGTCACTTAATTGTACCTCGCCTTTCCCATTCCCATCACATCTACCGATATCTACCCATTACTATTATTTTATCCACCCATGCCTCTCTGCCCTCCCAGGGCTGGGAAAACAGAGAAGAGAGGGCTACAGGAAATCTCTTTGTGGCACAGACTGAACTTGAGTGGGAGTCGTCACTGTATCTGGTGCTCGGTACAAAACCTGTGCAGCCTGTTTTATCTTTACTTCTGGCCACTCGGACAGCACTACCACTCATGATACTCAGCAGCCCACATCAGGCAACACTGAAGGGGAACCAAGCTGCACATAACTGAACTCAACCACCTCTGTTTGTTTCACCCAGACCAGACCTTCAAGGGATAGAGAGTAGGTATTGGAGGACAAGCACAGAGCAGCAAAGGCCCCTGGCACAGACAGAGCAAGGAAAAGCACTGAACCCTATAGGCCATTCATTATAAAATGAGCATTTTGGAAAGGTGGTTAAAATATAAAATATGGCTGAAAGGAAAAAAGTAACTAGGGCCTCAAAAGTGCTCACTTTACCGTAAACAGCCTATACTCACCAATATCTGTTTGCTTCACCGCATCTACACATGCCGTGGACAGAAGATTGCTGGACGGGGGAAGTGCCTACCCCACTTCACTCTTACATGAGAATGGAGAGCAGGAAAGCTGCGAGACAGTTGTCAGGGATCTCCTTGAATGTCCACCTCCCTCCCACCCTCCTTCTCAACACCACCGACACACACACCATTGTACTATTCCTCTATGCCTTACATCAGATAAAGAGGAGAGTATGAGAATATAGCTAGAACCAACCAGCAAGCTGGCAAACGGCGACAAACAAATTCAGCTACTGCATTTATTAAGAGATGGAGAGTGCCACAGGTCACAGCAAGAGCTCCAGAGCCTGCGTGCAGAGCTCTTACATCTTCCTCAGTTCTTCTCTTCACCACTCATCAAGACCTGAAGTCTGGACAACTTGTGGCCCAGTCAACAAAAAAATAGGTTTTGTGTCCACACAGAGGGACCTTTGCATTGCCAGTAAATCCCACCACCGCAAGCAAATATAACCAGCAGAAACTCTGAACCCAACTTGAGAAGCCGAGAAGTGTCGCTGTACCTCAATAGCCTTCTCGGAGCTGTGCTCTTCATGCATGCAGCTCCCAGGGAAAAACCAGTCTGTGGCTATGGTCTTAGATCTTTGAGACTGCTCCAAACCTCTGGACTTCTGATTGAACTACAACTGGCAGTCCCGTTGCGAGACTGGAGACTAGACATGGTGCCAGGTAGTCCGCATCATAAGTTAACTGAGAACACTTACAGAAGGAAACACAATCCACTCAAATATCCCCCAAGAGCATCACAGTTTTGTTCACAACTACTACTGTAGGTATTTGATGCATGATAGCCTTAGGGGCAGGAGCGCATCTGTGTCTACTAGGTTTTCAGTTTGTGTCAGGCCAGACAGACAGGCTCGGGGGGCAGACCTTAATGAGGTGGGGTCTGCAGTATTTGGTGCTTGGTCTTGATTGTGCTCTTCAATAGAGTCGGGCGAGTAGGCCGCTTGCTTTGCACAAAGTCTAGCTGGGCTAGATTGGGCTTGCGGTTGTTTGACATTGGCGGGGTTGCTGGGTTACCTCTGAATTGCTCTGCTGCCGTGGGTCAAGCGCTTGATGGCGTGGGACCTGGTAGGAGTCTCCCGACCCGGTTGGCTGATGGTGACATTGTTTGCTGGTTGACTCCGGTGATTGGCTGGGTCAGTCCAGTGTTGTCGGATCATTCTATGCCCAATACCAGGGGCAGGCCAAGACGGAGGTACTGGACGATGGGATGAGCAGCTCCGAGGGTCTTCACTAAGGGATCAAACAAATTACAGTGGGAACTGATAGATGACACCTCAACAGTTTATGGGTGGCATGAGCTCGTTCCTGAGTGGTCAAGTAGCTGAAGGTTGGTTAAGCAGTGATTGTATCTCTGCGAGGATAGCAGCTGCCGTCCTGTTGCTCCACTTACTTCCCCTTATGTGAATGAATGGCATTTACAAGGAGAAAGGTACTACAGTACACGTTCACACTGGGGCCGCAGGCAATGATACTCCTATGTAAGTTTAACCCAGAAGGGGCAGATCCCTCCTTGTCAGGCCTGGCACTCCTTCTGGTGGGTCTATACGCGGTGGATGAAGTGGGTATTAATTGACAAGGGTGATCTTGCCTCTTTGTCGTGTGTCTTGCTAGTAGTCGGGGCTCTACCGTACATACACACCAGGAACCTTTGCCTACCTGGTTCACAGTATGGGTGGCCGTCTAATGTGTGGTGTTTTTTTGGGTGACGTATGTCAAGTTCTTTTTAGGGGACAGGCCGCAGCCCTTCTATAGATTCGGCAAACCAGTTCTCAAATTTCAGTTCCCTGTCTTTCCTTTCCAGGGTGACACTTACCGGAAAGGACTATGCACAGTACACACAAGAAGGAACAGTCAGCGGTTAGACTAAAAACCTTTTTTTATTCCGTCCAAAATAAAACACTGTGAAACATACTCTCCTGCTGTAGATCAATGCACTGATTAACTTACAGAAGGTGAAAGCAAAAGACAGGTGAAGGTACCTGTCACCTTGAAGAGCTTGCCTGAAGGGTGTGCTTGAAGAGTAAGAGCAACAAATTAAGTAGCCGTCAGAATAAGTATATCCTAACTGATGCTATGTTGTCATCAAGGGACTTAAGGGGGGAATATGGGGTGTGTGGGGTTGGTGGAAAGTGTCAAGTGTGTTTGGGGGGCGGGAGGAACAATGACTCTAAGGGGCTGTAGCACGTGCTGAAGAAGTCCGGCATTGGTCATTGGTGATAGCTGGGGGTTTCCTCACAAGGCGGAGGAGAGCAGACAGGGCAGAGTCTTAGCATGACTGGTGCCATGGCGAGCTGCTAATATCAACTGCTGTTCTGCGGCAATGCATAGCCCTTTATTCTCCTGGGAGAGGGGTATCTCGGATTCCTTCGGCCTTCGGACGGCTTCGGTGGGGTGGCTCCTCCCTTTGTAGCAGAACTGCACTGGCTGCCATCTCTCGGGGGTGGCGGGAAGCAGGGTTTTCCTCTTGTGTAGGTGGTATCTGTTTGCTCGAGCTTAGGGGCAATTCCACTGGCATTGTCATCTGGTCTCCCTTCTCACGGGGTCATGTTAGATGGGGCGATTTATATTACTCTTTTTCTTGAGGTGCATTCCGCTCTTCAGGCATCCGCCTCATCTATGCAGGCGGAATGTTGGCCTGGGGGGCTGCCATTCAGGGTTTGTATCTCTTCTGGGGCACGTGATGCGCACATGATGCAGAGTAGCAGCCAAAAAGAAATTGTACCACTATGCATCACACATCACATTTAACTCTGTGAAAGTTTTGAAATCACTGACTTACATCCATAGTTCGTTATTCTTTACCATTAAAAAATCACTATGTCCCAGTTCATTTATACCAAGTTCTGAGACTGGCAAGTCAGAATGACGTGACACATGACTTCCTATGGCATTTTTGATTTCTCTGTGTAGCTTCTTCTCAAATATGTGCATGAATTGCTCTTTCAGTGCAGCATAAAATTTTGGAACCTTTACTCATAATGTTTAAAAATTCAGTTTTGAAACTCTTGTACTGTATGCCTGGTAGCCTGTTTTGTTGTGTATAGAACATTTGTTGACACATGAGGCTGACATTGTACAAAAAGTGCGCTCTTCTTCTTGCTGTAAGTGGGGTAACACTGTCCAAAGGCAATGTTGTAATATCTTACTTATTTTGTCTAGACCATAAAGCTAATCAAATATTGTGAGTGAGCGAGAGAAAATTGCATGGTGCTTAACAGTTCAGGCCTTCAGCATCAATTAGAGTGAAGTGAGCTGTGACTGGAGTAGCAAACTACTGCAGTGGTCCAAGAAATGGGAAACCCCAAGCAAATCCACCAGCCAGTGGCAATATCCACATTTGCCACATGTGAAAATCTTTGTGAATATTGCAGGAAATCATATCCAGTTTGTTGTGGTATGGCCCTGCTGAAACTAAGATTGAATGAAAAATTACTTTGGACATACATACACTATTTCGCAGAGCTGTATTGTGTTGTGTTGCCTAGCGTACGAAACCACACACAGGGGTAGACATTAAAACATTCATGCAAATAAGCCAAGTCTAGCTGTTGTCATCAGATATTTAAAACATAAAAATAATTCCACAGGGAATTCAGTCAAGAGTTGTACCAAAAAAAAAAAAAAAAAAAAAAAAACGCAAGATGAGAAACTAATGATATAGCAACACAGACAAGACAATATAAATATATGCATCTCGATGATCCAACAAAGATAAGATAGACAAACAGTGAGGTGAATACAAATATGTCCACTCAAAACCTGACGACAACAAAGACAGGACCAAAGAACATACACTCACACATGGTTTTATTAGTGAACCAGTAGCATTTTGGGAACTGGGATCTGCTTACGTCATCAGGCAAACTTGGTAACATAGCCCTGTAATGGCATATGTCTGAAGTAATTTTTCATATAATCACTTGCATTGCGAGTAACACTGAAAGAACACATGAAACATTGGGCATGGCACAATTTGTACAAATGTTTGTGTAATGTTTTCTTCCACATACCTGATGTCTGCCACAGGAGCATAACACCAACATGGATCGGAGTCAATGGATAACTTGTTGCAGGCTCGCAGGCAGTTGTCGAGTCAGGGGGGAGGCTGCCTGTCTGACCAGGAAAGTCTCGCCTCCATGTCCATCTCTGTATCTCGGGTGAATGGCTCCTCTGGGGGGCTGACCACGCCCACCGCCACTCAGGGTCTGCTCCAAGGCCATCACGGTGGAGGCCTCCAACCGGGCGACCGCGGCAGCTGTAGCGCTGACTCAGGGGTGCGCGGCAGCTCTGACCGCGAGTCAGGGGGCGCGACCTCTGGTGGAGGGAACCTCTCTGACTCCACCACCGATGGTATGTCTCACCAGATAGGCTGAGAATTCACGAGTAATTGTATGGAGACATTATTTTATATCTCCCTCTGTATAGTCTACCTCCGTCTTTATGGGATGCAGTAAAATTACTCTGCGCTGGTTTGTTTTCTGTATTATGCTCAAGTGTGGGATAACAGAATGCAGAATTGTTGTAGAAACTTTCTTTAAAATATTCTACGTGTGAGTCAAGGGGGTACAATGACATGGTTTAGTCCCTCGCCTTTCGTTCATTCTGACTTTGTTCACACATTGCAGAGGACATTACAAGAATTTTTGATTCTGCCGTGATGTGGAAATATTTATATTATACAAACAAGCACACTGTAAACACTGATAACCCAATGTAAGTCACAATTAAAGGCATTTAGTTCACAAAGATTTGAAAGTGTAAAAAGGGGGGAAAACCATAATGAAAGAGGGCATGGTTTAGGGCAAGTGTAATCATGGAGATGATGTCAATCCATCAGGTCTATATAATGCTGGAGGTGCAACAGCCAATCAAAAGGCATCATCAACTCCACTTCCTCAACAACTTATACAGGCATATATATGGCTGTGATGATGTTACTTATTCTAGTACCACATTTATTTCTTTATCCCACATAATCACATGAAATGTGAGTAAAGTATAATACCTACAAAAACGAGTTTGGATACTTGATGTGTTTAAATATGGAATTACAGTTTCCATGTTACAAGGCTGGTATGCTAAACAGATTTTATTTTTGTTCTACCTTACCCTGCTCTTTCTCATATTGCATATGCTGCTTTCAGTCTCATCCACAGACTGGTAGAGCCTATAATCCTCGTTCTCATTCATTTTTGCTACATGCTGCACCTGTTGAAAATTAAAATTTTATATGACTACTGACGTGTGCTGCTTATATAGACTATTTAGTTACGATTACGACTCATCTTACTGCAAACCTAGTATACCTACTTCTACCCCTGAGTGAGTGAAACCCCGCTCCAACCCGTACACAGAAGTCACGGCTGCCACAATCCTGGAGGGCAGCCGGACACGTGGATACAAGGGGTTGCGCAAGCAAGCAGCGTGTCACCCCCTTCCCCGCGCTGAGAGCCTACAAGCCATCAGCCGCCTCAGAGCATGCCAGAGCACCACCGAAGTTACGCGAAGGCCGAGAGATGACTAGAGGGAGCTAACCCCACTCCGGCCTCGCAGCAAAGGGAGATCACACGCCCTCCCCCGCGGCCGCAATGACACGTGCTACCCTGACTATATAAGTCAGTGCACTGCAGACCTCGTGAGTTGTTCCTGCTAGTCTTTGAGCTCGCTCCACTACTTCCAGTGCTGGAGCCCTCCGACCACTGTTAGATCTTCAGCAGCCCTTCCAGAGGCTGCCACCAACAGCTCAACACTCTTCAGCAGCCATCCAGAGGCTGCTACCATTGGTATCAATGAATCGACTGCCACCCGAGGCTGCCTACCATGGATGTTGTTCAACAGTCTTCGGCAGCCACCAGCAGCTACCAGCATTGACGTCAATAGACCTGAGCAGTCACCAGTGGTTGCTACCATTGCCGTCACCTTTAGAGCTCTGCAGCACCCGCATCCAGATGCTCCAGTGATGCCAATTGAATTACCAAGTTACCAGAAGCTTCTTCAGTAACTAGAGACATACCACACCACCTTCACTGTCGCCTACAGACACCCCGGTTATAGTTAGTTTTATCATAAGCAATTTTCGTCAGTTTTATTTTACTTTCCTCAACTAGCCTAGGACCAAGTCACGTACACCTGGCTACCGTAGGTTTAATTCCAGTCACCCGTCTACTTGGTAGGAGAACACGAGTCACTGTGTTTACTAAGCGATTAATAAACACAGCTTTGTTTTTTCTAACTACGAGTCTCATTCATAGAGTACTTTTGAACCAACTGCTAAGAGAACCTCGAGCCAAGTACCGCCGACAGAGAACTGGAAATTGTTACTATGATCTAGCTATAACTGGAGACTCCCCTTCAGGCAGCTCCAGATCTGATACACACATATTAGACAGTCATCTATTTTATTCCTACCAAGTATACAGGTACCGGAGGAATAAAATAGAGGAGCCCCAATCACTAGGAACACTTTCCACCCAGGGAGGGACAGTACGCCTGAGTTGTACCCCTACAGGAGCACCTGGATGCTGGTGGGGGTATTTGCGTAGGTGCTACGGCCTGGCCTTGGTTGGGAAATTCACATTCAGTAGTAGCAGTGGTAGCCTACATGGCTTCAGGCTTCAACACTTCTGGTTCGCTCGCTAAGGTGGGCTGACTGAGGCATCGGGCTCATGCTACCAGTCACTACTGGGCAACACTATTCTAGGGTCACTCGTGTCCACGGTGCTCGACCCACAGTTCTCAGCAGCCAAACCCGCTGTATGCCATTTAAGGTGAGACACTGCGCAAGAAGGGAGGAGCAAAGAGTTGCTTGCCTCGCTGCCAAGCAGCCGGGTGGTTTAGCTTCCCCTACAGCAGGCCGACAGGTAGAATGAGTCTACACCAACATCAACCGTCTGCAGCCAACTACCTCTCGTCATCAAGACATCCATAAGCACAACTGGCCTTAGTGCAATTGAAGCCACAGACCGTGATCCAGCCTTAGCTAATCGGACACGCGTCATTACAAGTATTTATCTTTCACATATAAAATTTTTACAAATGAACTTTTATTCAAATTTTCATTTTGTAACAGAATTTAATCACATATAAATATAAATATTTATTATATTGTTATGCTTTCAAGTCGAATTGTGGTCATAAAATTTTTTAACGTTATCAGAATGAATGTTACTATTTGACCTTTACTGTGTATAAGTTTTGTAGTATAGTACGTAGTAGAGAAACTTATTAACAATATACGAGGGCTGATTCGGAAGTCATGGCAACTGTTGTGTATCTCCCGAAAATTACCCAACATAGGAAATGTACTATGTACAGTTGAAAGTGTATGACATGTACGTTTTAAAGGTGACACCACATAGGGTATGGATGTAGGAATGTCCGGCAAGGAACAAAGACAAACATGGCTGCTTGAAATCACAGTTTAATTGATATATTCTTGTGTAAACTGTATACACTCATGTGAACGGGTACATATCATACGTGTACGAGCTGTTTAACATCCTTCAAAGTAGTCTCCGAGGTTGTCCATGGTTCGTTGCCAGCGATGAGGCAGTCATCGTCACAACATTTTGATGACAGGTTGTGCACATTGACAGATCTCATGCGGCTGATGGTATTTTCAGTCTGTGTCATCGCTGACAACGAACCATGTTAAATGTTTTATAAAATTTTTTTTTAAGTCTAATGAAACACCTGATATAGGCTATGTCCAGTTAAAGTATATTGACCACCTGTTACAATACTGCTGCCGCTGAGGTAAATATTGAGTAAAATTAGCTTACTTGGCAAAAATAACATGACCCTATACTTTATAGGATTAAAAATAAGAATTAAAAAATTATTAGTAATCAGGTAAATACAGTGTTATACTTTGATTCTGTGATCAAAATCGTAATGTGTAAACTATCGCCACAGCCACCTTGTAAGTTTATTTTGCTGATGATTTCAAACTCTTACCTACACTTTTAGTGGGAAAAGTGGTAAATGGTAGATACAGAAACTATTGCAATGTATATGATTTCTTGAGATCTGCATAGACACACGTGTATACATATATTGAGGCAGCCAAATCTGCATGTTTTGCATTCAGTATTCACGATGTGAAGTTAAGTGGTTATAATGTATTCAAGTAGACACTGCATTTAACATGGTAAGACTAAATTCAAACTGTAATTTTTGTTGTTGTTGTGATGGTATGAGCATGCCATTAAGGCAGGGGTAGACATAATAGAACACTAGCAAAAATGAGAGTTTTGTCACTATAGTCAATAATGTTTTTTTTTTTTTGCATCAGTGAAACTCTGAACGTTATTGTACAGTCGTGACTGACATCACACAGTGACTGAAAGTGTCTGACAGTGTATGCTGATGTGCGTGTGAAATACTTGTGTGTGCTGAGTTTCCCACCACCATAGAGCACACAACGGCCAGGGCCGGATTCCACACTTGGGGTTTTCTATTGGCAGGCACATCGACAATCGCTGTGGAGGGGAACAATGCAGACATGGACACGATTTCTGTAGTCTCCTCTATAGCAGCTCCTCACGCGTACCAACGTAAGTCAAGTCCACTAGCTCCCTCTTGGTGGTGCGTCTGGAAACCCTCTCTATACACATCCGTCACTTTGCATCCGTAACTGGGCATCCCTGGAGTGCCTACTGTCTGTTTACTGAAAGACAGGCGCGTGCTGAAGTTCGTCTCCAGCACATACCCACTGGTTTGCACATATCCTCTGCTTACAGAACAAATTTGCTCAGAAAGTCAAGCTACTCATTAAGCAGTGAAGGAAAAAGACATTTTTATTTAAAACCATTTTAAAGCGTGACTACAAATGCATAATTCTGCATTGTTGCCTATGCAGCAAATGGAAAGCATTTCACTCAAGTGTAATTATTATTTGTTTTAAACTAACTCTTTAGATAGAGTTGACAGTATTTGTTATCAAATATGTAAGTTGTATTTGAATGTAATGTCCACTAGTGAAACAATTTTTGTTATATTCAGTGAACAACTGTTACAATTTGAAAAAAATGTAGTACAATGCAGTTCTATGCAAAAAAAATGGTTTAAATTATGACCACATGGATTCCAATGGATTCTGTGAGTAGTTTAGCTCCTTACGAACTCAGCAATATAACACTTGGAAAACATTAAATAAACAAGATTCAGGTATGTCTGCCTACTGATGAAGAATGACGGCAGTGTATAGATATGGTTTCTAAACACACTATAGGGTGGGAGTCCAACACTCACATACGTTACACAAGTTTGCAGTAGCTTTGTAATCAACAGTTTGCTGTGTAGAATTTGTTGCTAAACATTACACATCACACCATACTCATTAGATGTATGTAGCATATGAGTGTAGAACATGTGGCAAATCACCTGTGGCCGGCAGCATGGAAGATCGGTCACCATCATTGTCGCACCAAGAGGAAAGACCAAATGCACAAGACAATGAGGTGTAATAGTCACAGATTCGCTGTGACAGTTTTGTATACAAAACATTTTCTACTTGATGATAATCATGTCTATGCAACATGCTGAAAATATCAGAGCAATACTTGATTGTGTCACATTTCCAGCTGTACCAGATTATATGTATGTTCCATACAATGGGAGCTTACTTGATTGGGAACTTTGTATCAAGGTATTCATGTTCATCCAATGTAAAAGGAGATTCATGTAAGATAACACATTGCCTTGGCCTGTGGCATTATGTCAAGATCAGTATCTACCAGTCAGTGAACGTGATGATCTGAAGGCTTTTATCAGGGCATTACTATCATTGTTATTGTAAATACCATGCTCTATGGAATAGCAAAACCTGGACTGTTAGTAATATTCTCTGTGCTATCAACGGGGCATCTTCATCTAAGAGTACCAAGATCATTACAGCCTTTTCAAAAGTCTCCATGACCTGTACAAACCATATGTAACCAGCATGATCTGACCTCCTGTTATGCCTACTCAAAACCTCAGAAGGCTTCATAGATGGACAGTACTTTGAAAAATCCTTACTACTATATAAATGCGAAAGTGTGTTTGTTTGTCCTTCTTTCACTTCAAAACGGAGCAACGGATCAATGTGACCTTTTGTACAGAGATAGTTGGATGTCCAGAGAGTGACATAGGCTACTTTTTATCTCAGGAAAATATTTCAAACGGTTACAAAAAAATTATGATTAGGGATGTACATAGGTACTGGATTAAACTTTCCTTAGGATTGTTGCATCAAAAAGCATTGTTAAAAAAAATTCCATAATTTCTCCTTTCTTATTTGTCTGTGGACTGCCTTACATTCCTTCCCAAGAGCCGCAGTAGCTAAGTGGGTAGAGAATCCAATAGTGGGGCCGCAGTAGCTCAGTGGGTAGAGAACCAAATAGTGGGCCAGCAGTAGCTCGGTGGGTAGATAACCAATTAATGGGGCTGCAGTAGCTCAGCGGGTAGAGAACCCTATAGTGGGGCCACAGTAGCTCAGTGGGTAGATAACCAAAGAGTGGAGCCACATTAGCTCAGTGGATAGAGAACCCAATAGTGGTGCCGCAGTAGTTCAGTGGGTAGTGAATCCAATAGTGGGGCCGCAGTAGCTCAGTGGGTAGAGAACCAAAGAGTGGAGCCACATTAGCTCAGTGGATAGAGAACCCAATAGTGGTGCCGCAGTAGTTCAGTGGGTAGCGAATCCAATAGTGGGGCCGCAGTAGCTCAGTGGGTAGAGAACCAAATAATGGGGCCGCAGTAGTTCAGTGGGTAGAGATCCAAAGAGTGGAGCCACATTAGCTCAGTGGATAGAGAACCCAATAGTGGTGCCGCAGTAGTTCAGTGGGTAGAGAACCCAATAGTGGTACCGCAGTAGTTCAGTGGGTAGCGAATCCAATAGTGGTGCCGCAGTAGCTCAGTGGATAGAGAACCCAATAGTGGTGCCGCAGTAGTTCAGTGGGTAGAGAACCAAAGAGTGGAGCCACATTAGCTCAGTGGATAGAGAACCCAATAGTGGTGCCGCAGTAGTTCAGTGGGTAGAGAACCCAATAGTGAGGCCATAGAAGGTCAGTGGGTAGAGAACCCAATAGTGGGGCCGCAGTAGTTCAGTGGGTAGAGAACCAAAGAGTGGAGCCACATTAGCTCAGTGGATAGAGAACCCAATAGTGGTGCCGCAGTAGTTCAGTGGGTAGAGAACCCAATAGTGAGGCCATAGAAGGTCAGTGGGTAGAGAACCCAATAGTGGGGCCGCAGTAGTTCAGTGGGTAGAGAACCAAAGAGTGGAGCCACATTAGCTCAGTGGATAGAGAACCCAATAGTGGTGCCGCAGTAGTTCAGTGGGTAGCGAATCCAATAGTGGGGCTGCAGTAGCTCAGTGGGTAGAGAACCAAATAGTGGGTCCGCAGTAGATCAGTAGATAGAGAACCCAATAGTGATGCCGCAGTAGCTCAGTGGGTAGAGAACACAATATAGGGGCCGCAGTAGCTCAGTGGGTAGAGATCACAATAATGGGGCCGCAGTAGCTCAGTGGGTAGAGAACCAAATAGTGGGGCCGCAGTAGATCAGGGGGTAAAGAACCCAATAATTGGGCCGCAGTAGCCCAGTGGCTAGAGCACCCAATAGTGCTGCGTGTGAAGCAGCGGGTAAAAGCTAGTACATATATATTTTTAAAAACTGTTTGGTTGGCATTTCACAGCAACGGCCTCTAGTTACCAACTTCTCAGGTAGTATTAGAATGGACACTAGCATGCAGAAAATACAGTATGTGTGTACATAACCAGTATGTGCTCTGATTATGAGATACCAGTTGGTGGCTACCTGTGCTTTGCTACATGTGATTGTACTTTACACATATGAAAAGGTAACTCAACACGAACACAATGAATTGCTGTCTAACACTTTGACTCAATGATTAATTTATTAAACACTGAAATGTTATTCAAGACACTGACACAATCCTCTCCCATGGTTAAGCTACCTTCTGTGATATCCTATCCTTCAGATTATCATTGCCCATTTATAAATTGATTAATTTGTCCATTTTTTTGTACAGAGCCAAAGCTCTGTAAGTAATGGGTGATAGTCATAAGCATAAATTAATTTGGTACTGTTAACTGTCAACTCTGAAAGGCCAATATATTTTTTTTAATAGGGTTTTTATAATGTTAGAGTTTTACTGTAGATGGAACTACAACACATATACGAGAAAGTTTATGACACGAGTAACCTGCTTAGCAAAAAACAAAAAAAAGAAATGTTTGTCTGTCTTGTGCCTTGCATTACTTGTGTGTGTGATCTTCGATTGGGTACAGTGTGAAAAGTGGCTACAATTGCATTCATGCAGGAAGTTGCTTGTACGGTACGTTACTGCCATGTCTCTCTCTTTGCAGCCACAACTCCTAAAGACTGTAGTCCTTCCTTGTCGCCACTGAATGCAAATACATTCTCGAAGTCCATTGACAACAGTGTGCTGTCAAGGTACGTACATTTTCAGGGATTGTGAAATGAGTAATCCTTTGGTACAACCAACCCTTGATTCTACAAGCTTTCACGGTTCCTAGGAAAAGGGTTTTTATTCTAATTTGCACAGATTTTGACCACCCTCAACTCCTATATGCAAAAATTGCATTAAAATTGAACTTTAAGCCATATTTGAATGGCTCTCCTGGAAAATCCACTCCTTATACAGTATACACCGTTGATATTTTTGATGTCTCACAGTTACCAATAATGACTTTGTAAAATTGTTACCTTCATAAATTAGAAACTAACCAATTTTGATCCCTAAAAAGATGAAAAATTTGCATCTAGAGTGTTTTTTTGTTGTGAAGTTCGTTTAATTATCTCTGGCATTAAATAAAAATATTTTTTACAGTAAATTAAATACTAATTAAATTTAATAGGCAGATGTCTTCTGAATGAAATGATACCCGAGAGGTGTATACTTGACCTCCTCTTGTCACAAAAAGTTTTTATAAACATCAAACAGCATGTCAGTTTTACAGAGCGCAAAATAGGTACATTTTCAGTGGCTTCTTATAGGAATATCAAAGGATTTTTTTAATTAAAGTACTAATTTATTTCAGTAAACACATCTTCTGAATAAAATATCATGGAAGTGCATATATGAGACCACTTCATTGCAAAATAATGTGCAAGCATCATGCTTGAGTACTTTGTGGTTAGAGCTAATGGAATCTGAATGAGTAACTGAGTGGTTTGAAACTATTGATTATTAAAGGCCATAAACAAACAGATATTAATAGTATTTATTCACTACCATCTTAAAAGTCACATGTTTCTAAGTGAAATGTTGTTAATCACTTCAAAAGGCTTCTTATGTCCATCAAACAAAAGTCCATTGTTATTGTGAAAACGTACATCTGGCTTGGAGGAATAAGTTAACGCTTTCTTCAGGTGATTCTTTGGCATGACAGGCAGGACCTAGCTTCAACCCATTACATGGTGGGAGTAGAGGGGTATAATTGCTTAGCAAAAACCGTGGCATCTTCGCACATTCCCTCTCTTGGATGATCAGGTGGTGGTGGCTGCGTCTGGACTGCTTCAGCATGTCCCATACCCTCCCCTCTCTAAGTTTATGTATATTACATCGTGAACACAGTCACTGTAAGCTATCGCTACTGCAGTTTCTAACTACTCTTTGCCAATTTTATTTTCAATTTTTCATATTGTTGTGTATTAATCAGAAGACATGACATCGAAGCATGTATGTATATTTTATCACAAGTTAAAAGATTTAGAATCAATTTTGATTGCAACGACAACTGTAGTCATTTGTATAGAAAAGTGAGCGGCCTTGCGGTAAGGGACAGGCACTCAGGTGCATGCTTTAGTGATTATATTTCTAGATATGACTCACTTGCGAGTATTAAATGTTTGCGAAGGAAATCACGATGTGCAAGAAATCAAAATAAATGCAACAAACTTTTATCAGCTTATCTCATCCGAATTTCCAACTTTTTTATTTAACCAAATTCTTGTACGGTCCCTCAAATAATGATTGTTATTTAAAAAGGGTCACTATTTCCAGAGTCATAAAATTGAGAAGTTTGGTGAAGGCAGAGCAGCAGAGGAATGCCAGGGCAGAGGGAAAAGGGAGCACCCAGTGAAAACCTGCTCGCTGTTGGCAACGCCTACCACGCTTCTCGCATGTGAAAGTCCACCCAGGAATAAAAACTGGTTTGCCTTTGTGAGAGATGAGCGTCCCAGCCTCTATGCCAACTGCAGCCATGCTCATTGAAGTGACTGCTACGGTAAGGCTTGCCTTCTTCCTCCCTGAGAATTATGGACAGTTTGGAGCAGGCTTTAGGGAGCAAACTGTGTGTACATGAACAGTGATAGACATGTCATATATTGTCGGAGTGGGCAATATTTGCATGGAGGGAAGGGGTGCTACGTGCCAGAGCCTGCACTGCTGTTGTCGGTGCAGGTCAGTGGAGCAGCTGAGCAACGCCCCGGCCGCGACGGACGTGGAGCCGCGCAGGGTGGGCAAGGCCCAGCAGCCCCGCAGCGGCGGCAGCCGGGGCGGCACCTGGGGCAGCATCTCGAGGGTGTTTGCCCGCAGCCGTCACAGGAAGGCCGCCAGCCCCAGCAGCCAGGAAGGTGAGCCGGCTGACACACCCGCCTCTGCAGGTAGAGACCCGGGACATCCCTGCATTCATTTCCTGACACTAATTTATTTGATCTGGGATTGAGTAGAGGACAGTTGAGAGATTTGGATGTCATGTAACAACTAGGTTTCGAACACCCGTTGGTGGTAAATGGGGTTGAAAATGGAGTAACGATAGCATGAAGGGGCGAAGGAAACAGTAGTGCCTCAAGTAAACCTACCAGCTAATGGCAACCTCGCCCCAAATTAAAAAATTAGATGGGGGAGGGAGTGATAACTTTGCTGGGAAACAAAAGGGAGCACTGGTCATGCTTCCACTGCAGCTGCTTCACGAAATAAAGTACACTCAATTGGGGCAAACACATTAATGATAAAAATCCCTTACTTAAACCCTAATTCTACACAATTCTGAATTTTTATATATTATTTCCTTGGGACTTATTTGATGCTCGTACATCGTATTTTAAAGCATATTTTTTTTTTATAATTCTTTGAAAAAGGCGGAAAAGTGTTTGACTGTATTGGTAGAAGGACTCATCCTGTGCAGTCCAGTATTACATGAGAAGGCTTTCATCAAATACAGCAGTTTCAATAAATAGAGGACACAGCCACTGTCTGCACAGAAGACTATGATGCTTATTTAGCATACTTTTATATTAGCAAAGGTAAGTGATTGTAGGAAGACAAAGTGACTCCCTGGAAATGCAGCCTATCTAATGAAAGACTTTGAAGGTGGTTATCCCTTATCAATCTTCGCAGGATGAAGTAGTAAATACATTTTACATCAGTTATGCGCAGAGGCAAATGGAAATAGGACTTCCTGAGTATTGTGGTCGCTCAACCACCTGGCTCCTCATTTAATGCTCGGAATTTGAACTTGAACCATTGCCTGTCTGATACGGTACCTTGTAACATGACAGGATGCTTCAATGAATGCATCTATCAGTGATACATCCAGTGGTGTGGCCAGAATTTCTCAAAGGGGTGCTCAAGAGAGGAGAAAGGAGGGGGCAAGTTACACACTGGCTAAAGTGGGAGGGAGGTTACATTTAGTGCAGGTGACACATGTGTTAGCACAAATTCTAGGAGAAAATTACCTCTTAGTATAATAAAATGCATCATAGTGAACATCAATTGCATGTGCATATTTATCACAATTACCGGATCATTAATAAGTTTAAAAGGGGAGCTGGAGAAGTTACAAACCCCAAA
Organism: Dryococelus australis; assembly: GCA_029891345.1. Taxonomy (NCBI): domain Eukaryota; kingdom Metazoa; phylum Arthropoda; class Insecta; order Phasmatodea; family Phasmatidae; genus Dryococelus; species Dryococelus australis. The sequence continues at coordinate 26,213,686 of CM057008.1, read as the reverse complement.
ACACCCCCTTCCCAATTACGATCCTTGATTCATTATTGGCATACAATTACATGATGTTCATAATATGGATGATATTAGATTGCACGGAGGGAATTCACTGACTATTGGCCATGTTCACCACATTTTCCCATGTGCAAAAATTTTTAGACTTGGATTTGCAGTGATGAAACAAAAATTGCCGCTGTAATTTCAGTGCACTGTCAAAATTAGTATATATCTTTACCAAGGTAACTTACACTATGCATTAAGAAAAAGAAATGTTTTATTTATGTAAACTGGCATCAAATTCAACTCATAAAAAGGCTGTTCATTAATTTGGAGTCACTTTGCCAATAGTAAACCTAAAACTACCTTCTTATTTGCGTAAATCAACATAAATTTTTATGTATTATCTTTTTCTGAATTTAATTTTTATGGCAATAATTCTACAAAATTTTTAAATATAATTTTTTTGGGTAGTGTATTTTTGACATACTTAATAGATTTTGCCCGTTTGCTCTTAGGACTAACAAGATTTACACATTTACAGGACCTTGAGTGGTTCTGTGATTGTTTAATTGTAAGAATTTTTGCTGTCATCTTGACCCTTGAGTACACATCCATACCTGAGCTTTGAAAATTTCTGGTGGATGCATACAAGCCCCTGGATACTCTTCCACATTATCTAATTGCTGCCTTCTCGGATCGTGTCTAGCTAGGATTCCAATGACTGTGAATAGTCATCATATATTAATAGACCTTCTAAATATTTGAAACTTATAGTGATTCGAGGTTCATTCAGTAGAAATGTTTTACCTGAAGCACTTGGGTCAGGCATCAAGTCTTCCGCTGATATTCTACGGTCATTATTCAAGAAGGAAGCTACTTGTGGAGTGGAAGAAGAGATTTCTGAACAAAATATTTATAAAAGTAGATCTATTGGAAGCTGACTTGAGACGTGTTGTACTCTTCGCTACCCCACTTCAATATTTTCATAGGAGGTACTGTATTGCATCGAACAGTAAGTCAGTCAGAAACTGAGACAGGAACATGTAAGGTAGAAGAGCCTTCTCACGGACTGGTAAAATCACTACTTAATGTATCATTGTGAAGCAGATTACAGAGCTCCAATCTTCCCTTTATATAATGTTCATTAACTTTAATTTTTCAACAGTATCCCATGGATGATGATGTGGAGAACCATGAAAGTGTTTAGGGTTCCAGTAAAGTTGATTGGTAAACTCAAGGAGATGTATAAAATACAGTACATATTCCCATCATGATCCACAAAAAGCCATGGCAGCCTATCACAGTCAACTCCAGCATGAAACATTTTTTTTCTTCAGTCACTACAGTTATGAGGAAGGCACTGAACTGCCATACATGCAGTGGAGACCAACAGAATGACTAGAATATGTGTGTTTTGCAGAGGAATTGTGCATACTGGCCTACAGTTTTAAAGATGTGGGAGCTAAATTGAATGAACTGAGAGCTAAGCAAAGACATCTGTACATAAGATCAATGTTAAGGATAGTCTACTTAAGACACAAAGCTCTATAATGTGTGTATATATGTCTTCTTGGACAATGAAGAAATTCAACGAGTCAATCAGTTCTGCTATCTATGTGTATTATCACCACTGGTGGAGGAGTCAAATAGAAAATAAAAAAATCCTATCAGCAAAGCCAAAGGAATTTTTGTGACTTGCAACAAACTGGGAGATCACATGAGTTGGCATTGGTACCACATTAGTAATACATAATGCTATAGGCTGTTCACAGTAAAGTGAGCACTTTTGAAGCCCTAGTTACTTTTTTCTTTCAGCAATTTTTTATCCTTTAACTACCTTTTTAAATAAATATTGCCATGCAAGTAATAAACTCAGTATATATATTTCACTGCACTCGGAAGTTAACATATAAAGCTACAATAAAATATATTTATTGACTATTATTTCAAGTGAGAGGGCTTTCAAAAGTGCTCACTTTACTGTAAATAGCCCATTCCAATACTTTCTAAGAAGACAGATTCACAAGTACTTACAGATGACACACACATTAATGAATGAACAAATTATATATTTTTGACATGGATGTGTGATTGTCACATTTCACTATCTAGGCCATCTTCCTTAGGTGGAGAGTTATGATGCAGTGCAGTATGGCATCAATTAACGTCATCAACTGTTTAAGAAGACTACTGAGGTTATGATGCTGCAAGTCATCTGGTACGAAGACAAGTCTGGTTGAGGATCAAAGATGTTGTTTGGTGCAGGAGGAAGCTGCCACGGAAACCCATCTGTAAACGTGCAAGGAAGGGTTGCCGCTGTTAATTCAACACTAGCATGCCCTGCCCAGCATCTATTTTCCCTTTCATTCTGTATCCTTCTGCTATACGAAAGATTAACACTGCCATTGACCATTCCAATTTACCCACGTGTCATCCAAGCAGAAACTGAGGAACGTTTAGGAAAGTAAATGTGTTTTGTGAAAGTTGATGCTCTTATTTGTATAAAACAAACTTAGACTTGAGTAGCCATAAATAGACATTTTACACTCAATACAATATCAGTTCTTAAAAATGTTTCCAATGGTTTGCTTGTTAACCTTACTAGGAGTCTGCACTGCAGTGTGTACTATAGCATATATGTTGTTATGGGTAACAATTTTTTCCCAGTGGTTGATTTCAAAAGTGTTTGCTTTACCATGAAAACTGTGGTTGGTTCCTCATGTACCAAGATACTTCTTTTCAAACCTTGTAAGGGGGCTGAGCTTCATCTTAGTGTTCACTGGATATGAATACGGGGTTCTTCAGGTAGTTGGTGTTTTAAAGGTTCAAAAACTTGGAGGTGCAGTGAGGTTTGCACGACCCTGGGCAAGGTTTTACAAGACTGCTGCTAAAGCCTATGTCTAGGCATTTTCCTAACTGATGAGATTCTTTATGGATGGTGTTGAGGGGGTATTCCATGTAGCAACTTGCCTTTTTATTGTCGTTACACGATTCTGTCATGTGGTGATATGGGAGTATGTGATGCCCTGTAGGCCCTAAGCTACCCAATCACAGCAAAATGGTTGCATCTTCCAACCCCAAATACAATTTCGTGCATGACCATTGGGTGGAGATTATTGTCCTGAACACATCTATAGTTGCGCATTTAATAATGCTTAAACAGCAAGTTTTTACATTTTATGTATTTGCAAAAGTGTAATTTAATATATTATGAACATATAAAAGAACAGTACATTTAACTTATATCTCTCCTGGTAAAATATAAGCAGTTGATGATTTGGGAGCTGAAGTACAAAATATGAACATGGACCAGGTCTTGAACCACAGCCAGCATCCACCGACACAGGCAGGGGATTAAAAAGCAAAATGTGGATTGGGTCAGATGGATAAAAAAAGCTAAAGAAACAGATTTGGACAACTCATTTAGTTGAGCATAGATGTGGAAAATGAGACATTTGTAATTTGAACTTTGGTTTTGGTTAATTTTTGCTCAATTTGCCATCAACATAATGTCATGTGGTTGGGTATATTAAAAACCATTTGGTTGCCTTGTTTTTGAGATTTTTTTTTAATTTGCGATGCCAAACAGTTAGGTTAAACTTAAAATTGAAGAGAGTTTATCTGAACATGTGACAATGTATTGACTAGATAGAAGATGGACAGTGAGTGACTGTTGCAGACTCAACAGACCCGTACCGCAGCTGGTCGCCACTCACGGAGGAAGGTTACGCAGAGAAGCTGCGGCTGCTACGGGAGGCGGCCTCTGTACCCATGGAGAGGTGGCGAGCGCCCACTGTCCTGGCCTGGCTCGAGATTGCCCTGGGCATGCCGCAGTATGGCCCCCGGTGCGCAGAGAACGTCAAGAGCGGAAAGGTGAGCTGAGCACATCACTGCTCTATCTCACATAACTGGGTACTATTCACAAATTATTGGTTGAAGGGAAGGTACTGTGTCCAGGGACTCACTCTAAGGGGCCTAGAGAGTAACTAATCATGCTGGAATTTCCAGAACCTGCCAGAACTGATTAATTTAAAAATAACCTTTAGTTGAAACAGATTATATGTTGGTCTTTCATTCATTATTGGAAATTATAAATATTTCATATTTTTAATAATTAGGCAGTGGTAATATAAAATCCTCAGTTAATATTGCTGTGTGTGATCCTTATCAAATTTGAGAACCAAAAGAAATTATTTTTCATGTCCAATAAAACAATGTTCTTTTTTTTTTTGTGCACTTTCAGAGTCGCACATTTTGTTATCACCTAGGAAATGTCATGCTAAACAGGATGGTTAGTAGCTATTACTGTATTAATATGCCTCATTATTTGACTCCTACATGTTTACTGTGCTCCAGACTCCTCACCCTATGTCTGATTACATGAATTACACAGAATTACAAGTGTTTGAAGTTTGGCCTATTAACAAATTAATTTCGGATCACTCTGATGCCAGTGGAGCGATGTGGTGTTGGTGCACTGGCTCGGCATCCCTCTAGAGACCAGGGAAATTAAGTCTCTTAACGAGGAATTTAAAGTGCAGTGTTGGCCGACGTGTTAGAACCCTGGGAGGGCATCTGGCCCTGGTTCACTAGAGCAAGTAGCTTGGACACTGTAGCTTATGTTATCCCTTTTCTGGCTTGCCCGGTGATGAGGCAATGGAATAGCTGTGGGTACACAGCTATGCACAGTCAGAAATGTTACGTTTATTTTTAGGGGATAAAACCAAAAGAAAAGTAAGAGAATTATATTTAGGGGATTTAATGGGTGTCCGGTGGGTACAGGCATGACCATAGATATAGGTACAGTGTGACATAGCAGCGTGGGGGGAGAACAGGTTCTGGTGTGGTCCATCCAGGAAGGGACTCTTCCTGGGCCCGGTTCCTTGGGGTTGACTCCTGCTGGAATTATATTGATTGATAGGCGCTGCAAGGTGTGCTTCATGATTGACTGTGTTTGGGCATGTAGTGACTTGTGGAGAGGGCCCCCTGATCTACCTCAGGGGGAGTTGAGTGAGCAGTGCAACCAGCTACAGACCTCAACTATCCCTCTGGATTCACAGTGTTCCCTACGCAAGGCCACTACGGCTCTCAGTTAGCGGTGCAACCAGCTTGTAGCCTGAGAGACTTAGTGCCCTAATGTGTTTGTTCTCCTCAAGCCTGAGGAGCCTTAGAGAAAGTTGTTTCTCCCCGTGCCACAGTGGTGCTAGAGGGTGACATAACAAGCCAGCACTAGACACCAAATGTTGACAAGAGGTGGGAGCACCCTTCAGTGGGGACGTGATTCTTTTCTCTACTGCGATGGTCATATGTGCACCTGGAAGTCATTAGGTGGATATGTACACAGAAGACAAAGTGGGTACGGAAGGCATAAAACGAAAGCGAATGACTGGACCACAAAGAGTAACTGGTAGATATATATTTTATTCCATGCGAAAAATTTTACAAAATGTATACCTCCGACCTGTGCTCGTTGACCTCTAATGGATGAGGGACCAAGTTTGCCAAGCTGTTTGCTGTAAGGTGGTAACAAGGTTCAAACAGAGTCTCAGGGCGAGAACAAACCTAGTACACAATATGTCCGGCGTGGATGAGGCACGGAGGCCAGCACTTGTAACTTGGGAGAAGGCTCCGTGACAAGAGCTTCTTTCCAATGCGCTGAGAAACACAAGTTAAAGGCTGTGGTAGCAAAATTACTAAGTTGAAGTAGATACTGCGGGAGGCAAGCATTTGAGGTAGAGTGGCGAGATAGTGAGAGTTACAGCTATTGCGCAGAAGTGAACCGCCCACGAACTGTCTCGTTTGGAGGGCATGAAAGGAAATAAATACCCTTGAGACACATGGCAAGTGAGGGACGGCTGAAGTGGCAGGGTGCGTATTCAGTGCCTGCCGGCCAGGGCAAGGCAAGCAAGTGGGTGGGTCCACCTTCTTGAACTAACGTGTAGCGTCGCACAGATTATCGGCCTCTCAGGCAACAAGGGCTTCACTTGGCTTGTAGAATGGAGTGGTACAGAGGCAAAATGAGTGATGGTTCTGTGCACTATGGTGTGCTGGGGGGAACACCAGAGGCTGAAGTTTAGAATGTAACTGACAGCATATGGGCGCGTCAACTATTTGACACAGTGGCTGGTCAATCATTATAGGGTGTGCTGGAGTTTGCTGCTCAGGGAGTTCATATTAACAGTTGATACATAAATTGTTAAACAGCAGATATCATATATTGTATTAGATAATATTTATTTGTATTTATTAAAGTTTTAATTTTCTGTAACATTTGTAAGTTAACTATAAAGAAAAGGGGAGGGACCATATATATATATATATATATATATATATATATATATATATATATATATATATATATATATATATATATATATATATATATATATATATAAAACTAAATTAACCTTAGAAGTTAGCAGTTGACAATATTATATGTGGCTAATTCAAAATCATAACCTAAGGGCTTACAGGTGATGCATTTCCTTGGCTGCTGTAAGTGAAATGGGTACAATGCCATGCACCGCTTAATGATGCACGCAGTGTGCCCCAAAGACCACAGCTGTTAACGTCTTTGTCTGGTACACCAGCAGTACATCCACTCTTCCATTCACACTACCAACCTAACAACATGCACTTACACTAGAACTCTTCTATACATAACAGTGTGTGTGTCACTTTTGAAGAGTGCATGTGTATGTGTGTGTGTGTGTGTGTGTGGCAGGTGCTCCTGGAACTGAGTGATGTGGAACTGGAGGTGGGGCTCGGCATCTCGCACCCCATGCACCGCAAGAAGCTGCGGCTGGCCATTGAGGAACACAGACACCCCTCCCTTGTGCGCTACCCCTGCATCGCCCAGCTGGGGCACACCTGGGTCTCCAGCGAGTGGTTGCCCGACCTGGGACTCGCACAGGTGAGTGCCGCCCATCACGTACACTAGAAGCTCTCTTTTCCAGCTTGCTGGGACAAACCCTGACTTGTTGAACTGAAAATACATTAGTGCTTTTTAGACAGTACTAAAAATACTTTTGTTTAGTTCTAAGCATTTAGGTTGAGGCTACATCCATTTGACAAAATGACAGTGCTGCATAAATTCTAAATACAGTACACTTTTAACTACTCTAAGTTAAGAGACAATGTGCCAAGTTTTGATACAACTAGCATATTTCCATAAGGAAGACACACACTCGTTTACATGTAAGGTAGATAATGAAACTGAAAGCTTTATCAGTCAAGATAAAAAATTGTGTTGTTCTTACACAAATAATTAATCTAATGTAACCTGTTTACTGTGATTTTCTCTCTTTACAGTATTCCGAAAATTTTGCGACAAATATGGTCGATGCCAGAATGCTGGATCACTTGAGCAAGAAAGAGCTTGAGAAATTTCTTGGCGTTACGAGAAAATTTCACCAAGCTTCTATTGTGCACGGCATACACTTGCTACGGATGATGAAATACGATCGGCAGGTGAGGAAATGTGAACGTTACTGACTGATGACAGTTCCAAATTTCAGGACTGTAGTGAACTTCGACGAATCATAAGAATGATTTCTATGGTTGCAACTAATTTGTTGGGCACGTATGTAGTAAACAAACTATGTGTGTTCTTGTGACTGATGCAGCATGCTTATTTTCATAGAAGCCGCACACGTGGTAAGCTTGTCACTATCTGCATGCATGTGTTGGGACAGAACAGCCATAGATAAATTGTGTGCTCTCTCTGGCTTTATCTATTTTTGTTCTTTCATTTCATTGAAAATTAAATATTCCAATGTGATTATGGCTATTTGTATATTTATTTTACTTTGCAGTGGAAGAAACTCATCTCTTTCACGTTATGGAGGTTCCAAAATAATACTGCGTCTTCAAAAATGTTGTGCATTTTTATCTTACAACCCAGTTTACGCAGTCTCTTTAACATTCATGGAGTTAAGCCCCTATTTCCTGAGGAATTTTTTTTCATCATTCGCCAAGAGAGAGTCTGTTTTGGGCACATAAACAAGATATGTACCCATTGCTTACACTCTGGTAGGAGCCACATTGCTAGATGTGTTATATAACTTGTAAGAATTATGCCGGTTGGCAATAAGGGCTTTTACTACATACTGGCTGTATCCACTCTAATCAACTAATGGCTATCCTTATGCCCAGCAATAAGCACCATCATAACTCATAACACAATGGCATCTGTTTACTTTATTTCTACTGTTTGGATTCACAGCTGTCTCAGTGGTTTAGTCTTTTGGCCTTCCACTACCAAGGACCCTATTTCAAACCCAGGGCCCCAGCAAGTAAGAAGTTTTCAGCTGTGGGTTCTCGTGAGGAGTATGCAGAACACTTTTGTGGTGGGAAGGTTTCTGTTGTATCCATGAGTCACGTAGTGGCAGACGGGAGTCCGTAGAGGTTGGACAATGGTGTCGGCTACTCGTGTCTCTGGGATGCTCTCGAGATGCAATAACTACGTTTTATGTGTAATACGATAACAAACATGGTGGCAGCGGTGAATGTGTCTTTGTTGAGTAAACTAATATATTAGGCGGCATGTCGGAAATAAAGGGCGCAAATGTGCACATCAGACCTCTGGAGCAGTTGGATTTTTCTGATCCAAATGCGTGGTCTCGATGGAAAGTGTGGTTCGAATGGTTCATCAATTTGAGGGGTAAGAAGGATTGTGTTGATACTGAGAAAATTGACTTGCTCACGTACTTGATGGGCGAGAGTCCAACAAAATAATTCTCACATTTGAAAAACCATCAACAGGTTGGACCTATGAGAAACTATCCAAAGCGTTCAATAAACACTTCAAACCAAGATGTATTTGAACGTTTTAAGGTCAGTTCGCGTGTGCAACAGGTTGGCGAAAATTCCGAAGAATTCATTACTGCACTACATAACCTCGCAGAAGTATGTGAGTACGGGCCCCTGAAAGATGATCTAATACAAGATCGGATTGTGGTTGGTATGCGGGACGTTGCAATTAGCGAAAGAATGCAATTGCAGAGCAAATTAACGCTTCAAGAATCAGTTAATATATGCAGGCAAGGGGAATTACACTCGTGACAGTCTCAAATACTGCGAAAAACACATGCGGTAAATGTATTGCATGTGGAACACAACAAGGAATGGCTACAGTTCCGACCATAACCGGGTCCGTCCACAGGGAAACCTCCCGACTTGGACAGGCAGCCTTCGTGGATTCGAGATCAACATCAGTCACAACAACAAATGAATCCTTGTGATAAGTGTGAAGGGAATCACAAGGAAGAGGTAAGCTGCCTGGCTCGAAGTGTTACTTGTTTCTCATGAAACCGTCGAGGTCATTTTGCTCGACAGTGCAGGAAAGGAAAAAAAGTCCAGAATATAAACGAAGGATCAAAGACAGGAGAGGATTTCATAATTGACTTCGTAATAGGACAGGTTATGTCTAGCTCAGTACATCCTGGTGATAATCCATTTACTGTGGAAATAGAGGTTGTCAAGTTAGGAAAAGTGTTACATTTTTAATTGACATAGGTACGGACATTACATGTCTCAACAGTAAGGTAGGGAGTTCTGCAAATATGAAACTTGAGAAACAGTATACCGAAGTCAGTGGTCCAAATGGGTGCCTGTTGAAAGTTGCAGGCACAAAGAACCTAAGGTTTTGCCATATGGGCAGACACAGCAAATTCAAATTTATTTCATCGAAAATCTGCTTAGCCCGATATTGGGTAAAGATGTTATTTGGGCCTTGAGGATTGTTAAGGATCTCAACAATATTAACATTCTCAAGGAGTTTCCGCAGGTACTCTGTGGTTTAGGCAAAATGGATGACGCGATGGATATGGATCTCAAGAGTGATGCCAAACCGTACGCCTTGAAAACACCACATTTAGTGCCCTTGCCATTGCTAGGGAAAGTGAAACAGGAATTGGACAGAATGAGGGGCAGCTTGATGTGATTACACTGGTAGAGGGCCCGACAAAGTTCTGTGCACCAATGGTGGTGGTTGCTAAAAGAGAAGGTGTCAGAATATGTTGTGACTACACTAAACTCAATAGGTATGTGGAAAGAGCAGTTTTTCCAATTCATAAGGTACAGTATATCTTGTCACAGCTGGAAGGAGCTAAAGTGTTACCAAGCTGGATGCCAACTCTGGATTCTACCAAGTTCCGCTAAGCAAGACGAGTCAACCTCTGACCACTTTTATAACACCTTTTGGAAGGTACATGTACAAGAGGCTTCCCTTTGGATTAAATGCATCGCCAGAATACTTCAGCACGAAGATTGCTCAAGTTCTGGAGGGATTACCCAACATACTTCATCATGTTGATGATGTTCTGGTCTTCGGAGAAATGATAGAGCAACATGTTGTGATGCTGAGGGAAGTCTTAACCAGGTACAGTAATAATGGCATTACAATTAATAGATCAAAAAGCGTGTTTGGTGTGGATAGTGTTACATTTGTAGGCCATGAGATCTTGGCTGAAGGCATTTCCATAGAAGCTAGGAGGGTAAAAGTACTGTGTGAATTTATGGAACCTACGAACAAATCAGAATTATTACAGTTTGTAGACATGGTGAATTATGTCGGGAATTCCTTTTCTGGGAAAAGTCAAGTGCTAGAACCTTTGTACGAGTTATTGAAGGAAAAACAAGTGTACATGTGGGGACCATATCAGCAGTTAGTCTTTAAAAAGATTAAGGAACTTATGGTTGAGGCACCATGTCTGGCTCACTCTGATGTGGAAAAGCAATTGATTGTAAGTGCAGATAGTTACTCGTATGGGTTGAGCTGTGCCTTGTTACAGGTAAATGAGGATAAATCACAAGAAGTTGTATGTTATGGTTCACGAGTTCTTTCTAAAACTGAATGTAAGTATGCCCAGATTGAGAAAGATGCGTTGGCACTTACATGGGCTTGCGAAAAATTACAAGAATATATATTGGGTGTACCTGTGACTCTCGAGACAGACCATAAACTGTTAGTCCAGTTATTACAAACAAAGCACGTCGATGAACTAACACCTAGGCTTCAGAGGTTTAGAATACGGTTAATGAAATACAACTATATAGTGGTTTATGTACCAGGAAAATAGTTGTGTCTTGCTGACTGTTTATCGAGGAATCCGGTACAAGGCACTGACATACTAGATGAAGAGCTCTCCACAGATGCTTTACCACATGTGAATATGATTGTTTCTAGTTTGTCAGTAGCACGAAACATCCTCGACCTCGTAAAACAGTACCAGCACATTGACGCAGTTTGCCAAAAGCTGAAACGGTATTGCTCGGAGGGATGGCCCAAGCAAAAGGAGTTACCAAAAGAGATGGTTGTGTATTATCTATACAAAACAGACATTCTAATCAATGAAGGGTATATATTAAACGGAACCAGGTTAGTAATACCGCCAGAGTTGCAAGAATATCTCCTGAAACAATTGCATAGAGGGCACCTGGGTATTGGCAAATGCAAAGCCCGGGCTCATCAGTCTGTTTGGTGGCCAGGACTTAGTTCACAACTACAGTCTCTTGTGGAGAACTGCGGTATCTGCATTGAACAGCGAAGCAACCCTAAGGAACCCTTTATTAAGGAACCGTTGCCTGATTATCCTTGGCAGAAAGTAGGGATGGATATAATGAAATACCAAGGAAAATGGCATTTGCTTATTGCAGATTACTACTCCAAATATTTTGAGTTGTTAAACTTACAGAATTTGACGGAAAATGTTACTATTGAACAGTGCAAAGCAGTGTTTGCATGATTTGGCATATCGGAAGTAGTCCGAACAGATAATGGCCCTCAGTTTAAAAGAAAGTTTATGGAGTTTGCAGAACTGTATGGATTTGTTCACAAAACAAGCAGCCCATATTACAGCCAATCCAATGGTTGGGCAAAAGCAGCTGTTAAAACAGCAAAGATTCTTCTCAAAAAGAGCAAGAATCTGTATGAAGCATTGTTAGCCAACCACACTGCTCCTTTGGACTGTGGATTGTCACCCCTAGACATCATGATTGGCAGAAAAGTCAGGACTACAGTTCCAGCATTCAGTCCCTTTCATAAAAAAAACTCCAGGGATATCCAACTAAAAATTAAGGAAGAAAAAGATTATCAGAAACAGTGGTATGATAAGCAGTACAGAACAAAACAGTTGCGGCCATTGAAACTGGGCGAAAGAGTATGTATTCCAGATTGTAAAGGTCATGGGCAGGTAACCGCAACACTGGAAGATCTTCAGTATCCAAGGTCATATCTGGTTGAGTCAGCAGGGACGGTGTACAGACGCAATCAACGGCAGGTGTTACCTTCTCCCATCACGACAGTAACTCAACAGATTCACAGATCCAGGGAAATGGCAGGGAATGGGCGATTGTCACACTCAGTCGGAGGGACTGACCAGACTCCAACCGAGGCAGAGGGTGGAACAGGCAGGAGAGACAGCGAGGGAGATGGGAGATCAGGAACCAGAATGGAGAGGATGGGTTGAGACAGAGTGCACACAAGTCAACAGTACAGCAGACACAAGAAGTTCCACCTTACGAAAGTCTACTGGAGCAAGAGTATCTCCTGCATGGATGACTGATTATGTAACTCCTTAGAGAGATGTATGGACATTACCGGTACAGTGTAATAATGAGAAGTGTTATCGGTAGGCTGGAGGTGTTTGTAAATAGTGTAGTTAAGAATAGTACATACTGTGTTGATGGGGAAAAAATCAACGTATTATTGTAAAGCATTGTAATACCATTGACTTCTTTCATCAATAAATAGGGAGAGATGTATCCATGAGTCACGTAGTGGCAGACGGGAGTCAGTAGAGGTTGGACAATGGCGTCGGCTACTCGTATCTCTGCGATGCGCTCGAGATGCAATAACTACGTGTTATGTGTAATACAATAACAAACAGTTTCCTTTAATTCTCCCATTTCCTTCTCCATCTCCATTCCGCTACTGCTGCTCCACCCTCATTTCATCCATTCTTTAAGCTGGCTGGGAACAAGAGATGTGTAGGGCAGCAATCCCATCCCCTTGACACCAGCCTCCTCTCATCCATGGGTGATCATGCTTGAAGATGCGGAAGCCAAGTACATTCACATTTACTCCTACTGTTCATGACAAGTCAGGAGATGTCAACTGGCAAGTGAATCAGTTCCAGCAAAGACACTCTTCCAGTGAAACTGCCTCTGAACTAACCCTTGAGCTCCATCTTAAATACAGTAAAACGTTGATGCATCATTTCCTTTTCTATCGTTTTCCCACACCCATTGTTTATTCTATAAAGTTGGGAAAAACTTCCCTTTAAGATAGTGTTCAGAGTGTCTGCATGGATAGTTTCCTCACATACAGTATTGACTTTCAGGGGCTTGGGCCCCAACAGAGCTGACTTTCACACTGAGATTGTGACGAGTTAAATTTGTTGGACATTAACAAGTGTGCTATGTTGAGCAGGAGAAAGAAAAACTGCACGTTATGTATATCTCATCATGTTTTTTCTTACTGTTGTTTGTATACTTGTAAGGTTGTGTTTTGTATTGGTACAAGATGGCTGGTAGATAGGGGGCACCAATGATGATCAGAGATGGTTCAGCGAGGGAAAACTACATTGAGGAACAGAAAGGTGTCTGAAGAAAATGGCAAAGCAATGATATGGAGTTCATCTCATTATGTCCTTTATGAGGCTAATAGAATGTTTTGAAGTAATGAAGCTGAAGTGCTAAATTACAATTGTTTTGAGAGGAGTGTGTTGGCGCTTACCATCGAGGTCTTGAGTGCCATTGAGGATGAAATGAGTTGAAGATGGAGAAGCAGTAGAATGCAAGGGCAGGGGAAAACAGAAGTGCCTCAAGAAAAACCGCAGGCCAATGTCAATGTCCACAACATTTCCTACTTGACAAAATACAGATGGACCCCACCAGGAACTGAACTTGCTTCACATAGGCTGGAGTACAAGGAGTTGTTGGGGCCGCAGTGGTGTAGTGGTCAGACTACTTGCCTGTCACCCAGGCAACCTGGGTTCAATTCCCGGCAGGGCCACTCCTGGATTTTCACATGTAGGTATTGTGTCTGACAATGCTGCTGGTTGGAGGGTTTTCTCTGGGATCTCCCATTTTCCCCACCCATGCATTCTGATGCTGCTCCATACTCACTTCACTTCAATCTCATCGGCTATCAAGATATTGATATGAAAATCCGCCCAAATCTCTTCACTACACTTTGTGCATGGGTGGCAACACGTTTCTTATATAGCCTAGCATCTGACAGCTACAGTGATTGTGCAGGCACTGGCAGTCAGGCGACATCAATGTGAGAATCTTGATGCTGACCCTCTGGTGTGGACCAATCAAAGATTCATCAGATGGGCCAGGAACATCGATCTTGGTGAATATGCGGACAATCTGAAAGGTAGGTTGCTCGTATATCCATTCCAAATTTTTTGCGTACTTTTTATCTTGCTAATATAAAATAAAACTTCCTGGCAGTGTGTTTGGAAATTTTCCAGACACAAAAATGTGAGCTCAATATTTATATGAATGTGAAGAAATGCAACCAAAATGATTAGTCTGCATTAAAAGGACATAAGCATAAGTCAATATCATGGCGTCTGCTTTTTGCCACATTATCTTAAACTACTAAATTGTTAGCAACTATTCTGATAACATCTGGCAGGTAGGATTTCTTTTCCACGCTCCTGGTGAGGGAGCATCAAATTTAATGTTGCTTTAAGATGACCTTCTGGATGGAGGCATTTTTCATGTTTGGGGTCCAAAAGCACATGAGCACTGAGGACTATACAGAAACACACTTCAGATGTCTCATAGGCCCTGTCCATAAGGCACTGAACTGGCATGCAGTCTTTCTGTGGGTTATGCACCTCTATGAGACTCAATGGTGACCCTATAATTTTATGGTGTAATATTGAAGGTGTGCTGCTTATCACTACATATCTTTAAACATTCTGTGCCAAAGTGTTTATTTAAACATGTTGATTAACAAAACTGTAGATACAATTGTAACAAAGACTGCTCGTTTAAAGGATGTTGCCAGTAGAACAGGTGAGAATTGTGAGAGAGAAAAAAATGTATTACTTAGCATGGGTGATATTGGGTTTGAGAAAATGCACAATAACTTTTGTACGACTGACCTGTCAGTGTGGTGTTAGAGTTAATCTTGAAGTTTAAGGTCCATGTGATGCACCACGGGTGATCTCCGTCAGCCATCTTGAGCCTCAGCTGTGCTCCCCCATGCTAATTCTTGCAGTCACCAGACTCCATCAAAGTCAGTGCCATCACTTTTGAGCGGGCCCGTGAGATCCACTGCTGCTTCAGCGCAGGAAACCCGTGCTGCATCCACACCTGACTTTGTGGCCAGGTTGCATTCTACTCCTTGGTGTGGCCTTCCATGCCGAGGTACTGAGTGCACATCCAGTTTGTACAGCGAGGAAACAAACTCTCTCTCCTCCATTGATCTCCCCTCCTCTCGCCCATGGACAGGCACTGTTATAAATAGGGATAGTACAGACCGCTCATAGCAGTTCATTTTCGTCTGCCTAGCAGATCTGACTTGCTCACCATGCTGCCCAGCCACCAAACATCTTCCTTTAAGACTCGCCTGCAAGACAGCCTGTCATGCTCTGTGAACTAGCCTGTCTGGAGATGCTCCTCCCAGTCTTAAGGTTAAAGAATCCTTATCACCATGCTGGCACAATCATGCCTGGTACGTAAAACTTTGTTGTCACTGATTGCCCTCATCCCTCCATTCCTGCATGAGTCATATAACTACTTGGCAGTCAGCTCACCACTGCCCTATGGATATCCTGGGCACAAACTGGGTTACATGTGATTTATTCTCAATAGACAGCTTCATAAAACATACCTCTGTGTTTTACAATTCTGTTTACCCTCGTTCCCTCCCAGCAATCAGCTACCCTCTCAGGCTCAGACAATATCTGAGAACCTCAGTCTGGGCATAGAGTCACCAGCAATAACGCTGCTTTCTTGGGCACCGCTAGGGCTGGGAGAAAACCCTTGCTTACCAGTGGTAATGCCACTTCTCTGGGCTCTCAGGGGAGTAGGCATGGTGAGACCTGCCACCAACCGTAGAGATACATGCAACGCCCAAATTGGATAAGTTAGACAACTCATCTGAGCTTCTGAATGCCAGTGAAAATGACACTTCTTTGGGCGTCACCAAGTCGGGGAGTGGGGCTCGCCACCGTCAGGTGGAGTGAACTGATCCTCAGGCACTGCCGCTAGACATAGGCTCCGGCTCTCTGGAAAGCCCGCCCTTCCCTTACACACAATTTAGACCACCTTGTCTCACCACTAGAGATTGCCTTAGCCTAAGCTTCTGCCTTGCCACATACCCCACCAGAGAGCAGGGAGGGCAAAGGCTGAGAAGATAGCAGCTGCTCAGGCTCAACAATCTGTGTGTCAGGGGGCCGACTGTCAAAGAGTCTATATTCATTTGCATGAGGAAGATGCTCGTCTGCAATCTGGAAATGCCACCGCCACTTCCCAGTGGCAGACTCCATTCAGGGCAAGCAGTTCCATTTCAGCAACGTCGACCTACCATCAAGGGTGCTTCAACATTTCAAGGCCTGTATCACCCTTGCCACTGACCCTGCCTGAACGCCATCCAGAGCTCATCAGGCCTAAGCCAGCTATGGCAGTTAAGCATCAACTCACATTCCTCAGGCATCTGCCATCAGCTACGCATATCAATTCTGCAACCACATTCGCCCCTACCTGTGCTATTACTTGCCTTGCTGTCATCTCAGCACCTCAACGGGCTGAGAAACGAGTCATAGAGTAACAGCAGAATGGCCCCAGTCATTAAAGTACGAAGTAAATGTAGAAACTGCTTCCTTGCTAGGGAGGGGGAGGCTTGGCATTCTTACCAACCCATGTTGCACGTCACATGAAATTATGGATATTCCCCAGCCCTCGGCCCCACACACACCCACATTACTGCCAGTGTTGGTTGGGGACAAGCACAAAAGAAACTTGCTGATTGGTAAGAAAGAGCATTTCCCAAGGTGACCCCCTTTTCCCTGCAGTGTCACAGGTGGACATCTAGTAACACTGCGTTGGGACCCATCCTTGAGCCTTGGTGTTCTCTCATGTGAGTTACAAGTTACGCACCCTACCTACCTTACTCCTGCACTTGGGACAGTGGAGGACTGGGGGACACTCTCAGGGCAATGGGATACAGGACAATGTCCCTCGATAGACCCAAGGGCTGACAAGTGGGGACAAGGTTAGATGTCATAGACTACCCAATAGTCATAATGCTATGCAAAACTTCTGGTTCAGTCCATGGTCTGCCTCCCTTAGACACATATCTGGTCCCTATGCTCTCATGTCAAAGTCTAACTGCAAGCCAATTAGGAATATAACATTGCTGGCCAGGTTGCGAGGTTGGCAAGAGTCCGTGTAGAGGTAATTTGTGGCTTGCTGCTTCTTCATCTGAAGCCTGGTCAACTTATGCATCATTGACCTCCTTCCAGGGTACATCTTATTTTCTGGATGATATATTGGAGTGCTATTACAAGCGTCTTTTCATCCTCCAGCATTGAGATTTTGAGCTTTCTTTCAAATTTGGTATGCAGGTCAGATAAGTAATTCTCAGTTTTGACCTTGGCCTTCTTCCTAAATTACTGCCTCAGCCACAGCCTTTGTCTCTATGACAGTCACAGCCTCGGGATCCAGCACTGGCGCCTCTGCCCACTGCTGCATGGCTGTACCTCCGGGATTATTCCATGTCCCATTACGATTGTTCTAACTGCTTTGTGCAGGATTCCAGGAGGGAAGACACTCCCATTTGAATTGTTACAGGGGGTAACCCAAGCTCAGCTCAGACTTACACAAGCCACTGCCCCTGGGGCACTCTCACCTCTTTGGGACAACCTGAGAACAGGTCGAGAAATTAGTGGGTTTGGACATTGTCACACTCACAAAATGATATAAAGAAATTTTTTTATGAAATGTTGCTGCTGTCATTTATAGTTTTCCAATCAGTACCTAGTTAATCGCACAACTTATCTTGTAATGCCATATACATATTTATGCACCTGCTAACCCCTCTCCAGACGCCCTATGCCAGTGAAGGAAGGGATGGTTGAGGAGTATAAAAGGAGATGCGCCCTGGCCTCTGGGTCATTAGTTCTGCTTGAGTTCTCGATATTTCTTCCGACTCCTCTTCTGGGCTCTCACCGCATAAGGAATTGGTGCCGAGGCCCACACCTCTCCAGTTAACTTTACAGCTTCTGTGTGGGGCCGAAGATCCTATCCAACGAGAACCAAAGGAATAACCAGCAGCGTCACCAGCAGCAGACTAAGACACGTTCAGTCCCTTATGGACAACAGAGAGTAGAGCTCGTCCTGAGGAATTATTACACTAAACACAACAGCTACTGCTTCTTCCCATAGCTTTGCACAGGACACCTTCCCCTGTTAAAACTAGGGTGTTTACCTTCTGCCAAGTCTGTGTGGATTAGGAGGTAGTACTTCCACTATCTTTTTTTATTTCCTTGTTGGTAAATAAACACTGATTTTACCTGATCTTACAAGTATCACTATGATCTCCTTCCTCTTGTCATCTTCAGAGCTGACGAAGCCAGCAGGAGACCGGGTTCACTCGTTCAAAACCTACACTTACAACACACCAGAAAATCCTTGGAAGGCCACCCATTCTTCTACCCTGTGCAGTGAACGGTAGAGCCTCAACACTAGGATACCATTCCCTGGATGTTGGCTTGCCATCTTGAAGTCGTACCTGCCTCACCACTCACTTCATGGTGCTGAGGAGGGGAACTTCGTTGAGACTGGAGAGACCAGTGACCACTGGACCCTCACCTCCCCACTATTGGAAGGCCACCCGTTCCTTGCACCCAGGTGCAAGGTAGAACCACGACACTAGGTACGCTCTTGATGGGATTGGCTTGCCGGCTAGGGTGAACTTCTCTCACTGCTCCCTTTGTGGTGCCGAGAGGGTTGCACCCTGGTACAGGGGAGACCAACCTCACTGGGACAACACCATGTGGTTCCTACAACCAACACTTTGCTGCTCGAGTCTCCCCCATCTCCGGTGGGGAAGTCAAGAGTGAGGTGCGGTGTTGGCGGTAGCAATTGGCACCCACACTTGGACACTCTCACGTCAACTGCCTACCTCCTGCAGACTCGATCATAGATTGGAGTCAAATGCCTTACACTCGTAAAGGTGGTGTTGAGAGAAAAGTTAAGAAGGCGAAGGCTAACTCTAAGAATCTACAGGTGCTTCGCATCCTTCCCAGCGAGTTCAAGCTACTGCTGAGTCTGCGTGAACAGGCTGCTTTGCTACGACTGCTCACTGCACCAGTACCCACCATCACGCCTGTTGACTTGTTTGAGCCACCGACCCGTGTTGCGGAAGGATACCATCCTATACTATAGTGCAGGAAGTACTGTTTGGGGAAGGGTCCACCAGCACCCCAGAACCAAAACTAAACACCTCACACGCAAACCTCACCCCTCTGTGGCATGCCACCAGGGCCGTGGGAACAGGGCAGTAAAACCACCCACAGGACAGACACACACTCTCGCTGTACTGCCACCTAAGCCTGCACCACACCGGGTGAAACTAACTGAGCCAGACTTTGTGCCAAGCCGACGGCCTACTAGGCCAGTACTGTACTATGGTCGGGCAGCAGTGCCCCAAGAGGAGTAGCCATCCATAGACGCGACTCGCTTAGCGTTGAGTAAGTAACCCTGAAACCCTTAGACACAGGCAGCCAATCAGCCGGGGGTCTGTCACGCGTCAAGTATTTTCCTTTTTGTTTTTTCCTGTATAATGATGTCCTGTTTTGTAGTTGAAAGCCAAAATATAATTTAGATATACCACTGTAGTTGGTCTTCTAAAGAAATCCATGTTTCTACTCCATGTATTTTTATAGGCCAATAATATGCTTTGTATAGAATCTTTTTTCGCTGCCATGACAGTTGTTTCTTCCATTATCTTTTAACACTTAAAAAGTGATGTGGTATGCCTGTTGGGAAACAAGTGCTTTGTATTGCACTTTTAGATCCACTTTGTTGTATAAAGTATGGCATTTTCGTTTGTTATCTATTTCTGATTTAAAACGTCAAACTTACACTGAAACTGGTTTTGTAAACAGGGAGACACCTTCGATTCCAGAGCAGTATTGCATCAACCTGGTGGAAGCTAGGAGCCAAGCACAGTATCCAAGACTCACACCACGCACGTTGTGTTGCAGACAGTGGAGTTCACGGGGCGTTGGTCGTGCTGGAGCCATCGTTCAATGGCGACACCATGGCCACAGCGCTCGGCATACCACCGTCGAAGAACATAATCCGACGGCACTTGAGCACGGAGCTGGAAGCTCTGGTCCTCCCGGCAAGGTACGTCATCTTCTGCCAGATGGAAGAGTACCAGGCTGAAGTGGCCCGAGCCGTCAATAACGTGAAGCAGATCACAAGATAAACCTAGTAGCACTAGTGTTATTGGTTGCTTCTGTCTCGTCAGATGAAAGTATCACCCTCTTTATATCTTTGGCGGTGCTCGTGTAAAAGACAATATGTTTCTATAAATTCTAAAACTTCGGCAGGTTGTGGAACTTGTAGAAAAAAATTTGTTTTTCTAGCTCGACTGTGCAATTTGTTTTACATATAAATACATAAAGTCGTTTTTCTTTCCTTTGCTGAACCTATATGCAAACTTGTTGAGTCAAGTTGTCAGTTCTTTGCTGCTGAGGTGTAAAGTGCAAAAAAAAAAACTTCTGTTATGTAATATTACATCTATTATTAACACAAACACGTAACTTTGAGAGTGGACTATGAACAACCGTGTTCAACATTCGAGATGTTATTACACTACAATGTTTGCAAGTGCAATGATGGCTACCACTGAGTTCTTCTGTAAGCTGACACAGTCGTTAATTTCTTTTGTTTTACTTCCCCTCGTCATAATATCTGGAGCAACTTTTGCAAAAAATCAGTGATGAAATAAAATAACTTCAGTTAAATGAGAAACCAACAACTTATCTGTCAGTGTGTTTGTTAAGATAACATGTTCATGAAACACAGTATGAGCATTAACACATGCAGTGTGGATTTCAAACAGTATGATAACAAAATCATTTTCTGTAAAAAATATCCATACAAATGTTATGCCCAAAATTTTATTTTAGATGTGAGCTTTACTTGCAGTTGCTTTTTAAATGAAAAAAAGTTTCTCCGTAACAAGCAGAAGTTTAGAACACAGTATAAGTGTTATTAAAAACAAAAATTGTGTATTTCATGGGGACAAAATGCCACCCAAGGGCTTCACTTGAATTTGGTAAAGGGATGGCTTTTCAACAAGTAGAGTTCCTCAGAGCAAATTGTTTTGCAGTGTAAACAATGCTGATGGCTACTTGTGGAGACATCAAACTTTAGAAGCAATGATGTGCAACAGTAGAGTGTTAGGCTATGTTCACTGTTACAATGTCTGTGCAGGCATTTTGCATAAAAGTACAATGAATAAGTATTTTTTTGTGTCATCATTGCTCGTCATCTGCATGGCAAATGCATTATCATCATGAACCATTTCAGGTTAACTACTGTGTGGTGCTTGTGTTGCTGTAGGGCAGTGGCAACGAATGGTCACTCCTACTTAAATACCTAATTTTGAAACCACCATCCAGTGCAATGGGTAGACCAAATGACTTGAGCATGCTTTCTAGTGACCTTTACATCCCATCCACCATTACAACTTCCATAAGAGGAGCAGTAAGTTAAGACTAAAATTAGTACCCGATTATTAGCGCGCATGCGGAGGGGCTTACTCATTGGTGGAGAAGTGCACACGTCATGGCATGCGAGCGCAAGCTACACCACTTTTGGAGGCAGTTTTACCCCATGTGATAAATCATGCTAGGAGCTGTCTCTAGATTCTATGAGTTAATTGCAAATTGTTATGCCACTGGATTGCGGAAACTTGAAGGTACCTTGCTCATTTGTGTGGCAGCAAACTATTTTATGATACTATTGTAAAAAAAAAAAAAAATGTTTCCTTTTAAAACACCAGCTACCATAATAATAATAATAATAATAATTATTATTATTATTGCATCACAAACATTTTAGAGAGAAAAATTGTGTGTCTAAAATTAAAAAACTTCAGACCTCGGAAATGGTAAGAAAGGAAAATTTGAGTTGGTAGTAGAACTGCATTTATTTTCAGTAGCAACTGCGGGAAAGTAATAATAAATAATCTTTGTTTCATTTTATGGCTGAAAGCTAGGCAGGTGAAGAAGGGGGATGGATTTTTGTTAAGGAACTGCACCTTTGTTGGCCGGGATTGGATATACTGAAAGAAAACCGTGCGAAGAAAATCTTTCCCAGAGCAGCTGTTCCAGACCAAAATTATGACCTCCCAAATGCAAGTCGGACGCTATTGCATGAACAGACACGTTTAGTAACTGTGATAAAATTTTTCAAAGAAATTTTTCATAACAGTGATCAGTGACTAATGAATGTTGAGTGGGAGTTTCGGTACAGTTCTCTTTCCCCCTGGGAATAGCAAAGCTCAGTGCTTCCGTGATACGGGTATAGCATATGAATTCCAGCACAGCTTAATGATCTGTTGGGCTCCAGCTGGCGGGGTAGCCTGGTTTGCTGGCCACAAAGGAGCCTTTGGGGGGGGGGGGGGGGACACTAGCAGTTGGACAGAAAGAAGGTTTATTTGAGTTGGGAGTCTATGAGGATGTGTTTGTGGTTTTTGGTTGGGAAGTGCAGTTGTGTGTTTGGGCCTGGGAGGTGAAGGAGTTAATGGGCAGGTGGCTCTTGGGATGGCAAATGTCCCGGATGGTAGGATTGCAGCTGCTAGGTTATGTTGGAGTTGGTCAGCACGTTTCCTGGAGGCTGAGGCAAACACAGCTTCATCCCTCAAGTGAGCTGCTTCCTCCCCTTTGATGGTAAAAACTCTAGGGATGTTATGTCCATGCTCTGCTATTGTATTAGTCTCCTTACACTTCGCAGCTCAATGCTGAGGTATGGCTGTCCAGGGGTATAGACTTTCCACGATTACCTAGTTGAGCAATTTTCAAATCAACCTTTGAAAAATCTCACTGCCCATATCTGCATATATTTTAATGGGCACACCGACTGGTTTGTGCCCAATGAAGTTGGCTACGATGATAGGAAAGTAGTTCCATGTCTTAACGTTGAATTATCGGGTAAACATTTGTAAATACTGGAATTAATTATTTTGCCTTCTGTTTTTTTGAATGTTTATAATTAGCAAATTTGTAATAATTTTCTATTTTTAATAATTTCACAGTTTCACTTGACCAATGCATGTATAAAGTGGTAAGGCGTATGGCAGTGTTAATATCATATATGGTTGAATAATGCACAATATGCATCCAAGTAGATCTTAAGCAGGGCTTTTAAAAGTGTTGAGTTTACTGTGAACAACACTTACAAATGGTCTTGAAGGCTTGAGTACTGTCCTTGGAAAAGATACGAAGGGGAGTTTGTTAGGCAGATCCTGAGCCTCTGCTCCCTCCTCTGGGCTGTCCAGGAGGGTAAGCATGACCAACAGATAAAATATTAGTAAAAGTTTGATTTAACCAAAAATAAGGTACTTTTATTTATGATTGCAAATAGGCCACTAGGCTACTAAAATATATATAAAGGACAGGAATTCAAGTACTCACAGTCTAGTACTTGTCAATAGGCACACACACACACAAAGTAGGATGACACATTTTTTCACACGGTTGCGCAATTGCGATGCTTCGCTGGCTAAGCAAGCTTCATCAGGCGAGTTGTAGGACACTGCAGTATGGTCGAAGGTCATTGTTAGTAGTAAACTTAGAGGCCGGGTGGCGAACTTGGGTGGGGCAGGAAAATTGAAAAATTGCAGGTATATCAGATTAGTGTGGTAAGCAACTATGATTATCTTATATTGAGGCCAGGTTAACGGAAGTTTAAAACACTTGTGAGACATGCTACATTTAGGAAACAACCACGCATTTCATACATGGGTGATTTTTCCAAAAGTTTGTTTGAGAAACTGTGAAGAGACTATGGCAGAAAATACTACTGCTTACTAGTATTTTATCTATAAATTATAAAAAAAAAAAATTAAAATTAATATAAATAATGCCTACTACGAAATAGTTGCAAAATATTATTAAGTTGAGCACACGAATAAGAAGCGTTCTCCCTTTGGTGTAAATTTCTAGACATCTGTTACACGAGGCAGACGAATATCCTGGAAGTATAACTGTAGCAAGGCTTCAGAAAAGTTGAAAGTGACCGTGAATGGCCCATAGTCGTCTGATGAATGAGTGTTGAACTGTTTTAGAATCTTGTCTAGAGGTGGTGTTTGGATTGTGGAAGGTAACCAGCGCATAATATGTAAAAGCTTGTCCATTTCCTCGTAGGTTCTCACCAGATTTGCAGGGTGGTTTTACAGATCCCATGGTACTACAGAAGTATCTGGTACCTGAGAGTACACTCTTCAGGGTGGTAGCGGTCATGGCGGTGAACTAGTGGTACAAATCACCTCCCACCTATAGACGAACCAGGTTCGATTCCTGGCGGGGCTCCTCCCGGGTTTTCGCATGTGTGAGTCATGCTGGACAATGCCGCTGGTTAGCAGGTTTTCTCGGGGATCTCCTGTTTGCCCTGCTCTTGCACTCCAGGGCTGCTCTACACTCACCTTACTGCACCCTCATCGGTTCTCAAGACCTCAATTTTAAAAGGGCACAGGACATAAATTAATGCTATTGAGGTTTATTGTATTTTACAAATTTTATGGAAGCCGATAGATAAAACAAAGAAAGGGCAACCATACAGAATAGTTTTTACTAACTACGAGAGAAAATATTTTATTCTGCCAAGATATTTCTGACGCCATCAATTCTTGTGTGTTTTCGTGGCGCAAAACATTATGCAAAATTGATTCATTAATACTACAAAATACTTGGTCGTTAAGTTGGCAAAACCTACTATCTAGGATTGCCATTTTTACTTTTTTTTATGTTGGCTTTCAAAAACCAGTAAACATCAATTTACGTATTTGGTGTTAATTTATGTCCCACGCCCCCTTAAGAGCTGTATAAATCTCTCCACTCCATGTCAGAGTGGCGCAGCCTTTTTAAAATGTTTTGTAGCCTGATTGTCAATTTAATTTCTGATGACACACTTTGAAGTTTACTAATTATCAGTGCTAGCAGGAAATCTCCCGATTTTATAACATTTTAAATTTTGGTGAAGCTCACGCCGTTCAGAAACACAATTTAAAAATTTGTCGGCCCAACAAAAGCAAAAATAAGACCAAATCCGGAATGAAAATTCAACAAACATGAATTAGATACAAGTGGACTACAAAGAATCGTTAAATCTCATGCATTTTACCTACCAAAAATACTTCTGAAAAAAAAGAACAGTTGAAGAGCTTCAATTAGCAGGAAATAGGCTGATTAAGTCCAAAAAAAAAAACAGATACACATAGTTATTCTACTGTGCAGACAGATCACAGAGTAGGCAAAAAAATTCTCAGATTCACAGAATGCTGAACAGCATCCAGGAAAACCAACGGTAGAGAAAATAAAAAAAAACAGTCCAAGCTGCTGGCCTGTCTGAACCTATATACTGCACAGTAAAGGTAGCATTTTGTTGCTACACGAGACAAGTGGATATCCAACAGGATAAATGTGTAGTGCCATGTCAAACCAGTGTACTTTACAAACTTGAAGTGGTTCAGCACCGTGAATAGTAACTGCGTTTTTGAGAACGAAAAATTTTTAGCATGCACTTACTTGGAACACAAGTATTTTCTTTTGTTGTGTGAAACATTATTAAACCTTCACTGGTTGACAGATGATAGTAAAAATTAGAAGTGATTAGTCTCTCATGCATAGAGGATGCACACATCCACAAAGCACACATTCTCGTGGCTATGCAGGCAGCGATGCCACGAGGCATTCCATCATGCAGGTGGGGTATAGTGTCCTAAGGCACATACTACTGTGCTTCCGGCAACTGCACACGTTGATCAGCCAGAGCTTTGGGCAGGTGGTTGGCTGCTTTGCAAACATTGCCTCGTCATATCCCATGTATTTCCAATAAGGGACAAACGCGGAGATCTGGCAGGCCAGGGATGGGTGTCCACATCTTGTAGAGCAGGGCTGTCCAACTTGGAAGGGCTCGTGAACCACAACTCAAATTCTAGCAAAGTCGCGGGCCGTACCATAGTTTTGGCAAATTCTTTATATTGTACAAAGATAACAAGGTATTAAATTAGGGTATGCTGCTAGGCTACAGTTAAAAAAACCTATTTTTGTTGAATATTATTATTAAAAACAATGTTTAATTGTTTAATAATTGAGAAATCAAAGTGGGTTAATATTTAAGTACCAAATAAAATAAGTAATACAGTAAGCAAAATTGATATGTTTATTAAGTTTGTAAAGCCATCGTGGGCCGTACAAAACGGCCCACGGGCCACCAGTTGGACAGCCCTGGACTGGTTGTTGATGCAAGCTGTATGGTCATGAGCACTATCTTGCTGCATTATAGCATTAGGTTGCATACCTATAGGCCAGCATCATTCAAATGGCAAATAATGGTTCTTTTCGAGACGGACACATGCAGAGCAGGCCCCACAGACTGTAGGATCTCTCTGTATGTGGCACCACATTTTGCTACTGCATGTCGGCAGATATGATGGTCTCTGGCAGGACCAGTACTTACTGTACATGACGTATGACCCGCACGTATCCATGCCTACACACATCGTGTTACAGTTGCAACTGCATGGCCAAGATGAATTGGCTATACGAGCCGAATAACGGCTTCATGCTGTCCGTGGTGGTTATATTCTTCAAAAGCACGATGCGTGGCATTCTGATCTGTCACTTAACATGCGCAGGTTTCTGTATTTCCAGCCTGTTGTATGGCTCTTTTTTAAGCACTGGGTACTGGGCATAAGCACATCCTCCTATATCACATGTTGCAATGATGTTTCTGCAATATCACTTTAATAACCATTTGCATTGCGCAATTGGTACTGTATGTGGTCTTGATTTCATTTTAAAATGGATGACACCTTATGGGTGTAGCAATTTTCATTGTCCAGCAGAGTATTTTAATGTTTTTACAATCCCCAAAATTTTTCAATAATTTTGTTTACAAAATTACAATCTAATTCAGGCATAAGTTTACAAGAGTGATAAACCATTTTATTTCTCATTAGAACTGTTTTTTTTTTATAAGTATTAACACACTAAATGTATGTCTAAGCTAGTGTAGTGTGCTGAAAAAATTTTTAATTATTCCTGTAGATTATTTTAAACTTTAGGTCATATAGGATAATTAAACATTTTTATACCTGTGCAGCATAACTAAGTACTTACCTAAAAGTGCGCTTAATTAATTTTTCTCTCATTGTGTTTCAAGTTGCTTAAGACTTTTCAAAAAATCAACCAATCAAAAGGGCAGTTTCAATTAAGTAGGCGCTCGTATTATTGGTATAAAGGGTTGTGGGACAGGAAATTTGAAATTATATTAGCACAGTAAGGGAGGAAATGTATGCTAGTAATATTTACTCATCCAAAATAGCACCTACTGTAACTCAACATACAGTATTTAGTTAGCATCCTTCCATCAACTACAATCATAAATTTTTGTGGGTACACCATACACGACTTTGTTATAGTTTCTTGTTATCTTATACATAAAATCATTCTTTATTCTTACTGTTCATTCTATTGTCCTAAATATCATCTCAGTTCCTGCTGCTTCCATGAATATATGTCCTGTGCACACTCTTTCTTTGCATTATTTCTTTTGGTCTCCATGGCTTATTGATGGACTGAATTTTCCATCAATTTCACAATATTCCAAATACGCATTTCATAATATCTGCACCTTATTTTATTATACCACAGCATCTGTGTTCTTGTAGTTGAGCAGGACAATTTTCACAGACATTTAAGGAAGCAGTTCACCTTCTGGTTTAGTGGCATATTTTTTTCTTGGATTTTTTACAAGGAGACCACTGTTGAAAATACAAAAATGCCACAAACCTTCTTCAGTCTTGTAGTTGAATTATCAGTGTTCATTAGGATTTCAGTTATAATTTTAATATTCAATTTTTTGTAGATAATTTAATTATAAGTCTTGTAAATTATGATGATTATTTCTTACATGGGCTTCACAACAAATTCCAAGTCACAAAACTGTGAAATGTAACATACAGTTATTTTCATATTAATTAAATTCCGATCCAAATGTAGAGGTATACATTTAATTTCAGAAGTTAATGGAAGTAGTTAGTTACTGTGACATAATACTACCTGGGAATGATCATAGCTGAACCAAGTGAAAGAACAGCCACTATGAGTCAGTGGACAAAAAGTCGTACACCTGGTTAGGAGTTCCTGATTTGATCGCAGGTGTTGGCAAGTGCAGATGGTCCAGAGAGGCCCATTCAGGCCCCCCTACAAAGGCCATCAAAGGGTTTTTTTAGATGCCCATTTGCTGGGAGCTGTTTTCTGTCTCCCAGGCACAGAATCAGAGGTGACACAGCATCCCATCGCCACTACATGCATTCTTCCATCTACAACTATGGGACTTGAGGGTTCATCTCATTTCACATTAGATTCCTTGACTCCTTGCAGATTTAAGCTGACGAGAGGAAAAATTACAGAAAGTTAACAAGAGTTATTTATTTACGTTACCTTGCAATACAGACATAGTTTTCAAACCACTAATCTATATTACTGTTACAAGTAACAGAATATATAAGTTGATGTAATGTTACATGTAACATAAATATGCATTGATAGAGACCTGTATAGTTTGCATTATTATCTGAAGACAGAATAGACTTTGAACACGTGCGTGTTTGTATTGCTCTTGTCATTGGGCTACAGTTGATTTGACATGCCCTGGGCGGCTCTGGACCAGTCGGAAACAAGTAATGACAAGATAGCCCAGCCACGTACCCTCAAGTTAAAAGAGAACGTGGGTCCTCACTTTTGCGGAAGTCAATAAACAAAAGACATGGATTTGAGTGTATACAGGACAGTGAAGTCTAGCATGTGGCCAAATTTTAATAATGTGAATTTAGTACATCTCTATGCATTGGTAGTTCATATCCTGTGACTGTATGGCAGGGCAACATAAATAACTATAGGAATTGTGTCACATTTTATAATGCTTTTTTACTAAAATCTTAAACTAGCAAGAAGTCTAAGAAAGCAACATTAAATCATCACAAGCTGAGATTCTTTCATTTTATTGTAAAAGTTTGTAGTGAAGTTTATAGTAGGGTCTTATAAAAATTTTGCAGATATTTTAAGACTTAGCACTCTGAAAATGAGTTTTTGGCTATGTTTAACAGTTTTCAAATGATGCGTGCAACAAACAAGATGTAATGAAAGTTATGTGCTCGAATCGTCTGAAGTGCGATGGCCCATTCACATGAAAATAATTGCTGACACATTCAGTAGTTTTGTTTGGAAAAAATGTGTATATCGAACACACTGCAACTGTATTTGCTTTCGATGCCAGGGAGGTGGGCACGTGGGTGATTGAGGCTTGTCACCATCTTTCTAAGACTAGGAGACTTGGGGAGATTGCATTCTCTGCCTTCGCCTCATCCCAGGCATCCAGCTGGTGTGTTTTTTTTTTTTTTTTTTTTTTTTTTAGCAGTTATTTAACTTTTCCTGTAACAACAAAAGGTTTATGTTTGTTCCAAAATCCTCCGAAGCATCCAAAACACGAGTTGATGGGAGAAACAATACTGAGTCCGAAGGGTACGTAAGAATATTGACTGTAACGAAAAACTTCTAAGGGAAATGTGGTACATGTTAAACCAAGGACCAATTTAATTTTTGGTTGCTTTGCTACTAGTCTTGTTATTGCATGATTTCCAAAACTCATTCTTTCATTTTAACACTTCACAAAGCTGTCACTGCATGTGTGTTTAGCTGCCCTTGCAAAGCATTCGCTGCATGTTGTCACTGTACATCAAGAACACGTTTTTTATTACAGTTTACAGTTGAATGGTACAGGTGTCTCATGTACGAGTAACTCCGCTACAGCTGTATGTGAACGGAAGGAAAGACCTAACCTGTTATAGATGTCAATTTTAATATTTCATCGTTCTGTTGTACAGCCGTAAGAAGTTTGTGCGTTTACTCGACCAGTTGGACCAATTAGAAGCATATTGCGTGTTTATTATCTGAGCAGACTCCATTCCATTCAAACACAGGTGATTGACGTGGAAGGATGGTGTATTCTTGAGGACAAATGTATCCCTCTTTGGATGTATATTGCATACATATGAGGAAACATGCCACCTACCTGCACACGCTGGAAAATGTACACAGTGTTAAAATTGCTGCACATGTACTTGATTGAACATATTGCACTGCGAAGATCAGGCCGTGTTACAACTGGAACGTTTCATTAACAAAACGGTCATGTGGCCCTGTTTCGCTGAAAAAAATGATGACGTGTTTATTGTTATTTGCATTTTGTCAACTCCTGAGCCAAAAAATTACCACCCAGGAAATACCAAATCATCGCCATTTTAGTTGTGCTTTTTTTGAAATGCAGCCATAGGGAAACTGCTTGTGTGAGAACGAGGATTGTTACTCTCAAAGATGTTACAAGACATTGTGATCAACTTTCCCTGACTTTTCCAGATTCTCCAACCAACAATAAAGATATATATATATATATATATATATATATATATATATATATATATATATATATATATATATATATATATATATATATATATTTTTTTTTTTTTTTTGAAGGTTCAGTAAAAGAACATTTTACCGAATAAAAACCGTACTTTATGAGATATGATTGAAATGAATTTCAAGGAACTTGCAGTTTCTGATCATCATCTATACTACAAAGGGTAGAATTGCTTATTTGCAAGTTTATTTGTAACATAACACTAATTATTTTCCAGTACCCATCAGTTTTAAGGCAAATTACTTGAACTGTCACTGGGAATGTTTGGCAATACAGAAAATATATTAAATTATATTGTGTTACAGACTTGAAATTTTAGGATCTGTCACCTGTTTCGCTGACATTTCCCCGATTTTCTCTGGACATTGAAAATTCCCTGACTTTCCAGGTTTTCCATGTTTTGTAGTCTGTAGAAACTCTGTTGGCAATCCAACTTTCTGCTTTGTTCAGCATGATTGGTGGCATTACATCACCTTTGTAAATTTCACTGCAGGCAAACATTTTATTTTATTTGATTCTTCAAACTGAAAATTAAGTTACCTCAAGACGAAATTGGTGTGTCTGCTTTGAAGATCCAACAGTCTCTAAGGATTAATGAGTGCAGGATCAGTAGTAATAGATTAAACCAGTGTAGTAGAGATGCTAATGTGAGTTCTGGAGCTTACGTAGCTTGTGAAATGTCCTCTATCAATAATAGGTCTGTGCAACTTGGACAGCTGTGTACCACGTGCTGACAGATGAAATGGAAAATTCATTATGTTTTTATAAAAGGATGGCAGTAAATTTAATCTATTTTATACTTGCACTCCTTATTAAGCACTATTTTTTAATCAATTGGGGTATCATTTCTACGTTGCTTGGTGCAGGTGCATTCTATTTGGTGCTCGTGTTGGCAAAATGACAAGAGTAGAAAAACTATCTTGGGCGCAGTTACAGTAGAGCTCAGATCATTTGTCGTGTGCTCTGTACCAGCATGGTGGTCAATGGAAATTGGCATCACAATAATGCTCGCAAGCAAGCATGTCATGCTCTACACATTGTCGTGCGCAGTGTTACAGCCACAAACATGATCACTCAGAGCTGTCAAGTGACCACACTCCGTACGTCGGTTTTGACTGAGGGGGATGCCTGACAACGAGCTTGCGCAGCATGCGTGACCAGGCAGTGCAGTCATGTGTACTTCACTTTGGGGGTGTGTGTGTGTTTGTGTTTTAATTTGTAACTACACAGTCAATCAAGCTATCGTATGTACCACTGATTTCAATTATATGAATAACAAATTTAGTACAAACTCTAGCTGCCTTCGTGGTTCGTTTACCTCAGGCATTCAAATTCGCCTTGTATCGTCAACAATTTTCTCTTTCTTTATCTCAGCATGGCAGGAACCTTTTTATCAATATCCTAATGATCTAGATTTCCAGGTTATCTGGACCAGCTTAGGGAAGTGTGTACTATATCACATAATGAAATATTTACAATATCATTGGTCCTATGTAGCAATAATAATGGGATAATCACTATTTCACATGCATATTTATGAGTATATTGCCTATACCTGTCATGAATTTACTTTCTCTGGCATGTCTAGGAAATTGTGCTGCAAAAATTACGCCTCCTACATGAAACAATACACAATTATTGATGGTTTTATTTGCATGTTTATGTATAACATATCTACTAGTGTTCATTATTTGGGTTTAGGTTTTAATGTTTTTGTAGGAGAGTTTCAACATATTATATGTATTTCATACCTGTACATATGTTTTTAAACCAATTTTTCTTCAAAGCTACTTTAAACACTGTGTAATAATTTGCTATTGTATCACACATGACTCGAAATTGCTTATATGGTATATGTATATAAGATCTCAACATAATTTTTATATTTAGGTATGGACCAACCCTATGGATAAAATACGAACAGTTCTCTGGAATAGGCTAGGTGGTGTTAAGAGGCAGAGGATGGCATAGTGTTACTGGTCAGTGTGAAGGGTAGGTCCTGCAGGGAATATTCCCATACTGTTTGCTCTTTCTTCGTATGAGCAACTTAACATCACATTGTTAAGATGCCCTGCTAACACTGACATGATACAGAAAAAATTTTTTTTTCATATGTTCGATTGTGGCATACATATATTGTAACGGTGGTTTTTGAGCTCTGAAGGAAATGTCAGTCAGTATGCTATTGAAATATTGTATAATGTTACCGGTACTGGAAATGTGTATAGAAACAATATAATTATGTACATAAAATTAATGCAGTATTATGAAAATAAAATTTAAATCACTTTACAAGGAGAGAAGTTTTAAAAACTGGTAGTCCAATTTGTACATATACTTAAATGTTTTGCAAAGAAACGCTACTTGCATGCAAGACTCCTTTATTACTTTCATGATGCTGAGAAGAATCTTTAACATACTTCTTTGTTAGGGTCACGTTTGTCTTTGTGTATAGATGTTCAGGGCCAGATTTAAATATTGGAGGTAGAGGAGAATAAGGTTGCCGTGAAATAGAAATATTATTTCAGTTTAGTACTAACTTTTTGACATAGCACTTACATATGGCGGTACTGCCCAATTATTGGTAGGTACTCTCCAAGCCACATTGGTGACTTAAGCTTTAGAATGAATGCCTTCTGCCTCTGGAGTAGATGGTGTTCACACACTGCAAGATCTGGTGTAGAGTCTTTTTTTTATTTCAGGGGATTTGTGTTCCACCTCGAAAATAGTCACTTCAATGCCATCCCACATCATGGAAATGTTTCATGCGTTGCTTTTCTTCACCTTCATAATCCCTTGGTATTAGTAAGGGAATGCTTGACTTTATAGTAAGGCTAGGGCCACGCTTGCAGCCTAGACCCTGCAACCAGGAATTAGGTTCCTGGTTTTTATACTTCACCAGGCCATTTTCGAGCATCAAAACACAACTTGGGGACCAATTTGAGTCATGGCACCCTTGCATGAAAACGTTAACAACAGGAGCTAGGTATCTGAAGAAGAAACATAGAAGTAAAAAATACCATGTACATTCCTTTAATATGCAGAGACTTGCTGTCTACAATTTCACACTTCATTTCATGAACTCTGAAACCCTGATGATAGATTTTTTTTTGGTATATTTTAGAATGAGCATAACTTCATTTGACGACTTTTTCTCGTAGGTTGGAGATGGGATTGAAAAGCAAACAATGAGAATCAGTAGCACAATTGCAGTTGAGGAATGAGTTCATTTAATATCCCTGTTTACGTAAACACGATGCTTTACATTCTACATTGGACGTCGTTCATGAACTTTACTAATGAATAACTCTGTATTGAACATCGTACTACTGTTAACTATACCGCATGCGCCAGCTTGCTTTAAAAAAAACACGCTGTCTATGTGACAGGCAGCGACTGGAATGTCAGTGTAGTCACCATTAGAATCTCCTGAGAAAATCTGGTGGGTGTGCAGTTCTCTTTAAGCCAGGGGTAGCTCTTGTCAATGGGCATAGGGGCACTTGCCCTCCCAAACAAAATTTAACATGCCATAGCAAATAAATGCTTATTAAGTTCTCTATCACTAGACTGCGAATAGTGTCTCTTTACTTTAGGTGCGGACGAGATTTTTCCTCACAGCTTTCGGGCACAGACAATTTGTGTCCATGCTGCTGCATATTATTTCCGTGTCCAAGGCATACGAGACATCTCAGAAATAGCCAAAGTGCAGTAGATACGGGGCACAAGCCATCTGTGCCCACGCGGTTCGGGCAGTGCTGTAACAGCTCAATAGCTGGCACGTGCATCTCGTCTGCAATGTGTTTTCTGACAATGTAACACATTATGTGCTGTTACTGTTGCAGTGTTATATTCAATACTTGAGAATTTGTGAATATTTTGAAAATAACTGCATAATATCATAGTTTTTAAAGTTTCCATATTATTTAGTTTTTAGTTTTCAATGTTTATACACAGCAACAACTGACAGGTGATTTAAATTTGATAAACAGAGTTGGTTCCAGGCTGATTTTTCTTTGGAAAATAATGCACAAGTTCAATGGGAAATATTATATAAATCAGGACTGGTATTCAAAACTTTTGAGAAACAAAAAATTGTCTTGTGTAGGCTACTGTTCTTTCTTGCTCTTTTGTTCTGAAACTAGGTCTGGTAATACCAGTGTTGGTCTACTTTTTGTATTTATTTATAATATTTTTTGAAGTTGACACATGAAAAATTGTTTTTCTAACAAGTTTGACAGTCACTTTCTTCTACAGCTAACTATAAATATCAATAAAAATCACACAAGGAATCATAGTTTTTTTTTAGAAAGTACAAGATTCACAAGGAATCATAGTTTTTTTTTTAGAAAGTACAAGATTCCTGAAGTACAAGATTCAAAATCAATTTAAATACAAGTAAAACTAAACATGGTGTGTATCATGGGAAAGGTGTCTATGAAAGAAACTGGTCATCAACCTGCCTCCTTGTTACTGCTTCCAGGCAGTGGCGACCTGCTGAATGGCAGCATGTAGTACGCCCCGTAGAGCCGGACTAACATTGAATTCTAGGCTTCTCCCTCTTGTCTTATTGGCTGCACACGCAGCATTCCTCCCTTCCCCTGCATCTTCGTTCTGGTACTAACAATGGGCTGCTCTTCGATAGAACGCCCTAACAACAGTTCTGTCTCTCTCTTTCGTCAGTTTACTTGGCGCTTCTTCCAACCTCAGATAGCCATGCAGGCAACCCGTAAACAAGCAGAATGTGCAGCTGTTCCTTTTTTGGTAATGATGTAGATTTCTGGAATGCCGTGCACCACACACCTTGGCACACATTGAGTAAATGCCTCTGATGGCCATCTTTATAAGAGATAAAGGCAAGCATTTTTTTCTCTGTAACACAAAAATGCTCACGTCAGCATTTTCAAATCTCTTGCCGTCATTGGCCAGCTTGTGTGACTGCCCTTGTAAGAAGAAGAAAAAAAGTACCGTATTATGCTACCTGTTTGTGGCAAGAGGTTGCAAACATGGCCCTAGCTTAACTACATTTAAGTTGTTTTCACACCTGAACAGCCTCATAACACCTCTACCTTCCACTACTGTAAATCCGACCCTGGTTATAGTTATAGCACTAGTACTCCCCCAGTGTAGTTGCACATGTTTTGTGTTATTGTGCGTGTGCACCGGCTTGTGATGGACCGTGCACACCTTTCTAACCTCTGGGCTGATCTGTGTTTGCACGAGGAATGTACTGTGTGTAGACTATGCAATGTTTCCACCTGGCTTGACCCCTTGACTTGCTGCAGTTTCGCATTCGCCCTGCACCGCATTTTGTAAGCGGGGTTCCATCTTCTACACGAGGCAACCGAATGGAGAAAAACATGGGTGTATTGAATTCAGATTAACCAATTTTATCAAATATAGCATTGTCGAGAATTAATGCTAGCATCAACAAACTAAATTATGTCCATTACAGATTTACGATTAAGGATAATGAATGGGTTAGACACACTAGCATCAATGATTAACTGGCATGATGATTCCCATCACTCTTAACCCAGAAAATGACAGCATATTAAACCAGCAACCTCGAAAAGAATAATAAGTGTACAATATTCACCACAAACAAATAAAAAAACCAAAGAAAAAATCTTGAGAAGGAATATGTAAAAAAAACTATTATTATAAAACTTATTATCAAGTAGTTCATCTTCGTGCTTTGGAAGAAACGTGTTCAAAAAATTGAAGGAATTCCAAAAACATACCATAGTGTATTATGCTATGAATATTACTAATTTTCAAACAAACAGTACCAGCAATATATGTTACTATGACAAACAAAATATTGCATCGATAAAACACTAATATTGTTAACATTCTATGAATGGAAAGAGTTACATCACAGTGTTAATTTCGTATTGTCAAGGGAACAATAGGAATTAAAATTAAACTGCATCTACCACTAAAGATAATACTAAGAGCATTACCCTACAAAACACTGTAGTCATGTACGTAGTAATATCATAAAATGATTCAGCGAATTTTGCTGCAATTACAGAACAAAATATATACAAGATTATTCACAACGAGTTACTGCCACTCACAGGGCTTATTCCTTGCATCGTTTGGAGCAAAATATGTCGTATAAATGTGGGTCATATTCCCAATATTTAAAGAGTAACTCGACCAATTGGAAATGCCTAGATTATTGCATGTGGTGATGGATGAAGGATATTGTTTACTAAAGGAATGCACAAACGCGTAAGGAACTACTTGCTCATATCATGCATATCACTACGGAAATCAAAGACAGTCATATGCAGCTACGTAGAGCAACACGTGTGGTTCATAAGTGTGGGGGCCAAGTGTATGGAAGTAGACGGAAACATTTTTGAACAGTTCTTGTAAGCATGTTAGATGTAATTGTGAAGCTCAACTATAAGCAATACGGTCTGATAACACATTATGGAATAGGACCCACATGTATATGACGTATTTTGCTCCAAATGATGTAAGGAATAAGCCGTGTTTATTCGCTATTGACGTGTTACCCCTTAACAAGAAATCTTTTGTAAATAAATTACCCATGCACCTGCTTGTTAGAAATAGATTCAAAATGAACTTAGACTATGCTTCATTTGATAATCATAGTATCACTCTAATTACTCTACTTACTGATTGAAGGATTAAA
The DNA here is from genome assembly GCA_029891345.1 of Dryococelus australis. Lineage (NCBI taxonomy): Eukaryota > Metazoa > Arthropoda > Insecta > Phasmatodea > Phasmatidae > Dryococelus > Dryococelus australis. The sequence continues at coordinate 26,176,281 of CM057008.1, read as the reverse complement.
CAGCAGTGTGCAATGTTACCTGCATTATTATGCAGTATTATATACAATTTCTATTAGCACAGAACTTGAAGGAAAGGAAATGCCAAAACGTGTAAATTCATAAAGGAGTTGTAATGTTAATAAATCCATGACATTAGTATACACAGTCTTTGAATCATGGTGTACAGGTAGCAAATTAAGGACAGCAGTGGAAACATTGGGTAGTTGCATCTATAGTGAATAGATTGGGTTGCTCACACAATCCTCATTCATATTAAACATTGTCACGGTACAAATATAACTTATTGCAACGTGTAGCAGAGTACCTATTTGTACTTATTCCTCATTCATTGCAGAACAAAGCATTTTAGTTATCCTAGTAGCAGATGAATTTCAGCATCGTTAAATATTGCAATATACTGCATGTAGTGGTCTGTTAATAAGACCTGAATGTAGTCTGTGTGGGCAGCCCACTATTTTGTGCACAACTATCTTATTTTTCTTTTTGCTTCTTATATTTCTTTTGTTTGGTTCATTTGTTTTCTTTTCTGTGTCTCAGAGCTGCATTTGAGCACTTTGCGCGTGTAGACAGTGCGCAGTCGGAGTGTCGTAGGCGCTCGGACAAGTTGATTGGTGGGGGCAGTTTGGGGCGGAGTTTCTCTCGCTCGTACGCAGGAGGGTTGTCTGAACGTAGCGCCGGTCCCGCCCCAGACCAAGAGAAGGAGCGGCGGCGAGCTAGCCTCAGAGTAAGCTACACCCACAAGCTTTTCTTACGCAAGCTGCAGCTCGTGCCAAGGCTGTGAGCGTTGTCTTTTGTCAGTCACTGTTTTGCTTGTCACGTGGTCATGTGTAGTGTAAGACAGAGCCTATCCCGGCCCGCAACAGTACCAGTGGTCGACAGTAGAGCGTCCCCAGTACCCAAGGGTTCTTTCTACCTGTTATTCTGTATGTGTCATGTCTCTTTAGTCAGACATTTTGTGTTAAGAAGCAATATTTATTTTTACTTCCCAATAACTATGCTTCAGCTGTGTATAAACTATATTTAACAAATTATTTTGTCACTATTGCAAAACCACACAAGTACAACTTGGTATTTATTTTTGCACACACAAAGAAACTGATGTTAGGCACAACTTAGAATAATTATAGTAATTTAAGGGCTCTTACCTGCCATATCTGCAGCCACAAAGTTTAAATGTGGAGTCAATGTTAAAGAAATGCCTTCTCAGTCCATTAATATTAAAGATAATGTTTTCAAACAAAAAATATCCATCCCAACTTTCTCAGAGAATGCTGCCACGTTAAGAAATTCTCAAAAATCTTATTTATTCATTATTCTCTTGTAAAACGTTAATTTTAATGTAAAATTTTACATTAAAAAATGTTGAACATAGAAATTGGCAAGATTTTTTAACGTGCCAGTATTCCTTAAGAAACGTCGTGAAGAATAATTTTTGTTTGAAATGGTTATCTTAAAAATTGATGTTTGGGAACTAGGAATTTCTTTAACATTGACTTCACAACTAAACTCTGTGGTTGCCGGCTTGGTAGGCAGTGTCCTAAATAGTAACTACTTCATGACTCATCTGTTAAATTGAGAAATCTATAATCCTGTATCAAAATGAGTTCCAGATGTTATCACTTTGCCTTATTAATGTTAGTCAAATCTTTTAAAATGGAAAATTAAGTTGGATGATTAAAAACAGCTCTCATAAACAGGCGTATGCAGGTAACGACAGTAAAATTTGTATGAACAAAAAATTTAAGTTGAAGCCCATTCCTGATATCAGACTAATTTTATCCCATTTTGGGGAGAAGTACCATTACATACGCCAATCCTCTTCTTTTAGCACATCTTGGTACCATTTGACAGTTATGTTTGTAATTGGTTACACTATTCAATGCTGTCGCAAGTAAGCCCCCGTGATTAAAAAAAAATTGTGACATTTGATATCCCACAACGTGAAGAATAGTCAGGTAAAATAGGTACCAGAAACTATTTCCAGCTCAATACTATTAAAGGTAGAAGACTAGTGGCAATTATTTTATCTCATTAAAAAATGTTTCAATACTAATGGCCAGTGTATGCTTCATACGTAATAGCTGAGCCAGCTGTTCAACTGCATTATCTGAGATCGGTAGCATGCTCTAGCCTTGTAATCGATGCTAAAGAGCTTGCCTTTTCATGCCTTGGCCATTTAAATGTGGAATCTTGCATTTATCAACTTGTGAGCCACTTTGTGTGGGTGTGAGCGAGGAAAGACTTGTAGAGTTGCGCAAAATTTAAATTATGGAAAGAAATGCTAGTACCGTGAAATGTAAACAAATGTTATAAAAGAGAAACAGTTGCAGTTTTCAAATTTAACAGCAGTGATACATCCACAAATAGAGCCTGGAAGTCAGAATTGTAGGCAACAGAAACATATTCTGCAAGGCTTACATAAACTCAGTTATCAGTAATGTTTGTAGTAAGTGATTACTGCTAAAAAAAAATCATTCTATATGTGTATGGCACACAAATGTTGCTCACGGAGAAGTGAATTGAATGTATGAAGCTCACATAAATGTGTAGGTGATCAAGAAATAGACATTTTGGACACTGTCTGAATTAGAACTGCATGCCATTGTTTATTCTGGTCAAGTACACTGTCATTGTGTTTGAACTGGGTAGTCATCAGCATAGTGGAGGTTGGAGGAAGAAACTGGGGAATAAATAGTTAGGAAGGGACAACAGCCTTCTACAGATGTGGGAGAGATCTGGTGTGGAATATAAGAGGTTCACACAGGGTTTACATATCATATTATGTGCCGATTGTCACACATGCTGCAGTAATGTAGACACTGGATAAGAGAGATATAGGAAAAATCTACACAATGGGCATGAGGTGTATGAAGAGTGGACAATACCACGGTAGGACAGGATTAAAAACAGTCAGGAGCAGGAGTACAGGATTTGATTAACTAGACTAGAATGAAGTGGTATGAAGAACGTATGAAGAATGAGAGGAGAGAGGCTACCCAAACAAATTATGGAAATTAAATACACAGGAATGAGGGCCCCAGGGAAGATCAAGGAGGTGGGAGGAACAGATGATTGCAGGAGTACAGGAGAAAGGAGAAGACTGGAGGAAGAGTGGCGGCGGAGAGATAGGAGGAGAAGGAGAGATTTCACTAAGCTGACCCAGCCCAAATCTGGAAACAGCATAGGATAATGACTAATCATCGGGTAGTTGGACAAAAGGCATTTGGACATGTGGAAGACTTACCTTGGATCTACGTGTAATGAACCTGCAGGTGTTCAAAAGCGGTGTACTTGGCAGGCAAATCAGAATTGTATTTCAGAGAACTATTGCAAGGGAATTACTTCCTGGAATACAGGATGGGAGATATGTGAAAGCCAGTTAGCAAGACTGCACAGACACCGATGAAGTGGAATGATTTTGCACCCATGTTCTTGTATTTTTCTACATGCGGTGGTTTCTTTGTGCAACAACCCAAAAGGTTTGAACTGAGAACACAGATGCACATCAAAGTAATTCCACATACATGTTATATATTGAAACTACATTCTACTCTCGGCCTTTGACCCAGCTTGACATTCCAAATTACTCTCTTAAATACGTATCGGCAAGTGTTTTGTCGAGGAAAGGCATGTTCCACTCATAAAAGACGTTTCTCTAGCAGATATCTCTTGCCTGTAAAATCCAGATTGTCAAAAATTTACGTGCAGACATCTTGATATTACCAGATGCATTTTGAATTAATTTGTAGCACATGATTGCGACCCCTTGCTTTATGAACCTCAGTGTTGAAAAACAATCTGCTATAGTTTAATCACAATGGATATGAATTAAAGTTTTTTCATCGCTTGGTGTCAGGGGACTTTTGGATCATCATCATTTGAGAATTTTTTTTGTTTGGATGTTGGTAAATAATCACACAAGTTTACACGAAAATTCTCTTGTCCTGTCAGCGTTACTTACTGTTACAAAGTCTAGCTTGGAGAGACCAAGGTGGCGGTGGTCAACATTCTAATACAGCATTCTGCAAAGTGCGACTTGGTATGCTTACTGCAGCTCTGCATGTACAATTAGTAATGGCTACTAGCTCAAGAGTCTTGGCTCTTGCAAAAACATTGATACAGTATTACATGTTCAATACTGAGAACAGCACTGTAGTTTTTTTTTTATCAGGCGTGGGACTATTAAAAAGGTAGGATCAGCAAGCATTTACAAAAAAGTTATGTGGAAGGAATCTTACAGGTTCCGCCTGGCTTGGGCATGTAGTGCGTTGCCGAATTTTGGTAGAAAATACATGATTTAAAAATGTGTGGATATTTTACAGTGGTGTCTAAACACGAAAAGCATTTTAAAACATTTTGTGCCCAAAGACAAGTCTGAGTTCTCATTTCAACTCCAAGGATTTCTTTTGGGCATGAAAATGACTAAAATGGTTGTTTTCAGAATCAATTTTTTAACTGTTAAATTTTCCATACAGAAACTTTGGAACTGTCTTTAGACTTGCATCATACTTTTATTTTATATTAGTGTATCATAAAAAAAATTGGGTCACCGCTTAACGTCACATTCAGGTGGGGCATTGTCGGAACGAGTGTATGCCAGTTGAACGCCTTGTGTGCGGAGGTGATGAGGCAAGTCGTGTGCGAGCACGAGTCGGTCGTAGAGTTCACACGTTTCAAGGCCTTGAACGCGCCAAAAGCCGCAGCCAAGCGGAACACTTAACCTGGGTTGGGATTCAAATCCAATATACCATGCATGTATTGTAATCATATCCTGGTTGATGTGTCAGCTGTCACCTTTAGGAATCACTTAAGTATAACTTCAGGAAGCAGATAGGTATTGTATCTCTGTGCTAACTGGAAATTCAGTTAATTTAATATTTCCCACTATTGTTTTTAAATTACTGTTTTTCCTATAAAACTTTCTGCAGTTTTCTGGGGTCTATTTCGAAGTACGAAAAAAATTCCAGGAAACTTTAGCATTGTGTTGAAATGGAACACACACTTACTCAAACCTAGACACTTGGCAGTTTCTGCCCCAAGGCATAAAACTTTGGCACCCTTCTTCCATTGTGGTCTCTCTAACCTTGCTTCCAAGGAACAGAATTGGAGAATGCCCGTGAATCCTGTAGCCACTGAAGTTCTGTACTGTTGCTTCCTATTATAGTGTTTGTTTATAATTTTATAAATGTTACTGTATATTGTGTGTTGCATGATTTGTGTCATGCATGTGTTGTAAGTACCACACACTGGATGGTAATAGAAATCATCTATATTTTTATATAATAAATGATTACTGTTATCTACTGCAAAATTGTTTTTAACCATGTGAAAATTATTACATTTATGTAAAACATTGTTGCTTCTAAAAAGATTTGAAGACAAGTAGAGATATCAGTATTTAAAACAAATAGGAAACTGTAAATATATAAAAAAATTGTTGTAGTGTTAAATTAAAAAAAACTCAAGACTTGCAAATAACAAGATATCTAATCTAGTTGATGACACGATATCTGATTAAATTCAGATGAATGGTTTTAATTTCTCGGGATTTAATAGAAATGCACATAAATTGTTTCCATGCAGATAATATGTTTTTCTCTCTCTTTTTGAAATTTTGAACAAGATAGTTCAGTAAAATACTTTTATGTTTATCAGCATTAATATTATATTGACATTTTTAAAATGGATGTAATAAGAATTCAATTTGCAGCATTTATCATCCTTTATGAAAAATTGACTATCACAATTTATGATGATAGTAGTGATTTCAGGTTAATACACGTAGTGTGGACTACTTAAAAATTATGGGCAGGCTCCATTACACACACATAAAATACAAGTAGGATTGTTAACTGCAGAATATTTTAAAGTTTTGACACCAGAAAGATTAAAGCTTTACAAATTTTAAACAGACGCATTTCCAAAAATCATAAGGGTTTGTAATTTTCATTGTCTGACCTCTTGAAATATAGTAATCTCAGTAGCCACAATAATTTTCTCAAGAAACTGGAACTTTACATAAATGTGTGTAATTTTACGTACAATTATTAAAAATGTTGATTGTATATATTATGTATATAAGTGTGTTGTCAAGATGAATTTGACATTACAAATCGCAGCTATCAAAAAATTTAAACTGTTGTTTTGATTTATCCTTATAACTCCTTATCAGTAGAGCTGATGTTTTAATGCTTTCAAGTAGGATATTGTAGTTCACAGTTATTGTAGTTGAATATTATTAGATCATGGTGGAATACATTTTCAGTATTATTTATGGCTCGATCAGTAATTTTTTAAGAAACTTGAGTGAAATGTTTTACAATCAGTTACCTCTCGTTTTAAAACTGATATGGAATGTTTAAAATATTTCCATAGTATTTAATTCCAGTTGTGTTTAAAATATGCTGTATATGAGGCACAGTTGCATACTTTGTGTTTCAAACAAAACTATGCTCTGAAATATATATATATTCGTAAAGTGTGTTAAAATCTTAATGGTACGTAATTAAAATGTTTTATTTTAGCGCAATGACTAGATACTTGTTAGGAAAACATAATATTCTACAACTAGAATTTCTCCCACTACCCAAAAACTAGGGTTGTGTGAATATTCGGTATGCTAAAATGAAAATGAAAAATGACAACTTTCGTCTTCATTTCTGTAAGAAATTTGGTTATCGAAAGGTGCAACAAAATGAAAATTCTCGATTTTGATGGATTTTCTGGTTTTAAATTAATGTACCGGTACATTTAGAGCACCAGCAAAGGAAATTTTTTGCCTCTGGGTCATCTTGTTTGTTTTCATTATTTTATAACTGAAATAACTACATAAAACGAAAATTTAAATGTAGGCAAGACCCCCTGTGGTAAATGCTCGATATCCTACATATTTTTTGTTTGATTTTGCAACAAATTTATTTTTATTGAATAACTTGCTTAAAACGTTAATCTTTCATTACGGCTGAACTCTGATAGTTATATTATTTTTCATTTTCGTTTCAGTTTCATGAAAGTTCATAACATATCTTTCGTTTTCGCTTCGTGGAAAAAAAAAAAGTCACATTCACACAACCCTACCAAAAACAGATCTGAACTCATCTGTGACACCATCACACACTCTTTTATGTGACTCCCCCCCCCCCCCCCCGCTCCCCCTTCAACTTTGGTAACAGATTCAGTGGCTGCTGAGATTACGTTCTTGAGATCAGTTTTATTCCGTACGGCTAGCTTGCAAATATTATCTAGTCAAGAGACCACTGAATGTCAAACAGAGGTTCATGATTACCATAGGCTTATTTAATTGCAAACAAATTACATACGTACCATGACTCTCTGGCCTACTCAGAGGACAAATTTGTAGGCCACAATATCACCTGCATGTATGTTTATGAAATGCTTAAATCACAGATAATATTGCACATAGTTTTGATGGTAAATGAGTTTCTGTCCATGCACTGAATTTGTTTAGTAAGTGTGAAGTTTGATTTCGTAGCACTATTGCATGACATGGTGTAACACATCCCCTACCTGCAATGCCAATCCATGCACCTGTGTGCTACCATCAACTTTACTACATGCATTTGTTTTCTGCAATAATAAGTAAGGGTCATCTAGATTTCTTTTAAATTAAATGTCTTGGGAGCCTGCACTTTACAAGATTTGCACACTCGCCAAGCATTTCTGTAAAAGTAATTCAGCAGGCCGATATTAACCCATGGAAGGTCTGCTGCAATCTTTTCCTTTCGGTTTCTTTCCTGTGATGTGTTTTCATTCAGCTTTCTTGGTGATACACTGGAGAGTCTCGTTTTCAATTTCCTTGTACTCTATATTAAAAATATTTTTTTAACATCCTGTTTGCATTACCAAACCCGCCACAACATTTTCACTCACATTTTTTCTCATCTAAATACAGTCGACTTTACAGATGCTCAACGGAGACCAATAGTAGTATTGTTTTAATTCAGAACCGTGCATGCACACACATACTTAAAAGTACTGGTAACACATGAAATGCTAGTTAGTTGGGATGGGGGAATAGGCAAATATACTTTCCTCAATGTTCTCAGGCAAAAAGGCTGTGAGTAAAGTCGGAAAATGACTGCACTTTTAACATGCATAGTTTCCTTTGAAACATCCTGTAGGGCAGTGTGCCTCATATGTTTCAGGCAAGGAAATGATTCTATTACAATGATCCGTAGAACTTATTGTCATGCACAGCTGATAATTTATTCATTTCCTGTACAATATTTGGCAGCTGGGCAAGATCAATGCAAAACATGTGTTTTAGGCATTGGAGTAATTTTTATACTATGCGGAGTAGCCTACATGTAAGAGGATCACACAGAACATCAACGTAATAATCTCAGTCATTATAGATCACGACACTGCTTTGTAGTCCATCAGCCCATTATATCAAAGTAGTTAGAGCAAAAAACTGGCAGACAAATAAAGACTTGATCTGATGATATATGTGCCAGGAAACTACAGAACTCTATGAAGAACGCTAGGATGGAATCAGAGTTGTTGGCAGTTGTGCAAATCAACATAAACTGTAACAGGTGTAAAATGGAAAACACCTGTGTTATGACAAGTGCAGTGATAGGCAAGTATCCATAAGTTTGGATTGCAGGTTATCAGCTGTGCATAAAAAGCATTAAATGTGCATGATATTGTTCCTTGGCATAGGTAATTGTGTCCTAGTGTGTGTTACTAACTTTAAAAGATTTTAACTCAAGAGAGATATTATACTGTGTATACCATACTAGCATTTTAGCTTTTCATTGATGAATCACGGTAAGTTAACCAATTATCTCAGTTTTATATTTTTTTATTAATTATTAATTCAATAAAGATGTTTATTTATTTTGTTTTAATCAATTACTGATTGCACAATTTAGTTTTATGAGTAGTACACCAATTATCATTTTTATAAAATATTTTATAAAAATACTGATTAAAATTGGGTTAGGCTACTATAATAATGACAACTTCTATTCTCGACTAGACACTTGATAATTGATCCATACATATACCAAACAATTTCACTATTAAAAATCTAGAAATACATTAAACATTTAGTTTAAGTAAGTGTTCATATTGTTTATTGTGAAACGAAATGGTTCTATAGTGCTTTGTATTTTGTTTGATAATTGTGTGACATACGAGATGTAATTGCAGTCATGTAGCAGCAATAACTAAAACAAAAAAAAAGTGTTGGATGGAGAATTTTTCTTTTGTATTCTGGCAGTATCGTGGAACAGAAGTTATAAAATATTATTAAGATTTTTTTCTCTCACAAGAAATCACAAATTCTACTCAACATGGTCTATCATTCGCAGCTACAGTGCACACCAAGCCACGCCTTAAAAACCTCTCCAATCATCCGTCAGCCACTTTGCTTCCATCTGTTCCATATTTCACTTTGCTTGTGCACACTTCCTCGTGCAAATAAGGAAGGTAACAGGCATGATCAAGGGGATTATTTATCCAGGTAGGCAAAGGACCACCCAATAAGGAAAGGGTTTTTTTTTTTCCTTGTGGCTCACAAATCCCAAACGCGTGGTAGAGTGAAGCTGAGGTTAGTTTACATCATATTTGTTGGTTTCATTCAATTGCAGATTAGAGGTGTGCAAATAGTGTATTTTGATATTTGAATATTTTTAAATCAGTTACTAAAATTTTTTAATGACATGCAAATATTTTCGAAGTCGAATAGCTACCATTTAATTTCAGTTATACAGATGTTTCTAAATTCTACTGACAAACTTTGGCTGTAGGTTAATCACGAAAAAGTAAGTTGAAAACATATACACAACCTATGGTCTAAAGTGAATACTAAGGGCGGTATACATCTTTGAAGTTGGACCTGGAACTCTTGTTTATTGCAAATATTGGAGATTATTTTTAAGATGGAACACAGATTGTCTGGATAATGGTTAACTAAACAACGATCTTCAATCACCACAACACTTGTTGCTGTCATCAAATTATTTTATGTAAATAATTATTGTTGCTACCACTATTTTGAACTAACATCCATGTCGCGGTAGCATATTCAGGATTTAAAGGATGGATTATTAATCCTCATGTCGCAATTAACAAAAATGTTTCCATTTGTAAATACCCTAAACCTCACCGTTTTCGAGTAATTCGTGTTTTACTTTCAAAATAATATTTACCAATATCTGGCAGGTGAGGTACGCACGATATCCAGTAACACATTTTTGCGGCTATTAAAGGGAGGGGAAGATTCCAGACAGAGGAACAATACAGTCTTACTGTAATAAAATTTTTTTTCTACTACAACTTCAAAAATGTGTACCTCCCTTAGAATCAATTTTAGACCATATGTCGTATGTATGTTTTCAACTACTTTTTCCATGATTAACCTACACCCAAAGTTTGTTGGTCGAATTTAGATACTCTCTGTATATAATAGAAATAAATATAATTTCACTGATCACCCAACAAACTGTTCCAACACAAATAATACTTCTATCTTCAAGTGCAGTACGCAATTTTTACAAGATAATTTTCTGCTTATAGAATTAGATAAATATGCTCCAAAATGTAAACATTTATAAATTGTGCTACTTATATAAGTACAGTAGAACCTCATAAGTCCATAGATTCTGACCAGAGCCAATCCAGGATAACAAAAATACGGGTTAACCAGAGAATGTGAGCAGAACCCTTTGATATACATTAAATCTCATATGATCGCATACATATATAATAACATATTAAATACATATCAAGGATTATAAATAAATTCTACATAACCTAATATTCTCATATTACCACAGGTACCTGTTAACTTTCTATACATATAAATTTGATCACCAACATTGAATTTCGTTTTCTTTCTTGAATACATAACAGGATATCCAAATGAACGTATAACAGCAGTACTACTTATAACACCTTCATTAACAGAGAATGTTTTCCAACAAATAATATCTCGAGAATCTACTTCACTAATATCTTTTAGTTTAGGGTCTTTAGAATTATTTGCTCGTTTAAAGAAACAGAACTCTAAGAATCCAGAGCCAGCTTTTGCAGTAATACCTTGTAGTCCAAATCTGAATTACAACGACAATAAAATATAACATTCTTCTGTGTCCACAACTCGTACTGTCCATTCATTATCATCTTTGTTAACGTCCTTTTCAATAGAATGAATATTACGAAACTCCTTCCTGGGAAAATAAGAACTTCCACGTCTACGAAACCTGTTGACGTACATCTCGACCTAACTTCAACAAACTTCTCGTAATGTCTGAAAACAAGAACAGACTAAATTACAACCACAATACACTGCAAGCAGCGTGTATTGTCTCTAAACTCCCACTGAAGGGGATAATTGTTCACTGTCAATGGTCACAGTAAGTATGCATACGTACATTATTTACAGAAAATGTCCTTTACATTTTTTGAACAAGACTCACTTCAAACACAGTAAATACGTGCTCACTATGCAGCTTGATTGGGCGCAACAATTAAATCTATAACTATGCCTTCAATTACTGCACATAATGTGTACCGGTATTTAATTTCTGAAATGTTTATTTGCAAGTTGTGCTTTTTTGACAAGGGTTCTTACTAAACATTAATATTTTTGTTACGTTTTATTTATTACCCCTACATCAATCCGGGTTATTTGGAGATCCGAGTTAAAAGGGGCAACTTGACGAGGTTCTACTGTATCCACGTATTACAATTGTTGCATGCACTATCAAAATACGAGACAGATACATTGTGACAAAGCTATGATAACGTGTATGCATTATCGCCACAGGGAAGAACAGAGTTACATTTTGGTGTCAGAAAATAACTAGAATGTCTGTGCAATAACAATAAAAACTTTATGAGAAATGAAACTATTTCCTTGGTGTTACAGTTTTATTCTCAGCGATCGTCTAGTTTTATTTTCAGTGATCACCGTAGTTTATGACATGCGTAAAGCCGTCAAGTTTAACAGGTGTATTTTGACTGTTGAATTGGTAACAGATTTTGCAAACACTGCAATTAGGTGCTTATGGTTGCAGTGCTGTTTGCCAACATACTGCTAATTGTTTGTAGGTGTCTGTGATTTCTTGCTACTACTGCCCTGAGTCATACCACTATTTGAAGTTTATGAAACACTTTGTAACGGCAGATGTTTCATTGCAAACACTTTTAATCAGTTTGCCACCAGTTTATCTGGTACAGCTCTCTACTATTAGTGCTGTTAGTTAGCGTTCCACCACAGCTATGATGCGACCCCATGCAGGTATTGCTTGTGTCCTCCGTGTCATTTTATAATGCTCTCGACAATGTTCTGATGTTGTATACTTTTGAATGTATTGTGTACTGACATTGTGCATATGACAGGAAGCATATTTAGGTGGAGGACTCGGTTGGCACCAGTGAGTGAGTGTTGTGGCATGTGTCATAAGTATGATGTGATCAACGGACAAAAAGGCATCCAGGTCAATGGCGTGGATTTGTAAATTGTAGTACCGATGGAAAGGGCATAAAAGTGGTGATGAGGATAGGATATGTGCTAGGTTGAATAAATACATTAAGTGTACAGTCATTGATGAACAGTCATGGCCTTCGTGGGACAATCTGCGAACTTGTGCCGGGCCGAGATACGTGGTGGTCTTACCGTAAATGGTCACAGTTCTATTTTATCACAGATAAAATTGAGAATGATGTAGCAAAATGGGCATGTTTTTATTCTGCGCAGGGCAGGGTTGTACAATATTGTTACATAATTAGTGTCGCAGTGACAAACCAATACAGTACCATTAAGCAAAGTGCTAACAAAACTCTTACAAAACATTTTGAGCCTAAACCAAGTAAAATTGTGGAGACTTACAAGTTCCTAAAATGGGATCAACAAGAAGGCGAAACAATTGCTGTCTATATGGCAGAACTGCGTTGTCTATCAACTCCCTGTAATTTTCCTAACCTAGAATGGATGTTGCCCTACAGGTTAGTATGCGGGGTGCTTGACAAAGCTGTTCATCATGTGTTACTGGTGAAAGACAAATTAACCTAAAAGGAAGCAGTTCACATTGCAATAGCACACAAGCAATGGGAAGAAACCGGCAGGATTTATGGGGAGCCGCGGTCGTGGAACACAAGGACGAGCTACATAACATGCAGGCCTACGGGCAGAAAAAACGGCCAGGCCTTCTGGCGGGGTGTCAAGAGGAACCGGCAAGACATGAATGCTGGAGATACACTTAGGATCACCCACCAGCAACATGTAGACATGCGTCCACCACATGTCACTACTGTAACAAGAGAGGTCACCCAGATAAGGCGTGCATCATCAAGAAGATGCAGGAAAGTGCAGGTTCTACAGGGAAGCAACAGGGAACCCCTACCCAGGCACGGTAAGTTAGGACACGCCAGTTAAGACAGCCTGAATCCAAACATTAGGATGAGGCACGGCGAATATATGGGCTGCATAGTTTGCAAGGGGGAGACAGCAATGAGCCATATGTGATTGACCTGTGGTTATAAAATAACCTGCACTGGTTAGAGGTAGACGCAGAGGAGTCAGTTACACAGTGGTTAACTGGGTTACTTATAAGACTTTATGTCCAGAACTGCCACCATTTTAAGAGTGTAACGTTGTTCTGTACACATGGTCACAGGAAGGATTGATAGTTAGAGGTCAGAAAGTGTTGTAAGTTTGATCGAAAAATGGCTCGGTTGCATCCTTGCCATTGTTGATGGCTAGCGGACAAAGGGCCCAGCCTGCTTGTAAGGAACTAGTGTGACCCCCTCGGAATCTTGGTCGAGGGAATTTTCACAGTACAAGTCCAGGTGAGGGTGAATGGGAATGATTCTCGAGATATTGAAACACGTACAAGGACCACTTATCTGTCCAATATGTATCCACAGGTGTTTGATAACAGGAACCTGGGTCGGTATAAAGGACCTGATGTAACTAATCATTTAAAGGAAGGAGCGAAACCAGTTCTCAGGAAGGAAGACACTAGCAAAGGATTTTTTTCATCTCCAGTTTAGAGTAAGTGGGAATACAGAAATTTTCCAACACCCGATGGCAACATTTCTAGGAGGTTTGGTTTACCAGGGGGTTGTAGTGTTGTTAGATGATGTTCTGGTAGCCGGCTCAAGTAAGGAGGAGCAATGGGCAAGCATAGGCAAGGTTATCACCCGAATTGACAAAGCAGGACTAAGGTTAATGAAGACCAAATGTGTCTTTGCAGCAAGTTGATTGATGCGGGAGACATCCATCCAACACAGGAAAGGTCGAGGCAATATACAAAACAGCAACGCTGTAAAACAAACGTGATTTTCAAGCATTCCTGGGGCTCTTGAATTTGTACGAGAGGTTTTTCTTGACGAAGTGACAGTACCTGTACATCGGTTGTTGGACAATTAGGCCATATGGACAACAACATGAAGTAGCATTTCAGAAAGAAAAATAACAACTGCAGGAAGGCATGGTGCTGGTCCATTATGATCTCAAAAGACCTGTGGTGATGACCTGTGATGCATCAGTGGTTTGTAGTTGGGGCTGTATTAGCCCACACCATGGATAATGGGGAAGAAAAGCCTGTAGCTTTTGCTTCACGGATGCTACGTAAGACTGAGCGTAACTATGCCCAAATAGACGAGGAAGCTTTAGCGGTAACGTTCGGATCCACCAAATTTCATCAGTTCTTGGTCGGTCGACCGTTTACTGTGATCACTGATCATAAGCTCTTGTTGCAGTTGTTGGAACCATGTCAGCCCACTTCTGATATCCTTTCCCCCCGGGATGCTCCGTTGGTGTTTGCAATTTGACATGTATGATTTTCAGCTGGTCTACACACCTGGCAACAAAATTGGACGTATAGATGCTCTAAGCAGACTGCCAGTACTCGTGCCCACCATGGAGTTGCCCACCACAACAGAAGTGCTCATGCTAGAGGAGAACCAGAAGCACCCCTAAATGCAAACATGGTGGCCCAGTCGACAGAGAAGGATAACGTACTGAGACAAGTGAAGTATTTTGTACTGTATGGGTGGCTAGAAAAACTGCCTAGTGAAAATTTCACGCCATAGTGGAACAGACAAATTGAATTGTCTATCTACTGGGATTGCTTTTCTGGGAACTAGAGTTATTATTTCAGAGGTGATGCGGGATGACATCCTTTTGCTGCTCCATATGCCTCCTTGCATGATGGCATGGTATATTGAAAATCATTTGCTATTAAGTAGAGGGAAGATTATATGGTGAATAGCAATAAAACCGAAATAACACCAAAATGCGCGTTAATATACCACCAAACACAGAAATGCATGTTAATACACCACCAAACACAGAAATGCAAGTTATACACTGCTTAACACCAAAATTTTAGTTAACACACATAATAAATTAAATTTAGTGCAAATATATAATTTTATCTGTCAAACCATAATCAACAATCTGTATCCAAAAATGTATAAACTGAGTGATGATGAGAATAATTTTAGTTTTAAGATGGGAAGAAAAAAAAATTAACTTTAAGCTGCTGTCATTCAGGCTGAGTAAATAACAGCAGTAAATATTGAATACAGTGTGGATGAGAAATTATCATTTAATGAGAATAGCATAATTGTAAAATCAAATATAAAAATAATTTTATTTCCAGTATTGAATGTTTAGTAACCTCAACATACAAGTTACGAAGAAAGAAATCCTTTAAAAATTGATTTTTTAAACATATGGTAATGCTTTGCGTTTGTCATAAAATTCTAATGGAAATTTGCTTATATGAATAAATTTTCAAAAATTTTTAATAACAAAATTTGCATAAAAATAACACAACAATGTCGGCTCTAATAATGCACAATTTTAGTTATGAAATTTCAATTTCTAAGACTTTCATAATAAAACCGATAACACCGAAATCAAGTATTTAAAAAAAAAAAAATTTGCTTTAAAATAACACCACGAAATCTTGCCCCTGGCTTACACATGGTGGCCAAAAGTCAGTAACGACATTGGTAAGATGGTTCAGCACTGTGAGATCAGCCTCAGGGAGCTAGGCTCCACCAAAAACACACATGACGTGGACTATGCCCCAAAATCCTTGGTTCCGCCTACACATAGATTTTGCGGGACCATTCATGGGGAAAACATTTTTAATAGTTATTGATGCGTAGTCAAAGTGGTCAGAAGTACGATTGGTGCCATCAATGTCAAGTTCTGCTGTGGCACTGAGCTGAGAGACATGTTCAGCATTCATGGATTGTCTGATATGGTTGTGTCTGATAATGGGGCAGTGTTTGCATCCTGTTATACCTGTGTAAGGTTGGCAGCAACGTTGTCGTTGTTTTGTTATGATGAGCAAGGCTAGTAAGTTCCTGACGGGAAGCTCGGCATGTATGTAAACAAGTAAGTTGCTCGTGATCTCCCGATGGATATCATGCATGTTGTGAGTCATAAATACTAGTGCATCTCGTGGAATTACCGACAATGCTACACTAACGAGGAGAAATGTGAACTATGCATGTCCCACGATACTGAATCATCAGACAGGGAATCAACACATCGTAACCTACAATGGTGTTGTTTAATTTGTCCGGGGAATTTGTTCCAGGGTGGGACGTCTGGAAAACATACTTGGAACGGTTACAGTATTGTTTCGTGGCAAACAAAGTGACAGACAAGGACGAGAAGAAAGCCAAATTTTTCACAGTATGCGGTGCCCAGCGGTAAGACTTAGTGGCGTCATCGTGTCTGCCTAAACTGATGGGCGGGGTAGACATAGTGGACATTCTAGCGGCGTTAACTAACCACTTCGAAATGAATCCAAGTGAAATTATTGAGACATTCATATTTCACAAACACAATCAGCATGAAGGTGAGTCGATTTTTACTTATGTGGCCAAGCTGCGACGTCTGTTGGCACATTGATATTTCAGTGACTTGAACAGAGTGCTGCGGTATCGGTTAATATGTGGAGTGCGTGAAAAGACATTGCAACACACGATGTTGGCCAAAGACAAGCTGTCTTTTCAGGCTGCGTTGGACATGGCTATGGCGGCAGAAGCTGCGAGTCACAATGTAAGTGATTTGCGAGGTGAAGTGAGTGAGTTGGCAGAAGCAGTAAACAAAGTTAGTGTCGGTAGGTGCCGGTAGGTGTCGGTAGGTCTAGGAGAAAACCAAGTGAGATAGATTCACCATCCCTGCGTAAAAGTCCAGAGCTCAAAATTCACACAGGGGAGCCTCGCCCTTCTTCAAGAAATGGGCAAAATGGGTCAGAGATGTAAGTACTGGGCAAATGGCCCAGGAAGCAAATGGGGTATGAGGAAGATAGACACATAGTTGGATGCTGATCTTTTTCACTTTGTGATGGAAGGAACATCTGAATAATCAAGTCAGTGGTATAGTATGCTGAATCTCCTCAGAAAATTTGAGACTGCGATCAGAATGCTTTGATGCTGGTCAAATGGCTCAGCAATGACCAAAAGGCCTACTGCACAAATTTAGTCACCTGGTGTACATGGGGGATGACGCAGGCTTTGCTCATGCTTTCAGTTATCTCCCAATCCCCAAATGCAAGAGATGTGCAATTACACTTCACACAGCACATGTGTAAATGGTGACGGTTCTGATTTATTGATTGCTCTGTCTGAGAAGTGAATATCCATAAACACCCATACTGTTTTACTCTCTTGCTTTCATTCTGTACATGAATTTTTTCAATCCACAAATACAAGTATTTCCGGGGGTAAAATGGGAGAAAAGTAATTAAAACTGGTTTAAAATATATAGGCCTGTTCACAAATAAACATTGATTTTAATAATGTATTCGCAGTGTGGTAATTACAGTTCAGTTGGTGAAGTTTTCATAATGTTTCTCTTCTTGCTACCACATCTACTAGTTAATTTTTTCGGACACACTCTTTATTTGTTAAAATTAATGAAGATTTAAATTGGATGCTGGACTTACATTGTGTAAAATTGACACCCACATTCATACTGCAGTGAGCACTTACAACTTCTTGACCTTTCCATAATCAATTTCATAATACAGGTGATGTTCATGTTGTATGGAGCAACGACATAATGAACTGAAAATATTTAATAGTTTGTTTCTCCATATCTACAATGTAACGCACCTGCCTACCTGTCTGTTGAATGAAATGCACTGCATGACAGACATACTCCTTTTTAAAAGTATTTGTATAAAAGACAGTGATTATCTCAGTGCGTCACGATCCAACAACAAAATAAAAATCGTCTCCCATACAGCAAACAAAAAAAATCCCAAGGAACTCCCCAAAGTTTCAAACCACATTTTAAGACTGTGTACCGCATCCAAAAACACAGACGACAGAATGAATTTGCATTTTTGCAAGGCTCATAAAGCTCATAAAGCTTTACAGCATTTAAATGTGAAGCTGACAAAGGCAACACAACATTTCATGCGTGAGTGGGAAAGTCATTCTATTGTTCATTATATTTTTCCCCCACTAATCCAGGACAGTGTTAAGCATGAGCTTGGAAAATGCAATGCTGAATGCTTAATATTAAGAGGGCCTGCTCCCCTAACAAGTATTGATCTTGGTATTGTGAGTCTATGCGCTTAGGTTATAAAGACCTCTGCGCTTACCTTGGGAATATTATGGACTTGGCGAAATGAATGGGTATGGTGTAGGATTTCATGGATGATGATTCAAGGCAACATGAAAGGTCTCTTGACTGGCCAATGAGAAACATGCTCCTATCTTCAGGATGGGCGGTGTACAGTTTCCAGACTGTTCAGCATCGCACTGACGTGCTGAAGCCAAGAGGCGTACGGTCAGTGGTGGCTGACAAATTGTCACAAGGCGGGCTGGTGGTTTCTTGCTCAAACTGTTCAAAGCTACTTCTCTTGATATACTTAAAAACACTGTTCTGCTGCTGTTACACTGTATGTTCAATGGTTGTCTCACTGCTGTAATCATGAAGAATCATGCACAGCATGATGACACCAGCCTACACAACATTTGCCTCTACCTTTAATTCTTTTTAGGACCCCTACTGCAAAACTCTGCAGGGTGGCCACTCTTTTAGAAAACAGGAATGACATGGGAAAGGCTGTCAAGGTTAGCTGAGCACTTACTTTTGAAAGCCCTGCTCACGATCTGCTTTGCAGTCTCACTTTGTATCCTCCTGTCTGTCACATGTAACATCAAGGTGTACAGTGGACCCGAACACTTTATTAATGCACCATCCAAGTAAAATTGTGGAATTTGTAGGAATGTAAATATGTTACTATTACGCAAATTCATATTCTGACACGTGTAAAACAAGATATATTAACCTCAGACACCACATCCACAATATTACACTCACAATACAACAAAGTTTTTTAGAACTATTTTTATTAATTTGATGTCAACTAGGATCTTGTATGCCAACGTGTAATGTAGCAATAGTAGTTAGTGGTGAAGATTTTTCTTTTCAAAGCTTTGTTTGAAAAGTGATTAGATACTTAACAATGGACAGTCCATAGCAGAAAGTCTAGGAGCTTTGCCACAAGTCGGGGAGTTTTTTGAAGAATCTGGGAACACTGCAGGATTAGAGAACTTAATGAGGTGTCAGGGAACTATATGAAGAGTTATCAAATTGTTCGAAGAGACCACTGAAGAATAAAACATGCTTCCTTAAATTTTATACTTCTAAGGAAAACCAAGCATATTGGCAAAGTGGTATCACACTACTTGCATTTGGGAAAATAAGGGTTCGATGAATGCTTCAGTGTTTTTTTTTAGAGGTCATGGCTGATGAACTCCCAGCTCCTGAATGTCCAAGTTGTTGCTTTCATTTCTAACGACGCCCATTAGTCATGATGTCATCGTCGTCATCATCCATTGCTGTCTTCAGCTGTATCAGGATAACTAAATGTCTCCACCTAATTCTACTTCACGACTCTCCCTCCTCGACCGTGCTTCAAATCTTCTCCTCTCACTAAGCATAGCTTGTGCTGTTTTTCATTTCTATGCGTTCAACATTTTACTTTTTTGCTTTAAGCAAGTAGAGTTGGTTTCCAGCTGTTGGCCTACTGGGCATGTTGTTGCCTACACCTCCGGGGGGGGGGGGGGGGGGGGGTTGTATAGGCAGCCAGGCATGCCATTTGTTGTGGTCACAGCCGTATTTCATCGAGGCTGTTGCTTTTCCGGTTCATCCACCACCAGTCCAGGGCTCCCAGTCCACCTTGCTGGGCCCCAACTTGCCTGATACTTCTCCAAGCTTGCTGGTTGGAAAGCATCACAGTTAGGAAAAATATAAGTTTTCTTTACAAATAACATGGAAAATTTAAAAAAATATAAATAGGGTAGCCTACCAACTTGGGCTTCTATGAGTTTATTGTTTCAGTGCAGTGGTTCTTGTTGAGTGTGTGGCTGGTTTTTTTCTTGAAAATAATTTTGCTGTGTTCCTTTTCACTTAACTCATTCTTTTAAGACCTCCACATATTTTTAGCCCACGTGTGTTCCGCTTAATGCATCTTGTGTGTTAGCATGTATGTACTTTACAAGTGTGCATGAACACACATGCATGTATGTATACACAGACACAAACTATATCCTCAGTATGCCACGATTATTTTATTTTGATGACCGGGATTTGGTTGAATAGTCCCACTTTTAGGCATTTTGCCCTGATCCTTTATAAACTCTGGGGATGCTTAAATGTTTGCCTAGCAGGAAAAGTCATGTATACTAAGCATCCTGTATCTGTGAGCCTGGATGATGATTACAAACAGCCCTGCTATTGGCTACTCTCAGAGAGGATGTACAGAGTAGTAGCAGGTAGCCTAACACAGTTCAAAATTCCTCCTGTTAAATGATTAGAAAGTATTAACTCCATTAACAAATTCAGCACTGCAAAGGTAAAATAGTTTTTTAAAGATCAAAGTATTAATGAAATAATAGTAAATGTATGTCATGTTAATAGTGAAAGCAGAGACTAGTGGTGTACTCTTGTTGACAGTAGTCGATGGCTTTGAAAATGCATAGGTGTTTGAGTGAAAATTGGTCACTGTAGGTGAGGTTTTCTGCAGTGGTGGGTAGTGAGTTTTTTTACAGGGTAAGTAATATAATAGCCCCACATATTTGAGTGTTTTAGATAACATTTTGTTAAACGCCATTAAAATATGATACATTACACACTTTACAGTTGATATAAGCTGGGCTGTGGTTCCATTTTCAATTACTACTAACGAACGCAACTTCCAACTTTGTTTACCCTCCACATGTATTTACAGTTTTATAATGCGTAACATTACTTATACAAACGGAAACTAAATGAATGTAATAGTAATCAAACTGAATATTATTTAGAGAGCAAATTTCAAATTATAAGAAAACTCCCGTTTTCCCGAACACTTTCATCCGCTCTCAGAGGGAAAATGTAGGATTGGAGGACGCGTACCCTGCCCGTGTTGTTGCTTGCGATTTCGATTCATAGCCGGTCGCTCCTGTTTGTGGAAATAAATACTAGATAGCAGCACCATGCGTTTGCACGAAAACTCTGTTTCTTGAATCGAAACGGCAAACTTAGAATTAAATGTGAAAGGCGAAAATTATAAAGGGTCAAACATTTGAAATATGTATAGAGTAAGCATTGTCTACCTTGCGTCTATGGAATAAATGCCACTGGTGCTCTCTTACCTACCCATTATATAATGTGGCAGGCTCTTAATTGGTTCAGTTACACCTCTACTTCTTCTGCTCTCATGCTCTGTTTAATGGATTCCAGGAATTGTAAGTGATATGCCGCTTCCTAGTGGCATTCCTCGAGCTTGCAGATATCTGGCAGAGAGTATGGTATTGATCAATTTCTCATGATTTTTGAGAGCTCATTCTCAAATTCCCCAGACTCTACCGGTGAAACTTAAACAAAAAACATCAGCGTATTTGTTCGAGTAGTCTACTTGAAATAGACAGCATCAAAACACAAATGAACATTAGACAGACACTTGGAAACCATATACGAAAAATATGATTTCCAACAGTAATGCCCTGTGCAAAAAATTTGGTGCAGGATTTAGTATTGTGCATGGGGGATGTGATGTAACAAAACATAAGTGCCTAACTGTTTTATTGCATAGGATTGAATATGACAAATACAACAAATTCAAAACATGTTTGTGGTGAAACTTTACCTCCTGGATTCATTATGCTGTTTCAATTTAAATATTGTGCATGTCCTTTTGACCTCTGCAAGAGACGTAACGACCGTCTTTCCTTTGTGCCATCAGCCATATCGGCTGTGTACTGCAGTAATTGAAGTTTACTTCCAAAAAGTTGAGTGCCTAACAAGGTGTCTATGATACTGTAAAGCCCAATTTAAGCTCTTCTTAGGTATTCCTGTAACAAAAGTATAGATCACACTTATATCTTCTGGTAAACTTTGGTTATGGGTATCACTACTAAAAAAGATAAGAAAATAAGTCATACATACTGGTTTGAAAATATGTACTTCTATTGGCTGTTGCAACAAATTCAAGTTTCTGGGGAAGGTGACAATGAGACAGTTCAGATAATTTTTCCTCGATTTTAGATACGAGTTATTCATCGTAATGAAAACATAAATTTAGATTTAAAAAGTTAATTTTCTACTGTATACACTTTTGAGGTTAACCTTTCTTCATCAGTGTTAAGTATATAGGGCGTACAAATTTTATCTCCAAAACATGTACCTGAAATACTTAACCAGTGTTGTAGACAGTGTAGGAAAAACTTAAGTAACTAAATTTGTATGTAGTATGTGTGTATTTTACTTTTATTTGTCATATAAACTGCTTTGCTATCTCGTTATTAACATGTGTCACTGTTTGATCACATCACTTTGGAGGGGGGGGGGGGGGGGGGGGACATCAGGAAGGAATACTGGCAAGAGCCTGTGTGAGAAATATTTATAGTTTCTCAAAACCTGTATTTTTGTGAGCCAAAATGTGTGCATTTATTTGTCTGTTCACTGAAAATGGGGGTAAGTAAATTCTAAACTTCTGTGTACTACTCTTCATGCAGGCCTTAAGTAAAAATTAGTATTAATTTTTTTATTAACAATTTACCCATGATGACTTGCAATACAGCTGTTGTGTACTATGACAACCTTGCATGTATTTAGTTCTCAGAACATACAAGTTTTTAAACATTTTTTTTTTTAAATACAGAATAAATTAATTATTTTTCTTTACTTAGCACCTAATTTTAAGATGGAAACTTATATTAAAGACATAATCAAATGTAAAAAAATTGTTGTGATATTTAATAATTTCAAAAACATCAATACAAATGTTTGGAAAAAACAAATAAATTTAATAAAAGTCATACTTACATACTTATTCAGTTTGGCCATTTTACAAGGTTACTGGTTATGTAGACCTACAGTAACTTGTTGAATGTTATCACCTTCTTGCTGCTGCACGGGTACATGAGCACTCGACTCTACACTTCACTCTCTTTGTTAATGTTTATTACACAGCTCACACTTAGCCATGTGTTGGATACCTATTATTCCTTTTTGTGTCTCCTAGTGGTCCAAATGAGATGTGTCAGCAAATGAGAATGTTTACACTGGCTTTTGGCCTATCAAAACCACAACTGTTCAAAACTGACGACTGCCTTTTGTACATTTGGATCACAAAACTATAACTTCACTGTGGACGTAGTAAAACAGAAATACGTAATTGTATTTAAAGATTCTATATAATAATCAACTCTGCATGGATCTTTTACAGTCGGCCAGCGGTAATCATTACAAACAAATTTTATTCCCAGATATCACCACGGAGGAATCTAAAGGTAGGAAGGAACATATTTCCCATTTTTTCGCTACTTGCTGTTGCTAGTCGCAGTGCTTCCTTTCTGTTTAAAATTCCCTTTCTCATATGGGTGCTTAGTGAGCTTGTATACACAGAGAGTTTAAAAAAAAACATGGACAATGCACAGTATATGATAACAAACTGAACATTTTACAAGTCTGACTGGCTGCTACAGAACATGAAAGTGTTACAGCACTTCAGACAAAGGATGTGCAGTTAGCCACAAATTCAATTAGTAAGACGCATCCGCCAACCCTACAAGAGCATGACATCATGAATTGCAAAAGGCTTTCAAATTGTCAAACTATAACTTCATTATGAAACGTGCATCAGCAGTGTAGTGATTGGTGCACATAGTCAAAAGTGCCTCGTTGTGTGTTATATATGTCTGTAAGTTGTAACATGGATTCATGGAATAAGATCTTTCTCAGATGTACATAACTGTAGTCTCGTACACCATATTATTAATAGTATTCCAAACAATACTGTCAAGGTGGTGTAAGATCTGGTGACAATGGCAGCCGTATAACAGGCCGTCTCTGCCAATTCATTAATTTGGATATGTAGCATCCAGGTGGTCCCATACATTTCTGTCAAAGTATGCTGGAGATCTGTCATGTTGCAGCCAGATTACCTGTCGAACACAGTGGTGCCTCATCCAGTACTGTAGGCAAAATATCCTGCTGTGTCCTTTATTAACTGTTTCATTTTGCCTAACACAATCACTGATCTGGAGTTCATAACAAGGCCTACATGTTCTCTGACTGACTGCCTGCTGCAGGGCTGCCAATGCCTGACGTACCATGCTGACACAACATACCACACTCCTCCTCAATTATTAGTTCTGTTACAGTTAAATAATATAGACGGGGATACTGTCAGTTCAATACTTTTTCAGGGACCCCATTCCTTGTAGTATCCATCAGCTGCCACCAAAAAATTTGACCCTTCACAATAAAAACATCGAAAACCCTCTTCATCCTACACACGTGATCTTCTTGTATCTTATGCGCTGGCCTTGAGGCTCCCAGCATCGCTAGTATGTCTCTTCTTCCACTGACGAGACTCACACTCCATCGTCTATTCTGTGGTCTCCTAGACAAGAACTCATTTTTTCAGTGCTGGTCTTGGCACTGCACGCTTCTCCAGTTTCTCTGGCAGTTTCAGGTGGACAGAAGTGAAATTGTTGTAGGTGAGGGTAATAGGTACTGTTAAGTTTTTATTGTTATTGTGTCATCACTACAAGTTGGCTATACTGCCTACATATTACTGTTTTTTCTTTTACGTTTTGGTGGCTGTCTGTGTGAGTGCTGTGATAATAAAAATGCAAGATGTACGTGATTTTTTGTATACTGGTAGTCTTTTTGCGACAAATAAAATCTGAATTTATTAGGTACTGCCATCCTTTTCCTGTACCCTGTACATGAGGGGTTCTAACTTGAGAGTGACCCCCCTTCTTTCTCCCATGTCTTCACTCTCCCACCTGATAATCTCCTCGAAGGACCTGGAACAGCAATTTGATTTGGAAATAACAGGACCTACTTGATGGTCTATAACAGTCACTGATGCTGATAGGATATGCAGTGAAAGTCTATTGCGAATAAAGGTACTGCCATGCGACTCCCCTTTCACAGTCTGTGGAACTACGTGATAGTTCACGAGTAAACAGAGTAATACAATGGTCAAGGGAACACTGGATTACACTAGTGTCTTTAGCGCACTTTTCAATGATTTCACCATATTTCCTGCAAGGCCACTTCATTTGTAGCCGAATGGTAGGAAGATGAAAATGTTTGCTTGACAGCATTGCATTTACAAAATTGATCCAATTGTTATAAAGAGAATTGAACCCCAATATCAGTAACAAGGAATACCATAAATTGAAAACCACCAATGGAACTTCGTTATGATGACATTTGAAGTAACACTAGAGAGCAGAGACCCCTGGCCATTTGGAGTGGCTGTCAACAAGCACAAGAAAGTACTTTCCATTTAATGACCCAGCTATAATCTATGTGAACTCTTTGCCACTTCCTCTCGGTCTGTGCCCAAGGTACCAAAATTGATTTGTCAGGCAGTGACTTATTTTGGAAACATGGGAGGTAGGCAGATACATCTTCCAGGTTCTTGCCTATGTGGCACCACCATATCTTGCAGACTCTGAAATGGATATTGTGTAGCTCTTGTAAAAGTATCTCTTGCAGGGCAGCTGGTATGACGAATCTGTGCCCCCATAGCAAACAACTTTCATCCAAAGTCAGTTTGTGTCTTCAGTGAATCTGTCACTTATGTGCCCCAACCATTTCTCATGCACAGAATTACTTTGCTTAAAACTGTGTCACGTACAGATGCCATCCTTATTATAGTTTTCCATCTCTTTCTTACTGTACACAACTGCAACTGAATCCAACTCGCAGCCGACTGGCAGTGACTTGTTACTTTTGGGATAACTAGAAGCGTAGGTACACCATTACTCCGGAAATGCCAGTAAAGGGGGGGGGGGGGATGTGCGGTGCTACCCTCCATTCCTTTCCTCTGCCTAGAGAAAAATGGTGGGTTAGCAACTCCACCAACTCACTATAGTCACATTAAGATTTTTTTTTTTTTGGTTCACGTAAATACACAGTATCTTATAGGTTTCTTTCCTCTCTGACAAGATAAGTATAGTACAACATTTCGCTTGATCCTCTGCTTTGTCTTCCACATAGTATACAATAACAGTTGCTCAAGTTTTTCTAATTACGAGTCCATATATTTTCCTTTGGCATGAATTTCCAACTTGAACTAAGATATTGACACAAAAAATGGTGAAACACCTTTCTAATAAACAGAATGAACACACGGATCCAATCTTTGTCACCAATGTTGTGTCCTTTATTAACTGTTACATTTTGTCTAACTTAATCACTAATTGGGGTTGCAAATAGGCCACTAGGCTAATAAAAATATATAAAAGGACAGGAATCCAAGTCCTCACAGTCTAGTACTTGTCGATAGGCACACACACAGAGTAGGACGACACATTTTTTTCCACGCGGTTGCGCGATCGCAACGTTTCGCTGGCTAAGCCAGCTTCATCAGGTGGCAAATGGTGGAGTTCATAATAAGGCCTTCACATTCCGACTGCCAACTGCAGAGCCACCAATCTGCTGATTCCTAATGTACCACACTTACGTAATATACGGCACACCCCTTAGCAGTATGTGGTATTGTAGTACATTCAGCCTGTCCTGGTGGTAGATGTGACCCAGAATTGTTACCAGTAATCCCAACCCAAACATTAACGCGGGACATCCATTAACTGCCATGAACCACGTGTACATGCAGATTTTCATTCACCTATACATGCGTTGTGCAGGTTCAAGATGCCATCTCGAGTGAAAATGCACTCGCCTGTGAATCATACCAAGGTTCGGAATGCAGGCTGGATTATGCAACACTGGCAATACCATTGCACAAATGCTATTCGGTGTGGAAAGTCCTCCACAGCTATTACCTGGATTGTTTGAAGGCAATAAAGGTTGAGGTGCTGTTTATGTAACACCACGCCGGACGTGCACCAAAGCCATGCCCTACTTGACAGGTGCTGGTAGACAGCTCCTCTTCGAATATCCTCAAAATTAGTGGTGTATTCCAATTGACTGCTCTGGGTGCGCACTGAAATCTAAAAAAGTGTGCCTGTGTCACGTGATTGCTAGAAATGAGTGTATATTATTTTTGCGCAGACAACTGGAACATGCCGCAAAAATAGTGCAAAACATTTGTAACAACATATAATCTTTTGGAGAATATGCATGAACTATGATGTGGATAAAAGTATTTTAATCTCATTTTATGAAATTCTGTACCAATAATTTTCCCTAATTTATATTTTTCAACTCGTCGGCAAATGTACACATGAGTAACTGGGTGAAATTAACCGCATCACCACTGTAATTACAAACAGTATCGTCAATATACCAAGAACATATTTGTTCCATATTTATTATTACGTATTATTCATCTGCCGAAATGTTAAATATTGTAGAATTTCCAACATTGCTATAATTTTCTAGTTGTTTATATAATCACAGTTCGCTGCCATATTGCTCTGAAAAGCAGAACTGGCTCCGGACTCAGTGCGGAAAAATTTGCTCTCGGTGCGCACTCGTTCAGTGCAACTCGCAATTGGAATACAAAAATCCGTCTGCTCTCAGAGCGAGTTCCAGTAATTGGAACATGTGGCTCTCAGCCAGTGCACACCGAATGCAGTCCAGAGCAGTAACTTGAATATGCTATAAGTTTTTGGGAGGAGCAAGGATGCCCCTCGTCATGTTTTGATTCCTAACACAGGAAGGAAATACAGAAGAATAGATACAATTCTAGTCATCAATACAGTACAATACTGTATGTACATGTATCATGTTATATGCTTTGCACGTTAAAATTGTGGAACAATTAAAGCTGGAAAATGCCAACTTTCAATTGTCTGCGTCCTTGTAGTCTTCTCGCATAGAATGATACGGAGCCATTTCTGTCGGGAAACTTTCCCACATACAATCGTTGAGTGGCTCTGCCACTGCAATCTGTTTTGCACGTGTATATAGCGTATCAGTCAGTTCCATAGCCATGTACCGACATGTACTGTCTTCCTGCCACTGTGGACTACAAAGTGCGGTTGCTCATGCGCAGGAAAGCTACAAAGTACAGATAGTCCACCAGTCTTGCGCTGATGACTAATGGGTTGCACAGCTTAGGAACCCACAACAATAAACCACACATTTCCAGACATTGGTCCCATCTCACAAAATATAAAATGTTCAGCTTATTGTTTCGTATCACATACTGCACATCATCACTGTTTTTTTTTTTTTTAATCCTGGCTAGTTTTAAGGTTGTAAAGCTATGCGCAAGTCCACGTAAGTAAAGAACTAGTATGCTATCTGAAATAAAATTAGCCTGCAATATTGTTCACTATTGTAATGTAAATAGCTCATTAACATTTTATGAATTATGTATATTATGTGCTTAATTTCATTCCAGGAGCTGGCTATTCTGTTAGAAGCCTTTAAACAGCTTCTTTCTGTTTTCTATTTTTATTTATGATTATAGATGAAAGGATGTAATTGTTGCATGTTATAAATGTGAGCATCTCTATAGTTGTTACTTTGCTAGTTACTGAATTTTAAGGAGCAAGGAGAGAAAGAGAAATGGGTCTCTTAAGCAACATTTATTAAAGGTTCAGTTCAAAAATTCAATGTTATTAAGATTTTCGATAGGTGGACACAGAAAATTTTTTCTGAACTCTTGTCTAAAGCATATTGTGTTGGGGCAAGTAATTCAGGCCATGACAATATCAAGGTTTAACACAACGGCACTTTGCTTAATACGTAATACCCGCTGCGCCTGATGTGTGCTTTGAGATTAATTTATTGGTTCTTGCAGAATATATGCTAACACAATAAATCACCTAAGAAGTTTTTGTTTATATATTTTGTATTCATGTTAAAAACTGAAATGCAAAATAAAAAGGGCAATGTGAACATAGGAGAAGATAACTTTCCTGTAGGTAATGGATCTTTGACAATATACCTCTGAAGGTAGTCCGCTGAGCAAGCTGGGATGAAGCAGAATGATGCCGGTAATAGTAAAGCATCAGCAATGCTTGCCAGGTTCCGCACGTATGAAACACCAGCCTCGCGTCAGTCTCGCGTCTAACCCAGATCACAACAATGAAAAGCAGGCACACTAACTGCTAGGTGACAGCGTCTGTCACCTAGCAGTTAGTGTGCCTGCTTTTAGCTAAAGGTTAAAAGAAAGGCAACTTGTTAAAACAGTAGCAGCATTTTATTTTTTAAATCTAGAGAGATAAGTAGGAGCTAAAAGTAACACCCTGACTGATCTTACTTATAGTCTATTTGCAGTTTCCTCACACTTTTAAAACCAGACCTTCGTCGAAAAATCACACCATTTAACACACGTTTGGTACTTTTCTAACGTAATAGTTTCAGTCTCTTGTTAACATAAAATTATTATATTTTTGGTGAAATTAAACATTCACTTATATTTTACCCATAAATTATAATATTTCTTATGTAATTAATATGTATAAAAACAGTGAGAAAATATGTGTCTTGGTAATGCCTAGTAAAAAAAATAGTTCTTATGTAAAATATTATTAAAGTGGACACACACAGATGCGGTGTGTTGTCCCTTTGGTGTAATTTTCTAGACTTAATTAAACTTTGTTTGCATGATGCAGAGAAATATTCTGGAAGTAGAACTTTAAAAGGACTTAACAAAAGTAAGAAGTAACCGTGAATGGACTATCACCAACACTTTGGTTTTTTTTTTATTATAAGTCGCTAATAAAAAACACTCCTTAGAAGGGGTAACTCTTTATCTTAAATGCTGGGTAATCTGGTCTATTTCTAGAACTGTTAAAAACTCTTTGTTTTGCTTGTTGGTGAAATTCGTGAACATTATACACAGTGTTTGCCCTTTCAGGGGTGTTTTTTTCCGAGTAGCCTGCACCAAGTGGTGTGGGTGTTTGACCATGCTGGCTTGAATGTCGGCTGGGCAGCAACGTTTCACGATCATGGTTTGTACCGCAGGTGCTTGCTTCTCCAGCACAAGTGGTATAGGTTGTCCATGTTTAAAAACTTCTGAAAGTCTTGGTTAGGATATACTTATGAACTTTTCTGTCCCTTTTTTTTTTTGTCCATTTCAGTATATATAACATTGTCAAAGCACAGACACATTTACTTTATTCATGTGTCGATCAAATTAGTAATTTAAACAGGATGTCCACTGAAATTCCATTTTGGAATTCCCTGGTTTCCTGGCAGAATCTTACCATTTTCCCTGACCTATTTTCAGTCACCGAAACCTTCTAGCACCATATTTTTCCACCACTGACAGAAAAAATATGCCATCAGTGAAGTTGAACTAAATTGCACTGCATTAGAGCAAGCAAGTAAGGCCAACAATTTTATTCAGCCCATCTATATTTCTTGCGATACACGATACTGACTTCACGCAAGTACCCATCGCAAACACACAAATACTATATTTTGTACTTATAGGCCCTATATCACTTGGCAAAGATGTGTTACTGCCAATTCATAAACTTAAAAATTTCAATGTTACAACATATATGGTTACAATTACATTATCCTGTATGTACACAACTAACAACATTTGCAGAGTAGCATTTATTTACATTTTCCCTGATGCAGGTGAAAATTCCCTGACATTCCCCTGTATTCCCTGTGGGTGGACATCCTGTTATGTATGTAGGATATTTGTTCTTATTTATATTACTAAAATGTTGAATTTTACTTATGTGCATGGGACAAAAATTTATATAATAAAAATCTTGTGTCATGTATGATTAAAAGTATTATCATATATTAGGCAACTGCTGTACGGTCTTATGGCTGACAGTATACGGAGGATGTATAGTCAGTGCGATGTCGCCAGCGACTGCCACCACAGGCTACTTTCTATTTGTCCTTACGAGGTTGGGTCCACCCTATATCATCCCTGCCCTTTGGAGAAAGCCCTAGAGAGGTGCCAAAAACCAAGACTGGGTACTCTGGGTGAGAGTACCTGCACTAACCCCTACACCACGGAGAGGTATTATATAAGTTTTGTACCCGCAGATTTAAATGTTGCACTTTTAATTTGAGGTTAAGGCTCTTGCCTACCTGGACCTTTTTCCCACATTTGAGGCTGAGAAGCGCGGGACCGGTAAGGGCGACACTGCCATGTGAATCGAGTTCGCCTTCGCCGCTAAGTGCAAGGCTCTGAACTAGCGTGGAGTTTTCTAGTCGCACTGCATGTACCTAGGGGACTTTCAGCGGTGACCCTATTATTTCAATGGTGGAAAGTCTTTATGAGGGTTCAGTGCAGGGCCCTTGAGTAACTTTGTATGCACCTGATATACAGCATTTTGAAAAAGCGTTTTTTAGCCATTTTGGAGTAATCTGAAATTTTGTTTCTAACACGCGTGACATTTTGAAAGCTCTCAACAGCCCTAGTCTTGAAGTGTGTGTTATTTTTGTAGAATCGCACATTGGACGCACGTTTTAATAGTTTCATGGAAAAACGTGAATTTCTAACACTCTGCGACTGGTCACACTCAGGTCTAGGTGCTTGCAGAAATAGGCCTTCTCTGAGATGTCACGCCACCACTGCTCAATGGCTCAGCTTTAAATGGCAAGGGCTGGCATGTGGACACTAGTGGCACAGGTAAGACGGGCAACAGGACCTCGTGACCTGGGATGGTCTACATCGTGGAACTAGGTGACCCTCAAAAGACATCCCTTGCGAGGTTCAGCAAAAACCATTCCAAGGTCCTCGCTGGCTGTTAGATTATAACCACCACGTCCCCAAACACGTCACATATTCATATGACGTGAGGGTGGACACAACTATCCCGAGGTCCCCAGTGGGTGTTTGTTGATTGGACTGCGATGACGACTTGCCTATGATGGTTGGCCTGGTTAGCAGGCCACCATCCTAAAGTGCATACAAAGCCTCCTCACAGCATGGCTGGATAGTGATGACATCTCGAAATGCTTCCGATACCCAGGGGCAAATGTGGACCAGTATTATCACCAAAAAGCCATCCATAGAAACCTCCTCGCCACTTGACCGAAAGCTAGGATGAATACCCGACGACACACAGTTGGTACAGATCAACAACCGAGTTATATATCTGTCGATACGTGGACCCAATACCTTTCCTAATGGATGTCTCCGTACTCCTCGGATAATTTACAGCTCCATTAGTGTTGGATCATGGATCATACTGCCTAAGTTGGTTGTAATTAAACAGGAATCAAAAGTAAGCAATAGGAAACGGAGCATTTTAAACCATAAACAATACTGTAATTACTGAAAACATGTAAGAAAAATCTCAAGTTGGTTTCCCGTGATTGCAAAAATACAGAACTTAGCTATAGCAATAACTGGTAATTGCAAAATAATATTAAAGTGAGTGTGTACGAATATGGTTACAGTGTCCCTTTGAAGTAATTTTGTAGACCTGGTTAAGCTTCGTTCGCATGAGGCAGATAAATAGCCTGGGAGTACGTATAACGTTAGCAACGCCGGCTTCAGGAAAGTTTGAAGTAACCGTGAACAGCTATTACTGTTCAACTTTACAAGTGCTTTTTCCTAGCGTTAAAAAATTTTATACTGCACAATTTTTGCAAAAATGGTATGTCCAAATCACAATTTTAGAGTTTTCTGGATGTACAAATAATAAAATTTTACTCACCGACCAAAATGAGATAATTCACATAAGATACCATGATTTGTTTCAAGAAATATTTTTAATCATACTACAGAATGTTTGTGCAATTTTTAAAAATTGTTTAAAGTAAGGAAATTTCTGTATATTTTTTATCTGTAGCAATTTATGATATTTTGTTCAATAAATATTGTTAATCATAAAATTGAAGTGAATTACAGGATGACTCTACAGTCAGCCTTACTAAATTTTCTGTAACATTGAAATTACTATTTTCACATTCCTTAATGCAAAAATTATGCAATTTAAAAGTATTTCATACAAGGTAAAATGTACTTACAATTAATGTCTTCTAGGTGAATTGTATTTCTTACAAATATAAAATAATAAACTTTTTGGTGAAGAGTGCGGCTGTTAATTATAAACAAATCTTGCCACGACCCCAAGACAGTACACAATAATGATGGTAAATCAATATATGCGAGTCTGATGGAGAGCAACTCCGCTGTACACAGGCAGAAGGGGTGGCGTAGTGTTGGCACAATGGAAAACATGATCTTGAAGGAATCACTACATGGTGAATTTCTTCTTTTAAAAATACACTATATTATGCAAACATTATCTCCCATCCCTCATGGCACATCTGCACTGCTTGGATTATCTGGTTTTGTTCTTCTAACATGCTGATGTTTAGGTGAATGGTAATTCCTTTGGTGCTGACTTTTCTATCCTCTGTTGACACCAATAATTTTTTAATTAGCAGCTAGTGGAAAATGACTTTTTTAATACACTCTGGCATGTTTCCTTCTTGGAATTTTCTCAATACAAGGATACAAAAAATTTGAGAGAAGTTCCTTTGGGTGCATGCTAAACATCAAAACAAATATTTCAGAACCATAATTTACTGTAAACATTAATGAAAACCTAAGGTAATAGTACACACATGGTGATCAATTTATTTGCAACTTGTTCAGAAGGTAAAATAGCTACTCACATAGCAGCAACAAGAGGTGCTAATACAGAGAACTGTGAAGTGTCTGTAAGACCAAATAAACTCCAAAAAATTTTCCTGGTACTTCCTGGAATGTTACTGCAAAAAAAGTTTAAAATTCTTGATTTGTCTGTGCCAAAATAGGTACATACATTAGATAATTTTAATTTTTAGAAATTATTTCAATAATGTATGATTAGTCAAAACTTCTTGAGGCTGTCGTAAATCAAATAAGTAGGTATGTACATAATGATTGTCATTGGTGCTCATACATGATGAAAGCTCCTTCCTTAACTTATATCACAATTTGTTGGTGAAGATGCAATATCCTTTTGAAAATTCATTTTTTATTGGTCAATATTAGAGTAAGGTTGCGAGTAGTATACAACATGAAATTCTTCCTACTTTGATCAGCTTTTTATGGCTGAGGCATGTCGTTGACGTTACTTTTAGGCTTGTCAAATAGTCGGACCACACACTAAACTCTCGAGCATCAGCCCTGAGATAAAGGACAGTAAAATGATAAGTCTCCAGAGATCATTACAAATTTCATATTATTTGTATAGAAAACACATTTATGCATACCATACAGAATACAAGAGTTAGATATTGATTGTCCGCCCCAAGTACTCAAGTGGTGAGGGCAGAACTTAAGTACAGCAGTGCACAGGGTACTTGAGTCGTGGCTGCTGAAAGACACTAAAGCAGCTACAATCTCTGAAGTAATGTCAAGACTGGTCGATATGCATATGGAATCCAACTCACAAAGAGCCTCGCACAGTAAACATGTCCTGGCTATAACAAACCTATGGAAATGGATGAAACATGACAATTTTGTACCAATAAATGTTGTGAATATATTTTAGATGCTTTTGTGTGTTTAACCAACCAGCAGATTGTAAATTTTAACTTTTTAAATATTAAGAAAGTACAACATTGTAATTGAGTGGAATTTTGTGGGGCAGATATTGCATTTATTGCATTCTGAAACTGTATTTAAACACAAAAGTCAATCATTGATTTCCAGTTCAACTGATAATTTTTTTTAAATTCTTGATTATTATCTACTAACATTGTCCCTGTGTAGTCTAAAGGTAAATGAATGGGTTACAACTTTGTCCTAAATGCACTCACACATGGGATTCATACCCAGAAACTTTCACCACAGCGAGCGTGGATCTTTGCTAATTTGTTAGAGCACGACGCAGGTGTAGAATTGTGTGAGTAACAATGGTATTAAGTGGTGTAGAGGGAGTTGAGGGCATGCATCTTCGCCGACAAAGTGTGTTTCTGTTTGTGTGTCCCAGCGCTTGTTGAACTCCGTGACCATGGTTTCTCAGGGCTCTATAAGCCGCGCCCTCGGCCTGAAGCTGAACCAGGACCCGCACAGCAAGAGGCGAGACATCAGGGCGGGCTCCAACAACGTTGCCTCCCCTTCGTCGTCGTCGGAGAACGGCTCGTCCATCAGCTACGGGTCCAGAAACTCCCCGCCTTCAACTGCAACCCTCAAGAAGCGGGCTCACCACCACCGCAGGGCAAAGTCCATCGGAGACATCGACATTGTGCCCCAAACTCCCGTCTAGTGCCGCCGCTGCAAAACATGCTTGAACACAGCACGTACAAAAAACTGAAGGGTGTAAATCACCCGAGTGCATTATGAACCCACCGGAAATGTACCCAATAGGTTCGTTACAATGCGAATCTGGTTGTTATAACGTTCTAGCTGGAGTGTAAAACAAATTATAATCAGTATTGTTGATATTCATTGAGATATTGCAGGGAGGTAATTGCAGAGAACATCATGCATAAATTATTTTTCTTTACAATTTAGTCATGTGATCTGTAGCACTGTTTCATTTTGTTTTATTCTGATACTCTTCAATGCTTTGGATGGCATGGCATTAGTTTCAATTTGCCATCATTAAGAGTACTGGCTAAAATATCTGCAGGTAATGTATTCATTGTACACAAGATTAATAAATGCACATGAGATCTGGTGCTTTGCATAAACAGTTGCATACACAGCTAGAAATGATACCGATTTCATATCAGCTTGATACATGTGCTTTACCAATGGTTTTGCAAAATTATTAAAGAGTGTAATGTAGAGCTTGCACAAATTATTAGTGACAATTTGTAACTTTTCTAGATGTAATAACTGTGAAAAATTGCTGTCATATAATTCAAATAGTCTCTGAGACTATGTTTTACATAGCGAGGAACCTAAAAAAAAAATTTATGTTGCTGATGAACTAACATATCAACTTATAAACTGATTCTTTCAGCTGTGTTTCACACAGCTATCTGTAAATAATAAGATGATAAAATGCTTGAGTGTGAGATTCTTAAACAATTGTTAATGTGTGGTCAAAAATGGATGAAAAAAAAAAAAATCCATATTGGAAGGACCATAAAACTTACAAGGTCACACACAGATGGAATTTATTCTAATTTCTATGACTGCTCTTCATTGTTAACAGAATTACAATGAGTTGTCTTTGAGGTATATAATGTTTGTCTATACAGTTTACATTTTCCAAATTAGCTTTAGTGACTGCCTAATAAAATGCAACATCTTTGTTGTGATAAGCTAGTCACATGGTGTACTATCAGCCTGCAACATGGTAGTATATAAAATTATGTTCCTATTCTTTGGATGGAATCTAGAAACTTATGCCAAGTATGACATGTACTTAAATGTTGAAACTATATGATGGGAAATTTTTTTTATTCAGTCGGCTAATCTGTATTATGTAGAAGATGCTAATTAATGTGACAATGAATGCAGAAACTGTAAAACGTCATTCTTACAAGAACAGTTAAAATATACTTTTGTTTTCAGTTATAAAATTTTATTTATTAAAAACACTACAAATTTTTTTTAAATAAAGAGATTTTTTTTTTTTTTTTTTTACTTTTAATTATTTTTAGAGGATTTTTTAGCAGCAGTAAAAGAACTTTTGAGAGAATGGATGAGCAAAATAATAAAACATTATCACAGGTTTTATTGAAATCATTTTTCACTGTTAATGCATATTAACTGAATTTAGAAGTATCATGTAATACAACTCAGAAAAGAATACGTGGTAGAGTAAGTGTGCATTTCTGTTCATTAAAAATATTGAATTTCAATTAATAATAAATTGATTTTTTCCCACCATTCTCAATTAGCACAGTGAACCAACATACATACAGGCAATTTACAGACTACTGTTTTAGTTTCTGTAGGAACAATATCCCCTGACCTTTCAACAGTCACGTAGAGCAATTTGCAACTTCACAACATCCGTGAAGGTACATTTTCATTCTGTTTATTCCTCACAGGATTGTAAAATGTGTGAGTGTTTTGTGATGTTACAGTGTATTAAATGAACTGTACTGAGAATACAATACTGGTGATTTGGCATTTCCCAGTATTTTTTTCAAAGCCAAACATGGTATTGAATTATAACAGGGGACATACTGTTTACGCTTTGTTAACTGGACCCCCAAAACATATTTGTCAGTGTCAATCAGAATTTGAGTAATGAAATGATTATTGTTATAGTCTATTCATGGTAAAATTAGCACTTTTGAAAGCCCTGCTTAAGATCTACTTGTATGCATGTTGTGTATTCTTCCGCCTTATGTAAGATTAACTCTTCATGGGCCTCATCACATTATTCATGCTTCGGGTAAGTGTAACTGTGATATTCTTAGAAAAGTAAACATGTAGCAAATCTTCTCATTTTTACACTTCGATGCATTTTAAAAAAAGGAAGCAGAAGAAATAATTTTAGTTATCACAAATGGTTACCTACCACTATTTATTAGACTTAAGATACGGAACTACTTCCCATTCATTGTTACCAACTTTACTGGGGGCATGTCACTTAGGGCGCCCGTTATACTATATGCAGGCAGGAGCAGTAACTTTTTTCTAAGATTCATTTCGAAAGTGCTCACTTTAGTTTTCCGAACAGCAGCTATTCAAAACCTAAAAGTGTTTTTTGCTGACCCACGTATATGCTGGATTTTTCATCAGTATATGGGAAAGATTTGAAAATTCCTGGAACCAAACCTGATCATGCACGATGGGTGAAAACGTACATTTTAGTGATTGACCTTGTTTCTGTCACAGGGGTTACACGATAGAATATGGGAGATGTTAATGTGATGGTTTTTCAAATGCAAGTTGTTTAATATGTATTTTCGTAGCTGAATGCTGCAAATATTGTGTCTCAGAATGTGGTTGGCCACACTTTTATCCTCTCTCTACTCTGCCTGTGATTTTTCAGAGTTATACTGGATTTACAATGCCATGACGAGCTCATCCCGTCAGTCAGACATGACGTTAAGTCCGACCATTTCAGCCACCAATATTTGTTCAATGTTTACAATACCTTGACAGTTGTACTTCTTACAAGTGTTGCGTGGCTTTCAGCAAATGATATAATGGCCAGTAACTTGCTATGGAGTGTGAAGAAATCACAAATCATTGTACACTATTTTGTTTTGATAACTTTGTGAACAAAGTATTTTTGGGTTTTGAAGCAGTTATTTTTCCAGAAATATTTATTTTCGTCAAATCATTAGCTTTTTGTTACACGATAACCAGGATGCACACGTGAATAACACATGTTTAATGTGAAATTTACCACAGTCATGAAATCCGCATGACACTTTGTTTTGTAACATGTTATGTTTATGTTTTTTTTTTCTACTGCCAAGCAAGGCCGACCGGCCTGACGCCTGACAAAAGTAGAAATAGAATCTACTTTTGTCTGCATGTCGGGGTGGTGATATTGTCTTGGTGACCTTGATTCGATTGGCTGATGAAAAATTTTTGTAAGTATCGGGGCTGTTTTGTCGGACTGTCGGGTTACTGTAAATCCAGCTTTAGGCTACGATAATGACTACCACATTATGACGCAAAATTCCCTGCCCAAATCAAAACTTAAAGACTACCACGGAAGGTGAAAGACCAACCCTTATATAAACTGGCAAGAATTTTTATTAACATGAAGTCCTCTTGGATACTAAATAAAAAAAAAAAATGTTGTAACAAATTTTTGGTTCCTTAACACACAGTCCCATGCGTCCAGTTTGTGAGTTACGAGGAAGCTCGTTTAGTTAGCTTCAAATTTTGTTAGGGAAAACTATTTTTCCATCTGAAAAGTAAAACTTCTACACAAACAAAAAAGAGACTAATATAATTCAAGGATTGACAGAATGATTGTGGATGATGAATGAAGACTTAGGAGGGGAAATTCAGGAAGTGTCCAAATTCAGGTACAGTATATACTTGTGTACTTGCATCCTCGCACTCTTTACGTACCCTTGGAACCAAATTCGATGAATTCAGACAGGCAATCCTGTTGGCTTTATTAACAGCTATTAGCTAGCTATTCACTATTAGTGAACATGTTTTTCAGCGAATAATTATACTAATGCCAAAAGTTATTAGGTGAAATTAAGGATTGAACAATATTTCAGTTTCAACTACATAACATTTATTGTCATGCTGATTGTGTGCGAGTTTGCGATTTTGATTGCTTGTTTAATCTTAGCTTTTGTAGGTTATGAACAGATAGACATGATACAAATGTATTGTGTAGGACATTTTTAAGGTGCACCTCCCGATAATTACTTTAGTTCAAATTTGTATGCCTACGAAGTAGTGGTATTGCCCTATTCATCTTTAATCATGCAGAAAATTAATTGTAACCTACAAACTGCTTCTCCAAATGGCGGCATAGATACTGAAAGGGCATGAGACATATGTCTTTATACTTGTATACTTGCATACTTCACTTGCAATTTGGACAGGACTTAAGATGTCACTCCAGGGGACGCACATGCACGAGTATCTACTTCAGGCAAATTTGGACACGGCCTAAGTAATAGCTTAAATTTGGTGTACTTTTCTAACAGGAAAATAACTTTGTAGTTACACATGCTATGATACATTCCATATGCAAGATCAGAACACTGACTGCTTCTAAGTGGCGACTGTTATTTATTATTTATTTATTTCAGCTGAAAAGCCAACTGTAAAATTAAAAGTAATTGTTATTTTTTAATTTGTAACCCATAAGTAACTCAACAACTGCATTTTAAAAAGTACATCTTCACTTATCTGTATGGTCTGATTGTGTAGTGTGTCCAATTCACTTTGGTTAAACATTTATTTCTCATCAAACCAACAAGTATCATATACGTGACATAAATACAGATTTAATTGACTTGTATCAAGCAACTTTTTCAGACGTGCTGCATTGTGCAGTATGTGCATGGCCTAACGTCCCACTATTTTGAAGTTTACAGACTTGATGTGAATAAGTTTAAGGTCGTTTCCCATTGGCCAGGGGCCAAAACATAACTTCTTAATGCTACGAGACTGCTGTTATTACTCTGCTAGCATACCATTATTTCATTGAAATATAGTTTTCTGTTTCCGGAATTGTTTAGAAGAATAAACCGTACATAGGCATGCGCAGAAGGGTGCAAAGGGTGCGGGGGGGGGGGGGTGTAGTTGCACCACCCCATTGCATCATGTAATTCGGAAAATAAAAAAAGTACCTTGCCAATTTCCTATTTTCGCTACATAGTGTTTGTTTTAAACGAGCAGACTGACTTAAAATATGTTTAATAAAGCTGGAATAATTGCGATGAATAAGTTTAAATATAATCTTACTTCAAATTTTTAATCTCGTAAATATGGATTTTCATTTTTCTGTTTGCACCCCACATTGGCAAACTCTGTGCACGCCTATGGAACCATAACGCTAAACTGTGTAGTGCACGTCAACATTGGTGCAAGATAGCAACCATGAGAGATTTATGACTGAAATTCACATCATAGGGCCTACAAAGTTAAAAGAGTTCAGTAAATAGCTTCCTTTAGTCAAAAGTAGCATGACAAATTACGAAACCTCACCTGTACAGCATAGGTATAATTCCTGAGGAGCATCTCGTGTAGTTACATATTCACCAAATGGAAATGGATGTATTTTTTTCTGGCACATAGTATTTTTGAAATGCAACTTCATCTGTATTGTCTGTGACTGCTGTACAGTTCTTGACCCCTTTAATGATTATGCCTCTTCGCCATGCAAAGTGATTGTGTGTTCTTATGCCACAGGTAAAGTGTTTTAAACCTTGTGGGGTAGAAATTTAGAGCAGAACTCTCAGGTGCTGTTTGCACAAAGTGTACATATGCAAATTATTCAAGTGACTGTACAATAATTAAAAAAAAATATTGAGCCATGATGACACATGTATGTATTTGGTTGTGAAGGCCTTGGACCAATTATCTAAAACAAAAAAGCGCAGGAGATAGGTGATAAAAATGATGTGAATATGGAGCTTGTCAATTTGCTAAATGTAAGTGGGTGTGTACAAAATATCATATCTCATGTTCAAAAAGTTACAAAATTGTGACTTGTTAAATGTATTTTTTATGTCAGCTGAACTTCTAGCTCCCATATTTATTGGTATATATTATTGCAATTATTATTTTGTTACTATTGTATCATCTCTTGAAGTTTTAATGATAATAAAGCATTGTTCAGTGATTCCTGGAAAAGTACTGTACTTAATTTTATTATTGCCTGTAAATCAAGGTTTCTTGATTTTGTAAGCGAGTCATTGGAAACATGTTATTTTTAACGACTGCATTAGAATGCACTAAAATAACTTTCTCCGTGTAATTTTGATCTTTTTCTTTGTGATTTTTTGGCTGCTAACAGCATTATTAGAAAGTTGCACTTTGGTCCTTGAAAAGTTAAAAATATACGGATTTGAGTTTGGCTGCCAAAACTTTGTTTCTAACAAATGATAGATTTAAGTTACGCAAATAAAAATAGTTGTTATTAATCTAACCTGTTTTTAGGCAAGACCAAATACTTTCGACTCACCGACTTTTCACCTGAAAATTACCAAGTTAGTTCAAAATTATGTAAAAGCAGAAACCATGCATGTTCTATTCTTGGAAAGTAAAATAAGTCATTAAGTACAGCTAACAATGAAATAAATTTTGAGTTTTTATTATTACTCTATGTACATTGTATATAGTCCATTCACGGTTTCTTTGAAAGTTTTGAAACAAACCTTTGAAAAATCACCCTAGGAGTAACATGTCAACCAGTTCTTTAAATAACTGGCATACCACAAATATATAACACTGTGATTAACTCTAAAGTTAATCAGTCTTGAATAAATGAAACTTTAACTTAGTAACTTCTATAACTTTGTCGCAGTGTCGTGGGGTGAAAAGTTTTAAGGAGCGATGTAGGTTGAGGTTAAGAATGTTTGGAAACATACTGTTACCCGGTAGGCGCCAGACATCGTCGGCACGATCTCAACATTACATTAGAGCTACAGACTCTTGAAGATCTCTGGAATCGTAGGCCGATCACCCAGACGTAACTCTGTGTCACTGATGCTGTACCTCTTATATCAATTACTACCTGTGGTGTTTGCTAAACGGCAGGTCTATTACAGGCTGACCTATACACCTTAAATTAACTAGTTGACTGTTGCACTAAACTGAGGTTGATTAGTTACACAAAACACTGAATGAGAATGAAAACACTTTTGGCAGGATTCTTAGGGACCCGTGCCCTGAAAATGCCCTTAGGCTTTACACTGAAATAATACATGCAGTTCCAATCATACGTATATTTTCCGTGAAAGTTATACTAACTTTTCTCTGATTGAAGAAACTATACATGATGTGTCGGGCATGGCCTACCAGCAAGGCTTCTCTGTTACAAAAAGGTGGGAAGCTGTAATAATGAATTAATAGTGAAGATTAAGCTCCACCAGGTGATTTTTAAATCCTGGAGAAGGGGGGGGGGGGAGGACGGCATCATCACTGGCTAAAATAAACAAATGGTTCCAGTAATTAACGAAGAAACTATTGATACTCTACATGATTACACACAAGCGTAGGCCACCAGAATGCACAGTGATGCAGCCGTCCCTCACCTAGTCTCTGATGCTACTAATTCCTTCCGTGCGCTGCGCAAACTTCCCCTGGCGGGTTTGGCACAACACATGGAACTACTTTTTGACAGGCTTGCTCATAAAATATACTACAAAACAAAACACTTGTAAAAAACATGATTAATAAATACTCTTCTTGATTTAAAAATAAACAAAACACTTGCACAAAATATGGAATGAAATGATGATGATGATACACATGAAATTTAAACGACTCACATCTTGCAATCAAACATATTAACAAAACAATAACAATGGATAATGATTTATAGGGGCATCTTTGCAGTCCCCTGAACCAGGGTTCATATAACATCAGCCATTAAGCCCTTTTGCGAGGTGCCCTATTTTAATACGTTGCACCATATTGCACTGTGTTGCACAAGGTCACACTACCCTGCCCTGCACTGGTGTCACACATCCCATGCGTCACACTAACACATCAGTTGCACTCCAGAACACACACCGTCAGTGTAGATGTCTTGCTGCATCGTGGAAAAGTGTGCGGCAGGCAAACAGTCTAGGGGTGAGGAACGTGGCATGCATCAAGGGGCCCCCCCTCCCCCCTTGCAAGACAGTTTGCAGCCGTACGCCATCAAGTACAGCAAGGACACTGTTGTTTCTCTCACTGTCTCTGGCGTAAAGTGTAGGGGCTCCTGATCTGCCCCCCACACTGCTGGAACGGCGGCTGCTGCTTTCCCGGGTGGCCTGGCCCAGTGTGGAATGCTGTCGTGCCCCTGCAGGTTAGGCATCCATGTGGCTGTTGTGGCCGTCGTCACGATCCGCGGAGGCAGAACAAACCGGCCAACTCGCTGCCCTTGCTATCACCATCACACTTGCTGTTCCTGCTCTTGCTTCCGCATCCCCAGCCATGCTGCTGCTGGGAGCGACCCAGGCAGACTGCAACTGGGGGTGGTGACTGTCCCCTTGGCTGGCCGTGACGCACTTCATATTGGTCTGCTGGTGCTGGCCTTCCGATGTTGGTGCCACGATGGCGGGCGTCATAGCGTCCACTGGAGGGGCCACCCCCAGGAGTGCTGGCTCTGGTTATGGCACAGATGTTCAAACGATGATGCTGGTAGGCACTGCGCTATCGAACACTTCGAGGCTGACCATCGGACGTGCCCCTTCGGCGCCAATGCACCGGGCAACGTCGGGCCTTTGGCACTTGCTGATGGCTCTCCTGGGGAGGGTGCTGATGCAACTTCCTCTTCCGCAGTGCTCCCCAGGGGCGCTCA
Organism: Dryococelus australis; assembly: GCA_029891345.1. Classification (NCBI taxonomy): domain Eukaryota; kingdom Metazoa; phylum Arthropoda; class Insecta; order Phasmatodea; family Phasmatidae; genus Dryococelus; species Dryococelus australis. The sequence continues at coordinate 26,132,015 of CM057008.1, read as the reverse complement.
ACAGCGACGCCGCTGTCGGGGCTGCAGTTCCTTCTGTGTGCTGTGGTGAGTTCGGGACTGTTGGTGGTGTCGGGGCAACGACATCTAGTGGCGCCGTGGCATCCCCAATACCTGGACCAGCATCGTGATGATTCCTGGGGGACAGTGGCATGTCTGGCATCTGTGAAACACAGGTTCTAGGTAGAGACCTCTTGAGAGAGGTACTGGCTCACCTTCCTCCTTTGCACCTCATTGCTGGAGCTCGGTAGGTGAATTGCCATCATGGGGTGTCGGGAGACCCAGTGCGACTTCACCGGCAACATCACCCGGCAAGTCAGATGTCATGGTGCACCCTGATATTCTTCCTACCCATTTGGACCACGTATGTGGTTGGCCCGATGCTCCAACATACCTTGTGTGGTCCGCTCAACTTGGCTGCCAAGCCCGCACAGAAGTTGTGGCTGGCAGCAGACTGCAGGTGTGCATGTAGGTATACCTCCTGTCCTGCTTGGAGTGCTGTCGGTAGCCGAGTGGTGGTAGGTACCCACTGTGCTGCATACTCCCTCTGATGTTGCAGTTACTCCTGGTATCTGTGTCGGCGCTTCTCCCTTCACGTGCCACTGCTCTCTTTTACCTGCGGGCAGCTATTCTCCCCCGGCAGGGTGAGGTTATGCCATAACAGGGTGTCTGCGGATGATCTGCCGGTGGTGGCGTTGACGTGCCGGCTGAGGGTGAAGAGGGCCGCCAGTAGCTGTTCGGCCCTGGTGTTGTGTTGCTCTCCCACATGGACCTGCAGCTGTATCTTTAGCTCTTGATTGCGGTGCTCCATGGGGTTGACATGAGGATGGTGCATGCTGTCTTCAAGTGTCGTCCCCCCCACCGGGTGCACATTTCCCACCATTTCTTGCCGGTAAATTTAAAAGATTTTTCGGATAACCCCATCTTGCAAAGAATTTGCCCTGCAATGCCTTTTCAATGCTAGTCACTCATACACTGCTTGTTGCATATGCCTCTACCCAGCGGGAAAAATAATCCGTTGCCACTATGATAAATCTCTTCCTCCCTGCTGACTTGGAGTAAGGCTCTATCAGGTACTAGGCAGTCAGTTTCAATAGGCCGGCTGGGCAGCCGCTGCTGTTGTTGCTGTGCGCCATTTGTCCTTAGTGCCTAGAACCTGTTGCACATATTTTCTCATGTAACATAAGGCAAGGGCAAGGGCAAGGGCAAGGCAAATGCTTTCTTACATTCCTGACCATCTGGTCCATTCCCGGATGCCCCTCTATGTTGGTTGCATGCACAAGTACCCTGTTCCTGCTGATAGGCGGCACAAATAACCTCCATGTTAGTGGGTCTTTCAGCAAACATGTTTCTAGCCGGTTATTTATGATACGCCAATGCTTTATTGCCTGTGTTGCACACTTGGTCTTCTGTTATTGCGCAAGTGCGCAGTCGGCTTGCTCTATCTCGTAGTACAGGTCACACACCAAAATATTGTTGTTGACAACATTCATTTGTTTGAGCCTCGCCTCGTGGAAGGACTCCTGTGTAACCGGAGGCAAGATTTCATCCCACTCTGTGTTATCGTGAACTATGACGTCAGTGCTGGGAGCTCTTAACAAGGCGTCTGCAGGTTGGTTTTCCTTCCCAGGGACGTACTTAGTGACGAAGTCGTATACCTGGATAAGCAGCGCCCACCGAGCTAGCTTACTACACCCCTCCCTCATACTATGTAGCCAAACGAGGCAATGATTATCCATTATGGAGCATAAACTGCTGGTATTTTAGGTAGTCCCGGTTGACATCGTTGACATCGTACCGCCATTATGTTTGGCCTAGCTTTGCACTTGCAAAGTCAATCATGTGGTGAACGCCATCATCAGTGCACTGGTACAGCACCGCACCCAGCTCCTCCTGACTGGCGTCTGTCTGCAAGCGCATGCACGTGGCAGCTGTCAACACACTGGCACCAAGTGCTGAGTCAACACAACCTCTCCCAATCCTACCTACAGCACCTCTACCACTCCAACCACCGACGCTGCAATTACCGGGGTATTATCCAAACCAAATTTTTCCGCCATCAATGCAAGCAGTGTTACCAACTCCTCTCCCTGTACCAACACCCGTGACTCCATTCCCAGCAAATAGCTATAGGCAGAACACAGCCCATGGTTGGCTACATCAAAGTGAGCAAAAGAAAAGCCAAGCAACACCCACCTCACCTAACCTGGAAACCACCCAGAAACGTACTTCTAGATGTTACCAACCTTCACAGAAACAGCAAGTGAGGATCCCACAGCCTTCGTAAGGAATGCACATCCCACTTACAGAAGTATGGCACGTGCAAAGATGAGTGGGCAAACTGCATAGGCAACTAGCTACAGGATGATGCAAAACAATGGCGGAGTGCAATAAATCATTACGTTCTCGGCTGGGAAGAGTTTGTGCACTCTTTTCAGTGCCGATGTGGCAGCACGTTCACTTCGCTACAAGCACAAAGTAAGTTGATGTAGCAAGAACAGAAGCCAGGGGAACAACTGTCCACACAGCTACCAGAGTGGGAAATCCTGGAGATAAAAGTAGAGACAGTCCTGCCTCAATACCGTATTGCAGTGATACCATTCCTTAATAGCAGCCTCGAAGAGCTATTGAGAGCAGAAATCATTCTTGAACGCTATGTGTGTCGGGCACGTTGCGAGTTCAGTGCCACACGAGGGCGAGACAGGTCGCAAAGTGATGACGGCAACAAGCAACGTGAACAGCTGGACAGATACGAAAACCATCTTTCGGACCAAAACTGGATGAATTATCTGTAACAAGCAATAGTGAGAATTGTGCACACCGAAGTGTCAACAATGGTAAGTGTGACAGTGTCAACAAAGGTGCCGGGAAAGTGTACACCAAGTGGAATAAAAGCAAGCTGCCCCAGACGACCTGCCGTTACTGCAAGCCTGCGGAGGTTTATCATTGTGGTGCAGGTAGTGCTGAACGTGGTACATGTGATGCTGATTGTGGTACGTGCAGTGATGATTGTGGTGCAAGTAGTGCTGAACGTGGTACATGTGATGCTGATTGTGGTGCAAGTAGTGCTGAACGTGGTACATGTGATGCTGATTGTGGTACGTGCAGTGATGATTGTGGTGCAGGTAGTGCTGAACGTGGTACATGTGATGCTGATTGTGGTACGTGCAGTGATGATTGTGGTGCAGGTAGTGCTGATATTGCTGATTGTGGTGTACACAGTGCTGATTATGGTTTATGTTGTGGGGAAAAAGTAATGGGAAAACATCAGCATAACTGGAGATAGTGCTCCGAACTGTATAAGAGCAACAGACAATTAAGTATATAGGTAAGGGAGATATATCTCCCTGTACGATTAATGCATAAATAATGAATAGCCAACAGATCATGAATAGAAGAAAACCCGGAGGGCCTGACGGCTATGAGCATTCCAGAATCACTTCTTCATTATGCCCCTAGTTATAGGCTGCTCGCAGTTGACTGAAGAATTTTCAAATCAATGTTTTAAAAATGCAATTTCCACTACCTGCATGTATTTTAACGGGGACACCGAGAGGCGCGAGCTTAATAAGGTTGGTAACAACAGAGACAAAGTAGTTCCATGTCTTAACGTTGAATTAAAAGAGTTAGGTAAAAATGTATGAATAATGAAATGATTAATTTTACTTTCTGGTTTTTTAGAGCATATAAAAGTAAGAATGTGCAAATTTGCAAAATATTTACTTTTATAATGCATTTTCATAGTTCCACTAGACTGACGCATCAATAAAGTGGCCAGGCACATTGCAATGTTAATTTTTATTAAATGGATCTTGAGTAAGTCTTTCAAAGGTGTTCGTTTTACAGTGGAAGAGCCTTTAACAAATATATACCATGTTAAGCCCCTTTAGGGCGTAGCAGGGCTAAAGGAAGGCAAGGAGAAGGATGCACACCATAAAAAAAAAAAAAAAATCAAGAAAGCATGAATTCAAAAATTCCAAAATCAATACAAATATACTGAAGCCCATCTATACATTATCACCACGAACAACAACTTTGCAACTTGATTTGAAAAATATAAATTGTATCTGTAAATTACTGTTGCTTGCTACCAATCAGTGAACTAGGGGAAGGAGAGAACACACATGCACTGGAACAAACAGAAAAACAACAATATTAATATATCCTGAGAAATCACCCTGCCTGAAAAAACAACTAACAGTAAAGTACGCCTGATGATTAACTACAAAGTACAACATGGAATACTAATTTCAAGAACACCATTGGCAAGGAGCAAAAACCCTCATTACACTTAACCATGAGCATAAAGGCCTGCCATAAAATATCCACTAAACTACTTGGTATTAAAATTGTTTTGGCAAATCGTAGTCCAAGAGACCAATCCTACAGCATGCCAAAAAAAGGAAGAATCCACCTCTTACAAACATTCCCATAAAAATACCATATTTAAAATTCACACAAGCAAAACAGTGAAGAAACAAAAAATCCATATACAAAAAAGCTCTAAAAAACATTACTAAAAAGGATACTCTAACCCCGTAATACGAGTAGTACTCATATTACGCAAAAACACATCTAGCATGCTGAAGCCTCGGAGTACGAAGGGGTGTAGACATGATCTATCGTCGGCCAGCCCGCGTAATTTGATGAGGAACACTGCACACTTGCTCGGGCTGGGGACGAACATTTATACATGAAAATGCAGCTCGGGAAGGTTAAGGAGGCAGCAGGAATGGCGGAGAGGCGCATGGAAGGTGCTAGAGTGTGCGAGGCTGAATTCGTTGCCAGTAGTAGCCACCAGACAGTGCTCGGCCATGCCAGGAGCGCCGCACGCCCCTCTTCAGTATAGCTCAACGCTTGGAATCGTTCAGACGTGCACCACCTCGTTGTTTGGGGGGGGGGGGGGGGGGGAAGAAAAACAAAGTACTTTTTTCTGCAGCAAAAATATTACCTCTCCAAATAGTAGCCCCTCTTCAAACAAAATAACAGTTTATTAATCTGGGCTACCAAATACAGACGTGGCAAATAACGAAGCAGACTTGCTAACCAAGGTAATTTTTGTCATGTAGTTCTGTAAACACACCAACCCCATAATAGCAGCATTTAATCGTAATCCAGAAAATTGTAGGCATCACACATTTCACCAGCTGGCGGGACGAAAAATAAATCGTTCAGGCAGGACAGGAGTACTCACATAAAATTGCTCGAGTTTGCTAATTTACACGCGTGTCAGACTTCACACATAAGACAAACATCATTGCGAATCTGCAGGCACTCCCTCCAATAGTTTTCTTTCCCTGGGAGAAGTGGCCTGACATTAGCAGCGCTCCAGAGTCCTAGGTTACAGCGGCGCTACTATTCGTCCTGGCTTCCAACTACTTCTATAAAAAGCCTCTCGTTACAAGAATATGCTTGATTGCAATATTTGGGAATACTTTTGAAGTCACTCTTGTATGGAAAGTAGTTGCATATTTCTGTGCGATAGCATAGTACAACTTTGCAAACTGAAATAATTAGAAGAAAATAACAATGATGCTGGAGTGAGTGAACATTGACCATTAAAACACAATACCATACATGTTCATTAATAATGGTGTAAGGTGTTATCCTTAGTATGTAATAATACATTCTGTAGTGTGCTCACAAATTCCTATATCGATACCTCAGCACAAAAGTGTTACAACCCAAAATTCGTTGTTTTTCATAAGTGTCGGTATTAACAAAATGCCTTACTCCAGCACATTGCGTAGGACAATAATTGACAAAGAGTCAATCATCAGTATTTACATTGTAAAACTTTTGTATGTAATAAAGATTTCTGAACTACATATTGTAGTCTAATTTGTAAAAAAGAAAATACAAGACTTCTGAGCTGTAGCACTGTTGAACTTGAGACATCAATGTGATAATATGCGCTTAAAAATGAACCAGTTTGGTCCTCCGTTGACAATCAATACTTTCACATTTTTACGTGACCTTAATGGGGAGAAATATAAATAATCTTATTGCTAGCAGTTTTTGAGCCATAAAATCTCTTCAGAATTCCTGACAAATTCTTGCTCTGACAAGGTTTCTACCATATGATTTAATAACTGCAATAGAAGTGTTGTATTATACCTTTATTTGTTTAACATGTGGAATTGATGGGACTTAACCATTGCTCATCTTCTGAGAATGACTACAGTGCGGTAGTAGTTCAAGAAGTCAAACCATAATTTGTCGTCTCTAAAATATAATTAAATAATGGTATATGCCCTAACGCAGTCACATTAATCTCAAACATAAGTAATTGCAGAAATCATAAACAAATCTAAGATGGCGACCAACATTCTCCCTTAACCTGCTGTGCTCGGGGTCTGTGTTCAATGTATGGATCATTTTCGGTCACCCTGAATTAATCAGACTTTATAGGAATGAAATAAAGACCGACGTTTGCCCTTGACACACTTTTGTTTATTATCAGTGAGACTGTTGCTCTGCTTCCATATACACACCGACCTTTGATCGAGTTTGAGCTTCTACACATGAAGCAAGAATTGCGCTCACTACTTCTGAGGTTGTAGGCAAAACAATACATGTAATCTTGAGCTTTTTGCTACAACTGACGTAATTAAGTGTTTTGGGTAGCTAATGTAGTATATAATTGATTTTAATTATTTAACTTTTATCAATGGATCATGGGACTATAACTCATTATTAGAGACCCGGATATTTCACGAATTCATTTGAGGACAAGTTAAAGTTCGACACATATGTCATTTTACCTGCTTCTATTGGATCCCAATTGGTTAGACAGGCCCTAGGCGACTTTCTGCCAGTAACAAAACAGCAAGGGAAACTAGGATCGAATCCCGTGCTACGAGGTAAGAGGTTAAACTGGAGCAACAGCCAATGAACAACTTACTGAGGCTCGAGTACTGTGGAGTATAGCATGTTACTGAATGAAACCACAAAATTTCCATTATTCTTTATGAATACCGTATTTTTATTCCCTTTAAATATTTCAGTGTAAGTCTATTAACTTCTACATTTAACACTCGCATCAATGTCCTATCCTTCACATAAACACATACTATATTTAGCACGATAATGCACTTTGTATTATTGGCACGTAATTATTTGCAATAATAATTATGTATAGCAACACTCCTCATTTTCGAGATCACTGAAGATACACTAAATTGTACCGCTGTTGACAAACATTAACACTGTGTTAATAGGCAAAAATTGATGTTTGCTACAACCCCGTTACCAGCTATGTTGCAATAGTTGCCTCGGATTTATCGTTCTGCACAGCCCATCGAGCACTGTACCCCTGTGTTTATTCTGTAACGCCGACGAAACTAGAGACTTGGATATGACTTCCACTGATTTCAGTTTTCTGTTCGCAGCATGTTCCCAGTTCTGGCTCACCAATTGCCAACAGTACTATCAAAATTACCTGTTCAAAAAGTGACTAGGAGCACTGTCGTATGAGAAGGATTATACAAGGAAGGGGTTAGCAAATTAAATATAGTATTTATCGGCATAATCGTTTACTAAACAAATTCAAGGCACAGATTTATTACAGTAAAATTGTAATATTTTACAGCTCTATTAATTCTATTTATAAATTGCTAACGTATATATTTGCCCGCCTCCCATAAGCACTTCTCGAGGGATATATTCTTTTGCGTCAAACACAGACATGTTGTGAAAACCAAAATAATATTTTGCTTCACTCGAATGTATTCTGTTCATAGGTGCCGAGTATGGGAGAGGAGAAAAGGGAGCAGTCGCCGATCCACACTTTTTCAGGTAGCAGGGGCCTCGCATCCCCTCCCCCTTCTCACTCTCTCCGGACCTCACACGGGTTGATAAAAAGTGGTGAATTAAGAGGCGTCACGAGTGTTTTGATGTCATGAACATGGTGCTGGAAATGCATCCTTGTGCAACCAATAAATAAAATGCAAGACGCGCATGCTGCAAGCAGTAATTATGTAAAGAACGTGTAACGCAATCACTCACAGTGACTTGGCATAGAAACCGCAAGCAGAGTATCATAACAACTGTTTGAAGTGATGGCAGCTGGCCTGGTTGCACGGCGGCGTACAATACCGCTGTACTCAAAGCAGCACTTTGTGGCTGTAGTGATGACGATTGTCGTCATCGCCAGGTGGTTCGTGCAGCAGCGCATTACTATCCCAGACTTCTCTGCCACTGTCTCGTGGACAGACAAGGCACTGTTTACCAGTGATGGCATCTTCAACAGTGGCAGTGCTTCTTGGGTTTTATTTCATTTGTAGTGCAAGGATGCATTTCCGACACCATGCTCGTGTATCAAAAATTACGTCTTGACAACCCCTTGCATTCCCCAAAAATATCTGCACTCATTTTAAAAACATCCTGTACAATAACTTATTGTACGCTGCTTACTTAATTCTTTGGAAAATGCATCTTGTTTATAGATATTTACATAACCAAACAGCACAGTTTCAGTAGATATTAATTAATTTAGATATGTAAAACATTAACACGTGCAAAATAAGTTTTACATAGTGAAACAACCCCATGTACAAAAGTACAGCGCATAGAGTGCAGGGGATGATGAGGAGGGGGGGGGGGGTGGTAAAGATAACATTAAAATGAACATGGGCACTGTCACAGAAAATTCAAGACTTGCCTCGCTTCCGGAAACAAGAAGTCTATGCCTGCGATTCTAGTTGTATCTTAACTGGATCAGGGAGAGTATAGTCTTTTTGTGGTTTCGTCACACTTTTTGAATCAAACCTTCAAAAAAACACCCTGTTGGGTTGCTTCAAAAGTGTTTTATACATGTGTTAAAATTAAATAACCATATTTTTGGTTAAATTGAACTTTTACTTATATTTTATTAACAAATAATATTTTGGTTATGACTAAAGACAGAGAAACCATGTATGTTGGTAATGCCTAGTAAGAAATAGTTCTTAAACAAAATTTTATTACACTGAGATCGCACAAATGCGGTGCGTTGGTTCTCTTCTGGTGTAATTTTCTAAGCTTGGTTTGCACGAGGTGGAGGGATACCCTGAAAGTAGAACTTGAGCTGGACTTCAGGTAAGTTGGAAGTAACCGTGAATGGATTATATATATATATATATATTAAAAATCCAAAGCACTTGTCTACGGAAACGTGCTGTACCATATATCGAAACCACATTGTTTTTAGACAGTCGGAAAATGAAAATCCACATGTGATCCTCTCTGGGTACAGTACAAGAGGATGCTGGTGCAAATCTGAGACTGCTGCCCTGTCCGAGGGACAGGTCTGTTATTCCGTCGTGCCCAAAGAAGGGATGAGGCGAGAAGAGATGGGCGCAGAGAGGCAATGCGGAATGATGGAGAGGGAGGAAACGGGAGAGCTCAGAGTAAACTTCCACACCATGTCAGTGTCCCCACAGGAGAATCCCCACTCTTCCAAAAAATTTCCCTCCCGCCAGGGCCTGTAACAGAAACGGGGACCCCTGACGTGAGAGGCCAAATACCAACCTAGTTTCGTAGAAAAAAAAACTTCCAGGTTTGAGTCTCCAAAATGTGCTAGCTGCTGTGTAGTTCACATTAACGTAATCTTTCTATTTGCTAAACGGTCGCCACTTTCCATGGGAGGCGATGAGATTGCTAACAGTTAATATGTCTCCTTCATTGTAATACGGGTCTCACTGTAAACAGCTGTGTCTATTCTAATTTTTTTTTTTATGTATGAAATAGTCCAACATTAGCATTTCTTTTTCAGGACTGAAATAAAAGTTTATATTTTGTGGCAAATTTATAGATTTCGTTATTAAAACACAAATATGGTAGGTGGAAAGTTTCATTCTCAGCAAAAATCACTTTAAGTTTCTGTACGCCAGTGTTTTAAAATTATAACAAAAATGCTGTATCTTTTCTGAAGAGATTGCTGCATTAAGTTAAAAACCCTATAGTCACCGCTTGAAATTCTGAGAAAACAGAACACACACGGAGCTTGTCCATGCCATTTTCCATCGCAGTCGCAATGCTTCCTCATGCCTGAACATGACCTTGACGTATTTAAATCTTTTTACTAGGGAGACCACTTAAGGCCGAGCCTCACTCGGAATAACACCGAGCTAATATCGTAAAGTTCAAATACAGGTCGCACAGCAGTGTGATGTCAACAGTTCACATGTAACAAAATGCACCAACTTCAATGTAATGTGAAGTAAGCGTAGTGTGAGCCAATTATGTTGAAGAAAATAATTTCTGTCTTTGGTTTCCTGTATTCATTTTTACTCTTACCAAAATACGTTTAGGTTGTGTTGGGGCATACAATTGCAATGGACGTTTTACTCTCGTTTGTGTGTATTTAAATAATAAATAAATAAACAATTTAAAAATAATTCTATCTTAAAACCTAAGGAGGATTTAGACGAGATGATGATATTATTGGTACATAAAAAGAACTGTTTTAAATATTAAAAAACCTGTTCATATAAACATTTACTATAATTTTGAACATTTATCTTTAAGAAGTGGTTGTGATTTTAAAAGGTTTTATTTTTCAAAGCGTCGGCCAGATATTTGAGTCTATTCGCAGCAGACACAACCTAATAATTATGAAACTCCTTGCTCAGGTTGATCCCCTTTAAAAATAACAATATAATATCTTTCTTCTGATACCTGACAAGAATTTGATAAAATAATAAGTAAAGTTAGGAAATCTACACATAATGAGATAAGATAAGACAAAGATTCAATCCCCAATGTTTCACATAGAGATCAGCTGTATTTTGTGTTTAGATATTGCTATCATGGTAATAATGGTCAAATTTTTCTGTTTCATTTCAGTTTACAACCATACTGGAAAAAAAATAAGTAGGTTTGTAGCTAGTACTATAAAATACATTGCACCACTAATTTACAGTGCTGCCAAGGTGTGACGAGACCAACCTGGCAGGCAAATATGTTCTATGTACTGCACATTTGCTAAAAATTGATTGGTAAAAAAAAAAAAAAGTTGATAAATATCTTCATGTCGCAAAAGTAGTCAAGTCTAGAAAGAGTAATTTTAAGCAAGACAAATATCACCATTAAGAATTTATATGAAACTAGATTGTAATGAAGGGGAATTCATTATGATCTTTTAATATTCATAATAATGAAATTTATGTTGGTTAATGTCAAATTTCTAGTGACAAAACTGAAACAGTAGTTAAAAAACTAGAGGCAACATCTGTTCCGTACAAAATTCTAAATTTAAGTTGCATTTTAGTTAAGATTGCAAATAGGCCGCTAGGCTACTAAAAATATATAAAGGACAGGAATCCAAAAACTCTCAGTCTATAGTCCATCTCGCGCTTAGATTGCAGAATAGGGCTTATGGCGCTCACTCTTGCCAGACTGCTTCAGCTTTGTGACATAACTGGCAAGCTGAGAAACAAATGGGCGGTGAAGGAAACTGCCTGATCAAGAAAATTTTTATCTGTTTACCTCCCTGCCAACTTGTACAGGAATCCATTCCTGCGACGCAAAACTAAGTGACATCTTTGAAACTGAAGACTGTGAGAAACTATCATTGTAACTGGACGGCGCACACGCAATGTAGATAGTTTTCTTTTTCGAAGTTAGAAAAAAAAAACTGATCAGGCAACAGCGACTGCAGGAACAAGGACAGCGTTAATGACAGAAATTGTGCATTGGAAAGAGAGAATGTCCATTACGCCGCACACTGCAATCTAAGTGAGAGACTCTCTATAGTACTTGTCGATAGGCACACACACAAAGTAGGACGAGATAGTTTTTTCACGCGGTTGCGTGATCGCGACGTTTCGCTGGCTAAGCCAGCTTCATCAGAAGGCGAATTGTAGGACACTCCAACTTGCCGCCTGATGAAGCCAGCTTAGCCAGCAAAACGTTGCGATTAAACAACCATGTGAAAAAACTGTCTCATCCTATTTTGTGTGTGCGCCTATGTACAAGTACTAGACTGCGAGTACTTGGATTCATGTCCTTTATATATTTTAAATTTGCATTTATGTATATTCTGCAATGACGTTATGAAAATATTTGGTACAGTGTTTGCAAACATCTTGGCTAACCTGTCAAGACATAGTAACTTTTCAATATGAAACGAGAGCCGATTCCTAAAAAGGAATTGCCATTTCGGTGTTGCGTAGCTCATATCCTGCACAGTTAGTGTTGGAACACTTCACAAAATTGATGCAAGTCATGTCTTCCCACATGAATACGATATCTGTGCATATATTTGACATTACCAAATTTCGAACTGTGCGAGTGAAATTTAATTTACAGACCTGTTATTTAAAAAAAACTGATTATGTTCTACCATCACACAAGAGAAATTTGACTCTGTGGCACTGAATTCTTCGGAATATGTCCTTGTGAATAGCATTTCATTTGATGTAGTTCTGTATTTTTCAGCAGAGAAGAAAATAAAAACATTTCTTGCTAAGCGAGTTGATAAACATATGCTGTTCTGTATTTGTACTGTGCAACTGATTAGGTATACATCAACCAATTTGTAATTTGCAACTGGAAAAGAATACTGCTTTCTTAATTCAATAATACTAATTGTTTTTATACAGTACAAAAATACATCCAATGTTTTGTTTCACCTATGATGTTTGTGTAAATTAATTACTTACCATTATATTATAAAATATGAGTGTCTTGATGGCCTCTGTCAGATGAATTAAGTTATACAATAATATCAAAACTATAATCGATAAACTATAGTACTAAACGGGGCCTGGTATTTTTTCTTTGGATCAACATTTAAACTTTCCCATTGATGACCTACAAACGTTGGACCAAAAAAATGTTCTAAACTGTTATCAGAAAGAAGTTTTAGTTATGGCATTATAAATTATACCTATAGGGTAACAGACACTGCATGTACAGTAGTTGCGCTGAAAATTAACTTCAGTTGAAATCTTTTGTATTACAATGTTGATACCAATAAGTAGAGACGTGCAAAATTCGCGTTATTATTAGCAAGTATGCTAGACCCCACTAATCTATACCTACATGAGCGAAATTCATGATTTAATTAGTTACAGTAATTTACCTGCGTGGCCTCTTTACTGGGGGGTTGGTTGGCTCACCCGTAGAGCCTTTACTGGGGGCTAAAAGTGACCTTCGGATATGCCCCACAAGTTGTTGGCCAAAGGCATAAGTCAAATGATCATACAACACCTTGGAGTTTAGCCTGCAAGCACAGAACAATGCGAATTTTGCAGGTCTCTACCTAAAACACATTCAGAATGATTTAGGAAAGAATTTGTAGCTCCAGCATCATGCTGTATGCCTAAAGCAAAAATATGTATATGTCTTACCTACAGACATGACTTAAAATCCATACTTATTTTATCTTAAATTGTTGCTTCACTTGCAGCCAAGGAAGACAGCATTTAGGTATGCTGCCGTTGCCCATTAATTGTGTTTATCATGTTTTTTTGTGTCCAGTCATCCCAGATAGCAGAATACCGTTTGATTTGAACTTTAATCAAGCCTCTCATGACAATCCAGAACAAGTGCTATGCAAGCCAGCAATCTTGGGTCAAGCTTGAATCAAGCTAACTAGTCTCCATGTGACGAGTCTGCAGCAAGCTTGATTTGTTTGTGTTGCAAGTCTGCATTAGCAGCCAGTTGCAAGCAGTCAATGTTTGTCATTAGCAAGTGTATGCTATAGTAATTTAAAATTTTGATTGAATGAAGCTTGAATTTCATGTGAAAAATCAAATGGTTCAGTAAGACACAATCAAGTCGTACACACTAAATCTGAATCGAAGATTTCATACAGTAAAATTTTTCACTGAATCTTCAGTAAATGAGCTGTTGTCTACTGTTGTTGTGCACTGAGGTTTTACTGTCACTAGATCCCAGTAGAACTCACTGTTTAATCAGTGAACACCAGCAGCGACTGCAAAATCGTAAATAGAATTTTACTGATTCTAGTGCAGCATTTTCAACAGATCTGCAGTCACATTCGCTGATTAGGAGAAGTTTGCACTGTTTTGACTTTAAAGAGCATGTCAAATGCACCACAAGTCAACACAGTGTCTGAGAACAGTTTTTATTACAAACTGCCGTTGTATTCTATGGTGCCTCTCAAAATCCAGCACCCTCATCAACTGCAACCGACTCACTGCTTGAGGAAGTTGAGGTTATGCAATAGTATTCGTGCACCTTTAACTGCTTTCTCTTCATGATTCACCAGCGCCTGTATGTGCAAACCCACGTGGCCCCAGGGTTCCCGAGCTGAATACTGACTGAACTGCCGCCGCTGTTGGCACGTCGGGCTTGAGACACGTATGATATGAACTCTCTATCCTTGTAATGTGTTTACTCATTATTTAAGCCACAGTTCCTCCACGCCAAGTGAAGTGGCACGCAGTGGTAACTCATCGGACTCATATTCCAGCAGACACTTGTTGAACTCCCGGTCCGGCCACCCTGATTGTGGTTTCACATGGTTTGCCGAAATCACTCCAAACCGATGCCAAAATGATCCCACATTACAAGTCATGGCCAGTTTTCCCACTAATTCCTTATGACTTAGCCATTTGTTCTGTCTCTCTACCCTACTGTCGACGAGACAATACACCACATTTTTTGGGGGGCTGGAGAGGGGGGGAATACCCCCTCTACAAGAGCTCCTTCAACAATGTGGCTTTCGTCCAGCAAACATCCTCAAAAGGCAGCCGTCTTCATGATCTCGCATGTACAGCTTCTTAGCAATTCACTGAGTACTTTGAAAATGTTGCCTGATCTCAGTTTTCTGCTTGATGTGTACGTTTCCACCTCATGCAAATATCGTAATGGAACTAACGACTAGTAAACTTTTGACAATCAAGTTACTGTGCAGTCGTTAAAATGATAAAAATACAGCAATTATACTAACATTACTCTAGTGCATGCAAAAAAGAAAGAAAAAAACCATCTTCCCTGGTTACTGTACCAATTTAGACAATCAACTTAAAGGGCCTACGTCATTAATAACAGAACTATTTCTCATAATTTGTTGGCAACATTGCTGTAGATGTCAGTCAGGACTATGCTGAAATATAGGCCTACTGTTATAGGCAGGAATTATTTTTTAATTTTTTTTTTCAAAAGCCAATGAATTGTGCATTAACTAAATCTAATTATATCAGCATCACAATCATATGAAATGCTAACTCAGGTATGAGAAAGTGATTCAAATTGTTTATTATACGTAATAACCTTTAAAAACATGCATCTCACAACTGAACATATTTTACCAATGGCAATATAATGCTTATATTCTTTTTTGAAACAGTTCCAAGAACAACAACTTCCTTCAGGTAGATTGCAGCATGCGTCACTCTATTCTCTTGGCCATCAGTTTACCAGATTTGCTCGTCACATCAGGGAAGACAATTTCTCCGTCCACCTTGTAGTCCTGGTAACAAACCTCCGTCAGAACTTCGAAGCCGACTCGGGTGGCCAGCACCTGTGACTCTATGGCTGTGAAAGCCGTCACTGTCAGCTTCACCCCGACGGCCTTGCCGACGTCTAACCGCGCTTGAAGGAGCTCCTGGCCAAGACCCTGACCTTTGAACTCCACCGGCACTGACAGTCCCATTGCAGACATGTACTCATCCACGCCGTACTTCTCAAATGGGTCCACCAGAGAGTTAAGGTGTTCCAGAAACCCTAAAATCTTCCTGGTGGCCTGTCCAGAAAACTGAAACAGTTAAAAAAAAAAAAAATCTTGTTCAGAATAGAAATATTTCGATATTAGCTCAAAACACATTTACACTACATGATCTCTGATAGCCTAACATATCTTATAACACACTGACCAGGATCTGACCTAGTATAAATATGATGTCTGTCCAACTTTTGCTGCTATTACAAGTTCTACGTATCTAGGTAAACTTTCCACCAATTTTTGGCAAGTGTCTTTCAAATTTTTGTGGGTACATAGGTCTTGCTTGCAATAGGCACTCCAACTCATCGCAAAGATTCCCAGTTAGTTTAAGGTATGGACTGTCAATCACTGGAGTTCCTCCACTTCAGTGTCTTCAACCAACTTTGCTATAGCCTTTTAATAAACGAGTACGCTGTAATGTTGAATATGAAACTACGCAATTATAAATTGTTGCCATTGCGTGTGTATAATGTGGAGCTACCCAAAACTGTGTGACAAGATTTGGCACTCGTGCATCCAGACACTAAAACAAAAGATTAACTTATGCAATGAACAATAGGGCCATATCATGATATCGCATCCTCTGAATTCCGCCTTTTTAACAATGAAATCTTGTAAGCAGCTCTATTCAGGCATTCATCATTTCCCCACATATATATTATGAGGCCAAATGTCATTGGACACCCATTTATTCCCATATAACTTGTTCAGTAGGATATAAAGTGACCTAATGCTTGAACACCATACACATGCTTGCTCCCATAATGTGTCAAAAGAGAGAGATGCAAGTGCATTCGAAAGAGGTACTATTGTAAGGTCCCATAAATTCGGGCTTTATAACAGGGAGACTTGTCTTCACAGCAGTTAAACATTCTTCTGTCCTCTGCTAGTGATGTTACAGTCAATAAGCGAGCGGTGGTCCCAGGCATCACTCTTGTAGCTACAAGAAACAAATTAAATGGAACTCACGAAATCTGAAGAATATTGTGCGAATCAATTGTCTGGCAGCCATGTAAACAACAGCAGAACATTCCAGTCACGGCTCAGGTACAGAGGCCAGTAATAGTGCTCTCTGCTGATAGTTGATAGCAATTGGTTTTTATGGCAGTGCTGCTGCCAACTGATAACACCAACCAATATTCTATGTCATCTGGAGCAGTGCAAACAATACCTTCCTTACACTGTAGAGCAGTGTAAGGTATTGTGGGGTAAAGAGTTATGGTACATGATCTGGCACTCGGGTGGATATATGTGAGCCTTGTGTATACATGGAGAACTATATTTACATGATGGTGGTGTGTCGACGATGGGATATGGTAGTGGTAGTGTAATGGTCTGGAGGCACTTTTATGGTTCTGATCTTACACCACTAGTTCCAATCAGTGGACAGACAAACTCCAAAATCTACAAAATATTTTGGACAATAATATGCTTCCAACACTATGGCAACAGTTTTAAATTGGCCCTGTCTGCTATCAGTATAACAACTCTCCTCTATATAAAGCAGAGTCAATTGTGTCGTGGCTTTGAAAAAAATCAGATGGGAGTACTGAATTGGCCCGCTCAAATTCCCGACTAAAACACATCAGTGACATCTTTTGGATGAGATGGATCATTCGTTTGCATGAAAAAATAACTCAAACAATAGACAAACATCAGTTATTCGTCATGTTGCAAGAAAAATATAAACAAATTCCACCAGCTTTAAACCAAAAATAAGTGGACATCCTACCTCAAAGGGGCAAAGGGGACGAGTGTACAATTATATACATATATATATATACACACACACACACACATAAACACATGTGAAATCTCCTTAGGAATGCTGCTACTTAATTCCAGAATTCCATTTCTTCTTGTCTTCCCAAAACCCATTTTTCCAGCCCTCTGGCAGCAGAAATCTTGACCCACATCTTAAGTGTCGTCAATATTTCCTTCCACTTGGACAGATCTACCTCTACACACATTTGGTAACATCCATTCTCTTCCATGCCTTCTAACTTGCATTACCAAAATAAACATCTTGTTTATCTTGAGCAGATTATAGATTTTTGCATATCCACGACATCTATAGTATTTTCTTGTTGCGACATTATACATTTTTGAGACGCCACTACTTCTCCAGAATCTGTTTCAAGCACAAGCAGTCTGCTGATGTTTTTGTAGTTCCCAGACTTCTGTCTAATGTGATAATGATTTCTACAACTGAGGCATGTTGTTTAGCTGTTGTTCACTGATCCATAATTAAGTTTGTTGAATTGCATCATAAGCATTCTGTAAATCAACGAACACCAAAGTGTCATTTCTTCTCTCGCAGATCTTTTCTCCAAGAATGAAGTTTCGCATGGTACAAATAAAGGATTCTCTCTCATTATTCTGTAGTCCAATAACTATATGCTTTGCATAGGTTTATGTGACATGAAGCATTCAATGAAATGATCTTATTTTTATGGCAGAGGGCTAGAGACATGCACAATTCAGGTTATTATTTGGCATCAGGCTGAACTTCACAGTACTGTATATACCGGAGCCAGCATCATTTCTCCAATGTCCACTTCATAGATGTGAAGCCACGCCCTTTCTGACTGAACGGCACATAATTGGGGCACACAAATGTGAAGTGTTCATTTATTGACACAGTGTTACCCAAGATATGTTGCATAAAGTGCTATAGTCCAATAAAAAAACTTATTCCAAAGGTACAGGTGTTTATAGTTTGTGTCTTCAAGCAAATTTTGCAGGTCCCTACCTATAGCATATACATAAGGGCCATTGTTCAATCATTAAATTTAGAAATAGCACTACTTTAGCTACACTGCTGCCAACTTACTGGGAGTACACCAGTCAGTGTGTCTGTTTCAAAGGTTGGTATTTAAAGTGCCCAATTGTGAACCAGCTATTAGAAGAAAAATTTAGTCGTGGTGGTGCAGCGTGACTAGAACGCCCGCCTCGCACCGAGGAGGACCGGGTTCTATTCATGGCGGGGTCGCTCCCGGATTTTGGCACATGAGAATAATTGTCGGACAATGCCGCTGGTCGGCGGGTGGGTTTTCTAAAGAGTCTTTTGTTTCCATTGCCATTGCATTTTGCCGCTGTTTCATTGTCACCTCGCTTCACCCACATCGGCTCCCAAGACCTCAATGTCAAGAGTCGCACAAAAGTCTCCACATATATAATACGCAAGTCCTGGAAGGGGCTGTAGATGTTGTGTCCATTCACGGATAATTCCAATTTTTCTGAAGCCCTGCTACATTTATATTTCCAGTATATTCCTCTGCCTCATGCAAACAAAGCTTAACCGAGTCTAGAAAATTACACAGAGACAGTGCTCTGCATTTGTGCACAATCAATTTTGGATAATAACGAGGGACAGGTGATTATCGCAAAAAGATTTCAAGACCAGCTGTACTCCAAAACACTTTAGTTTACATGTACTTTCGTGGTTGGATGATTTTAAATGTCACGACCCTCAAATGTTTGTACGTGAATCATGGATGTTCAGTATTGGAATACTATATTACAATTGACCCAGTCAAATAATAACATATCTTCTCACGTAGACACGTGGCCAATAACCAAAGGAAGTTGGGGCTGTGGGCATAGGATATTGAAGTCTAGAATGGCCATAAATATTTTTGCGAAAAACACCTGTCCCTATTAATAACTATTACTTACTTGGCATTAGCAACACACCTATTTTCTCCTGGTTTTTATTCATTTTGATTATGAATGAAATATTATATCTCATAAATAAAAATTTAGTTGAAATTTAGCTACAAATAAGATATTTTCATGTTAACAGAAGTCTAAAACACTTGCGGTACATGACAATTTGGAAAGAAACAAGCATGTCGTACACAGAGAGATTTTTCAAAGGTTTGATTAAAAAACTGTGAAGATACCCTGAACAGACTATACCTGGTTTTTGACCGCCTTATCGGCACGGGTGGTTATGGAGAGCATGTTGGCACCGACAATCCTGGGGCGCGGGCTGCCATCATCGAGAAGGGCGACCACGGAGATCCTGTTTCTCAGCAGGTCATGCCACACCGTGCGGAACTCAGCCGTGGACAAGTCGTCTTCAGCTGCCCTGCTGCTGCGGCAAATCGGCTCTCGTATCAGCAGGTCTGACACCATGAAGTCGACCAGCTCCTCCTCGCGCCCCTCGGGTACGTCCTGGATCACGAAGGATGGGATCCTGCCATCCACGGGCTTCCTGCCCTTCACCTTCCGCCACACACTCGGGTACGGCACCGACTCCGGCCTCTTCCAGTCCCTGCCCAGCATCCTGTACTTCCAATAAGTAGAGACCTGAAAAATTTGCGATTTCACTGACCTGCAGACAAGACTCTGCAGTCTTAATTACAGATATGCCAATGTCAACTGTGCATTGGTTGTCCGCGGTCACAGTGGAAGGCGATGATTGGACCACCATTCTCCCGGAGGTGTCAAACACAATGTGAACCAACGACTAAAGTTATATAAACACACGTGTTTTGAATTCAAGCTTGTCCCAAAATGGATCTGCAAATTTTTCAGGTCTCTACCAATAAGTTCTACAATGTTCCAACATCAACTAAACACTTTTGGAAGCCTTGCTTAATATTTATCATATATTCACGGTTTGTTCACAATCTTTGAATCCAACCTTTGAAAAATCACACCATGTATGACAAACCAGGTTCTTTCGTTAATATACGAGTCTACATTTTTGCACACAACCACATCTTGCTTTTTTTTTATATTTATATTTTACACCTTAGTTTCCTATGTATTTCAGTATGTAGGTATTTTGTGGACATTATAAAAATATGTTCCAAGAAACCTTTTATTTTAATGTAATTTATTCCTCTGATAATTTTTTATTTGAATCACAGATTATATTTAAAGTCAATTATATCTTTTGTCTAAATACTTATGCATATTTGCATGCAAACTCAAATCAGCACACTATTGCTTGTGAGACAGAGATAAATCTAAATTAAATATTTTAGTACGTTTTATAAATGAAATTTATTTACATGAACCAGAAATTTATATTCAAACGCACACCACCAACAGGTAATATTTTCAGCTTGCAGTTATTTCATATTCATTGTTCAGTGCATAGCATAACAAAAAATAATGACACAAACAGATATTTGTTTGGAGTTTATAACAATGGTACCTTACATTTGTCCAACAGCAGCACAAACTTCGCAGAACATTGATTAAATCACCGAGGACGGATTTGAAAATAGACAATTTCGGCTTTGGAAATTCAACCACTCGTATTCTGAAGTGTGTTGATTACCTCCAGAACTAGCAAATTCACTGCATCATCGATGCCAATGTCAGGTTCAGATGTTCGTTGATGTTTACCCATCTGGGAGGAGCTGGGTTCGAGTGCAGTCTTGTGTTTTGCGTGGGGTCTCAGAGACTGCTCGTGGATGTGAGGTGATAGGTTCCTGTACTGCGGTGGCTGAGTCTACCAACTTCAACATAGATGGAGCTGCGATGGCTGGCTTCAAGGTATGAAGATTCGATGACGCACAGTTTGGTGCATGCTGGGGTGATTGGTCTCGACATATTGCAGCATCACCAGGTGAGCATGGAAGTTTGGTGTCTTTGCGAATTGAAAAAAAACAATACTTGCCATAGCCTGGGGTACAGTTGATCAACTGCTCACAAGGCTCGAACGAGTCGGGATTCCCAGACCCCTCCAGTGTAAATTACACTCGCACACTTCTTCATACTCCTTGAGATTGCTACCAGACCAGAAACTATAGGCAATGCGACTTAGTCCAAGTTTTACGTAATGATACGTTTTTGCTGGATGGAAGCCAGCCATGTTGTCTGTCTGCCGTGAACTGGATGCTCATCATCAAAGCGGGGCGTGATTTATGTACGACTGGTTAAAAAAATGGCGATGGATCCTCCATCTTAGAAATCGGTCATGAAGTCATTTCCAGATCTCGGCAGGCAAGCAGTAACCGGAACCTTGAGACGGTCTCTCTAAAAGTAACAAAACATTTACAATTGCTACAGGTAACTTCACCTGCCACGTTCATGTTGGGTGAGACACATGCATGCTCAGAATCAAAGTCAGTGCTCTGTCAATAGTAGTAGGGGCGGCAGAGTTCTGGACCACTACTAGAATGACATAGGGATGGGGATGGTCTAAAATATATTTCGGGATTAACTGATTAATTAATAATAGGATTAGTTGATAGGATAATCTAAAATGAACTAATCCTTAATCGTTGACATCAGATTAGCAAAAAAAATAATCCACTTAAGATTATCCAATAAATTAATCAAAAAATTTATTTTAGCCATCCCCATCCCTCTGGTATTCTAGAATAGGCTGTTCACTGTAAAATGAGTACATTTGAAAGCCCTGCGTAAGATCTACCTGTATACACATTGTGTAATCTTCTGCCTTATGTAAAATTAGCATTGTCATGTTCCTCATAACTTTATTCATGAGTCGGTCAAATGAAACTCTGAAATCACTAAAAAAGTAAATACTTTAGAAATCTGGCCATTTTTACACTTTGGTGCATAAAAAAATCAGAAAGCAAAAGAAATAATTTTACGTTATCACAAATTGTTACCTAACACTTATAATACGACGTTAAGATATAGAACTACTTTCCATCCATCGTTACCAACTTTAATGACCGAACCTCACTCAGTGCGCCAGTTAAAATGTATGCAGACGGGGGCAGTGACTTTTTCTAAGATTCATTTATAAAGTGCTTGCTTTATCGTGAACAGCCTTTAGTGGTCCAGAACTCTGCCGCCCCTACTACTTCAATTACATAAATGTTACAGAACATGTAGGCCTACTTACCCGTTTAATTTATGTACCGCACTGGCAAGAAACAGTATTTGTCGACTTGAATTTACCACTACATAACAATTCGTCTTTGTACACAGAACACAAATGTGACACACATGTTGTATCTAATGTCGACATCCACCCGCCTCTGACTTTATTACCATGCCTTTCGTGCCTAATACCGTCATAGCTTCCGGTAATATCGTCCGGCTAGGGCGAACTGCAAAGGTGAGCATAGCACTCACCATTTTCACATAGGAAGCTTGTTAAAAGCTGGAAGATGTCTTGTGGCGATAATATATTCCACCTGAGCCGGAAATGAATATTCCCATTGCACATTTACAAATAAGTCAAACTGCGAATCTCACCACACTAGTCTTCAAAACAGATGCCATATTCTACACAGTGCTGGCTTGTATAGACATAAATCATACCGCGAATTAGGATTGAACATGCTGCGGTCGACATCTTCCACTGTGCGAGGATCTGGAAGCAGATCAATTTCCTCTCCTTTAGATCCGCTGTAGTCATCGACCATGGAGAATATATGATGTATGATATAAACTCTTCAATTTCAGAGCAAGGGCTACTACCCCCGGTGAGCCGCGACACCGGGGAGGGGTCCCGACTGCTCTCTTGTGCCAGGCCGCCGGAGTGGTGGCCATTCTGGTCATAGCAATTCCCTGCCGCTTGGGATGTGGCTCCCAGGGAGTGGAGTGTGACCGGCCCTTCATTGAGTGCAAGGCTATGCCCGATGAGGTCTTCTCAACCACCTTGTGTGGAGGGGACTTCTTCTTGCCACTCCATTCGGGGTAAAATGTCGGCCATGAGTAACCAACAAGTGCCGTTGAAAGTAAGTGGTAGCACGGGACGATCGGTTGGCCCCACTGGAGGTTCTCTCTGGTGACCGATCATTGGGTTGGACTCGTGCTGGTAGGTGTTGACTCCGTATGCTGGAGGAGGTCTGGAGAGGTTCCCACTCTCGTTGACAGGCCGGGCGGTGAGCGGCAACCTGCTCCGGTTGTGCCCTGGAGAGGCACTAGGGGTATGGATAGAACCCCGGCCAGACCACGCGCTTGGTTTCCGAGGACGAGGATCTCAGAACCTCTGTGGTAGAGGGGGCAGGGATGTGCGGACGTGCCAGGCTTGGGTCTGGCCAACGGTCGCATTAATCCTGGTCTCTTTGCGGTGAGAGGACGTGATTTCTCTCCCCCGCCTATCGGGAGGCCGATGCGCGGTAAGGCCGTAAGGCTAAGAGCGCTGCGTAAAAATACAAAATACAAGACCAAGAGGTCCACTGTAACTGTAGTCATCGACTTCGAATTGGTAAACTTCTTGCAGCCATCGCATATGCAGAGTGGAGGACACACTTGCTGGCGAGGCCGAGAATTGGCGTTCGGGCCTGCCGCCACTGCTTATTGCTTATATGGCTGCTGGCTCACGACGCTGTAGCTAGATAGGCGTCTCACATGAGTGGTGAGCACACAGTCGGACATACGGTATAAGATGTGCGGTGTAGGTCTACTGGACGCCATTACAATGTACCATCCATCTAATTGCATCATGGCGACCGTCCGTCTTTAGCTCGCAACTGATTGTTCCTTCCACACGCGAAATCAGCTGACTTGCAGTGACAGTCATCGATGCCTATAGCAAATTCACCCAGGAAAGGCCGGTCAAGACTAAGAATGCATGTATTGTAAACGAGACCATGGGTTTGGAAATGTACGACACGGGAACGATCTGGTGGCAGAAACCGAAAAAGAAAAAACTTACAAACTCTATAGTGTCCAATACTGGAAAAAAAATTTTTTTTTGTTAAAGTCGTAATGTAGTGGCCAATGGGCAGGTAAGATTGATTGGTATGGGTGGAGGGACAATTTTCGTTTCGGAAAGCAAATAATTATTTTTTGGGTAGGGGTGGGTGAAGGGTTTGTTGTTGGAGGAGTAAGCAAGGGAAGTAAGGTCTTATGTTTTATGTTACTCGATTATTAAATTTTTTTTCTCGAATTTTTTATGAATTTTGGAGGCAAGGTTAAGGTCACCAACATTCAACACTGTGTTTGGCGTCGGTGATGTAATATGTTCCTAAACGTTTATGTTCGTCGATTTAAAAGAAAAAATCCACAATTTTTCGAGTTCAAGGTCATTGGGGTCAAAGCCAAGTTCACCAACATCTAACATGGGGTCGGAGTTAGTAACAATGTGTTCGCCGATTTTTACAGTATTTTTTTCGAATTTTTTACAATTTTAAATTAATTATTCGTTTTCAAGGTCACTGGGGTCAAGGACGTAGTCACATGTATGGCCAACATGGCTTTTTGAGTCAGTAGTGTAACATGTTCTACACTTTTATTAGTTTCTTTCAATTTTTTAACAACAATTTTTAATTATTCGTTTTCAAAGTCATTGAGGAAGGTCAAGGACATTGGCATCCATCATGGGCACCTGAAAAAGTGATGTAATATGTTCCTACACTTTTATTAGTGTCTTACGATTTTTACAATAGTTTTCTCGATATTTATGACTGGGGAGTTTGGAATGGTTTTACCGGCGAGGGGAGGGGAGGGGAGGGGTGGTAGGGTGGCGTGGTGAGTGTGAGGTTAACGTTAATTGTTCCTCGATTTTCATAATCGATTTTTTCATTTTTTGCGATTTTTCTCGAGATTTTTAAGACTGGGAGGTGGTGCGTGTTGATAGGGAACGTGGTGAGGATGATGTGATGAGTGTAAGGTTAACGTTTCTAGTTATTAAATTATTAGTTAAGAATTTTTTTTTGCGATTTTTCTCGATTTTTTTAGGTTTATGGTTAGGAGGGGCGAGGGTGGGAAGGGGGTGAGGTGAGGTTTTGGTGCGGTGAAACTAGGGGTAGGGTAGGTTAACAAACATTGCCTACATGATTCTCGATTTTTGAAAACCTTTAAATTTTTCGAATTTTCTTAATTTTTTTCGGGTCAAGGTCACAAACATCGTTTGTGACGGTTGGGTGCCATCACAAAATGGCCGTCCCAGGCTACCTCGACAACCACGTTGGCAGGTGAATCCTATTCCTGAGTCATGAATCCTGCACTAGACTTCTCTTTATCATTCTACTTAAATTATATATCATAATTTATAGATAAAATATAACTTTAAACGTCCATATTAACATAAGTATGTTACTTTAATTGGAGTGTATAACACTTGCGATACATAACATACTGACTTAGGGAACAACCAGACACGTAATATATAGGATAATTTTTCAAAGGTTTGATTCAAAACGTTTGGAGATACAGCGAACAGAGCGTACAAAAGGTTTACTCCCTAGCATATCGCTCGGCAGTGCTTTCTTGGTATAATTACATTTCAAATGCAAATTAAGTTCAGTTATTCAAGAGGTAAATGTGACTTTAAATGCTTTATTTTTGAAAATGAAATTAACTGGACGTTAGTTAAAAAGAAACCCAATGTAAAATTGTTATTAAAAGGCATTTTGCAAATATCAACAGTGCAGAAACAAAAGGAATAGTGTTCTGACAATAAACTGCTAGTGTTGTTCGTCCAAACAAACTTAAATGAAACAGCGTTACTGCAAAACAAACTAACAAATCCTACAATCTGTTTTAACTTAAAATTTATTTACAAGAGTTCACATAATCACAAAAATACCGAGAAATATGTCCCATGTGTTAATCAGCAAAAAAAACTGTCTCCTAAAAAAGTTATAAGATATAACCTGTTTGCGCAACATGCCTTCAAATGTTTTTCTTCCTCTTATCTCTAACCGAACCAATCGCTGGCAGATGGCACGTATAGTGTATTTCGCAGTAACTTCACACTTTTTTAAATCAAACCTTCAAACCTTTGAAAAATCATGTTTAGCTATTTCCTACGTACGTCATGTATAACGAACGTTTTGTATTTTTATTAACATAACAGTATCTTATTTTTGGGTAAATTGAACTTTAACTTACATTTTATCTATAGATTATAATATTTAATTTATAATTAACATGAACGAAGCATGGATAAATTAGGTGTGGTCAGGGTTGACAGACTGGGCGATTTGTCAGCGTTTGGGCTACTTCAAGACAAAATTTATGACCAAAAATTACGAAAATGCGACTATCGCAATTTGGGCGATTTTTGTAATGAATTTGCGATATTTGGGCTACTTCAAATTCTTTACTAAGTATTTGAATATTTTTTGATTGCGAACAAGATGGTTAATTCTCATAAGAAAGATCAGTTTTTTTTTTTTTTTTTACGGCAACTCCTGTGGATACAATTGAAGAGGGTCTCTTGTCCATAATCTTGTTACTCGCTGCGTACAATTAATAGCGTGGGCGAATGGAATATCGCGCGATTGTTTATGGGTTTGACACACATATTTTTTAAATTTTGAGTTATCAAATTGGGCGACATTTGGGCAACAAAAGATTGGCCATTAAGGAGACTTCAACAAAAAACAATCATGCAAAATATTATAAAATTGAGTGCGCACGAATGCGCTGTCTCTACAGTGTAATTTGCTCAACTCCCATTAAGCTTAGTTTGCACGAGAGGCGGAGGAATATCCTGAAAGTAGAACTTGTTGCAGGGCTTCAGAAAATTTGGAGATAACCGTTAATAGTGTATGTAAGTACTGGTTCTTGAAGCGTGAACTCTGCTCGATAAAGGTTGGTTTACACGGGAAGTGAGCCAGGGGGGGGGGGGGGAGCTGAGGGGGTTGCCGCCCCCTCCCCCCCGAAATGACACACATTTGTAAAACCTGATTATTAAAATGGAATATATATATATATTTTACACACCCATACGACACGCATTTTCTTACACCCATACTAAAATGGCATTAATATTAATTTATTTTTATTAACCACGCATATTATTACATCTTATACGTCGAAACTTCGTTTTCTGAATAAACCGGGGGGGGGGGGGGATATAGTCAGCCCCGCCCCCCGAAAAAATGTTCTGGATATGCCCCTGAGGTGAGGCTGGAGTAGCGCCGGAATGCAAGGGCGATGGAAACGGAAGATCCTATCGAGACAACCCGCCGATCAGCGACATCGCCCGGCGTGATTCCCGCACGCAAAAATCCGGGAGTCAAACCCGGTTCGCCTAGGTGGGAAGTGAGTAGTATTACCACTGCACCACCACGGCCCCTACCAGCGTGAAGGGATGTTAAGACGTCACGGTGGTGGCCAGGGTGCCTACTGATTTCCAGTCAAATTTACGATTTTTCAATGATATATTCTGTTAAATTCACGATATTCTGACAACGCGTGGCACATTAACAACTGTTATAGGCGCGAAAATTTCAATGTCCTTGAGTGTATCATGCATTGTTGTTAACTGGTGTATGGTCAAAGTCTGACACTTGTCAAATATTTATTTCCATTGTAATTTAAACATGTTCAACTAAAGACGAAATTAAATCTTAAACTTGGGTTACGTATATATGAAGTTCTCTAGTGGTTTCATAATAAAATATACAATTTCGCAAATATTTCCAAGAATGCAAATGACTACGTTAAACAAAAAACAACTGATCATTTCTCGAATCTAATCGGCTGTCTCTGCGTTAACTTGTGTGTTCTTTAGTTAAACGTAACACTTAATTTAATGCGAGTACACTGCTTTGCGAACTATACCAAAACATATCGATTACGTAAAGATAACCCCTTGCTAAACTCAATGAGCAAGCCTAAGACATGGAGCCACGTACGCAATACTGAGACATTACAATGAGCAAGATAAGACAATGTTTACTTTGAAACGTACATATGTGTAGATCCACGAGAATTTCGCGAATTCATTCTGTAGACTAGTTATTTTCTCCTGCTATTACGATTGGATCAGTGGCGCAACTATAACACAATTTGGAGGGGGAGGGGAAGCACACACTTAACATACTTTACGAAGTCAATAAACTACTAGCTACACACATTTGTAACATTATATAACATATTTAATTAAAATATTATATTTATTTTTATACCAGGACGAAATTATACATTCAGTGTCGTGTTATTAACTCCACTCCTTTTTTTTTTTGTCTATATTCTTAATGTGCTTATGAAATATTTTAAATTAAGAGCAAGGTTTTTACACTCTCGGAAATTTTGTAGAATTAATAATCACTCAAACAATACATACGCAGATAGAATTAATTTGAAAAAGCTATTTACTGCATATTTTATCATTTTCTATTCTTTTTTCGTAGAAATTTTTGGTTTGGGGAAAAAGGGGGAGGCTGTGCCCTATTGCCTCCCCCCCCCCCCTTAGTTGCGACTATGGCTTAGATAGTAGTTATTTAGACTCGCCCCGTTTAACGGTGATCCTGTAATGACCAGGAAGCGGTAGTGTGAGCGAGTGTTTGGCAGTCGTGTACAAAGGCCTTACATGAGAACAGCAACCGCCAAGCAAACGAGAATGTTTCGGAGTCTGCCAGCAAATAAATCCGCGAAATACTCGGGGCTCTACATACGTGTGTAGTTTAAGGAACAGGATTCCCCCCCCCCCCCAGCGGTTAGCTTCGAAAATGCTTTATCAATAATTACGATCTACATAAAGAGCTCGTTCATTCAGCGGACACAGCAACGCTTCGGGTCATTCCGCCGCACAGATGCGGGCAGCGCTCGCATAGGCTGCCCAAGGTGAAATGAGCACTTTTGGAAGCCCTGCTTAAGATCTACTTGTGCGCACGCTGTGTCTTCTTCCGCCTGATGTAAAATCAATATTGCCACGAGCCTCAGCACTTTATTAAATGCGCTGGTAAAGTGAAACTGTATAATTATTAGGAAAGTAAAAATTTTAAAAACCTGCTCATTTTTACAACTCTACGCATTAAAAATGCAGAAAGCGAAATAAATAATTTAAGTTATAACAAATATTTATTCGGCGTTGAGATATGGAACTACTTTTCACCCTTCGTTACCAACTTCACTGGGTCACTCAGTGCGCCCATTAAAATTCATGCATACAGTGACATTTTTCTAAGGTTGATTTCAAAAGTGCTCACTTTAACGGGAACAGGCTTTAAAACCGTTTTAGCGGGGAAATACCTGCCGTAACTACGCTGCAAGTAAAAAATATATATTTTCGTTTAACTGGGCACATTTGAAACCAACCTTTGGAAAATGTCGCTGTCGTTATTTGCGCGCATTTTGACCATAAACCAAATATGAGGTATACCGATTTTTTTTTTGCGCATGTACCCAACACTGTCCTACCGCACACCAATACATCTGTCAAAGTCACATTATCAAGACTGATGAACGTGTTCGTTTGTAACTTAATTTTAAAAAGGTCCTTTTTTTTTTCTATTAATAAAATAATTTTAACAATTCGATTGAAATCTAATTGCACTAAAAATCGGCAAGAGGAAATATACAAACATCTCTAAGCACTTTTTTACATAACCACTATTCTAATCTCAAATCTTATCAATACCGTTATTGATAATGGTATTGGCAGAAAAGCAGTTTTCCCTCTACGACTTTAACGGGCAAACTGATTGCCATCCACCCAGCAAAGTTGGTAACGATGGAGAAAAATAAGCTCCATGCCTTAGCATTGAACAAAAAGTTCTAGGTAAAGGCTGTTCACGATAATGTGAGCACTTTTGAAATCAACTTCAGAAGAAAAAAAAAGTCCCTGCCCCTGCCTGCAAACATTTTAACGGGTGCATTGAGGGACGTGCTCCCAGTAAAATTGGTAATGATGGATGGAAATTCGTTTAAGCCAGTTAAGAGGAAGATGGACAAACTTTTCCTGTGAAATAGTTGTTTGCGCGAATACGCGTATCACGGTAAATAAATGTTCTGAAAATACGACATTTGGTAAGAAAAGATAAACAATTATCTATGCCCCATTTGTTTTTTTGTCGTATTAAGTGTATTCTTGGAGACAAAATTCGTGAAAATGGTCAAATATCGCATTTTTAAAGCTTGCCCGGGCAGTTGCCAAGCGGCAAGAGAAAAGTACAAAGACACTAGGGTAATTTCATCTGTGGTCTTTCATCGCGTGTAAT
Organism: Dryococelus australis; assembly: GCA_029891345.1. Lineage (NCBI taxonomy): Eukaryota > Metazoa > Arthropoda > Insecta > Phasmatodea > Phasmatidae > Dryococelus > Dryococelus australis. The sequence goes on along the minus strand of CM057008.1, from coordinate 26,101,499 downwards.
AAAACCCCTATGTTGCATATCTAATTTTTTGCAGAGTACAGCGACACGACGGAAACACTGCAAGTCTTGCGCTTAGGCGCGATGAGGCACTAGGCGTGCGTGTTAGTGTCGCCCATATCGCTCCCTCGCTTCTTGACCTTGGAAGCGCGGGTCCATCCCACTCTTAGAGCAGGGCTTTCAAAAGTGCTCAGTTTGCCACGAACAGCGTGTAGATGTGCTGGGTACAGTACCTGGATAGGGCTGCAGACACGCGACTACAGTACGTCTCTCCTCAACTAAGTTCACCCGCACTGGCCGGGCCCCTCGACACACTGCGCCAGCGCGGAGAAGAGCGGGAAAGGGGGACCTTGCTGAGTGGTTCAAGGTCACGTGCTAAACCCCCGCCTCCAGCGTGATAGGCGCGCTGCATGGCGGATTGTTACCTTACACACACAGTATGATTGGTCTCGCGCACGGCGGGATTCCAGTTCGGGATGGAGGTGCCCTTGCACGTAGAAAAAAGACTAGGTAAGCTGATCTCGCTGGCAGCGCACAACCAATCTCCGTGTTTCCAACACGTCTCGCTAAAACGGCGTGGTTATGATTTTAGGTCAGAAATCGTACTTGTAAGGACCTGCAAAATTCGCGTTATTATTTGGAGACACACTGAACTTTTAACACGAGTACCTTTGCAATAAGTTTTTTTATTGGACTATACTTTAGGGTCTATGTGACACGCCTTGGGTAACTGTGTGTCAATAAATGAACACTTCACATTTGTGTGCACCAATTACGTGCAGTTCATTCAGAAAAAAAAAGGACGTGGCTCCACGTCTACGAAACAGCCACTGGAGAAACGACGCCGGCTCCGGTATATATAGTACTGTGAAGTTCAGCCTGATGCCAAACAATAACGCGAATTTCGCATGTTTCTACTTATTTGTAAACAAATGCTTTGAGATACATGTATACTTCCCCGAACTAATTTGCATTGCGGTTTGATTGCATTCATGTTTGTGAAAGCATTTTATTCGTATGACGGCGCTTGTCATTTAAAATTAAGACGTTCCGTAACTAAACACTTTCATCATTGTGGCCCATGTGACTTTGACAGTTGTGTATGATTCGGGTAGATCAATGTTGGGTACATGCGCAGAAGAAGAAAAAGGGATCTACCTCATCTCTAGTCTCTGGTTTTGCATGTCCGAAGCAGTGTTGCCAACTCTGCGAATTTTCCGCTAGATCTGATGAATTTCAATTCCTACTTGTGTGCAGAATTATTATCTAGTAATCAGTAAATCTAGTGGATTTTTTTTTTTTAAGTTGCCGGTGGAATGTGATGGACAATTTTCTGAAGAATGTATATATAAGAATAATAATAATTATTATTAATTGGAGTGTCCACATTTACATGGCGTAGTGGTAAAGTGAGCCATTTTAAGGCCCTAGTTACTTATTCTTATCGACCATTTTTTTTTTAATCCTTCAACCACTTTTTAAAAGAAAATTGTCATGTAAGAAATAACCACAGTGTATAACAAGCTAATGTCTCTCCGACGTAAACCTTTGGAACCAGTTCACCTTGATCCCGAAGGCTGCGTCTCCTCGACGTATCGGCCGCGGTCTCTGTTACACACCTCTCTCGTGGTCGTCCTTGAGAGGTCGGCCACTGGCTGACGTCCCAACGTCGTCTCGCTGGCGTCTGGCACCACGACGAACCTCGTGCTGACCTAAATCGGCGCGTCGTTTGATGTATCGTCATCCTGCTCACTGTCTACCGTTTGACGCAACCACTGGCGTCCTGATTCCCTTGCCGAGTGTGTTGCTAGGTTCACGCGAGCGGCAAGTAAGGGTTCGCTCACACCACAACAATGTGTTGACACGTGTCGATACAAACCACCACATGGGCACGTGTGCACTTTCCAGGTTCGTCGGAATAAGACCCGTGTCCGAACTCGGGTATATACTTGTGTACTTGCATCCTCGCATACTTCACTTACCCTTGACACCAAACTCGATGGATTCGGACATGCAGTCTTGTTGGCTCCGGTGCGAGTTATTAGCCAACTAACCAGTTGAAATGTTCATGTATTCAGACTAGGAATTTGAAAATTGCCGAAGGTTTTAGGGGTTAAATAAAGTATTAAATAATATTTAAATTTGATTTACATTAACATTTATTGTCTTGAATTATTTTATGTAAGTACAGTTTGGATCGCTTTTTTTTATCTTAACTTTTGTATGCTAGGAACATAGGCCTAACACGAATTTATTGCTTAGACATTATTTTTAAGGCGAAACTTCAGATAATTATTTACTCAGTTCAAAATTATATGTCTACGAAGTAGTAATATTGTCCTATTAAACTTTAAACCAAATAATAAAGTCGGAAATCAATTGTAACTAACAAATTGCTTCTCAAAATGGCGGCACATAGTTCGCAAGTATGCGAGAAGTATACAACTTCGTTTACTTGTATACTTCACTTGCAGTTCGGACAGCACTTATGACATCACTTCCGGGGACAGGTACGCACAAGTATGTACTTCAGGCGAATTCGGACACAGCCTAAGTAAAACAAGTGTGTTACGGACACTACGCCAACGGAAATTCCATCCATGTCACGTGGCTCTTCATCAGGCATTACATGAAGTTGATTTCTAGCAGTGTGTTCAGTTTTGTAGATTTGTTCTGATGTCTGTAAGGAATTACAGAAATTTTCTGAAGAACATACTATTTACCAATGAAACGACCTTCACAAACCTTGGGTGCGTAAATTCATGAAATATGCACTACTGGGCGACGGAGAAATCTGCGTTGGGTCCGGCACATGGAACACCAGCGTGAGTGGAAAGTGAATGTGTGGTGTGGAATCGTTCGCGACTATATCACAGGGCCAAACTCTATTCAAGAGAAACCGTAAATGAGAGCATACCAATATGGCGGTGGAATGGAGGTTAGATAGAGAGAGAGACAAGACGCTTATCAAGATGGTGGCCTCCATAAACGTATATAAGTGGTCTAAGAGCATTGTCAAACAGAACCACCACTTTAAACATGTCCAACTCTGTAACCTTCAATAATACATTTGCCCCCAACTTGTTCCGATAGCAATTTCTTCTTGTTAAAAGTAAACTAGCTGTGCAAGTGTATCACAATGACTTTTCTTCTCTGTTATCCGATTAGTTGTTGTGACATATACAAATGTGTTTGTAAAGATTATTAAAATTTACAAGATTTTCTGCACATGTTAAAATAAATATAAAACCATGTCAAATAGCAATATACGTGTGTAAGGTTACTTATATTAAAATTTAAAAAAAATCAACATTAACTTGTTTCGGAAGTTAATACAAATAATTACGGGGTGTGTTTTTGAGCTTAGGGTTTAATTTAGTTTACATTCGGTTACAGATGTGTAACCGTGTTAACATCCTCACTTTGGTACCTAGTGCTCGACCAACCCGAGTTAAATTCTGGGAAACAATTGACCGATTACTACCAAATCTGGTAAACAATTAGTACTACAGCAGGTGATATAGACTGGAATTTTTTAAGTAGGCCAGATACTTATATGTATGCGATTTTGAAAATAACAATTTTAGCTTAGCAGCTATGCTGTATCGTCGATACCATGATCATGTAATCAATTCCAATTTAATTTTTATATGCTAGAAGATATATTACAACTATCAATAATGTGTCTACATGGAACCTTTTTTTCCCGCCAATTTATAAGATAGCGCCATACAAATAAATATTTTTTGTTTCATATGTCGGGAAACAGTATACATTTTCCTAACATATTTGGAAAACAAGTAGCGACAAAACATGTAAACTGGTATGTTTTAAGTTTTTAAGATACTTATTTCCAAAATGGCGGTCATAGAGCGAAGTTAACTTATTATGCTATATTATCGAAACCATGTAATTAATTCCAACTTAACTTTGTACACTGGCAGTAGTATATGTTTAAAATATGAAATGTTCCCAGACAGTGTTTTGTCCACCATTTTATAAAATAGAATCATATGGAAAATTAAAATGTTTTGTAATATCTCTGGAGAAAATCAACAGATTCCCGCCAAATTCGGCATGGGTGTGTGTGTTTGTGTGTGTAGATATAATATAATGTGTAAAACATTTATTTTCAAAAAGACGGCCATCTAAACTGTTTACCTCTGAATTTCATGACTACGAAACAAATTGCAACTTAACTTTGTATGCTGGCAGTATCTATTACAATCATCATATTTTCATGTACAGAGCCTCATCTATCTGCCATTTTGTAAGATAGCCCTACATTAAAAATATCTGTAATAATCATAGAATGTGCCAATGTATAATCTTTTTGTTTACCGTTTATGACGATTGTCACATGAAAAATGGAAGTTTTATAACCATATTTCGAAGACCAATAAAACGGTTCCCACCAAATATTACATGCAAGTAGTCCTACAGCAGAGAATCTAAACTAACATATACTAGATGTGGCAGGCCTTTATTATGGTGTTTTTATAAATGAATTAGGTTAGGATGTTTTATCTATTAAACAATTCAACAACATTTAACCAAATTTTATACACTAACAGAATTTATTAGATCCATCAATTTTGCATGCAGAAATCCATTTTTGCAGACTTTTATGCAAACTATACCCAGGTAATAAAATTGGGAATTTTGCCATATTTCCGGCACCATTCAACTAATTTCCACCAAATTGTGCACACCATTAGATCTACAGAAGACCATGTAAACTTCATGAATTCAAAGTGAAATGAGGCACTGTTTATCGAAATGGTAGCAATATAAATATTTTTATAAGTTCATCATCTTTTTAACCAGTTAGCTATATTTAACCATACTTTTAATGTTGACAGTATCTATTAGGAGTATTGTATGGAGAGGATTTTTTTAAATCAGTTTAGTAAGATATCACCAAATAAGGAAATAAAGTTTTTTTTTGTCATATATCAGCGACCAATTAACTGATTTACACCAAATTTTTCACACAAGTAGTTATTGCAGGCCATGTAGGCTTATATTTTCTAAGTAGCTCAGCCACTTATTTTCAAAATGACAACCCTGTAGATGTTTCAGGTTGGTAAACCTTATCATTCAAAACATTAGACTGATTACACCCGAAGTTAATGCTACGAATCCGACCTTTGTAATGCAGTTGATTGTACACTAGCTTATTATGAGAGATAATTTTTTCGGTTCGAGTCCTTGGTAAAGCACGTGCGTATTTGTAATTTTCTCACTACTGTTGCACATGTTTCTGGTTTTATCGTTACTGGCATTGTTGTCAGTGAGGTGTCAAAACCAACTTACCATCTAAGCTTACAAGAACTTCATTGAAAATGATTTGCACCCAAGTAGAGTAAAATAGGATCATTAGCTATATCAGCAAATTATTGTTACATTATATTTTGCTATAGTATTTGAATGATACTTACAATGATAGTAGTGATCAAATTAAAGTTTACTTCGGACAACCTAAGACTAGCTCTTGCCAACGAATTTTTTTTCGAACAGAAATATTAATTAAATTAATTTCACATGCAATTCAGTCAAGAGCTCTACCAAACTAAATGAAAGAAATAGGAAGAGCAACATACACAAAACTCTATAAGACTCAATAAAAACAACACAATCAAACACTGAGATGAAGACAAATAAGTAAGCTCAAAACCTGAGGGCTCAACTATGATATCAAAGAAGAACACGTTCGTAGTTTTCTAGGCGAACACGTAGTGATGTTTCAGGAACGGGTACCTGTTCCTGTCTTCTTGCAAACTGGCGACGTAGATCCGCAATAGCATATGTCCGAAGTAACTTTTTCATTTACTCACATATTCTTGTTTGATTTTCTGCCATACTCAGTCATACGAATATGTCTGATAGCTTGTATAAATTAGTTCGTGAAGTTATTGTGCTCTAGGTTAGTTCATCGATAGCGCACATGAAACCAAAACCTACAGAACAGGTGCGACGAGTCCAGAAAAGTGAGTTCCAGTGTGACTGGGAGATATAAATGAAGGAAAATAAATATCCAGTTTAGGTTAGTCGAGGAGTGGAAGAGGGGGCAAAACTAATTTTAAATCATTAGAAATATTGTGCTAGAAGCGTCTATTTTATACTACTCAGTTGTTAGAGTTGAGTTGAGAGACTTGGACAATTCTTAACAACGAGGTCTTGAGAGGCAATGATGGTGAATTGAGGTGAGAATGGAGCATCGTCGGAATGGAAGGGTGGGGAAAATGGAAGGTCCCCGAGAAATTCCTTCCAGCTTCATAGTCCAGCACGATTCCCACATGCAAAAATCCGGGAGTGACCAGGCCGGGGATTGAACCCGGTCTGCCTTGGTGGAAGGTGAGCAGGCTAACCGCTCATCCACCGTGGCCCCAGGAGTGGAAGGGGAGAGAAAAGAAAAACATTTTAAAATACTTTAAATCAATTTGCTAGAAGCGTCAATTTTATACTACTGAGTTGTGTTAGAGTAACCACAGAGCTGCCTGAGCGAAGTTCAGAAATAGAACTTCGACCGCCTCTGCGACAACACCGTTTGTGTCTCGGCGTGTTTATAAGTATTTCGAGGCCGAACAATGGCATGTTATCACCTTGACAAAAGTGCTGATGGTCCTAGCTGCAGTTGTTTGACTTCATAAACATCCGCTCCCCGAACACTCGATCGTAGTTCAAGGTCACGGTGTTGCCAAGTAGGCCACGCAGAAACAATCACGCAAGTAATCGCAGCTGAACTTCCGAGAGGAATTTCAAAGGTACGCGTTTTGGAAGAGCGACAGACAGAAGGCTTAAATCTCGGCCTCATCCGCCATTTTGAATTTTCCATAAATGTGGTTTGACTTTATTTTCGATTAAATAACCAAGCATTTCTTATTGTAACACATTTACAGTTTACAAATACTTTCAAATGTAGCCGTCAAATCTTATCCACTCGTTATCTGGTAATGTGAAATGGCAGGAATATATTGATAACGCGAAAACTATGCTGTGCATCTAGTCGTGATCACTTGACAAAAATTCTGAATTTATGTTGGTTCTACAGCGTGATGTGTATCGCCAGGGAGGTATAGTTGAAGTACAAAACGAGTGTTCCTGGAACAACTGAAATAAGCCAGAAACCAGTAATTCAGCATGGCGGCGCGAAGCCGAGTTTTGAGGCAGGCGCAAACGAAGCACAGTCCCGTGGTATGTGGGAGCCACGCAACACTCATGGATGCGACAATTGCATACGCTCTTTCACGCCGCTTGTGGCATGTTGGGACGACAATAGCAGCTGGAGCTACCAAGAGGCGCTCTGAACTTAAGGGACTATGGTACTGAAGCGAATGCATATGCAAGGGGCAGAGGGTGGTCGATCAAAGCCAGCCCTCCCCCTCCCCTCCTCCACAAATCCGATAATCATAATTTTTAGATAGTTATCGCAGTATATCATAGGATTATAAACAAACTTCCGTGCTTCGCTTGTCTTGCACAAGGAGAACATAGAAAGATATAATTTTAATATTGATAATTTAAATCTTGTGCTGCCAACGTAAACAAAGCGTTGAAGTTTGCAGAATTATTTATAAACATGTACAGGTTGTTGCAAAATTGCATAACAATACTTCGGGGAAACATTCCTACACCTGGAGGATAAAAAAAAATAGTCATATGAACGTAGGTCCGCAAACGCTTCGTTTCTTCGCTACAGCGAAGTGTATGGCCCGCGGGCTGGATCATGTTACTGTAGAATGCTATCGCAACGTTCGTTTGCATGATACGCGACACCTCACACTTAGGCACTGCTCCTAGAACAATAGGAACTGCACAGGAAGTAGTTACACACGTGTGAAGGCTTATCGTCGGCACTAGATACTAAATAAAATGTTCAAAACGTGCTCTATCAGCACGAACGCATGCATCAACCCCCCCGTTTCATGGACACTCGGATGCGTTGACGAATCCCTGGAAAATACCAGATTGTTTCGCGACCCGCCACTATGCAGTGTCACTGGGGTCGCATACAACAGTGGCTTTAAATGTCCCCACAAATAAAATTTAGTGGATTCAAATCAGGGCTCCTCGGGGGCTGGTATCGGGCTGCCACTTACAACTGCGATGGCATTCCACAGTAACATGATCCAGCCCGCGGACCATACACTGCACGTTATCTATTACGGGATGTAGCGAAGAAACGAAGCGTTTGCGGACCTATGTTCATGTAACATTTTTTTTCATCCTCCAGATGCGAGGAATTTTTTCCCCGCAGTATTGACGTGCAATTTTGCAGCAGCCTGTATTCACACATCTTGTTCAAAAATAAATTAGTGCCAGGAGAACACACCTGTTTTTGTTATGAAATAGGCACAGTTACATCTAAATATTAAAGATGAAATTAAAACATTTCCCGGGGCAAAAACCTAAGATAGAGGAACGCCAGGTGCACACGTCAGTGGTACCACGATCACGACACAAAAAACCGCAACCACATCAAAGTGTGTCACCTTGTGTGATTCCTACGGGGCCACCAATTTTTCGCGAAAATATTTCAGGACTACTTGTACTCCCAAACATTAGAGCTCAAATTCACGTTCGTGATTGGATGATTTCAACTGCCACGCGTTGCAGGCCTCTGTCCGCGAATCACGGACACTCAGTGTCGCAGGTAAACGCTATTCACGTTAAAGTGAGCACTTTTGAAATCAACCTTAGAAAAAAGTCACTGCCGCTGTCTGCATTTATTTTAACGGGCGCACTAAGTGACATGCGCCCAGTAAAGTTGGTAACGATATAGGGAAAGTAGATCCCTTTTTTTAAGAAAAAAAAATAGTGTTAAGTAACAATCTGTGCAAACTGAAATGATTAGTTTTTCTCTCTGGTTTATTTAATGCGTCTAAGTATACGAATGAGCAGATTTGTAACATATTTATTTTTCTAATAATCCACCAATTTCACTTGATCGACGAATGACGCATGAATAAAGTGATGAAGCCCATGGCAAAGTTAATTTTACATAAGGCGGAGGATTACAAAACATGCGTACAAGTAGATCTCAAGCAGGGCATTCGAAAGTGATCAATTTGGCGTGAACAGCCCATACCTAATTCTAATTTCCCCAGTCAGGTAAGGAACTGTCTACCGACAAAGACACAAACTGCACGTATGTAATAGGACAGGGAGATCTAGCCTTCGCGCGAATCTTTTCGCGAAAAAAACAGGCGGCGCTAGTGATTCCGAATATTGTCTGTGCTTCCCACGCGCCACGTGCGATTGTGGTTCATCTGCACCCGTCCTGAGGCAGTGTCGATCGCAGATCGTGGTGATAACAGTCACGTGACTATAAAACTCGTGCACCGGGTGTGTTTGGTGTACTAGTCGGCTCGTATAAGGAAGGTCGTGGGTGTGTTTATTCAACTGTGTTCTTTTATAAGCTACTCACGGTAAAGTGAGCCCTGTTAAATTTTTCCTTTCAATTAATTTCTACCTTTCCGCCACTTTTTAATATAAACATTGCAATATGACCAATAAAACAGTGTATATATTTCATCACTCTCGATAGTTAACGTCTGCGGCTGCAATAAAATATATTTATTAGGGGTTAATGCCTTTTGGGAGGGCCTTAAAAAGTGATCACTTTACCATGAACAGACTATAGGTTACTTTCCGACGGAAAGAAAGGCTTATGAGATCACTTTCCTGTCCCTGGGTATGTATGTGTGTATAGGCCGTTCACGATAAAGTGAGCACTTTTGAAAGCCTCGCTAAAATTCTTTCTTGCCCATTATGTATCCTTCCACCACATGTAAACAAACATTGCCATGTGATTGCCACATGTTAATAAACTCAATGTTTACATTTTAGGACATATAGTAACACTATATTAATATATAAAACATGTAACATATATGATGGATATAACACATTATATATCATGTAAAATATACTATATATATATATATATATATATATATCATTGTTTGGGTCATGTCAAAGCTCCGATAGACAAAAAATTTACACAACAAACAATTGAAAAATGAACGCCCTAACGATGAAGTAATGGAAACTGAAAAAGCAAACGTTAAACTTGGGTGGTAAACAAGGGTCAACACAACACGCTAAGAAAGGACACGCATTAGTTAAAACGAAAAATAATTTGTAAGGGCAGCCAAATCCAGATTTTGAAATAGACTAGCACTACTGCACACCCATGGCACAACACCACTTGTCACGCAAATTACCATACATTTAAAAACTGTATCGCAAACTTAACGTTTCCCATAACTCACCGTTTTCTAAGTGCCCTATATCTTTGAAGCGTGACTAGTAAAACGTCAGCTCGAAATATGATAAATGCATTTGGCCTCAGCTGACTGAAGATAGGCGCAACTAAGCCACCAGGAAAAAACATACATCCTGCAGGCATAAGATAGCGACGTAACGTAGCAGATGTCTGAAGCGTATAAAGTAGACAGAGAGATGCCGTGCAAGGACTTAAATAAAAAACGACAAATAAAAAAATTATGTCGCACGAAGGGGAAAGGGGAAGGCAGAGAGGCAAGAAAGGACGAGGGGATCTGAGCAGAGCAAAGAGTACACCACTACACAGAAGTAGATGGTGCTAATAAACTTAACGTGATGACACAAAGGTAGCAACATATAAAAAAAATGTAATATATAAAAAAGTAAAATATGTGTGCAAGTATATGTACATTTTAAAGATAGTTTCATATGCACCTTTATAAATGGAGATAAATATATTTCAACATAGGCCTATAATGTATATATAAAAATAAAAATTATTTACACAAACAATATAAACATATCAACAAGTGCAATTGTGTATATGTACATATAGTTTTTTTTGACACCGTTACTCTGTGTTCGTACCCTTCTGAGACCCTCCAAAAAAGAACTGAACATTTATACTGTGAATTGAAGTGGTAAAAGAAGGGCATACCAGGCTTGTAACTGGCACCACCTTCATTTGTACAAAATAATTCTAAAAATAATGTATATTATTTACAGCTAAGTGAAATGCCGATCCGGTGATGGCCACATTTCCGGTATCTCTTGTGGCCCAAATGGGTGCGACATTACCTTTTTGTCAAACCCACACAGACCTCAAGAAACAAATTTTACAGGTAAAGTGCATGGACTCTCATCATTGTCGTGGTTCCTTTATTGCAATGACTGCAGCAAAACTAAAAACTTAAATGAGAAAAGTATTTAAAGAAAATTGCTATGCTTACAAAAATGGTTCATGCGTGCACACACAAAGCTGAAAGAAATGTATTATTATTAATGTAAAACCAATACATATCCACAAATGACAGAAAAATGATGATGTAAAGGACAAATTATAAAAGTAATACTTACAGGCAAGTTACTGTGCATAGCGACAAGCATTTGGTTTAACTTCCATTGTTACTATAGCTGTGTGTCAATAAACAGCCAATCAGAAGCCCCGACACTGATACTATGTTATCAATTGTAAAACTTATTTACAAATCAAGAAAGTGTGTATTTTGACTTAATTCCTCGAGAAGATATTTTCTTTTGTTTATTTATGGATAATCACAACCACGGAAGTTTTGTAAAGCTTATAGGTAATGTTTAAAGTAAAAATTGAAATGTAATTTAAAAATGCCTCAGATCAATTGAAAATATTTATTTTTGAAAAAACTCACTATCAACTCTATGTACAGATCTTAATTTTTTCAGTACACTGTAGCAACATAAACAAACTATATAATATTATTATCGTTATATCAATTGTAGCCAGGTCATTGTGGTGTTTTGTATGTGCTTATCGCTATAACTGTGAATGTGTTTGGTATGTCAATTGTAGCCCGGCCCTTATTGAAAGCTAGCTCATACAGCTTCTTTAGAAATACTTAATTTAACACATACACTGCGTAATGTAATCTAACCTTTACAGAACATGCATTCGCAAATAAACAGGAACTTTGGGAGTCTGGGGTGTTGACTATGACATGTAATTTACAGTTACATTAAATTTCAATAACTACAATATTTTTGTAGCCAAAATGGCAGCTATAGCAAACAATTATGTCTACTCGAGAACGCATACTATCTTCGTTGATATTTCTCAAAAGGTAGCAAGATGTCTTGTCGAACATCCATTTCGAAATTTAAACATGGTATTATTCTATAGGCCTAACTGTAGACAATTAATTGTAAATACTTTCTAATTCTTACTACGGCAAGCATTACCAAATAAAACAATTAGGCCTATACTTGCATCACGAAAGAATGTCGGCAACAAGCACAGCTATAGGACTATTTTTAACAAAACCAGCTTCAAGATTTTATAGTTTATATGTTTGAACACCTTTGGTGTAGCATCAAACTGCGACGTTTATGTTATGTCAATAATATTAAAACTTAACACTGTTACTTGGGATGAATAACTACATGAACACAAGTTTGAGGTTAGGCCTACATTACAAAATAACACAGTGATTTCAAAACGTGTCAAATTAATGTATAATTATTGACAGGCACATTTGCACTTGTTATCAAGGCAGATCTAAGAAAGGTTACATGGCTGGGCGTAAATAGATACGTACAGATGTATTTGAGGTTAGGCCTACATTATAAAACTACACAGTGATATAAAAACGTGTAAAAGTAATGTATAATTATTAACTGCCAAATTTGCACTTTTTATAATGACAGATTTGAAAGAAAGTTTAAACAGAGGGGCGTAGGTAGATAGGTACAGATAACTTTTGATAATATTTGTCAAACTTAGGATATAACATGTACTTCGCAAACTCACATGAATATATTAATGTTGCGTTTCTGCTATCGTCCATTTACTTTATAATTGTTATTTAACTATCCGTTTATAATATCACGTTTCTAACTGTCTATTTACACTTGTTATTTTTCACTTTTTTGTTACTGGGGATAAGCGGCGAAAACACGTCCTAAAAACACATTTACATTTACCTCCGGACAGTTGCAGTTGAAATTTTCATCATTTCTGCAACTCGTTCGATCACCTTGCACGGCTTCATCTCTTCCTGACGAATTAAAGAATAATTACTTTCGGCGAGATTTATAATGTCCTCCTGACGCTGAATATTTGTACGTCAAAGCCAAACAACAAGCATGAAGGAACCACAACAACGGGCCGTTTGGTTTTGACCGTTGCGCCGATCACGTGACACAATATAATTATGAGTTACTGTAAATACATTATCTTTACGCCAATAATTACTTTAAAGTGTATAAAATAAACTTCAAACAGCTTAAGTAGCCATAAATTTAAACATTACACTTGCAATACCGCGTTATTTCGTAGAACTACTTTTCACATTTCACTGCCAACATAACTGGGTGTGTTCATCCCCAGCCTGTGTGGTAACACACATGGTTATACATACGCAGTTGCGGGCGGTGGTTTTTTTCAAAGGTTTTTTTATAGAGTGCTCACTTTAACGTGAACGGCCTTTATAAGGTGTGTGTCACCATTTCAATTTTTGAACGCTTCAACCGAATTTACCCCAACTTGGTACAACTTAGTAAGGATACCTGACTTTTTTAATTTTTGACCACATCAGGCACTTACTTTCAAAATGGCGGCCACTTAAAAAGATTGGTTGATATGCCATATCTCAGGAACAATTCAACCGATTTAAAACAAATTTTGTATGCTGGAAGACTTTTGTGAAAGCATCAACTTTTGAGTATTTTTGGTCCGCCATTTTGGAAAATGAAACCAATTTTAAATAAATATTTTACATTATAACTCGAAAACTAATTCTCGCCCAATTTAGCATGTAAGTAATACTATGGTAGGCCATGCAAACGTAAGTAATTGCATTTTATTAGTTACTTATTTTCAAAATGGCTGTCATACAAATGTTTTAAGTTTGTTTATTATATTTGCCATACCATTCAACCAATTTCGACCAAATTTTTTATACTGAAAGTATATATTGCAAGCATCATATATACCAACAAATAACACCCTTCGTTGGCCATTTTGGACAATAGCGCCATTAGAGTAAATAAAGTTATAATGCCATAACTCGGTAAATAATTGATCGATTACTATCAAATTTGGCAAACGAGTAATACTGATGTAGATGATGTTAAGTGATATGTTTTAAGCATGTCAGGCATTTATTTAAAAAATGGTCGCCATATATCAATATTAGCTTAGAATGCTATATCATCTAAACTATGTAATCAGTTCCAATATAACTTTGTAGGTATGCTGGCATTAGACATTACAACCATCAACTGTATCTACATGGAGCATCTTATTTGGTACACTATTTTGTAAAATAGTATCATGCGAATAAAATTGAATTTTTATGTCATATATAGGGAAATAATTGACCAATTTGATCAAATTTGGCAAACAAATATTACTGAGGCAAATTATGTCAAGTGGTGTTTTTTAAGCATGCCGGACGTTTATATTTAAAATGACGGTCATTTAGACATATTAGCTTAGAATGTTATATCGTCGAAACCATATAATCAATTTCGGCTAAACTTTTTATCATGAATGTACATTGAGCATCTTTTGTCCGCCATTTTGTAAGATAGTGCCACGCGAGTAATTTATTTTTGTCATCTCGGAAAACACTTGACAGATTACTTTCAGATTTGTAAAACAAATGGTACTGCAGCAGGAAGTGTAAACTAGTAATTTTTTATGTAGGTCACGCTGTTATTTCCAAAATGGTGGCTGTATAAGTATTTTAGTAGAGTATATTTTACTAACGAAACAAATTTCAACTTAGCTTTGTATGCTGGCTGTACCTATCACAACCATAAAATTTGTCAATGCAGAGCCTCATTCCTCTCCCATTTTGTAAGATAGCCCTAACAATAAAAATAATTATTTTATCTTATATCTTGGGAAACGCCCAACCCATTCTTACAAAATTTGGTGAAGATGATGTACTGTGGTAGACCAAAATAATTATGGTATTTTTTTTTTTTAAGTAGGGCACGCTATTTCCAGAAATGTGGCTATAAAATCATTTTAGTTTTGTATGCGGTATCTACGAAACTATATAATTTATTTTAAGTTAATTTGGTATACTGGCAGTACACAAACATCGAAATTGCTGCTACATTATAGTATAAATTAGAATCTATATATACAGAATGTTTCTCAATTAGATCGACAAACTTCGTGAAGAGATTCCTTATGTAAAAATAAGTAGAAAATATAAGAGACACGTAATACCTTACCTGAATAGTAAGGGAGTTATAAGCCCTTTAAAAGTGAAATTTTGAAATGCATTCTTGCAATATATCGGAAACAAAGTGAAATTAAATTAAAATTCTTCGATCATTGTTCTCTGTTAATGGAATCTTCAGCTTAAGAGCAAACTTATATTAATACCTTTCACAGTACAGGAAATAACAGGGGTGGCTACCCTATTTTTCCTGGAAACTCTTTTACAGTCAGGAATTTCGAACTTTTGATGATGAATTATTGAGCAGCATGGCCTAAGTAAAAAAAATTTGTCCTTTCGTCGCAACCGCCCAGGACCCACCGTTTGCGTGTAAAATGCACACAACGATTCGTCTGCAGCGGTTCAGTGCCTACCACAAACGCTGCGAGTCCACTGCACAGGCGGCTGCCTATTTGTTTCTGGCGACAGTTTGTACGTATTCCGTGTATTGTATGTTTTAATGGTGCTTTTGCAAATCGTAAAACGTGTGATATTTGTTCGCACTTAGTGACGGTAAAAAAAAAAAAAAAATTTGTATGCAACAAAAGGTTGGTCACCACTGTTACATTCAGGGTGAAAAAAAAAAGGGGGGGGGGTGATTACTACGGGTTTGCTCTTAGGCTGACGTTCCCTATCACACAACACATTATTCGACGAGTTGTAAATTCATTTCACTTCTTTTACGATTTGCAAAAACACCACACACACACACACAGGATGTCTCGCCGCTACACATTCCATTGTCCTCTGCTTCATGGGTGGACAGCATGGACGTGGAGAGCGTAAACAATGCAATCACACGACGGAAGCGTGTAACAACTGCGGATGAAAATATGTCCGTAAGAGAAAAGCGACCTTACGAACGCGACGCCCGGGCCACAAGAGTAAGTCCTGTTCGCGAAGCGAAGGTGTTATCGAAGAGTGAACAATCCCAGCTACAGGAACAGGCAGGAATTTTTTTAGGTGCACATGATAGAGTTATTGATAATTTTAACTTTAAATATTTGTGCAGTTTCGGCCAGTGCGCGCTTGGCGGCGCTAGAGACACTGATTCGAACACGGGCAGTGGACATAGCGTTCTTGCAGGAAGTAGCGATTCAATATTTTATAGGGTTTCATACCTTCAATGTGTATACAAACGTTGGTGACGGGGGACAGCGATTATTACACGTGCGGAGCTGGAACTTGAAGACCTGCGCTACCACCCGTCAGGCCGAGTGATGTCAGGACGAATAAACAATGTGTCGCTAGTCAATATTTATGCTCCCTCCTGCTCCCAAGAGATATATGAAAGAAACCAGTTTTTCTCCGTGGATTTGATTCCGTTTTTCCATCCACCCTGTAATCAGTTCATACTCGGTGGAGATTTCAACTGCATAGTTCACCCCCATGATCATCAGGGTGGCATCTATCCTACTAATGCTGCCCTATCTACTTTAATAACTCGCTTAGACTTGTGTGATGTTGCATCTAACATCCAAGGAATACATTACACCTAATGACTTCACAGAGTCGGTCTAGGATTGACCGATTCTACGTGAAAAAACAGCATATACATAAGGTGCATCGATATGACGTTCTTACGGTAGCGTTCAGCGATCACTCTGCAGTGATATTTACACATGAAAAGTGTGCAAATGTAACACGGTTTAGCAGAGGTACATGGCGTCTAAATAAGTCTTTATTAGATAGCTCAGAAGTAAAAGAGGACTTCCTAGCTAATTGGGTACGTTGAAATAGCAAAAAATACCAGTTCCCCTATGTGGCAATGTGGTGGGATGTGTGTGTAAAACCGAACGTCATGAGGCTTTTTAAAAGGCATGCGTACCGACTGGCAGAAGAGCGTAGGGGAACACGTTCATTCTACGAACGTATGCTACACGAACTTTACCTGCAGGCAAACAATGCTGCACACGTAACTCCACGTATTAGAGACACGAAACAGAAGCTTATGCATTTATTGAGTGAACAGTTTAAAAATCGTCATATTATAATAAATGATAAAAGTCTATTCACAGAAGAGAAATTTAGCATGTTTAGTATCATTAAGGAACAACAGCAAATACGACGCAAGGTTATCAACCAGCTTACTGACAGTGATGGCGCTATTGTTCGGGACCGGCCGGAAATAGTGCAAACACTTTGCAGTTACTTTGCAAATTTTACTCGAAACAAGACACAGACGATGCTATGCTTCCATCGGTTTTACAGGATTGTGAAAACAGAGTTAGCTGTGACAGCAAGACGGGCATGGAGGCTCCATGTTTAGATGCGGAAGTTAATACAATAATACAACAATTGCCATAAAAAAAAGCCCGGGTATTAACGGTATTCCATACGAATTTTACAAAACTTATTGGGATATTATTGGTGCCGACTTCTGCGAAGTTGTTCGCGATGTGCTTGAAGAGGGAGTTATGCAGGTCTCATAAAGAAGATTTAATTGTTTTTATACCCAAATATCCCGTCCACTTAAACCCGCGGATTATAGGCCAATTACAGTTTTATGTGCCGATTATAAAATAATTGCTCCGTTTTGTGCGACCCGATTAACCAAGGGAATGTCAGATATTATCGGTCCCGGCCAGACATGCACTGTTCCAGGACGTTCCATGTTACAAGGCGTGCTTGCCCTAAGGGACACTCAATTACTTTCGTCAATACAACACAGTAAAATGACCATCTTGAGTATTGATATGGTAAGGCATTCGATAGAGTCGATTATAGTTTTTTACTTCATGTTATGCATCATTTCGATTTTCCAGCCAATGCAGTACAGTGGGTGTGGATGGTGTGTACCAAAACTTTGTCACGGCTGTTGGTTAACGGATTTCTTACCCTACCTATTAGATCGAGAGTTCAGTTCGACAAGGATGCCCGCTATCCATGATTTTATTTACTATCGCCAATGAGTCTCTCTGCAGAATGCCCAGTGCCCGCTTGCAAGGATTCTTTGTAGCGAACCTGTCCTTTAAATTAAATGCCTATGCTGATGACATCACATGTGAAGTTCGCTCAGGGCGGGAAATTAATGAGACGGCAGAATGCCTGGACCTTTTTCGCAGTGTCTCTAATCTGCGAGCGAATGCTAACAAAACTGCCGTACTGGAGCTCAGCGCGACCAGCGAGCCATTTGACGACGTTTTTCCTTTTCGGAGGGCCGAAACTGTGAAAATATTGGGCATATATTTCCACGTAGACGCCACTCTTATGTTGCATTATAATTGGAACATGACAATAAATAAGCTCAGGGCTCGTCAAATAGAAATGAATTTATCGTCGTACAAATATTATACAGAGGGTTACTTTAATAAATGTATTCTTACTTGCGAAGCTGTGGTATGTGTCACATATATTCCCACTACCACGTCAACAAAGTGCACAAATACTACAGATTGTTGGCCGCATGTTGTGGAAATCTTATATATTTAAATTATCTAGGCCGCAACTTTATCTTTCCTTGCAAGACGGAGGCCTGAGTCTAATTAATCACGTTTTGAAGTGTGAGGCCTTATATCAGTCTTCAGCAATTGCAACAATTTTGCGCCCAGAGGACATTTAGGCAGCATTACAGAAAATGTTGTGGTCTGAAGTTAGACGCATGCCACTTCAATATTGCCAGGCAAAGGAAGCACTCGCAACTCTAGTAGAACACTTACCGGAAGGGACAGTCGCTTCAGCGAGATATTTGTACATTCGGGCTTCCAAAATGTCGGCTGTCATACCATCTGTTGTGAATCGCACCCCAACCAACCGCTGGAGGTTCCCACGGGAAATACTTGCCGATCCTAACCTTTCCTCGGATCTTCGAGCTGCAGCATTCGGCTTCTACAATAATATCGTGGCAACTCAGCAACGTGAATACAGCATTCACCTGACAGCTGACCCTGCATGCCCGCTGTGTGGCAACACCGACACGGCCCTTCAGAGGGTAATTCCTGTGTTAATGCAGCTCGCATCTGGCAGTGGTGTCGCGTACGAGTACGAAAAATAATTCGCGATGAACGTGGAGATGTCAGCGACACGCACATGCTTCGTTGCGATTTCTTCACCTTCTCATCAGTTCGACGAAGAGCTGCGGCCTGGTTTGTACTTCATGCGATCGGTTTTTTTTTTTTGTGGACCATTCGACACCGGTGACAGTTCAAGACTTTGTCCAGCTTCTTCGTCAAGATAGGTGGAACATGGCGCGGCGTGGCACATTGCGTCAGTGGTACGGCAATTTATTATTTTGATTCTGACGTTTACGCCTACAGGAAGTGGGTTTATATTACCGAGGTTCGGTTTAAGCTGTGCGCTGCCCACCCCTTGGTTCTTACAAGTGTACACCTTAATGTTCCAGAGGTAATCGTTGATAGGTGGTAGTGTTATAGGTCAGTGTACCGTGTCGGAGTGTACACCGTGCGCTGCCTCTCACGTTAAATAATTGTGCGTGCGTGCGTGCGTGCGTGCGTAAAGTGGTTAGCATACAGTAGAGAAATTTAACACAAGAAAAAGTGGTTAACACGTGCGCCTCACATGCACAAGGTCCTCGGTTGTGCCGTGTAGTGGATTGTGAGCTGCCTGCAAAACTGAGGCAGTTTTCAACACCAGAGGATACCAAAACAATAATATTCCATTATCGTCAGAAAACACTGAAGTTTGGTTCTTCGACTTTGTCAGTAAAACCAGTTCACCAAATGTTCATATCGTTCTGTGCCCCCATGTAAGAATTGTGTAGATATTTTATTGAGTATTTTGTTATTGTTTATATTGTGTGTTTGAGTGTGTACTGTGCAATAGGTTAAGGGTAAATACCTCTGTATATTGTTTGTGACAGTAAATTTATTAATAAAAAAATGGCTAGTCGTGGACTGGTAGTTTGTTGACTCGGGTTCAAACCTCGCTTAAGTACAAAATATTTTAACTTTTTAAATATCATTTTATATAAACAGTAGAACACCCACATAGCGAAAATTAAAGACATTTTCATTATCTCGTTTTATTTAAACGGAAAATACAGAAAACTAACTTGGAAATTAACGGAGAGGTTCCGTGGTATTTACGGAGAGTCCGTTTCTGAAAATCAATGTGTCCGTAATTTTACGGAGGGTTTACGGACACTTCTGGATAATTTTTTACCTGCTTTTGAAGGTATGTGGAAGTTTTGTTTCTATTTTTTTTTGCGTTCCTATTGTCAATATGGGTTAATTCCAGTGAAATTTCATTGCGTTTTAAAACGTTCGTGCTCTACTGCCCTTGTTATAACCATAACCTAGATTTAAAGTAATAAAATCACTTTTATTAAGTTTCCGAGGTGTGTTCCGAAATAACAGCGCCCAGAAACAGGTAGGAGTAACAGCTCTGTGATAGGACTGGAAGAAAGAACAATCACTTAACACACTAATATTCACTTCTAAGACCATGTAGTCGTCACTGTGATAGAGGTCCGTGGTTCGCGCCCATCCTCCGGCAAGTATCGTGGTTTTTAGAGTTAAGATTTCGGTTACTATTCATCAGAGGATTACAGGTAATAAACAAAATAACAGTACTAATACGCCGTGTATTTTTTAATATAATTCTAATAATTCCGTAAAATATACGAAGAATTCGTATATTTACGTTACGAAGTGAAAGTATTAATACGGACATTTCCGTGAAATATACCGTGAATTCTTATATTTACATTACGGAGTGCCCGTATTTTTACGAAGATCTCCGGATTCTTTTTTACCGGTACTTTCCGTAAATTTACTGTAAAATTTTTTAACAGTGTAAACAGCTGAGGTCTTTCAGCGCAGATGGGAGGGCGAAGAAGGGAGATGGAGATGGAGCAGCGATGGAATGTAATGATGTGGTAAACAGAGCAGGACCCGGTGAATGGTAACTTCCACCATGTTATCCATCTCGAAGCTACGGGTTTGACCCCACCGAGAAAAAAAAAAAAAAAACGGGAGTTCAAACCCGACTGACCTCACTTCAGCGCGCAGTTTGACAGGCGCGATTTGGCAGTTCGAGAGTCCACCTCGCACACAGTGAAAAAAGTGTCATTTACAAACAATCAGGACTTCAGTGTCAATACGAAGGGTTCTCACAAAGCTACTCTGTCCGCCGCCATGACACTTTTATTTGCCGTCGCAAACTTACCCCACACTTCACATTGTTGTGAAAGATGTGTCAACATTATACGCGTTGGTGCAGGCACCTTAATATATGCAAATGACTGCAGGTTGCTAATGCAGACGCCCTAGAAATGAACATATATATATATATATATATATATATATATATATATATATATATATATATATATATATATAACTATGCACTATATACACAAACGTATTTAGGATGCATGTATACAGGATGAGGTATTTAAAACAGGCCACCTTAATAACTCGCCCACTTGTAAATATAGAAGAAAATGGTTCAGAGAGATTTTGTTTGGGGTGAAAGGGGCCATAATTTGACGTTAACAGTTCGGTGTTACGTCGAGGGGTGAAAGAGATACGGGGGTCAAGTTCGGTTTTGACATACTTTATTACACGCCTCTGAACAGCTCTTCGCAAGATGAACGCAAACATGTGTACAAACGTACTAGAAAGGTGAACATTAAACCACGTCGTCCCATTTAACATACCGATGTTGACCCCAATATTTGCGACACCCCTCGGCGTACAATACACCTAATTGCTAACGTAACATTATGGCCCCTTTCAGAACAAAATACGTTTGTCTGAAACATTTTCTTCTACATTTACAAGTGGCCGATATGTTAAGGTGGCCTGTTTTAAATGCCTTACTCGGTATATGTATGTACGTTATTATACGCAGTAATGAGAATTTTTTGTTTAAACAAAATCATTGGTTAAAAAAAATAGCGTATTTCGGTTTACACAGTTGGGATGTATGTATGTGTGTGCAACACTTTTAAAAAAGTAGTATTTTAAATATATTTAAAATTATGGATTTTGGATTTGTTAAACCCTAATCGAATACGATCACCAGATAATCTATCAAAATTTTTCAATATATAGTTGGCATTTCCGATTTTAAAAGACAGTAGAGTAAACTAATGAATTATAAGATGGTCGTTTGAGCCTTAATATCTTACAGCTATGTACGTTCGATTAATTAGTGGAGGCGACAGAATCAGCCGAAAAAAAAGCTAGGGAGTATAAAGCAATATCGTAAATATTTTCTAATTTTTAAAACCAAATTTCGAAAATTTTATTTTATTGTAAACTTCTGACGCCTCACGGTGCTGGCACCACTGTAAAACTTTTTCACGTGTTTCTGTACTAATTTTTTTATGCCCCACGATTATTGCACTTTAAAGTACGTGATATGGCCCAGACTTGACAACACACTGACATATAAAAGAAACTCCTAACAAGAAGACACGAAACAAAAATTTCCTTGTTATATGTTTCAAACTACAGCTAAAACTACAAAAAAAAATTATCATTACACATTTGGCGGAGCAACATTTACCGATGACGAAAATCATGTAGAGCAGCTTTTGAAATATTTCATTACGTTTAGAATTATGGCTAAATGTGAAGCTTTAAAATAAATTAACGATCGTAATTTTAAAAAGATTAAATTAAAAAAGTATGGCAGACTGGTAATTAATTTTACTTTAGTGTCTCCAGAAAGCTTTTTCTCTCATGATTTAATTAAAATTAAATAATAGAAAAAATTTGGTTAGCTCAGTTTCTTATCGGCAAAACATGATTACTCTTGACACTGAGAGGTGTGTAGGCAAAAAACGAAGGAAGATTTTTTTAATAGCTTATTAGAGATCACCAGAGAATAATGATAAAATATTGATAGTTAGCAAAATCGGGTCGAAACTGGCAGGAATTCTCTCTTGGCAACATAAAATATGCATTATACCTCTGTAGAAACATCAGGTCTGTAGCCGAAACATGTCGAACCAATTCGGAGTCTCGAGGTAAGTACCAGCCCTGGTTACCAACTTTCAAAAATGCATAATTAAAATACTACGTACGGTCAGAGCTGCCAATTTCTTAAAAAGATAAACACAAACCAATTTAAATTTAAAAAAAAAACACAACCATGAAACTGCACAAAATTACCCACATGTCTAAATAAATATAACCTTTTAAACATATCTACTACTTGAAACAACAGATGCTCATTGACTTGCACTAATAGCATAGAAAATTAGCACATTAATAAATCTAATTAATGCATAACACGTAATGTTGAAAAATTAAAATCATATGGCAATAGTAACGTCAATAATAACTTGATACGAAAATTGTAGCGAAATAAATATCTTGGAAAAGCCATATTAATGAATACCACCATGAAATATTATACGTTACATTATTTTAAGTTTAAGTCGCTGAAAGGTAAATGTCAACGTCGTCGATTGCATTTAAAACTAAAAAATTTAAATTAGGAAGGTTTACAAATCCAGATGCGTTCATTCTCTAACAAAAAATATTTAGTTGAAAATACTGCCACAAAAGACGACTGAATTTGCCCGAATTTAGCATTTAATTCCCTACACGCCGATGCATTATTTGTAAAAGTCAGGGTTACCAAAGATTAAGGTAAAAAAATCAACTGCTTGTGTACACGCTGGCAAATCTGAGTTGGGGATGTCGTACCAGCACTAAACAAGTTCAATATAGTGACCGACCAGATGGAATGACGGAGCACGAGAAGTGTGATACACGATGGCGAGTGTCCAAATATAGCGGCGATCTAGGGTAAATATATTATGGCCGCCTGCAGATGTATGGGAGAGAACGTCATATTGGCCGTAATCCTAAAACTCGGAACACCGAAGTATAGTTAAAAACAAACTGCCTGAGAATCGACTTCCGCTGTCTACTGATGAGATAACTCATTATCGTAAAAACAAACTGATAAGCAGCGAAATATATAAAATGACTAGCCAAAATGACTAAAAAAAAAAAATAAAAAAAAAACCCCAAGATAAAAAAAAAAACAGTGTTAAGTACGTGTAAGCACACTGTCATGATGTTTATGCACTTACTGTTTTTACTAGAGGTGTCGCATGACAAATGTTACGTCGTTTGTCTGATGTAAGTAGCCTCAAGACACGATAAGCACTCGCTACCGAGAGTATAAGAAGGCTGGCATAAAAACGACGTGACGCGAACTTTCAGCTGCAGTGTTGCCATAGAAACCGGACGGCTCACACAGCGAAGCGAGTGAAGTGAGTACACTGTAAGAAATTATTTGCAAATTTACCACACCAGTGTATATTATGTATAGAGAGAAAGCGGGGATGGCAATGTTTTTGCTATACATTTATGGTGGCGTTCTTACATTAGCTCAGGGAGGAGTCAAATGAGTAGGGTAATTCCCAACGTTCTATAGTATTATTCCTATGTTCGCAACCTGATGTATAGTATTTTATCATATAAGGAATGGGTTAAAAACTTCCATTGCAGTTTAGGAAGTTTACCAGAATATTTTTACCGTGTAGACAGTAGAGTGAGTGAAGATAATTTGTGGCATATATCCGAAATAACTTTCTCATTTACACATATATTCTCGCTGTTAATTTTCCGCCATACTCAAGCCGTGTCTGAATTGGCAGATTTTGTAGACAAAATGATCACATGCCCCATTTTGTATACAAAAATGGTGACGTATTTGGTAATTTAGCATTTCGTATTTTGTATCTAGCAGATGTTAGCAAAAATACGAAATGACAATATCAGCGCCATGTTTGTTTTTTCTCTAAAAACACATGTGCTAATGCGTAGATAAAAATTCTTTTGAAACAAATAACTGTACATGAAATACACTAGGCATGTTTAAAAAGCAAGTAAGTGTTGTGCTTTATATATATATATATATATATATATATATATATATATATATATATATGACGCTTTTTTTTACAAGTTGTTACTGCATATTTTATAATTTTCTTATTTATTAACATATTCCTAGTATTCCAGTGATAATTGCAGAAATATTACGTCAGTTTTAAGCATTAAATTTAGATAAAAATGTTTTGCAATGTTAATTTTATAATGTGTTACCGTGAGTGCTACAAAAATGACTGTCGACAGCGTCCGAATTTATATCTACCAAATCACGAATTTACAAAATAACGAAATTTGTCAATTCGGACACGGACTCAGTGATACGAATATGTCTGATAGCTTGTATAAATTAGCCAGTGAAGCTATTGTGCGTTAGGTTAGTTCATCGATAGCGCACATGAAACCAAAACCTACAGAACTGATGCGACGAGTTCAGAAAAGTGAGTTCAAGTGCGACTGGGAGATATAAATGAAGGAAAATAAATAACCAGTTTAGGTTAGTTTAGGAGTTGAAATAATTTTAAATCATTCGAAATATTGTGCTAGAAGCGTCTATTTTATACTACACAGTTGTGTTAGAATTGAGTTGAGAGATTTGGGCCGTTCTTAACAAGGTCTTCAGAGCCGATGAGGGTGATATGAGGTAAGAATGGAGCAACTCCGGAATGCAAGAGCGGGGGAAACGGGAGATCCCCGAGAAAACCCGCCGACAAGCGGCATCGTCCGGCACGATTCCCACAAGCGAATATCCATAAGCAGTCCTGCGGGGGATTGAACCCCGTTCGCCTTGATGGCAAGCGCGAGTATTCTGACCACTACACCACTGCGACCCCCAAGGCGGTGGTATCCTCGCCATGTTGTATTTATTTGTACTTATTTATAACTTCCTATTAAGAGATAATGTTAGAATTCAAACATTATTGCAGAGACTGAAAAAGAATAAATAATGATTGAAGGCCAGGCTTCGCCATGCACAGGCGTATAGGGAATTGAATGCTAAATTCGGACAAAGGCCTCTGTCGTTTTTTTGTGATATTATTTTCAACTAAAGTTTTTTGTTAGAGATTGAAAGCATCTAGATTTGTATAACTTTCAAATTTTAAATGCGCTTTTTAATTATTTATAAAATTGTGACATTTTGCAAATATTTAAAAAGTACTTTTAAAATTAAAACTCTAATGGTTTACAGTTCTAGATGCGTTCAAACTAATACAAGAATCCATAGTTGAAAATACTACCACAAAAAACGACTACGACTAAGAGACCTTTGTTCAAATTTAGCATTCAATTCCCTACACGCCCATGCATGGTGAAGCCTGGCCTTAATTTTTATTACAGTTACAAATGCAACAAAAACAACATGGGCAAAATGTCGAGAATTAAAAAAATATATGTTGAAATATGCCCTATGCTCTGACTGCCTATTGTTTTTCAAATATTTGATCTGAAAAGTAAACTACATTAAACAAAATTTAATCCATGTTGGAAGGGGCCGTACACCCTTAACTCAATGTGTTTATTAACCTATTTACACATTTTAACTAAAAAATAAATTAATGCTATGCAAACACACGTGGTTTTGTCATCAAATAATCTTAATTACTAATAAAAGCTATCCTTTGAAGTCACTAAATATGCAACAATTTGCAAGCTTAATTTTTGTAGTAATCCCCTTCCTGTAAAAAAAAAAAAACCATTGTTTTCTGCATTTTCCATTTCACCTTTCTGGAAAACATGCCTACGTACGCCATTACTTACTCCGTCTGTGATGAATTCGCTGTCGACGAAACATTAAGCCGTACGTAAGGGGCCGCGGTGGCTGAGCGGCTAGCCTGCTCGCCTCCCGCCAAGGCGAACCAAGCTCAGTCCCCGGCCGGGTCACACTCCTGGATTTTCGCCAGTGGGGTTCCGGACGATGCCACTGATCGCTGGTTTTTCCCGTTTCCCAATACATCAATCACCCTCATCGGCTCTCAAGACCTCAATGTGTAGAGCCGCCAAATCTCTTCACTGTCTCATTAAGCCGTTCGTGCCATAGAGATTGCGAAGCCGCGTACAAAGCTGAACAATATTATAGCCTATGTTTTAGGAATTAATGGACATCTATACTAATATTATAAAGAGGTAATGTGAGTTTGTTTGTTTGTTTGTTTACATGTAACGGCTAATCTCAGAAACTGTAGGGCCGATTCTTATAACTCTTTCACTCTTAGAAAGCTACAATCTTCCACGTGGACAGAGACTATGTTTAATTTTTTTTTTTAATCCTTGAGAAATTTCAAAATATTTAAACTAAGTCGGAGAAATATGAGCAACTTGGCTGCTTTCTAAGCATGCTCTACCAAAACCATTAAAGATAGATTGAAACAATGTTAGAAGAAATTGTGTATCTTAATATAAAAAAAATATGCAAGTTGTCATGGGTAGTCGTGTGTGTGTGTGTGTGTGTATGTATATATATATATATATATATATATATATATATATATATATATATATATATATATATATATATATATATATATATATATATATATATATATATGTATTTCAATAACTCCATAAAACCTGAGTGAAACGATGGAACATGGTATTGATTATTTAGCAAAGAAAGATCTTCCTTTACAGATGAATTATGAGAATACCGGCGAATTCTTCCGAATGGTAAACAAATCACGAAAAAAAAAGAAAAAAATCGTTATCTGGAAGTAAAAATGATATTCTTATATCATCCAGGTAATATGTATTGATAATGACGTTTATTGCCAACACATTTTTATTCGTCTGAGAGAAAGTATTATTAATATTTATTAGTTTCTCTTGGACGAATAAAAATATATTGTTAGCAAAAAATCAATACCTATTTTAAAATAGATTTAGGATGTCAGTACCCGAGTAGCGATTGCCAAATTTCCTTCATATATATATATATATATATATATATATATATATATATATATAAACACATAATCTGTTGTGTATATAATGTAACTTAGATCACATGGCATGTGATTTATTTGGCAACGTGAATAAGTAGCATAGAAAAATGAGCTTCCATATTCCGAAAATTTTCAACTTTAAGGTGCTATAAATATTTACATTTGTGGTCTCTACGTAGATGTCTTTCAGACAGTGAAATGAAAAATTATTATGAAATATGGCCTTAACCGATGATTGCCCAGTTCCAAGCGCCATGCCTTGAATGTAGACAAGAAGTGCGGTTTAACAAAGTTGAATGTCCGGTTATTTTGTATTCTTCCGCCAACATTGTTGTGGAGCCAGTAAGTTCAATCAAGTTCGAAATCTGCGCATTTGTAACGAATGTAAATATGTTTTTAAAATACAAATCCTTACCTTCATATGCATAAAATAAATTGAAAATAAATTTAATAAATTCAGTGTACGCAATTTAAAGTGTTACACTCTTAAAACGACGTTAATACGTTTATAGGCCTATATATTTTTTTACAATGCTACAAACTTAACTGGTATGGTCCATTTCATGTAAGTGGTCTCAAATTTGACAGTTCTAGGAAAGTAGTGCCAATGGCATCTGGTTAGCTATGTATCCTTCCGCCACAGCTGAACTGTCATTAAAGGTGACTGCAAACAAACACCAGGTGACTGCCAGTATTTGTAAACAAACAACATATAACTGCCTGTTTTTGTAAACAAACTGCATGTACCTCCTCCCAAATGACTTTTAGAAGCTGTGAAGGGCTGTTCAAACAGTTGCAGATTGTCAACAATTTTTTTTTTTTTTTTTTTTTTTTTTTAATGACTTAACTGCCCGTGTGATAAGTCTATAAATTGATAACTTTTTACCTTGCAAGAGATTTGTAACCAGAATGCACGAAAATGAAATTGTATTTTGACTCTCAAATGAATAAGATATTTTACTGTTTTTTAATATACTCGAAATATATTAATGGCAACTAATCTTGTCTTACTTACCTGAGGAAAGTACTTGTAAACATAAAAATCCATGAACACCAAATACCAAGGGTATCCCCCCCTATCTCCCCCCCCCCCCAGGAATGCACAAATACACAAATACCGCCCCACCTCTCCAACACCTTCTTTTCAAAGACCGTATACATTCTTACATACAGGCTATGCCTACTATTGCATTAAAAGTACATAATTCCGCTTTATGGTATGATATGACAACAAACTC
This sequence comes from Dryococelus australis, assembly GCA_029891345.1. Lineage (NCBI taxonomy): Eukaryota > Metazoa > Arthropoda > Insecta > Phasmatodea > Phasmatidae > Dryococelus > Dryococelus australis. Next base: position 26,072,289 of record CM057008.1, on the reverse strand, counting down.
TGTACAGCCTGATACTTTTATGGTGGTTATAAGTCTCAGGATGTTAAAGTATGTAGGTAGCCAAAATTTCATTTAAGCAAATGTTACTTAGTTTCAGTAATTTTAATAACTCTCATTGTAACTCAAATGTTAAGTATTACAGATCTACATGCAATATGCTTTAATAACTTTTCTCGAATACCTACGTATTCAGATTGTCATGCTGTGAATAAAAACTTATTTCTGACTAACTCAGTGTTGATATTTACACTGAAGTTCAGTCGCACAACCTCCCTCCTCAAAATTGTTAATACAGCCCTAGGCTTGTTCTCGGGTACTTAATGAAAAACTGTATTTCAGTTCAGAGATGTTACAAAGCGCTCAGAGAAGCAGATGTGACCTCCAGCAACAATATATCAAACGAACATGTTACTTACACACTAAAAAGATACTCCACCTACCCAAGATTGAAGACCTCATAAAGTTAATTTTCCTTAGCGATAAATTTTGGAATGTCGCAGTTCCTGCTGATGCACGAGACACTTCTTTATTATGTTGGAGCACCTTCGTTGGGTACTTAAATTGAAAGAATTTTGTTTGATAAGCATGTTGTAATTTACTTGATATCGAAAAGTTGTCTTACAAGTTTGTATGGCCAATAAGCTTTGCATTTTGAAACCCTCCAGAACCAGAGTGTTAGTGTTTCAATCAATAATAGCACAGAGAAATGTTCATAGAAATGAAATGTGGGCCTAATTGGGCTATCATCTTTATTTTATTTCGAGGGAAAAAGGAAAAAGTGAGCAGAGTTGGGGGGGGGGGGGGGGGGCTTTAGTTTATCGTCTTTCGTGAGACGGGTTTATTTTGATGTTCTTACGATGCCGGAATCACATAGCCCCAGTGCGCACGACACGATGACCAACAGCCAATGAAATACAAGATAGGTCGTCGTAAGCCCGACCGATTCTGTCGTCTGACCAGCAATTTCGGATTAAAAATGATTTCTATTCTTCGTCGTGTCGTGCGGCACGATGCACAGAATGCACAACAGTGCAAAATGAAATTGTATTGCAAGCTTTCCCTACAATGGTAAATACGCAGCTTAAAAGAAAAGTTAATTGAAAACTACTGTATCTAACTCTTAAAAACAATTATTTTACTTTTGTATGGATTAGCGATACCAATTTGTCATCATTATGTATCACAATTTCCCTCTTGTTTACCACCTTTGAGACTAACGTAGCCTATCAGCAGCTTCTAAATAGTTAGGTTAAATGCCGAGAGCGTGGTGTCGGTCGTGCTGTAAATTCAAGTAGTCACACTGAAATGTGTCGTGGTAGCGTTTTGGTCGTGTCGCGTCGTGCTGTGTTGGTCGGGTCTATGTGATTCCGGCATGAGTGTGTGGCATTTTGAGTTGCATATTGTTTTGATGGAGCAGTGGAAAATTTTGCTCGTATGGAAATAACATTTTAATTATTTAACTTCGAAAATTATAACTTTAATGAAAATAACAAAACACGATACATACGTCGCTGTTCGTATTCGTACGCATGCAGCAATATATACACGCACACACTTTGACCGCAGTTAACCTGACACTCGAATTTACGGTGTAGAAAAACAAATATTATTCACTCACTACAAAAGTGTGGAAAGTGCGGCATTTTTCAGGCCACGTGCATTTCAATAATTATGTTAACAGTTTACAAATACATTTACAAAACACGCAAACTTACTATTGTAACCTCTTGAACGCGCGTTTTTCTATGGCAATCCTTGCGAGTTTATTTCACTAAAATCATGTTTGTTCGTCACTAGCATTAAATAATTTATTTGCAAAATCATTCAGTAAAATCAACACTGCGCTCATTTCCTGATACAAACTTAAACTTATTAACGGAAATTATATTCCTGTCACTTCATTGTGGAAGGCGGTTAGGAAAATGGCGGAACGAGCAGTTTTAACGACGTGCCGATTAATATTACATTTCACTCAACAAAACGCACTACAACGGTACCTAAAACCAACTATGTATGGAAAAAGCAAATAAAAAATAATTTACTGCCGATTTAGATATTCCGACAACACCAATAAGATATTCGTATAATAAACACGACGAGAAAAAAAGCGCACTCACAATTGCCTTCACCGGGCTGGAAACATAAACATGGCTAGCCATAGGCTGGAAACGTTTACTGTTCGTATGTGTCGACATACTCGGTCATAAATGCTGAACGTGTTTGTTAAGTCACGTTACTAATAGCCAAGAAAATTTAATATTGCTTTAGAAACATAATTTAAACCATAAATGATGTAGGTATAACTAAAATTTTAAATTATGACTTTTAGTTCCGAGTACTATTTTCTTCCAAAACTGTCATCAAAATAGCCAATCTAACAACACGGATCCCGCAGCAGTTCATCAGCTGATACAATGCTGCAGGAGCGAGAGCATTTACTGTTTACATACTGTGTAGGTGGTCACATTGTCTGTCAAATTTGAGACCACTTATATGAAATGGACTATAGTATTCATTTTTGTAATGTAAAACTGCTTAGAGTCACGGGTAGTAAAGTTTTTTGATGGTTGATTTAACTGCAAACCAGTTCAGCATAATTTTCCCGTGGCAAGCGATTTTGCTCCGCCGTGAGGAAACTATACATGGCGAAATGCACTGACTTTCTCAAAAACGTTGCTTGAATAAAAAAATCTCAACATAAAATATCTACGGATCAGATCTTATGGTGGAGGGAGGGGCAGCGGGGGGACTGTAATAAAAGCTACCATCGATCGAAAAATTACTTAAATCGGAAGTTCTTTACAATTGTAATAGTCTATTTTGATCTTCTCTTTTACTGATTTTACAGGGTAACTAACTCGTTGGAGATGTTCCTCAACAATTTCCTTAAGAATTGTGAAGCAGCCAAGGGAGCTGACCTAACTATAGGCTATAGGAATACGCGGTATCGTTAAGATATGTAAGTGATTATCTAAACACACAAGCGTATAAGCTGTTCACGGTAAAGTGAGCACTTTTTAAGGCCCTTATAAATTTTTCCTTTCATCCAATTTCCATCTTCCTGCAACTTTTTAATATGAACATTGCAATGTGAGCAATAAATACAGTGTGTACATTTGACCACCATCAAAATTTAATGCCTGAGGCTGCAATACGAACTATTTATTAGCTGTTAATGCCTGTTGGGAGGGCCTTAAAAAGTGCTCACTTTAACGTGAACAGCCTATAAGTAGCAAAAATGTATGCATAAAATTTTACTAAAAATATGTAAAATTTTATTTAAGTTACGGCTAAATCTCTATGTATAAAATTAAGTGTCCTGACTAACCAACTGCCTCAATCACCCACGCAACTCACGAAACGCAGATCGCCAAAACATGAAAATTTAAAAATGCCTTCCTCTTATGGCGCAGGCACCCCCCCCCCCCCAAAGGGTTTTTCTTAGGGCACACGGGGCCACGGTGGCCGAGTGGTTAGCACGCTCGCCTTCCACTGTGGCGAACCGGGTTCGATCCCCGGCCGGTTCATGCCCGGATTTTCCGCAAGTGGGAATCGTGTCGGACGGTTTTATGGGGATCTCCCGTTTCTCCCGTCCTTGCATTCCGGCGCTGCTCCGTACTCACCTCGCTCACCCTCATCGGGCTCTCAAGACCTCGATGTTAAGAGCCGCCTAAATCTCTTCACTCGACTCACTCTCAGGACACACAATATAATGTATTGCTCAGCGGCGTGTTGTGAACAACTGCAAGGCAAGTTCTGTTTTGCTCTGCACTGTACCTAATCGTCTGCTAGTTTACACATGGGCCATTTAAATTTAGTAGTGTAGTTGTCACAGCGCGTGTGTAATGGGTACCTCGCCGCTCTCTCGTGAGTGGCCGCAGTACATCCCGTTCCTCCCAGCCCCACTCTGGCTACTGGCTCCTGCTGCGTGCGCCGAGTGTGTACAGCACTGAGCACGCACCAGCTTACCTTGCAACACTTCACCACACGCCACTGGTATTGCCGCTAATTTCAGTGATCCCACTCATAGGCTCTTAGAAGTACTCTTTCCAGACTAAGTTATATTTTGTAAATTTTGAGGTCAGAGTTTCTTAACATAATCATATCTTTTTTTACCTTTTCAATTCAAAACAAGTGAGATGTCTCAAATAACTTAATAAAATATTGTATTATTCTTGTCAAATATATAATACCTACTCGTGTGTTATGTCTCTGCCACCCGGCCTTGTGATAAGTGTTGAAAGGCTGCAAAATACTTCAGCTTTCCGTAAAGTGTGTCGTAGCCTGCACTATATTGTGATACCTACTTACCTCATCCAGAATTCATACTTTAAAATATGTTCGGGGTTGATGTAGAAGTAAAAATATAAACTTCTATTTGAAAGATACAATTGAAAAGTTACTGTGAACAGGCGTTCTAACACAAGTATGATTCAGGGGGTCCATAGGGGTCATCATAATTCCAGTGTGGGTCCAGTGTAGTCCGTACCTCCCCGCGGCCCACACTGCTTCTAGCCCATGACTTAAGTTGTAACACTTGGAAAAATATGTGAAGATAGTGCTCTGTTGTAACAAAACTTGTGGCGAAAACCTGAGAAATTTAATAACCTTCTTCGCCGTACCTTTCTTTTTGCCTCTGAGCGACGAGGCATGTTCTAAGTTTCGTGTGCGTGGGATATACCCAACTTAATTTTCAGTAGAATTAGTTATGCACATTTCCCATCATAAAGTATGTGTGAGCAAAACTACAGGATGTAACGAAATAAATCATGGCTAACCCACACCCTTCAGCACTACTTGGACTCGTCCGGCACGCGAACACATAAACATGAAAAAATCAAGCGTTTTATTCCACATTATTTATTGTGTCAAGTAAAGACGAATAGGCAACACAAGACAAGCGGGGTTGGGGAAGGTTTCGACCAGGACCTGTACTAAAGAATCATCCGCGCATATCTCTGTAGTGACTTCGGAAATTGCTCTACTACTCCGCCACCTCACAAGTGCCCGTCATTCGGCCGAAAAATCGTTTGTCAGAATTTTCTGCCAAACGATTTTTCGGTCAAACACCGGAGGGTCGAGGTAAGAGGATTTTAGACAGGCGATGAAAATGTATGCAAAATGCATGTTCGGCCGTATGACTGTTCTGCTAAATGACTGTTCGGTCAAACGCCAGTTCTGCTAAATCACTGTCAGCTAAATTAATGTTCGGCCAACCGTCATTTCTGCCAAATGCCTGTTTTGCCAAAAGCCTGTTCGGCCAAATGTCTCTTCCCCCACCTCGCTCGGTTGCAAAACAGAAACTGCGTGGTTCTGCCCATAGAAATGTCTGAGGGGTGCTGGAAGAGGCCCGAATCAGCGGCACACCCGACAGTGTGGCGGAGGGTGGTTGGCAGGAAGCAGTTGGACGGGAAGGTGCCATCCTTCGTCATCCAGGACGTGCCTCAGGACCGGGAGAAGGACCTGCTGGACTTCATGGTGCGGCACTACATCGACAACGAGCCCCTCGTGAGGAGCGTGTCCATGGCCGAGGACCTGGTCTCCGTGAACGAGATGCGGCAGACATGGACGAAGATGCTGCGTCAGAGGGTCTCCGTCGTCGCTTTGTTGGAGGACGACGGGCAACGCCCCAGGATCGCCGGGGCCAACATGCTCGGCGTCGTCTCCAAAGGCGACCGGAATTTCGCGCACCAGGTGGGCACATTAATTGTGTAACTCCGGCGTCTGTCTTGCATTCAGCTCGGAGCTGCACAGTATAGGCTGTTCACGCTTAACTGAACACTTTTAAAATTAAATCACTACTCTTACCTAAATATACAGAATGTTCCCAAATACGTGGGAAGTAATCAGGGTGTCGATAATACACCCCATGACAACAAAAAATTCCCCTATGAACATATGTACTAAAGTCGATATTTTCCGAGTTACAGACCTTCCAGTGTTGTACTGGATGTATTCGTAATCGTCTTCTTGACACATTCCAGTTCGAGTAGCTGTAGCCATGTTCGTGTACCAGCAGTGATAGGTCACTCTACAAGACATGCTCAAAATGTCCATCTTGTGCCTGAAGGCACGCTTGAACACACCACGCCATTGGTTGTCTGAAATGTTCAAATACTCCAGGAATTGCACGTATCTGCCGGCAACCTTGTTCCACTCGCTAGTGAAGCACTGCTATGTCTGATACTGGAGTTGCTTAAATAATGGCCTTGAGATCCCCCCGCCCCCCGTGGATTAAGATCTTGGGAGCGTGCAAGCCAAGCGGCTGGTATTACAATGCCTGTGCGAGACAGATAACACTTATGCCATTCCAGCTAATTGCATTAACAAGCACGCATTGTAAAACACTGACTACTACCAATATGTGTGGTACAATTTTGGAAGGTATGTAACTCAAAAACTATCGACTTTAGGACATATGTCCATAGGGACAGTTTGTGATTTTCTGGGGTGTATTAGCCACTCCCCGATTGTGTCCCACTTGTTTGGGAACATCCTGTATATTAAGGAGCAAACTAACTGGCACGTGCCCAGTAAAGTTGGTAATGACAGAGGGAAAGGATTTTCATGTATTAAAGTCGATATGAAAGTGTTGGGTATACATTAGTGAATACCAAAATTATTTATTTTTCCACCAATTTTCTTGTTGGATGCAAGTGTAAAACTTGGCAAAATTTTAAACTATTTACTTTTCTAATAATATTACAGTTACACTTGACCGACACTTGAAAATGATCAGGCGCATAGCTATGTTAATTTTACACGCAGTGAAAGAATACACAATGTGCACACAAGTAGAAAGAAGAGCTTTCAAAAGTGCTGAGCTTACTGTGAACCAGCTTTATCTTTTTACTGACTCTTTTCTATACAACTTTGAAGGAACTCCCTAATCTTGAAATCACCCTTTCAGTGCCCAGTTAATAAAACTCCAGTTCACTCAGTTTTTCTAAAACAGTGGTTAAAAAGTAATATTGCAATAATATACGTACATTTATCGCCTAGGGATGTTCGTGGAAAAAAAAAAAGAGGCACCACCCTTAACACCAAAACGTTGTCAGTTCAATAGCACATGTGTTCCTTGGTTCCCGCCTAACTACACAGTTGTTACTGATATCCTTGACTTTCCCTCACCAAAACATAAAACATCCGTAATTTTCCACAAGCTGCTGGTAACATAACGTTTAAAAAATCAATAAAAATTTTGTCAATTTTATTATAATTATTACTAGTAACAAAAATTACATTATCTTCTCCAATAAAGGAATGCACATTACATAATTGCAGACAATAGAGTTTGAGCAAGAGATCCATACGCCCTGGCATTCCTATGCTATACTGTACATATCATAAAAAAATCAATAAAGATCGTAGCCATTGGCTTTTTAATTAACGCATGTGCTCTCAAGGAAGTAGAATACTAGAGACACTGTCAAACACAAAATATGAACTTTCATTTTCATTACAAGATCTCGAAAAATTTGGAACAGTAAAAAATTTAAACTAAAATAACTGCAATAAAAAGCATGACATGAGTGCACGTAACATTAACAAGCTCTTCCTTCAAGAATATTTTTCTCTTGTGATTAAGTATGCCACAGTGCTATTTTAATTTTCATTTAGAAGTATGAATCCGACGAAACTAAAACTATGTACTGTAAATAGAACCATGTCGCATCCAAAAACTGTGCATTTCATAATATGAAGTTGACATAAAAAGCAACTTTAAACTTCTGCATTTCCTACCCTGAGAGAACCATGCTACCATATTACAATAGTACTTGTGAATAACGCCGGGAACAGAAAACTTTACAGTATGTATTTTGCCCAAAGGCATGCCTGAATCTGAATATTACTGTACATAATTGACATAACTACTTACGATAACAGCTAATAATTTATTCATGTGACTGTTGAACTTAATTTGGTTCATCAGATAATAAAGTGCATTTTCAGTTTCAAGAATCTTGTGACATGAGAAAGTAATTTGCGTGGAGTGTACTCAAACCTCCCAGACTCTCCCTACCCATAAAAATGCATTTCCCTACTTTCCAAATCAGAGGCAAACCTGAACAAAACAGGGAAACTTACTATGTTACTGTCTCTTGTATGACCAGATTCAGTATATTTTCTGTCCTGTTGTTACCATTGTAAATATCAACCATTCAACTGTGTTTCAGTACAGAGGAGAAGCGCTGAAGAAAATTGTGATGATGAAGAAAAGTCTGTACTCTGCAGCGCCAGACCCATTTGAGAAGTACGGCGTGCAAGAGTACCTGTCCGCGCTGGGGCTGTCCGTGGCAAAGGAGTTTCAAGGTCAAGGGCTGGGCTCAGAGCTGCTGCGGGCGAGGCTTGACCTCGGCAGGGCCGTGGGACTGAAGCTGGGTGTCACCTCATTCTCCAGCATAGAGGCCCAGGTGCTGGCGGCCAGGGAGGGCTGGGAGGAGCTCTCGCGAGTCAGCTTCGCCGACATCAAGGTCGACGGCGAGGCTGCATTCCCCAGGGTCGCCTCTTGGGGCGCCATTCTCATGGCCAAGCGGTTACAGTGAAGACCATTATCCTGTCTGATGTTTACTTAGTTGCTACGCTCAGCAACAAGGAGGAGCCTGTGAAGGGGTTTACATAATGAAATACTTGTTTGGTCAAACTTAAGCAGTCAGATGGTCATTGCGTATACAAGTGTTTGGAAGCCACTGCTTAACTATTACTGCTTAACCTTTTCATGTGTAAATCCCTTAACTCGAATAAAGAAAACAAATACTTATTGAAGAAATATGAAGTCGAGCTTCTACGGGATATGCTGCATTCACATGGCCATGCACAATTCTCGTGAAATGGGGTGGAGCGCCATCGTGTTGTAGCCGCATCCGTTGTCTGGTGGCGAGCAGAACATCCTCCAGTAAATCTGGCAACGTGAACCATAGGAAATGCCAATACTGAAAGCCTGTCAAAAGGATTGGAAGCATAAGGGCCCATTGTGGCCTTACCCATGGGTGACTGTGGCCACAGAACAAGGAATATGGGTTATTCACGGTTTCTTCACACTTTTTGAAATGAACCTTTGAAAAATCACCCCATGAAAATGAACCTTTGAAAAATCACTACGAGTTTGGTTGTTTCATTAAATACGTCATGTATCAAGATCATTTTATTCTTGAGTTAACATAAAAGTACCTTATTTTTGGTTAAATTGAACATTTACTTATATTTTATTAATAAATTATAATGCTTCATTTATAATTAATACTTATGAATAAAATGAGGCGAAAATATGCACATTGGTAATGCCTAGTAAGAAATAGTTTTTATGCCGAATAGTATTACATTGAGCATGCATGAATGTGGGGCATTGTCCTTTTGGTGTAATTTTCTAGACTCAGTTAAACTTTGTTTGCATGAGGTGGAGGAATAACTTGGTAGAACTTTAGCAGGGCTTCAGAAAAGTTGGAAGAAACCGTGAATGGATTATAGAGACTGTGGCTGCGCAGTCAGGAAACATAGTGTCATTGCACGCAACTGTGGCGTGCGGCCGCCAGTCCTCGTTGTTGGACATGCATGATCGCTGCAGCGCTCCTAGTCACAGTAGTTTATGTACATAAAAATTCACGATACTCAGGATAACTTCCTTTACACGATAAATGTGACTTCTTCATTATTTTTATTACTAAGTGCATATCCCTTCTCACTTCTTACAGTGACGTCGTCGGGTGAGACATGAGATGAACGATGACACAAATACTTACTGGTTATTTTGGCGCCAGCGGTGCTTCCCAAACACCGCACTATTGAGACTCAGGGTTCTCAGGGATGGTGTGGGTTCTGTGTGTCCATCTCACCCGCGCGTACTTACAAACACGTTGGCAATATTAAACTTTTAATAAAAATCACTGAAATAAACAATTGATAAAACATATGTGGCTAGGAAATTGTCACTACTGAATAAAAAATTGAGTTCACTGTAGGCTTGTTTTTATTGATATTGTTCATACACGTCAACGTGCCAATGAAATGATTTTCTCGGTCATGACTAGCCAATTCCGCTTGGGTGCTCCCCAGCCCGTAATCAACCTAGCGCACGCCTAAATGGGTGATCTCACCGAGGTGCGTGAAAGCACAGCCTTCAAAAGGGAAGAGGGCTGACAGCCGCTAGGGTGGACTGACGGTTTTTCCCTGAAGACAGGTCATGGTGAATTACAAATGAAAACCCTTAATACACATTAACAAGCGTGATTACTCGGCATCACTAATACAAACTCGTCGGGGCTCGCCCTCCAGCATGTCGTTAGTGTGGTGACGGGCTATACACAGAGCCGGCTAGGACGGAAATAATTACACCATACACTAATTACACCATTACATAGACCCTTGAATGATACATGAAATAACGTGGGACACGAGATGAATATTAACAATAAACACACACATGTGTGAAAACAAGCTTAGGTGGCACAGATGCCGCTCGATGAAGTTTGTAGCGGACAACGTGGTGCAGATTAAAGTGCAATATTTCTGTGTGGAAACGGTAAACTAAATTCAGATAAAATATTATTTGTATTGAGCAAGTGATTCTCTTTACGATTAGCATTGTTACAGGCTTATAACCTGCCTGGTGGCGGTGAAATCAAACATTAACGCGACAGTGTGGTCAAGTACAAAAAGCATCAATTTACGTGAAAAATACATTGAACCCTGAATTAAAAATACATAGAATCCTGAAATAACTGATTGCACATACGATGATCTATAAATAAGCTCTTAAAACACAATTATGGCGTATACATAGACTTGGCTTCAGTCGGCCACGTAGTTATACACGATGTTGCCGTAAAATATTCAAACACCAAAATTACCCTTAAATGCATACATAAAAATAAAGCTCTTAAAATTGTGTGTGGCAATTATGCAGAAGTTACACTGAAATACCATAAACATAGGCAGATGGCGTCTGATTCAAAATGCGCGGGTCGCGTGACCTCTCCAACATCTTTCTCCTCCTTCTCCTCGATTAAGTTAAAATGCCACAAAGGCGTAATAATTAGTAAAGCGGAAGCATAATGCTGGGGAAAACATCTGGCAAAAACGTACGCAAGCAAAGATTAACCGGTAAACTACATTGACTATGGAAACCTAAATCAGTGAACAAAGTTGTAGTGCATACGTGACAGTCTCTTACCTCATCAGTTCTCCTCGCCAGACTGTCCAGATACAAGCGTCGCACAGACCTACCATGGCTGCCTACAGGGTTCACATATGCGGAAGTGCTATGCACGCCGAATAAAATATTTTATATTGACAATAAAAAGGCACAAATTAAATTAGATATTGTTTTTCATTTCTATAACTTTCTTATGAATTATAGCATTATTTTAATGTCTCTTTGTGATGGCGTTCATGCCAGAATATTAAGTGTTCTTAAACTTGGTGCCGCGGGCACTTGGAATATTCATAACCAAACAATTAAAATTAGTACAAACACTTAGACATTTTAAACACTGTAAAGACAATATAATGCATTTTACCCTGAAATGAACATTTATAGGAAAATTAAAAATTATCGGCCTCTTCGCACACGTGCGGGACACGTGAGCGCTGTCATGGGCTCTAGCACCGCTGGCTGTTAGCCGGTGTCAATATGATACGCAAATATCTTCTCACCACCAATCTCTGTAAAAGCAAATTACTTTCCACAATCCCCACTCTCAAGATTCTTCGACGTTTCTAATTTTAATTTGGCGGTCTTTTTTTTTTTTTTTGGCCTTGCCCGTTTTGTTATTTATGCTGTACCTGGAGAGCAAGGAAAGAAATAGCTGTTTTTTATAGCAGAAAAAGCAACTATTACCGTCACCTGAACAGCATGCAAAGAAGAGCTTCCAGTAACACAAACTAGCAGAAATACTGCTAAACTAGCAGAATAGCAAACCACATGAACACACTTGACAGCAATAGCTAAGTTTACACGAGCAGGTGTAGCCACACATACTCGGATGTTGCTTGAATAGCAACGTGGTACCATTTCCGTCAGGAAAATTGAGTTCTCTCTCTGCGACTCGGATTCCTGTAGCTTGCAATGACTAATGAAGGGGCAAGTAGTAATTTTGAAGTAATAAAATGAGACCTGCAGACGATGAATGTACCCAAGAGGCACTTACGAAAAGTAACCTGGTAAAGTTAACAGGGATAACTCCGTCTCGTGACCATGTTTAACCGATCACTTGCGGTTAACCAGGTTACTTTGAATGCTTAGAGTAAATCTGGTGTTTTGAGATACCGGGAACACAAAGTAAAATTAAGCCTGAATATTTAGTGCAGTTATTAAATACCTACCATACTAGATGACAATTATGATAACAATGATGAAGAGTTTTTTTTTTAATTGTGTAATGAACAAACAATATGAAAAGGACACTGCATTGTACCACATCAGTAATAAGGAAAAAATAATTATTACATGCCTCTGTCGACAGCAATACGTTTTTATTAGGTCATAGCAATTTGAAACATGCCTCCTTACGATTGTCTAACAAAAATACAATATTCGTTCCCATTATTTTTCCTCAGAACTCCGCTCATTTTAGGTTAGCTAGGCTATTTAGTTGTTTATTTTTGTTCTTGCAGTGTTTACATCTTTATGTGCAATTTCGCGTCTGTCATCTGCTAAAGCCAATTTACCCTGCTACCGAGCAGGGTTAGTCCAGAGTTGATAGAGTTGAGGATTGAGTTAACCTGGGTGACTTTCCGAACACGAGTTAACTTTAACCAGGGTCACTTTTTGAACGCACTGCGTGAAGGTTTTAACTTGATCATGTTAACTGGATGAGTTTTCGTAAGTGCCTAAGATCAATCGCAAAATGACATTTAGGGAGCAACTAGAAAACATACCGGAAAGAGGAAAAGTTCAAAATGTTCTCCCGAAGTGTGTTTGAAGGGCTGACAGAAAGTGTTTCTTTTTTAAAATGTTTTAATGCTTTTATTTGTCGTCTTTGTGCATCCATACACATTACGTAATTGAACATTTAGTGAATGATAGCAAAGTAAAAGTACTTAGTGAATAAAATAACACCTAAACTCTAAAAAAAAAACTTTGAAATATGAAACCCATCAGTTATTTGAAATATAATTATAAATATAATTACTTTGTAATATACACTGCATCTTTTTGTAAATATATTATAATATTAACATCTTATTGCTCTATAAATATATATGTTTGAAATGTCTCATTTACCATAGCTCATCACAAAACTTTACAACTACTTTTTTAAACACAGATATCTGTTTGCAAAATTTGTAACTAAATTGCATTTTACAGCATACATGAGGAAAAACTGATTTTCTATAATTACCACAAAAATAATAATGACTGTGTTGTGCGGTGCGAAACTGGGTAGTTTTGTTTTTGAGGAGTGGTGAAGTCTGGAGTGAGGAAAAATTTTGGAAATGGGTTTCGTTTCCCAGGCGCCAGCATTATCTAGACAATAATGCAGAGAAGATCTGGTAGAGTTAACTCTCCACCTCAGGAGTGTGCGGACGACGACCAAAGGCAGTAATCCTTCCACGTGCGTTGCTCCAACTCCTCAGTAGAATATTTGAATAATAAGTGTCCTATGCAGTGGACTATCAGGGCTGACAATACACCCATACACTACGTGATTTACGTGGTAAAAACCAGAAAACGCTTTGAACACTGAATATTATTAGTGTTTTCACATTCTCACTTTTCTTTGTGTAACTAAAGACGTTGTTTGATATTAATTTCACCACTTATAAAACGTGTTAACTCTTAGATTAACTCTGTAAGTTGTGACTAATAACAGTGTTGCATTACATTATATTTACTCATTACGCAATCTAAATACTTATGTACCTTAGTCTCAATATACTGCATCGCATCCAACTTATTCATTATAACCTTCGAAATTAAAGTCGTATTCTTATAAACATTTAAAATCCCCTTACTTGATTTTGTAACTTTGTTTTCTATTTCCGCTGTTTGTGTTTTCAATACATATAACATCATGGTGTTTAAAATTTCCACTAATTGCTTATTTACTGCATCAATATCTTTCACTGGTTCACCAAAAAATCACAATTTCTATTGTGAGTTCTGGTTAAACACATACAGTAATGGGACCATCTTATACCGCTATGTCCGATTTTTGAAATACTCATTCTTCGTCAGGAATTATGAAACTATCAAAACCACAATGGTAAAGGACTTTATATATTGGAAGTGCAGGTATAATTACAAGGAAAATGTAATTGCCTTTCCTACAATAAAAACATATTTATTTAAATTTGATAAATGTCATGTCCCCTAAAATGTGATTGTTGTAAATATGTTGTAGATTTAAAGCATCCATCTTGAAAACTATTAACATTTTTGCATTGTCTCGTAAATTATGTTTCGGAACTCGAGCGCAACTCTGTGAAAGATAAAAGCAGTATAGGTTACATTGTCTACAAAAACTGAAATACTGCTGAATCTCTCCTTGCGATTCACTCCATACATCATCAAAAATACACACGGAATTAGGTAATGCTTCACTAGAAGGTAATATTTCATATTTATTAGTGAATGGGAAATATTGCATTCCTTCAATTGATGACAAAATACTTGCTAATCGCTGGTATTTGTCCTGTTGCAATGTTTTCGAAAACAAATACACATTTTCAAACCCAAGTCCATTTGGGTGCTCTAGAAGTGACATTATCACACACATTTTACCGCAAGATGAAGGTCCAGTTATTAGACACAGTGTATTCGTTGGTAAATCATGCCATGTTTTTGCGTTTGTTCAATGCATTTTCATTCTTAGTTATACATACAGGAAGATTTGCATTTTGTTATATAACTTTCATACTAACCAATTATAACATACTAACGTAAAACTATATATGAGAACATATATACAGGATTGCGAACAGTCTTAAATTATGTCTCATACTAAATGCTTCCATAAAGGTAGCTGATTTTTAAATACACTTATTAATAATTTACCATTTGAATTGCATTTGCCAAAATACAATTATTGCAGACCAGGTGAAATGTTTGGCTCGTAACATTCAGGGAATAAATTCATTTGACAAGGCTTGTAAACAGCATGATATAACTTATGCGCAAACCAACTATATAAAAAAACGACATATTGCAGATTCACTTTTGGCGGAGAAAGCTGGAAATATTAGAAACAGTTCTAATGCCACAACTGGTGAGAAACTTGGGGCGTGGGTATCGGAAAAATAATAGGTGACAAAGTTAAAAGAAGCATGAGGGTTTTCAGGACAAAGAAGCGGAGAAAAGTCAAAGGGAAGACGAAGAAAGGTGGCTTGTTGCTCCCGCTATTATTTCCTGTGCTAGACACTTTAAGTTCACTACTGACTGGGGCTTTGGCGATCAGTAGAGCAGCTATTCAAAGAACTAACAATCCCGGTGGGAAGAGAACTTGGGCAGCCCTCCAGCTCACGCGCTAGCTGACAAAGACATTGTGTTTGCCACAAAACTTAAAATTCCATACTTTCATGTTGTCTACACGAGAGATGACTTGCCGCGCAAACTGCACTTTAGGGAACGTATGATTGTTAAATTACATTCTAAACATAATGATGGAACCTATTGGGTTGCAATAATTAAAAACTGGTACCATCCCACTTACTACGATAGTTATGGGGACTTACGTCCTCCATTAGAAATACGTATCTATTTACAGAATACATAAATCAATAACAATTATGAAACAGAACAATTACCAAACACATGTAATTGTGGACATTTATGTTTAAAACTCTTTAAGTAATTATAAATAAGATACAGGCTCCTTAAAACCATCTTAAGTGGAAACACTTCCCAACTGCAGTTGGTTTATTTCCCAGCTTTGAAGTTAAATGGCGAATAGCAAATGAGATTAATTGAATACATAACTTACAACAGTATACCAAATATACACATGCACCTATACAAAACCATAACATGTGTACTTTGCCTTTGGTTTTGTGGTTCTGAGGTACAATCAAAAAGACAGCTGATGGAACTACCGCAGTAACTACCGGAATAGTTCTCAATGGTATACTCCATCTTATAGATAGAGTCGCATAGTTATTGAAGCAAATTGAAATCTACCAAACTTGATATGTGGGTTTCTACAAAAAAAGAATTACCTCTCGCTAACAACAAATAATTTTAACACATGCACTTTGTATGGGTAGACTCACACCGAGAATTATAAACTACACATTAACCTTGGTGGGGAATAAGACGTTGTACCACTAAACGTGGTGCTGGGATTCGCTGAAGACTATAAACATGTTATAGTAAGAGCCAAACAAGAATTGGTTATTATATTTAGCAATAGACACATGAATGCTATATGTGACATGGTTCATGCCACATATTGAAATTAACCCTCATGAACACATGAAGTTTCTTCAATAAATTTAAAAAGGGAAAAATCTAGACCTTGTATTCAGATCCTAAATTTGCATAAAAGATTTTTCACAATTTCAACACAAATAGGATAGATATGAGTAGTCTAGCACGTGCATTACAACACTACTCATAACATAAAAGGAAAAATGGAGAGTTAAAGCAATTGATTACAAATACCCACGATTTCATTATACAAAATTTATTGCACAAACCAATGGCTCACACTTCAAACACAACAAAAAAACATTACTGTAAATACTGGAATAAAAATTAGTTAAGTGAACACAGTTTGAGAGAAACACACACATTCTTATTCGCCAAACTGTAGAACTACTGTGGAACGCTTAAGGGCATTCAAGAGACTATAAAAATAGTCTAGATTTTTAATATATTACGTGTTATTTTTCGTTGTGGTATGAAATAGCGTGGGGAAAATATGACAATGGAAAAAAAATACTTTTCAAAAATGAATGAAACCATATTGTGTAGTAATTTTTAATTCATATCTTTTTTCATACAAATAATAAAACTGATGATAACTGACACGTTAGGGAACAGTCAAAAATAATTGTTTATATTATGTCGTAGAGAATATTTCTTGGAAATTTGTTTTGTAGCTCAACCGTGATTCAATTTTGACTTCCGAGTTGAAATTTAAAGTCAAAATAGATGGAAGTCTAACTCCCACTCAGGTGAACCAAGAGACAGATTTCAAAGAAATTGGTAGTAAACAAGGAATGAACTGTACTATTTAGTGAAACAAATACTTTTATGACAAACATGCAATAAATGCAGCAAATGTGTTCCATCGTCAATTCTCAACAAAAAAACCACCCTACATTTTCTTCAGTTTTATACTCGTAATCCATTACAAAATCTATATGTTTTCACTTACACAAACTGTACCATAAGATGGGGTGACTTTGGCCTATGGGGGTGACTAACCATATTTTAGCTAAGCCTATTTACTGTTTTAACTGTTAAAAAAAAGTGCTTTATTCTGTTTTGTGGTTTAGTTGTCAGAGAGTAGGTAGCAAGAGAATTAAAATGTCACATTTTTTAATAACTACAAAAGTAAAAATTACCTTCCAATATTTCGTCCAAAGTTATACCCAAGGGACATCACCCCATCTTACGATATCAGGATTTCACAAACAAAACAAACAACATGGAGATTACAATGTTTCACAGAATTTAAATGAAACAGAAAAGTAAGCTTAATATGTTGAAGTATAAATCCACGGGCCAAGGGTTCTCTTTAAATAAACAGACCTTCTGGAGAAACTTTAAAGCCCAACATTTAGTATATACAGCAGTGATCACCAATCAATCATTCATTCTTAAAGTTACTGACTGATAACTCATGAAAGGCATCCAAATTAATTGCACACCCAACAACTTCCATGTATAGCATTTACACGAGATGATCCAAATAAATATTTCTAAAAAGCCATAAATAATGCTTAACAGTACAAAACCATTATTCATGCATCATGTTTACAATGTAGAAAAATTCTGCTCAAATAAATTTTTTAGGCTTGACAAATACAAATTAAGCTTACAATTAAATCATTGTTTTACAAAACACAACAAATGTACATATATGAAAGTTGAGAAAATTTTCTTGGCCATTTATACAAATTATTACATGTTAATGAAAATATATACAAAATAAGTTGCATGTGTATTTTATATATAAATACACCATCCAACTTATAATTATTTTTAATTCACAAGCATTATAGGAGCTTTAGGGTGATTTTGGCACAGAAATATTTCAAATCTGTTGCTATGCATTTAAATATACACTCATAGCCATTGAAATTGTCACACCCGGAAAAAAATTGAGGACTTTTTTTAAAGCTTTGCTTAAAATCCACTTTTCTTCTCCTCATTTTGTATTATTCTGCCATATGTAACATTCACATTGCCATGGACCTAATGACTTTATTTATGCATCACCCAAGTGAACTCGTGAAACTGTTAGGAACCTAGATGTTTTACTATAGTCCATTCTAGGTTACTTCCAACGTTTCTGAAATTCTACTTTCTTGCTATTCCTCCCTCCGCCTAATGCATGCAGGATTTACCCATGTCCGTCCGTCTCCCAGCCGAGTGACTTACAACCAAACTTTGTACGTCCGTTGTACGCTCACTGCTGCAAACTAATAAAAACCATACTGTTTACAAATAGAAAAAAAATTCTCCATAAAAAGTGAAGATTTTTGGCAGTATTGCGTTTCTAAGTACCCAAAAAACCATACACATACGCAACTGCTATTAATTGTCGTAAAAAAAAATTTTTAATAGCATCTAAAGCATTACTTTATTATTTTTACTATTGCACAAAATGAGTTTGGTTTCCAAACATAATTATCAATTAATCTTCAGGTAAAATGTAACTTAATTTAATTTTACAGTTACATAAACAAACACATGAAAACAAAAGACAGCCAAAACAAAACACTGTACACAGCCTTGTAAATAATTTGGGGTGAAGCAGTAGTAACAAAACGTGTAAGTTTAGAAGGCTGTGATTTCATCCGTTCCTCCGTCACAAGTTAAAGTTCGCCTAGGTTTTGACGGATGGACGGATAGAATTAATGGCCACCTCCGATTGGCTGTTGGTCACGTGATTGACAGCCTGTTGACGAACGGACCCCGGACACGACGGGTCGTCGTAAATCCTGCCTTACACCAAAAGGGACAACGAACTGTATTTGTACGCACTCAGTTTAATATTATTTCGCACAAGAACCATTTCTTACTAGGCATTACCAACACGCCTATTTTCTCTCCATTTGTTTTATTAATTATATATTAAACATTGCAATTTGTGTATAAACTATAAATTTTAATTCAATTTAACTAAAATTAAGATACTTTTATGCTAACAGAAGTCTTGAACAATTGTGACAAACAAAATACTTTGGAAACAACCCTCAACACGTCGTATGGAGTTATTTTTCAAAGGTTTGATTCCAAAAGTGTGAAGATGATGCAGATAGACTGTAATACGCCAGTGCACTCTCTAGTGCAGAGCTATTTAATTAGTTTTCCTATCACTTATGCATAGTCGGTTTATTTACGTGAATATGTAATAATTGAAGTAATATATAATTTTATTACAAGTTTTATGATGGTGCAGGCTTGCTGTTTTAACGGATTTTATCAGTTTTTACAGATTTTAAACTATAGAAACAAATAGAATTTTTTTCCCTCTCTGAGCACATACGACACTGGAGTGCCCACAGCGATTTGTTTCAAAAATTCTTACAAAAAAGGTGAATAATTTAACAAAATATTTTGGAGATACGCAATTGCTTCAATAGTGTACGTCCAAAATATTTTGCGTGATTACTTATTCACTGGCGCAGATATACAGCTATCTACATATTTCTGTTCCTAGCTGTATGATCACATGCAAAGGGCAAGGCCATTATTGAAAAGAACCTTTGCAGTTTTGCATTTGGCATTGATATCACAATAGTGAGGAAACTAAATTATTGCCAATACAGTCGTCGTATAAACATAAGTATAAGTGTGAGAAGAGAAAATAATTACTATGGTTTGTACATTCGTAACAAAAACAACTACATTAAATGTGTAAACGACCTTCATATCCACTTTTTTGTTGTATTTTTTTAATGCCAAGGATTTGACCCAATCATTCCAGGATTTTACAGGATTTTTATATACAGGAACTAGGATTTCAGCTACAGTGCTGGTGTTACCCCTGTGCTAGTGACAGTTGACATTAAATTAAGTAAATGTATTCCAAAGAATATATTTGATAAAAATAACAGCAGATAAAATACTTTGTATACAGGCTAGCCTGACAAGTTTAGTGGGGGCACGTGGCCTGCGAGCCGCTAATTAAGTGGCCCTGCCGTAATGTGCACGAAGAATACACTTGATTTGCCATACATTTTAATGTTACACTCACAATACAATGTCCAAACTTGGAACTATTTTACTTAATTCACTGTCAACTTAAGTGGGACAGCTGCATACCAGTGTATATATTTTCAATACAATTATGTACCTAATTTAATGTCTTTTGTAATCATCACTAGCATTCAACTTGTAATACATTACATACACATTACTAATTTATTTTAGCACCACACAAATAACAGACTATGTATAAATGAGTAACGACCTTCTTATAAGAGTGTGTGGTTCATCAAGAATAGCAATTATTTGTAAGTGACCCAATAGGAAAACTTGTGATTTGCAAGTACTAAGCCTACTTAATAGCGGCGCTGAAGTGAGCTGCATTTCTGAAATAAAAAACAAAATACCTGTATGTACACTGACACAATGTAGTAAATATTGTTGCACATGAGGGGGAGGGGAACCTGGATTATATTTTTCAACTACCAAGTTGATATCCCTTATGCATACGATTAATGGGGAGTGTCATTTTTCAAATGTCGATTTCAAGTTCTCAATTTATACGCCTATATACAGAACCATCATGGACAATACTGTGGCTAATTTAAATTTGTCTGCAGTTGACGATGTACACATGCCACCAAGGGATGTCAACACCACTGATGCATTTAAGAGAGGGCGTACTGTTGGGACTAGGGGAAGCAGGGTTGTCAACTTAATGGTGTTGGGAGCAGTAGCAATATGATGGAATACACGTGCTGGGAAGGCTATGGGTGACCCAGAATGACCACTAAAAGAGAGGAAAGTTTCATCGTCCAACAGGTGTGAACTCAACCAACAGTGTCCCTAACCGTCATCCAAAAGACGTGCACTGTGTTACGAGAGACCCGCTGTGCATCTTCTTACGAAAAGTTCCTGTTTACACAGCGAGCAGGCACCGAGGACACAGATCAGTTTATAAAAAGTAAAATCCAAACACACAGCCAAAATTGCAATCTGTAAACTACCAAAGAAATGTGCCGAGGATGACGAAATATGTGGGTCCGGCAAACTAAGTATGCTTTGAAGTAAGCACAACAATCCTTCAGCAAATTCCACCCACAGGGGTCGACCGGGACCAATCATAATCTTTTACGCCACTTACACACATGGTAGGGCGAGAAGTGTGGACGGAGCCACGCCGTCCAGAAAAGTCGTAGCCGGCGGTGTGCCAGCAAGCAGCGTGGCCAAGGGTCCAGGCAGCGGCGGTGGAGGCAGTGTGTCCAGGGTGCAAGACCCGGTTAGCCCTTCTAATATGAACTGACTTAATTACTCAGAACTAATACTTTCCCTTCACTCTGTTGGCCTCTTACTAATCAGAACCGCTTATAAACTGTAAGATGATAAAACCTACTTAACTTGGCTCTAGCCAATCTTTAATTTAAGTAATTCTTCTAATTTAAAATCACCTACTTCCACTTTCCATCATTTTATCCACCACGCTTATGGTCTTCAAACCGAGGAACATAACAACTGGCATCACGAGTAGCACCTGTTTCGACCTACACTATTGCAAGATGACTTGCAGAAGAGTGAATTCAACATCCCAAATGCAATCTTCCATTAACACCCCCCAGCAAGGTGATTTCACTATCAGGTGGTATGGACATCTGAGTAATGAAGATTTATTGTCTTTACATAAAGAATCTCGCGTGTTTTCTTGGCATTGATGACGACTGTCCTCAATTATGAAGAGTCACTGGACAGCACACAATTCCAGACTTCACTGCCGGAGAGACCCTACTGGTTCTGATCAGGTGAACAATGACGGCACAGCAGTATGTTCAGGAGATTCTGCAATCTCATGTGCTTCCCTTCATGGCACAAAGGTAAATTCTCCCGCAGGAAAAGGTGTGCCCACATACAGTAAAGGGTCCCACAGATCCTTTTAAGTTGTTAGCACCCTTCTCTGGTCAGTCCATTCCCCAGACTTGTCCCTTTTAGAACATGTATGGAGATAGCTGGGAGGGCAGCTTCAGCCATCAATAGTCTGCAGCATCTGAAGTGGCAGTTTCAATAACTATGAGAAAATCTTCAACAGAATATGCAATGAGTGGTGGTTTAATGTACCAAAGGTATTTTTCAATTATACAATTTTGCCCACACAAATAGTCCATTTGTATTTATGTTTTGATCAGTCATTTTTTATTATATTTTTTATTTCCTATGCCAAGTTTCATTCAATTTCACCATCGCCCCCACATGGGCAGCAATTTTTATGGTAATGAGTGTAATATGAATTTTTTTTTTAAATTTAGCTTTAATTTAATTAATTACCTCTATAACTCAACTTCAACACACTCGTATCCCTCCTCTAGCAGAGGTACACTATTTGTTTCATGTGAAGTAAGGAAGTGTATGTTTTGTGTTTGACATAGTATAAAATTCACATTTACACGACATTCTGCTATGAATATAAAATGTTTATATACTTCTTTCTCCGGACGTAAAACAATTTTAGAATATTTTTACAGAACAAGGAAAAAATTCAGTATTTCTGAGAGTTGGAGGGGGGAAATACTATCTGAGGTGGATATCTGTAGAGGTTACATTATAAATCCACAGAAACACTCAAAATTTCCTTGATGACAGCATGTAAATATTACATTAAAAATTTCACTGGACTTCACTTCCTGAGTTAATTACAAAGGAGAAACATGGCAAACAATTCAACACACAAAGAAAATATTTAAAAGTTATACAACTTTGCAAAATACACAACAAATTTATACAAAAATCCTCAGCTTAATGTTGAACATGACATTACAAGCATTGAAATTTAAACAGGTAATACTAAAAACAATTTTCCCCTACTGAAAGTTACAGTATATTTCTGGGTTAAAACAGATTAATCACTTCAGTACAAGGCTGCACATCACACAAATTACACCATTTAAGAGACTGAGTGGACAAAAGCACTCTTGTAAAGAATTTGGTCACAGCCTTAAGGAAATTCTTTCTGTAGGTACTGGAATGTATGTATATACAGCATTAACAAACAAAACATGAGTATCCACAAAAATGAACAAATATAACTACGTGAAACAATGTTATATGAATTCAAAACATCATACTTCAGCACTTCATAACAACACTGCATTCTTGTTATTCCATGAAAATATCACCAGAAAGTAGCTGCATCATTTCAAAATGTTGTTGTAGCAACCCTTTACCCAAGTTACGGAATGAAAAGAAATATGAAAGTTAGAAAATAAAACAAATTTTTTTAAATCCAAATTTAAGACTTTAAACCTTACAAAAAAAAAAAGTTACCTTCATTCTTATATAATTTTACATAATCATAAAAACTCCACCCTCACACATAATTTTCCTCTACAAGCATTTTAAATTTAAGGGAAATGCTTGGATATTAAATTCATTTAATCAAAATTTTAAACATTTCTGTTTTGGATGTTTTGTTTTGGACAAACATTAAATCATTAATAGATGACAAAAACATTTTTAGAAATAAATAACTTCAAATCTTTGCATAGCAGTTTCTATGCTATTATCAACTGTACTTACTTTCAACTGCTTGAAGCTAAGCGTAACCAAAATTTTACTACCTGAAAGTAGGAAAAAAATTCACATTTTTGCCAGTTTCCCAAAAATCATTACATACAGAATTTGATTATTTTATAACTGGATGGTTTCTCATGGAATACACAGTTGTTGTCGGACAGCGGAAAGCAGACCACATGCAGATGATGTGCTGTCTACACAATTTCTCGTTTGATCTGCGACACAGGCACCGGAGGGAATGGCGGGTTGTCCTCGTTAACATTGCTGTATGTCACAATCCTCTGCCGCTCCTTGCAGCTCGCTCTCCAGTCCCGCCAGCGAGCCACAACGGGGTTACTGCGATCCCCGTGGTGTTCCAGCTGGTAATAATACGACTGCCGAATCACACGGAACGCCTGTATATTGTAGTACGGAAGACTGGTCAGCGGGTCTATAAACTGGGCTGTAAGTCCGGACAGGGAACAAACTTTCTTGTCTGGAACCTTAGGTTGTCTGCGTGAAAATGTTTTGCGAAAGGTTTTATCATCAAAAAATGTGATGAACGTCCTTTCATATTTAGCAGCACTGTCTTTTAAATTCTGGTCTTGACCGGGAACTGAAGGTGCTTCCCCGACATTACTTGCATCTTCTTTCCTGCCACTCGTCGTCTCTTCTCCACCGTCAACGTTGATGACAGCCTCATCTTGCTGCTGTTCCTGTAACTCCGATATCAAAGGCATCGTGGTTGAGTGGTAGCGAATAACTGGACCCTCAAACGTTTTCTTCACTGGCCTGGCCTTTTTCTTTTCCATTTCCAACTTCTGATATTTTTCTAACGACTTCAAATTTTCTTTCTCTGTGATTTTTGCCTCTTCCAAAAGTTCTTCCTGTGTCGGTTTCCAAACATCTTGGGCTTTTTTCCGTCTGCTTTTACGTCTCCTGCCTTCCTCCGTTCTTTCTTTCAGTCGCTGCTGCGTTGCTGCAGACTTGGCTGCAGTTGATCTCCGAATTGATTTTCTTTCAAACGAATCAAAACACTGCAGTCTTGTTTTTTTCTGTTTCTTGGGCTTTGGTTCTGAAGTTTTTTCTATCTTGCTCAAAACGACTACGGGTTCTTTGTAAGCCTTGGTTATGAGTCGACGCTGTCGTTTTGGGCCTTCGTCCTCCACATCGGAAATAGGTTCATCGTTTTCTTCTATGCTGAAATCTGAATCTACTTCATCCTCACCCTCTTCCTCTGCCTGATAGTCTACATCATTTTCAACATCGTTGAAACCTCCGTACAGAGTTTTGTATACATCATCTTCCTCTTCTTCATCCAGCAGTTTTGACATTCTATTTCCAGCATTGGCACGTCTTTCTCTACTCGAAGCCATAACTGATGTAAATTCCTGAAATTGGAAACAATTATTAATAATAAAAAAAATATGTAATCTAACATATGTAGGTCTACTGAGATGAAAATGTAAGCAAACAAGAGACTTTACTTTTGGTAGTAAACAACAATATTATAAACTACATATTTCACATCACAAAATCCCCAAAATTATTATTTTATGAAGCTCTTCACGTAAGAATGGGATTATTGACTAAACTGTTACAGTGACTGCTTACAAACTTAAAAAGCATAACATTAGTTACTATTTTTCACAACGACTGACTGGCATATCGCCACACTGGAAGATAATATAGTGAATTTCATCATTGCTCCAATAGAATAGGGAAGGAAAACCATCCCCAGAGTAACTTAGAGGTTTCAAATCCACATCATCCTAAATGCAGATTCTAACATGTTAAATGTAGGACCATATATAACATTGAATATGTAAAAAGAATCAAACCTAACAATTCTCGCACCAGTAATCTTGATGAAGAGAGAAGGGAAATACCAAGTTGGTACTGAATGCAACCTTCCAAAAAAATAAATAAGCTTCCATACTATAAAACAAAAAGAGAGAGTATTTATCAACTATTTTGCTTCAAATTTTACAACTACGTATCCATTTTTTTTGTATTTCTATAAACCACCACTTTATAACTTTGGAAACAACATGACTGAAATGATATTTCTATAAAAGAAAAAGAGAGGTTTTGGCATCTAAGCGAGGTTACTGTCTATGTATACCAACCTGATGAATCAATTAACAAATTTTTTCCACGAGAGTTCCTTCATCACTAATAAAAAAATACCAGCTACTGCAAGCACAGTCATTTCTATCAAAATATCAACTAAGGTTTCCTGGAATATTCTTTTACAATCAAACTACAAATTACGGTTGCAATGTTTTACACAGTATGTTCCATTATCCTGTGTAAAATCAGCATTAATAGTTCTTAAAAATAACATTTGTAGGTAATTTTTCTTTCTGGAAACTTTTCAAAATGAGTTGAGCTGAGAGATTTGGGTGGCTCTTAACAACGAGGTCTTGAGAGCCGATGAGGGTGAAATGAGGTGAGAATGAAGCAACACTGGAATGCAAGGGCAGGGGAAATGGAAGATCCTCGAGGAAACCTGGAGATCCGTAGCATCATCTACCATGATTCCCACTTGCGAATATCAGGGAGTGACCAGGCTTGGGATTGAACTCGGTTTGCCTTGGTTAGAGGCAAGCAGTCTAACTGATGAGCCACCGCGTTCCTAACTTTTAAAAATGTTACTTGAACAGACGACAGTCAAAACTTCATGGTACCAGAAAAAATGTTGAGTTGGAAGGTAACACACAAAATATTTATTCAAAATTACATCACTTATGGTGTTCTGGTGTTGGTGGAGAAGTTATTTTCAAATTCTACGTCCATGTAATGCTGATAAATAAGTATATTTGTTTGCGTAATGGCTGTCACAGGCCCATCTCACAGATGTACGACAAGGAGCAATAGCCTTCGCATAGATAGTCCCTCTAGGAAGGGAAACATTTGTTTAGGGCCCATCTGGTTAAGTTCTATACATAAGAAATTGTGAACTTACTACTGAAATTTTAACTCTGCACTGTCTTAGATGATCGAGGACTAAACTCACGACCAGACTTTCTGGAAGGAGAATACAGGCCCTCAAATAAACTTTTGAAGTCACATCATAAAACAGCACGCAAGTGGATCAGTGTAACAGATACACAACAAAAAAATTAGTTTTTTTTTCTTTTTCAAATACTTTCTCAGAAGTGCCAGTGGTTTAGCTATAACAGTGATATACTGCAGACTAAATACAGAGTCTTGCAGGTGCAGACGCATAGTTGCTAACATACAGTAGACTAGAGTGCATATAAATAGCGGTGTAGTTGGATGGGTGCACGGATCTGCCGACCCTCCTGAATCAAGTAAATAAAAAAATTCTAAATTAATACCACAACAATATACCCAACCCTTATTAAACTCTTCACTTTCTAATCAACCATTTGTTTAGCCAGTTAATTAAAATATATAAGGTACATTTTGATGTGACTGAGGATGCGGATGAAACCATTACATTATAATTTAACTGTAATCGTTTACGAAAAATACCATTCAAAAGTCCGGCCTCCTGCTTCAGTACGAGCCCTGCAACGACATTCAAAAAGGCCAGGCACATGCTGTAGAAGGTATGCAGGTGCCAGCACCCAAGCAATGAGCTCTTTCTCAGATTCAAGGGCATGGTGGCTTAGTGGTTAAACTGCTCGCCTCCCACCAAGGCGAGCCGGGTTCAATCCCCGGCCGGGTCACTCCCGGATTTCCGCAAGTGGGAATTGTGCCAGAGAGTGCCGCTGGTTAGCGGGTTTCCTCGAGGATCTCCTGTTTCACCCTCATCTGCTCTCCAGACCTCATTGTTAAGAGCTGCTCAAACCTCGCAACTCAACTCAGATTGAACTGGAGTCTCATATACCAGACTTGTTCTCCAGACCTCACCTCATTTGCAGTAGATCTTCTATAGAAGCAAGAGGCTGTACTTTAGACGGTTCTTTTTTTTAATATTTACAATTAAATTGAAATGTAATGGTTTAGTTTCATTCACTGCAAAATGTTTCTCAATTACAGATTTCCGAGCTATCGTTATACAATAAGGTACTATTTTAGTCTATAACATCCAGAGACATATGAGTAGTGAATTTTGTTTATCCTGTATAAGGTAATCCCCTATTTATGTTATCATTTTGTAAGCTATACAAGGTGAGTCAGTAGAAAGGGGAAATATTTTGGGAGAAGATAGTATATAGTATGGTCACCATAAAGAGAAAAGTGTATGTGAACAGGATTTTCATTTTCAGTGGTATCTGAAATACAGATCCTCGAATTTAGTGAATGATACATGTGCTACATTTACATTCACAGTGAATGCTCAAAAATCGAACAGTGAACCACAACACACTTTATAGCTTGTCTGCTCAGGTGGCGTGTCGCTTACTGAAGTGCGACTTGTTCTTGTTTCAAACAAGTAACAGCGACAAAAATGTGAGCAATCAATTCTTCTCTTGTTGCTGGCTTGGTTGCATAGACTTCCATTTTCAGGCCATCCCCATACACAATAATCCATGGGCGTCAAGTCCGGAGACCTTGGCGGCCAATGAACGGGACCACCTCTGCCAATCCAGCGTTCAAGAGAAAAGTTGGTTAAAATACTGAGTCACTACACGAGCACAATGTGGCGGAGCTCCATCAAGCTGGTATTACTTTGTTTGCAGCGTCGCCAACAGAATGTCCTCCAAAAGTCCTGGTAATTCATTTTGCAGCTGTTGTTGGTATTATGCACCTCTTAGAACACCGTCGAGGATTACAGGACCAATAATGTTATCGTCAAAAATACCACACCACGCATTAACTGAGAAACGCGTTGGAAATGAGATTCTACAGTTGCATGCAGATTTTTGTCAGCCCAAACATGATTGTTGTCACTGTTATCAATTCCATCACGGGTGAAGGTTGCATC
This sequence comes from Dryococelus australis, assembly GCA_029891345.1. Lineage (NCBI taxonomy): Eukaryota > Metazoa > Arthropoda > Insecta > Phasmatodea > Phasmatidae > Dryococelus > Dryococelus australis. The sequence goes on along the minus strand of CM057008.1, from coordinate 26,043,532 downwards.
ATTGGTGAACAGTATGTTTGGTATTACTCCATGACAATCCAGTATCTACTGACAAAATGTGAGCCGTAGAGCAGCATCTTCTTGGTGCAGAGACTGGACATGCTGGAAGCGATAGGGATGTAAGACAAAGCAATTTAATGTTCAATTTACTCTTGTTTCTGAAGCAGTGATACACATGATAATTTGTTGTGTACGCGTACTAGGATTCCTCTCTATCATTTGTAGAATGTTTTCCTCTTCATCTCCACATCGTTCACGTGTACACTCTCATGAGATACCAACACTGGGAAGTGTGCCATTGGTGCGCAGTGTTGAAAACTGTGTCAAACACTCTCCTATTGGGCATTCTTCAGTTCTGAAATCTGCTACGATATTCTGCGATACAATTTAAATTAAAAAAACCATACACGAACACTGTGACAGCATACTTGGCATGTGTGAGGATTTGTAGCATTTCACTGAAAATACTACGTTTTCACTACAAATATCCGCTGCCAACAGGACTGGACTGTGCAGGAGTCTGCATCAGGAAAGGGATGCAAGAAGGGGAAGAAAAGGGGGTATGAGTTCAGGGTCGCGGACGCTACAGTCAAACAGCTGAAATCTCAGATATAAATAAACTTATGGGAGAATACTGTCTCGCTACATCACATACTTCCGGATTCTTAAAAGAATATTTATTTGATTACTAATCATTATACACAATGCCTATGCTGCAACTTTCACTAATGTAGTAAGTTAATATGATAAAATATCTGTCCATGTTGCTAAGCAGCTGGCTCCAGGAGAAGACACGGCAGAAAGGAAAGAAGGAAGGTTTTGAAAGGTCTGAAGAGGAAACAACAACCACAAGAAGGGCGAAACATTTTCAATGCAGCGACAGGTTGATGTATCCACCTTCTAGGTGGGAATGGTACACTAAACAGGAGATCAAGAAACAGCTAGTGTTGACGCAGTTTTGTTAAGTATGGAGAAGTGCAGCGTTAGTTAAATTAAACACGAGTAAGATGAGGAAGCATTGAGTTAATTAAATTAAGGTCAGAGAAGTATTGTGTTTGTACATTAAAGCCCTGCTTCACAATAGCACGACGTGGTGCGATAAAGTGAAAAGCAGAGATGAAGCAAAGTATCGCCGCCAGCTCTCTTCGTAACAGGGAAAAATAAATATAGCCTGATACTTGCCGGGTGATATTTGACAACACACAAATAAACACGGTTTTGGCAGTATTTTAGTTAACTGTATGGTTCCACAAAATATACTTTTGGATGCGCAAACGGCTAGCTATCTCCATCCAGACCTTAAGTATATTTTTCCATTTAATTAGGGTATTTTAAACTAGAAAGGTCATACAAGTACCGCCTATTCACTATAACTTGAATCAGTATTTCTTTTAAGACAAATGTTAAAGAATCATTTCTTTCCCCTTATTTACAAACATGAAAGTAGTTATCTCTCTTCTTTTCCACATTCTTACTCCTAATTGGCTGTTCTGTCTAACACCATCAGCGACATTGCCTCAGTGGCAAGTCAGACTTGTTACTAGCGCTCTCGTTGCGAGCTGTTGCTAGTCGCAAGCGATATGAAGTATGATTAGCTTGTTTTGTGTGATGTCGTATTGCACTGCAATCTTGTGAAGAGGGCTTGGGGCAGGAGAAGTGTCATGTTAGTAAGTTCAAGGTACACACTAAAGATGAAATACACACATTTTCGTCTTTTTCGCACGTACCCAACGCTGACTCGCCCATCGCCAGTACAATTGTCAAAATCTCATGGTCAACAGTGATAAATGAGATTACATTTTAATTTGCAACAGACCTGCTCCTTTACATTGATAAAATACTTCAACCAAAATGAATATATTCTAATCACATTAAAATGAGATTAGAGGAAGCTTATACACATCTCAAGGCACCTATGTAAATAATGTTCTAACCTCAAATCCCATTCATGTAGTTTTTGATAATGATATTGGCAGAAAAGTATTCCAATTTTGAAACATGCAGCTGACATGTGCGCTCTACAGAACTGTCCCATCATGGACTAAGGTGCTGAAGATGGCAGGAGAATGCGAATAGTGACTGCAGACAGTTTCAGTAAACAGGTTGGTCCTGAACTACATGTACAATCACTGTGAGGTTATTCCCTACGCAAAATGGGATAGAAAACATTATATGGACAGTGTTGTACAGTAACTCTTAAGGGTGGTAGCCACCCTTGAAAATAAATATTGTAAATAGTTCTACCGGACAATAATGAAACCTACATGAGATTAAAGAGCCATTCTGTGAATAATGTTGTCTTGAACCAAGATTTGAAACACGCGAACAGTTGTGGTGTACTATCATCCCTGTACAGTAAGAAAATAGAGGATGGTATGTTAGCATCCTACCAAAGTGTGTGTAATCCATGGGTGTTTCTTTATGGCTTCATGATCATACATAAAGTGTGTTAACGCACAAATAATGTTACCTTGATGTAACACTCTCAGGCGAACAGTTTGAGAGATTGTAAGGGTGCACTTAGTTGCCTGCAAAGTATAACGCAACTTGCATTGCAAGGCAGGTCGTACTATGTGACGAGGCAGTTGCAGGTGGTAATGCAAGAGCAGCACAATGGCTGTACGAACAGACGCCATTCACGTCATCGGAAGTACATGTCCGTGGACAGATGGTTGTGCGAGACCGGAATATTTACAGCAAACAGGTATGACACCGGCATGATACGCAACCTCCAGACAGCCAGGTTTGAGGTGGAAGTGTTGGAACGCATCGCTGATTCGCCATCAAGTAGAACAAGCAAAATTGCTCGCACAATGCATGCGAGCTACCAAAATGTGTTGAGGGTTCTGCATGAACAACAGCTACACCCATATCATCATGAAAAGGTGCAAACCTTACACCCAGCTGATTTCGGCCACGTGTTGATTTCGCTCACCGGTTTCTGCATCACCTTGCAGCTGAACCTAGTTTTCCTCACTACATTCTGTAGACCGACTAGGCGGCTTTTACGCGCGATGGCGTTCTCAACAGTCAAAACAGTCACGTTTGGAGTGATGTAAACCCACACGCAATGGTTGAACACCACCATCAAGTGACATTTGTTGTTAACGTATGGATCGGCATTGTCGGCGACAACCTCACTAGACCGTACTTCCTACCACCACGTTTGATAGGCTACCTTTATCGAGAGTACTGCCGATTCTGTTGGAGGACATCGATCTACACAAACACCAGCGTATGTGGTACCAGCACGACGGAACCCCTGCCTGGAAGCCTGTCACCACCTTACCGCCACATGTGGTGAGTGTTGGAAGGCAGATTACCGAGGTGTCCACCCTGCTCCCCAGATCTGACGCCACCTGATTTCTTTCTGTGGGGTCATCTCAAGGCACTGATATATGAGATCCCGGTCAACACGGTAGCTGAACTTCGCGCCCGGATTACTAATGCCTGTACTATAATTCGCAACACCACACACATCTTTGCCCATATCAGACAGTTGAGTATGCATCACTGTAGTTTGTATATTGAAGCTGGTGGTCGCCACTTAGAACAGTTACTGTAAAACACACACACTGATGATTTTCAAGGCACACTCTCATGCAGTTACCTTCTACGGTCTTCCTCTTGAATTACAACAACCCGCAGAGCCTGTACTGTACGAAAATGCTGTCTTGTCACCATTACCTGCATTCACACACAGCATTCCAGCTGTGTTCGTACGACCTGCTTTGAATTGCGGGTTGCGTACCTGACAGCAACTACGAGCACCCTTACAAACATTGTCTGTTTCCCCTCAAACTGTTCGCCTCAGAGTGTTTCATCAATGTAACGTTATTTGTGCATTAACGTACTGTACATATGATTGACGTCTTACAGAAATACCCAAGGGTTACACACTCATTGGTAGGATACTAACATACTACCCGCAATTTTCTCACTGTACGGGGATGATGCTATGCCATAACTGTTCACAGGTTTGGGGTCTCGGTTCAAGACAACGTTATTCACAGAACAACTCTTACATCTCATGTAGGTTTCATTATTGTCTGGTAGAACCTCACTTACAAGTTACTGTACGAGATTATTTGTATGTTTTCTATCCCATTTTGCATAGGGTATCACCTCACAGCATTTGTACCTGTAGTTCATAACCATCCTGCATAACAATTAGTATAGGCCTAAGTAAAAGGATTACAACATCCGACCCCAACAAGGCAAAATACTTTCTGGTCTGTAACACTTCCCAAACATAAAATACCTAACTAAGAAAATTATATACATATCAACAAAAATTTTACTAAATAATTAAAGTGAGAATAATTTTTACATTTTAAATCATTTAAAAATAAAAAAATAAAAATAAGTGAGGTAAAATTTCATATCCTATGGTTTCTATTTTGTGTAAGTACAGTACCTTGTACAATTGTAGAGTGACTTTATGATGAAAACTACTCTTCTTTATTTTTGGTTTCTTTTGTAATTATTCTTCAACCAGCTGTGATGGATGGTATAATCATTCATAACACCAGTCCGTTCTAGAAAAGAAGAAAGATTAAATTGTTCCAGCCAGTAAGTTCCAGTACACAACTTGTATTCAGAATCTTAGTCTTTCTATGGTCCCTCGACAAATCCACTTTCTTCATTCCCTTCCATTAGGTACTTATTTCTCCAAATATTTGTGTGCACAGTAACCATCCATATGGAATTCTGTTTTTGTACTCTGTTTAAATGTACGCCTACTAAAAGACCGTGCTAAAATCACAGTAAGACATAACAGTAGAAAATAAGAACACCCATTTCTTTACAACACATGCTACAACACAACGTACATCATGAAATGGCCGCCTGCTCGCCGTAAGCCTGTAAAAAGGATGCAAAACTTTATATTTTCTTACAGTGCTGTCTATGCCGGCCAATCACAATTCAGAATTTTCAACCACGCAAGTCAGTGTAGAATGAACATATGTTACAAGAAAATGGCTGCTAATGGACTGAAATGTTCAAATCCAATTTCTATTTCTTTTCAACAAACATTTGTGCATGTGCAACAAGTGTTCGGTGAAAACAAGTTTTAAGAAAATGACCTTGATTTGGCACCAAGTTTTTGTTTCGAGCTCTTCTAGTTTTGTACAAATCTGATGCTAATTATCAATATGGCCCAACTATAGTTGACGCAGGCAATATTTAGCATACATTTGAAAAGAAAACATTATTAGAAACATAGACAGTTACATTTGTGTGTGTGTGTGTCATATATATATATATATATATATATATATATATATATATATATATATATATATATATATATATATATATATATATATATATATATATATATATATACACATATATAGACACACACACACATATATATATATAGACACACACACACGAGATAAACCACTGACCAGTGGCGAACTGATATTGGATATTGTACCATGTGTTTACATCATAAGCCATGTTATAATTCATCCCACATAATAGTAAACTGTCGTGAACAAAAGCAAAGCAAAAGACACAAATTTGTGCAGCCATTTGCAGACATTTTATTTTAAGTGTAGATGCAGATTTTGGGGAGCAGGAACTGCGGTATGTGCATTCAATGAAATTTTCAAATTTCATAGTGTGAAGTGTTTTAAGTAGCATGTGAACGTTACGGTGTGTTGGGAGTTTACAATTGTTCAATTTGAGCGTGAAATTGGTCAAATTTTAGAATTACCAGCCACATTGGGCCTAAACTTTTTAGTTACCCTACAATTTCCCTGATCTTCATAGTCCTCACCACTATCACAATTCATAGTATGTAAGCTACAGCGAATTAAACAATGTGCCTATATCATGATTCTGTATTAGTACTATTAATACATATAACATTTTTCAAAATACAGTATTTTTCAATTTTTCTGAGAACCCCAAATTTTTTATAATTTAGCTTATATTTATTTTTAAAAAGCTTCATGCCTTTTATATATTTTTTTAAACATGCACTAGCGATACCAGCATTTTAATCTTGTTTATTTTGTATTTTTTTATTTAATGTATAGTAAAATAATTTGATTTTACAATTTTAATTTGCAAGCCCCAGCTTAAATTAGCTAGATTGATAATACTCAGGTTCACCTCTACTAATTAGGCCTAAATTCATTAGTTTTATTTTGGAATTTCTCACACATTAATGACATTAATTTCAATGTTGATGTTTCCCTGTGTATGATTTATCTTGATGTATTTCGTAAAATTTTTGTTTATCCAAGTTCGCTCTAGCTACAACACAACATAACGGGCATAAGATTGTGGCCTGCTTGCAGTAGTGGCATAGAGGATTGAATACTTTCAATTCTCTTAGGTCGAGTTCTATGCCGGCCAATCACGAGAAAACATTTCCAACCACAAGAGTCAGTGCAGTGCTAGCTTGTGACGAGAACATAGTTATTAAATGAACTTTGCGGTACAGTTCCGATTTCCATTTACTTTAATGGTATACCACAATTTAAATACCCCAAAACACAATTCCCGCAAAACTTTTTTCATCACAAGTAGATAAACACAAATAAATATTAGGTTAGCAAACATACTGTTTGTAAATATCCATGATACATGTACAGCCTGTCTTTTTTTTTTGCTCGTTTCTCATTGGCTGCATAACAGTTTTCTTACTGCGGTTGTAGCCAGTACATTTTCATACTTCCACGGTAACGCCACTATTATTTCGTTACGGGAATGCTACAGTGATTGTAGGCTAGGCTTAAGGTCTAAACTAATTTGCAGGCAGTAACCAGAAGCCAGTCAGATAAGGTTTCATGTAACTAGCCGTGGTGAAATTCTAATTGCAGCAAACTCGGAAAGTTACTACAAACATGTATGTCCACGCAAAAATCAACTCACCTTCATGTAATTTGCTTTGTTGGTAGCTTCGCTAAAGAGATGTCATTTAGTTTGGCTGCATCAGTTAAGACATAATAAAACTGGTTTATTCTTTCATGCCATACTCGAGTACCTATTTTTATGTAGGTAGTTTTGAAGTATATGTTTTTGAATTTGTGTCTTTCCATACAAATCATATGAAAATTGTTTCATCTTTGGCGCACATGTATGTATTTTTGAAGTGCTATGCTATGTGTTTCTTCCTGCTTTGATCATTTGTGAGTGAAGAGATTTGGGTCGCTCCTAACAGCGAGGTCTTAAGAGCTGATGTGGGTGACAGAAGTGAATATGGAGCAGTGCCAGAATTAAGGAGTTGGGAAAAGGGAGATCCCCGAGAAAACCCGCCGACCAATGACATCATCCAGCACAATTCCCACTTGTGAAAATCTGGTGACCCGGCCGCGGATTGAGCCAACTTCACCTTGGTGGGAGGCAAGCATGCTAACCGCTCAGCCACCGTGGCCCCTTAATAATTTGTGTACCTACATTAAAGTGTATGTTAAATTCAGTTCCTTATAGCTATACTTATACCTTGGTAGATTATAAATATTTTCAAACCCTGAATAATTATTAATTTCATCTAGTGACATTTCACGTAAAGTTTTCTTAATCAATTAATTAATTTCTTTGTGGCATTTAAAAGAAACCATTATAGTCATATTTTATTCTAATAGGAAGCATGGTGGTGTCCGAAAAAGCTTTGCTAACAAATTACGCTTGTACCTACCAGAGCCCTGAACCAACACACGCTAAAATTCTAAACACACAAATAGTCCTAATCCATTTCAAAACACATTCGTCAAGGTTGTTTATTATTGCGTACTTTTGAAAGCTCTGCCTAAGATATAATTTTCTGCCACATTTTGCATGCATCCATTATACCCCATAGGCTAAAATTAAAATCACCATGGGCTCTATTACTTTATTCGTACACTGATCAAGTGAAAATGTGAAATTATTTGTAATGTGTGTTACCGAGGCTTTTTTTATGTGCATAAATTGCATCAAAATCAATTAATATATACTCAGTGTCTACAAATTAGAATTATTATATTCATTTAAAATGACATACATTAAACATTTTGTATCACTGCCAACTTCTGTGGGAGCAAGCCAGTACCTAATTTGAGAAAACTTTTACAAAGGTATTATTGTTATTTACATTTATTTCACAAGATCCCAGCATGAGCTGTAGGCCTATAACTCTGTAATGTAGAGTATGTCAAATAATTACCGCTATCAATTAATGCAATATTTACATTGAATATTGTATAAAATAAGTTTAAAAAAAAACACATAACAATAACTTAACACAATTAAAATACTAAAAGTTGACTTTATAATCTATATAAAAGCCAAGTATTAAAAAACATAACACAATAACAATAAACTTATCAGTTTAAACACAATTACTTGGTCATATCCTTCTCATACAAATCTAAAATTTATTTAACTGATAGAAAAAATGGGGCAAGTGCACATCTCGATATCACAGGTTTGTTTAAAGGTGTGACGTAGTTAATGACGTCAGGACGTTGGAAGTATAGTTGATTAGGTAGGTAGCAGTAAAAAAAAAAAAGAACGAGTAGCAGGCATCCGAATCAGCCCAAAGTGTGTGTTGGAAATGAACGGCAGAAGAAAAATGTATGGCAAAGGTGTGGAAATATTTAAATACAAATGTGTGTATCGGGTGCAATAAACAGTGTTGTACTTAGATAACATGAGAAGTTTATCAGTAGTGCCAATGAGTGTTTGCCAGTTATAAATAACAATCATTTTGCAGTGGATGATTGTGTATAATATTTCAAAACTACATCAAAATGATGATGTAGTTAGGTAATGTTAGGTACGTATGGTGGCAATGAGTGTTTGCTATTTTTATTGGACTCTGATTGCAGAAAATTCATAAAGTACTTTGAAGGGTGACATTCCCGTGGATGCCCCGTTAAGATTGTCATAGAAGATGGTTGGGGCAGTTGTAAAATTCAATATGACGTCATATTGGTGACGTCATAAAAATCATGTAAACATTGTGGAATCGGATCATACACTAGCCCCAACATTCTTCCGCTAAACAGTACCTACATACTTACCCACACTCCTGTCTGAATATTGAGTGTACACTAAGGCATCAGCACCCTCGTGTAAAGCTAACCGCAGTGTACTTATTCTTAATCTCAATGCGGAGTGTGCGGTGTGCACCAAAGTGTACTATACGCCTTTTATACAAACGTAAACATTCACAGATTACAAACTTGATCGCTTCGTAGACTGCAGTACCCATAGATAGACCAGATTTAAATTTCAGTTATTAGGATGTCGAATTTTGCACCTCGTGCAAAGAGATTTCATACCGTAATCCAATTGGCACGTTTTAATAAAAAAAAAAGTAACATGACTGATTTTGTCTCCAAAATCATTTGGGAGTTTTCAATTTTTACGAAATTGTCGCCATTTTAATTCTGCCGACTTTAAAATTAAAAAATGCTCACACAACGTAGTTTATCTATTATAATAGAAATTGTATCTCTCAATTTTAGTAAAATAAGAATTATAAATATTCACATACTATGCCTTTTCGATCAACAAATTATTGTTTAGTAATAGTTTGACGTATCTGCCATTTTATTCTTCAGAGATTAGCAATACGGCTTTTTTTTCACATTTGCGTGACTTTACAGTTTTAAAGTTTGAATAGGAGTAACCATCTATGGGCGTATCATTTTATCTTGTTATCTTTGTTTATTTATTGTTTAATGTTTACTTTACAGTGTTTACCAATTGATTCAAAGATGAGCTAATGATGTTAATTGATAATATTAATTGTGGACATTGCCCTATGTATATTATCTTTGATCATTGCCGCTATACTTGTCTACGTGGCGAATAAATGTGACGTTAAGTTTATAAAATAAATGCTCACCAGTTAAAGTCAGATGGGTAGAAATCGAACTGAAAGTACTGGTTCGACGAAAGGCCGGAAAGAAAATTCAGGCGCAAATGTTGAAAGATACCGCAAGCAAATAGGTAAGATTATGCTGCCATAAAAGTCTTAAATTGCTCACACAGGTTTTTTTTTTCAGGCTTGCCACAGGTCTGGAAAACAGGGAAATGTTAGGGAATTTGAAAACTGCCAGGGAAATTTCAAACAAGTTAGCTAAGTATCAGTTCTGTCATTAATCATGCACTGCTGCCAGAATCATATAAAATTGTTTTAATAATTGACAGGCCATCCAGCTGTAGCCTGATCACATTTCATAACATGGTGGTGCATTGTATAAGAGTAGGTCTGAGCTTTTTTTTTTTTCCATGGCAGTGTAAAGGCAGTACAATCAGTGAAAATTTGTGTTTGGCAAGCTTTGCCACTCCAATTACACAAATGGACATGTCTGTGGCAGTTTGCGCATACATTCAGAATTGGTCCCTACCCAGGCGTTTGTCATGACATAGTTTTCATTTTCATCTTCATTCAAGAAAAATATTCAAGGTCTTTGAATACCTGGTTGCTGCCATACCGGCCACTATTAATTTTTGTTTACTTAGCCGACCTCCCGTGGCGAAGTTGGTTGGTGCGCCACCAATCTGGGGTGCGGGAGGCTCTGGGTTTGAACCCCGGGTAAGGCATGGGTGTTACTTTAAGTTAGTCTGTAAGCCATCCTCTTCTATGCTTTCCAGCATAAAACCAGGGAGGATGTTAAAATAACCCTTTACAATTACAATTTTGTTTACTTATGCATAATCAATTTTAACATAGTGTTTTATATCATGTGCTTTTTATCTTAAACACTTATTGTTTAAGCCTATGTCTTATTGTAAAGAATGTACTCTGTAATGAAATTAATAGTTTATCAAACGAGACCCTCATGGAAATGTTGATTCTGTTATGTGGCAGCCAAACATGATGTCAAGAAAAGCAAAAGCACCTTGAAGGAAACAATTGCTAAGGCCCAGAAGAAAGAAAATGCACCGCATGTATACAAGGTAACAACTTGTGTAACATGTTTGTATAGTAGGCCCTTGCTTAATGAAACATTTTTGAAATAACACGTCAAAGAAAATCCCTGCACCTGAATCAGTGGTGAAACGGCAAGTGGGGTTGGCTATAAATTACCCCTCTACCAACTTAGTAAAGTTGCCAGAATAAGAGAAAATTGGCACCCAAACTGTGTTTATTCTTAGAAATGCATTGATACATTGTATACAATGAATTAATAATATTGTAAGAATGTATTCACTTCTGCATCTTCTATGCTGCATGTAAGTTATGTTTCGACATCACCAAAATGAAATTTATAAGAGAACCGAAAATATCTTAAGGCAGCCGCCTATCTTTGCGCTTGGACTGCGTTGCAGTGTGTTTTGATTTTTTTTTTTTTTTTGTTTATACCAGTAAATGTGCACCCAATGTTCTTATCTACGAAAAGAAAAAAAAAAAAACATTTCAGACTTGTTATGTACGGTACTTTGAAGACATCGCACGCATTGGAAATATCGCTTTGATGCCCCTCCAACATGGCTGAAAACTGCATTTTCAGACTGCCGTTTCTCTGAATGTACTAACTGGATTCCCGCGAAACTACGAGTGCATTGGAATTTGCAGCGGCGTCTTAGCCAATAAAATGATAGGGTCGCCATTTGAATTCCCGTAGTTCCAGCAGGATTGTGGGGATCACAAGTTCAGAACTTTGCACTTAGAGGTGATATATGGGAAACTGAGGCGTTTCAACATTGTCAACATGCGAGACACGTTACAACAGCGCTCGTAGCGACTTGTGCTGGCGAATACCCGGAACATTCGAATTTACGTGGCTCGGCATGCGCAATTTAAGTGTAGGTGTCGTCTTGTAGTATTAAAAAGTGTTGTTTTGCCGAATGTAATATAATAGTTGCTTATTCATAGTACTATGCCGTATTTAAAAATGCACTTAAAGCATAACTATTGCCACTTCAAACAAGGACAATCAGTCGTAACAGAATCATTTTACCGGGCACAGACTTAGATGTTGCAAGTTACAAAGGACAAATGTTAATCAATTATAAGTAAGAGAATGGAATGCTAAATGGTATTTCATTTGTCAGATACGTAACCGACTGCATTTATTCAATAAGTTCTTGAGAATGGAGCTGTCACCAAGCTTATTCTTCTGCAAAAAAAATTGGGAATGAACATAACAAAAAAAAATTTTTGGTAGAAAAATTTTCACAACTTACCTGTGTTTTATTAACAAAATATTAATTAGAAATAGCTCTACTACAGTTAGTGATTTAACACTGTGGGTTTTATTAGCTCTATAAGCATCAATATCTTTTAGATATTTAAGATTGACCTAGCAACAAAATAAGTTGCCTAAATATTAACTTATTGCTTTTTGAAGATTTTATCATTAAATTAGCAACAAAATTAATAGTTTACAAATTTCTATTCCTAACATATATGGTTTTTATTCTGCTTTCGTAGAAGGTATATTTTGGTTGGAAATACATTTTCAAGAGAGAAACATTTTGGGGAAAAAAAATTTTGCGTGATAAAAATGTATACTCAATTATTGTTTAAGTTTACTGAATTTACCACGAAGATAAATAAACACATATCTAGTGCGTTGCATTTTATTTCAAAGTGAGTATTTGTGTCTACAGAATCTCGTCATAAGGTGGTGGCCCATCCGTCGGTCCATCGAAAGTTAAAGTTTGACAGATAAAAAAACGTTTCCCTGCGATTGGTCGAAGATCATGTGACCGCCTGACGGGTGCGACGTATGGCTGCGAGTCCACCTTTACACATATAAATCAGTTTTGTCGTGCAGTTACGCCACAACTACACTGCCTCAAGTGAAACACAGGCAGCTATGGTTAACCCACTGGCAGCCATGCTTCAACCACATGGTAACAAACATTTGAAACCTCACAGTCACTTCTTCGTAATCTGATTGAACCAGTTATGAAATTTTGGGGGCTGTAACCAAAAATTATACACAAAGGACTATTCTGTTGCTTGGTAATATCTAGTGGCTGTTCATCAACAAACCAAAGTATCTTTGTAGTACAGAGCAACTCGGGATTGGGCGAAGTTTTAATTGAAATAGGTGTACTGGCAAACTTGTAACCGTACTAAAGACACAGTCAAGTACAGAAGGGGGCAAGAGTATTGCCTCCTCCTCCCGCTCATTTCCTAATGCTGGTTTCATAGACACTAATTGATCACTTCATTATTTAGCAGGTTTTTATAAATTATGGTAAAACTGCTCACCTCATTCCTTTTAAAATGTTTCATTTTAAAGGATTTATGTAAAAAGAAACAGACACACCCAAACATACCACGCATAGTGAGACTGTGTTCGAAGTTACCATTTAGTACAATAGTATTTTAACATGTAGAAGTGTTCGGTTCGGATGCTATAAGTCACTTGTTCAAAAGTGGTTGCAATTTGGTGATTTAGGAATTTTAGTAAGTATCGTTCCATAGTAAAATATCAAATGCATCATTATTTTACTTGACTAATTCATTTCATGTTACCTCTTAGAATACTATGTTTGTGCCTACGGAGAGTACCCCAATTAAATTTCGTAGAACTATTAATTTTGATAATTACTTTGACCACCACACATGGTGTGTACATATAGTACATACATGCATTGGAACACATCTTCCTACTTAAGACATCCATTTTCTTGACTAGTGTAGATAATCCATGGAGGAAGCAGCAACATTGACTGCAAAATGCTTACAGCTTTCAACAACACAATGGTATGCCTATACCAAAATATGAAAATGTACCATTGCCTCTGATATCATGCCACTTAAGTGACATTTGAGAGCTTATAGATGAGATAAATAATTTAAATACTACACAAATTATAAATAAGGTCCACTGTATTAAGGAGAGTATTTCAGAACTAGATGACAATCTTTAAACATTTTAATCAACCATTTCCCCCATTTACTAATTAAATTTATGCAGTACAGCTGGTGCTAGGATGAAAATGCAATTGGTCAAAATATTTGATAGTATAAACTAACATATGTACTCAAGCCATTCAGCTTATTTACTTCACCTCTCAAGTTTTGCATGCATTATGCAAATTAAATATTGTAATTCACTTTCAAAAACAAAGCTTATTTCCAAATTTTTATAACATTACATACATACATACACTCGCAATTAGGCTACCGGCCGGTGGCGAGCTCTCTCACCTCTCCTTCACCCAACCAACTCCTTTTCCACTCCTTTCCTGAATTTACCAACCCCTCTCACAGATACCAATTTCTCCCTCAACACATTCCACTCCCTTACAGACCTCACAAGCATGGACTGCCTACCCCGCTCCGTTCTCCTCCACACCCTCTGAAGCTTCTCAGTGTTGTTTCCTCTTCCTCTAAATACTTCCTTACTTAGCTTGCAGTGTAGCCCTCCCCATCCTCCCTCTTCATTCACCACCCTGTACATCCTGACTAACCGTTCAACTTTCCTCCTGTCCTTCAAGGAGCTCCATCCCATTTCTTTCATCATCACTGATGGCCTATAGTTCCCTTCTTTCTCACCATTTTGCCCCTGCCTTCTCCACCTACCCTTCACCCGTCTTGCTACCCTTCTCTGCACATTTTCCAGTTCTCGCACCTCCACCTCCTCATACGGGTCCCATACTGCTGCAGTGTATTCTAACATTGGCCGTACCATTGTACCATATGCCTTCTCCTTCACCTCACAGCTGACTCCATTCAGCACCCTTCCCAGGATACCCAGAGCCCTTCTTCCCTTTGCAACCACCCTCTCTACCTGTTTTTTCCACCTGAGGTCTCCCTGCAGTACAATCCCTAGATACTTATATTCTGCTGCTTCTTCTATCTCTTGTCCCTCCCATCTGTACATGTCCCTGCTTATCATCTTCTTCCTTGTGAACTTTCTACCTTAGTTTTTCTTACATTTATCTTAATTTTATTTTTTCTACTTTCACCCTTTGCCTTCGCCCCCTGAGAAAGTCCCCTATCCATTCCACAACCCTCCTGTCTGGTATCAGTGCCTCCACTTTCCTCATCAATGTCCCATGGGGCACCTTATCAAATGCCTTCTCAAAATCTATGAAGCAGGCATCCACCTGCTTCCCCTCATCAACTACCTGCACCAGATCCTCTAATAACGCAGCCAGCTGAGTCTCACGTGAGTATCCCCTCCTGAAACCATGCTGGGACTCCTCCAACCTATTCCTATAGTTCATAACCCTCACCACATACTGCACCACCATCCTCTCCATTACTTTTCCTGTACTTGATGTGAGACTCACCGGTCTGTAGCTGCCAGGCCTCCCGCTATCCTCTCCCTGCTTGTGTATAGGTACCACTATAGCATCCTTCCAATATTGTGGTAACTTACCCTCTCCTAAGGACTTTTTAAACAGCACTTCTAAATATTTCGCCAACTCCCTGCCACCAAACTTTAGTGCTGCATTTCCTATCCCATCTGGTCCCCCTGCCTTACTACTCTCCAAACCCCTAATTACCTTTTCTATCTCCCACTCCCTCATCTTAAACTCTCTAAACACCCCCCGAACCCTGTTTACCCCCTTATTCTAACCCTCCTTTGCCTCAAACACTGACAAGTACAGTTCTTGCAGCATCTCTGATTTTTCTTGGTCATTTGTCGCATGCCTACCATCCCTTCCTGTTAGCAGAGGGATCCCTTCCTCCCCTTCCCTTAACCTCCTAACATACCTAAACAATTTCCCCCATTCCTTGCCTTTTCCTTCTTCCACCATGTTCCCCAGAAATACATTCTTTGCCTGTTTGATCTTCCTTTCAAGCTCCCTACCCATTTGTTTCATCATTTCTTTAGATCTCATCATCCCTTCATTTCTCCACTTGGCATGTAATTTTCTGCTCTTCTTCTTCATTAGATCATCATGAACAAGTCACTTCTAATAACTAACCCGAATACATGCTTTTTTACAATAAATTTTACCACAGATTTTCATACGCTTCATGGCAAGAAGACTGGAAAACATGTTGCAGAATTCAAAAGCAGCTGAACTGAAAATAACTTACCTTGGTCATGAATTTAAGGTACTTTCTGTTCAAATTCATGACACTTGTTATTGCAATGCAATTTGCAAGTACTTTCTCCAATATTGTTTGTGATCACTGCAAACAAAACTGTGTAAATAGGCTAACAGGTCAAAATAAATGTGTGCATATCACTATAAGTGACTTATCTTCATTGCAGAATGTGGCAAAATAATTCATTGAAAAAACACCTTATTTAAGGTAATAGTATAGGTGTATGCACAAAATTAAAAATACTGAGTACTTCAGAGAGTGAATAAGAGGAATTGAAATTTTAAAAAAATCCTTAATTTATTTGTAAAAAAAAAATTATAATATATATCACTGAAATGTAACGATGACTCTCAGCAGTGAAATATTATAGTTTGGAAGTTTTGTACAAAGTTGTGTAAACAACTGCAAGTATGGCATCGGTGTCTCATGTTTTTCAGCTACTTTCCTATATTGTCCTTCTATCATATTTGATACCGCTTTACATACATCAGCCAGCGTTGCTTGCCCTATAGCGAGTCATGGATTTTTACCTCGTGCGTGCACATACACACCTGTCACTTTGCAATAGCCTTTAAGGCTCTGCTTCGTCCTATTCCCAGAAACTTTTCATTTTTGTGTCATTACAGAAAATTTACAATTAACTAGTTGTGTAATACTTTTGTATCTAATTTCCACTGTGTGTTATTTCCTGTTTGCAGAAAGGCAGGAACTTATTCATAAAATATATGTTCCTGGCATTTACAACATGCTTATAACACACCAGTGGCGTGTAGTGAATTTTTTACAGGGTAAGCATTTTCTACTAACAAATGCAACTTCCAACTTTGCTTACCCTCCACGTGTATTTGCCGTTTTATAATACCTAACATTAGTTACAAAAACTGAAACAAAATTAATGTAATAATAATTCAATTGAACGACGCAAACAGAACGGCTGCTTACCCTGCAGAAGGAACGCGGTCGAGCACGTGGCATGTTGTTGCTTGCGAGTTCGATTCATCGCTAGTCGCTCCCGTTTGTGGAAATAAGTACTAGATAGCAGCACTATGCGTGTACAGTACGGGAGTTACGAAAACTGTGTTTCTAAGATCGGAAACAGGAAACTCAGAATTAAATGTGTTTTTAAAGTTAAGGCGAAGACTGTGAAGAGTCAAACATTTCCAGCATTTATAGGGTAAGCATTGCTTGCCTTGCGTCTATGGAATAAACGCCACTGTAACGCATAAATAAAATTGTGCACAAAAATATTAAACAACTTGTAAAATGTAAATGTTCTATGATTGTACGTTGTCAGTAATTACTATGAATCCGAAGTTATGATGCAAAAACTAAGAATTTCTGCAAAGAGAAGCGCCTGACTTGCCATCTCTCTCCTTTCAGGGGGAACGTAAAGCAATGCTCCCTCTTAAGTTATGAAGACATTTCGCTACTGATCTAAATGCTTATATTTTACAGAGCACATAGACTGGCGAATTCCAAGTTAAGTCCAGGTTTCACCATGAATGAGCATACACGGAATTAAATGCTAAATTCGGACAAAGAACTCTTCATTTTTTTTTGTGGTAGTATTTTCAACTAAAGATTTTTCATTCGAGATTGAACGTATATAGATTTTTAAACCTTCCAAATTTTAGTTTTTTAATTTTAAATGTACTTTTTTAATTTTTATAAAATTGATACATTTTTAAAAATTTAAAAAGTGTGTTTAATATTTAAAAAATTTAAATTTGGAATCTTCACGAATCTAGATACGTTCAATCTCTAACAAAAAAATCTTCTTTTGAAAATATTACCACAAAAAATTACAGATATCTATGTCCAAATTTAGCATTTAATTATCTATACGCTCATGCGTGGTGAAGCCTGGCCTTAAGTTGGCAACAAGGTAGGGAAAGTAGTATAATTTCCCTACCTCATTTTACAGGTGTAATCTTTAAATTTGTGGGTGCCTAATTTGTTTATTATTATTTTTACATACTATTTAAATTAGACCCTGCTGCATTGGACTGCGCTCAGCGCGCACTGGCAGAGGGACACATGTTCCAGTTAATTTGCACTCGTGAGTGAAATAAATTTTTGCTGCACTACATCCAGTGCAGCATTTTAAGTGCAAATATGGCCAACAAGCACTTCCCCCGTGCAACCATGTGGTAATTGAACTTTTCTATTTTCCAGGGTGCACTGAGTATGTACCCACTGCAGTATTATTCTATTTGTGCGCTGTACATTACAGTAAATTAAACAGAAGCCTACATTAAAAAATATGTAAAGCACTATGGTGTGTGCATCTACATTGCAAATAAAACTCAAGCTAGGAATGTATAAAAATGTAGTTTATTTATTATTATTTTTTTCTAAAGAGTGATGAAATTATGGGGAATGAAGGTTAGTCAGGGTCTGGGCTGTTAAGGTGTCGGTGCTGGTGAATAGTTATTGAAACTTTTAAGTTTTCATTATCATAGCCATAGGGCATTGTCACTTTGGATGTAACAGCAGTTAGATGGATTTTATGGTGTGGAAGTAGCGAAAATTTGTGTAAATATACTGTGACTACAAGAAGCATATGTCTGACTGCCAAAAAACAATACCTCCAACCAGCATTGTGTTTTTCCTACCGCAAAGTATAATTGACTAAATACTCACTGTTGGGGGGCTGGAGCGTCAATCGCCAACTTCACTTGCTGTACATCAAGTGACAAGTGTACCAGAGTCATTGTCAGATACTCGCAGCTCCCATCTGCTTCAACCCTACTGTGTCAACAGGGCTAGATCATTCCTCATCCCATCACCTTGAGGTGGTTATATCAAAGCATGCTGATGAGGAAATGTGGTCCCTCATACAGCCCTCAGTGTAGAATCTGACTTGCGCAAAGCATGAAATTCATTTAAATATCATTCTGTCACACCTAAAAATTAGCATTTTAGTGAACCAAATCAGTCAGTAACTACATAAACAATAACTTGGTAGTTATTGTTTATGTAGTTAGTTACAACCAGGGTACTTTTCAAAGTGTATATTTGAATGTGTTAATTCAACCATAAACTAATTACAGACCTACATTATCGAGAGCGAGAGAGAGAGATAGGATGACTGTAGCACTGCGTGCAGTCCCAGCATGGAAGAAATGAATCTCTGAACAATGTTGAGAGAGGTTTTGGTTGGCGCACTTAACAGCGAGTTCTTGAGTTCCGGCGAGGGTGAAATGAGATTGAAGATGGAGCATCGGCAGAATGCAAGGGCGATGGGAACTGGAGTACACAGAGAAAACCTTCTGGCCAACTGAAACATCTGCCACGTTTCCCACGCGCGAAAATCGAAGTAATCTCTCTCACTGGGAACTGATCCCAGTTCTCCTTGTTGGTGACCTGGTAGTCTGCTGCACCACCATGGCGCTCCTTCTAACAGTGATAGGGTTGGACTATGTGCATCATGTAATATGAGTAAAATTCACCACACATACATTTAAGTTTGTCTCATCTTTGTATGTGCTGTTACAGGACATTGTTATAATGGTCATGGCTCTCTGCGCAGTCTGTGCATGCGTCTACATTTTGTTTTATGCTGTGCTGTCGGAGACTAATGCCAAATAGTCCACACCCACCCATAAAGACCATTGGACATGCAGTCACACATCTGTAAAAGCAGTGTGTTTCCGTATGCGAATGTGATGGGTCCGAAGCAATCGGAAAGGAAGTGGACAAACTGAAATTTAAAAAATTTTTGGGAACTTCGTGTAAGCTGGAAAACATACAAAAAGGTTTACGAGATGTGAGAATATTGTACATCTTGGTTGTGTTATTTGTTTAGGTCATAGTTTAAATATTTTTGCATTACGAGTTCTTTGTCTGATGATAGAGATTTCTCATGAGAATTTTTGCCTCTGAGAGGTTACACTGTAAGAGTTTCACGACACCCCGGGTAATTTTATTGTACCTTTCAAAAAAATTTTCTCGATAATGTAAAATTTGTTTTAATGATTTTTGTTTTCTTTTTGATTGCAAGTGTGCTGTAAATGGTTATTTCATATTGGAGAGAATGCTATGCTCAAAAACATTTTAAAATTATTTGTAACTATAAAAGGTTTTGTAATTACAACCAAGAAAAATTTTTCTAGCCATTGCAGTTTACTGTAATTTTTACGTTATGTTAAAAAAGTAGTCAACTATGTACACAGTATGTGTTTATCTACATTCCAAACAACATTCCGGCCATCTGATTATAATGATTTTTGTTATATTTAATAATGTTTTCTAATATATATTAAAAAACTATGTACATTTCTTTATTGCATTTATAATGATGTTTGTGCAGAAGTGCACAGTTTTACATGTTGTTAGTAAAATTAACATTTTGATAACTTTCTAGTAGTTCTGATTGTACTATGAATTCACAAAGCAACACTTATGCTATATATTTTGATGGCTGTAGATATTTTAGACATTGATCTGGACTATGTGAACATTTCACTAGCTGAATTAGAATCACCTCTCGATTGTACAATCCTGAGAATAGGTACCCTCTCGAATTAAACCCTTTTTTGTGTAAGCATAAAAAACTTTGCTAAAAAAAATTTTTTTAAATTTGAATGAAATAGGCAGAAAAATAATTGTTTGTCACATTTATTGTATTGTGTATTGGTTGTTACATTTGCGATTCTCTTCGTGAGTGCGGTACAACTCAACTCACAAGCAGGTCAGGTCTAAAAATAGCACTTGACTGTCTCCTGTCTCGCCTGCATTGTTTTCACACTCGCGACTGCCATTACTTCTGGTGGAGTTATTCCGGGAATTGTGCTGGGCGATGCTACTGGTCAGCGGGTATTTTCAGGGATCTCCGGTTTCCTCTGCCCTTGCATTCTGACACTGCTCCATTCCCACCCTGTTTCACTTGCTTCAGTTTTCAAGACCACATTGTTAGTCGCCCAAATCTCCCCCCCCCCCCCCCCCAAAAAAAAAAATTACTTAATTTGCCGGGGTTGCCTAGCGACCCTAGCCTTTGTGATTTCGCTTACACTTGGGTACGCTACCCTCTCTTTATGATTTTTCTATTATGACATGGATGTGTGCGCTGGTTCTTGATTTCTCTTAGTTTTGATTACTGCTTGTTGACAACTTTTCATGCTTTGTATTTTTAGATTTTGGTTTTGTAACTTTTTGATTTGATTTTGTGAACAATTTTTGAGAATTCACTCTCTTGTTTATTTTATTTGTTATGTATGTATGATTTTGGTGAAATGAGTAGAAAGAGGGCCCTAGACCTTTTTGACTTTCATGTATAAATGCAAAATCATCGAGAAAGTTGACAAGAAGAAAATTTCGAAGAGAGAGATTGCATGGCGGCATGACATCCTGAAGTGAATGCTTTTCACAATTCTCAAAATGAGAGAAAAAATTGTGAATGCTGCGCAGAAGGAAGGCCATAATGTAAAGGTGGAGAATTTTAAAGATGCATGTGAATCTGGAGTGGTTCAGCTAGCCTAGAGCACAAGTGTACTTATAAACGGACAGATGTTGCAGAGGAGGGCCAACGAATTTGCTCTGAAATTCAAAATAGAGAATATTTAGCATTCAAGCGAGTGGCTGAAGTGTTTCAAAGTAGCCTCACAGAATATCCAGCCACAAGATCATCTTGTGAAAGTACTTGGGTCAACTCCAAATCGATGAGTCAGCGGTTTCTCTTGCCAGCATCAAGATATATACAATGCTAACAAGTTGGGAGGGGAAGGGGGGCATGTTCTACATCCTCATGCCAGATCACATTCTTGAGATGATATATGATAAGTACAAGTGTGTGAAAAGGAGTAAGGAATGCCTTACCATCATCCTATGCTGCAACATGAGCGGCAGCAATAAGATGAAGCACCTCGGGATCTGGACGTTCAAGAAATCCCTGGGATTCAAGGCCAACATTCTTTCATGTAATTATGACTTTAATAAAAAGGTGTGGATGACCTCGGTGATGTTCACAAAATGGCTTCAATGCTTCGACATGAAGACGGTTGCCACGAACACGAAAGTCGTGCTCTTCACAACTGCCCCACACGTCCTGCTCCCAATAATCTCGGCAACGTAGAGCTGGTGTTCCTGCCGATAAATGCCACCGGCATGCTTCAGTTCCTGAACCGGGGATAGTCCAGCTGGTGTAAATGAAGTTTTGCAATGTGTGATATAGAAACTTGAAGTTGGCAAGGAAGTCAAGAAGTGGGATATATTCAGGGCCATGGAAAGAATTGTTGGATGGTTGCGCAACCTGCTGTGATCGACAACTGTTTCTGACATGCCCACTGATGAAGAGGCTGCTGTCCGTGTGCTTCCTCCGTTGCCTGCATCTGCTAGTGGATGCTGAACCCCAACCAGGCCTCTCCATGGAACTGCAAACTGGCCCTTTGACATCACCTCCGTCTGTTCCTTGACTTTCACTTGGCTGTACAACTGGGAAACAAGGCAGAAATCAACCTCAGACTTCATGTATGAGGAAAACATAACAGCGGATAACAATGTTGCAGTTTGGGGCAACTTTGATGATGCTGATACAGTCATGGTGCAGCAGGCGTCCAGCAATGAAGAGGGAGAGAAAGAAATGAAAGAAAAGCCTGAAGACGGCCCCATGATGAGAGATTTCCTAAAAGCAGGGGACTTCTGTGCGTGCTTGTGAAGAGATGTGGTCCCCATTTAACATTGTGAAAGACATAGAGTAAACGTGCACCAAGAAGAAGCAGACTATAATAACAAATTTTTTGAATGAGAAGGGGGAAAGGGAGGGGGGGGACATATTTTTTCACATCTTATATTATGTTTCATGTTTACAACTTAAATGTACTGTCTGGCTGGAGAAGTTCAGCATATCTGAAACCTAGGAGCATGGGTTGCTAAGGACGACAATATTTGGTCACCTTTATACGCAAAGCACCGAATTGGAAAAATTAGTTGACCATTACTTTAAAAGTTATAAAATGGAAGTTGTACTCTTTATTTAAAATTTCACTGGTGACCTGAAAATAAATAACTGAATTCACAGTTAACAGTATAGTTTTTCTTTGTGGCTATATTACACATTGAATGATCTAGCCATTTAAATAAATCTGCAATCGCAAGAGATGTAGCATTAAAAAGTAAGGTTATTTGGGAAGTGTGGGTTTTTTAATCAGTAGTGAGAGATTAAATGCAGTAATACATTGAGCTTCATGTCTTTCTTTTATCTTTCTTGCTTTGTGGGGAAAGCATGGTGAACATTGCTAGGGAGAAAGGAAAGAAGAAGAGTTGTCCGTGCAGTGCATGTCGTGTTGTCAAGTGTCTCCCACTATCAAGTGTGTCACAAACACCAAGTGGTACGCATATGTCCTTACAGGAGGACAGGAGATTGGATATTTGTAGGATAGCACATATGCTGCCGTAAACTGGTCCATGACGGGCTGCACACTAGAGAGCGCGAGGGAACGTGTGTCGACAGACAACTCCTGCACTCTCTAGGTCAGGGTTTATTCACACTGTTAAAATTAGACCTTTGGAAAACATCCTGTGTATGACATATTTAGTTACTTCCTAAATATATGTCATGTATCACAAGCATCTTATTGTTGGTGAATTTAAATTGTACTAATGTGAATAAGGACAGAGAAATTAGGTGTGTTTGTAATGGCTAATAAGAAATAGTTCTTATGCAAAATATCATTACACTGAGCGTGCATAAATGCAATGTGTTTGTCTTCTGGTGAAATTTTCTAAACTTTATTGTCATGAGACAGAGGATATCCTGGAAGTATAACTTTAGCAGGGCTTCAGAAAAGTTGGAAGTAAAGGTAACTGGACTATACACCTCTATGTGGTGGGCCCGTAATGGACCTGTGTTATTAAATTAACGTTTAAATAATAAATCCTCTGATTTTCCTGCAACAAGCCACTCAGTTTGCTTCACTCTCAGTAAAAGTTATAAGGTCTGCTGAGTTTATGCTTTTTAAGTGACAAGGGGAGTTTTATATGTCATTGTACGGTACCTTACGCCCTTGTAGAATATTTCACTTGAAAGACACTAACCCATTAAAATAAGAAAGACATCATCACCCTATTAAAATTAATTAGTATTTCTTTTTGTAAACAACGTGTTTTTTTTTGTTGATTAAAGTCAATTAAAATACATCAAACTTGATCTTACAAGAGCATAGATGTTTCAGTAAACTTCCTGGAACCAAGAGGATTCGTAAAATAAATGTTGGACTCTATTCAGTACATTGTGTGATTCTGTTGCCGGGCCATTCAAAACCAAAGCAAGTACAATCACAGTTTTTGCACACAGGGGTTGGGTTAGGCCAGAATTGGTCCAAATTCCACCAACCCTTACAAAATAACAACCCTTTACCCCGGACCAATGAAAGGTCGCAGAATCAGGAGTTGACTGTATTTTGTATGATTTTTTGCAGTACTGTTTTACATGTATTTTGGCATGTATAGGCTGCACATTTTTACAAAAAAAAATGCCTATAAAAAGGTGGGGTGCGGCTTATGTACGAGATATTGGCATTAAAAAATTTTTCCTCCCAAAACATGTTTGGAAATTTGTCAACATACATTACATTTTAATGGTTTAACTTAAAGGAAGGAAGGGAAGAAGAAGACGAGAAAAAAAACTTTTCCACTCATGCGATTATTTGTTCACTCGCATTCGTAAACAAAATAAACTTTCATCTCGCACATGTAAAATGTAAACATCGCAACATAATACTAATTTTTTGTAGGAGATAAATTTAGTCTGAATTTATGTTTGTACAAAATTGTAACTTAACAATATTTACAGGAAATCAAATATTCAGTGCGACCTATACTTGAAATATTAATTATCGCTAATTTTTCATCAAAAACTTCAGGTGCGGCCAATACATGCATGCGGCCTATACATGCCAAAATACGGTAATTGCATGCTAATGATGAAGCATCACTACGCTGCTTTCAGTAAATTTTTGTAACATGGGTATCATGACATTAGTAACGGACATCGGTGACACGCTAGCTAGGGCGCTTGCTCCTCACCACGGCGATCCGGGTTCGATCTCCGGCGGGTTCACTACCAGATTTCCGCATGTGGGAATCGTGCTGGACAATGCCGCTTGCCGGCGGGTTTTCTCAGGGTATTCCCATTTCCTTCGCTCTTGCATTCCAGTGCCGCTCCATCCTAGGTTCTCATTTCATGTCATGTCCAGGGATGATGGGCACCTACGGGTCCCAGCTGGGAAGCCCGTCACTCTGTGAGTGTTGCCTCGCCCTTAGTTCACTCCCCACTCTAGTTTTTTTTATGACATTAATATTTGGGACAGCCCTAGCTTATAGTTGGTTGTCTCAATAGTACATTCCAACCTTTCCTGAGAAATGGGAGCAGCAGTTGGTCAAGATTGATTTCTAGTGGATTGTTGTTAATGGAGTGTAGTGGTATTAACCTTCAGTTTGGATTGGAGCTTCGAAGCTGAAGTCAATGTGATATTGTTACAAATTTAAGCAAGACACATGCTGAATGCACCAATTGCCTTTACAGGAGTGCCGCAGAAGTAACATTTAATATTTTTTAAATAGTTGTCAGTCAGCTGTCTTGAAAGTAAACCGTCACAGAAAACTAAAATAACATTCCTTAGGTGTAAGGCTGTGGGTTTAGAAATAAAGTTTAAAATAAAACACATTAAAAGTGTTCATGTATTTGTGATAGGGAGAATTTCTTTGTTCCAATTATAGAAAAATATAGTACTGCCTTTTATATGTACATAAATATAATATTGCTGTAACTCGTAATTTTTTAAAACAGAATTAACAGTGTGTTTTTCTGTTATGGTTGATGTGAAGTGATGTATTTGTTTATATTGAATACATTTTATTACTAAAATTAATTTTTCAGTTGTTTTTTTTTTTTTTTTCTCTTTCTTTCTTTCCAAAGAAGTATTTTTATGTAAATCACATATTTGAAATTTTGTCAACCTCTGCACTGTTAAAGACTGTTCAGAGGGTTGACCTATTCCAGCAAAATACTTTTAAGAATTATCATACAATTTAGAATGTTATTACAGACTTACTCAGTGTATATGTAAAACTTTAGAATATTTCAAGTTTTATGATGATATTCATGTGTTTCCTTCAGTTGATTTGAGGAATGATCCACACACAACAAAAAACTAAAAGCCATAATAACATTCTCATTCTTCCATAATTGATTATCACAAAGGATTATCTGTGAGCTAAATGTCATGGTTTATTGACTCTTAAATTTTTTAAATTCTACGAGGAAACTACACGAAATACAAAAAATGCAAACCAGTATTTTATGTACATATTTGTGTGTAATTACAAAACAGTATGGTCACAAGTTCTTGAAATTTGCTTACAATCCATGATTTTGTAGGTTTGCAAATACACAGTATTCAGGAAAATGTCTTTCGTTTTAATAAAAAAAATTTGGAATATACATTTTGGTTTGAAAAAGAACTAATTATAGTAAGAAATACTTTTCTAATCATTCTTTATTGTTAGAAGTCGTTTATGTCTAACATAGTATTGATATTCTTCTCATTGATTGCAAGGGAGAGGTAGAGCTACCCTCTCTACATGTTTGTCACATAAATACGTTTGTTTACATGTCAGAAGGGACTAATGTAGTACTATGAATGAGTTTTAGTTAATCACATACTTTATTATAATATAATTGTATCAAACTAAGCTATGTTTATATTTACTAGTCACCATCTTACATTTCACACTGTCTTTCTACATCTCCAGTACCGCCAACCTATACACACAATCATCATGATACTATGGTAGGCTGCTCACTCTACTACTGCGAGTTATTTTGGTAGCTGGAGCTTCTGGGCTTCTCGTTTCTCTTTTTCACCTACATCTGTTTCTTTGACTGGAAACCTTTGAAAACTCTCTTCCTCTCCTTCCTCCTCACCTGAAGTTGACAGTCATCTGATGCTCATGGACCTATCTGTTAGGTTTGCAGTTGCATCTGGCCAACTCAACCAGTAGCTGAACTGTTGGTGACCTGGTGCAACACTCACGAATATGCTCCGTTGTTCGCCTTACAATACTTCCATCTTCTGTCATACCCCAGGGGATGATCGGTTGGCCCCACTGGAGGTGGAGCCAACCAGGTCACCTCTCTGGTGACCGATCATAGGGGTTGGACTCGTGACTCGTGCTGACAGTGGTTAACTCTGTATGCTGGAGTAGGTCTGGAGAGATTCTCACTCTCGTGGAAAGACCAAGACCAGGCGGTGAGCGGCAACCTGCTCCGGTTGTGCCCTGGAGAGGCACTAGGGGTATGGATAGAACCCCGCACACGCTTGGTGAGTGCGAGGGTCTCAGAGCTTCTGTGGTAGAGGGGGCAAGGATGTGCGGACGTGCCAGGTTTGGGCTTAGGATCTGGCCAACTGTCGCATTAATCCTAGTTTCATTGTGGTGAGAAGACGTGATTCCTCTTCCCTGCCTATTGGGAGGCCGAAGCGTGGTAGGGCTTCACGGCTAAGAGTGCTGCAATAAAATATAAAAGTGTGAGACTGAGAGGTCTTACATTATTGAGTATGTCATGACCCAGTATGATCTAGAGGTGTCGTGTTTCCGGAGTATCGTCCCCCTGGTCCATGTATCTCCATTCCCTGTGCTGATGAGCGCCTTGTATCCTGGTTGTAAGTGGTCCAATGACTTTTTGGCTATTTTGTTGTACCAGGTTTCCCTTTTTAGCTGGTTGTCTCTGACCTTTGCTAACACATTCTTCTGCACCCTAGGTTGTAAGTTATATGTGGTGCTAGGTAACCCTGATCTAAGTGTTCTGCTCATAAGCAGCTGAGCTGGTGATGCTTTCAGCAACACTATGGGTGTATTCCTGTACTCCCGTAACAGATCCCTCCAATCTTTGGATTCAGTTGCAGATTTCTTAAAGGTTGATTTTGCTATGCTCACTGCCTTTTCTGGTTGCCCGTTGATTTGGGGGTATCTGGGGCTTGACGTCAGGAGTTTGCTATGAAGCAGTTTGATCTGGAATTAGAATTATTTCCAGCCACTGCGAGTAGTGATCTACAATTACTAGGTAACTTCTCCCATACTTGTCAAGTATGCATGTTGCCACTTGTTCCCAAGGGAGGATTCAAACAGATCTGCTACAATGTGTTTCCTTTGGCTATGCCAGTAGTTGTGATTCACAGACCCTACACATTTTAACATATACCGTGATATGCTCGTTCATGGCCGGGCAAAACAAAGGTGAGCGAAATAGGTTGAAAATATTCAAGATTATTAAGATATTGCGTTAACATCACCTCCGAGCTGCGTCGTCGTGCCCTACCCTGATGCCCGTTGAACCAAGACTAAAGATGGTTGTGTAGCGTCGTTGACGCCTTGTAACCGATGCCGTACCAGTACAAAAATCCCTTGCAGGAAAAAATGAAATGAATGATGTGAAACACAAACTGCATGAGATACATATCAATTGACACCTTAACCTTAGCACTTGCATACAAAAATATAAAAAGCTGTTAAAATTACTTCTTTATTAATATTTTTTTTCTAAAAATTACTAAGCAATTTAATGTTACGTGAGCTTTTGAAAGAGCGTGGGGACATTATTACACTTTAAATTAAATAAGAACTGCACAGTATTAATTTTAATCACATTGAATACACATTAATATTAAAATAAAATATGAAAGGAATTTTGTTCTGCTCGGTTTGAGCATGCCACTTCACTAACAGTGTCAACATGTCAATATTAACATTTTATTGAAATAAATTGGCTCGTATATGGCTTTTAAGTAATGTAAATATGCTATGCACAATGTGATAGTTTCTCACAATATTGTAGGATTGCTTAGTTCGGAACACCCACGTGTCGACTTTGGCAAAGGTTCGGATTTTCTCACATTCATTTGCAATGTGCTATTTATTAATGGGATTAATTTTAAACATAGTGGCACTGTGGACAAAGCTTTAATAAAAACGATACCTTGCACACTTCACAAATGCTACTTTGATTTACCAATCATTATGATACTATGGTAGGCTGCTCACTCTACTACTGCGAGTTATTTTGGTAGCTGGAGCTTGCACACTTCACAAACGCTGCGTTGATTTACGTATGCAAGCGGAATTGGCTAGTCATGTCCGAGATTATCATAATTGCATTGGCATGTTGATGTGTACGTGTAGTAAGTTTAGTATTTCCTACGTGTTTGTAAGTACACACGGGTGAGACGTACACACAGAACCCACAACATCCCTGAGAACCCTGAGTCTCAGTGCGGTGATTGGGAAGCATCGCTGGCGCCCATATTACCAGTAAGCATTTGTGTCATCGTTCGTCTCGTCTTTCACCCGACAGCGTCAAATTGGAGAACATTTAAATATTGTTGATTATCATCCTAATCATGCCATTGTAATTTTTACGTAGTGCAGCTTGAATTTCAATATTCCACTGACGGCATCAAAACACTTGCTTCTAATTCATAATGTAAACCATTAATAATGTATTGATTACTAAGTCATGTATTCATTTATTATATGCTGCACGATGCATTAGATTTTTTAAAAGTAAAATTAAAGGATTGATTTGTTCCAAGTGAACACGTGGTCGGCAGTTTGCACCTTTAGTTTCACATAGTGCAGGTATTGCTCTCCATTAATTTACTGGATGTTACGTATTTATTGTATTAATAGTGAAATAAAGTTTAACTTGATTTATTCACTTTTCGCAAAGTTATGCCTTGTGGCGATAAACGTGTTTATAGTGACTCACTTGGCAGTGTGTGAGTGCATGGCCTCTGGTCAAGCAGCATGTGGCGAGTACTATTCCTGTTTTAGATACTACCTGATCCGACAGATGATGTGCATGGGTCGACAAGGGCTCTGAGGGAAGCAGTGAATGGCATTAGATGAATGGCACTATCGGACGAATTTACCATTCTAACTGAGAAACTTTCATAATCAGAAGAGACCAAAGTCCGATAAGTCATTTAATGACACTATCAACACTGTACTGCCTACCCGTAGCACACCAAGACCAGTTTCGATACAGCACACCAACCTATGCAGTACATCGAGCCCAAAAAGACATTCATCCCCTACTTCTGCTATGTTTATATTGTGCTTTATGTGAAGTTCACATAGCTTCAAGATCAATTCTCTTATCTCTAACTAGTATGGTCTCACCTGTCCCTGTAGTCAACTAGTACTATTCCATACTGTTGTCGGCTAATTTCTGGAGGGAAGGCCGGATGATATCTGGTCTACTTCAATTATGGTCACCCCAAAGTCGACGACTATCTGGCAAGGAACATCATTCAGGCTCCCCTCTACCAGTATTTCATCTTATTCCAGTTTCACATACCATAAGAATATTGGGGCTTCCCTCCAACAGTCTCTGACTCTGCCCCCCCCCCCCTTTTTTTTTTATAGTCGTTGCAATATCAAGATTTCCGAATGTGGTGTATTTTCACCTGCATCTTGTTTCCTCTTTTCCCGCTGCTGCTTCTGCTGTGGTCCTGGCTGCCTACATGGCCAAAACTCTGGCAATTTTGTTGGGGGATGGCGAAGCTCTGTAGCACAGACCCTACAAGCAATGACCCTCATAGTCATCTTCAACCCCTTCAGTTTCTTTGTTACTCTGTCATCATCTTCATTCAGCGCAACTGCCCGTACTGGATGTCGGGTTGCTGTCTTGCTGATTCTACCTCTAGTACTCGGGTCTGGGGCGTCCTGCATGTTGTGGGGTGCAGCCAGAAGTACTTCTAGCAGTTCGTTTGTGTCGGTGATGGTGCCGATGAGAAGCCGACTGCGATTATGTCGCACGCCTCCTCGGAACACCCTTCCAGAGATAGTCGAGACAATCGCACAATGTCCTGCCATAGCTCCTGCAGTGACTCCCTTGGTTGTTGAGCGTGACTTCGAAGCTGTGCATGGTGAGTATTTCGCATGTACCAGTCACAAAAACGTAACTCCAAGGCCGACACCAATGTGGGGTACTCCAGTCGATATCGCTCTGGCAGAGATTGTAGTATGCTAAGTTCAGAGCCCCTCAGTACAGCCGCAAGATAGTAAGCCTGCTGCTCGGCTAATCAGCCATTCAGGGTGGCCACTATTTCAAAGTAGTATTGGTACTCCCACCAAGAATTCTTGCAACCATAAGAGGTGGACTTTATTGAGACGCCCCTTCATTATTCCTGGCTGGGCATCACCAATGTCACAAAGCTGCTGTCAGTCCTCCTTCCTGCCTTCTACAATATGATACGAGATTGGGGTGCCACGGTGGCGGTGGGCAAAGAAGTAAATTTTATATTGTGATAATAGGTCCCAGGGAAATCTGGAGAATTTTGGATATAGTTAGCCAGGCGCCAGACATCACTAGAATGATGCCATACTCTGGTTAGAGCATTCTCTTGTAGTCTCGGGGTCGTTTGGCCGACGACCAAGGTGGTATCCTTCCTGACATGCTGATACTTCTCATTGAATAATAATTACAGATGATAAGTAAGTGGTTTGCCTGCTATGCCGTGGCCTATTCGGGCTAGCCACACACCCGCATTTACACTTGAAAACTGTATGACAAATTAAATATATACAAAAGCAAATACACTTGGTACAATAGACAAAGGTTACACTTTGGTGGGAAGTAGGACTCGCCCCCTTAAAAGTCCACAGATTGACCTGAAATGATAGACGTTGTTTATTAAACATAAGATTTATTAAGGTTACGCTTTACAGGTCCCCCTAGGAGATAACTTACTACATACACACCGGGCTTAAGCCTGTCTGTAAGGCGACACTGAAAAGCAGCCCATGACCAATAATCATTAAATTGAAATTATATTCCCCAGGTGATCCAAGCACTGGGGAAGTGGAGGAGAGGTGTCCCGAGCAGCTTAAACTAAACAGTTCCAGTAATTAAAGTCTATTGCAGGTTAATGATAAGTTCACAAAGATGAAGTGCCGCTCGGACACGAAATGCGAGACACGCAGCGTATGCGAGCTGCTCCTCCGGACGCTTGGACGTGGCGCGCTGATCGGCTTGCCGCACCGGTGAGTCACGTGGAACTACTTTCTAACACAAGGAGCAATACGCTGGACTTTCCAAGGTTACTGCATTCTAGAAAGACACACATAAGGGAGCACGGCACTTGTCAGCAAAGTTCAGTTCAGATTATTGCGTCATTATATGCACTCAATTATTTTCTAAGTCATTTAAACGTTTCTGTCTGCAGAAAGATTCCTGTAGTCTGCCCAGTGGTATGTACCTTGTGAATATTTGACAGGTGTACCCAGAGCATATTGCTATCTCCAGCTGTAGCTTCATATACCTAGGAGGAAAGTTTTGATTGGAGTTAAAAATGTTGATACAGATAGCGAATTCGTAAATACAGAAAATATGATTCCGTATGCTCGATCAGTGGTCTCTGTTATCTGTTACAGTTATATTTGTTTGCATATGGTGTTCATTATCTATGCACATTTATTTTTTCATTTATTAACCAGTCATGATTAATTTTCAGATTTAATTAATTAATGCTTCTGCTTCGTATATTTTTAATTTTAAAACGTAATCTTAGCTGTTTCTCCTTAATTCTCAAGTCAAACGTTTTCCAATTCTATGCCTCTTCCTATGAAATAATGTGTTTGTTGTGCAAAGAGAATATTGGAGTAGATAGTGTGTGCTATCATCTTACTAAAACTCTCTGTGTCGTTACATTAGGACATGAAAATCACGCCATAAAATTAGAGGCAATAAGCGATTTGAAATGTTAATTTTTTCCTTCTAATTTATTGTTACTTTGTGATGTAGCCAATATCGATATGAGCTGATGGTGAAAATCAATCCATCTCTTATTTAGTATTCAGGTTACTGCATAGTTTTAAATTATTTGGTTGGAGTTTTCTCCAAAACTTTTCGAAAAAATAATAGGCCATTTGTATAAAAATTGACATATTTGTGTTCTCCTCCCGGATGTTTACATGTGTATTTATCTATGTAATTGATTGTTTATTTTTTATTGAGGTATTTTGACAGCTGATTAAACTAAACGATTTCCGTTACTGCTCTAAGCGGGAATTTTGTAGTGTGTGTAAGATATTATGTATCACAGTCAGCATATTATAATAATGCGATTCTTGTAAAAGATAGTGTGTGTAACCATGAGTCTTGTGCTGTAATAAATGTATTGCACCATGGATTCTGGCAGTATTCGTGACGGAAGGACACGTAATATAAGCGATACTTGTGCCACCGAAATCGCACAGCCGATAGAAGAATTTGAAAAGTTGTCAGTCGCGGAAAATGTTGGAAACATTGAAATAACAGCAGATGTAGGTTCTAGCTTGCCGTTTGACAAGTCTTACGATTTTGGTAACAAAACTTTTCCAACAATTGGCATCGGTTCCAATGAGAATCTAGTAGCTGATACCTTGTTGACTAGATCTCAGTTTATAGATAATGTGACAAATGATGTATTGCGGAACATAACTTCAGGGAATAATGCACCTAAGCTGATGAAACTTACTGAACCACGTGATAAACACGGTATACAAGATGAACGGTCCGTATTTATTGATAGTCATCTGTTTTGGAAGCCACAGGGAAGTATCAATGAAAATGTTGCAGCTTGCCCTAAGGAGAGGAAACGTTGGCGTAGGCCAGTTCCAAATGCTTCAGATTACGTCCAGCAAGAGCAAAGCGTTGGAATAAGTGTAAATGATGGAGTGTGTGAAATAAGAACTGTGGAAATAAGCGATTCGTGTGTGGTCCCTCCCAGATCGCTGGAAAATGAAAGTAAGAATGTGTCGCTGGGTGATAACGTTCCACCAGCACAATCACCGTCTTCAGTGTCGAGTGTGACGTCCAGCAGACGTCTGGAATGGGATAGTGGAGCCGATGTTGGCTATGCAACACAAGGGTTCTTGCCTGAACACCGGGTCGAGTTGAGCACGTTAGAGAGAATAGCCCTTGCAAGGGGCTGCACAGCTGTTCTGTGCTCCAGAATGGATCCTGCCAGGACACCTGCATCGGGAAACCCACGTGGTTCTGAACAGAAGCCGAGTGCCAAGGGTGCAAAACCAGTAGCACATTCAACTCCAATCGAGCACTGTAATGAGCAACTAGAAGAGAGGGGTTACGCAACAGAAACTGACTGCGAAAGTGAAATCACACCAATCCTGCGACCTTCTGCTGTTTCAGGTGATACTGTCACTATACATGGACAAATACCTAAAAGTGTTGCAGAGTTATTACAACGTTCAAAGGATTTATGTTGTCCAAATGATGTACCAGGTGATAGGCCTGTAAGTGAAGTAAATTTCCCTGTAAGCCTAGGTGCAAAGCACAGCAATTCTTTGACTGACTTGCAGAAGTGTGAGGGGAAGAAACCCCAAGAACATAGCACAAATTCGCTTCCTCGAAATCACAGCAAGGCAGTTCATCTGTCCACGGACAGACAGCTGACTGAAAACATCAAAAACAATCATCATTCAGCTTCTTCATCCTCGGTGGCTACAGTGGTCTACCAACAGAAACTTGCACCTTCCAATCCCATCGCTGTTACAGTTAGTAAACCGACTTCAAGTTCGGCAGATTGTGGAACTGAGTGTTGCTGCACTTGCAAGACTTTCAACCTTGAAGAGGAATTGAAAAAGTGTTTACTGAAGGTGCATCAGCAAGGTGATGAGAAAACTAGAGAGAAGCCGGTTGAAGCTTTAGAAATAAAAAACATCAGAAAGACATCAGGTGTAGATAACGAAGATGAAGTTGTTGAAAATGTTGGACGTGAGAGACGACACAGTCCGCAGAGTTGTGCGCCTGATGAGGGGAACGTTGAAGATGGACATACTGGTGACGCAGGGAAGGTGGTGGATAGGTCAAGTGCCACGGAAGGGCAAGGCACCACAACAGGAAGCGTGGTGAGTAGTGTTCGAACTGCAGGCACTTTGTGGCAGGAGTGTGCAGCCTTGGTGGGCAGTGCCAACAGCTTCGAGTACTTGCCCGGCCATGCGTACAAGAGGGGCTCGTGTTCCGGCAGGAGCGTGTCCTCTGCCCGTGTCGCGGACTCGTCCATGTCTGACGGGGACGTGGAGCGCGGCGTGAGGCTGCTGCAGGGCGCAACTGCGGGGATGCAGAACGAGGAACAGAGACAGTTGTTGGTGGACTGTGTCGCTAAACGGCTCCTGGGCCTGCCCGAATCGCCGTCGCCAAGCGAGGCGTCTGAGCGGCCGCAGCATGACACGACTGGACTAGAGGAACCGCGGGAAGTGGAAGCTAGCGATGTGTCTTCCACTGTGTTCAAGCCACAACATAGTACTCGTGGGAGAACAGGATCTACTGACAAGGGTATGCGTAAGTTGAAAAAATTGAGCAACAAAGGTTTTGACATGTGTTCACTGATAAAGGCTGTTCACAATAAAGTGAGCACTTTTGAAATCAACCTTATAAAAAAGACTCTGCTCCTACCTGCATATATTTTAACGGGGGCCCTGAGTGAATGCGCCCAGTAAAGTTGATAACGATTAATGGGAAAGTAGTTCCTTATCTTAACGTCGAATACAAAGTGTCAGGCTACCATTTCTGTTAACAGTGTTAACTTAAATTATTTCTTTCCCTTTCTGTTTTTTTTTTAATGTATCAAATAGTAAAAATGAGTAAATTTGTAAAATATTTAATATTTTTACAGTTTCACTTGAAAGACACTTGAATATAGTGATGATGCCCATGACAATGTTAATCTTACATAAGGCAGAGGAATATATAATCCGTATACAAGTAGATCTTAAGCAGAGTGGTCATTTTACCATGAACAGCCTATAATTGTAAACATCCATAATATAATGTGTTTTTACAGGACACGTGGGCTCAAGCAGCGCTGCTGCGAATGCGCGTCTTCCCTCGGACAGTACAGTAGAGACTACCTCTAGTTTCAGTACGTACCACGGAGTCATGCAGAGGGACTGGATGGCCTCTGCGACTCGTTCCGAGCGAGCATTCGAGCAGCGTAGGTCACACATGAAGTATGTGGGTGAGTTCCTTCCTTACTTCTGGGCATGGCAAGGAATTTGAGTAATTAAGGTGTCACCGGTGAAAAGGATTGATTGATGTAGCCATTCCAACGTAATATTTGTGTTATGAAAATTATAGTATTCTATTTTTCCACCAAGGCGAACTGAGTTTGATTCCCAGCGGGCTCATTCCCAAGTTTTCAAATGTGGGAGTTCTGCCATTGTTCGCCAGGTTTACTTGCGATCTCCTGCTTTCCCCATCCGTGCATTCTGGCGCGGCTCCTTATCCACCTCGTTTTACCCTCATTGGCTCTTCAAGACCTCGTAGTTAAGAGCCACCCAAATATTTTCACTCATTCGTCATGAACTGGCTTGCTTTATTTGTGTCTTTCAAGTGAAACCATGGAATTTTGAGCTCTTTTGTGTCTAAAGGAAAAAAAACTCTGATCTCTGTAGCTATAAATCTACATGTTACACTCGTAATACGTCAAGTCTTTGAACTATTTTTTTTATTGATTTACTGCCAACTTTAATGGGAGCGCGTGTCACGCACCAGTACTGTAGATTACATATGCAGTAGTTGTCTGCAGTGATTTTTTCCAATCGTTGATTTCAAAAGTGTTCATTTTACCATGAAGAGCATGAGTATATCCACCCAGATAAATACAGTGTTTTTATATTATGTTAACAGATAATAAAGTCATGGGTAGGGACCACTTTGCGTTGCTGGAGTTTTGCGACAGTGAGCGAGCAAGCCAGCTATCCTGGATCCAGATGGAAATAGACCACCTGAAGAATCTGAAACAGTTGAGTGGTTCTCAAGCTGACCTTAAAGTTTTCATTGCCAAGAAAAGTATGGATTCCTTAATTGATGGCGTATTCCAATTACTGCACTGGACTGCGCTCAGTGCTCACTGGCTGAGTTCCGCGTGTTCCATTTACTGGAACTCGCTCTGAGAGCAGTCGGATTTTCGTACCCCAATGGCGAGTTGCACTGAACGAGTACGCACCGAGAGCAATTTTTTCCGTTCTGCGTCTGGAGTCAGTTCTGCTTTTCAGAGCAATGTGGTGGCGACCTGTGATTATGAAAACAAAACAAAAATTATTGCAATGTTGGAAATTCTACAGTATTTAACATTTCGGCAGCTGAATAATACGTAATTATGGAACAAATATGTTCTTGGTATATTGACAATATTGTTTGTAATTACAGCGGTGATAAGGTTAATTTCACCCAGTTACTCTTGCATACATTTGCCCGCGAGTTGAGAAAAAAAATTGGAAAAAAATTATATGTACGGAATTTTATAAATTTAAATTTAAATCCTTTTATCAACATAGTACTTCAAGCATTTTATCCAATATATATAATATGTTGTCGTAAATATTTTGCACTGTTTTTGCGGCGTGTTGCACTTGTCGGTGCATAAATAATATACACTTGTTTCTAGCAATCACGTGATACATGTGCTTTTTCAGTTTTCAGTTTGCACCCAGAGCAGTCAATTGGAATACACCATTAGAGATAACAGAGAAATGTGAGGATTTTATGGTAGTTTTAAATGGTTTAAACAACTGATTTTGTAGAAATTATTTGTTTACATGCGTGCTTATTGGTTAACTTTTTTTTAAGTGCCCTTAAACAGCTGTTAGGCCTTGGTTGAGGAACACTAAACATACACAAATACAGAAACACATGAAACAAACACAATAACAAGTTTTACGTAACACCTGGAACAAATTGGATGGAGAACTGCAGGATATTAAATAGAGGAGTTTGCCCAAATAAAAAATTATGACGTGTGCCGTCCCATCCAATGTGATGCCATAAAATAATATAATAGCATCAGAATGTGTGCTGTTATCATCCGGTTATGACAACGTCGGGGTTAGTTAGGATTCTGACAATTATCAGCTCGTATGTGACAGCGCTTAGTGAACCTGACCATTGTCCAAGTAGAGCAAGGAATTTGAAAATCTGCACTTGCCGTTACCTGGGTTCAAACCCGGTAATTCGTGATCTGTAATCAGGTGTGTGTTAGCTAATTTAACTCGT
The DNA here is from genome assembly GCA_029891345.1 of Dryococelus australis. NCBI lineage: Eukaryota > Metazoa > Arthropoda > Insecta > Phasmatodea > Phasmatidae > Dryococelus > Dryococelus australis. The sequence goes on along the minus strand of CM057008.1, from coordinate 26,005,499 downwards.
TATTGCTAGTTAAATTTTAATTCAGCATGTATTATAGTGCTCCAATAGTACTTATTGCCATTTTGTACTGTAGCTTGCTGAAGAGTCAGAAAGAATTGCATCATCCAGAGAAGATTGCCGCACTAGCTGACTGCTACCAGAAATCTTCTGCGCCAGTCTGCACACTCATGAAAATTACGAGAAACACATTGCAAGCTTCCAGGTAACTCAGTGTTGTAAAGTAAGCATTTTGTACTACGACACCATGTGCTAAAGCTCTACTTTCAAGATATTGCTCTGCCTTGTGCAAACAAAGCTAACAGAGTGAGTGAGTGAGTGAAGAGATTTGTACAGTGAGAGAGCCGATGAGGGTGATTGAAGTAAATAGTGTGGAGGGGCGGGGGAAATGGGAGATCCCCGAGAAAACACGCCGATCAACTGCATCGTCCGGCACGATTCCCACTTGCGAAAAAAGCTTAACAGAGTGTAATATTTTCTGTAAGGACTATTTGTTGTCAGGCATTACAAACACACCTATTTTCTCTTTGTTTTTATAAAAATTAGTTACAAATTAAATTTTGCAATTTATAGATAAAATATAAGTAAAACTACAATTTAACCAAAAATAAGGTACTTTTATGTTAACACAAGTATAAGACGGTTGTTATACATAGCATATTGAGGAAACAACAAAACACATAATACGTGGGGAGATATTTCAAAGGTTTGCTTCAAAAAGTGTGAACCATAGACGACTGTCACTATGGACCACTGACTGGTTCTAAAGTGCAATAGTGGTTTTTTTTTAATGTGTTGCAATGATTTACAAAGTGAAAACTGTTATGTATGTGAATGTATATCAGAACTTCATTGCATCGCAGTAGCTTATTCACAACGAAAAAATGCACCGGTCTGCCATTGTTGCACACTGGCATCCAACAAGTTTGGTTTGCATTTGGGAGGACCCTAGTTCTTTTGTCCAGCCATCCTGATTTAAGTTTTCCATGGTTTTGTGAAGTCATTTCAGTTCAACGCTGAGATGGGTCCTTATATACAGGCCGTAGCTGAATCTTCTTTGCCCTTATTGTATAATACCCTAGTTCAGTCTTTAATGACTCTGCTATTGCCGAGAGATGTTAAGATACACATACATCCACAGGGAAAATGTAAATAATTGCTGTTCTGCAAAAGTTGTTAGTTGTTTGAATATAGGGTAATGTAACTATTGGACTGGAACAGACTTATGAAAATCAACCTTTGAACAAAACACACTGGCCAGTAGCTGCATACGTAGCTAGTAAAAAAAAGTGGAAAAAGTAAAAAAAAAAAAAAAAAAAAAAACTGTACCTGCATCCGCCGTTTTTTTTTTACTAGCTATGAATGCAGCTAATGGCTAGGGTGTTTTTTTTTTTTTTTTTTTCAAAGGTTGATTTTCATAAGTCTGTTCCAGTCGTGAATGGACTATATGACCATATGCTTTCTAAAATTTAAATTGTTATATAATTTCTAAAATTTAAATTTTTAAGTGTCTGAATTTGCAATAATACATCTTTGCCAATTGACATAGGCCGGTACGTACAAAATAAAGTATTTGAGTGTCTGTAATGGGTACTTGTGTGAAGTCAATAACATATATCAAGAGAAATGGATGATAACAGTAAAAAGACAAAGGAGAGGACCATTACGGAATTTGCATTGTTTCCATATTTTATTATCCATGGCATTCAATAAACTATTGTTATTAAGGTAATGCTTTGTAAACTTATCCCTCGACACCCCCTCCCCCCCCCCCCCCCCTCACAACATATTGTCGCTTGTCACTACAGTTACACCTTTGCCTTTAATTTTCAAATGAATCATTTGTCCACATTTATCATATATTTTTTCTATTGTCCTTTGGTATCAATCTTTAAATCATAGTTTTCCTTGTTTCAATCAAACTGATTACACGCAATGATCATTTGACCACAAAGCATTTGAGAAAATACACATATGCATGTGTATTTTCAAATTCAAAGGCACTATGCAAATTACTAAGGTGTAATGAACGTCTTAGCTGCTTAACAGAGAACTTGGACAAACCCATGAATTTAACAACGAATCTTCGTACCGATGAGCAGACTGTATTTTTATAGTCCATTCCCCACTGGAAGCGACTTTCTCAGAGCCCTGCTAAATATCTACTTGCAGGTCCGTTTCGTATCCTACCGCAAAATGTAAACAAACATTGCCATGCAACTCCCATGTAGCATCTGTCATAATCAATATTTACATGCAATTGCGTGTGTACATGTGTTCGTATACTTTCGCTACACCTAAACATAAACATTAAATTGTGACTTATACTTTTATACCTGTCAAATGTGTTGTTTACTGGTTACAGCTTTTCAAAGAATTCTGTCATATTCCAAAAACCATTCCGTATGAATATTCACAGTTTAGGCCTCCAACATTATTTAGGTCAGCTTTATGATGTTTTAAAAATGCCTGAATTGATGGCAGTTCTTACTGTTATTTTACGTTAATATATTTGTTTTCTATGACATAGCACATTAGCATTTTGCCACGACTGTATTTAACACTGTTACAACTGTGGGGTAATGAACTATAGTATTTAACTTTTTGTTATTGATGTGTTGGGTTATTTCTTTAAACGGACGGTCTCAGTTCGAATAATGAAAGAATAATCAGTCCAACGAAAAAGACATTTAAATCAAGCACGCAACTCGCGTCGCTCATTTTTTGTCATACAAACTTAAAAAATATAGCTGTGAACATGCATACAAATAAGCCTACCGTAACTTTTATTCCGCTCATACTTATATGTATTGCTACTTACTGTGTATTAGGTTTATTGAAATTTATTGGGGCTGGGCTTGGTTATTTTGTTGGGGTTGGTGGTAAATCACGTTACACGACTGTGTTTCAAACACCGAGGGCAAAGGTACAATGTTGTGACAAATAAACATACTTGGATGTAAATAAATAACTATAACATCGTCATAAAAACAGTTCACATTTACAAAGTATAAATAGTTCACATAAAATATTTGAAATGACGCACGCACGCAGATCCAGCGTAATGATCACCACGCAGCCACGCCACACTATTTCACATGCAGCGGTTAATGAAACACAGTAACAGTATATTTATTATTGCAGTGGAAACACAGATTTATAACAACATCGTAACTTGTTTAGGTAGGTTTAAAAAAACCAACGTCTACAAACGTTATGTGGTAATTTGAAGTATTTTTTGGAGTGAGTATAATTTATGCTTTGTTTGGTAACAAAGCAAAACGCCATGTCATGGCTCGCCACGTCTGCCAACTTCACTTTGTTTCTGCCCCGCCATTATATCTAGAGAGTGACAAATCTTGCTCAACAGACACTTGCTTTCTCACTCAATAAAACAACACCGTACCATTACGGCCTACTCACAATATTTTCCGCTGTTGTTTTAAATTTAAAAAATGAGATATGTTGTCATCGGGGCTACCTAAATATTTAAATATTTCAGTAGGCACCGTTTAATTTACAAATAGTATACTAAAAAACTACGTTAAAATTATATTTTTTCTGTGAACTATTTCTTACCGGACGTTGCCAACACATCGCTGCTCTCGCTGTTAATTCATATTTAAAAAGAAATAGATATGACAAGTTATAGAAGTTTCATTTATTCAATAATACAGTACTCTAAAGTTAACCACAGTTTTATATATTTGTGGAATACAGGTTGTTGAAAAAAACAGGTTGACGTGTTATGCCTAGAGTGTTTTTTCAAGGGTTGATTTTCATAAGTCGCTTCCAATCGGGAATGGACTATGGATGTTTCCGTTTGGTTGTTGAGACCTTTGGTACAGAGATAACGAACACATGTTATTGTAAACCTAATTACTGTCACTGTGCGATATGATGAGGTTGCCACTTATGCTGTACATGTGCAAAATTATTATTAACTGATAAAATATAAATAAATTTTCAACACATAATTTTGGCAGATATTGCTGCATTAATTTTTTTCCAAGCCACTCAATAATAAAGCTTTACAAAATATATAACTAGATGTTGCAAGTAATCAACAAACTAAACACCAGAGAAGTGATAAACAAGTGTGGAAACTTGATTTATTTACAGCCAATTACAGAAGGCATGGTGTTTGTCTTCAGTGACATTGGCAACAGTAGACAAGTAGTTCTCGTGCTCCGTGCGTTGAAATAAGCATCCTAAAGTATACAGTGTTATCATTATGTAACTGAAGGGAAGTTTAAGCAGTCTGTTGAGTAGTGGTTGGCAGACAGTAAACCTAGTGTCCAGGAAGCGAACTCGTAAGTTGGGAAATTTGAAATGTGTCGGAGGGGCTACTCTAAATCTCACGCTGTATTTCTGGATGTGGACCTCGTCCTTCATAATGGCCAAATTGAAACAGCTCTTCACATTAAAACCACCAATAATCTTCAGTACATACATTTTAACAGTTACCATCCCATCCATGCCAAAAAATCTCTGCCGTACAGTCTTGCTACCAAAGTTAAATGCTTTTGCCCCACTCAAACTGATTTAAAACAAGCAGTGTGATCTAATAGCCAAAGTCTTTCTCGATAGATGCTCTCTCAAATTCTTTTTTTACAAACAGATTCAGCACGCCACTTTAATCACAGATCCCCAAAGATCAATTTAGATATCTCTCTGGTGGTCGTTTACGAAGAGGGTATGGCCAAACTCGGAACCATTCTCAAATATGGACACAAAATTCTGGCCTCATCATCACTCACTCAAAACTTGTTCACCAAACCACCCAGATTAGTCTTCAAATAATCCCCCCTCTCCATCCTGCAAACTTTGAAACAAACTGGTCCAACCCAAATTGCCACCCAATGCTACAGTCAGTAATATCACCACCCCAGGTTGTGGCTCTTGTGCTACGCACCATTCTCCCACCTTCAATAGCAAACTTACCAACCAGACTTATCCTATCCAAGGCAGCTACAATTGTACGACAGGAAATCTCGTCTCTGCATTGCAGAGTACTTCGGCCTTACTACCAACACTCTCAGATTGTGAATGAATAGCCATAGAGCAGACAGCAAACAAGCCATAGCTGAGGTAAATGAGATTTTACAGGAGAAGTCAGTTGCAGCACATGCTGGGAACTGGTGTACTAATACGTCACCAAATCCAGACACCTGGCTTAAATGTAAGGTAACCTCTCCGCCACATTTCAAATTTTCCGCCTCAGCCTAGTTCACCTCCTGGCCTCTTAAGTTCACTGTTTGCTAAGCACTGCACACCAGACTGCAGTATGGTGGCACAACTCGCCGTCTCATGAAACTGAAACTGGCCTAACCACCGAAATTTTGCGACTGTGCATCTGCTTGTGAAAATTTGTTTGTCAGAATTTTGTGTGTGTGTGTACACAAGTACCATTCTAGCGGCCTATTCCCACCATATCTTCAATTGAAGTACATTTACATGAGACAAAAAAATGTACAGGCATGGTGAGGTCACCCTATGGCTTGCAATAAACAATTGTTTAGTCTCAAGTAATTACGATAAATTACAAAGCTTTGTGTATCATCTGTGAAAAAATTTTCGACTGCAGTCTATGCAATATGTTGCAGGTCAGAGACTTCAACAACGGAGTGTGAAAGAAGCATCAGTGTCACCCATGACGAGAGAGGTATTCATGAATTTGAGTGTCGCACTGGGGTGCGGCAGATTGTTTCAAGGCGACCGGTTGTACTCGCCACGCACGGCTCTTCTGTGGAAGGTGAGCAGTGTGGAAAGAATTTCTTGGTTGGACACAGTGTTCACACACAGACTTGTTGGGAAGAGATGGCAGATAGTGGATGTGACGCCAGCGCGCAGGCAGACTTTAGCTATCAGAAGGAGACTCCAGTCTCCTCTGAGCGCAGTGCATCTACGAAGGACAAGTGTGCCATTAGGAGCTTCCCAGCACAAAGCACTGCTACATGTGATCGTGGTGGACAGTTTGCAACCTTTGACTATCCTAAGTACCATGTCACTCATGATTCTGGAAGTGGACGAGAGAGAAATTATGGCAAGTTATGTGACGTGGGCGTGCAGAGCGAAGGCATTCGGAACAATACAGAAAAAAGTGATAATGCGCCTCGCTGCATGTCATCGTGGAGAGATGAAGGAAAATTACATGATGCTTGTACTCAGGTGTCAAGCACCCAAAGCATTTCAGGAAGACGTGAGTACATAACATCTCAGAAAGGTGACAGGTCAAATAATGTATGTACCCAGACACCAGGCACTGAAAATGGTACTGGAAGAACTGATAATAAGCACAGTTACAGGACCTCAAAGAAAGATGATGAAAGGTTACGTGATAGGTTACGTGATGTATCTACTCAGGTGCCAAGCACCCAGGATATTACAGGCAGGAGTGATAACACACGTGGTTATAGAACCGCACAGAAAGATGGTGTAAAGTCTCTTAATACATACAGTCATGTGCAGAGCACCCAAAACGTTACAGAAAGAAGTGGACATGATTATATAACTTGTGAGAGATTTGTGGGAAGCCTGCATAATGCCTGCCACCCAGGTACCAAGCACCGAGAATGTTATAAAAAAAAGTGATAGTAAGTATAATATTACTTCTCAGAGAGATGATGCAAGGTTGCACAATGTATGTACTCAAATACCAAGTGTACGTACCATTACAGAAAGTATTAGCAGTAGGCCAGGTTATGTAAGCTCTCAGAGAGATAGTGTGAGATGGAATAATGTATGTACTCAGGTACCGAGTGCCCAAGACGTAACTAGTGTAAGCAGGAAGTCATCCAGCCAGCTACATAGCAAACAATTGCACACCAAGAGAAGTAAAATAACTTCCACGCAAACAAATATCTTGGGTGATATTAACAATATTACTCCTCCGAGCAATGGTACTTTAGAAGGCATTTCTGAGGGGATATTCGATATCAATCATGTTAGCAATGCCAATATTCCTTCAGGGGGTCACAATGTGAATCTACCAGAAGTTGGAATTTTACAGGACCCAGGATCTTCCCAGAAAAAATCAGACAGTCCGATGTGCTGCTGTGAATGTAGGCGTGAGCTCAAAAAGTTACTGTCTGAAAAGAAAAGGGTTCTGAAAAGGGATAGTGTAAAGCAAAGAAAGGTTACATCAGACAACATTATGCCCAGTTGTCGTGTGTGTGGAATGCGTTTGAATGAATGTGCAGAGAAAAGAACTGAGGGTTTTTTCAGGAAAACCGTGGACGAGACTGTGACTCGGATATCATCATTTGAGGCCTTGCCCCGTGTTCAGCCACAGTGGGATTGCCTGGATGAGAGCAATGTTAAGCTCGGTAAAAGATGTCCCTGCTGCTTCTCTGTCGAAGATGATTCTACTGATGCATCGAGTGGTGTGGAAGCGAGTGTAGGGAGGCCTCTCAGTCACTGGAAGACAGGCAGACACACTGTGCCCTGTACGAGAGCAAGAGATGTAACCCCGTCAGCAGATAGGGTTCGCAGGGTGGAGAAACGTGATGCACAACAGCAGGTCGGCACCTGTGCAACCGAGAAACATTCTCCTGATGGCGTCCTGCCTTCCCCTGTGGGGTACATCCTCACGCTGGAGTCATCACTGAGCATGGACTCTGGTGTGCAACTGGAGGAGAGGAGGAGGAGGAGGAGAAAGTCTCTGCCCGAAGTGAAGGTGAAAGTACCTTGCAGAAAACGTGCTGCGCGAGAGAGGGCTAGAAACTGCCTTGCCGCCGGTGAGAAGCATCCTAAAGGCAAATACTATGGCACAACTCACGCTAAAGAAAATGTGTATGGGAAGAAACCAACATTACAGGTTAGTATGTATCATTTAAAGGAATACAGTAAAACCTCCCTATTACGACCCCTCGCGGTTCCCGAGAATAGGGTCGTAATAAAAATTTGGAAGATTTTGGGCTGATTTTGACCAACCCCTAACCCCTGTGGATCCAAACTTGCCATTTTTTGGATGAAGTTCATATTCAATCATCTTTAGCTCATAAAAAACCACTTATTAAATTAAATATAAATATGTATATTTTAATAGCTGGACGTCTCCCGATTAATTTGATACCCAAGAAAGGTATATTGGACCACCCCTTGTTGTAAAAAAGAAGGCCATTGAAAGTGTGTGAAAAGATTAGACTATGTATTATTAAAATATGAAGTTATTATTAAAGATCTATTACGCGGGTCTCTTGGGTCATACATTGCTATGAGGCACGTAGCGATCAAAAAGTTTAGGTGGCGTTACGCAATACATGTGTGCGTGCCGTGCTCTCGCTTTGGTCTGGCTGTGTGTGTAGCTGGGCAAGCACCTAGATCCTCTGCAGTGCGGCCGGGCCACGGGCGTGGCAGTTTGCTGCTGAAGCTCGGTCCTAGATCCTCAGGCGGGGCAGCTGTCGGTCGGTCGCTACAAGATTACCCGCCGTGGCGCCCGTCACTGCCGTCATTACAGGGCCGGTTCACTTCGTAACAGCGGCCCGGCGTTGGGAAAACATGCTGACAGATGCAATTCATGTCAGTGTGTTGAATTTATACTAAATGTAGGCGGCATGTTGACCTCTGCACTGGTACAATGAGGCCCAGCAATGTTTACAGGAATATAAATATTTAGTGCGGTCTACTTGAAATACTAATTGTCCTGAATTTTTCATCAAAAATTTTTGATGTTGCCTATACACGCACACGTCCTCACTCGCCATAATATGGTACCGGTAACATAAGAACACATTTTATTGCACACGTTTATCTTTATTCACGTTACTCATAAAATTGACTTCACAATAAAAAAAACAATTATCCACCATAAAAAATTAGCATGTTACGTAGGCGTGCCCCTCACTCTCAAACCCCTTCCTTGCGCTTCCATGGACAATACACCAGTGTCCCCTTCTGGCATTAAGTAATTTATTGCTTCACGCTGCTTGGGATAACCAATGTCAAAGGGCCACTAACATCAGTAAGGGCTAGTTTTCCATGGACTGAAAACTGTGGCTAATAGATAACGCAGTTGGAGAAAAGAGTCTACAAAACAAATTGACACATAACTGAAACCGAGGTTCAAGATACGCCACAGTTGGCGAGGGATTACTGCATCTATTTTTAGACTTGCCTAAACTTTTCACGGTTCCTCGGGATTGGGTCGTAATAAATGGGGTCATAATGGAGGGGTTTTACTGTACTGACATATTGTAGTTTTGCATTGTCTGAAACCTGTAGCTTTCATTTTGTGTGCATTGAGGTTTCCTTGGAATACGTTTGTGTAAGAAACTATTGAAATACTTTACTTTTTAAGTAGAATATTATATTAAGTTCGATCTTTACTTAATTAATCAATTTCTTAGATCTATCTAGATTAAAACACATAATATAAATGCACGTAAAAATTTGATTTCCAAAAAAATTTATTTTTGATAATTTTCTGCCAGTTGTATGAACATAATTCTATCTGCTAGGATGTGACATGGCCTTGAGAACAAATTTATACAGTCAGAAATACTAATAACCAAAAATTCATACAAATAAGACCAGAAGATGAAATTCATAAAAATAGAACAATCCATGTATTCGCCAGTCCAAAACTCAAGAAAATTCATAACTTTAAATGACAAACATGTGTCACTGAATTGTAAAACGATTCTACAAGAAATGCATATACTGATCTCAAAAAATATTGTTTGTGCATAATATTGATATAAACGTTATTTTTGAAACCAATTTAATTGATTAAGAAAATATTCCATTCCCCATAACTATCTTGGAACCCTGCAAAATATCTACTTGCAGGTCCATTTCGTATCCTTCTGCCATATGTAAACAAACATTGCCATGTGACTGCCACGTAGCATCTTTCAAAATCAATGTTTACGTGCCATTTTGTGTGTGTACATATGTTCATATACTTTCGCTACACCTAAAAATAAACATTGAAATGTGACTTCTACTTTTATACCTGTCAAATGTGTTGTTTACTGTTTACAGCTTTTCAAAGAATTCTGTCTTAGGTCTATTTCAAAAACCATTTCGTACGAATATTCACAGTTTAGGCCTATAACATTATTTTAATCAGTTTTATGACATTTTAAAGATGCCTAAATTAACTATAGTTCTTACGGTTATGTTACATTAACATATTTGTTTTCCACGACAGTACATTACACATAATGCACGTTAATATTTTGCCGCGTCTGTGTTTAACACTGTTACAACTGTGGGGTAATAAACTATAGTATTTAACTTTTTGTTATTGATATGTGTTGGGTTATTTCTTTAAAAGGATGGCTTCAGTTCGAATAGCGAAGGAATAGAGTCCAATGAAAAGCGACATTAAAATCGAGCACGCAACTCGTGTCACTCATTTTTTGTTATAAAGACTTAAAATATAGCGGTGAACATGCACTCAAATAAGCCTACCGTAACTTTTATTCCGCTCATACTTATATGTATTGCTACTTACTGTGTATTAGGTTTATTGCAATTTATTGGGGCTGGGCTTGGTTATTTTGTTGGGTTTGGTGATAAATCACGTTATACGACTGTGTTTCAAACACCCAGGGCAAAGGTACAACATTGTGATAAATAAACATACGTGGATGTAAATAAATAACTATAACTTCATCATAAAAATCACATTTACAAAGTATTAATAGTTCACATAAAATATTTGAAATCACAGATCCAGCATAACTATCACCAAACAGTCACGCCACGCTATTTCACACGCAGCGGTTAACGAAACACACCATAACAGTGTATTTATTACTGCCGCGGAAACACAGATTTATCACAACATCGTAACTTGCTTAGGTAGGTTTAAAAAACACGTATACAATTGTGATGTGGTAATTTGAAGTATTTTTCGGAGTAAGTATAATTTATGCTTTGTTTGGTAAAACAGCAACACGACATGTCATGGCTCACCACTTTTGCCAACTTCACTTAGTTTCTGCCTTGCCATCATATCTAAATATATTAAAATAAGCATTCAAACATTAGAATCTCTTTTCAGTTGTAAATTACAAATTCAAAAATCATTATTTTGCTGTAATAGGCATGAAATATGCTGCCATTGAAAACATGTTAGTTGGGTGAGGGAGAGGTGAGAGAGCTCGCCACCGGGCGGTAGCCTAATTGTGAGTATGTATGTATGTATGTACATCCGTATAACTCCCCCCTAGGAACTGGCTTCACTTGTTAATGTAAGTTTTTCCGCGTACTAGCGAAGTGAAACTTCCCGAGTGTGAAAGAGATAAAGACTGAAAAAGAGCGAGCAAAGCTCGCTGAGCAGACAGTTGCTTCAAAGTTGCTCTTGCTCGATAAAACAACACTGTACCATTACGGCCTACTCAAAATATTTTCCGCTGTCATTTTAAACTGTAAAAATGAGATATTTTGCCATCGGGACAACCTAAATATTTCAATAGGCATCGTTAAATTTACAAATAGTATACTAATAAACTAGGTGAAAATAATATTTTAACTGTGAACTATTTCTTACCGACCGTTGCCAACACGTCGCTGCTCTCGCTGTTGTTAATTCATATTTAAAAATAAATAAATATTACAAGTTATAGAAGATATTAAGGTAAAGTTTCATTTATTCAATAATACAGTACTGTAAGGTTAACCATAGTGTTATATATTTGTGGATTACAGGTTATTGAAAAAACAGGTTGAAATGTTTTGCCTAGTGTTTTTTCAAAAGTTGATTTTCATAAGTCGCTTCCAATCGGGAATGGACTATACATAGAAGTGGAAATAAACTGGGACAAAATACTAACCCTACTGGATTCCGCAACCGCAGGCAACTTCGTCTGAAGTGATGTACTCACCTCAGAACAAAGGGCATCACTCCGCCCACAAACTCACCTCGTGAGCTTGCCGCAATACGATCAGACTCTCAAGGTCGATGGTCGTATCACCCTATCCATGAGATTATACCATCACATAAACTCGGTCAAATTCGTGGTGTCACCAGGCATCACAGAAGTAGTGATCTTGGGGCAATCTTGGTTACGCCAACAGCAGTGTGTGATGCACCATGGACAGCAGCACGCGTATATCGGGGATAAACTCAGAATAACGGTCAATTGGGAACATACCCCAGACGAGGCAATCCCGCCACCTGTTTACCCTGGCGATATCCACCACCAGCTGGCCGATTCTGAATTTACTGAACTCAGGCAAATCCTAGAGACGATCATGCGGGTACTTTCGGCCAAGGAGGATCGCTACACCAGATGCCTAGCATCCAACATGAGGTCTGGCCTACCACAGACGTACCAGTGTACAACCGACTCTATAGAGTATCTGCCTGAAGACGAAACTTAATAATGACCCAATTTCAGGAAATGAAGGAGCAGGGAATCGTGGAACCATCAGATTCTCCTTACAATTCAAAAGTAGTTTTAGTCCAGGAGGATGGACAACTACAAACTACAAAAATCTGAACGACATAAACACACCCGATCGCACCGCCAGCAATCAAAGTGACTCGTACTCCACGAGATGTAGGGGAAGTACCCACAACCCCGCACCAGAGTGCAAAGTTTCAACATGGGCGAGACTGTGCTCCTCCGCAATCACCCACTGAGTAAGCCCCGAGGCCAGTTCAGCGCAGACCTCGCTGAAAAGTTGGAAGGAACATATCACATTGTGGGACAACAGGACTATGTATACTGGGCGGAGGACATCAGGTGGCGCATCCGAAAAGTGACCACAGGTCAGATGCGTCCATGCCCTGGCGGAGTCCAGGACCACAGAGCAGAAACCCTGGACTACGACCATAGAAGAGGAAGAAGAGATGGAGGACGACCCTCTTCCACAAATGGCCAAAGGGAATGATAGGTTGGGACTGGAGGTCCACACCCACTGTCATTGTCCAGCACTCAGAGGAAACCCATCACACTGTATAACCACTGCGCTTCGTGTCACCGGTTGGAGCACCAGGAACGACATTGGTCTGTTCGGCCATGGCTTTGGTAGTATACCTAGCCAGGGAACTCTGTTGCGTGCTCTCTTCTCGTGATGCCGCCTGTTGTATTCCCAGTATGCCATAAACCCAACGGAATGATACCAGGTTTCAAGAAAGGAAGGTAGCTACTACTACCTACACCAATGGGAGCTGTAACGCAGTTCCAACTACACTTGGTAGCGTAACCCCATGGGTACGAGCTCAAGCCACACGCCAGCTCCTAGCCCCCTCCCAATCACTATTTCAGTTTCCTATCAAGATCACCAGCCGACCTCACCCAGTGGTCACCGACATCCACCTGGCACGTGACGTACCGCTGGAACTCGCCAACCCCTGGTTCCAGTGTCAGTGCGCCAGCAGCCCTCCACGGGTCCACCTCAACTCCTGCTCCAGTCGACAACCGCCGCACCAGCAGCAGGCCAAGGATCTACCCCTGGCCGCATCAAGCACAGGTAAATCAGCGGCAGTTTGTCCACCCATCCGCCGGACCTTCAAACCCCGACTGACTTTATTTATACCTTGCCGCCAGGCCACGCGTCTGATATTATATACCGGTTGAGGCCCTATCTGCCGACAGTAAGATCCGTAATTTGAACATAGCCATGCCTCTGACCGGCACTGTAAAACCTTGCCCGACCATGATGTCGCCCTCAGCCAAGGGATGTCAGGCGTCAAGATATTTAAATTGAGAGGAGAAATACAATTTACGTATAAAATTATAAAAAATTTTATTCCTGGTTATTTATAGCAAGAAATACGTGAAAATAGTATTTTGAAAAGCATCTTGTAGCATTTTGGGAAGACTTTGAACATTTTGTAGCTTTTTGAGAAGGTATTTATAACATTTTGTAGCACATTTATTGACAGACAGTAACACATTATAGCAACTAAGAAATTCATAGTCAATGCATTTTCTTAGTGTAATAATTCATGTTAATGCAGTACACAGGATTTGTATTTCATTAGCATACAAGGCATTCCAGAAATTCTTTAGTCAGAATTAACTGGTAGGGCTTCGTAATCTGGAAAACATAAACAAGTGAAGGAAAGGAATGTTGGTTCATTTTTATTTTACTTCTTTTGTTGCATCTAAAGTGTAGCACACCAATAATTATATAAGCAGTTTACTGTGAGTAGGTTGTTGCCATATACTGTGTGTGAATTTTATACACACGGGCGCACGCATGCACACACACATACAAAGACACACACATACACACATACATACATAAAAATAGTAGAAAGCCAATCTTCCAGTCTAATAGGGTCCAAAGGTAATTCGGATAGTCAAAAAACAGGATAACGTAAATATGTTAAAAATTGAGATAAAAGAAAATTTGTAAAAAAATCTTTTTTACGCAATGTAAAATGTATTACACTAGCATAGAATATAGTTAGCTTATCCAAAACAGAAACTTTACATAAAGTAAAAAAATTAAACCATATAACAAGTTACCACCTAACTCCTGGACATGTGTACTTCATGTTTTTGTATTCTTTTTATTTTTAAAACAAGTCCGGATAACTAGTCGTCTGTATAACCGACATTCGGATAATCAACTTTCTACTGTATGTAATTTCCCCAGTGTCGAATATGGCTCAAAATTTCTCTTCCTCTGAGTAAATGCATTATGTTTAACTTCTGTGTGTTTTTTTTTTTTGTGTGTGTGTCTATATATATATATATATATATATATATATATATATATATATATATATATACACACACACACACACACACACACACACACACACACACACAGATATATAATATATATTGAAATTTAGCAAATAATAGCACTTATTGAAAATTTTAACATTTATAGCGACTTGCTATTTCACGCGCCTCTAATTTTTGCATTTTCTTTATGAGGGTTTGTTTTCTCTGTGTCCATCTTCTTTGTTTAATGTAAGCCACCTCTCATCAGTGTTGTTTTCCATGTTGGCAGGAGTGCCTGGTGAATAACAGGCCAGACTTTGTAGTGACAGCAGGGGAGCGTCGGCAGTGTCTACGGGAGCTGGCTGAGCTGCGAGAGGCTCGTTGTCGAAGCCGCCAGCATGCTCTGGCCTCAGGTGCATCCAGCGAGAAGGCCAGCAGCTCCGCCGACATACCTCCTCCACCCCTGAGTGAGTACGGGTCCCTATAGTAGCGCTTGCTACCGCTGTGTTATGAGATTAGTTATGTTGTAGATTCTCATAGTTAAAATTGCTTTGCTCTAGTCTGATATGTGTTGGTGATCTTTCACTATACTGTATAGGAATACGTAAGATGCAACTCCGGTAGATAGCCCCATATTGTCGAAGTTAACTTTACAACTATTTACTATATAATGTGTTGAGTTAATGTTACATTGGGCTGCCACTTTTAATGTGGTATGTGATATATTGAGTATGAATGAGTATTGGGTAGAGTGCGTAATTCCGGATTAGTGTTGTTGGCGCAACATATTCAGTATGAGTAGTGACATTACAACTTTCAAAGTATGGACGAACACTCGTATAATAATTTTCATACATAAAAGCACTAGGTAAACAAAACAATTCACACAGGAATGAATAATTAAACTCTCTACTTTGACTACTGGAAATAAAAGAAGGTTAGTGGATTATACTCTGGTTTTGTTAAATGAAAAGTATCAGTTAACAATTTGAATTATATCAAATAAAAGTGAAAGGTGCTGACTCTTTACTATAAGATCTGAAATCCCTCTTATCTAATGCTCAAACTGAATCAGGAGTTTAAAGACTTAAAATAACTACCATCGTTACTAAATGTACTCGAGATGTCAGTCAACTTCCCGATTGCATGAAAACAAAACAGTCACTCGTTCTGATAACTACTCAAAATGTCATTTAATACTGTAAAGGTCTGACACGTGACGTCTTGTGACAGGAATGTTACCACGTCAAGGCATTTTTGGTGGGTGCTAGGCCAGTGGCAGCTGGGGCGGTGGTGTTTACGAATTCTAGTCCTTATGTGGCACCGGAGCACGTCCGGTATATAGTACAGGAAATCTGGTAGCTTTGCGGCAGAGCAATAAGTCTGTCATGGCAAATACCACTTTATGCTTTGGTGGGTTTGCTGTAGCAGGTAACATGGGCGATGCGTAACCTGTGGCGGCTGTCTGATCTGCGGTGATTATGATTTGTGTGAGCTAGAACGTGGTTGGTTTTTTGGTTAGGTGCTCGCTGGGGGGTGTACGGTTGCTGGCTCTGCTATCTGTATTCCCCACCAGCATGGGTTGGCGATCCCGGGGGATTTGTCTTGTCGACTCAAATAGGCGGCGAACACGGGATGTGTCTCCTAGCTGAAGCAGGCGGGTGCTATGAAGGGATCTGTGGGGATCTCCGGCATTGGCTGGTCTCTGCAGGTGACTTGACGCTTGGGCCCACTCGCTCAGTGAGAGGTGTGCGGGGTTAAGTTCCTGCTGATGCCTGGAGGCTGCGTTCACCGTTTTAACCCTCTCTCAGACACCACTCCGGCAGGAGGAGGGCATGAGAACAGAATCACTACGATCAAGCTTGCGAAAGGGGAGCAGGTGATGTGTTGTCCTACACTGGTGTACAACCACGTACTGCGTCTGCCAACTGAGTGCAGTATCCCTATCCCAGTACTTGTTGCAAGAAGCTCGGTGAATATTGGCAGACAGTCCCAGCACGGGGTGAGTTTCTCAGGAGGACAGGTCTTCCCAACTCAGGGAATACCCCTTCCGGTGCAAGGAGCGTGGTGGAGAGGCTAAGCACTCCGCCAACAAGCTGACGTCACATAACTGAGTACCTACTGTCGGGGCTCTACTGACTGCCTGAAAACCAGAACAATTGGTTTGGCGTAACTAAATGTTTTGGCAAAACACCAAAATAAAAGGACGAATGGGTTATTTCAATAAATCTGGCTTTGAGGCAAACTTAAATAAATACAATAAAGTTACTTAGTGGAATATTTCTTAATGTTCTTACAACCTTCAAATTACAGTGACCTCTCGATTCTAAGACCTTCCACAGTTTCCAGCAGTGTTTATAAGTTACAGGATTCTTATGATTTTGCAATCAAACTGGTGGAGTTATGCAAAAAATACCCTATTTTATTTTTTTATATTTTATGTTTTGCAGAATATCCTAGTTCTTTTTGTATTTGCATTTTTGAGCAGTTTTTTTATTCTGTGTGGTATATGAAGAAAAGTCAGTATCTGGTGTATATTTAGGTACTACAAAGGTGGGTAGTTCAAGTGGATATCTTTCTTTAAAATGTGTTTGTCATTATTCTAGTTCTCCTGTTTATAAGATTGGCATTGCAGTCACTTATACGAGTGTATTCAGTTGCCATGTAGCTGCAGCTGTGTCAAACTGAAAATGTTTGTGTTGCTAGCTGTGAAGAGAATCTTTGACCAGCGCACCATGCGACGCCAGACACAAAAGAAGTACCAGAGGCTGCCGGAAGTGCAGAGCAAGAAGACAGAGAGAAAGCGGAAAGAAGATTACCGAACCAACAGGCTCATGGCGGAAATATTCACGCGGGTATGACTTCATGGCACTTGGGCATCTTTCATGCAAAAATGGATCCCATTTTGTTTTAATACCTATTCAAAAACTTCTTATGAATGTTCTTCTATAAATCTCTTCTCCAAAGGGCAACAACCATTTATTCATAAAGCATATGTCCATTAAAGGTTAACACAATTTTGCGATATTATTTTGACGTCCAGCAATATATACCTATTTTTCTCCTCCTGGCACAAAAGCTCAAAAAACTTGATCTTATGAAATATGACAGTCTTGCATTGAGGATGTAAATTGTTGACAAACTAGTAGTAATCGTAGGTAAATTTTGCGCCAAATGAATTTTACAACAGTGCCTGTAACCATGCTGTACAGTTATAAAATACACGAAGAGAGATAGGAACCTTGTCTATATCTCATTAATGTTGGTTTTCAGTTCATCACTGAGCAAGATGGCAATACACTAACTCTCATTTGGGATGACTTGGGTTCAATTCTTTGTCCGTCATCCTTGTTTAGATTTTCCGTGGTTTCACAAAATCACTGCAGACATGGGGGTGCCCTGTCTACTAATTCCTACTGACCATAGGCACTCAGACGGGTGCCAGGGGATTTGACCCTGCTTCTTTGGGATGGAGCTTGTAACGTCACATGCACGAGCCAAGGATCCTTATCTTGCCTATCGCTCGGTGCATGGTTTTGAAATCTGAGGTCCAGAGGCACTCGAGGAGGCAGTGACTCTCCGCTGATTGGTTCGCTTTCTACAGCGGCGTGAGTTTCAAAATATGCGCTGTCTCTCTAGTGGGCGCTGCAAAGTAGAGTAGTGTCTCTGTTAGGAAGGGGCGATAACATGACGGCTTCTTGTAGAGTCGGGTTGAAGGTATAAGCAAGGAGCACAGGGCTGGAGTTGTGTTGAGGCTCTGTCAAACGTTTGGTTGTTCCCTTGTGTCCTGCTTTCGAATACCATATGTAGTAGAAGTTGACTTGCCCGTGGTAGTTTGCTAAGTTTCAGATGGGGCGAATTCGATCATTTGGAATGCGCCTTCTCTAGGCGCAAAATGTGCCGTGCGTAAGATATATACATAAAAAAAAACCAAGCTCATTAAGGTTTAAAGCTTTTTATTAATAGTGAGCTCCAGTTATGTGTAGCATGTATTTTTAAATTGAAATATAATTTACTTATTAGATTCTGTCATCCTGATTATCTTAAGGCTCCCATCTACACTGCATTTTAACTGCCTTGCAGAGTGTTTGGAGTTGTCATTTTTCCACGAAACTATTAAACGTGTTTCCAATGTGCTGATGTATGAAAAGATCATACACTTCAGGCAAGAGCTGTTGAGTACTTTTAAGATGTGTACATTAAATATACCATTTTAGAGTACTCCAAAATGGCTTTTCCAAAGCACTGTACCTCAAAATATACACATCAGATACACACGAAACTACTCAAGGGTCTTGCATTGAACCTTCCTACAGACTGTCCATCAATAAAATGATAGGGTCACCATTGAAAATCCCATAGCCAAAGATACACACAGTGTGACAAGAATGCCGCACACCAGTTCAGAGCCTTGCGCTTAGCAGTGATAGGGACACTTGATGCACTCGGCAGTCTCACCCTTATCGCTCCCGTGCTTCTTGGTCTCAAACACAGAAAAAAGGGCTAGGTAGGTGGGAGCCTTAATATTATTTGCAAAAGTTGTGTTATCCATTAAGCATGTCCTATGTATTCTAGAATGGGATAGGCAGTAGTGGCATCTTGTGACAGATGTTTGAACTAGGTACACCAAGCTGTTCATGGGGAAGTGCAATAATGAGTTGAAAGATTTACTATTGAGAAATATTTATTTGGGAACATAGCCACATGTAATGCTGCATTTGTGTTTCATTATCAGTTATTTGTATAGTGCGTGTGTTTGCTACATATGCATATTTTATTTATTTATTTTCTGGATTGTAGTAGTATTTTGTGTGTTATTAATTTTTGTTTCAGAAACTGCAGACGAAAGTTCTGAAAGGCGAGGTGAATCTCTCCAACAGTGTGAGTGTCATCTCAAACTTGTAGCAGTTTGCGCGCCAATTACGTTGACTTGTCAGGGAGCGTAGCTGGAACAAACCGGAGGGGTCTACTGGCTGAAGTTAGGTGTGTCAGTACGTCACTGGACAGAGAGCAGGTCTCCCAACTCTGTGGTCTGTGACAAAGATAAAAATTTTGGGAACTACGGTAAAGCAATCACAGCTGACCAGAAGGTGGTTTACCCCATTCATTAAAGGTGTCATTGTGGCACAGTGCACATCGTCAAAAGCAGTGCTGTATCAGTACAGCTGTAGTCTTCCAAATTTAAGTGACTTGGAAGTACTGTAAGTTTAAAGTGTAGTTTTGTACAAACTAGATTGTTAATGAAAAAAAAAAATTGATAAAACGGAAGGTATTATTAAACCCTATTGTACAAATATGTACATATGCATACTGGGTGGCTAGTGCCTTCTCTTGAGGCATGAAAAATAACGTGCACACTTCTCCATTCAAAAAAGTTACACATTCTGAAGTTAAGAAAAGAAGTAACCATTGTGAGGTTTAAACAACTTGAGATAGGATTAAATTGAGCCAAATTGGTAAAGAAACGTAATATTTAACCTTGTGTGTTAGTGAAAACGTCTTTGGTTCAAGAAATTGATTGTGGTAGTTTCAGGCGTATAAATTTTTGAGAAGCGAGATTCAAGAGTATGGAACGAGACTCGAGAGTGAGAGGTTAAAATGGTGTGCTTGTTATACGTCATTTGGTGATGAATTGATTTGAAATGGATATTGTGAATTCTGATACGGCACCATAAGTCACAACCAATGACTTTTAAAATGTGACTCTTTAAATATGTAATGTCCCAGATACATTTCTTAGGATATGACACAGAATATATTTGCCATAAGCATGAACTGCAGAAACGTTACGTTTAAGAAAATTGACAACTGTTATTCAGTGCTGCATAAATAGCAAGTTTTCTATGTCTGTGAAATAGACGAAAATTGTCTTCTTATAAAAATGTTATGTTTGTAAACAAGATTGAACTCATTGAAGGTTGGCCTATTTAAAGGATTTGAAACATTTTTCTTTTAGCACATGTTTGTTTAATGTCTCTCGGTATCTTGTGTTTTGCAAAATGTGCGACAAGGTTAGTTGTCTGCCACATGTTAATGTTAAGAAAAAGTTTTTCTCAGGTAAAAATTTTGAACAGATGTGTTGCGTCATCTTTAAAAGTGGAAAAGCAGACCGAACAACAAACGCACAACTTCAACTTTGCCCTGTATGTGCTGTCCGAATACACTGATACCACAGTCCCTGTATCTATTAACATATTATCTGGCCTACCATTCAACAAAACATCCACTCTAAAACCATTTTCATGGCCCCTTACCTCACTGAAATCAATATTAAGCAGGTCCAACTATTTGGATTTTACCTATTTGGTGTAGTGAATGGTTTCCTAGCTTTCAGAATGAGCCGTGCCAAAGAGGCAGATTTTTACCAACATTTTGCTGCTATTTACGTGATGTGAACTCATCCAAGACAACCTACTTGACAATAGCCACAAAAAGCCTGCAATCAATGCACCATGTCTTGTCATAATTACAAACTAAGCAAGTCAAACATTAGAATTTAAAACCCTTCAAAATTATTACAAGAACAAAAATGTAATTTTAACAACATGCATGTAAAATTAATTACATGAAAAAAAAAAAAAAAAAACCACATACATTACAAAAATGACAGAAAAAAGGTTAGAAAACAATTAAGCTGGTGAAGAAGATAACCGAAAATAAAAAAATTGTGCTTCACCTTTTACCATAGCAAAAGGTAAATGATGATTCATCAAGCATTCTACGTTAGTTTAAATGGGGGGGGGGGGGGGCAGTATCTTAAGGTTACTTAACACCCTCAAACCCGCTATCAGGTTTTTTTTTTTTTTAGGAAAGACAAACGACATTTTCCAATACGTAGCAAAATGTAACATTAAATTTAGTGCTACACTACTGAATACAGTTGCTAAATAATTATTGTTAACAATTTTTAGAATTACTTCGTACACATCCCAGGTCACATGGCTGTACTTGAATTGCTTAAAATTAACCTATTAGGAATGTCAAAATATAAATTTTTTCCGATTCTTGATTACAACTGTAAAACCTTATAAATTCAGACTTATCTAATTAGGCCTAACTAGTTCATATAAGTATTTTTGATAAATCTTATGAATTATTTGAAATGAATATAGACAAAGTATTAGACAAAAAAAGTTGAACAAAACTTCTTAATTTCTCAATGCAATATCTTAGGTCAACTTATGAAGCTAACCAATATGAACACAAATGTTGATGCTATTAAGTAATGAAACTGAAATACAAGTAACCTTTCATTTAGCTAAAATGCTTCTGTGGGACACGAAGTTGCAGGGACACTGGATGACTTGCTGATACAAGCATATTTGCCCAAAAGATATTCTGAAACATCTTGTACTCGTCGTGTTTTCTCATGTTACTAGTTTTGCGACTAACCCCCATCTTGTGAAATTTTCTCCAAGCACAAACTGCAAAATGTGCAATTTGTGTCATTTACATCAACTGAAAAAATAATTCCACACATCGCTAGACATTTTCTTCAGTACATTGAAAACTTTTTAACACTACCCACTTGAAGTAAAAAGAGACGGAAATTTTTGATAATATATATATATATATATTTTTTTTTTTGAGAGAGAGAGAGAGAGAGAGAGAGAGAGAGAGAGAGTTAGTTAGTTAGTTTCATGACGTTTTGTTTAGAACTCGTGACTTTTTTCCCCAGGACCTTGTGTCACCTAGCAGACAGACATCCTGTTTCAAAATCTACAACTTCGCCATAAACGAATATAGTAAAATTACATTAGTCAATACTTTATTTTTGGAGTTTTCAATCGTCAATTCAAATTATCCTTGCCAGGAAGTACTTGGTTTGTGACCATGGTAATGGAATGTGAGGGAACCATGGAAGTAATAATGGTAACAATGGGTTGGTTGAGTCACATTGTGAAATAGAGAACAAAGATGGGGCTAGTTTTTACCAGAATATCTTATGATTGTATAAAGTGTTAAAACATTAAACAATTTTTCCTAATTGCTACCAATCGTGCTGTAACCTTTAGTTGATTGTTGGCATTGAAAGGTATGCAGTTACGGGCAGTGACTTTCTGCAGATAATCATTTCAGAAGTAATAAATTAAATCATGTACAGTTTATATAGTGTAGTTGAAGATCTGGGTAGCTACCATCCAGCCAATCTTGAAGGAGAAGACTGATATTGTTAATGGAGTATGTATTCAGGTGCCTAATGGACAGGCACACCACTGGAAATCTTGTACCGTCTACTCATATGTGGCCAGAGTCCAAGTAATGCCCAAGTGTTAAAGCCCAACATATGAGGAGCATTCTATCCAATGTCATGCCTGTGTTTCATTTTAATTCCTACATAAGATTCGCCTTGTATCTGCCATAATGTTTTCCCAACTCTGTGAGTGGTGCATTGAGCCTTTGACACCTATCAGTAGAAAGCAAGATTTTCAAAAGTTTTAACAATGGGTTAAAGTTAATTTTTATAAAATATTCAAGTACTATATAAAAGCCCATGTCATAAGCTTTTTCTAATCCCCAAAGTGTTTTTCTGGATGTTCACTTGAAAGTTACTGCACTACAATTTCTGCCCACATTTGTGTAGGTCGTGATACATTTATAGAAGATGGATAAAATTGAATTGTGAACCACCTGGTATACATATGTGCACAGAATGTTAGTTGTTGGTAAACAAAATTGTCAACAGGTTAGTACTAGACCACGATGCCAAATAGCTTTTATAGTACACAACACTGTATAAATTATTCTGTCGACACACTTTTCTATACTTTACATCCCATGTAATGCTTCTACTATAAAATCCATTTTAACAAACCTTCATTTTCCAAAAATTTTGTAGTACCTTGCAAAGAAAAAATGTGGAAGGGGAGAGTTTTCCATTATATAATTGTCGTAAAGTTGATCCTTGCAGCCCAAGTCCGCAACACGCAAGCAGTGGTGCAACATGGCAGAGCCGCCAAACGGAGGAAGTTGGGACATTTGTAGCAGATGTGAGAGAGTACTGAAATGCATCCTGGGAAATCGTTCTCGTAATGTTTAGCTGTTGTGCATGATCAGGTGATTCTGTTCTTTTATAATTTGTATAAATTTTAAACAGGTTTGTATTTGTTTAAGTAATATATTTTGTACATAATTTTAGGTTAGTCATAGGCAAAATAGAAGTTACCATTTCAATTTAACCTTTTACAAATTTGCCTTTTGACTTTTTTTAATTGTGTATTTTTGTATTTACATGTTGATGGGTGCAAGTTATTTGTATATGTTGCAAACAAATAAACGTTTCAACATCAAGTACCGTGGTCATATCTTCACGACTTAGCCCTGTCCCCCTCTCAACACCACAGGATCTGTGTAAAGTGGTATCGACTGTATAATTTGGTAACTAATAAATCTAACACAGTTTTTGCATTCTTGAGAATGCCAAAAGTAATTTTAATTTATTTTTGGGTGAACAATTGCCTCTACAAGTTGTATTATTTAGTTTTCCAACAAATATTTTTAAAAGAGCAGAAAATTCTAGGTGATTGTAAGTTAGCATGTTTTGCAGATAGATTTTGAAACAGCATATTATAATGCTTAATATGCATGTGGTCTAAAAAAAAATAATTATACTTTTTTCAACTCTTTTGTAGTGCAGAAATATGATTTGTTTAATTGGCCTATATTGTAAATTCAACAAGTGTGAGGTTAACTTCTGCAAATGTGTGCATGTATTGGTGCATGTACACGAACAGCAATGTACGTATCAATTTTTTTTCTTCCACTTAAGTTAACAATTTTCAACGTTATAATAATTTGAATGTTATTTCCGTACAGGCAAAGTTTATCACTACTCCATCACAACATACACATTTACAATGACATCTCACGAAAGGCAAACTACCTTGCCCGTTCCTCTACATAAAAGGAACAGAGCCCCAACATATTTAAATGGCCATTACAAAAATAAAACAAGTTGGAATACCAACCTAGATTTATATCTTAACACTGATTACTGAGCGGAAGTCAGCCAACATCAGTCCTTCAGTGCCTACCATGACTGGAGTCGCGGGGGAAATTCAAGCGTACATTAGACTCGTAACTACTGTTTACAAGCGTTGTTTTCTTCACTGGCAACAGCTGTGGCAGAACAGTACCTCGTGGCCGCACTACCACCATCAACAATTAACCCACTTATATGAAATGGACAATACCTTCATTTTCCCAAGGAGGGTACATCAAAAACTTAAAAGGATATGGATGAAGCCAAGTGCTAATTATTTCTTCTGAATATGGTTAGCAGAGCAAAAATATTCAAATGGACAGTTTTGCAAAGACAGGAAGATATGTTCGGTGAGCGCAATCCAACACCATAATTACGCAAGCCTCAAACTGCTGGAACTGATAACAGCCCTAGACAAAGTTCTAAACATCTCCATACAGAGCACAGAGGGGTGTATAACATCCCATAGATCTAACATCAAATTTCTCTTCAACATATAGAAAACTAAGCTCCTATGGACAAACCATCCACTTCCTGATGAAAGGGCTTGTAAAGCTACACTTTCCCTTAATATTCACTGCAACAGGAAAGCGCAAAACTTAGTGGGACTAAACGTAACAATGCATCTTGGATAACAACCAACACCCGTAAGGGAAATCATTACCTGCCATCTTGGATTTATAAATTTTTTGTCGTCAAGGTCCATTTAAGAACATTTAACGAAATTTCCCACACCTCACAGCATATAATAGCTTCTCAAGCTTTATGAAATTATTAAACTTCACTGTCTTTATAAATCTTTGACTAGCAACTGCTGGCAATGAAGATTGTTCGTTGTCTCCCCCGCCACACACACACTTTCCAGTCTTTGCAGAATACTAGCAACAAGGGTTAAGCAATACATGTTTTGGAACATGTGCAAAATTATGACCCATGCCTTGTCGATGCCTAAAATAAAACATAAAAAAATTTTGGATGCAGGTCGTGGTGAAAATTCTGTAAATCCAAGATGGCTGGTAACTACTGATCTCCCTTAAAACGGTTGGTGGGTGAATGTTGCATATAATCACCTTGCACCAAACCATTCAACCTTGTTGGGGGAAAATTCAAAAGTCAACTATTGGCCAGTTTGTCTGTGAAGAAATCAAACTAATTCACTTGAATGGAATTACAAAGGAGGTGCCTGACAAAAGCTAAGGGGCAGTGATCCCTCCAACACACCGACATAAGAGTGCTTTAGTGTAACTTTTTTTTTTAGACAATTATAATTACTTACATGCATTGTCATAGAATTAAGAACATACAGCATTATAAACTACAGTCCATTCTTGACTGAAACAGACTTATTAAAATCAACCTTTGAAAAAACTCCCTATCCATTAGCTGCACGCGTAGCTAGTAAAAAAAAGTGGCAGGTGTGCATACAGTACCCGCAACCACCACTTTTTTTACTAGCTAAGCATATAACTAATGGATAGGGAGTTTTTTCAAAGGTTGATTTTCATAAGTCTGTTCCAGTCGTGAATGAACATATAAACATCTACAAATATGTGTGAATTTTTTTAAATTTTATAGTGATTTAAATGTGTATTTTCCGATTGAAAATATCAGATAATTTATTTTATTGGAATCAATGGCCATCATGACTGCCATAAGAACGCACTTACTGCCAGACGGCATTGTCGTCCTGCTAAGGCACTTTTTTTTTTTTTTTTTCTCAGGCGGGGAGAATCTGCCACTGGAGAGAGACAAACTGTGTTCAGAGGAACTTTATTTTTTTATACAGTATGAGTGGAGTGATTTGGGTGGCTCTTAACTTTGACGCATGCCGCTTATACAACTAATCTAATACGATTACGAATCATCACCAAGAGTACCTCTTCCACCACTACAGACATGAGTGACACATTGCCTACCCTACACGCAGCACAAACTTATGAGCAGATTCTCCTCACCTAAAGGATACACAACCCGGAAGGCACACCACTCCCCCCTACCCTGCGCTGAGAGTCTACAAGTTGCCCAGACCTCGGGCAAGGCCGAGCATCACCAACGAGGCACGAAGCAGAAACGTTGACCAGTTTTCCCACGTCAACCAGGGCAAAAGGACGCAGCGCCTTCCCAGACACCCTGCGCCGGCAGCCTACAAGCAACCACTATATAAGTCAGCACGCTGCTGGGCCCGGGAGTTATTCTTGTTCCGTCTCTCGCGACATCCCACAGCATTGCTGCCAGTGCCGGGATATACAATGGCACGAGACCTGCTGTCCATTCCTGTGTGGACGCGCATCCAGTGGCGGCATTGGTGACCCAAACAGCTCCCCGTCTCTGATCAGTCTGCATAGCGTGGGGGATCAGTGGAGACTTTACAGAGCCTGGTCAGCAAGCCAAAACCGGACTAACACTGAAAATTGTGTTTAGTTTGAGCCCGTCAAGGAGTACCCAATATACTGTGAGCAGAGGTTCGATACCTTACAGCCATAGGCACAGTCGAAAACTCAGGGAACAAAACGTTACTGCCAAGCAGTTGAGTGCACTTGCACTTACCACGAAGGAAAGGCTGGTGGAATGGGACAGCGCCGCCGAACTCAGTCACCAAGAAGTCTCATGTATGCAGCACTTCTAAGAATGTGACCTTGGCAAAATGAGGATGGAGGAATGTCGCAATGCAAGAGCGGGCGAAACGGCACTCAAGACCTCGATATTGATGCGTGCCCAGTTTGACTAACATTCTTAGAAGTGCTGAATACATGTGACTGTTACGATTCAAGTAGCAGGTATGTTATGCTGTGAATCACTTTTGTGCAGCTGAGTGAAAGTATTAGACCAATACAGCTAAATCATGAATTTGATGATTTGAGCTTAGTACTACATCATGCTAGTCAGCTATGTTGGGAAGCTTCACTTCCACATTGCAGCTTTAAAAATGAGTCCTGCACCACAGAGAAACAAGAAGATATACAGCACCCTGCCATCGACAATTTGAGCCAAGCCTGTCAAGGTGTTGTATATGATTTTTTTTTTCAGTAACCAACAAGCTACGGGAATTTTAGCTCATGGTCTTGCAACTGCAAAGCCACCTAGGTGACATATGAGAGCCCAGAAGCAGTGACTTTGCACTCTTGCTTCGCTGTACTTCCACTTTATCCCCTTCCTCATCTGATGGTCCATTTTTTTAATTTGCTCCGCTCCCTCTCTTAATGTCCTATCACCACCCTCCTCGATCGGCCTGCCTCACATGACATCTGTAAAAAAAAACCACTTCCTAACCCTTGCCATACTTGCATCCTCACTGAATCATCCCCAGTTGTTTCATGAAAAGTGTGATACACACGCTGACATCAACATGACTATTACATGTACTTAGAACAACTACTACATCCTTTTCACAAAAACAAGCCAAGCCAATCTTTCTCTCATGCTATGACCCACATATTGAATTTTACACCGGGCAAGTGGTTACAATTCAGTCTGCTGCTCTCTGGTGTAATCTCCCCCCCCCGACTATTACTAAGTCTTTCAATAAAACCGTAGCTTTGGGATCAATGGTGATTTGGATTCAAGTCTGCAGCGCATGCATTCAAAATTACATTAGAGAATTACCTAAATTCACTGGGGCTGGCGGACCAACAATAATCTCTACATATGTTCGCAGGAGTACCATACTGAAAATACAACAAAGCTTGAAGCAGGGTGGTAGGGGAAGCCTCGAAGATATTTACTAGAGGGTTAACAAACTAATTTTTAATTCCACAACTAGGATATGAAGTTTACCCAGGGTGTTTTGGTAGGGAATAAAAATCTGTTGCCAGCAAGAGAAAATTTGTCAACGGTGACCTCCACGAGCTGCACGTGCACGTGCCTGCTCAATAAGCCCCTAGTTCAAAAGACAAATACTAATTTAAAAGCATAGCATTTTTGTACTTTTTTGAAGCTGTAACACAGTTCCTACAGACAGGCAAAGCTCAATGCTCAATCCATCAAATCTTCAACCATTGCATAATAATAACAATAAAAAAAGTCAAAAAATTATCAAGCCTGAGCAGTTGGTAAGAAGGGCCTAGGCGAATGCTTATGACAAACTACCAAAACAATGAGCTCTCTTTTGGGTTCAAAGGCAGGAAGCACTGTAATATTATTAAGGGTCTTGAAGAATAATTTTATTGAAAATACTGGTTGGAAGTCACGGTTGAGATATCAGGGGTTTCAGTTTGTGATTAACAGCGAGTCTTGAACACCAGTGAGAGTGAGGTGAGATGAGAATGGAGCAACAGCAGAATACAGGGACGGGGGAAACTGGAATATCTTCCGAAAACCTGTCCAGCAGCAACATCCGCCATCCTTCCCACATGCCGGGAATCTGGTCCACCTTGGCAGGAGGGAAGTAGTTTGGTTACTACACTACTGCGCCCTCCGCCCCTACCGACAAAAACTTTTATACTAACAGAGGTTATGCAGACAGGATCTACTGATTGGCTGGGAGACTTGTACTGCACCAAGGTGATTCTCCCAGCATAGTATTTCTTAGCAACAAATTGTTTTTCAACATGGTGGATTGTTAATTTACTCCTGTTCAAACAGTATAGAAGGATCTATCATCATGGTCCCATTTACACGTCAAGTTGTTAAATGAAATTAACTGCATCACAACAGTTAATGGCAGACAGGTATTTCCCCAAAGATTGCAGACTTTATTCTAGACCATAGCTGTAAGGAAGTGGGGTCAGTTAACTTTTTTTTTTTTTTTTTTTTTTTTTTTTAACAGACATTTTGCAGGTTGCATGTGTTCACAGATAGCTGAGAAAATAAATCGACAAATACTGTGATTTCTGTTACTGAGTAAACTGAACATTATTTTGAATTAGCTAGCAGAGGGGTACAGTAGAAATATTTGGGCGGTTCTTAACATTGAGGTCTTGAGAGACAATGAGGATAAGTGAGGTGAGCATGGAGCAGAGCCGTAATGAAGGAGTGAAGGAAACGGGAGATCCCCGAAAAAACTGCATCGTCCGGTAAGATTCCCGCATGCGAAAATCCGGGAGCGACTCTGCCGGGAATCAAACCCTGTTCATCTAGGTGGGAGACAAATAGTCTAACCACTACACCACTGTGGCCCCAGCTAGCAGAAGTAACAAATTACACTGAGTAAATTGTATCATCCCGACCAGGGTGCGAACATGACCACTAAAGTAAAGACGGTTGCAGCTATTGAACCACAAATACAATTTGTCAGCTGGACAAAATGCTGCATCGGTAATAAGTTTAACTGGCACAATTTTACACACATGACCACAATGCCACATTTAGCAGCGCAACGCTACCTGGAGCTATTTTCCTGTTACGAAGCCCAGAAGCAATAAGGACCACATTGCCACACATCAAGTATCTCATCACCACTACGCGCAAGGCACTTAACTAGTGTGCAGTGTTTTCATTGTGCTGCATGTACCCGGTGAGACATTATATAAAAGATTACCATAGCATTTTAATAATGGAAAGTCTGTGGAAAATTTCAATACTATAGGCTGTTCACGATAATGTGAGCACTTTTGGTGCCTTAGTTACTGTTTCCTTTCAGCCATTTTTTTTTTTTTTTTTACATTTAACCACCTTTTTAAATAAGTATTGCCATGTAAGTAATAAATACAGCATGTATATTACACCACACTCGAAAATTAACGTCTAAGGAAAAAATAAAATATATTATTGACTATTATTCCAAATGAGATGGTTTTCAAAAGTGCTCACTTTACAAGTAACAGCCTATATCACAGTTTCTCTCATGTCTGGCAGTATGTTTTAAGATACAGAAGTTTGAAAAAAGTCAATTTTAACAAGTTGGACAGTTTCTAAATAATATACATGCATATATCTTTAAAATACCATTCCACCCTCATCTGGGGTACACTCTCTTTTAATAGAAAACAGGTTTAAGTTTTGTCAAAAAATTAAAGTATTTCACACATGCAGCAATGCAGTTCTAAAAAGGATAGTAAGCTCTGTACATCCGAAGATTTAATCAACTTAACACGATTTCCTTCAGCAACTTGAATAATTACTGCAATTGAAACATAATGTAGTATGTACACAAAATAACATCACAAAAACATCTTAAGGAGGTCATATAATTTAACGTTTAATTAATTAATTAAACAACTTTACTATTACTACAATCAACTTACATATTGTTATTGAATTCGACACAGTTTCCATTCAAACGTATACATATATAAAAAATAATATGAAGCGAACTCGAAAAAAGTTACAAAAAATAAATTGTGTAACAACTAACACATCCTAATGCAAGACATCCTTACGTGGTTACTAAGAGAGAGAGAAAGGAATCTGTAGTTTTGTAAGAGCAGCGGGGGAAAACAATAGTAAATGGGTAACATTTTCCACACAGCTGTACGCTTTGGCCAACCCTGGCATATACAGACACAAGAAAGCGAACCATGAAGGGCGAATACGACATTCAAGCATTGTTTACAGCTACGATACATAATATGATGTGGCGAAGACACGTACCAACAACTGATAACCCACGTCTTAAAAAGGCCACGTAGTTGAAATACAAATCCAGAATACCTGACTGAAACATTAGCAAAATTACACGAAAATGACAGACGTCAAACTAGAGCTAAAATCATTTACAAGCTAGAACACAAACAGCAGACACCAAATGTATGAATTTAAAATCCGCAAATTGTCCAACGGAACCTTTGCAAGCTTCAACTTATGACGGATGGAAAGGTTAAAGCAAAGCATTCAAAACATGTACCTAGTTAAAGTTGCAAGGCCACCCTAGTTCGTTAAGGCTGTGAAGTTTGTTTATATACTGTAGATTATTTAATAAACACTTCTGTTTGTTGCAATGAAGTCAAAGTTTTCATAAGATTCTTTAATTAATTAGATAAAGCAACCATACAATGGATATAAAACATCACATAAATTTCACATACTGTGAAAGTGAATGCTCTTTGTTGAACTTTACGTATAGTCTATATATGTGTACACACGCGTGGTTGCTAGTCAAATTTATTCTGAAGAACACTTTCTATTGTTTTAGTTGTGAGAGCATGTATGTATTCGATGACACACATGATGCATGCAATTTGGGAAATTATTAGGGAAATAATATCTTTAAAATACTTTTGGCTCTGAATGCAATTTAGTAGTGTTAGGAACACTGCGGCATAGTGATTTGCGTATATATTTAATTTGTGTTTTTTGTTTTTCAAAATTTATAATTTAATTCGAGTAGTTTGCCAATGGCAAAAATTTATCATTAGACCTTTATCCATGGTTATGATTTTAGGTTTTTTCTCCTCTCGCAACGTTAGCAGAAACCCGAGCCAAAATCTTATCACAATTTTTATCTTCAGATTTACTAAATGATGTGGGATGGCTCCCGACACGATAGTGGAGTTCACCACAAGATTGGTCAGCGAAAGCTGCATTGGTAAAGGTTATGCGCAAATGGTCTAAGTCCGCACAATTTTGCGGTCTTGTTGCAACAGAGGTGCGTGAATGCTCATCGGGGTGTAACCCCAATTTGTACAGACAATTTCAGTCTCATAAACACAATTGTGTGAA
This sequence comes from Dryococelus australis, assembly GCA_029891345.1. Classification (NCBI taxonomy): domain Eukaryota; kingdom Metazoa; phylum Arthropoda; class Insecta; order Phasmatodea; family Phasmatidae; genus Dryococelus; species Dryococelus australis. Next base: position 25,973,285 of record CM057008.1, on the reverse strand, counting down.
ACCACAACAGCTTCTTTGATTTCAGCAATGCAGTGAACAAGTTCAGAATGCCCTCGTAGTCACATGTACCATTTCTATCAAATATTAATAAAGAGTCTGGCCGGGATGAAACAATCAATTACCTATGCCTTGGTGATACTGATTGAAAGTGTAATAAATTATTATTGATTGCTTACACCTGAGTAGTAGTTTACTTTTAACTTTCCAATAAACTCTGAAAACACAGCTGGCTGTTGCGATCTTGTGCAAAGTCCACAAGGTTCCAGAGATCCACTAGTGTGTGTTGCTATAATAGCCATGATCGCATCACGCATTAACTCCATTGGGCAGTATGGGTGGCTTGCTGTTGGTACTAAGATTGGACACGGCTGTCTCTGTGTAACTGAAAGTTACCAACTCTTGCCGAGTGAAGAAGTAACACGTGTGATGCGATCCATAACTCACACCAGCCACACACCTTTTTTTTATTTAGACTGAATTTTAAATCTACCGGGGCCTAATATCTTTCTGCCAGCGTGTGTGGTCATTTGGGGTGCCAGGAGGGAATGCCTGCATTAGTTCAGCGATTGGTAACCCGCGTGATGCAGGAGCTAATAAACAAAGAAAATTGGAATTGCAAAGCCAACAGCGTACTACGCTGCAAACTTTGGTACGTGAAGGGAAAACAATTCATTAACCCTTGCCAAAGTGCTATCTGCAGGTGCACCCGACTACACTCGACTCTAGTAAACAAACAATTTGGCATTGCAAAACCTAACACTCGGCAAGCGATTCTGAACTCAGCTCGATTCAATAAGGGTACAGAGACTGAAAGCAGTGTCCAAATTCACTGTTTGGTGATTCAGGGTGTTGAAATTATAAGGACATTGAGCAGCACTCCAAGTGTTCACTGAATGTTTTAATATTTCTTTGTTTCTTAGGCGGGAAAAAAATTATTACAAGTACTTTCTCTCTGAAAATTAGGTATAAAATTGTTTTACTTGTTCTCTTAAACACAATCTACATTTTAAAAACAATTTTACAGAGTTATATATTTTTTTATCACAAAAACAATTCCAAACATAATTTCCATTACAAAGAAAATGGGTAAAAATGAACAATATTATCCATTTGTGATGCATCATTAAGTTTTCCTTCATTGTAATAGGTCTCAACTCGCATAATTTGCATTACAAAAGGCGTACAACAAAATGTAAATAGCAGACAGACTTGCAGCGATACCTCAAGATTTAAAGTGGTTCTCCAGGTCAGTAAATTATGACGCTATATCCCCAAAATATTTAGGGGCCTAAACTTGATCACATGGTTCTAAATACTGGACTCATAGCAGTTTTGGACATTGCTTAAGCAGCCAATAAATAAATATATTGGTCTACACCATCACGAACAGAAGTGCGTCAAAAACATTTTACTGAACTAAAGATAGCACATGAAATTCTGCAACTATCAAAAAACCACTTGAAACCAGGCATTAAGTCTTTTGGGATGGCAAGGGGATAGTGAACATCCATACGGTATTCTAATAAAGGCCAACTCCTCCTTTGAGTTGTTTAAGGGTAGAGAAATGTGATGCAGTTATCATGACACTGAAAATTACTTTTTGACAGCTAATAAGATTCACGCAGTACACACTCCAACCTAAACTTCCAGTCTCTTTCGTTTTTGGGCTTTGTGCTCCATCATAAGTTCGGAACACACATTTTGTTAGGTCTTGTTTTGACAAAAACACATCTGAAAGATATTCAAAAGATACTGCTGGCATATAATTGTTTTTGTTAACCCCTCTAACGCCAGATATTGTACACGTATCAATAAATACAGTCTATTAAATTTATGCAGAATGCTGAAGAATGTAATTGTAAATTATATCAATATATGTTGGGTTTTTTAATGAAACTGAAATAGAATTTTTCTTTTAGAAGGATGTATACAAAACTAAAGTAATATTTTGTAAAAAGAAAGAAGTTTTCCGGTGAACTCTTTCATTTGATGTTTGCTGTTTTGAGGCTTTATATTTACAGCTTGTCAGTGAATGTAGTACAATTAAATTTTTCTATTGCACAATCATAGAAGAAACGGGAAAGGTTCAGTTGGCTTCATTGAAATCACAGGATGACAACCTGCCGGTTGTGTACCTATATTTTTACTACTTCTCCTCGGTATTTTCCGTACTTTTTACAGTGTTTTCCGTACAACTGTCTGTATCACTGTAACCATTCTTCCTGTATATATTTAGAACACAAAATTATCTTTGTACCAGAACTATTCAGTTGTAATCTTCCAAATATACGATTGTGGAAATAATTCCCAAAATCTATGCATTACCCAGATATCTCTTTGCACGTTTTAATTTCAAAGGCAATAACAAAAAAAATTACGATTTGCAATCATAATTGCTAACTTAGTTGTTGTATTGCGAAAAATTTAATTTCAGCACTTATTTTATAAAGTTCCCACATTTTGTTTTCATTTTTTAAATTTCCAATAAAGTTGCATTTGTATGTAGTGTCATAGCTGCCTGTGCTACAAAGTGACAACTGCCTTTACTGCTAATTTACAGTATTTTGTGTACTATTATATCTTTTTTTTAATACGTGAAGGTGGAAGGCTAGTTTATGCTGGAATCCTGTATTTCACTTTCAAAAATTTAACGAATAACATATGTTTGCGTTCAAAGCTTGTGGTTTAGGATGTTCTCGTCGCAGTGACGACCAAACTATAGTACACTGCGTGAAATTTCCGGTTGCCCAGGTCGCAAACGTCTGCCAATTCACTTCAGGCTGGCGACTAGACAATACAGTGAAACCTTGCTGTAACAAACTATAAAGGGGGATGGTCCGCCTGTAGTCGCAGATCGTCTGGCATCGCTGAGCGAACTGCATTCGCTCGCTTTGTTAGCAAAAGTAAGTATTGCAAACCAGCATGCTGTCTGATTATTCTTAACAACCATAACCAGAGAATATGTCTTCCTATTTCCGCGCGTTAGCGCTCCTAGCGACAGATGAAGCATTTTCGTAACCACAAATACAAAATAGTGGCGATCACAGAATTTAGTTTCAAAATGGACTTAAAATTTTATGCCTTGCTGTAATAACTGGTAGTTATTCATATCTAACTTGATTTTGTCACCTAAATATTCTTGCAGCAAAAAAAAAATTTGATTTCTTGTGCACACAGCAGTCTAGATAAGTTTTTGGTGCAAACGGCTGTAAAAATGTGGTTTTTAAAATATTTCAAAACTTACTTATAAGTTTTATGTTTGGAATTTCCGTGAATTTCATAGCCCTTCCCAAGACAGAACATCTTGGACAATGGATGCACTTGAAAAAATATTGTGTTAGAAACTGTCTTACGTACTACATCTACAGACATCGACGAATAGGCTGCTACTAATTCTAGATATGGTACACTTTTTATCCTGTTGTCAATTTAAGGCCGTGTCCCAATTCCCCGACAGAGTACTCTCTCGCTCACTCTTGACGTCACAGAGAGTCCTCTCTGCTGTCCCAACTCCGTGGAGGGAGTGCGAGAGGGAGAGCGAACGACAATGTATACCCGGTGCTCACTCTCGCACCCTCTCTGGCAGCCATGTCTTAGCTCAAATATCCAGATATATTTTTTTTTGTTTCTAAAGTAGTGTTAGAAATATTTTATACACTAACTTATTCATTGTGATCGTGAAAGTGTAATAACAATATTCCATTTGATATGGAACATAACAAATTATGATATTATGTCCACATTTCATTTCGGTTAATTGTGTGCATAATATTAAATACTGTGATTTGCACGTAACAATGTTTTTAATCATGCAAAAAAGTAAAAAGGTAAAATAAATTACTATTTCATAAAATACTGTACATTTATTTGAGGAAAGTGAAAGGCCAGTTAAAATGCATTTTTCACCATTTATTACCATTTCTGTCAGAGAAAAAATGCCAAAGGCTTAGAGAGGACACAAGTCTCATTTCACTAGTGTGTGCCAGAGTGCACGTGAGCACACTTTGGAGTTGAAACACGGCCTAAGTTTCAAAAGGGCAAATGTGGTGTTAAGAAGTTATAAATCAGTAAATTTAGTGATGATAAGTTAAGAAATTAACACAGGAAACACAATAATGAGAATTGTTAGCAACCACATCTAATTATAAAGTATACTACAGATAGAAATATGTAGTCATTACCACACTGCCTCCCTGCAACAGACATTTAACTCCAGAAAACTAATTCGACACAAACCTGTGCCGCTCTGCGCCTAGGAAGAAGGCACGAGATAGCGAGACCGGATAACTACACACATTTATCTGCTCCTAATGAAGCAGTTAATTAGGCCTACATTAATTTACTTTGTTCATACGAAATAAAAATGCAGAAAACGCGTGTGGCCTACCAAGAATCACAGTGTGGCAGATTTGCTTCTGATCAGTCGAGCTACTTGCGATTGGTGCAATTGAGCATGTACAAAATGGAATGAAACAAGATAAATACTATTCAAGTCTCCCAATAAAGGATTTACAAGTAATAACAAATTGCATCTAATGTACATACATACATGTTACTGCCACGAATGCCGAAATCACATAGCCCCGTCCAGCACGACGACACTTAAAACTAAATAACCAATGAAATGCAAGATAGACCTGACGCACGCCCAACAATTCTGTCGCCCGGCCAGCAAATTTCGACTGGAAATTATTTCTCTTCTTCGTCGTGTCGCATGACACGACGCGAAGAGTGTACAACCTTGCAAAATGAAATTGTACGATAAGCTTTCCTTGCAACGGGGAATAGGCAGCTGAAAAGAAAACATACTATGGATATTGTTATATTTAACTCTTATAAATAGTAATTTTATCTTTGTATGCAATAGCTATAAACCTTTGTCGCCATCACACATTCCAAATATCCCATCTGGCCACCGCCTTTGAAACTAGAGTAGTTAATCGGCGCCTTCTAAACGGAGCTCAAAGATCCCACTTGCCGTGTCGCGCCAGTAAACTGTCGGGCTGTGGTTGTAGTCGCAGTCTTTCTCGCGTCATGCTGCGCTCGTTGGGGCTGCGCAATCCCTGCACAAGATGTAATAATTAGGCTACTAAGGAAAGGTTACATATTGTTAGGTTTTTTTTGCTAGTAAAATTACTCTGAACTGTATGGACTGTTTTGATCGTGTTAACACACAAATCGACACTGTCCACTGCAATAGTGTCACTATGATAAAAGTGTACTCGACCCCTCCGTTCCTTTTCCTAACCTGCAGCCCGTACAATTCAAAATAATTTCATTCGTCCTCAGTCCAACACTCAAGACCTCACAGATGCTGTAACAAGTTTAAATCTACATATTAAAACATTGTACGTATATATAAAATTAATTTTCAATCGCATATTCCAATCGACTGCAATGAACAAAACACACACAGTGTGCCTGTCTGAAATATTTGCACTAAAAACTGCTTCTCCAACTCTGGAAACAGTACAGCGCCGTGTTAAACTTTTCTTAGTGCAATCGAAAATGACTGCGACCGAGAGCGAGCGTGGATGAACTGCAACACACAGCCCTCGGCTAGCACGTGTGCACCAAGTGCAACAATTGTAACCCACCATTAAGTTAATGTTCGATTCATCCGACAGCAAACAAATTTCACACTTCTTTGGCTTCAAGAGAGTTATTCCAAGAAAACACACGCCCCTAAGCCACAAAAAAAAAAAATTCATTCCATTACAAAAAAAATAGGAACCTTTAAATTCTACACTAAAATTTCTGCCAAAACTGTTATGCTGGAGTCACAACACGACGACATCCGAGTAGCAGCCAATGAAAAGTGAAGTCACTGCGACATCAGTCAGCCCGACAAAACCACAGTCTGACAAAAGTACTATTTTATTTTCCATTATGTCGGGCTCGTCACGGCACATAATATAAATATAAAATTACAAAAAAAAAAAGTTTTGTATTTCCCTACTGTAGTAAATAACCTAACTTGGCACTAAAATCATATTCCGGTTTGTTTCCAATTTTTCTTCTCACATGAATTTAAATTGTCAGAAACACAGCATAGTTCAGTTTATGTAGTTTTTTAATTGTAAATATAAATACTGTCGGAATATACGAAATTTTGTCATACTGAAATACGTCGGGCTGTTGTATCATGTTCATCGGGCAATTGTAATTCCAGCTTTAAACTTTGACGTGCATTGTACTCAAGATTTTTAAAAATCTAGCGATACTTTCAATTAATCAATGGTCCACGTAGGAAGGTTAGTGATGTTATGTTGACTTAAATAACGAAAATACAACACAGGTTACATAAGATTAAATATATAGTGACAGTTACACGGTGCAGAAATGGCACACAGCCATGCAACGAAACTTGCTATAGTACACACTGGGGCAACACGATGCTGATCATATCGCCTTGTAAGAGACGACCGTGTCCACATTGTGGTAGCCGGTGTCGATCTTGCTAAGCTTGACTCTCTGGACATTTTTAATTTCGTCCGGCTCGGATTCGCGACATATTTCCGGCACGACCTCGTGACTGGTGTAAGCTTTAAGTTCGAAGGCGACCGCTGAATCCAGCAGCGGCAGGTACGTGATGGAACTCGAAATCTGCCGCAAAACTTTCCTGATCTCCTTCTGGACGACTGCCAGATCGACGCCGTCCTTCCCTTCGTTCGCGTCGCCGTCGCGGTAGCGGATGACGAATTCCCACGACTCCACGGTTTCTTCGTTCGTTTTGTCCTTGATGAACAGACACACGACGCGCAACTTCTTGTCCGTTATCCACGCCTTCATGGTGTCCAGGACTTTGGACAAATACTGTTTCAGACGCTCGTCGATAGTGACCAAAACAGGCAGGCCGAACTCTTTCACCATGTTAAAAGATTTGGGGCCGTACACTCCCCGCTGGTAAAGGACACTGTTGATCGCAAAATACAAATATTCTCTGATGATAGTAGCAGAACCTTCAAGAGTCACGGCACTTTTAATGGAAGTGCAAGTTTCCATTATGACGTGATATTCCAGGTAGCGTAACCGTTGTACTAACCTAAACTAATTCTTCAGTACAACAAGAACAATGATGTGCGAATACGTTGCTATTATCGACCTTTGCTGCCTACAATAGTGACCAATTCTATACAACACGTAAACAAGAAGAAACCGCGGTAAACTTGACAGTGTTCAAAAGTAATTATTCATTAATACCAACCTTTCACACCATCGACAAATTTCTTGAACAACCCAAAGAATTCTTTCTGGTATGGCCACCTTTTTAAAATTATATTGTGTTATGTAAAAAGTTTCATCTAGTATAAGGATTTTATTTTTTATTGAGGTACAGCAAAGAAAATGGTGATAGTTTGAGGATTTAGTAGTGCATTTTTATTCTAAGAGTGTCGCATGAGTACTAGGTTTTTTCTACTGGATAATTGTAACAATCGTAATTCACATATAAAATATCTTTAAGACTAAATAAATTCTTTCTCTTTTATTTCTCCCGTAACTTACAATTTTAATCAAAATTTACATTCTGGGACACTGCCCGCCAAACGGTGGAAATTCTCCCCATACTAGAAAGGTATGTACGCATATGTTTAAGAACATTATTCGTTCACAAAAACTTATCTGCTACAAAATGTCTGCTTTGAAATATCTGAACTATGATTTTCGAAATTTTGAGTTATATACACGAACCGCGTACCTCCCTCCCAATAGTCCGTTTGCCTGCCGCACCGAGTTCAGACAGCGCAGTGCGTATGCTTTTTATACTGTAATTTGACTTGCCCAATATCTTTGTACAGCTATGTAATGAAAAAAGATCTTACGGATACAATAAATAACACTAGTATGCACACTCTACGCTGCAAGAAAACACAGGTGCTGGTGCAATGGGATAGGGACGCAAGTGCAGTGCAAATCAGTGTGACAACCACAGAGACACTGGGAAACCGAACAAGTGCGCCGCAGGTGCATTACTAGGCAAATAGATCTCACGTTTACATGAACCAGTTTTATAAGGGCTTAAAAGACAAGGGATGCCACATAATGACACGTGTGCACATTAGGTACCTGTTAGACAGCCTTAATGCCCCAGTAATAAATCACAAGTGCTTATGTTGGTTTTTTCTGTTATGTTAATTTCCCATGTTTAACCATCCTCATTTTATTCCATCATTTTAGTGTATATAAGTATTCAATATAATTAAGGCAGAGTTATTTGTGTGAATATGTGAGATGTCAGCACGATAAGTCAAAGGACTTTGTTTGCAAATGTTGTGTGTAGCAAAGTAGTTCCACGTGGTGTGCTTGCCCGCCAAGCATGCCGGCATGCCACTTCCCCCAAGTCAGTCATTGTCCATCTTGCGAGGGGTGCAGTGCATTATGTCGTTGTTCGCGTTCTGCATACTCGGACGGCATTCAACTTTAGCATTAATCACTTAGCTTGCAATATTCTTTTATTAACCAGTATCGTTTCGTACTAGTTGTCCGAGACTTCAACCCTCGCATCCCCAGTGTTTGCATCCCCTGGGTGGATTTTATTCTTAAACAAATTCATTGTGTGACCTAGCATCTTTTATTTTGTTTCGCCCACGCTGTCGGGCTAAGTGCAGCCGCAAATGTAAGTGTTCTCCAACGGAGATGTGTAGCAAGAGTACCTAATGAAATACATCAGTGAAGGGAAAAATACCATTAGTATTTTTATTCAGGTATTTAAGGTACAGGCCTTCTCCTGCCAACTTACCGGTAACTTATGCAAGTGTACAATGAAGTGATTTAATGGTCACATGTGTTTACAACGTGAGTAACAGTATTGTATGGGCGGGTGGGGAGCCAAAATATCCCACCCTGCAGTCAGCTAGGAAAAGCATAATAGTAATTAATCAGAGTAAAGCAATCATTGGAAGTAGTCTGGCGTGGTCGTCTGCCACACGGCCCTGAAGAGAACAAGTCAGCTCTACCGAACATCACAACATTATTTGGTAAATAATGTCTGGCGCCTCAGGTAACATTCCATATACCAAATTCCCACAAGTTAATATTTATCGCTTCTCAAACTAACTTCAAAGCTCTTCCGTCAGGCCGACTACCATCATTTTATGTGAGTTTAATAAATAATATTAGTTGATTTAAAAACCAACATAATTCTTCAAATGTTTTTCATTCAGGAAAAATTGTTTTATATTACTATATTCTTATGAAAATGGTAATAATTCAGCAATTACTGTGGGTTACTTAAAACAAGTTTTAAGCAAGTCACTGGGTTCAAAATTAGCTTGGTGCTTATAAGACAATTTATTATTCTGTGATTTATTTTTCTTTATAAGCATATTTGACACAGTGAGGCTGGAAGAACAGCATTAAATTGTAGCAGGGAAAGAGGTAGGAGTTGTGCCATATGTTCAAGCGAGCCACTTTGACACCATGTGGTGAGGCCATGGATGGTCAGAGGTGATTTTCAGGGCGGAGTTGGTTGAGGTTAAGGAATTTTGGAATGTTTTTACCGGTATGCCAAGTAGAGAAATGAATGGATTTTAAGAGCTAAGGACATAATGAAATAGGTGGGTAGGGAGCTCGAAAGGATGATCAAACAGGCAAAGAATGTATTTCTGGGGAACATGGTGGAAGAAGGAAAAGGCAAGGAATGGCGGAAGTTGTTTAGATATGTAAGGAAGTTAAGGGGAGGACAGGATGGGAATCCTCTGCTAAAAGGAAGGGATGGTATGTATGCGACAAATGATCAATAAAAATTGGAGATGCTGTCAGTGTTTGAGACAAAGGAGAATTGGAATAGGAGGACAAATAGTGAGTTTTGGGGGGTGGGGGGGTTAGTGAGTTTAAGATGAGGGAGTGGGAGATCGAAAAGGTAATAAGGGGTTTGAAGGACAGTGCTGCAGGGGGGCAAGTTGGGATAGGAAATGCACCACAAAAGTTTGGTGCAAGAGAGTTGGTGAAATATTTGGAGGTGCTGTTTAACAAGTCCTTAGGAGAGGGTAAGTTGCCACAAGGTTGCATGGATGCGATGGTCGTACCAATGTACAAGCAGGGATAGGATAGGGGGAGGTCTGGTAGCTACAGCCAGGTGAGTCTCACATCAAGAATGGTGGTCTAGTATGTGGTGAGGGTTATGAACAAGAGTAATTGGTTGGCGGAGTCACAACATAGTTTCAGGAAGGGATACTTATGTGAGGCTCAGCGACTTGGGCTACTAGAAGATCTGGAGCAGGTAGTTGATGAGGGGAAGCAGGTGGATGCCTACTTCATAGATTTTGAGAAGGCATTTGATAAGGTGCCCCATGGGACATTGACAAGGAAAGTATAGCAGCTGATACCGGACAAGAGGGTAGTGGAATGGATAGGGTACTTCCTCAGGGGGCGAATGCAGAGGGTGAAAGTGGGAGAGGCAATATCGGGGGAAGGGGTGGTTACGTCACGGGTGCCACAGGGAAGTGTGCGGGGTCCTTTGTTGTTTACCATAATGGTAAATGACATGGGTTTGTGGATATGGGGAAAAATAAAGATTGTTTGCAAACGATTGTGTTGTGTATGCAGAAGTGTGAAAAAGGGAGGGGGAATTGCAGATGGACATTGGCAAGATATGGTTGTGTGCCAGAGAAAACAAAATGAAGATAAATGTAAGAAAAACTAAGGTAGTGAGGTTTACAAGGAAGAAGGTGATAAGCTGGGAATGTACAAATGGGAGGGACAAGAGATAGAGGAAGAAGCAGAATATAAGTATCTAGGGATTGTACTTCAGGGAGACCTTAGATTTAAAAAAAACAGGTAGAGAGGGTGGTAGCGAAGGGAAGAAGGGCTCTGAGTATGTTGGGAAGGTTGCTGAAGAGAGTCAGTTGTGAAGTGAAGGAGAAGGCGTATGGCACAATGGTAAGGCCAATATTAGAATATGCTGTGACAGAATGGGACCCGCACGTGGAGGTGGATGTGTGAGAACTGGAAAAGGTTCAGCGAAGGGCAGCAAAATGGGTGATGGGTAGGGGAAGAAGTCAGGGGCAGAATGATGAGGATGAAGGGAGCTATATGCTATCAGTGATAATGAAAGAAATGGGGTGGAGCTCATTGAAGGACAGGAGGAAAGTTAAATGGCTAATCAGGATGTACAGGGTGGTGAATGAAGAGGGAGGATGGGGAGGGTCACACTGGAAGGTAAGTAAGGGGGTATTTAGAGGGAGAGGAAACAACAGTGAGAAGCTTCAGAGGGTGTGGAGGAAAATTGAGTGGAGTAGGAGGTCCATGCTTGTGGGGTCTGTGAGGGAGTGGAAAGTGTTGAGGAAGGAATTGGTATCTGTGAGGGGGTTGGAATGTTCAGGAAGGGAGTGGAAGAGGAGTTTGGTCGGGTAAGGGAGAGGTGAGAGAGCTCGCCACCGAGCGGTAGTCTAATTGTGAGTGTATGTATTATGAGAATTATGTCACTGTGATTCCGTGAAGTTCTGGTAGAGCAGACTCTTTTGCTGACTTCAGGGTTGCGGGCTGTTTCACCCGAACATAGTCTTCTCCTGTTGCCCCTAATTATTAATTGTGACTTGTATGAATACTGAAGTCGTTTATTAAACGGAGACCTATTGTGGCTGGTACCACACCTTGATAACGGAGCTAATTAATGATAACTACTTGCATTTATATTTGTTATGAATCGGTGTCCTATTGTGGCTGGTAAAACATCCTGACACTTGCATAGTTAATTCGAATACACATGCAGTAAAACCAGTAGAACAATAAAAGAAGACACTTAAATCACATAGTATTAATAGCTGGGTTTTTTTATGGTCGGTGCCCTGAAATGCAGTGAGGTTTGCTCATAAATAACACACAAACGTTTGTTCATGTGAATTTTTAGTGACTTTATTTACCACTCCTCTGACGGGAGACACTTTAAATACACTTACCGGTGTAAGCCCGCCAGCACAGCAATGTGGTACAAAAATCACGCGAATGCCGAAAATGAATTACATGTGAAGTTAAGCTCTCCTGGGCAATGCAAAACCACAGGGAAGTAAAGCATCTCTGGTAGCTATAGAATCTAAAGGATTCCAGTAAGATTAGATATTATTACTAATGAAGTGATTGGCGTTAAATGGTGCTGCCGCCAGAGTGTGGACGAATGCAGTCTTGCCCTTGAGAGTCTTAAAAGCTACTGAATGTTCCACGGTGGTTCCAGACCCTCACCTGGTGGGGGTAAGCACACCATGGCGGAACTAGTTTGTTGCATACTTGCTAAGACAATGACTATATACTTCAACATTTTGACCTGGGCATGAAAACACTTGCGTAAATGATTCTCTATTTTCCATAACACAAATAAACCCTTGTTTTGTAAATGACGTGACATGAAGGTGAAACATATGAAATGAAAACAATAATAAACATTTCAGCAACACTTACATAACGTAATATTTATTGGAGGCCTTTTCTCAGGACATCATTTATGTCCCTTTTATTAGGGGTCCAGCATCACTTGCCATAAATCCCTTTGAATAAAAATCCCCTATTTTCAAGTATTGCACTACACTGTACTAGGAGCACACTAGTGTTGATGCAATTTGTGAGCTGCACTGTCGCACCGGTGCACTGGTGCACTGCTGCTTGCTGCGCTGATCTGGTGAATGGCTGGGCAGACAATCTAGCAGGCTCGGGAATAAATCTTCATTCAAGACATTTGTAATATTCGCCATGTGTGTACTGCTCACTGGATATTCCTTTACCCATTTAAAAAGTTTGTCAGTTATTATCACGATAAAACACTTACCCCTGGTGGTCCTAGGGTAAGGTCCCATGAGTTCTAGACACATTGTTTCATACAATATTTGAGAGCACGTGGTTGTTGCTGCTGTTTTCCATCTGTCTGCCTTGCCTTGAACAGATTACATTTCACACAACGCTGTACATATTGACGTGTTTACCTTGTCAGGCCGGGGCCAGAAAAAATGTTTTCTCACATTATGCGCTATTTGGTTGACCCCTGGATGCCCTGCCACGTTGCCACTGTGCGAATAGGCTAGAACTCTCTCTCTCTCTCTCCCTTTTCTCTCTCTCTCTCTCTCTCTCTCTCTCGTTCTTAGTGGGGTAATTAGGCGAACATATTTCCAAATGCCTGTCTACTACATGCCAATATTCCAAACCTTGCTGTACGAATCTGATTTTTTTTTTGTGAATGCTCATTGTTGAACATTAATTATAGCCTATAAGTGTATACGAAGAGTTCTTTTCGCACAAACAAGCATTATGACATTGGTCTATTGTGGTTTGTGCAAAGTGATACAATGACGAAACATACCTAGATCTGCAAGGGTTTGTCTACTTGGAGCCAGCAAGTGATTTCGTTAATACTTCCCGCTACATCGATGAGTACTGTTCCCGCAGACGATTATGACGAAACCGTTAATGTTAAAGATGGAATGAGTGCAGCACAGTCTGTTCGTGTATAACATACACTTGTAAGACGTTCGCATGAAGTCGAAAAACTTCAAAATAAACTGCCATCAGCTCTAAAAACTGATGAACATACAACTCCTGTTTCAAAGAAAAGTAAACTTGATATTGAGGATGAAGCAGGAAGTGAATACTATCTTAAATACAGCATTGATGATGACTGTGACGATAGTGATGGTGTTGTAGGCAATGATGATTCCCTCGACATTCCCACACATTTTACAAATGAGTTTCCTTAGACAAGTGGCTACATGTTTACTGAAGACCCTAATGAACTTGTTGATAGACTCAAGACGACAGTAGAGGAGAGGCACTCGGAATCATACACAGCACATTCTTAATGCATAGTGGAACAAAGCAGGCACGATTTTTGGAATTTTTCCTTGTATCCCTTCACCGAAAATCTGTACTGACTAACTCTTATAGACTGACTCCTCCTCCTCAGGACCTAGAGACCGACTCATGCATGTGATGCCTCAGTTATTGTATGTGATGGTCAACTGCAATCACGTGACAACTCTGTGATTGGCTGGTTGGTGAATGGCTGGTTGGTGATTGGCTGGTCGGTGTTCGCAATACGATTCGTTCAATGTCAATATGATGTCATAGGGCTTGTTTACTCGTATATAAGCAGTAGGGAGGTAAGTTGAGAGTCTTAGTTTGACAGCAGCTCCCGTGAAAGAAGGATCGTCTTGGCTAGCTTGTACCGCTTTGCATGAAAGTCTTATTCTGCATCTGCAATGTCTTCGGGCACCCCAGAGATAATGGTAGCTACAGCAGTGCCATCGACTTCTTCAGGCATGTTGCCGAGAGCACCGTCGATTTCTTAGGGTGGGTCGCCTACAGCAGTTCAGCCATCGACATCTTCAAGCATAACATCAACAGTGCCATCGAATTCTATGGACGTGCTACCCTACACTAGCTCCATCGGCATTGCCAACTGGACCATCGACCTCTGTTCCAGCAGTATCTGTTTGTTCAACCACCTTTGCTGAATCATCCCGACAGTATAGGGGCCGGTTTCACCAACAAGAAATAAACTAGGTTTCAGCGAAGCGATACTTAAGCTTAAGTGGCGCTTGAGGGTGTCGAGGTGTTTCACGATTATAAAACTCAGTTTTATAAGCATGTCTTAGCTGGGCGTTGCTTAAAGAAACAAGTTGCAAATATTCTAATGTTGGTAATGGTGCATTGTGGTCATGAAATTGAATAAAAAAATTTGAATAAAATTGTGTTTTATTTCATGTTTTCCTACATTGTCAGAATATAATTAATATTTAAAAGATAGAGAAACAAAATAAACATGATTAAAAAGTATTGTATATAGTATTTGTACAATTATTTAATCACATATAAAAGTATTTAAAATTGAATAACTCTAAATTTTAAATAACAAATATATAGTTAATAAATTATTAATGCCGTCAAACTCTCACATCATACTTGAAAGTATACTGCTGATTGAAAAATTCTGCTTTTAATAGGGTGGAAATTTTTATAATTATAAATATAAGGGCAGACAGCTTACCTGGCCTCCAGCATGCTTACTTTTACGAATTTATTCTCGATATTTTGTTTTCATGGTCATTCAGGGCCATGGGGTCTGGGTAAAGGTAGTCTGCATCCAATATGATGGTATTAGTCTGTAATGTATTGTGCTTGCTAACTTTTATGGATTTTTCTCGATGTTTTGTTTTCAATATCACTCAAGGTCATGGGGTAAAGGTTGAGATAGTATACATCCAATATGGTGGCATAGTCTGTAATGTATTATACTTGCTGACTTTTATGGATTTTTCTCGATTTTTTGTTTTCGAGGTCATTCAAGGTCATGGGACAAGGTTGAGGTAGTATACATCTATTATAGTGGTAGTAGTCTGTAATGTAATGTGCTTGTTGACTTTTATGCATTTTTTTTCGAATTTTTATTTTCAAGGTCATGGGGTTAAGGTTGAAGTATTCTCCATCTAATATGTCAGTGGTAGCCTTTATTGTAAAAAGTTTGTTTACCTTTATGTATTTTTTCTGGGGGTTTGGTTTTCAAGGTCATTCAAGGAAATGGGGTCAAGGTCGAGGTAGTATGTGTCTAATATGGCGGTGGTAGTCTGTAATGTATTATGCTTGTTGGCTTTTCTGTAAATTTCTTGCCTACCAAAATGGTGGTTGCCTACCAAGATGGTTGCCTACCAAGATGGTTGCCTTCAGTAACATATAAACAAATGATGAACGATAAAATCAATACATCAGAATGCGTATTGGTGAGGGGGTGATGGAGTCAGTCATCTGCTGGAGTCTAATGGAGTGTGTAATTGGTGGTGCTGGGGGACCCTTCGGAAAAAAAAAGTTTTAAAAAATATATATAAATTATTAATTAATATTTAAATAATTTGTTAATAATTTTAATACTACATTTTAATACTAATTTCTTTGGGATTTTTTGGAATTTTTTGTGAATTTCTTTGCATTTTTTGGATTTTTGTATTATCAAGTTTAAAGGTCAAGGTCAGACATCACGAGTCCTGAGTCACTGATCCCAGTAACCTGGCTCCAAGGTCACCGGAGTCGCTGATCCCTCTTGCTTGTTCCGGGAAACTTTGGGGTTTTTTAAGTATCCTTTTAATAGTTTTTTAGTAATTTTTTTCGGGATTTTTTAGAATTTTTTTGGAATTTTTTATGTATTTTAATTTTTTGGGGGTCGAAGGTCCTCGAGGTCGTCAAGTTCAAAGATTATGAGTTAGGTCAATGACATCCAAGATGGTGGTCGGGTGATGTAACAACAAGGGGCTACCCCGAATCCGATGCCCCACGCCCTTGTCCACAAATTCCCACTTCTCTACTACTTACATTGATTACTGATTGGAGGTTAGCTAACGTTTACCGTATATGCTTTCACATTCAGTCTAATGGCAAAAATATCATACGTATCGCATCTAGTGAAGAATTCGCTTCGTTGTTGCGATGTGCTGGATAAGTAACAATTATGAGTGCCTGCCACCATTGAAATAATTAATTTAAGAAAGTAAATCAAAACTATGGATTCAAATAACTAATGGAATGATATTTAAACATATGCGAGATACGAATTTATAATCCATTCTTTGCAGATGTGCGGTTTTAGTATAAAAATGAAAATTAATGATTTATGTTTCTCATGACAGGCAGGCTATTTCTCACTACATGGCATTCAGCGCGCTACGGCAGACGGCAGAAATACGGAGACATTATGTGTACCATTTTTGCTTGTGGCTGGGATAGGGCGTGTCCAGACCTCCCCTTCTTATGCCATGATTAAAACGTACGATTTTGTGCGAAAAAGAGTGATTTTGGGAAAAATACGGGAAGTTTTTACGTCAAGGTCATATTCACCGATCCACTCCCTGATCTCTGATGTGCCCCAACTTACTATTAAATGTTTTTAAAAATTTTGTCTGTCTATCTGTATGTTTGTCCAGAATAGGCTTCAAAATAGATGCATCTATTTTGAAGTAACATTCAGCCATCACGGAGAATATTTCTATTCACAATGTTCTCTCTTTTTCATATCTATTTCTTAAATTATTTCGAAGATAATTAATATTTTATTTACTTTCCTTTTTGTTTCATTAGTTTCTTCTTCACAAGAGAATTATTGTTTAAAAAACATTTTTGTTTTTGTACTTTTTATAAATACTGTTTTTTGTCGTAGTTTGTCGCAAATAAATAAAACTGACGCCATGTGAAGATTGTTGTTGACAGTACATGAGTTGGGGGGGGGGGGCATGACCGAGGTTGTAGGTTAGGATGGTGTTGTGATTATTTAGCCGGTAGGCGCCAGGCATCAGCCAGATGTCCTGGTGATGCCGTGATGTCTGGTAGAGCAGACACTAGATATCCAGGACACTGGTCGTTCACCCAGCACACAATAATGTTGCAAATTATTTTATACTGATTATGCTGAGTAACCTCTTAAGGCGGATTACACGCCGCAATTGTAGCAACATAATATTTACTGGTTACAAACTGGTGGCTTATCGGCCGACCAGACGCCTTGAATACCACAGTTATGCAATAATTATGCGTAGACACTTGACATGATTAATAAACACTTGATGAAACACATCACTGTAATGGGTATTTCAAGGGCCCGTGCCCTGACAGACCTGTCGATTAAACATGTAAATAATACGTACAGTCACTGTACACACGTATATTCTGTGGCTTTATTAACATTCCAGATTTGGAACAACAGATGTTTGTACAGAGTACAGCCCACTGGAAAGGCTGCAATGCAAAATGGCCAAGGGCCAAACAATGGTTAAGTGCGAATTAAGCTCCTGGGGGAATGCAAATCTTTGCGGAGAGGGGCAGGCATCTCCAGTGTCAGTTACAAAGCAGTTACTATGAAATTATTGATTATTGCAATGAAGTGATTGATACAAATATGTTGGCCGCCGGAGGGAGCACGAACGAAGCCTTGTCCCCGCAAGTTCTCAGATTCTACTGCTTTGTCTGGCTTGGCGCACAACCTGCCCTGGTGGGGGTGAGCATGCCAAGTGGGCACTACTTTTTTGCTTGCAAACAACATTTATTTTTCAGAAACCCTTGCTGACCTGTTAAATGCTGAATGCACAAATTTACCATTGTATTAAATGTGACATAACAAAACAATGAACACTGTGGTGAAACAAAATGGGAATGAACACACGTGAGATAAAACAACACATTGCAATATAATCCTTAAACACAACTCTGCATGCCAGTCTTTACTTCAGTTTATCCTGTTATACCATTTCATTATTAAGGGTTTCTACTGTGTCTGCCATTAAGCCCTTTTGCCTGGTAGGACTATTAGCATGCCATTGCTGACACTGATGTGCACCACCCTACACTGAGGTGCATGAGTATTCTCCACTCCTGCTCGTCGCACTCGCTGCACTCGTTTATCAAGCATATTGGCATATCACGTAGCACATGCATCCACACACATTTGAG
Source organism: Dryococelus australis (assembly GCA_029891345.1). NCBI lineage: Eukaryota > Metazoa > Arthropoda > Insecta > Phasmatodea > Phasmatidae > Dryococelus > Dryococelus australis. The sequence goes on along the minus strand of CM057008.1, from coordinate 25,954,871 downwards.
AGACTTCCTAGCTTCACTGAACTCGGTGCTCGGCAGGGCAAACTGTCTTAGGAGGCGAGGGCTGCGAACACGTCAAACACCCCCCTCCCTCTGGAAACCATTTGCAGGCCGAGTGCTGCTACCTGCAGCACGAGTGCTGTCGTAACTGCTTTCTTGTTCGCAGTGTGTACGAGCACTCTCTCAGAGCCGCACGTGGCTGTGGCGACCAGTGCAATCGCTGTTGCTGACGACTCGCTGTTGAGCAGGGCTATAGCATACTCCCGCACATGCTGCATGCTGGTGGTGGCTGTCTCCGCCAGTGCATTCGGCGGGGGCAGAATGAGCCAACCGACTCGCTGCTGCTTCTACCATCGTCACAACTTGCCTCTTCTCCGCTGGCCAATGCGTGTCGCCCATGCTGTCATTGGGCGCGACACTGGCGGGCAGCGACCTGTGATTGATGGTCAGCTGATTGTGACCCACTAGCCGGGGACAGCAATCTTGCTGCTTCCTTGCCTGCGATTTCAACTCCTTCGCCAGCTGTGTTCAGACCCACGGACCACCCTGACACTGTCGACATGGTGGCAGGGGGGACCCGGGTTGTCACCTGGCGCAGGTGATGTCGGGGCAGATATGATTTCGGGTGTTGTTGATGTCGTGACATCGGGTGTCGTGGCGGTGGCAGGTTGGCCTTGCTACCTGAAGTGCTGGCACCTATGTGGGCACTGGTGTTGGTATGGGTGCGCTCACTAGCACTGCGCTGTTAACCACACCTGGGTCAGCCGTTGGAAGCTCCCAGCAAGGTGCTGGTGTGCCGGGCACTGCCGGGCTTTCTGCCCTAGCTGGTAGCTTTGTGTTCCAATGTGCTGCTCTTACGTCCACCTCAGTAACCCCCTGGGCCTGCTCGTAGGAGATGTCGCCATCCAAGCTCACCAGGGTTGGTTCTCCTTCCTCATCACGGAGTTGTAAGCCTGATAGATACTCTCCTACAGGAGGTGCTGCAACCACTGATTCTTCTCTGCCTCTAGTGGGAGCTCGGCATCGCTGTTCCTGTAGTGGATACCTAACTCATCGGGCGCGATTTCGTCGGTGATGCCACCCAACATGAGCTGGATGATCATCGCGATGCACCCATACCTTCCTCCTGCCAGTCCGGACTGTATATGTGGTGGGTCCATGGCTTCCCAGGACTCTGTGTGGCCCAATCCACTTAACCACAAACCCCACACAGAAGTCCCTGAGAGTGGTAAATTGTGAGTGGGCCCGCCCATAGACCTGTTGACCTGCTTGCAAAGTTAGTTTGGCTGAACAATGCTGTTTTCATTGTGTTCAGCTGGGGCATCTTTGTAAAGCCTGTAATAAAAGGGTGGGAATTTATATTTGACTGACCGGAGGCGTGGCCCTGTCAGTCATAAAGTTAAATCAAGTCCACGTATCATACAGCAGTGTCAAGTCATTTATATTGGGGGGGTGGGAGGCAGAATCTTCTTGTGCGTAATGACACGGGTGCCACTCACTGTTTGGCGAGTGAAATATTTCTTAAACATCTCGTGGAATATTAAATAATTTCAAAAGGAAATATTAGTGTCATGCAGGACAAGTGTATGTGTATTGCCAAAGGAGATATAATTAAATCTAATATGGTGGTCACCCTTCATTTTAAGATAGGGAAATTTTCTTGGATACTTGCATTCTGGTTTATCCCCAGTCTGTCCCATAATTTAATATTGGGTGTGGAATTTTTAGGTAAGTCAGGAGCTGTAGTTAATATGTATGGGGGCTATTTATTGTTCGGTTTTGCACTTAATTTACGGGTAGGTCTTTATGTCGAGGAAAATCCCATAGTTTTTACCTCTCTTTCTAGTGATATTGTCAAAGAGGGGAATGTTCATGCCAGGTTATCAAGGCTTAGAGAGGAATTTAGCTGTGTTATTACATCAAAAATCGGGAAGTGCGATGTCTTCCCGTATTAATTTTCTCTTACCCGACGACATCCTGGTTAGTGACCGACATTTTAAGTGTCCTCCACCCAACCTCAATACATTTCGGGAGGTTATAGATAAACTGTTGGCTGCCGGCGTTATTCTCCCTTCAACATTGGATTACTGTTCACCAGGATTTCTTGTCGGGAAAAAGGAAAGCGACAAATGCCACCTTATTGTGGCCCAATCTATAGTGAATAATAAAATGCATAAAGATCATTTTACTCTTACAATTATAGATTGTGCATTACAACATCTGGGGAAGGCAAGAGTATTTTCCGTGCTTGATCTTAATAACAGCTTCCATCAGTGTTTGTTGGATCCATCTTGCAGTAAATTTACCGTGTTCAGTACTCCCTGGAGTCAATTTGAATTTACAAGAATAGCTATGGGTTCCAACTTTATTGTGTGTCTTAGATCATGTACTTTCGGATTTTAAATTCAAATTGACTTTAAAAAATATAGATGATATTATTGTATATAGCAATGACTGGGAATTCCATTTTTTTTGCATCTGAAGCAGATATTGATTGGAATCAGTGAGGTAGGGCTTACCGTTAATCCAGAAATGGTTACGTTAGGGTCATGCAAAGGGAAATTCTTAGGTTATATGCTCAGTAAAAGCCGACTTTAGATCGACACAGACAGTGTAGCTCCCATTTTACGTTTTCTGCATCCTAGAACGTTGAATGGTGTTCAAAAATTCCTGGGAATTATGGGCTATTATGCCAGATTTATTGATCACAATTCTGAGCTGGTGGCTCCCCTTAATTTACTGAAGAAGAAAGGGGCAGAGTTTCAGTGGGGCTCTGAGAAAGAGGTAGCATTTAACACCCTTAAGGAGAAATTGTCGTCGCCTCCTGCCTTGTATTTCCCAGATTTTTCAAAATGTTTTGCTCTCCAGGTCAACGCCTCGTCACTGGCATTAGACGCGGTCTTGAGCCAGCATGTTGATGGTGGTCTTGCTCCAGTTGCCTTTGCCAGCTGTACGCTTACGGAGGCAGAACGCAATCTGGAAATCTATCAAAAGGAAACTCTAGCTTGTATTTATGGCCTGGAAAACTTCACTCCTTACATCGAGCATGACGAATGCGAATTGTACACGGACAACCAGGCTCGCTTCTGGGTATTAAATCATCCGCAGCAATTGGGGAACCTGGGCGGTTGAGTGCTACGTCTCTCCAGGTTTCGTATTAATGTACACCATATCCGGGGATCAGACAATCAGGTCGCCGATGAGCTTTCGCGTATGCTTGATTCGGTTGACTTTCAGATGGGAGCCGAAGAGTACCATGGTACCACTTTGAATTTGATCCAAGGTTTTCCCGAGTTTTATGTGAAATTGCAGCAAGCTCGAAAGGACGACGATTTTTGCCCTAAAGTCGTGCACGATTTAATTGCGGACGAAGTTCTCCCTATCTCGTCGAGAAAGATATCTTGTATTTCACAGGGAAAAATTAATGGGCTAGAAAAATCGTGGTTCCTTTGTTCTTGAGGCCGATGGTACTGTCGTACTATCATGATTCAGTTTTTGGAGTTCACCAGGGGATTAGCCGAACCTTTAATAAAATATCCATCTATTTTTCCTGGCTGGAATTGAAGAGGGAGGTTTCGGAATTTGTAAGGTCTTGTGATGCTTGCAAAAATGCAAGCAGGCCCACCAGATGAATATTGGTTATAATGTTGTGCAACTCCCTCAAGTGCCCTGGGATACTATTCAGATGGATATATTCGGCCCCCTTGTTAGATCTAAAAGAGGAAATATCTATGTGTTGATTTTAGTTGATATTTTCTCAAAGTTTGTAATATTGTTAGCCCTAAGGAACAAGAGGTCGTATACCATTGTGTAGGCCTTGCGTGATAAAGTATGGAAGATTTTTAGTGCCCCTTCAGAAAGTTTAACAATTTACGCTATCTATTTTACCACATCAGTTTTTCAGGACATATGTTTAAAGTGGGCAATTAAACTATTTACTTCGTGGCTATACTTTCCCAAGGGTAATCAGGTGAAGCATTTCAATAGACACCAAGGCTTGCTTAACTATTTCCTATAATCATGATCATTCCCTATGGGATCAAGTCCTTGATCTGACAAATGTAGGCTTCAACAGCGCCTTGCTTGGTTCGACTGGGGTCCCTCCTACTCTTCTCTTTCTGGGATGTCCCTGAGTCATCACTTATCAAATATCTGTGGTATTCCTCCTGTTCCTTCCCCCCTGTTTGACACCAATCGGGATGAACTGCTAGGCAGGGTGCGGAAAAAGTTAGGTCAGGCTAAAGATTTTGTGACTGCCCGTCTGAATATAGTTAGATCACATCCTCAGTTTAAGCCCGGTGATTTAGAGGTTTGTAGGAGCTTCTCACTTGCTGACTTAGGTAACTGTCTCACTTTTTGTAAGGTTCATGTGAGTCAAATAAAACCATGTGTACCTAGAACATGATTGATTCCGTTATGTCATGTTGGGTTTAGCGTGTACTAATGATATGTACTATTTGTAAATGTCGCATACATTTCCCTTTTCTTTATCCTTTCTGTTTGTTTAGTTTTTTGTATTTTTGTATTTTCCCCATTTGCAGACTTGGCATTTTATATTTACTTCTATTCTTCGAACTCTGTATTTCTGCTGAAGTGTACTGTTATATGTGTTTGTTACCAGGTGGCCAAAGTGCTTTGGTGATTGACTTTTTGGGTGTTTGGTGGTACAGACCCTTTAGGGGCAGGGGACGTAACGCCACTGCGTTAGCAGTGCACTAATTTAGTACTTTTTGTCATGGGCTACACTAGAGCTACACGTAGTTTCCAAGTTTCCCGCAGAATGCCAGCCCCCGAGCCGACCTCTATGAACACTCTCGATTCACTTCCTTTCTCCTGTTTCTTCGCCGATCCTGTTGCTTTGCCCCACCTACATCACAGGTTCGAATATCTGAATTTTTGTACATGAAAAATTTCGTGATCACTTCTCTTCTCCCACGGCTGGTGCCCTCGTCGTGTTAATATGTTATACCTGAGAAGAGCTGTGTGGTTACCGTCATGGGTGGTGACATGACTTAGCAACAGGTACATCGCATTGAATCAGTTGGGCTGCTGCTCTACTGTAATATAATTGCTTTTTTAATATTTTTAAATATGATTGTAAACAGCAAGATAGAGTGAAGTATTTTGGGAATGCAGAGGTGAGTTGAAAACACATGCTTTTGTAGAATGGGTACTTACAACAGATAGAATTTTTTTTTTTTTTTTTTTTTTCAGAGAAGTTATATTTGTTACATTTGTAGTGTTACTTTGGAATAATGTATTTTTGCACTCCCTTCTGGAGTGAAAAAATACTTTGCCTTCTGGAGAAGGCATTGTATTTGGTAATGCAAGTAAAATTGTAGCACCGCTGTATGGTTTGTGGGCTTGAGTGTTGTTGCCCTATTTGCTAAGTGTTCCAAGCTGAATGTGAGAACATTATGCGACGTCTTCAGCTCTCTTTCCTCCCACCCCCCCCCCCCCCAATTTTTTAATGCGTGTGCATAAAAATCATTTTATGATTTAAGGCTTTGCTTGGTCTGAAATAATTTTCAGGTGCCTCTGTGTCGAGTGACAATTTTAACGTAACTTTTAAATTGTCTTTTTTGTGGAAGGTGTTTTAACGGGGCTACAGGCTCCCTCCTATCAGAATATTTATATATGAATTTTAGCATCAATGTCTATTTTGTCAGCCTTAGAGCTAGTAAAGAAAGTAGTAATTAAAATACATTATTTTACCAGATATTTTGAATGCAGGGCTTGTGCATTGATTAATCAAGCACTTCACGCACCTGAATACTATTGCTGGATTATAATTGTTTTAATTGTTTATGTGGCTTTGTTTCATTATAAATTATGGTTCTGTATTTTGAGTATAAAAAAGTTGAGAGTTTTATCGATTTTGGAGCCCTTCTAATGAATACTTTAGTTTTTGCAAGAAAATAAAACTTGCATTCTGCCCTGTTTGAAACACAGTTTCGACATGTTAATGTGTGATTTTACATTCATATTAAGACGTGCATTTGCAACTTTTAAAATAATTGATTGGCCATACAAAGTTAACTGGCATGCTGCACCATGTTAATGGTAATCACACACAACATTTATTTGTTAGGTGTTGACCTAATGCTGAAAGAGTTTTTGGGATGTGATTGATGTTTTGAATATGCCTGGGCCAACAAGGTAATGAAATTAACGTTTTTGATATTCATGGCTGGATTAGCCGTTACGTACAAAGTAGGAAAGTGTTGTAAATTATGTTGTCGGTATACATTTTTTAGCACCTCGAGTTTTTCTCATTGTTCTCAGACCTTTAAGTCAGGCCAGTATTTTAACATTTCTGTGCCTTTTGTCGGTTATGGCAGCAATATGCCATTTTAAATTTAATGAAAGTCAGAAAGGTGTTACAGTATCAAATCTTGGAAAAACCTGCTATAGGCAATTTATATTCTAGTCAGGCCTTAATGAGGCCAAGTAAGATTGTACCTGTTTGTCCTCATGCTACGCACATTGGTATTCGTATATCTTTGTCAGGGCGTGTGCACGACTTTATGGTAAATTATATATCAGCGCTTGTGAATTTTGATGTGATTTTTGAATGGTTTAAGAATGGTTTAAGAATACTTGCTTTCACAGGTTGTTTATTCAAACTCTGGAAAGCCAAGTATTTAAATAAATATAATACTCAGAAATTGCTCTAGTGTGTTGTTTAATGTTAGTTGTAAACTTCAACTCGTTTGAATGGTTTTGTTTGTCTTCGTGCACACACATTTGAACCAGAAGTGGTGCAGTTTGACTAAAAAGTGTAAAGGTACTCTAAATAGAGTACATTAAATTTTATAACAGGATTATACTGTAGTGCTGTGCTGTGGCATCAGAGGTGGCCACATCTAGTAGGGCTTGCTGAAAGGACAAAAGCTGGCAAGAGAGATGCGATGGTATGCGCACTCCAACAGGAGGATGACGACAGACAGAAGTGCACCATATGCGAGGACTAGCAGAGCTGGTAGGAAGTCCTGGATGCCAATGCTGACGAAGACGGCACCGTGGTCCTGGCAGCGTGGCCTGTCTGCCCCCAAGCGCACCTTCTCCCTCGCCTCCAGTCCCACCTCACACACCCTGCGCAGTCTGGAGCACACCCACACACACAAGTCTGACTCACCCCACTACAGTATAATCCAAATACAAAGCACGCAAACTGACTGGAAATTTTACACATACTACTGAAAAATACATTATACTTAACAAATGTTTAATGCTATTGCATCTGCCGGGGATTTGTACAATTTACTTTAAAGTGAAAATTATTTCAAAGGGAAGTAAGTACTTTATAATGAGATTTTATTGTACATGTGTTTGGAAGGAGGCAACCAAGTATCACTACATCCATTCCAAAAAAATTCTAGAAAGTGAAATCTAAGTTGTAAAACAAAATGCTATAGTGAATCTGACTATGTTATGATGGTTAAAAAAATCCATTTTCTTGTTCATGTATTACACTTTGTTCAGTGAACTACATAGAATTTGGTTATTGCAACCATACATTATATTCATACCAGTATTTGTGTGAACTATTCAAACAAATGATTTGCTTGTTCAAACGAAGCTTGCCCGTGGCCGTACCTGTGCTTGTCCAGTCAGAGATGTATTGGATAGAAAAAAGTACTTTTATAGATCTGCCCAACATACTTTCTTTTAAATTATTACACTGCAAATGTCAATTTAAGAATTTTACTTTATACACATTATGTTCAATCTGACAGCCAGAACTTATCCTATTTTGCATTGCAGTTTCTCTACTTGTGTATTAACAGTACATAATACATGGGGAAAGCTTCTCTGAAACTAAAATTTTTACTTACATGTTTTGATATACAATAAACTGTCTGGGTACAATAATGCAAGCTCATGATGTATCCAGCCTCACCCTTCGTCAGAAGTGAATCTAGCTCCTTACTATCATCTGCCAGAACTGTTGGGCGGCCTCACAGGCTGTTTGCCTGGCCACAGTTATCTGGCTTGAGGTGGTTTGGTACCAATAGGCCGCTCTTGCAGAGGTGGTCATTGCTGTAGCTATTGGTAATGCTGCTGCTGTTGCTGACTCGGTTGGTTGCTGCTCCGTAAGTAGGAAAACCACCTGCAGGTCCAGGTACGACCCCATGAGATACTTAGGTAGTACCTAGGCGATGTTTTCCAGCAGTTGCAGCTATCACTGGTGAGTCAAAACCCTGGCGTTCATGATATCGATAATGCCAGTTTCACCCAAGGGGTCGGTTCTTACAGGGCATGTGATCAGTGAAGGACATAGCCGCACCCGTCCGTCCGCCAAGTGTCTGGGTTCTTGAGTGTACATGACTGAGTTTGGTACATCCCACCCTAATGTATGCATTTGGAGCATGTTAAGGACCATTCACTGCAGTGATCCCCTTCTGATAATCCCCTAAGCACTCCAGAGTCTAGGACAGTGCTTTCCAAAGTTTTTCCATGGCAACATTTTATCAAGCTGCAACATTTTGCACGAAACCCCATCCCAGAAATAAAAATAACCCACATATTGACAGTAATTAGTACATATCTTTAATATGGGTGATAAAAACCAATACATATATACAGTTATGTAAAGTAAAATAAATACATCTATCTTTCCAAAGGTGTGGTAATGTGGAATATATACACCGATATACTGTATCTCAACTTCCTTTAACCATGTCGCCATCTTACTTACATAACAACTCAGAATACCGTGTCTTGATTAAGTTCATAGAGTTACTACACTTCCTTCTTCATTGTTGACTAACTATGTATCTGGAATAATTAACACCATGTGGTGCCATAATCCCTATCCTATTTACATATTCTAATCTCTACCCTAATTTACAATTCTAGTCGGCTTGGAGGTCTCTTGCCAATGTATAAACTTTTTGAACACTCTCTCTCCCTGCAGGAAATACATTGAGCACTTCGGCCTCTTCAGCAACCATTGGTATGCTCCTTGGCTATCTGAGTGTCTCTTCCCGAACTTCACTCATGTCAGTCTTGCTTGCTGCTGGGTTGTCATCCATAGCCATTCTGTATATCTCGGCCTGCTTTAGGGGGATGCCTGAATTCTTCTGCAGATTGTCTTAAACATTTCCAACCTGCTTCCTTCCTATAACCATCGAATGGTGTTTGATCATCCCATGTTTATTCTTTGTGGCGGCTCTTGTTCAGCTTAAGTTTCCTCATATGGTCTGCATTAACAAATCTGGTGCCATTGTTCATACTTACTAGGTATGTCACTGCACTTACCACTTTTTGAACCTTTCCCCTGATACAGTCACATCTTCTCCTCTCACTGATTTCACCCATTCTTCCTCATCCACTGCAAAGGTCCTGTTCCCTGCTCGTTGTACATCTACATGTGTTTTCGTCAGTTCCTGCTGGATTTCCATGGACCGTGACAGGGATGGCTTCAACAAGGAGACTCGTGTGCGGGGTTTGCTTTTTAATAATAGCTCTGCTGGCTATTTGTGTGTTACAGTGTGGGGTGTGTTCCTATATGCAAATAAATATGAATCTAACTTGTATTGCAGTGTACGATTTTCGTATGTCTCCGACAGATGCTTTACAGTGGTCGCTTTAACTGTCAGCACTTGTCACTCTGCTGCTCCATTTGACTGAGGGTAAGATGGAGGCATTTTCATGTGACATATTCAATTTGATGAAAAAAAATGTATGACTGCAAAAGAGGACCATTATCAGTCACCACTACTTAAGGGAGCCCAAACTGTGTAGAAAGAGTCTGCAACCGATCAATAGCTTGGAATGCTGTTGTGGAGTGCATGGGGAATACTTCCACCCACTTATAAAAAGCCTCCACCGAAATAAGAAGCTATTGTCTACCCATTATTGCAAAATCCATATGTACTCCCTGCCACCTCGGTCCGAGCCAACTCCATGGTTGAAGTGGAATTGGTTGAGCTGCCTTTTGTGTCATTTGACATATTGTACAGTGCTGCACACTCTGTGCAATGTGTGCATCCAAATTAGGCCACCATACATAACATCTCGTAAGAATTTTCATACGTGAGATTACTGGGTGTTCCTCATGCAATAAGTCTAGCATTTTATCCCGCATTTTTGTCGGAATGACAACTCTGTTACCCCATAAAATGTAGTCATGTTCTACCGATAGATCTAATTTCCGACAAGCAAAGGGCTTAAGCTCTTGTGCTACAGCCGACTCACTCCACCCATGAAGGGTCAGATCTAGAACCGTTGCAAGCAGGGGATCTTGCTTTGTTGCCTGGGCAACATCAGATTGCTGTTAATGGTAACTCATCAAATGGGAAGAAGAAAAATACTGACTGATCTTCTTCAATTTTCTCCAGTCTTTCATTTTCTACCACTTGTCTTGGAAATCTTGACAACCCATCAGCATTCCCTATTTCTGTCCCATTCTTGTATCTTACTTCACTGTGATATGCGGACAAGAATAATGCCCAGAAGTGATGGGGTGGCAACAGTGCACACTGCTGCCAGAACATTCCAACGCCCAACAGTGAAACTTTGTGCACTACCTTGTAAATTTGTAAATGTTGTAATGCAGCATTTCGAGGAGGACAGGATGTTGAGATGTGCAATGAGTGTACATTTTTGTGTGAGTGTAATCGTGGGACTCGGACTGATTTTATCCCATGCTACGGACAACAGTAACACCAAGTCAGTGGCTGGTTATCCTGATTCAAACACTAGCTGCCAACAAGAGTTGGCAACCCTACCCTTTCAGTTGTTCGTTGACAATCATAGTGGTAATCTATATGGCATACTTACTGCATTTGAATTGCTTATTGCAATGTTTAAGGTTGTATCTACACATAAGTCGCGTTTTTATAATCGCAATGCACACTCTCATTCAAGTGTCAAATCTATGTAACCTATACTTGTAATATACATCTTGGTAAACCATTTCATGTCATTTTACAAGGAATTTTGTTTTGGCATGAAATGTAGTACCTCCACACCACCATGTTAAATTCAAGTCAGTATGGCTTCAGCAGGCCAAGGGGGCTGGATACGCATGATGCAGCTCAGGAATCACCAGCTTTGTTTCAATCACTTTGACTGCAGTAGATAGTTCATTCTTAGCTTATCGAGACATTTTTATGATTACATCTCTCCAAGTTCGCATCCCGCTGATGCAGACTGCGGACCCATCGGATTTCCATTTTCATTTACTTTTCATTTCACCTGCAAAGTGTTGTATAACAGGACTTCGGCCAGTGTGGGGCCGGCCCACAGCTGCATGTAAGCATAACTTTAAATACTCTATGCGTAGCTTCTCTCATAATATATTTTCTAATACAACAGTGTTCAAAGTGAGTGTGTGTTGTGTACGTCTCAGCAAAGTTGTGTACGTCTCAGCAAAGTTGTGTAAATCTTGTTTAACATTAAATATGTCAAATGCAGTGGTGTCTGATAGGCCACAAATATGTCAGTTTTAATCTGTGATTTTCACCCAGCCATCGACCACACCCTGAGATCAAAATGTACATGTGCTAATCCAAGCAAGCATCACCCAACATTAGCTAGCACCCATTGATTAATTCCTCTCCAACTTTCTGACCTATCAAGGTACTATAAACCCACCAGAATTCATGTTGACCTATTCCCGACTTTGATCATGTTGGCCGCCCAAATCCAAAGATCACAATACAACCTCCCAGTAACATAAAACATTCCAAAACAAAATCTTTGAATAAATGTCCAGCTATATGCAACACACTCCTCACTCCTCTTTCATTATTATTACACCATAAAGTGGTAAGGACAACCCTGAAATCCTATAGATGTACATTGTTTATTGAAAAACCTTGAGTATCAGTTAAATATATCGCATGTAAAGGCCAGGTGGCATTGGATACACGCGCCTGTGTTGCCCTTAGTACTTCCGAGCTTCTAAGCCTTGAACATACATAATATCTCCAGATGGGTGTCAAAGATGAAGCGGTGCTCACTTTAGGGTGATCAGTTTCTTGTAGGGGGAGCCCTTCTGCACAGGAATGAAGCCTGTGGTGTACGGCGGAAACATGTACAGCTCTGTGAGGTCACACTTCTCCGCCTCCTGCCATGTGTCCGTGATATACTTGTACGCGCCGACCTCCACATGGAAGGCGAACCTTCCTCGCCGCACCTACTCCATGCCCTCATCCTGGGACAGGTACGCCTCCTGTTGGGGCAGCGACACGATCCTCTCCTTGAACAGTCTTTGTGCTACTGGCGATGCCGACAACTGTAATGGCATACACAATACTGTTCCACAGGGGACCATGAGAGAGTGGCACTATAAGCAGGAAAACATTATAAGATAGAAAAATCAGAAATTGAGAATTGCAAACAAGCATGTACAAAAACTGTTCACAAACAAAAGAATTGAAGGCTCAGGCATATTTATCCTACATAGTAATTATTCTCCTGGTTGCATTTCCTTGCCTCAGTAAATAATTAAGTGAAAAAGTGACTGTTACTCATAGGACTGGAAGATACCATAGTCTCTCTGAATAGCCAACAATTGATGAGCTTGCAATTGAGTTGTCTCATAGTGCTCCCATAGCACGAAGATGAACTGCGAATACGAAGGTTGGTCTTTGACCTCGACGACCACGGAGCCGCGACCTGCATTATCGCCAACTGGCTATCGTCAGTGTAGATTCTGCGATCGTGTTTTCACTTATGTTCAAAATGCATGTCGGCATGATAGGGCGTTCTGTACGAAGACCTGCTGAATGAAAATTTCAGTGTGATTTCTGCCATAAGCAGTTTGCATGGAGTGATATTTTGAAGGTAGATTCTAAAACTTGTGTCAATGGTTCTATGCAACGACAATCGGCTCCACCTCTGCCTCCGCTTCTGCCTCTGCCTCTGCCACCACATCCAGCAATCAGCACCGCAAGCACTGCAATCAGCACCACGTGCACCACAACCAGCACTGCACACACTGCCTTCACCTGGATTTGCTTAGGGTTTTCTTCCGTTTTGAACCTAGTTTAGGAGGTAGCACAGTGCTACCGTATCTTATAACTCCCGTAATCAAATACATAAATCTTAACTATTCTCATATTACTAATGTTCCTTGTGTAAAACGTCATAGATTACCTAAGAAGACCGGATACTAATATTGAAGTCAGCACAACAACAAGGCAACAAGCCAGAACACACACACCCTAAGAGGCCATTCGAACTCTGCCAAACTGATAGAGTTCGATGGAGCTCAAAGCACTAGGTACTCCTCTGCCATGCGAATAAGTTAATTAGATTATTCCATACTCCGCCACTTCTAAGAATAGAGCCGGAAAGAAGATGGAAAAACTCTATCAAACAGACCTACTGTAGATACACACCAGGGTATTCTGACAAGGAAGTGACTTGAATTGCCCAACGTTCTGTCGACTGCGTGCAAAGGCCGGACGAAAGGAACATGAGGTGTTGTCTCATCGTCACAAGTTCGGGTACCCAAAAGTACACTCTAGGTCAACATAAAGCACCGGTCTACTATCATACGGTCTCATTTGTACCTTGATCTCCCCATTCCTTACACCCAAAATTGACGTAAGAGGAGGAGGTTGAGACGTGCACATTGCACCTCTGAAACTAGAACCCTTGGTGACCATCAGTCTGAAGTTGCACTTTGCACTTCCTCCCCAGAGCATCACTCCTCCACCCAGTCTATAGCATTTTATCTCCCTTAATTAAGTTTGAAGGCCCACTTCACCCTATTTCTGAATCTTTCCGAGTGGGTGAGGAACCTTATATTGGTATTACCAACCCTTGTTTGTTGTAATCACAATTCTCCAGCACCTGTTACCAGCAGCACACTACAAGGTCAAAGCAGCTCCCAGTCAACGAGTCTACATGGCGACCTCCCATCCTTGCCTAAAAATGGTAAGAGTCTCCAGTTGGCATCAACAGCATTACCTCCAAAAAAACCATCTCTTTCCCAGGTAAATATGTACCAAAGAGTCAGCCGACTTGTAAGGATGTGACAGTGTCTTTGGATTTTGTACCTCTGCGGCAGGCCACCAGGCCTGTCCTTTACACAGACCGTCGGCCAGTAGCCAATCAAGGCGCCCCAACTCGTGGTTCTGAAGTCACAATATAAAACCGCCTACGTATCTAAAGCCTCTTGCATAACCCTTAAACATAGTGTGGCCAAGGTCACTCTTGCATTTAATCCAAATGGCTTTATATCCTTGCTTGACGAGGCTTGACCGTCCAAATAATTGTAGTTAAAATTTTACCTCCTCCCTCGGGCACATGTTTCACAGAAACCCTAAAGTTTTCAACAAATTACACAAGTATTCTCTACTACGATTTGAAACAACATCCCCTCATAATGCTTCAGTCAATTTTTAAGATTTTGGAACAGTTCTCCAAACATAGAAATCAAGAAATCATACATCATGCTGTATCGTGCACACAGAACTGCGAGGCAACTTTACAGCACTGATGTTCCATGGAAGGAAGCGGCAGTTCTACTGCCCTCAACCACGTCCAAAAGTTACAGTGATGCAATTACTGCCTGGTACTGGGGTCTGTGCTTGTCGGTTTGTATCTTGCCTCCCTACAATTCATGAACACACAGCAAACACTTCTGACATTATGAAAGAACGAGACTGAATGTTGGCTGTGAGTGCATTGATACACGACATACTTGGTAATAGTGGCAGCACACAGGAATTGATAAATATGTGAGCATTAAAGATATAATTTTTTAAATAATGAAGGAAAATTTTTGAAAAGTGCTTTTTCCATACCATTGATATTAAGTCCATATATAAGGCAGGCTGACTTTATTATTTTGCCATGAGGTAGATGTTTGAAATTATCTCATATTTAAATTTTATTGCTGTTGTATGGACTCACTTTCATGTAGTGGTCGATATGGTGATTGTAGATGACGTCATAAAGGGCAATCCTCATTGGGCTCTTAACAAGTTCTTCTAAACTGTTGATGGAAGAGCCGGGGGATTGCAGAAGTGACACAACTATAGCAGAGTAGGATGTGAAGAAGAAAATGGAGAGAAGGTCCAGGCAGAAAAATATTATTCTGGATGAAACGTCTTTCGGGGTGTTCATCCAGCCTGGGCAACACAACAAATGTTTACCTTGTGTGATAACCTGTAAAGAATCTATAGCTGCGCAGATCCGGATCGGTGAGTGCCAATATTGCTTATATTTTACTGTGTTGGGGCATTGGCCAACATCTGATACAGCTGCATAATTACGGACAATACAAATTACGTATTTACTCGCATGTGGTTCCCACATTTTATGCTAATTCTGAGTTACACAAAATGGAGTGTCACTCTTAATGCAACTTTTCAGTAAAAGTGTTGAAACATTTACAATATTTTAAACAAGTTTCCTTTGGACCCATGTATTGCATATACAGCATACATTTCTATCATTTTGCACTTTCTTGCAGTTTGCAACAATTATTCCTGATCCTTTTTAACGTGTACAAAAGAGACTTCACTGTATTGATTTAAGAATTTTTGTAGGCATGTCTATAAAAATATATAATTAGAAATTTTTGTGTGTTTCACTCTGTGTGAAGTTGTATCACTGACTATGCTTATATTGTTGCATTAATGGAGGACGGAGGAAGGTGAGTATGCATTGTTATTGTTCATCAAGGCTGGTGAAACATAGGTGACGAAATTTTTCTGTTATACTCTCACTGATGATCAATCTAACAGTAGTGCTGTCAGATAAATTTTCATTAGCTTTCAATTTAATCATATATTTTTTATAAATGAATCATTAAATAATTATTTAAAATATATTTTGGTATGTTTTTTCAAATTTTTTTAGGTTTTTTTGTCTGTTCGGAATTTCCTCACTCAAGATTTAAGAATAGAGTAAGTGATATTTGTGATACTCTTTGTCTCATATAACTTGGCAAGTTCTTGACAGTCAGTGAATGGCAACTTGACTTATACGAAAAAAAAAAACTTGCCATTTGCAAAATCCTGTATCAGCTGATGCATGAGCGAATTAAAATTAATGTTACGTTGGCTGTTCTGACTGCACTGCCGACACACATCAGACAAACAGAAAATACGAGGGTAAGAAGGAGTTCCTAGATTAAGTAATGCATTTTATTTTACATGGTCACAAAACAGCTGTAACTAGTGTTACAAACTAAACTTCATGCTAAAGTAGACATGTAGAGGTGTTCAAAACAAAATGCAAATTAAGATGGTCCGTATTCATATGAAACACAACTTCAAACATTGGGAGTTCTTTTCACATCGTATCCCCACCCACCATGACATCCACACATGCTTGATATTAATTCCAAAAGCCCACCGAAATATCGCAGGGTGTTGTTGAATTATTTTTTTTTAATAATTTGACGAAATATATTTCAAACTCGCATCATTTCAACAGGGAAAAATGTGAACTTTTAAAAATACGGGATCAAGGAGCAGGCTATTCACGGTAAAGCGAGCACTTTTGACGCCCTAGTTATTTTTTTTTCTTTCAGAAATTTTTTATCCTATGTCCAACCTTTTTAAATAAATATTGCATGCAAGTAATGAATACAGTATGTATATTCCACCACACTCTAAAGTTAAAGTCTAAGGTTAAAATAAAATATATTTACTGGCTATTATTTCAGATGAGAGGGATTACAAAAGTGCTCATTTTGCCGTGAATAGCCTCTACCTGTTGTTGAACAAGCTCGGCTCACAAAACACCCTGCCACATAGCGGGCTCCTGAAATACTACCGTCATTTTTTTTTTTTTATTTTTTTTTTATTTTTTTTTTTAATACAAATTTACAAACGGATACCATTTGTTTTATTTTTCCATTAGCTCTGTATAATTTTTACAGTAACATATATTTTTTTTTTTTCTGTGTATAGCGATTTTGATTACTAGTAGTTTATATTGGGCTGGTAATTGTTGCACCTGCATCCACTTCACGCCATGTCCTTTCCTTCCCGCAAGTCCATCTCCTTGTTATTTTCGTGTTGCTACTTGACTGTATTAATAAAACGAAGGAAGCGGGAAGCCCGTGGGTAGTTTTTAAGCAATTATTTCGCTATGCCACACCACTCGAGCTGTTTAGTATCAGTCATAGCAAAATAACTGCTTTGCAAAAGTCGTCTGTGAGTTGTTTGTTGACGAATGAAAGTGCGTTACTTTTATTTCATCTTGACATATTAACGTCCAAAGTGTGGTAAGAACTAAAATTACCGTCTCAAAAATGTTAACCCAAATTCTCAGTCTTTAATAAATTTAAAAAGTTAGCAAATATTTAATTTTTTGCTAAGTGTTCTATTTTTACTTTTATAGCCTACTAATTTTTTAGGCAGATATCAGTCTATAAATACCTTAAACATTTGTTCAGTATTACAATGACAAATGGATTAGTTGACGGCATATCAATAAAATATACAGCCATCACTTGACGCACTAGCTGATGGCAAAACAATACTTGAATGAAAAGTAAACATTGGTGCTACTTTCGTTGAACTGTCAAAATCTTGCCAAGTTACATGGAACAGAGAGTAACTGTCATCCAAGATAAAAAAGGGGGAGAAATCTAACTTTTCTGCTGTCTATCTGAAATGACTGGAAAAAAAACACCTACGACCTTGATGAGATTGAAAGCTTTCTTTCAAAAAGTGTACAGGTACTGTAAATGGACTATAGTGATGCTGACAGGCTGCAAGGCCAACACTGACCGCAATGCCGGTCCGGAGGACAGCTCCGCAGAGGTCGTCCCTGGCCACTGGGCGTGGCAGCTCTGCCCCGAGCTCCCAGCTGGCCGTTGGTAAGCGCACAGGTGGTGAGTTCTCCAGCACGCGGTACACCTCCACCAGACGGAACTGCCCATCCTGCTGCCACGCGCAGGTCACGTGACTGTCCAACGGCGTAACGGCCGACTGTGTCAGATGCCGGATGCCGGAGGCATCTTCCATCACAAGTAGCCACCAGTGAAGTCTGCTGAAGAGACGGTACGCCGACGCATGTTGGGGCAGCCCGTGTTGCAAGTCATTTGTAG
Organism: Dryococelus australis; assembly: GCA_029891345.1. NCBI lineage: Eukaryota > Metazoa > Arthropoda > Insecta > Phasmatodea > Phasmatidae > Dryococelus > Dryococelus australis. The sequence continues at coordinate 25,936,843 of CM057008.1, read as the reverse complement.
TACTACAGACGATCAATGGGGACAAGTTTTATTTTATTAGCACTTCTGAATTCAACTATGGAGAAAATAATCCACTGCCTATAACTGTGGATATAGACTGTTGATGGTTAATTGATACTTTCGAAACCACGCTTTGAAGAATGTCCCTGTCACTATTTGCAAATATTTTTAATGGGGACACTGTCTGCCATGCACCCAGTAAAGTCAGTAACGATGGAGGGAAAGTACACTGACATGACAAACGTCATGGATACCCGTCTAATAACGTGTAGATCCCCCCTCTAGCCCGAAGAAGTACCGTAACTCGATGTGGCATGGACTCCACAATTGGGCAGTAGACTTCTGGAGAGATGTTAAGCAATGCTGTCTGAATAATTGCCCAAAGTTCCCTGGTATTTCTAGGTGCAGGATCTTGGGAGCGATTGGCTCTCTCCGCCACATCCCATAAATGCTCGATTGCGTTCATGTCGGGGGGACGTGCTGGCCACTCCATACGCTGTAACTCTCCAGAATGCTCTTCGAACCAGTTCTGGACATCCGCAGCCCGATGAAACGGAGCTTTAACCTGCTGGAACATCCCATCGTTGTCAGGAAAGCTGAAGTCCATGCACAGTGGCAGATGGTCACCACGGAGAGTTTTGTAGCAGTTACCATTGAGCTTTGTGGGTACATTTACAAGTAGGCCCAACCCATGCCATGTAAACTCACCCCTCACCATTACGGAACCACCACCAGCCTGTATGGTGCCTTGTTGACAACTGGGATCCATGGCCTCATTGGGTTTGCGCCATACCCGAACCCTGCCATCAGCCCGAAACAACCTGTATTGTGACTCATCGGAGCAGGCCACATGCTTCTAGTCCTCCAAGGTCCAATTAGCAACCTCACCAGTCCAAGTTAGGTGTTGTGCCTGGTGTCGTGCTGTTAACAGGGGCACTCTGGTGGGTCTTATACTTCCATACTCCATGGAATCTAACTCATGTTGCACATGTTGTATCTGCTAGATACACGCCTGACACCTCCTGCATTGAATGTGGCGGTGATTTGAGCAAGTGTTCCTGCTCTGTTAGCACGGACAATTCTACCCAACCTCCGCCGGTTACGATCATCAAGTAATTTTGGGCTGCCACTGCGTTGTCCACGGTGGATCGTAATGCCTTGATTTTGATATTCCCTGTACACACATGACACCGTGGATCGAGGAATATTGAAGGTCTCCGCAACTTCTGAAATTGAATGTCCCATCCTTCTGGCACCGAACTCTGGTAACTCACGTCGCCTTGCCATTAACATGTAAACAAGAGTCAGTCCGAATGACATGACCTCCTGTTCATAAATGAGACCGGTTTAGGTCGTGCAACATCGTTCTACAGTGGTGACACCACGAGTTATTCAGCTACATAGTGCTATGCCATGATTTTTTTGTCATGTCAGTGTAGTTGCAGTTCTTAATGTTGAATTAAAAGTGCTATGTAAACATTTGTGTATACTTAAATTATTTATTTTTACTTGTGTTTATTTAATACAAATGAAGGTAAGGCTAGTTAGTATTCATACTCACTTCTGCGATGGGGATTTCGAGCCACATTCGGTACACATCTTGTTTTGGCAGGCAAGCGAGATTCTTAAACAATTAGCGAGTTGAGTGTGCGTTGGTTACAGTCGCGGGCGCTCTCAAAGTTATGGGAAGACTTGACCTCCTCTACTCGTCTCACATCCCGTTAACCTCTGTCTCTGTACTTCTAAAAATGGTGCACGCCATATATTGTTTTGATAATTGATATACAATGCACTGGCAGATACAATTATTTTAACGTGGTGACAAACTGCTCTTGGCTCACACAATTAGAGGGGTGGGAAATAATACAGAAAAAATTTTAAAAACTTACCTCAAACCCGGTAGATTAGGTACAATTATATTTATCTGTTACACACTTGCCGTATCATGGTTTGATGCAGCATAAGCCTAATTTGTAATGATTGCCAAGTAAATACATTAAAAAACCTCGGCAAAATTAGGAATAGATCTAGTATGATTCATCTTTCTATGTTTATGAGTCTTACTTATGTTTTCTAGGAAGGAACATTCCACGTATTCCATGGAACTATCTGTAAAATCTCTAATTTATTTTCGTTGTTTGTGCTGCTAATTAAGTGTCTTGGAGGGAAATAATATAAGTTCCATAATATTTGAGTTACAAGGAATATAATTTTTTTTTTCTTTATGTTTCTGGATCGACATTTGAACGTGTATTAAAATATGAGAAGCCTGCTACCATAGCCACAGGACGACCAAGTACATCTTATTAGCCTAGCAAAATTTTCATTAAATTTTCTTTTCAATTTTTTTCTATAACTATTGGAATTTTATAATTATTGCTGCTTGTTGTAGGTTTTCGTGTTCGTTTTTAAATTTTTAAGCATCAGTTTTATAAGTTTGCATCACAGTAGAGAGAACAAATGCCTTGGCAGAATACATGGAACAAATTGTGAAATATTTCATATGCATTTCATGTTTCATTTTTCGTTAGTGCCGACTTCATTGACTTACACATTAATTAAAAAATATTTTTTAACAATGTATGTGCTCTTAGGAAAATCCATTTTCATTAAAACCTTGTTCCTAACTGTCAATAGTTTAAATTGTGGTCTGCAGAATACTTGTTGATGGTCCATGGTGGTCCACGAAATAAATTTGATAATTCATTTTACTTAATTAATTTTAATTTTTCTATAATTAAATCTCAAATAACAATTTTTTAGGGTAATAATGCTACATTTTTATGGTAATAATTTATTTTAGTAAGTAGATAAATACATAATTATTCCTGCATTTTGCTAGTTCAATGGAAGAGGGTCTGACAAACTGGTCTGTGTTAGGTTGACAGTATACACCTAGTAGTAGAGTTTAAGTTGACAATCTATTCCCAGTGGTCAATGGTAGAAGAAAGTTTCAGAACCGCTGATATAAGAAACTGAGTACATATATGATTGACTATGCTGTAGGTAGCAGTAGGGGTGGGACGAATATTCTTACAGTGTAATGGGTGTCGTCCATTTTAATTATCTCTTTGAGAATAAGTTCCATTGCAAATTAACTTTAGTGTTCTCATTTTAGTAACATAAAAACCATTTATATTATGTACTTCAGACAGAGAGGGAAGTGCCTTTGAGTACCTCCTGTATTATCTCACTCTCTATTGATCCCGATAGGTGACGCCTGAGGTGTTCTCCAGCTTAGTGCTACATTAGGAACAGACCCTTGCTCGGCTGCAAACCAAACTTAACATCACTTATTCTTCATATGCTAACATCCTTTATATAATCACATAGTCTAACTTTTGCTCTAAATCTTGCATCATTTAGAGGAGTCCCAGCCCACTAAGCGATTGTTATATGTAAGTGTACACAGGGGCCCCCAAACTGCAAGATCCATTGGTACAAAGAAATTGGCATTCTGCGGCCAGCCGTAGTTCATCAATCTCTGATATACAATGTTGCAGCCCTCTAATGAAGACCATCCACACATAAGGAAAGGCTATCCAATGAAACTGATGCATTACCGAGTGCCCAGCTTTCATCAGTTCAAGGCCATGGAAACTTGTATGGATTAATTACCTCTCCTTCGCTTACACTTAGCTTCAAACCAGGAACAGCACTCCTCTAGGTGAATTTAGCTTCTGTACCTCTGAATCATCCTAATCGATGCCTCATCATTCCCAATGTGGGAGATGCTACAAAGCTCGTAAGGTTGAGGCAGTCCTCCAGGGGTTACTTGCAGATGAGACTGGACACAGATACTGTCAGCGCTGTGAGCTACGGGACCAGGCTCAGAAAGCCACACGCCAAGCTGTCGTACAACCGATGGTCATGGCGCAAGGACTCTAACGCATAGTAATAAAAAAAAACCCGCAGCAAACATATTTAGAAAGGAGCTAAACCACGTGTAAAGAGGTGTACCACCTTAATTTGTAACCCGTGGGATTATTCTCATTTAATTAACGACCAATGTAGAAAAGAAGTGACTCTGCATCCAGTCAACAAACAAAGAGTAGGTGACACAGGTTATCGAACCATAACCGTGGTGTGACCGAGCCTTGCTGATACAGTGCAGCAAGTACATGACCATGGTGTGACCGAGCCTTGCTGGTACAGTGCAGCAAGTACATAACCATGGTGTGACCAAGCCTTGCTGGTACAGCACAGCAAGTACATAACCGTGGTGTGACCTAGCCTTGCTGGTACAGCACAGCAAGTACATAACCGTGGTGTGACCGAGCCTTGCTGGTACAGTGCAGCAAGTACATAACCATGGTGTGACCGAGCCTTGCTGGTACAGTGCAGCAAGTACATAACCATGGTGTGACCTAGCCTTGCTGGTACAGTGCAGCAAGTACATAACCGTGGTGTGACCGAGCCTTGCTGGTACAGTGCAGCAAGTACATAACCATGGTGTGACCTAGCCTTGCTGATACAGTGCAGCAAGTACATAACCGTGGTGTGACCGAGCCTTGCTGGTACAGTGCAGCAAGTACATAACCATGGTGTGACCTAGCCTTGCTGGTACAGTGCAGCAAGTACATAACCGTGGTGTGACCGAGCCTTGCTGGTACAGTGCAGCAAGTACATAACCATGGTGTGACCTAGCCTTGCTGGTACAGTGCAGCAAGTACATAACCGTGGTGTGACCGAGCCTTGCTGGTACAGTGCAACAAGTACATACTCGTGGTGTGATCTAGCCTTGCTGGCACAGTGCAGCATGTACATAACCGTAGTGCGACAGAGCCATGCTGGTACAGTCAACAAGTACATACTCGTGGTGTGATCTAGCCTTGCTGGCACAGTGCAGCATGTACATAACCGTGGTGCGACAGAGCCATGCTGGTACAGTCAACAAGTACATACTCGTGGTGTGATCTAGCCTTGCTGGCACAGTGCAGCATGTACATAACCGTGGTGCGACAGAGCCTTGCTGGTACAGTGCAGCAAGTACATAACCATGGTGTGACCTAGCCTTGCTGGTACAGCACAGCAAGTACATAACCGTGGTGCGACAGAGCCTTGCTGGTACAGTGCAGCAAGTACATAACCATGGTGCGACCGACCTTTGCTGGTACAGTGCAACAAGTACATAACCGTGGTGCGACCGAGCCTTGCTGGTACAGTGCAACAAGTACATACTCGTGGTGTGATCTAGCCTTGCTGGCACATTGCAGCATGTACATAACCGTGGTGCGACAGAGCCATGCTGGTACAGTGCAACAAGTACATACTCGTGGTGTGATCTAGCCTTGCTGGCACAGTGCAGCATGTACATAACCGTAGTGAGACCGAGCCTTGCTGGTAAAGTGTAGCAAGTACATAACCGTGGTGTGACCTAGCCTTGCTGGTACAGTGCAGAAAGTACATAACCGTGGTGCGACAGAGCCTTGCTGGTACAGTGCAGCACGTACAGAACCGTGGACACTGATTCGTGAGAAGTAAACCATGTGGCATGGTACCTGTTGGAGTAGAAGAGCCACGTACGGGCAGTCTATGTCAACGACGACGCCCAGTCTGTAGTAGTCGACCGCCAGGATGGCCGCCAGCTGCAAGGAAACCAGCGAATTGCAAGCCTGCACTCGGAATCCCGCGGCCATCAGCTGCTTGGCCATGCGGAGATGTTCTGCAATTAAGTGGAATCTCTGCCAGTTACTTGAGCTGTGTTAGAATTCACCAGTCAAAGGCCCTTACCAGACTTTCTACAATATAAAAGGGCACTGAGACTGTGATGTGACATTGTCACTGTCTGAATCCATGGTAAGGACATAGATACTCCCTAAAATGTTCCCTTCAGCTAAGGGAATTAGCACATTCCCTTCATATGCCCTACAGTGAAATTTTCTCTTTTCAATTGTTTATAATAGTTTTGCAACTCTTTTCCTGTCTTATTTTAGGACACTGTTATTCATCCACAAACCAAGGCAACATAATAATGTTAATTTAATTAATCAAATAAGTATTGGAGGTTGTAAAATTGTGAAACAAAGACGGGTTTGAACACTCATCTTCGTCACGAAGGCATCACTGTAATATAGGGGATTATGGTTCTGAGAGGATCAAGGGCAACCGAATGAGGGTATGTGACAGTGAATTCGAACACAGTTTGGCTTGTTGTTGGCTGTTTGGCCACTTTCTATAATCCTGCTTAGCACTTTGAAGAATATGCCCGAGTCCAGCTCCTCGGCAACAGCAGTGTGACACATGTGTTTGTTTTTTAATATATAACTAGCTTGGTTGGGCTTCCTTTAATTCATTAGTTTTTATGTTGACCTAACTTGAATGCTATATCACATCAGTTGTAATTTTCGTAAACAAAAAATTAAAATATTTATTTTTTTCCAGTTTTAGAAAATAACAGGGACACAGTCAGTTACACAATTCAGTGACCAGCATATCTACCGTGATTTGGACCAATAGGATGCTGGCATATGGAAATGTATAGACCAATAGAGCTGGTATTTCTGTAATAAATTGCATAAATGACTCGATTCTATCTTGTGATTGTCAATAAATGTGAACAGACCTTAAAGTTTTAGAGTAGGGACATAATTTAAAGGTCCTATACCCTAAAATATTTTCTGTGGCGTCATTTGCACGTGTACGCATATCTCAGTACACAGATGTTCTGGGAATACAACCTTTTACCAGAAAAGGTACAAAACAATTAGCCAAGGTTGATAGTTTTGTTTTCATCTTATTAGTATGTTAAAATAATTTGTGAAGATGGTTAAAAAAAAAAAAAAGTACATTTGTAGACCTTGCCTGCACAATTTCCTTAAGTAGTACATGAGAAAAGTGCAACTATACATCTGTATTTAACATGTGGGCTTTAATTGCGTGTGATAAAGCCCCACTCTATGGATATATTACAGATATAATTGGTATAGTACAGTTCATCGAGAGAAATGCTGCAAGCCAAGCACGGAGCGATGGAGCACTAGGTGTGCATGTTAGTGTTGCATATATTGTTCCCTTGTTTGTGTGCCTTGGACGTGCCAAATCAGTTCCGGCGTACAGTACCCTTAAGTATTTCATTATCTGGGGTGGAACCTTCCTTTCTAACATTTCTCCCTTCATCTCACACACTTACTAAATTCCCCCATCTATCATTTTTTTTTCTTATATAGGCCGAGTGTTCCAGGCAGATCAAAGTTCAAAACATGAAATTATTTTTGCAGTATATTTTACACACAACAGAAATGTGATATGGAAATTACTATGTACAAAATAAAATACTCCGTCGTAATTTATCATTCAGTGTAGGCATAGGTAGTAATTCTGCATTTAATAATTTCATCTTACAAAATAAATATCAGCATGTAATCTAGTCCGAAAGCACACTACACTTTCAGCAAAATACAGAGCTCAACGAATTTTCCTTCAAACCTTTTTTCTGCAAACTTATCAATCACCTCATCAAAATTAATTGAGTTTGCGTAGTCAAGTTCCCTTTAACATAGAAAAGATATATTTTTCAGTCTTAATTGACTTGTGATTTTTAGTTTTTATATTTTATCATTACTGCATTTAAAAAAAAGAGAAATGTAATTATTGACATATGGATGCCCTAATGCATCATGTAATAGTATTATTCTTTTTAGAATGATCTATCTGCCTCTTTAAAAAACACTTTAGAAGACTTCTTATAAATCATATTACACCATATGATTATATGTGTATAAATGAGAAAATACTCTGTCGTCTTCAGCCCCATTATAGGTAAGCGGGTATTCCTATGCACTATCCGTCCTAGTCAGTGGTAAACTCATGATCCATATCGTTTGCGTGCGCCTAAAGTTGATGTCACTCACTACCATGATGAGACACACCCGACGCCAACAGATGACAACAAAACTCAATTGTGGTTTCATAACCAAGCAACAAACTAGGAAATTTAAATTTAAATTATTTATTTGGTGGGTTTTAAGTAGAGATGAGCTAAACCAGTATTTCTCAGGTACCCGTACCTGCTCCTGTCCCCAGGTGATACCTGTCGCTGTTACCTGTTATTGAGAATACCTGCTATGGGTAAGCTGTATGCTAGGCCGCGTTGATCCACTATCTCACCTTGTTCTCGAATACCTGTTATTAGCCACGTAGGGCTGATCATTTTCGCTACCTCTACGTAGCTCATACCCTCCTGGTAGTTGGGTTCTTTCAACTATCTTCTGGAAATATTAAAAAACATGACTTGAGTGTTCACTTCAGAGAATTAGCAAGGTGTGTGGGATTTCCTGTATAGCAAGTCCGCCATTTTATATCACTGGCACGCTACTCCCTCACCGCGGGGGTGGATCGATCCCTTGTGAGGGACATTGGCCACCCAGACGGTTATCAGTTATATTGTGTAGGAAAGGAGAAGCAAAGCCCCCCCCCCCCCCCTTTCCACACCCATCAAAAATATTTAATGCTGCGGGGCAATCATTATTTTATAGGATTCCCAGGGTAGCGCCTAGGATCTGTTTCCAAGACTGTATTTGTACCTGCCTTTCCCCTGCCTGTACGGGTTACAGGCAGGCGGTGAAGTTAAATTAAAATGAATTAAATCTGCGCGAAATGTTGAAATTCAGGACTTTGAGGACTGTCGCTAGCCTCCTGTAAGAGGGCCAGCGATAGTAGAGTGGGAATAAACGGAATTTAAAGCCAAAATAATTTATACTAAACGGCTAAAAAAGTTGTTTCCCGTGACTGGGGTGGCGTAGGTAATTAATGAATTAATTTGTGTTTTGTTGCTGTGGTGAATTCAGGTTGCGCCGAAATTAATTTCATGTGTATTTGTAGTGGTAAGAATATTATCTAAATGAAGTTAATAATTATGTTATTGGGTGATTTGACATATAATTGTGTATACTGCGTGAATGAATGTACAGTGACGAGCGACGAAGACATCTGTATAGCAAGTAAAGTCGGGCATTATGATCGTCCTACCAGGGAAACAGGAAACATGACACACGGGGATGTTAGGTATAAGGAGGTGTACCTCTTCGCCTCTCATGTTCTCCTGGTAGGAAAATGACATAGCAATTTCCCGGTGGCTGTTACTGTGACAGCGTCAATTAACATCGAACAGAACTTTTTTTTTCGTTGGCAAAAAAAAAGAAAAAAAAATGAAGTTAAAAGAATTTTAAACGTAGTATTCTCTAGTCCGTAAATAATATTGGGATGCATTATATTGGATACTATTATTAGACGATAGGAACAGGTACGACGAAATGGTATCGTAACGAGTGTCGAGTAACAAGCGAGTACGTGAGATTGTCCCTGCTTCAGTAACAGGCAGGGAGGATGGCAACAGGTATCTCCAGAAACTAGGAACAGGTATCGACTGTTCTCGCCCAATACATGTTGCTGATAACAGGTATGGAAGATAATCCCCGCCTCTAGTTTTAATAGCCCCTGAACCGCGAAATGCCATGGTGGGAGAACACAAATTATTATTATTTTATTTATTTTTTTAAGAAAAGGGGGGGAAGGGATCTGCCTGGGCCTGTATTACGTAACTATCCCAGCATTCGCCAGGAGCAATTTCGGAAAACCCTGGAGAATGAAATCAGGATGGCCAGACCCTGAAGCGAACCCGGGTCGTCCCGAATGCGAGTAGAGTGGTTTACCACTGTGCTACTTCGCTTCGACCATTAAAGTTACGTTTTCCTCTGAACATTTATCTAGGCGATGTTCTCGCCGCATCAAATGCCAGTGATGTACGCTGTGGTATTTTCCTCCGAGCGTCTGTTTATGTCGACAGCATCTGCATTCTTGTGTTCTGTTGGAAGTTTTTTACATTTTACTGCTGTACAAGTTTGCTGTTTTTTTTTTTTTTATTTAAGGTAACTGTTTGTAGTCTGTTTCCTCGCGCTTTTTGAACCGAACCTTTGAAAAATCACCACATATAATCCCGCTGCTTCGCTCGCGTGTTAATAGGGATAAATAATTCAGTTTTGTGACACTTAGCCTCGTCGCGTTACATAATCGCGGTGCATCTAAATTTCGCATAAGCATGATCGGAACGCCGAATTTTAATTGGAGCATATGTGAGGGCATACCTGATAACCATAGAGATTTCAGGAACTCTATACAGGATATGTAGTGCTCTGTTCTGTGTCCATGACTGTGTCTGCTGACAAATACCCCGTTATTTCTCCTTGTGCATCTTTCAAAATGTCGGAATTAATTTTGTTAACTATGTAATGAAGCCCATGTCATTTCCCAGCCCACCAACTAGCTCTGTGTAAAAAAAAATACGATTTGTTGCTCTGTTGTGACGTTGTAATGTAATTCCGTCAGTGTACTTTTTCAAATTAAAATAAAAATTTTCCTGAAAGAATGAGATATTTTCCTATGTCACTCTCTGGATCTCCAACTATCTCTGTGCAAAAAATCACGTCGATCCATTGCTCCGTTTTGATGTGAAAGAAGGACAAACAAACAAACACACTTTCCCATTTATAATATTAGTGAGGATATCTAGTTGTTTCCTACATATGTCGTGTATCACAAGCGTTTTAGACTTGTGTTAGTATTAAATACCTTACTTTTGATTAAATTGTACATTTATTATGTTTTTTTTTATAATATATAATATTTCATCTATAACCAACGTGAGCAAAAACAGGGAGAAAAAAATGTGTTGATATTGCCTAGTAAGAAATAGTTTGTATGCACTCACTGTGCGTGAATGTAATGCACTGTTCCTTTCGTGTAATTTTCTAGACTCGATTAAGCATTGTTTGCATAAGGCAGAGGAATACGATGGAAGTAGAACTTTATCAGGGCTTCAGAAAAGTTGGGAGTAACGGTGGATGGATCTGTATTCCGTATACTACATGCATATTGTTCTACTCGGTATTGAATATATCTGCATATTTCCTTTCACCTGTTTGATGCCACAGAAATACTACCAGACATCGATGTCTCTGGAAGTCATTTTTTTTTTTTAATTTGAAATGCAAAAATTACTAAATAATAAATTTTATTATCAGTTACTTAAAATACTGGTTATTACTATAACTCCTTTGATTTTCCAAAGTCTCGTGCAAAATGATTCCAAATTACGTCTTTCAGTTTCTGATCACAGGAATGTTAGTGTGTCAATTCAAATAGAGCGGGATATGTTCCAAACCTCTCCCACGAGATTTTCATCCTGTTCTGGAGAAAAAGAACTTTTCCAGTCATTTCATCGCCCAGTCGATGCACAACATAAAAGAAATAACCCTGCTGATAGATATCGGCTTGGAGGAAACAGCATTATGGTAATTCACGGATATAGGCTGTTCACGGTGAAATGAGCACTTTTTAGGGCCCTTCCAGCAGGAACCAACCGCTAATAAATTTATTTTATTGCATTCTCAGGCATAAAGTTTTAAAGATGGTGACATGTATACATTGTGTTTATTGTTCACATAGCAATGTTTATATTAAACAGTAGCAGGAACGTGGAAATTGGATCAAAGGAAAAATTTATAAGGGCCTTAGAAAGTGCCCGCTTTACCGTGAACAGCCTATACCAGTGTAAAGCAACGGTCGTGGGCGACGGTCCTTTAGAAAAAATCTCTAGGCACATTTGGAGGAAAACACGCCTTAAGCGGTTTCACAATACAGTGATGGGGTGCAACATGGCGCTATGAGCTGTAGCCAATCAGAGAAAATACGCTGGCTGTCGCGAATCGCTGGCGTTGAATGCATTGCACAAAACTTTGACGGTTTTGTTGGCACTGGACATTAAAAAATCTGTATAACTACAAGGAAAACCTCCGGAGAAAAGAGAAACAAATAAAGACAACTTGAAGGTGTTTTTTTTTTTTTTTTTTTTTTTTACTAATGAAAATATTTTTCCTACCTGAAACTATCAAATATAGAGTTGAAGATAACTCAGAACTACTCGGAAGGTGAACTATAATATTACTGCACAATTCACACAGAATTTTCTACCATTGGTAGAGTACACTACATACCACACTTAAAGAGAACAATGCCAGGAAATTAAATCCCTCTTGTGTTAATTATTTACTACGTTAAAAAAAACCGCTGCTACACTGAAATGTTATTTAAAAAAGCACTGCATGATTTATTTTACTTGCCTTGATTAAACTTTTAAAGCCACATGACATAAAACAATTTTTCCTTGGAGATAATTGCAGTTCTCGTATCATCCATGCTTGAAAAACTTGTAAGACCCGTACTTAACACTGAAATATATGAATGATGACAATTGTTACACTTGTTATATAAATACTAATTAGTAAATATGTTTGAAGACAAAAAAAATGCTCACCTTCTCCTTGACATGAAAATATCGTCACCGTTGACACCTTATTCGATGTAAACTATTCTGATACAAGTGGAAAAAAACTTTTACTTAATTGTTCCACAGCTTGCGATAAAGACAATAGTGAGATAAACAGCCATCTGTATGCGTTCATTTCTTTATGATCTCTTTTAAGCACAGTTCTCATAATGCTCAGCAGAGATACTCGAAGAATCCAAATGTGACGCAAAAGATATATAAAGCAGGCGCTCTCCCTTCTCGTCTCTGCCAACATTCACATGAATGTTTCATAAGTTTGCATTACCCATATTCAGTGTTTGCAGAAGAGAAATCTTTGTATGCACATTTTATGGTCCCGTCTTTATTTTCAGTCATTCCTTCAGCATCTCAGTAAACAATATCAGATACTGATTCGTGTAGTCTCTATTAACAGATTGTAAATTGTCTAGCATTGCTCTTTTTTAAAAATTAAATATGAGATACAAACTGTACGGAATCATATTTATTTGAGGGACGGAACTGGCTAATATGACAGCTCCAGATGCGCATAAATGAACCTTATCGGCACTGGTAAGATGTAGGTTTCGGTTGTATTACTCGCAAACAAAAAGGTTCTTTGTTTTTTAAGCACTCCACTCAAAACACTGCTTGAAAAGATTATATTGACCGACCAAATTTATTAATGTTTGTATGTGTAGTCGATTAGAGCACCATTTTCTGAAATTCACTGTTTCTCAAGTAGTGTAACACCGCCCTGTAATTTAAATTAAGTAAAGTATTAACTGTCGACTAAAAACTTTCAAGGATTTGGTACAGCACGATGGAACTCACTCACAAGGTTGTCCCTATTCAACAGTAATACTAATGCAAAAGAAAGTATTTCCCTATATTAGCGCATGCACTAAGAACATATAAAGTTGATGTTTTCACTCCTTTTTCTGTTCAACATACGAAACTAAATTCAAGGCTAGTACAGAGCCTTGGTCCGCTTCACAAGTAATTCAAACTTGTTCGCGAGCATAGAACGAAATGGAACAAGTGTGTACAATATCGCGATTGGTTAAGCACTTTCAAAATAAACCTATGAAATAATGTAAAATTCTATAAGTGTATACGACATCAATAACACTGACAAGAATAAATGTTGGCAGCGAATTTGGAAAAGGGGTGCATCATATTAATATCTCACTAACACAGACGGGCTGGAGAGGTAAGGGCTTCCATCGGAGATTGTGGTAGCAACCAAAAATCAGTATTTTCTGTGTGGAAAAGGGGAGGAGGTAGTGAGATGCCAGGATGTCTGAGAATATGGAATAACTCTGGGAAAATGTTTTAATTTAAAACTAAGTAGTGGGGTTTTTTTTAATCCAAGGTTTCTGGGAAAAAAATATATTATGCTAGAGTTTAAAATTGAGCAATACTGAAGTTTTTTTTTTTTTACTCGTCTCTTTTGTTTCCTACTTTTCATCTCTGTTATCCCATGGCTCTTAACTTAACTCCTGCTCACTCTTAAACTTTTCTGTTAATTGTCTCCATGTTTTCTTGCTGGTCTAAGGGGCCTCTGGGTCAAGGCCAAGGTGATCCAACTAGTACAAATTAAATTTGGTTTCTTCTTATATTCCACACGAGGCAGTGGGGGTGTAATAATTCCGAACGATGCCGCTGGTCTGTGGGTTTTCTCGGCGATCATCCGGGCAGGATTCCTACGTGCGAAGATCCGAGAGTGGCCAGGCCGGGGATTGAACCCGGTTCGCCTCGGTGGGAAGCGAGCAGTATAACCGCTCGGCCACCGCGGCTGACGAATACGCTAGAAACCATACCACCCAATATACCAACCAACCACTGTAACTTGAGATACCTCAATCATGCAGTCCATACCAAACATACCAAAAAAAAAACACACCAAACAACGTGACACTAAAATCCGAATCAGTGAGCATTGCACTGTTTCAATCAGTCAAACATATCTGACTCATTCAACAGCCACTTAAATTAATTTTACTTATTATTCAGTGAAAAATGCCATATTTCATACATTTATTGATTCAGTGACTTTTCCACAGATTTGTCAGTCATTTTTTTTTCACTGTTTACTCAATAATTTATTTTTGACCGATGGCCGTCAAACAACGCGTATCACGTGAAATAACAGCGAATAAACTAATAAAACAAAAACCAAATACATTCTAAAATGTGTTTCTTCTTTCAAAACGCCATTTTATGAGGTAATATAAATACTCAACCTTTCATTTCCGGTTTTTTACGTCTTTCATTTCGTTTTCATGTAATAGTCCCAGCGCTCTGTTTGAAGGTTTAAACTGCATATAGTGTGATGACGAGAGTACACTCGTATATACTGCTATTCGGTTTAACAGTCCTAACGGTACCAATTAAAACCAAAACGAAAATGAAGAACATACAATTTAAATCTTCACGATTTCGGAGTGACTTGTAAGTCAAGTATTTTTCTCCTATTATTTCAATTTGGCGAGGTAGCGCAGATTGCATGATGACGGCCTAGTAGCGAGGTGAGAAAGGGTGTGTGATTTCAATCCCAGCCACTTGCCCAACTATTCTATTTTTTTTTTTAATTTACGGTAAATTGGACAACGTGAATAGTAAACTACCGTAAACATGTTTATTTCAAGTAATTAATTGGTTACATTCAATAAAAACAATGTTTGATTCGGTCGCTTAATCAATCAACGAAATTGTTTCACGTCACCAATTCATTCGGTGAAAATTTTTCTCTGAAACAATCTGTGGTTTTCCAATGATTCTAAGTGGAGCCATTTTTACTGATTCGAGTAGTTGGATTTCACTGCGAATCAGTGGTTTCCCACTGATTCGAATTTAGAGTGTATACCATCCGCCATACCAACCAACACAGATGGCGGCTTACTGCAGACGAAAACAAATTACTGATGTAAACAAGATGGCTACTTACAGTATACGTATATTGTAAAGTGTGTGAATAGCCATATAACAAGGATTGCGATACATTCAATCCGCGCAGGCAGCAGCACAGCGTAAGGCACACAAGTTGAGAAAGAATAGTATAATCACTAGTCAGCACCAGTAATGAGTAACGACAAAGGACTCTGGTGCCAAACGATAATCACTGGCAGGAATATTTTTTGCCAATAAGCCTGTCACAATGATATGCAACAGTACGTTCTGTTCACGGTTAACTAAGGTGCTTTTAAAATCAACCTTTGGAAAATCCCACTGCGCTTAAAGTCTGTTCACGATAAAGTGAGCACTTCTGAAATCAGCCTTAGAAAAAAAGTCGCTGCCCTTACCTACATGTATTTTAACTGGCGCACTGAGTGACATGCGCCCAGTAAAGTTGGTAACGAAGGATGGAAAGTAGTTCCATATCTTAACGTCAAATAAAAAATGTTAGGTAACCATTCGTGACAACTTAAATTATTTCTTCCACTTTGTTTTCTCTGATCCATCGAAGTGTAAAAATGAGCAGATTTGTAAAATATTTACTTTTCTAATAATTTCACAGTTTCACTTGACCGACGTATACAGAAAGCGACGAGGCCCGTGTCAATGTTAATTTTTCATAAGGCTGAAGAAAACACAACTTGCATACAGGTTTTTCAAAAGTGCTCAATTTACCTTGTATAGCCTATACCTGCATTCATATTAACCGGTCCGCTGAGTTGCACTCGCCATGTAAAGTTGGAAACGAAAAGGGGCCCGGGGGGGGGGGGGAATGTTCCATATTATAACGTTTAATTAAACGTGTCAGGTAAATATTTGTGAGTACTAAAACAGTTTCTTTTGCATTTTGTGTTTTTATGCACACAACTGTAATAATTATAAATTATTAAAATATTTACTTGTATAATAATTTCACTGTTACTCTTTACCGGCGCGTGAATAAAGTGGTCAGGCCCGTGGATATTTTATAGTGCCTGTGGCGGAAGAATACACAAAGAACGTATAGGTAGAGTTCAAACAGGGCTTTTAAAAGCGTTCAGTTTACCGTGACTAGTCCATAACCAAGAGGGAGTACTTGGTAACAGAGATTACTGCGACAATGATCAAAGCGTTTTTTGCCAAAGTGTCAGAAAGCTCTTGAAATATGTATATTAGGCCATCGAGGTGCAAAGAACGAGAGTCTTGTAACAGCTACCACAGGAACATTGAGCTCGTGCGTTGAGAAGCTAGTCGACGAAGTGCCAGGGATCGGCAAGACTTCTCGAACTACAGAAGGGTTGCAATCTTACTGACGAGTCGTGGGAATTGCATGGCTTGCTCCCTGCGTGTTCAGTATCGAGCTAAACGTCAGACATCAGTCAAGCTGGGGTAAATTGCTCCAGGAAGGGGCCTCAAACAAATTCCGGGCTAAATAAATCAGCTACTTTCGCTCGGTCGTGTGTTCGTCTTCAATAATTGATGACTCCTATAGGCTGTTCGCGGTATAAAGTGAGCACTTTTTTTTAAGGCCCTTCTAAATTTTTCCTTTCATCCAATTTCCGTCAATATAAACATTGCAATGTTACCAATAAACACAGTGCATACAGTTCACCACCCTCAAAATTTAATGCATGAGTCTGAAATAAAATATATTTATTAGTGGTTAATACCTGTTGGGAGGGCCTTAAAAAGTGCTCCCTTTACCGATAATAACCTATGCCGATTGCCGATGTCAGTGACCTGAAGTTTTCCGCTTAAAATCTGTTAAGAAGCCAGGCATAAAATCTACTACGAATTTCCTTCAAATTTTTTTAATGGCACAGATTTTGGCCCTTAAATAGTTAGACAATAACTTTTTTAAAAATGCAAGATTCTAGGAGACGGATTTGTGTGGCCAGAGCTTCGAGCCAATACAGCCACGCACAGACTTTCAGTCCCGCATTGTTTTATGTTTTGAAGTGTTGTGTAATCAATAAATATGTTGTTTCATGCTGTACTTAGCACTTTCTTCAGTCACACAGGCAGCGAAATACGTGCTCGATGCATAGGAGACAATTGGGGGGGGGGGGACCATTCACAAACTAGAGCTGTATACAAGAGTTTCGGGAACTACCTGCCGAAATTCAAACCACGGCATCTGTGGGCGAACAGAAACAAGAAACTCCAGTCGGGCATCGTGGACTCTTACAGTGTACTGGATCATTTGTTGACTCGAAAATGTTCGCGATCTTCCAGTTTCTCTACATGCAGGGACGCCTGTTTCCCCGCGAAAAGATTTCAGGATTCCCTGTACTCCAAAACACTGGAGCTCAGATCCACTTTCGCGATACGATGATTTCAACTTGCTGTGGCCCGTCCTGAGGCGAAGAGGTTACCCAATAAGGGGGATGGTAGTAGCTAGATAGATAGACCACTATAGTGTACAGTTTCTTACATGAACCGCCCACGACGTAACTTTACAAGCAGTAATATCAATATCAGGCTCTCTTGCGGCAAGACTAGAATTAGGATATTTGAAGTGCCCACTGACTCTGATGGAGTCCGAATTATGCCACGAATATCCCTAATACGTCGCGACCTAGGGCGCGCTACTGGGAGTATATTTACCCTGGTGATAGCGTCGACGCCTACGTGTAGATCTCCTCGACGGTGGCAGCGATCTGGAGTCGAAGTGGGACCACGGGTCTGGTAGGCCGTCCTTCTGACGTCTGGATTCAAGATGGCCGCGTTATTATTTGGCATCAGGCTGAACTTTACAATATTGTATGCACTGGAGCTGGCGTCGTTTCTCCATTGGCTGCTGCATAGATGTGAAGACACTCCCTTTTTTGACTGAACTACACGTGATTGGGGCACACAATTGTGAAGTGTTCCTTTATTGGCGCAAAGTCACCCAGGGTGTGTCACATAAATTACGATCCCAGTGCAAAGGTACATGTGTTTCAAGTTTAACATGTCCCCAAATAATAACGCGAATTTTACAGGTCTCTAGTAATATATGATGGAATGACAACAGCCTATCTTCTCCACGTTTACCACGTGAAGCCGATGCCTTGTCTGATTTCTTTCAACTGCGCATGCGCAGACCGATTGTTTCCGTCAGCCGCAATATTGTGAGTGGCAAAAGTTACGTAGTAAGCGATTGAAAGCATGCACCTTTTTGCCACTACCAGCCCTACCCTTGTCTTTCGTTTTCGTCTTCACTTTCGTGTCTCGGCCTCAATACCTTTCCCTGGCGGAGATGTTTTTTTTCAAAACAGCCGGGCTGGCTCGCCTGTCGAGGTCGCGCCAACCTGCTCTCTCGCATATCGCCCGCCAGCCCTGGCTACTGGTCACCACGCCAAACTGTAACGCATTGCAAGTGCCTGTCTGCAAAATCTCGGACACCAAGTGCCCGGGTTCCCTCATTATGGTTGGCCCAAACTTAAAAAAAAAAAAAAAAAAAAAAAAAAAAACAACAACAACAACAACAACTTCATTTCACGGAAAAGTGCTGGTAAAAATTTATCCAGAAGTGTCCGTAAACTCCTCCGTAAAATTACGGACACATCGATTTTTCAGAAACGGACTTTCCGTAAATTTTCATGTAACCTCCCCGTTAATTCCCAAATTAGTTTTCTCTACTTGCCATTTAAAATAAAAAGAGGCAAAGAAAATTTCTTTAATTTTCGCTATGCGGGTGTTCTACCGTGTATTAAATAATTATATTAAAAAAATTTAAATATTTCGTACTTAAGCGAGGTTTTAACCCGAGTCAAAAAAATTACCAGTCCAGTATTTTTAGGGTTGCCAAATGTTACAGACGCCTGACGCTATTTTTTAATGTTTTCAAGAATACGTCATAGTCGCGTGGATAACCTTAATTGCCGCAGAAACGATAATTTTCTTGTTACAGTGGCGAAGAAAGCTTCGTGTAGAATCGGCATTGTTCGTCCCCGTAACTCGAAGCCAAATGGGGATACGGAGACTTTCCGTATTTTGTATTTACGGCTTTAACTCCGTTTTTCGTCATTACAGATTTCCTTTCCGTATATACGCTGTACATTTCCGTAAAACATTCCGTAAATATAAGGAAATTTTTAACAGCGCAGTCAAGTACGGATCTGTCTCCCGACAAAGACACGTGGCCAATAACCAAAGGAAAACTGCACGTATGCCATAGGTAGAGACCTGCAAATTTCGCGTTATTATTCGGGGACACGTTTAACTTAAAACATATGTAGCTTTGCAATACATTTGTCATCTGACAATAATTAATTTTACACGCCCTTGGTAACTCTGTGCCAATAAATAAACACTTCACAAAGGTGTGCCCCAATCACGTGCGATTCAGTCAAGAAGAACGTGACTTCCCGTCTATGCAGCAGCCGATTGAGAAACGACGCCAACTCGAGTGTGTGTGTGTATGTATATATATATATATATATATATATATATATATAGTGCTGTGAAGTTTAGCCTGTTGCCAAATAATAACGCGAATTTTGCAGGTCCGTAGCCATAGGACATTGGAGTCAAGCCTTCGCGTAAATGTTTCCGCGAAAAACAAAAAGGTGGCTTATCTATATGTGATCAATGCCTAGGGACAGGAAAATTTCGCGTAGGCTAGACTCCACGGTCCTATGCATTTTCGAGCCTCGGCTTCCTGTTCATTGGCTGCTGCCCCGGTGTGTGTGTGGCCTGTTTTACCCGAGGCCAGGCGGCACGGCATTCGGCGCTTGTTTCGTTGCAGGTCCGCTATTGGCCCAGAGCTCAGCTGAGCGTGCTTAATAAAATGCGATCCGAATGGCAACCATGACAGGAATACACGGGTGTTTGAGGTCTTGCTTGTCCTAAAATGAGTTCGCGAAATTTCGCTGCACGTACGCGCAACCCAGCGACTTCCGACTCCGCGTCCATAGTCCATGTTATAGTCTATTCGCGATCTCTTCACACTTTCTGAATCAAACCTTTGTAAAAAAAAATCCCCCCATGTGTGACGTCTTTAGTCATTTACTAAATAGGCCACATTTTATGCAGTTTAAACCTCCAAACATAGCGCTGTGATAATTACGCGAAAACGAAATGAAAGACGTAAAAACGGAATGAAATGCTGAATGTTCATATTACATCTTAAATCGGTGTTTTGGAAGACGAAACACATTTTAGAAAGCATCTTGTATTGGTTTTATTAGTTTATTATTGTTATTTCACTTGATGCACGTTGTTCAGCGGCCAATTTTACACGCTCTTTAACACTTTGTAGACTATACTCGAGTGTAGCTCGAGCAAAGCTAATTTGAAAATTTATTTGTTGTTCAGAACCAAACTCGCATGCAGTCTTTGTTCGGCTGGTGTTTAACACGACCTCACAAGAACACCACAGCGCAGTAACAATGATATTGCTAACGAAAGAATTTCTTTTTCCATAGCCACTCACAGGGACATGATTGATTGCAAATCCTTTTATACGATAAATGACATTTGATTGGGTCATTATCAGCTCGGCTCTCCATTGGTTGATGACCGGCCAATAATGAACGCTGTAAAGTACAGGCTAGTGTCCCGTGTTGTATGGGCCAATACGACGATGGCGAGTTCTAACACAGACACCAACAGAACCGGTGTTCTTGCAGTAGTGGATATAGGTGACTCACTCCTAATTTGTCTTAAGTGCCAGTAAATGTGTGCAGACCCCAATGTGTTAACTAATCCATCAGTAAAAAAAATAAACACTGGAAAACAGTTTTAAAAAAAATACTGATGAATCAATGTAAAATATCACTGAATCAATAATTGAAGTAAATATGGCGGTTTTTTTCCCACTGATTCATCAGTTGAATTCACTGAAGTGACTGGTCAATCAGTCAGGTACTCTTGACTGATTGAAACAGTGTAATTCTCACTGATTCAGATTTAGAGTGCGTGTGTTCTTGTCGTATATCAGCACACTGGACACGTTAAACAGTTTCGTAGAAAAGCGAGTATTCCAGACACTATGCAAAGCAATTCAGACACGAGGTAATCGGGGCGCTTTCATGGTCAAATTTTAAAAAATTACTTTAAAAATTTTCAAGAAATGAATTTTTCGACACACTAATAAGATGAAAAATGGTAAGGAGCTGTATCCTAATGTATTTATTAGGTAATATTTTGATATTTCTTTGAGAAAAAAAATTAGTCGTTTACTACTTTATTTTTTCATTTATTAGTAAAAAGTAATTTGCCTTCATTGTCATACTTATTCAGACAATTGTGTGACATCGTAGCGCAAAAGAACCCTAAATAACATCCTATCCCTCCTTAAGATCCCGTTGTATGCAATTGATGTATTCCTTCGCCATTTGTAAAATTGGCATTGCCGTGGGTCTGGCCACTTAATTCACGCGTCTGTAAAGTGAAACTGTGGTATTATGTGAAAAGTAAATATTTGACAAATTTGCTTAGTTTACACTCATGTGAATTAAAAGAGGACAGAAAGCGAAATAATTAATTTCAGCATTCCAGAATAGCTTTTTAATTCAACGTTAACACGCAGGACCCCCCCCCCCCCCGCCCCCGTCATTCCCAACGTAGCTGGACCCGTACAAACTCTCAAGGGGCGGTGACATTTTTCATGGTTCGATTTCAGAAGCGCTCCATTATCAGGGACCTGCAGAATTCGCGTTACTATTTGGGGAATCGTTAAGCTTTAAATACGCGAACCTTTGCAATACTTTTGTCACTGGGCCAGACTTTATCTGTAGGGACGGGTGTTTTTCGCGAAAAGGTTTCAACACCAGTTCTACTACAAAACACTCTAATTCATATGCACTTCCTTCCAGTACCTTATCACGATTGGCCCAGTCATATAGGAACATGTCTTCTCATCCAGACACGCGGCCAATAACCAAAGGTGTGGTTGTGGGCGTAGGATATTGAAGTCTAGCATGATTATAAATATTTTCGCGAAAAACACCTGCCCCTATTTATCTGACACGCCCCAGGTAACAGCGCCAATAAGTGAACACTTCACAATTGTGTGCCCCAATCACGTGCAGCCAATGGGAAAACGACGCCGGCTCCAGTACAGACATTACTGTGAAGTTTAGCCTGACGCCGGATAATAACGCGAATTTTGTGTGTGTCTCTATTGATTATAGGCTGTTCACGGTAAAATGAGCATTTCTGAAAGTCCTGCTTAAGATCTACTTGTACACATGTTGTGTAATCCTCCGCCTTATGTAATATTAACATTGCTACCGGCCTCACCACTTTATTCATGCGTCGGTCAAACGAAACTGTGAAATTATTAGGAAATTAAATACTTTAGAAATCCGCTCATTTTTCACTTCGATGTATTAAAATAACAGAAAGTGAAATAATTAATTTTAAATTATTACAAATGGTTACCTAACACTTTTTATTCGACATAAATGTATGGAACTACTTTCCATCCATCGTTACCAACTTTACGTGGGCGAATGTCACTCAGTAGTAACTTTTTTCTAAGGTTCATTTGTTAAAGTGCTCACTTTACCGTGAACAGCATTTAACAGCCTATACATAATCTTCAGCCACGAGATAACACGAATTTTGTGGGGTCTCAGATCGAAAGTTGTGCAGACTTTTGTGGCGATGTTCGAACACCGGACGGAATGTGGCGCACTCTCGGACGACGCTTGGAGAACTGTGGGAGTTAGAGGAAGGGGAAAGAGCGGGTGGGGGTAGAGGGGAGGAACGGCGGTTACAGTAGAGGATAATCAAGGGCATGGATGATGTGTAATGAGCGACATCCTCTCAGCTGCAGCCACAACCGCCACTGAATACATTGCAGCTACAGCCTACAGCCCGAAGAGAGATGCGATCTGCGTACTCAAACTCAGTGGTGCTTGCGTGCACTTTCTACACGCACTTGACTCATGCAAAATCCGCGTTGTTATTTAGCATCAGGCTGAACTTCACAATACTGTATATACCGGAGTCGGCGTCATTTCTCCATTGGCTGCTTCATAGATGTGAAACCACGCCCTTTCTGACTGAACTGCACGTGATTGGGGCACACAACTGTGAAGTGTTCACTTATTGACGCAGAGTTACCCGTGGCGTGTCAAATAAAGTATAATCCAATGAAAAACCTATTGCAAAGGTGCATGTGTTTGAAGTTCAACGAGTCTCCAAATAATGACACGAATTCTGCAGGTCTCTACTCATAGACAGAGACCTGAAAAATTCGCGAGTTCAATGACCTGCAGGCTCAACTCTGCAGTCTTATGTACAAATATGCCGATATTAACTGCACATTGGCTGTTTGCTGTCACAGTGGAAGGCGACGATTGGGCCAGCGTTCTCCAGGAAGTGTCAAATACCGTATGGACCAATGACTTAAGTTATATAAACATACGTATTTTGAATTCCAGATTGTCTCAAAATAAATCCGCGAGTTCTGCAGGGCCCTTCACAACAATCCTCCCCCCCCCCCGTCCCCCCCGCCCCAAACCCTACATGTGTTTACGCTTAATCCCAAGTATGAACAAGAAGTTACTGACATAAATAATTAGTAAGGGCAGTGATATTTCACTGAAAGGTTTTTGAGACAAGCAGCGGTTCGAAACACCGTAGGATCGACCAGCTTTTTTGATTGGCTAAAACATATTCTCGTCCCGTGTCAACAGTTTACGCACGATTCACGAACGATCAGTGTCGGAGTTACGTAATCCTGAGCGGCTCTGTCAAAATCGGACAACGTCACCAGCAGCCAATGGAGGCATGACAACTGAGGTGTGCGTGTAGTAATTAAGTCTACTGTGTGCTCCGATTTCTATCCGTCAAAAAATCACTGACCCTACTAATGAGCTTACTTATCCTCTATGTGTGTGATAAAAAAATTTGATGAAGTTCTTAAAGTGAATGAACTAAAAGTAAACAGCAACAAATGGAATTCTTCAACCATCTAAGCATCTAAAAACGCTCAAGGGTTCGAGAAGCGGATGTGTAGAGACCTGCGAAATTCGCATTATTATTTGAGGACATGTTAAACTTAAAACCCCTTTCCTTTGCAATGCGTTTGTAATTGAACCAGTCTTTATTTTACACGCCGCTGGTAACTGTGCGCCAATAAATGCACGATCCACAGCCGTGTGCCCCAATCACGTGCAGTTCACTCAGAAAGGGAGTGACTTAACGTCAATGCAGCAGCCAATGGAGAAACGACGCCGGCTCGAGTATTTACAGCACTGTGAATTTTAGCTTGACGCAAAAAATAACGCGAATTGCCTCCATACATTACGTTTTTCGCGAGAAAAAAAATGCGTACACGGTAGACTTCAATACTATAAGCACCCAAAATCAGTTTGTACATTGCCATTTGTTGCTGTCTGCTTGAAAAAAGCGTTTTCATATTTGACTTGGTCACTCAGGATTCGGCAACATCGGCACGGCTCCTACCTGATTCGTGTGCAGACAGTTAACACGAGTCAAAAAGTAATTCAGCCAATCAAAATATGATAACGACCCTACAGTGTTTTGAAATATAACTTGTCTAGAAAGCTTTTCGCGAAATTTCACTAGCCCTAATTATGACCATTAGTTTGATATTTATAAGAGTATATTAGGGGTCTGGAGCTGGTGAATCATCCCATACTTGCTCAAATGGACACGATAAGTGGCAAATCCTGCTGCATGTACAAGGAGATTTTGATTGGGGCAGATAAAACTTGTCCTTTCTTTGGCTGACAGCCAGCGAATAACAAACGTATGAACGTTTCCGGTGTAATACAGGTCATCAAGCCAGCGGAAAGTGGGAAAACATCGGCCAACGAACTAACTTTCCTTTGGTGATCGATAAGAGTCCTGGAAATTTCACGGATTAATCTGGCAAAAAGCTAGACTCCAAGATGCTTTGTGTACCCGAGGCTCAGTTAGTTGTTCGATTGCTGATTCTCGAGTTTTACCCCAGGCCATGTATCACATGATGCGGTCGTTGTTTTTGTTGCAGGATAGTTATTGGTAGGGACAGGAAAATTTCGCTAATTCATTTCGGGACAAGATAGACGTCAAACACGTATACAGTGAAGTCACCTTCGCAATTGGATCACAGTTTGTTAGATCCGCCCTGCACGCCTCTGAGCCAATAGCAGACTTGCAAGGAAGCGCCTTGCGAATCCCATAACTGCCGGGTATGGGGCAACAGCCAATGAACACACAGCTGAGACTCCAGTATGCAGAGGACTGAGAATTCTAGCCTACAGGTCATTGAACTCGCTAAATTTTCCTACCCTTAGTTATTGGTAGAGACCTGCAAAATTCGCGTTACTATTTGGTGACAAATTTGGACAATACTGTATCTGACACTTCCTAGGTAATGCTTCACCAATCATTGAACACTTCACAATTGTGTTCCCCAATCACGTGCAGTTCAGTTAGAAAGGGCGTGGCTTGACAAGTACGCAGCAGCCAATGTGAAAACGACGCCGTCTCCGATAAGTACAGTACTGTGAAGTTCAGCCTGATGGCAAATCATAACGCGAATTTCACATGTCTCTAGTCATTGGTTCCTTTTCATCCAGGGCGTGGCTTCCAAACTGCAAACCAATTGAAGAAGGAAGTCAAATGTACACGTGTTACGAGTCTAGCGTCTCATAAAATTAATTCGTGAAATGTCCCTGTCGCTAGTGAATGATACAGGCAATTGACGCCCAGATCGTATGTAGTACTGATAAATATGTGCCGACCTGAAAACGTAACGGTATCACTTATTTTATTCGACTGCTGTGCCCGTCACATAAGTGGGCACAAGATCATCCATGATTAGGGACAGGTGTATTTCGCGAAAATATCTATCGCCATGCTAGACTTCAATGTCCTAAGTCCACAAGCACGACTTCCGTTGGTTATTGACCGCGTGTGTACGTCAGAAGAAAAAAATGTTCTTATTTGACTGGGCCAATCGTAATGAGGTACTCTAATACCGAGATCCCATGATTCGCTGACAGACACTTGATACAAATGAGATTTAAAATTTAAAATCATCCAACCACGAAAATGCGTATGAACTAAGGTGTTTTGGAGGACAACTGGTCTTGAAATCTTTTCGCGAAAAATACCTATCCATGATCTAACATGTACACCTTTTTTGGGAACGAAATCGTTAACAACCAACAATTACGTTATATATTCCTCTGTGTAGTTTCTGTGACATGAAGTTTATGTATGGGGATCTGCATTGTGTTTAGTGTGTTCGTGACAGTCAGGGGCAGATCCATAAGAATGGTGGAGGGGGGGGGGTTGGAGTTTACAGAGAATTTATTACCCCTCCCCTCCCGCCCAAATAAAACCTTACATTGACATGAGCCTATCCCGTGAATGTTTTAAAACTGAAATGAAATGATATCAGAAGAGTTCAAAATAGTGATTTTTTTTTTTTTAATTAATTTGACATTGTTTCCTAAAAGTATGATGATGCAGTGTCCTCCCATGCCACGACTTGGCAGTTTAACTAGACCTGCCGCTGCATAATTGAGGAAGTAATTCTCTCTCTCCCCCCCCCCCCCCCCCATCGGCAAACCTAAAGTATAGATCCGCTCGTGGTGACAGTAAACGTACTGTTTAAGGTCTTAAACTTGTCACTGCCCATTTGACTAGTATCGGTGCGTCATTATTGTCGAGTTAAGCGCTCAAGTCAAATGAGAGCAGTTTGTTTTGCCGCAAAGGAAAAGTTCTTCAAGGTATTTAATAGTTATGTCGCCTTAAAATATTGTTCCATAAAACTTGTGCCCGTATGAAAAGCTTATTTTATTTCTATTCTTTGGATTTCTCTTGGCTAATGTTCATTTCGACGGTGACTCGGAGTTCATTAAAGCGAAATAAAAGCTACTCACAGAAAGTTTCGGAGAAAAACAAGCCATCGTTTCAGGCAAATAAAACTTGTTTTAAAAAAATTGAAGCAGTCTTGATTAGATACACAAGTCTTGGCCTTGGTCTTGATGGACAAATAAACATTTTAAAGTTATTTAGAACTCTACACAACGCTATTTGCTTTATAGTTCTAAAAAACACGTGGAGAACAATCTAGAATGGTTTATAAATATCTCAACTAAGTGGACGTCTGTTTTAGTGTTGGCTGGCGCCGATAAAGGGGTGGAAACATTATAAACCCAACATGAACCCCTTGGTTTAGTTACGTAAAGAGACACTCAGCGCTGCTGTTCAATGCCCCTCACCACAACTCTTGTATTAATTATTTTTGTTAGCTTTTGAAAACCAAGCAATTTTTAAATTTATCACGTAAACTATTTCCACATATTCAATTAAAGAGCAACTAATTCGAGGCACTACACTCTCGTGCAATAGGCCAAGGCATTATTTCAATAAGACAAATGTAAACATAACGCAAATACACTACCAACCTAAGAACGTAAAATGACAGTCGACACGAACAATTTTACAGACAATTATGTAATTTAGACTTGTCTAAGACACAATGCTCGTACAAGTAGATTTTAAGCAGGGCTTTGAAATTTACTCAGTTTACCATGAACAGCCAATAATTAAGCTTATCCTTCTACTCAGTATCGTGGAATTGGGGTTTTGTTTCGGAAGGATTTCGGGGAAAGGGCGAATGGGGATGTTCCACGGTTTTATAAAGGTTAGGATTAAATTGTAGCCACCCTGGCTACCATCCCATCATAAACGTCCGGACGTTACAGGCCGAATAGAATGAAACACGCATTTATAGGCTCTTCAAGGTCAAGTGAGCATTTCTGAGGCTCTAGTTACTATTTCCTTTAAACTATTTTTTAATCCTTTAACTAGCTTTTTTTAAAATAAACAATCTCGTGTAAGTAATGAACACAGTGTGTATATTCCACCGCACTCGGAAATTGCCGTCTAAGGTTAAAATAAAATTATATTTATCGACTATTAATCCAAATGAGAACACTTTCCAAAGTGCTGACTTTACCGTGAATAGCCTATACCTTGCGGTGGTGAGCATGAGCAAGGTTAATTCTACTCGGATTAGGAACAAGCCCAATTTTACTATGGAAGAGTTTGGTATATGGAAAATTGCTAGGTGCGCAGTGTTCCAAAAGGTAACTTTTAATTGAAATTTTAAATTACGTGAGTAATAAAAGAGGAGAATTTTACTCTGTTGCGAAGTTATTTTATATTTGATTTATGATTATCGCATTTGTTCAGTTTTTTAATGTAGAAAATAGAGAACATCTTGTATACATGCGACACTAGCGCTTACCTGGTGGCGAAAATGTTTTGTTGCCAAACTTTTAACGTGTTGATCATGCCAACCTGTAAAGACTGTTCACAATGAAGTGAGAACTTTTGAAATCAACCTTAGAAAAAAGTCACCGCTCCTGCCTATATATATATTTTAGCGACATGCGCCCAGTAAAGTTGGCAACGAAGGATGGAAAGTAGTTCCATAAATTGATTTATTTCACTCTGTGTTTTTTTTAATGCATCGAAGTGTAAAAATGAGGATATTTGTACAATATATAATCTAATAATTTCCAGTGTCACTTCACCGACGCATGAGTAAAGTGATAAGGCTCATGTCAATGTTAGACCGTGTCCGAATTCAGGTATATGTTTCCGTATTTGCATCCTTCCATGCTTCACTTACCCATGGCACTAATCTTGATGAATTCGGAAAGGTAGTCTTGTTGGCTTTGGTAAAATTTATTAGCCAGCTAAACACTTTTAATGTACGTGTATTGCGACTAAGAATTTGATATTTGCAGACAGTTTTAGGGGTTAAATCAAGCATAAAATAATATTTCAATTTGATTTACGTAACATCAATTATCTTGTATTATTGTATGTAAGTGCAATTTTGATTGTTTTTTTTTTTATTATAGTTTCTGTATGTTACGAACATAGACCCATAACGAATTTATTGTTTAGAACATTTTTTAAGGTGAACTTTGCCATAATTATTAACTCAGTTCAAAATTCTACTCTCTACTAAATAGTAATGTTTCCCTATTAAACTTTAAATTATATAAACATGTCGGAAATAAACTGTAACCTAACAATTGCTTCTCAAAATGGCGGCACAAGTTCCGTAAGTACGCGAGAAGTTTACATCTTCGTTTACTTGTATACTTGCATACTTCACTTGCAATTTGGACAGCACTTACTACACTTCCGGGGACAGGTACGCACAAGTATGTACATCAGGCCAATTCGGACACAGCCTTAATTTTACGTAAAGCGGAAGAAGACACAACGTGTTAACAAGATCTTGGGCAAGGCTTTCAAAAGTGCTCATTTTACCGCGAACAGCCTATAGTAGAAGTAACCTCGGCACTAATCATCAACGACGACCTCTTCTGCCCAGTGGCATGTAGTGAGTTTTTTTTACAGGGAAAGCAATATAATAGCCTCGTATATTTGAGTTTTTTTAGATAACATTTGCTAGCGCCGGGCTGAGGTTCCATTTTCAATTACTACTAACAAACGCTACTTCCAACTCTGCTAACACTCTACATGTATTTGCCGTTTTATAATACCTAACATTAGTTATAAAAACGGAAACGACATGAATGCAATAACAATTAAACAGAATAATATTTAGAGAGCATATTACAAATTATAAGAAAACTCCCGTTTTCCCGAACACTTTCATCCACTTTCCAAGGAAATGTAGGACTGGAGGACGCAAACAGAACGACTGCTTACCCTGTCGAAGGAACGCGGCAGGGTAACTCGCTTGCGAGTTCGACTCATCGCTAGTCGCTCTCGTTTGTGGAAATAAACACTAGATAGCAGCACTATGCATGTACAGTACGGGAGATACGAAAACTCTGTTTCTCGAATCGCTATAATTGTGTATAGATTTATAGTTAAGGCGGAAACTATAAAGGGTCAAACACTTACAATATGTGTAGGGTAAGCATAGCTTGCCTTGTGTCTATGGAATCCACGCCACTGCTTCTGCTTCGTGTTGCTCAGGAAGGCGCCCGCGGACGCAGCTCGGTTGGACGCTACCGTCTCTCCGCGGACGCAGCAAAGGACGCTCTTCTCGGCGACGCCGAGCATCCCTCCCCATTGATAAGCACTTGAGCAGCAGGAGAACTCACAAGGCCACACTCCTGCGGCACTAGTACTTAGGAACGGGACAGGTTGGTCGCTCATCACCGCCTTGCAGTAGTCAAGCGCTCTTCCTTCCTGCGCGCCGCAACGGAATGAATGGAGGCACTTCCGAAATCCACTCTACCCATAGGAAGAGACGTGCAAAATTCGCTTTACTACTTGGCAACATGACTTAAGATTCCAATTCTTCAACTCATATTTTTGGAATCTGAATGCTACCTGGTAAGATTATCTAACATTCGATTTCTTCACCTCGTGTTTTGGGAATCTGAAATAATATCACAAGTGGATTAGTTTAGGTTTGGTTAAATTAGGTTAATTTAGGTTGGGTTAGGTTATGTTACAATCTAAGAAATTATACGCAAATTTACCATACCAGTGTGTATGCTTAGTGAGAAAGCAGGAATTGAAATATTTTCCCCTATACATACATTGTAGCATCCCTACATTTGCTCAGGAAACAGTCAAATGCATAGAGATTTTCCCAACTTTGTATAGTAGCGCTTCTAAACATTCCTATATCTGCAGCTTGATGTGTGGTATTATTACCACACAGTGTGTAGGTTAAAAACTTCCATTACAGTTTAGTAAGTTTTCCAGAAAAAAAATTTTACAGTGTAGGTTAGGTGAGGTTAAGGCCATGTCTCAACTCAAAAGTGTGCTCTCTCTCACTCACCACTCTAACTCTGGTAAACTCTGGCTCACTCTAGCGAATTGAGACTTGTGCCATCTGTAGGCCTTCGGCATTATTTCTCTGACAGAAAAGGTAATAAAAAGTGAAAAATAAAATATTGCTGGACTTTCACTTTCCTCGAATAAATGTACAGTATTTTATGAAATAATAACTTATTTTAATTTTATACATTTTTACATGATTAAAAACATAATTGTTATGTGCAAATCATAGTATTTAATAATATGCACACAAATAACCTACATGAAACGTGAACATAATAACATCATAATTTGTTATGTTCCATATTAAACGGAATATTGTGGTGTTATTACACATATTGCACAATAGCAATGAATAAGTTAAGTCGATAAAACATTTATAACGCAGCTTTAGAAACAACAAAATATATGTCTGTATATTTGAGGTTAGACTTGGAAACAACAAGAGGGTGCGAGAGTGAGCACCGAGTGTACATCGTCGTTCACTCTCCCTCTCGCTCTCTCTCCTCGGAGTTGGGACAGCAGAGAGGACTCTCTGTGACGTCAAGAGTGAGCGAGAGAGTACTCTCCAACGAATTGGGACACGGCCTAAGTTAGGTTAATTTAGGTTGGATCAGTTTGGTTAGGTGCAGTTGGATGTAAATCACTTCAATATCATTCATAGATTTCACACTATATATTAAGCAATTGAATGGACCGTGATTCGTGATTCCATTGTCTGCTGGCGACTGAGTATACGGCGTCATTTACCTGTGTGATCGCCGACTCGCAACTCATCCAGTCAGCCTCTTAACTGTTGGCTAAAAGTTTCCGTGGAATATGACACAAAAATGGTCAATGGCGTATGTCGAAAGAGTACTCAAATGTCTCGGAGTCACGTCCGAAACAACAAAGTAACGCGAATTTTGCAAATAGTCCATAGTAAGGCAAGCCAATTTTGACACAAACATTTGAAAAAAAAATAACTACTCATAGAGATGAGATTATATGGTGAATAGTGAAAAAAACCGAAATAACACCAAAATGCATGTTAATACACCGCCTAACACCTAAATTTCAGTTAAAAAACATAATTACATTAAATTAAGCCAACATATATATATATATATAAATTTTATCTGTGAAACCATGACCAACAGTCTGTACCAAAATATGTAGAAATCAAGTGATAAGAATAGTTTAAGTTTTCAGATGATGGGAAGAAAAAATATTCATTTTAAGTTGGCATTTTGTTTGAGCGAATAACAGTAGCAAATATCATACACTGTGCGGGTAAGATTAAAATTATAGTTTTATGGGAATAGCGAAATTGTAAAAGCAAATATAAAAATAGTTTAATTTTCACGTTGGGGGTGTATTTTCCCCTATAAGACCATATTGAATACATTCCTGAAAAATTGTAACAAAAAATTCCACACTGTCTAGGAACCTCATCATGAGTTAAAAAAATAAATAGTTAAAACCCTAAAAAGTGATTTTTTTTCGCCTATGGTAACGTTCTGCGTTTTCCTAGTTAATATAAAATGCTCTGTCTTGTTCATGCAGTTGCGTAAACGTTATAAAATTTTAATAAATTATGCATATAAGGATAAATTATTGTTAACTGATCATCAATCGGATCTAATAATGCACATTTTAGTTATTAAGTTTTAATTTATAAGTCTTTCATAATAACACCAATAACACCGAAATCCGGCATTTTCGAAAACGAAATTCTCCTTAAAAATATCACTACACAATCGTGTACCTACTTATAAATACATATATACTTAAATACACGCTGGCATGCAGGATTACTCTCTCGTTTCTCTCCGACGTTAGGCAAACAGCTGGTGCTAAAAGGCGGGAAATCATGTTAAGCTAAAATCACGGTCATAACTATTGGAAGAACGCTTCATGTAGTAAAAAAAAAACCTGCTTAAAAATCACCGTCATACAGATGCTCTTCTATCTGCCTTACTAGACGTTGCTGTTCTGTGCTCTCGGTGTGTTTCATAGTTTCGCTAGGATGGTAAACACGTAGCGATGCGAGGTTATATCTTCCTACAATACTATCGGTGCCTGGCACAGCCAACCCATAACTTGTAGCTTTGCCTCGAATGGCCCTGAAAATAAAGTAAAAAGCTTGGCAGCAACAAAATCGCGGTGTTTACTTAAAGGATTAGTTCGTACCAATACTAGTTGACCTGGTTCCAACTTAATAATTTTAGATTTCTTAGCGCTTCTCGCTCTTCTATCAGCGGCGATATGCAATCTCCGGCGTACAATTGTTGTCAATCCCTCGCGTATCTCTTGTACGTTCAAGAGTGTTTCAGCCGAAATCCTCGGTCGGAAAATCTGGTAATAATTCCGGATCATAAATCGCTGATCGATTTCCAGTAATAACCTCCCAAGCAGTCAGGCTCGTGGCCTCATGTACTGTGTGATTTAAAATATGCTCAATAAGCGGCCATTCCTGTTGTAAGGTGTGGCAATATATATATATACGCAATGTATTACCTTGGCTGCACATAATCCTCTCGACGGGGCTCGATTGTGGGTGTCTCGGTGTAGTTGTAGTGGGTATAATTGCACGGGCTCATGCCAAATACGTCCCGTGAATTACGAGCCTCTATCCGATAACACACATCTCGGTTTACCCACTTCCTTAACAAATAAATCGTTTGCTTAATACGGTCTTTGCATTTGCTTGTAGTATGACACAAAGTTTTGTGAACTTCATCATAAAAAATACGTAAAGTATATCGACTTTGGAACGTAGGAGGGAACTGTACAGATCCACACAAACAAAATACAAAGGATTGTCGGGCAAAATTGGCTGTATTTCTCCCATTAAATTCTGCTGCGGGTGTTTACATTTCCGACAAAGGTCACACGTTCTTACGTTAGAGGTTACGGATTTCAGCATTTTCTTGCCTTCTAAGGGCCTCAAATGTTGTCCTAATCACGACGTGACCAATTAGTTCGTGGGTGCCGATAATCAACTTTGACTGTAGACTTGTAGGAACGACCAGCTTCCATTCGTGCGCAAATTCTTTCTTCCGTGAGCTGTGCCGGAAAAGCACCCCTTCTGCATTACAACAAAACGAATTGTGTAGCGGGTGTGTACTCGGTGCGCTCTGTAATTTCCCCATCACTGTACTGCAAGATTTATCGTTTCTCTGCTCCTCAAAAATATTTGCAAAAATTCTTTGCACAACAGCTGACGATTCCAGTTGCCTCCCGGCCGGAGCTACGGAAAATTCATTTGACAGTTTATTTTTACATTCTGTTTCCTCGTCGGGGATGCGGCTGACATAATCCACCACTATGTTATACGAGCCCTTAATATGCTGAAATCCAAGGTCAAATTTCTGGCTTAACAATGACCATCGGGTCAGCCTGCTACTAAATATTTTGCCAGTTCTAAGGCCGAGTAGCGCTCGGTGGTCCGTTTGCAACACTATTCTTTCCCCAAGCAATACATTCCAAAAGTGCTGTAGTACCCACACAACACTCGGCATCTTGTTGTCCGTTACGGCATAGTTCTTTTCGGCCTTGTTTAATTAGCTACTGGCCATTGCTACGGTTTGCTCTGCTCTGTCCTCGCCCAGCTGTGCCAGTTTTGCGCCAAGGTTGTAACTAGAGGCTTCCGTGTAGAGGTAAAAAGTGGCGTTCTTGGCAGGATGTGTGATGTTGACGCCCCCGAACATGCAACGTTTATAATGTTGAACAGCTCCCCCCCCCCCCCCCAAAAAATTAATTTTATTTATTTATTTTACGCCGGACGCCGAGTACTGGGAAAAAATGCTACGCCTACGGATTGCTACTATCGGAGGGGGGCATAAGTAATCAAGCAAAGCCAGGAAGTGGTTGAATTAATTACACATCAAAGGCGCTGATGAAAGTCGCCGCCCACTGCCCTACGTTGCCTGCCAGGGGTACATAACCCACAGTAAACTCGCCTCGATCCAGCCATCAGCCATATCTGAGGACCTGAAACAAGAGCAGACGGGGACGCCCGGGATTTAACCACAAAGAAAAAGCTCTTTCAATAACACACATTAACACTGTGGTCGAAGTTTTACGTACCGTAATTCCAGGTATTCCAGGGTGCATACAGTGTCCATCCTGTTGTGGGCCGGTGTCTTCTCTGAAATAATCCATTAGAGCGGAGTTGTCAATTCCATGCTTGTTTGCATCTGGTTGTCTATTTTAGCATCGTTGATGCCAGTCTCCTCGGAAGTCTGCATTGTTGTACATAGCTAGAGATAAGTTTTGCTCTCAAAAATGGCTATGTAATGTAATTGTTGATTGTTGTTCATTTCTCGTTGTGCTAATGAAACATTTTGTTATTGTTCATCTGAGACGCCTAAGTTTCAAGCGTTGAGTTCTCAATGTTGTTGAGTGAAAAACATGTAAACAATAATATTGTTTGCTTGTCTAGCCCCAACATTGTTCTTCAGTCAATGCTACATGATTGTAAAGTGGTCACGTCATAAGCCTAGCTAGCCCTAGCGTAAAAGTGACTGTGTTAATTTAAGTGTGCAGAAGAAAGTGTACCTATTGTTGACTCCATTCTTCGTTTGATGTGAACTCGCTCGTTTTGGGCGAGAAAGACGACGGCGAGCGCGCACACGAAAAGCTGGATGTGAGACGCACCTCAGCAGCATATAGACGATCGAGGTAAACGTTTCAGTGCACTGACTGTTCATCCAGATAACGGCGCGCAGACGAAGATGCGGTAGCGTGAAGCCTCCGCACTGTGGTACATCGATGCCGCGTCCCCAAGTGCAGAAGAACCCGAGACGCGCGGTCTACGACAACCGCCCGCTCTCGTCCTACTGCAGAGCGAGTCGCAGGTGCGCGAACTATGCCTCGCGCAAGATACGAACTTCGCCGATCTTTGACACGAAGATAGCCGAGCTAGGGGCAGCTGGCCTGTTATTCGCTGTAATATTGCACCTCGCGGCCCGCCTGGTGGTGTCACGCGACAGCCGGCAGTCGCAGATACAAAAAGTAAAAAATTAAAAAATTAAAAAAAATGGAGTTTGTATCCGAGCATTTTCAAATAAAAAGACTGAGACTTTTCTTAGCGCAATCCGCACGAAATGTTTGTCCTTACAGATATTTTTAATATTCCCATATGTTTTGATGTAAATAAAGTTCTTTTTGTTCCCTAATGAGAATGATTAATACATTTCTGATGAGAGTACAATAAGAGTAACAACATGTTGAATAAAGACAGATAATAAATTGAATTGTGTACACAGACATTTCATTGTTGCCAGATACTTTGATTTTTTTAACAATGCCTATTTTCACGTATATTACTTGTTAAGGGTTTCAATTCCAATTTATCTGTCATAATATGTGTTTGAAACTTAACGTGCATCTGTAACACCCATGAAAATAGGGGTTTTGTGCGTACAATTAACTTATAGTATTTTTCCTATTCTTATCGCTACATATATACACTATATTACACATTTATATGTATTATATTACAATGAATTCCTATATCCTGCAAGATCATCCCACCTTCAATCCGCTTGGCGATTAAAAGATAAGTCCTGCCAAAAGATCTGACATTTTCATCTGGACTTAATTTTATTTACAGTTTGATTCATCTCGATGTCCGTTAGCATCAGTACACAAGCGACGCCATCTTGACTTTTATAAGTACGTAAATTTCCAGCACACATACGCCCACTGCAAAACATGTGATAAGAGTAGTTTCTACCAGAGCTAGACTGTTTAGTGAGAACACAATTTGTTTTAACGTAATATTTACTACAGAGAACAGTTCAATTAATTTTATTTTGAAACCAGTATATTCAGACTCTGGCAAGCTATGTCACGTAACCGTAAAAGGGTTCAAGTAGGCTAGGCATGACCACTTTCAGCGTTGTTAAGATAGTGTGTTGTCTTTATAGCTTTTGTCATATTGCCATCAGGGTTTTTAATTATTTCTGATTTAAACAATTACAATACAAAAGGAAATGAAAAGTATAATAAATGAAATCTATTCAACACATACACATACGGCCTGTATGTGTTTTGTCGTTTTCTCTACTGTAGTGTCAAGTTAACCTATTTCTTACCCAGGGTCTTACATGTGTGTTTACTAGAGTTTTCAATTGTCTGCCTTATTTCGACGTACGTACATAAATGGTGTACGAGCCAAATGCTAGTTTCTAGAGGCTGCTTATTGCAAGTCAGCTGTGCAGCCTGATCACTCAAGTGATATATGTGTTGTCCCATTGTTGCGTATGCTAATTCTACACCATACGCAGCACATATCTATTTGAATATAATATGATTATGTCTCATATTGGATATCGCAACGACGAGGCCTTGTGTGTGTTCTTCACAGCTTCCTACACACTATATTACACATTTATATGTATTATATTGCAATGAATTCTTCATTACTCAGGGGAGGGGTTAGATGCCTATATCTTTCATACAGATCAGATAAGTGGGTTTCTAGGCTTCTGCCCTTTCCAGGAAAAAACTTTTCCGTGTGTAGTTTGGTCCTTAAGTTCCCCTGAGCTTTTGCGCTCTAGAAATGTTCCACAAATTTTGTTTTGAATTCTGAAAAACTGGTAATTCCGTTGCGTGCCACCTCCCACCAGTAATATGCTGTTGAGGTGAGGGATAAATTAAGGCAGCGCAACATATCGCTGTCTGTCAGGCCAAATAATTCAGCGCACTCTTCGAACTAAATGAGAAAATTTATACGGTTTTCTCCTAGGCGTCCCTCAAACTTTGGCAGTTTCTCTGCCCACAACTTGGAAGGATGATGCAATAATGTTGAGAGCGGTGTCGCCAGGGCCTGAGCGTTAGAAGTAATTGCAGCGGCAGGTGTACTGGGCATTGAATTAGCTAGAATTAGCATAGAATTAGCTATGGAATTCCAGCGTGGCGCTGGAATTCCATAGCTGAATTTCCTCCCTGGAGATTTCGTTGGCAACTAATTGCAAGTTTTTTACGCCTGCAATTGCTTGTGTAACTTGACCTACCTTGTCCTCCACGCTGGAAAATCTATGCTCGAATGCTACCTCTAGTTGAGCTAAGCTGGATTTGGCGTAGCAGGATTAAGGTGGAGATACGTGGAGCTCCGCTCTACACGTACGCAGACGGCGTGTTTAAACTATCTAGCTCCTGACCACTTAACCTCGCGAATGGGCGACCATTGATACAAGCTCCATTCCTGGTTACAAGTTTACTTAGAAGTTGGTTCAGGGACACGTCTACACACCCTAAAACTAATTTAAAGTCCTACCTCTCCGTCCACTTCAGACGGGAGGTCCTGCCCTACGTCTGATGTCGTTGGAGGCTGCTAGTGAAGAGAGCGTTAGTCTCTGCAGGCTGACGCTAGCTTAAGGGGGCCTATAGCGCCAGCCAATCAACAATCAGGACTTAAACCTGCGGGCCAATGGGGATCAGAACTATTGAAACCACCCACATAAACCACTTCTAACGACCTATAAATGAAGAAAAACCCAAGAATGCGTGATCTCGGAACTGAGATATAATACAATAAACAGTAGAAGACTTACAAAATTGAGATGACACCAAACACAAATATTAATTTTATAAAAATTAATACACAGTGAAAAATGAACTAGCCCATCAAAATTACACATATATATTATTACCATTATACAGCTAAGTTTTAAAAATCTTACGTGTTAATTAAAAAAATTAATAAAAATAAATAAAATTTACATAGGCAGTTGATATCATATAAGTGACATGTGTGAAAAATATTACATTAACACTTGCATGACAATATGTGTAGCACTAATGATAGGAAAAATAATATAAGTTAATTGTATGCATAAAAACCCTATTTTCATGGGTGTAACACGTTTCTCTCCGACGTTAGGCTAACAGCTGATGCTAAAAAGCGGGAAATCGTGTTAAGCTAAAATCACGGTCATAACTATTGGAAGTAATTTTTCATGTTCAGAAAATCCCAGAAATAATTATGACACTACCGGAATAATTGTTAGCGTATAAAATCCAATACATTTTTGGTTTATATATTACTGTGATGCTGTAGCAAAAAGTCAAAAAAATAAGACCTTGTCAGAAATCTTTATTTGTATTTTATAAATAGGTATTACGTAATTTATTTCATTAACTAACGCAGTTTAATGTATTCACTTACAGGTAAGATGTTACGATATCTCGGCGCAGAAAGCTTCTATAACCTTATTCAAACACGAAAATGAAGTAAACAATATGGCGCGTGGTCAGATAGTGCTAGAGAGCGCCAGCGAGTACACAATTCGTGTTCTCTCTGTGCTCTCTCTCTCTCTCTCTCTCTCTCTCTTTCGCGCTCTCTCCGACGAATTGAGACGACTAGATAGCGTGCTCTCTGACGTCACAATGATGTCGCGAGAGAGAGAGAGCACGAGAGAGCGCTCTCTCGGCCAACTGAGACACGGCCTGAGATAGCAGCGAACTGAGAATAACAGCTCTTTATAAAGTTGTACCGCGAGAGCAATATTTTAAATGTTATTGCCACTGAAGTAATTTTTGTTGCGAGTACATTACAGTAAAGGTTGTTCACGATAAAGTGAGCACTTTAAAATCAACCTTAGAAAAAAGTCACTACTCCAACCTCCATTAATTTTAACCGGTGCAATGAGTGACACGCGTCCAGTAAAGTTCGTAACGATGGACAGAAAGTAGTTCCATATCTTAATGTCAAATAAAAAGGGTTAGGTAACAATTTTCGATAGCTTAAATTATTTCTCTCGCTTCCTGTTTTTTTTTTTTTATGCACAGGAGTGCAGAAACGAGCATATTTATAGAATATTTACTTTCCAAATAATTTCACAGTTTCACTTGACCGACACATGAATAAAGTGTTGATACCCTTTGCAATGTTAACTTTACACAAGGCGAATGAATACTCAAGGCGCATACAAGTAGATCTTAGGCAGGGCTTTCAGAAGTGCTCACATAGCGTGAACAGCCTATATAAATACTGATTTCTGACTAAGGCTCGTTTTTTTTTTTGTCATTTTGTTTCAACATGGCGGTAAAAATTAAAACAGAAATTATAGTAATTTATGCGCTGATGATTATTCTGGTAGTCCTGTAATTATTTACGGATTGTTTTTAACACACTTAAATTTCTTACTATAGACATGGCCGCAATTTTAGCTTAACATGATTTCCCGCCTTTTGGCACCAGCTGTTTGGCTGACGCCGGAGAGAAACGAGAGAGTGGTTGTCTCAATTGCCCGAGCGAGAGCACGAGAGAGAGAGAGAGAGCGCGCGAAGCAGTGCTCTCGCCAGGTTGCGCGAAAGAGCGCTCTCTCGAAAGAGCATTTGATGGGTTTGCTTGTTACACTTTGCTGTGCCAACAGCTCAGCATGTACTGCACGTTAGAAACAGATCCAGTTAGGGCAGGGTTTTCCGTTTTTTTCAGTGGTTGGTTCCGAAAGTGTTCATTTCATCGCGAACAAGTCATTCATCTCTGCTGCCGACACGATGCACCTGAAACAAAAAAAAAAAATGTACACATATATTATACATTGGAGAAAAATAAAATGCCTTCATAATACCGACATTAACTACAGTACGCAACTTAATACAAAATAAATAAACGAAAATTACACATTATATTTTTGCACAATGAATGATGGCAATCAGACTTAAAACCACACAAAGATTTTCAAAATAACAAACACAGACAAACTCACAACACACGTACTTCATATGCCTCGAAGGTGCAAAACATTTTAATTTTTAGCAGTAGTTCTGTAAAATTTACTACCAAAGTTTCTTGAACTTTTCATGGTATGCCTACTATTTAATTGATTGAAAATGCGCTATGCTTGTAGCTTAGAAGTGATTCCCCTGATAAAAATCTCCTACAGGCTGTTCCACGGTAAAGTGAGTACTTTCGAGGCCCTGTTTACCTTTTATTTCCAGCCATGTTTTGTCCTTTAACCACCTTTTTAAATAAATACTGCTATGTAAGTAACAGACATCCTGTATATATTCCACCGCACTCGGAAGTTAACATCAACAGAGCACTTTTTTTTAATGTTTGAATTAAAGAGTAACTTGTCACTGAACCGCCAGAAATCCTTGCAGTGGAACACGTGATGGGATAGAATACTGGCAATCGTAAGTCGAACAGAAGTCGGCCCGCTAGGAACCCATTCAGTTCAAGACAACGAACACCCCCGTGAGCCTGATTGTTATACAGGCCGCTTTCACTGTTCACAGCATCAACAGCAGTTTTGAACGGATGTAGTCACGGCATCAACAGCAGTTTTGAACGGATGTAGTCACGGCATCAACAGCAGTTTTAAACGGATGTAGTCACAGCATCAACAGCAGTTTTGAACGGATTTAGTCACAGCATCAACAGCAGTTTTGAACGGATGTAGTCACAGCATCAACAGCAGCTTTGAACGGATGTAGTCACAGCATCAACAGCAGTTTTGAACGGATGTAGTCACAGCATCAACAGCTGTTTTGAACGGATGTAGTCACAGCATCAACAGCAGTTTTGAACGGATGTAGTCACGGCATCAACAGCAGTTTTAAACGGATGTAGTCACAGCATCAACAGCAGTTTTAAACGGATGTAGTCACAGCATCAACAGCAGTTTTGAACGGATGTAGTCACAGCATCAACAGCAGTTTTGAACGGATGTAGTCACAGCACCAACAGCAGTTTTGAACGGATGTAGTCACAGCATCAACAGCAGTTTTGAACGGATGTAGTCACGGCATCAACAGCAGTTTTAAACGGATGTAGTCACAGCATCAACAGCAGTTTTGAACGGATGTAGTCACAGCATCAACAGCAGTTTTGAACGGATGTAGTCACAGCATCAACAGCAGTTTTGAACGGATGTAGTCACAGCATCAACAGCAGTTTTGAACGGATGTAGTCACGGCATCAACAGCAGTTTTAAACGGATGTAGTCACAGCATCAACAGCAGTTTTGAACGGATTTAGTCACAGCATCAACAGCAGTTTTGAACGGATGTAGTCACAGCATCAACAGCAGCTTTGAACGGATGTAGTCACAGCATCAACAGAAGTTTTAAACGGATGTAGTCACAGCATCAACAGCAGTTTTGAACGGATGTAGTCACAGCATCAACAGCAGTTTTGAACGGATGTAGTCTATTTGCAGTTTTCTTCATACTGCGGCTGTGGATTCGTATTTTCCGAGGACGGATTTTTAGTATGTGATGCCGCCACCATCGTGTGGACGAACATAATTTTACAAATAAAGTTATGTGTTTAAATTTAAATAATTGTCTTTATTGTTTGTTGGATACTTTAAAGACAGTTACTTCAGTGTTAAGTATACTGTTGTTCCTGCATGATAATAGACAACCTCGGGAACTAAAGCGAGTTCTTCGGCATTTTTAACATTCGTAGGTGAAATTATACTCACAAATCACAACACCATTTAAATCATGATTATAATCGAAATTTGTTACCGATTAACAAAACTGCCAAAAACAAAATCAACAAAATGATATGGCCGAGTAAACACGA
The DNA here is from genome assembly GCA_029891345.1 of Dryococelus australis. NCBI lineage: Eukaryota > Metazoa > Arthropoda > Insecta > Phasmatodea > Phasmatidae > Dryococelus > Dryococelus australis. The sequence continues at coordinate 25,894,328 of CM057008.1, read as the reverse complement.
AAACTTTCTCGGTGTATTAAAACTATTTTTAAGATAATATTCACGCTTAATGAACGTAGTAAATTAGAAACGTAATTTATAACCGCAGAAAATATTATTTTGTAGACTGTTTTGTCGATAAATTATAATTGATTTAATTTCCAATACTCTGCGATTTTAGCGCTCCTACGAATTCAAAGCTGAAACTCGTGCGATACCTATTAAGTATGTTGTAAACTACAATGCAGGCTCTCAGAAATCTATTGAAGTTGCAAGAGTGTGCCCTGACGTAAAAGTCCATCAGATCGTCCGAACCCTCCCACCAGTCCTCTGTCCCAGATTCCCCATATTCTGTCTACTACCTTGAACAATCTTCCCATGTATGACGTGCTTGGATATTTCTAAATATACCATGTATCACAAACATTGTATAATCGTGTTAACATAAAAAAATTCCTTAATTTTGGTTACATTGAAGTTTTACTTATATTTTTGTCGACAAATCATTACATTCGATTGATAATTAATACGAATAAAAACAAAGAGAAATAGTTCTCATGAAAAATATTTCTAAATGGGCGCTCACAAATGCAGTGCGTTGTTTCTCTGGTGTATTTTTTCTTGGATCAGGTTAAGCTTTGCTTGCATGAGGCGGAGGAATATCCTGGAAGTAGAACTTTAGGAGGGCTTCGGAAAGTTGGAAGTAAGTGTGACTGAACTGCAGCAAAAATTTACTAGACAGCACGTATACGAATGTGAAAAGTAAAGGAGACTGTCAAATATGCTCACTGCTGATGGCGCCGGAAAATAATAAGCTACTTCATGTATTTTATTTTACTGTGGACAAAATAACATCCCGATTAAACCGGTTTTATCCGTGGAGGTTATTTTTCCCTGCAGTTTATGGGGGAAATTACCATTTAGTCCGTGAATATAACTGACTGATCTAATTACGCTCTTGTTAAAGCATGCGTGATGTGGAGGTTTAGGTAGAGAGTGTAAAAGAATGGAAACATAATAAATATTATAAAAATGACAGACAATAAATATTTAGCAATTTTTTAAGGCCGCCAAGACTGGAGTACTGAAAGATTCCAGACCTTCAAGTAGGATATTATACACGCGATCACAGAGAAAATAAAACCACAGTTTTATCATTACTGGCAGTTTAACTCTGCGCTGATGTTAATGTGCTACGGAAACGAGTTCCATTTCTAATAGACGATACCGTATTTTGATCCCGATAGCAAATTGGCTAAAACAATTTCGGTACTCCAAAGTAAGAAATCAGTACGAGAGATGTTATTTTTAATATGTTTTACAAGGTCGTAAATGTTTCAACCAGAGAGCGGATATTGCTTAATGATGAACTTAGCTAAGGCATCATGAGGTCTTTTTTTTTACCTGAATTTGGGCACGATAAAAAGTTTCTTCCGCCAATATGATATAGTATGTTGATTCATCGGGATGGCGGATGCGTTGTAAATTTAAATTAGCCGGGGGGGGGGGGGGCAGAAGTGGCGAATACGAAAAAAATTACAACCGTTAGGTAGCACGATTATTCGTTATGTATAAGTTGAATTGATGGCGAGATAATACGTTTGATCGAAAAATCAGGTTTCGACCTCTGAAATATATTTCAATGAACTCCTATAAGCTGTTCGCGATTTAAAAAAAAAAAAAATAAAAAAAAAAAAAAAAAAAAAAAAAAAAACCCCTTTTTAAGTTAACTTTTGAAATAAGTCACTCCCCTACCTGCATTCATTTTAACGGACACAATGAGTGTGGTACGCGCGCATTTAAGTTGGTAACTACTGACAGGCAGTAGTTCTATCCTTTAACATTGAATTAAAAGTGTTTGGAAAACATTCGTGGGTACTGGAATTATTAATTTTGCTTTCTGGTTATTAAATTCGATTATAAGATGTAACTAGACTTTAAAAAAAAAATTAAAATTTGTATCCCTAATAATATTATTTTTACTTAGTCGACATATGAATAGAGTGCGTAAACTGGTGGCAATGTTAATTTTACGTATGGTGGAAGAATACAGATAGTGCATACCAATATATACATGTTCACGGTAAAATGAGCATTCTTGAAAGCCCTGCTTAGTTTCTACTTGTATTCACGTTGTGTATTCTTCCGCCTCATGTAAAATTAACATTCCCACGAGCCTCGTCACTTTATTCGTGCGTCGGTCAAGTGAAACCGTGAAATTATTAGAAAAGTACCCAAATATTTTACAAATCTGCTCATTTTTAGACTTCGGTGTATTTAAAAAATACAGAAAGCGAAAGAAATAATTTGAGTCATCACAAATTGTCACCTGATTCTTTTTATTTGACGTTAAGAACTACTTTGCATCCATACTTACCAACTTTACTGGGCGCATGTCACTCGGCGAGCCCGTTAAAATATATGCAGGCAAGGGCAGTGACATTTTTCGAAGGTTGATTTCAAAAGTGCTCACCTTATCGTGAACAGTTTTTAGTAGGCCACTTGCGGCGAGATCAAATAAATAGCTCGTCGCTGAAGACCGAAGCACATTTCCCCCAAGGTCGTTTCTGTACTACTGCACAAGATTCACGCAGTAAAAGGAAAAATTAAAAATATGTGGATGAAACTTTAGTTCCTCTAAATGCAGCGGTAACGTATGTAATACTACGCGCCAGGGATATGAGCCGTACAAAAATTATTGTAGTATTAGTATTATAATTTACATCTTTTTACGATATACCGTAGCAAATTCACTATGGTACTCAAAATGCTATTATTAAAAAAATAATAACCATAATATTATTATACTCGTTATACTAAATATTTTAACTTTGTTTGCACATAGCTATATTCGCAATGGTGTTTCATACCGCTAAGTAGCAACTATAAGGCCAAAACAATGCTGACACATAGGTTTTATGTTTACATTTGAATATAATTACTTATAAAACACCCGAGATGTCGAGTACTGGTGTAGCATTTTAAATAACATATTATTTTTAATATAGTAAATATATAAGTTCAAAAACATTTTGAAAATATAAAATCCATAGTAGCGAGTGAAATGAGTGAAGAGATTTGGGCGGCTCATAACGAGGTCTTGAGAGCCGATGGGGGTGATTAGGTGAGTATGGAGCAGCGTCGGAATGAAAGGGCGGGAAAACGGGAGATCCCAGAGAAAACCCGCCGACCAGCGGCATCGTCCGGCACGATTCCCACATGCAAGAATCCGGGAATGACCCGGCCGGGGAGTGAACCCGGTTCGCATTGGTGGGAGGTGGACAGGCTAACCACTCAGTCAATGCGGTCCCAAAATACACAGTAAATATGAAATACCTGCCAAAAGCATTTTCGTAAACGTACTATACTTTTGTATAAAAGTAGAAAAATTTCCACGGACGTGCTCTACTTTTTTAACTTCTGAGGTTCACGCCCCTGGCTGCGCGACAATGCCCGGTTGCACCACCGTGGTTCTAAACTCGATTCGAGATCGGATCTAAGATCGACACGGAAAACTATTGTACCATTCGAGTTCAGAGCTGGACTGGAGATCGAGATGAAGTTCATTTCGAACCCCAGAAAATGGCGGTTCGAAATCTCGATCCGAGATCACCAGCCATCGTCGCCAAATGTAGTTCGAAAATACGCAAACAGATAGAACTACGTTCGATTGCATTCTTGGGAAATTAAAACAACGTATACGCACTTGAATATTATTCAGTAAAATTCGTACAACAATAATTCACTTAAAACAGATAAAACATCACACATCTAGTTCTATCTATAGTGAAAAATACACCTAATTCCATGACGTCATATATTACGAACCAATATCAAAATTTGTCTCATACTTATTCTCGATCTCTCACTGGAGATCCAGTATCATTAGATTTCGTTGGTGCAACACTTTTACATTGGAACCGAGATCAAATCAGTGTTGCCAGGTCTACTGATTTTAGAGTAGATCTCCTGTTTTTTTATTAGGAATCTACTGATCTACTGCTAAAACTCAAAAAATAAGGCAAAGCTACTAATTTTTTCCTTTTGTGACCAACATTCAACAAAATTTATTAAAACGTGTTTGAAATTATAATTACCACAATGTATCGACATTGTAATATTTATTTACCCATGATCAATGTTCTGAACAAACAAATGCACAGTGAGCAACCCCAGATTCATAATTTGAGGGCCAGTGTTGTATCTGTTTTGAGAACTATCCTAGACTGTTACGTTAAACCCGAACATATGAGGTCAAAAAAAATAGGAGCAATGATCCCAGAGTTTTTCTGCCATTGGAGAACATTTATTTTGGGGCGAAGTTACAAATATCGTTGACGAGAGCAGATCTCCCAGAGCAGCATGTCAGACTTTTCAAATGACGCTGCATTGATTTTTACATAGAGCCAGTGAACCCAGATAACAATTCGTTTCCCTTTCGATGATCCTGTAATCAGGTCTCTTGAAATATTCGATCCTGCAAAAATCTCAGCATTTCAGTCTATTGCCCCGCTGGCTTCTCTGTTTCCCAAAGTGGCGAAACAAGATGAAATACAGCAACTTGACGCGGAATGGCGATTGCTGCGAAACACAGAAATTGGGTGTGATAGCAGCAGTATGGACACAATTGAGGGATTTCGGAATACTGTCCGGAAAAAATCATACGGCGATTCCAAACACGTGTTGCCTCTCTTATCCAAACTTGTATGGTGCCTTTCGAGTCCACCCATCTCTAATGCTACAGTGGAACGAGTGTTTTCATCAGTAAATTTTAATTAAAACCAAAAAAGGAACAGGCTATTATCGAAGAACAAGGAACAGGCTATTATCGAAGACAATATGTGAGCTCTTACATACCAATAGAAGGGTTTCAAAATCTCAATGCTACTCTTTTGATGTAACGAAGTCAATATGAAGAAAATCTCTTATAGGCTGTCCACGGTGAAACGAGCACTTTTGAAAGCCCTGTTTAAGATATACTTGTATGCACGTTGTGTGTTCTTCCGGCTTATGTAAAATTAACATTGCCATGGGCCTCATCACTTTATTCATGCGTCGGAATTATTTAAAAAGTAAATATTGTATCAATTTGCTCATCTGTCCAGTTCGATGTATTAAAAAAAAAAAAAGCAGAAAGGGAGAGAAATAACTAAATTTAGCACACTTTTTATTCGACGTTAATATGTGGAACTAGTTTCTCCTCCATCGTTATCAACTTTACTGGGCACATGTCACTCGGTGCGCCCGTTAAAATATATACAGGTAGGGACAATGACTTTTTTCTAAGGTTGATTGCAAAAGTGCTCACTTTATCGTGAGCAGCCTTTAATGGCATGTATGACAGTGAAGAAGATTAAAGTAATAGAAAAAAGGTGTTGGGGTAGGCCACGAGTACCAGTTGTCCTCAGTCGTAATTTGTTATAGTGAGTAGATATGAATATTCTTTTTTATTGACATTTTAAGATCAAACAATATCCATGAATTTTTTATGTTAATTCAAAAGTAAAAATTTGTAATTTAAAAATCGAAAGTATTATATTGTTTTCTCGTGGGTTCAAGTGGTAGGGCTGGCAACACTGGATCAAACTGGATCCTGGTTCGGAAGTAGGATCATTCGACCTCGGGTCGGGGAAGGTGTTGGTGCCACCGGGCACAAGTCGCGCTCGCGGCGAAGAAGCTACTGGTGGGTCCAGCGGGTCGCACACCCACCACAATCAGCTCCACTCTCCTCCGCGGTAATCAAACTATTGTTGGCACTGTCCAATCCCGGAGCGATTATCTCGTGAGCCCACGGCCATTTTGTCGTTCGCTGGCTTTGGTACTCACCAGCCGAGCCGGGCCCCAGGCCTGCAGTTCTCACTAAGTGGTCGCCCGTCATTACAAATTTGTCCTTCCTGCCTGCGCGGGCGATCGCGCCGCCGTCCTGGTTCCCGTTTCTGCCGCTAGATGGTGCTGGCGCGGGTATTCCGTGTTCCGTCAGCGGTCCCTGCCACGGCTGTAGAACATAGGCCCGGACACTTGTTTGAAAAGTTGACGCCCTTATTAATTCATATACCAGCTCTGCGATTACTGCATGAACTAAATCAGTCAATAAGGGGGTCAATTCGCTAACATTGTAAGATAAACGAGTGTCCAGGCCTGTCTTCTATGTCCGTAGTCCCTGCTGTCAAAGTTACGTAAACTTACGAAATAAAAAATACTCAACTGCTCACCTTTTTATTTTTACAGTGTTTATAGCACTGTTACTGCCCAACACTGCGAATGCAGCGAATGTGCGTATAATAAATTATTCTAGCCAGGACAAATCCGTGCACTTATTGCCTTGTACGTCACAAAGGCCACGAAAACGAACATCGACGAACCAAATGCTCGATTCCTATTTGCAGCACAGATTCACGGACACGGAAAAGTTTCGAGTTGCCTAGGGACGTGTCCTTGAAAAGTGCATCCCGGATGTGACGTCGCATTGTCGCTGTGCGAATTCACGGCAAGGGCACGCTAAACGCCCTAGAACGTCGCTGAAGGGGACAAGTCGCTCATCAGGGGATGGCTTACAAACTAACTTATGACCTAACTGTAACTAACACCCATGCCTTGCCTGGGATTCGAACGCAGAACCTCCCGAAACCCCAAAACGGCGCGGCGGCGTCCCAACCGACTGCGCCAGAAAAGGTTGGCTATTAGCAGGAATGGCCAAATCGAGAACTAAAATATTTATAAATATGCGGTAAATATTTATTTCATACTTTACTAATTGCCAGCCAAGAATTATTGGTGGCATAGCTTTTAAATGTCCTAAAATATACTGTAATAATTTGGTAGCATGAAATCTTACAGAACTCCCACTGATGGAGAAGCATTATCTTCTAGCGCTCAAGTTGAAGATATCTGCTGCTAAAGTGGGATTATACAGAACCATTTTTTTAATACAGTAGGCTACACTCATATCCTTGTTAGTATTTACTTTTATTTACATATTTATAAACGTTTACCTTTACATTCACTGCGATATTTTAAACATTTTGTAACAAGAAAACAACTGAAAAATAATTTTTTTACTGTGGGAAAACGTGTAGATATAATATTTCATTAGAGAATACTGTTCTAAAAAGGCATCTACAAACTACATTCAATGAAACATGCGAATATAAAAATAATCAACTGTATATATAATATTCCGATACCACCAGAAAGAATGGCGTTCAACAGGTGGAGACGTTCCACTCACCCGCCATGTTGAATTTTCCATTTTTTTATGTCATAACTAGGGATCGTAAAATTCCGCGAATTCATTTGAGGACAAGATGGGCGTCAAACCCGTGCACTCTGGAGTCACATTTGTAACTGGATAACAGTTTATTAGACACGCCCTGGATGACTCTGAGCCAATAGCAGACTTGCAAGGAAACCGGCAGCGAGTGCCGTGCTGCCAGGTGTGGAGTAACATTGGCTACTATCTCTGTCAGCAGCCAATGGACAAACATCTGAGGCTCGAGTGTACACAGGACTGTGGAGTCTAGCCTACAGTTCACTGAACTCGCGAATTTTTCCTATCCCTAGTAATAACTTCCTTTCCAGTAAAATAACTAAACATTTGTTACTACGGCATTATCACAATTGACAATACCCTTCAAATTCAGTCGTCAAACTTCATCCACGTGTGATATGGTGATTGTAAAATGCCACAAATCTGTTCATAATTCTCGAAAAAAAAATACGGCATGACCACTTAACGAATTTTCAGAATTTATGTTTACACTTCAGCGCAACGTATATTGTCATGATTGTAAAGTAGCACTTTCGTAAAAAGTTCGGCATACAACTGAAATAATCTAGAACCAATAATTCAACATGGCGTGTGAGGCCGAGCCTTAACGTACGCATGCTCTACAGTATATTTTCTCAAAATGTTTTTAAAGCTCTTAGAGCTCGAAAAAAAACTGTACCTACATTCCTCTAAGAGCAGAATTTTAGCCATAAATGTTGTAATTATCATTAAAGTTCTAAATCATAATTTTTTACGCCGCGTACTACTTTTTCCTACAATCACGGCAAAGATCGCCAACATAACAACATATCAACCCGCAACAACCGTCAGCTAACACACTGCTTTGCAAACGAAGTCGTTTACCATTTACGTTCTGTGTAAGTTGGTCACAAAGTGAAGTTATGTGAAACGGAGTCTGGCCATTTTACACGATCAAACAATTTTATTGAATTCAACCAAATGCATTCAACTTTTTCAATACAGGAAGTTCCCACGTGCACTTCAATGGCTTGAATTCAATAAAATTTGGAATTATTGTTTCGAGGTTTTGACAAGCTTATCTCACATGCAACCGTATTCAGTAAATATTCAAGTGGCAACTAAACATATTTTTCGCAAAAACTTCAGTAAAAAAAAAATTAAAAGTCTTATAACTTTTTCCCAAACTCCTATAAACCACACATTGCCCAAAAATAATTTGTCAAAATCAAAACAAACATTTTTTTTTCTAAGTTTATATATTTACTTTGCATGAAATAAATATGTGCAAATATTTTTATAACTTAAATGCGCATAAATTAATTTATTAGGACATTACATTTAACATTATTACTGTTTTAATAATTCGGAGTGCCACTTGAAAAATTGGATTAAAGAAAATATAGAACGTATTCCGAACGAAAATCTGTGAAGGAACTTGAGTCATTCGATAGCTTGAAAGACAAAACGGGCGCGAGTATGACGCCAGAGTGAACTCACACAACATTCAAGTGATTGAATTCCCATAAATTTGAAGAAAATTTGACGTGAACTCTGATCGTGTGACAGTATTTATCTCTGCTGCGAATTTGGAAATGTACGAAATGCTGTGTTCGAATTCACCAGCCAAGCGCTGGCTACACGAGATAGAAAACGACTTTTAGGCGGCGAGGGGGGAGGCAGTTAGGGGTTACGTCACTCAGGAGTGTAGCGGAACTAACGGTTTGTCATTTTTCCAGTGCCCAGGTGGTCTAAACTTTCGATTCTAGACGTGAAAAAAAGGGGGGTGGGGATGGGAGACATATTTAGTAGACAATATTAAAATAATCAACTAATATCACTGTTCTGAAAAATTCTGAATTGTTTTTATTTCTGAATTTCTTTCTTGTAATATCAAGAAAACTAGAAGAGTAAGATAATATTTTTAAATATAATTGTGGTCTTCCATCTTAGTTTCCGTTAACTCGTTCGCTCACACATTCATTTCCGAATCCGAGTGTTGCAAAACCACGTGTGTTTTGTTTTTTTATGCATCGAACGTGCACTACTACACTGTCAGAAAAACTGTCGGTAAAAATTACGGAAAATACCGGTTACAGATTATCCCGACATCTGCGTTAAATTTCGGTCTCTTCGTATTTTTTTTTCCCCAGTAACGTTTTCCCGTAAATTTCACATACATCTCCGTCAATTCACGGAAATGTCCACAAACCTGCGAGTTTTTTTTTTTTTTTTTCAATCCGCTCTGTATTAAAAGGATAACAAAACGAACGTTCCACCATCGCCATCTGAGTGATTCGCTGTGCATAAAAATGACTGAGAACAATAAAGATTTTGTCCGGTGGCGAGACTTGAACTCGGAACAAAGTTTTCGTGGTCCATCACTTTATCCGCTCGCCCCACACGCTTTACAAGTGGATTTCTTGTAAACACATAATTAATATGAAATAATGCCTGCACGGTACCTTTTAAGTCTGTAAGCATGTAAGAGTGTGTGCGGTTTTCTTTATTTCAGGTTTACAAACAAGGCTAAGAGAAATATTTTGATTTTCGCAATGAATTTCCCTGTATGCAGCATAGACACTGAAACAAGGTTGGAATAACTAGCGCTGTAGTGGGATTTTAAACCCGAATCGAACGATTGACAGCATGTAACTCGAAAAGACTCACCTACCACACATTTACACAAAGCATTTTGTAAACGTGGATGTTATACGAAAGCGATGAACGCAGCTGTCTTAGTCTCGAGTGGTGTTAGAGAGCTTGCTATATTTGCGGTTTATGTAACGAGGTCACCGAAATATTGTTTTATTTTCGTCACGTGCGTGCTTCACTTTGTACACAGAAGGTTTCGTCCTGTAGCGGAATTTGAACAAGAATCAACGAACTGGTACTCCGTGAGTGGTTCGCCACTCACCTATTACTATTTTGCACGAAGCAGTAATGTGGAGATGGGATTTCATGCGCTTCAGGTATCATCTGCTTTGCTCGTGTCTCTAAATCGAAGCCATAATAATACGAAGCGTTTTAATTTGTTTTTATATTTGCGGAGCTCATTTCCAGTATTTGCCATCTCGGAGTGCCTTCCCGTTTAATTAACTCTACACCTCCGTTAAAGTCTTCGTAAATCTACAGAAATTTATTAACGGTGTAGACAGTTCCACAAATCAGGTTGGCCTCAAGGAATATTGGAATCTGGTGCCGTGTTATGTACAGCACGGGACATAAATATCAATCACGTGCAGTGTGTCGACGATCGTTGACACGGCGACTCGGCGAGCTTAATGCCCCTTGTCACGAAGTCAAATTTCCCCCCCCCCTTCCCCCCCCCCCCCCCGTCAAACTTCTTCCAATAATGTTTTATGAAATAAAGTTGGCCCGTTATGACGCCGTCGAAAACGTCATAAACGCCGCCATATTTTATCTGAGCAAGTTGTCTGGATGCAGTTTCGAACTCAGACATTTGAAGAGTGGACCGGTTGCGAAATTTATTCTATGTTTGACGAGCTCAGCCAATCAGAATCGTGCACGACAAAAACGGACGTCACGATGTAGAAGCTGCCTGGGCATGAATTCTGTTTTAAGTGGATATTGCACATAATATTAAGAACCCGGAGATATTAAATATCATTGCTCAGCAAAATTTCTGATAATTAAAATTTAAATTTAGTATTTTAAAAAAAGTACAGCAGTCGTCCCATTTCTTTCTTTAAGAGACTGCATTGAAACACAACATCAGCATCTCGCTTTGAAAATAATAGTTAAATAAATATTCAGATTAGATTCTTCCATAAAAAAAAATATATTTAACAGTATTAAACATCTTCAAGCACATTCAAGATTATTTGATAGAAATTTGTTGGAAGGAAAAATTTTGATGGTCGTATTTCGGATACGAATTTTATTGGTAAAAAATAGTTGAAGGGGATAATTCAGGGGCTTTAGACACGCAGAATCACTAACTACACTGCGTCCCGAAAATTCGTGATGTGGACGGGAGTAAAAGCAATGCAACCAACTTTCTAAAATTTAATTTATGTTTCGTGACCATGTCATTTTTTTTCCTGCGGTAAACGCACCTCTCCGCGATATCTGGGACAGAGAGTAGTTTCTGCTCTGGATTTCCTTCTCGCTCGGGGCTTAAATGATTTTGACGCGTGAGGATAAGATCTCCGCAGCGGCACGTAAAAAGAACGCGTTTGAAAGCAGCGGCATCTGTCACCGCCCACGAACCGACAACGCGGCTTTTTGAGAGCCCGCAACCAACGTCGGAGTTTTTGCTTATATTATTTCACCGAGACAAAATATATATATATATATATATATATATATATATATATATATATATATATATATATATATATATATATATATATATATATATATATATATATAGGAAGTGAATTGACAAGACATGCTCCGCTCATGTTACCATGCACAAAAAAGAACTGTTTAAAACACGGGCATACTCGTAGTTACGTTTGCAACAATTGATAAAAATAGTTCTTATTTCTTGAAGTTATATCGCGAGGGCAGTATTTAACTAGAGATAGGAAAATTTCGCGGGTTCAATGACGTGTAGGCTAAGACTCCACAGTGCTGTGTACACTAGAGCCTCAGCTGTTTGTTCATTGGCTGCCGCCACAGTGTTGCCTCACGCCTGGCAGTGTGGGATTCGCTACGTGTTTCTTTGCAAGTTGGCTATTGGCTCAGAGGCGTCTAGGTCGTGTCTAATAAACTGCGATCCAATTGCAAAGGTGACTTCACTGTATATGTGTTTGACGTTTATCTTGTCCCGAAATGAATTCTCGAAATTTTCCTATCCCTATATTTAAACCATTGATGTCTGCACACATTTACTGGCACTTAAGACAAATTAGAAGTGAGTCACCTATATCCACTACTGCAAGAACACCGGTTCTGTTGGTGTCTGCGTTAGAACTCACTATTGGTCTATACCACACCAGACACTACCCTGTACTTTACAGCGTTCATTATTGGCCGGGTATCAACCAATGAATAGCCGATCTTATATAGACCCAATCAAATGTCCTTTACCGTACAAAAGGATTTGCAATCAATCATGTCCTTTTTTGCGTGGCTATCAAATGGCCACCGAAGTTTTTATTTCTTGTATTATAATACAGAATATTCGGAAATTCAGTGTCCAAACTCCATAAATAGTTTCTTAGTACTAATACTAACACAAAAGCCCTTTCTACTTGTATCCGGAAACGTGTGTTAAAAGTTGAAGCGTACGTCACGTGGGTGTAGGACAAGTTGCATAAAAAGCAGGCGCTCGACGATGCGTATGTAATAATTTAGTATCACGAGCCTACGATCTACGCAATGTGTCTAGGGACCTCCTAAATTCGCGTTATTTTCTGGTAGCACGCTAAAATCCATCGTCATATACATATTTGAGTCGGTGACATTTGTTTATTGGCTTATTCAGCAATGAGTAGAGACCTGCAAAATGCGCCTTACTATTTGGGAACACGTTAAACTTTAAACCCCGTATGTACTTTTGCAATACATTTGTCAGTTGAACATACTTAACCTAACACGCCCTAAGGTAACTCTACGCCAATAAATAAACGCTTCATACTAAGGGTTCTCCAATCACGCGCAGTTCAGTCAGAAAGGGCGTGGGTTCAGATTTACGCAGCAGCCAATGGGGAAACGAAGCCGGCTCCAGTGTATACAGTACTGTGAAGTTCAACCTGATGACAAGTAACGACGCGAATTTCGCATGTCTAGTAGAGAGTCCGCGAGACGGGCGGCAGGCCGAAGACTGGACATAGGCGGCTGTCGCACGGACGGGCTGCGAGGTGATGAATGCCACAGCCAATCAGGACTAATCTGGCGACCTTGGCGGCGAATCACCGACGGAAGAGATGCTGCCACGGATCGTAAGGTGCGTTCTGCATCCGTCACAACCTTTCCACCGCGAAGAGAAGCAGCACGCTGCGGCTGGGGCGCGAAATATCGGCACATTTATCACTATGACGCCCCTAAAGTCGCCTTCATTAACACTCTGTAGACTGTGCTCGAGTGTAGCCCGAGCGAAGCTAATTTGAAAATTTCTTTGTCGTTTAGAACAAAATTCGCATGGATGTGCAGTATTTATTCGGCTAGTGTTTAACACGACCTCACAAGAACACCACAGCGCAGTAACAATGATATTGCTAGCGATATAATTTCATGTTTTAATAGCCACTCAAAGGACATTATTGATTGTAAATCCTTTTATAGGACAAAAGGACATTTGATTGGGCCAATATCAGCTCTGCTCTCCATTGGGCGATAACCGGCCAATAATGAACGGTGTAAAGTACAGGGTAGTGTCCGGTGTGGTATGGACCAATAGACGATGGTGAGTTCTAACACAGGCATCAACGGAACCGGTGTTCTTGCAGTAGTGGATATAGGTGACTCACATCTAATTTGTTTTAACCGCAAGTAAATGTGTGCAGACCTCAATGTGTAGAGTCCCGAGTATTTCGCGTATTGAGTTGGCAACAAGCTAGCTAGCCTGGACAGCCCTCTATACACTCGAGACATTATCGTTTGCTTATTGGTTGCTATGATCATGTGAGGCCTCTGTACAGGACTCTTAAACACTCACTCACGCTACTCCTTCCTGCTTATCACTGGCTCACAGTTTAACGGGGCGTGTCTAAACAACTGTCGTCCAATCACAGAAGTAGGAGAAAAGAACAAGTGTTTGGAGTCTGCCTCGCCTCCGAACGAATTCGCGAAATACTCGTGGCTCTATCAATGTGTTAACCCTTTGAGGAGTATCCATGTATATACTCGGGGATACCGTTACGTGTAATTTTCTTTCTTATAAAGACAAAACTAACACTTTTTTTTTTGTTAAGTTTTACTGTTTCCCTATACTTTATTGGATTCTAAGAGAGAAATTAATTAAAAATAGTCACCGCTTCAGTTCGTATAAAGAAGTTATTCTTAATAGTTTCTGAAATGATCACGATGGATTGTAAAACGTGATACATCTGCCGTGATACAATAATTAGCACACAGTCAACACGCGACTCCATTGGCCAACAGTTAGCCAATAATAAATGTCGCATAGTACAGTAAGCGAGTCCCGGTGTAGCGAGGTCCAGTAGGACGATGGTAAGTAGAAATACATTCACCAACACAACTGATATTGCTGTATTGGAGAATATACACAGCTCACATCAGCCTTGTATAAGTGACTGTAAATATGTGCCTTCTTAAAGGGTTAACGTTGCTTGGCTTGTTAACTCAAGTACAGTCTCCTGAGAGTACGTACAGTCTCACCCGGGAGTATGTACAGTAGCCCGAGAGTATGTACAGTCTCGCCCAGGAGTATGTACAATCGCCCGGGAGTAAGTACAGTCGCCCAGGAGTATGTACAGTCGCCCGGGAGTATGTACAGTCTCACCCGGGAATATGTACAGTCTCACCCCAGAGTATGTACAGTCGCCCGGGAGAATGTACAGTCTCGCCCAGGAGTATTACAGTCGCCCGGGAGTATGTACAGTCGCCCGGGAGTATGTACAGTCTCGCCCGGAGGTATGTACAGTCTCACCCGGGAGTATGAACAGTCTCACCCGGGAGTATGTATAGTCGCCCGGGAGTATGTACAGTCTCGCCCGGGAGTATGCATAGTCTCGCCCGTGAGTATGAACAGTCTCACCCGGGAGTATGTACAGTCTCGCCCGGGAGTATGTACAGTCGCCCGGGAGTATGCATAGTCTCGCCCGGGAGTATGAACAGTCTCACCCGGGAGTATGTACAGTCTCGCCCGGGAGTATGTACAGTCGCCCGGGAGTATGCATAGTCTCGCCCGGGAGTATGAACAGTCTCACCCGGGAGTATGTATAGTCGCCCGGGAGTATGTACAGTCTCGCCCGGGAGTATGTACAGTCGCGGCCCAGCACCGGCACACATTCCAGCACTGCTCGAGATAGGACGTCTTTTTTTAAAGAGTTGAGAGATTTATGTGGCACTTGGGATAGCATGCTACAAAAATAAGCACTAACAACGTCGAAAAAAAAATTAAAGGTTTTTTGGGAGCTAGTATATAAAAACTCAGAAATGGCAAATCTAGATAATATTTTTGGTTAACTTTATGAGCATACATTTTTCCAGCGTGATGTATTAGTGACGAGTTATTTGTTACGCCGTTAATTCGCACGTTTTAACGCGGCGTAAGATACTGCGCTAAATGAATGTTTTATTCCGCCAAAATATTTGCTCCAAAAAGTAGGCAGAAACTATTATTTAATATTGTACTTTCTTTAATTGTCTATACTGGCTTCTGGAAACATGTAAACTTATATTAACTTGTTCAGCTTTAATTTACTGCATATACCATGCTCTCTGGACAACTAGGTCTTGTTAGCCTATGAGGGTTAAATGAGGTAAGAACGGAGCAGCACCGGAATGCAAGGGCGGCGGAGAAACGGGAGATCCCGAGAAAACCCGCGCCGACCGGCGGCATCGTCCGGCACGGTTCACACTCTCGCGAAAATCCCGGGGGAGTGGCCCGGCCGGGGATCGAATCCTGCTCGCCTCGGTGGGAGGCGAGAAGTCTAGCCGCTCAGCCACCGCGGCCCCGAGACAGCACGTCGCTGTTTTTCCCACGCTCACCACCCGGGGTGGCGATAACCAACATCCCCGTCGAGAAGCCGGGTCGCTCGGTCGACTTCTCTCCACCTCACGGTCGCCGACGACGACGCGAGAAATGTGTTTTCAATTGGCATGGGGGCGTATTGTATTCCCCGCCCCTCCCTCCCCGGGACGCCCTCACGGCCTAGAAGTTCTGAGCGGCCACTTCATTGGCCCCTCACAATCGCTTCATTATGACCGCCTTTGTGTCCGGCGATCAAGTAGCCAGGGGCGTTACTTACCCCGATGCACGTGTTCATCTCCAGAGCGATGAGATAATCGCCTGTAAGATAATCGATTATTCAATTATTTAATTGTAATCGATTAATTCATTACATCAATTAATTGATTATTTAATTATAATCGATTCATCTATGATTTCTAAAAAAAATTCTATTATTCACGATCCTCAGCATATGCAGATGCAACCATGTTTCATATTTTATTAAAAATATAAAATATAAATTAAAACAACGCATTTTCAAGATAGCAATAAATTATTAAAAATACACAGAAACATTTCTGAGGAGAACAGTTTTAAACAAATATATAGAAATATACTTGAAATTTGCAGGTGTCTATGTATTGTTTGGCTGCTGTCACAGTGGAAGGTGACGATTGGGCCACCGGTCTCTAGGTGTCTTACACCATGTGGACCAATGGCCTAAGTTATATAAACACAAGTGTTTTGAATTCTAGCTACATATTGGTTTCATCAACTCGTCCCAAGGAGAGGGCAAGGGGAGCGCTTTACACTCTGAAAACGCAATGTGAATGTTAAGTACGCTGGTCTGGAACCTGCGATGGACGATAGGGAGGTCCTTTTAACTAACCTGGTATGATATCCGACGATAGCAGGTGACAAAGCTAATGACGACCGCTGCAGCAGCCAATGTTAACAGCTGGTACACTATAAGGAATCATCCGTAGTGATACGTAGAGACCTGCAAAATTAGCGTTATTATTTGGGGACACGTTTAGCTTATAACACATGCAGCTTTGCAATACTCGTTTCTCATTGGACAATAGTTAATCTGACACGCCCTTGGTAGCTGTGCGCCAATAAATTAACACTTCACAATCGTGTGCCTCAATCACATGCACTTCAGTCAGAAAGGGCGTGACTTCACATCTATGCAGCAGCCAATGGAGAAACGACACCAACTTGACTAATTTTATATATATATATATATATATATATATATTGCTATGATGTTTAGCCAGATGCTTGTTTTCCCATACATCCATGGTACACTGTCAAAAAAAATTTCTTCATTTTACGGGAAAGTGCTGTAAAAATTTATCCAAAAGTGTCCGTAAACTCTCCGTAAAATTATGCACACATTGATTTTCAGAAACGGACTTTCCGTAAATTTCACGGAACCTCTCCATTAATTTTCAAGTTAGTTTTCTGTTCTTTCCGTTTAAAATAAAAAGAGATAATGAAAATGTATTTTAATTTTCGTTATGTGGGTGTTCTACCGTGTATAAAAAATGATATTAAAAAGTTAAAATATTTTGTACTTAAGCGAGGTTTGAACCCGAGTCAAAAAGTTACCAGCCCACGACTAAATTTACCTGCAACTCTCACTTCAAAATGATGACATAACTTTCATATCTATACTCGAAAAACAAAAGCAAAAATTCTGTTTCTATTAAATTTAGTTTCCTTTTAGTATTGCCTAATGTTACAGACTACTGATGCTATTTTTTAATGTTTGAAAGAATAGGCCATAGTCACGCTGATAACCTTAACTGCCGCAGAAACGATAATTTTCTTGTTACAGTGATGAAGAAAGCTTCGTGTAGAATCGGCATTGTTCGTCCCCGTAACTCGAAGCCAACCGGAATACGGAGACTTTTCGTATTTTGTATTTACGGAACTAACTCCGTTTTTTTGTCATTATGGAATTGTCTTTCCGTGTATACACTGTACATTTCCGTAAAACATTCCGTAAATATACGAAATTTTTTTTTTTAACAGTGTGCGGTTTCTATATTTGCTCAGGAAAGAGCAAGGGAGGTTCCCAATTTTGTACGATAGCGAGCTAAAGGTTCCCGTATTTGCAGCCTGATATGTGTCACTGTTTCCATAAAGTGCACAGTACAGAAAGTTTTCTGTAGACCACTCAATGTTACAAACAACTTTTCTGAAGCCCTGCCAAGATACTCATCCGCTCGTGCAAACAAAGCTTAGCCATGTCTAGAAAATTGCTCCAAAAGAACAGCGAACCGCTTTCATGAGCAATCAGTAGGGCCACCTGTTATTCACGAAAAGATTCACGCGAAGGTTAGACTCCAATGTCCTATGGCGTACGTGCAGTTTTCATTCGGTTATTGGCCTCGAGTCTTTGTCGGGAGACAGTTCCTTACCTGGCCGGGTCAATCAGAATTAGGTAACTCCAACATCGAGTGTCGGTGATTCGCTGGCAGGCACCTACAACGCCAGACAGTTAAATTCAGCCAATTACAAAAGTTTATCTGAGCTCTAGTGTTTTGGAGTACATATTGTCCTGAAATTTTTTCGCGAAAAACAGGCGGCCCTAGCAATCAGTTTAATAATATTACGCAATTACGCATGAGAAGAACTATTTTCTCCCCGTTTTTATTCGTGTTGATTATGAATGGAATAATACGACTTTAAAGATAAAACATAACTGAAAGTTAAATTTAACGGAAATAGGTAGACACCTGCAAAATTCGGGTCAATTTTTTGCGGCCGGCTAAAATTCACAGTACTGTATATACTCGAGCCGGGGTCGTTTCTCCATTGGCTGCTGCCTTGACGTTTAAGTCACTCCCTTTCTGAGTGAACTGCACGTGATTGGGGTACACGGTAGTGGAGCGTTCATTTATTGGCGCAGAGTTACCAGTGTCGTGTCAAATAAAGACTGGTCCAATGACAAACGTATTGCAAAGGAAAAGTGTTTTAAGTTTAACATGTCCCCAAATAATAACGCGAACTTTACAGATCTCTGGAAACATGTTACGGCAGACCAGAGAAACCCCCGACTACCGATAGTACCACGCCCCTACTTAAGTTAAGTAAAGTGGCCTCACTGCGTCTGAGTGCACACAGAACAGATTTCATTTAAAGTAGTTCACACACTACTCAAATTGTCAGAAACGTACGACTTAACACTCTGAGGTAGCCACACTTTTGCCAGCTTTAAAGACAAGCTAGACGTTAGTCACCTATACCCATACTGCTGCACCGTGTTATATTGGTCCCTATTGTCACTTAGCATCATTCTACTCGTCAAAACGACACCAGTCTTTCCGTATTGGCCGACTGCCAACCAACGAAGTGCCGAGTTTGCCGTTTTCCAGTCAGATGTTATATCGTATGTAACAAGATGTACATACCATCGTGTTGATTTCAATAACTATACAAAAACGTGTCGTTAATTTAGGGAGTTCGTTGTTGATGTATTAATTCCTATTTAAAATCCTCATGAAGTAGGGACTTGTAAGTCTACCCCGACCAGTTTTTATTTTTATTGTGGAATGAAATATTCAAACCAGTTTTGCCCGAACTACACTCGAGTATAGTCCTAAAAGGGTTAATGTTAACGTTCTCTAACTCTGGATGCCTGGGAGAGCAGTGCGCATAAGGAAAAAAAATCTCCTTCAGCAGAAAAGACCATTATAATAATTACAGTATGTTCATCGTATGTAGGTAATAAAATTCAGTAATGTAATAGTGTTTCCATTAGTATACAGAATACAATATAGTATACATTAGTATACAGTCCTCTGTACAGGACTGTTAAAACACCCACACTACTGCTTGCTGATTATTATTGTCTCGCAGTTAAACGGGGGGTGTCTGAAGAACTGCCGTTCAATCACAACAGTAGGAGAAAAGAACACGTGTTTTGAGTCAAAAGACCGTTCACGATAAAGTGAGCACTTTTGAAATCAACCTCAGAGAAATGTCACTGCCGCTGCCTGCATATATTTTAACGGGCGCACTGAGTGAAATGCTCCAGGTAAAGGTTGGTAACGATGGATGGAAAGTAGTTCCATATCTTAAAGTCGCATAAAAAGTGTTAGGTAATCGTTTTTAATCAATTAAATTATTTCTTTCGCTTTGATTTTTTTAATGCATCGAAACATGTAAACGAGAGCAGTATTGTAAAATATTCACTTTCCTAATAATGACCATTTTCACCTGACCGATGTATGAATAAAGTGATAAGTAGAGACTCGGAAATCCCGCAGATTCTCCTGAGGACAAGTTAAAATGCATTAACGTGTAAATATGTGTTTGTGCTTCCAATGGTTCATAGTTAGAGACCTGCAAATTTCGCGTTTTTCTTTGGGGACAAGTTAAACTTTAAACACGTGTACCTTTGCAATACGTTTGTCATTGGACCATACCTAATCTGACACGTCCTGGGTAACTCTGCGCCAATGAATGAACACTTCACAACTGTATGTCCCAATTACGTGCAGTTCAGTCAGAAAGGCGTGGCTTCGCATCTATGCCGCAGTCAATGGAGAAACGAAGCTACTGCGAAGTTTAGCCTGATGCCGAATAATAACGCGAATTTTGTATGTCTCTGTTCATAGTTTGTTAGACACGCCCCAAACGACATTCAACCATTCAACCAATAACGTACCTGCAAAGAAAATAAGAACCAAATCCCGTACTATAGCTACTCTGAGGGATAAATTGGAGCAACAGCCAATGATGCTCGAATACACAAAGGACTGTGAAGTATAGCTTGTTGCCGAATGAATCAGCGAAATTTCCAGGTCTCTAGTGATGTGTCCCATGACATTGTGATATTACGCAAGGCAGAAGAATAAAGATCGTGCGTACAGGTGGATATTAAGCAGGGCTTTTCAAAAGTGCTCATTCTACCGTGCACAGCCCATACATGTCTTGCAGCAGGCTAGTGAAATACCTCGAGGGCGCTGGCGTCCCTCATAGGCTCAGCTAACAATAATAATAGTAGTATTCCGGAATGAGGGTCACATGATGCGTGTCTCGCCATCCCTCTGGTGAGTCAGCCAGCCGTGGGTGGAGTCGCCCAATTGACGAATTAACATCTTTTCTCTTTTTTTTTTTGCCCGGCCTCATCTCCGCTGAGGGTCTGACCCGGGAGGCCAGCTTCAACCGACATTATATCCTGCTGCGGGAGCGACTTATCCTAACACTTCCGGTACTTCTTGTCAAATGTACTCCTACGGATAGAGACCTGAATAATTCGCGGTTTCATTTTCGGGACAAGCTAGAATTCAAAAACCTCGTACGTTTGTATTTCTTATGGTGTTGGCACCACCTGTTAGTTTACACCTCCTGGACAACTCTGAGCCAATAATAAACACGCAGTAAAATGCAGACCAAATCGCCATCTTCCGCGAATACAGCAAGCAACTAATGAACAGTGATATTTGCATGATTTTTACATACGACAATGGAGTATAGTCTACAGGTCATTGAACTCGCGAATTTTTCAGGTCCCTACCTACAGATAATGACCAGAGAGAGAGAGGGAGAGAAAGAAATATATATTTGAGTATTATATTATGATCATAAATACAGACGTGAGTGAGTGACGAGATTTGGTCGGCTCTTAGCAGCGAGGTCTAAGAGCGTCGCCGGAATGAATGGGCGGGGGAAACGGGAGATCCCCGAGAAAATCCACCGACCAACGGCAGCATCGTCCGGCACGATTCTCACTCGCGAAAATCCGGTGACCCGGCCGGGGGTTGAAACCGGTTCGCCTTGGTGGGAGGCGAGCGTGCTAATCGCTCAGCCATCCGTGGTACCCTACAGACATGAGGTTTTTGGTTTTAATTTTCGTATATGCGAAGCACCAAGCCCGTGCAGTCTATTCACGGTATCTTAACATTTGTAGAATCGAACTTTTTGGAAAATCACCCTATGTTTGAAACGTTTCGTTGTTTCCTAAATATGACTTGTAGCACAAACGTGTCATGCTTGCGGTAACACAAACGTACCTAATTATTCGTTAAATTAAACTTTTATTGATATTTTGTAAATAAGGGCCTATTTGTACACTTCCGAATCAAACACTTTTTCGTTGCACCGCCTAAAGATATGTATTTATCTCAATTGAAATGCTGGTTTTTTTGCACTTGGCGAAAGGGTACGTTATGCACAGGCATCGGAAGAATTTCAATCAATGAACGTTTGAATTTTTTTTTGGTCGATTAGAGCGAGTGGACATGTCCGGTTTCTGCGCAGCAGGCGGTGGGCGGAGGTGACGTCACCATCAATTACCCCGGTGTCCCCTTATTGGTCGGGGGAGGGGGAGGGGAAGCACATGTGGTAATTAACGCCGCCGGATAATGAGACTTTCTGCGACAGTGGGCCGAGGGGATAAAAGGAAGCTGTGAGACCATGCACGCCCTGGCGACGAAGTATTCGCCTCGTACATGCATCGCTACATACGTACATACAAATAACTACAGGCTGTTCACGATCAAGTGAGCACTTTTGAAATCAACCATAGAAAACAGTCGCTGCCCCTACCTGCGTATATTTTAACGAGCGAACTGAATGATATGCACCCAGCAATGTTGGTAACGATGAATGGAAAGTAGTTCCGTATCTCCACGTTGAATATAAACTGTCGGGTAACCATTTGTGATAACTTAAATTATTTCTTCCACTTCCCGTTTCTTTTCATGCATGGAAGTGCAAAAATTAGCAGATTTTCAAAACATTTTCTTTTGTAATAATTTCATAGTTATACTTGACCGACGCATGAATAAAGTGACGAGGCTCATGGCAATGTTCATTTTGCACAAGGCGGAAGAATACACAATGTGCATAGAAGTAGATTTTAAGCAGGGCTTTCAAAAGTGCTCATTTTACCTTGAACAGTCTCTACTTTTTGCGCGTATAGTATTTTAATATTGAATAGAAATTTAAATTACTACGTTTTACTTAAAACATAAACTATCGTCGGAACTATTTTCTGAAGCACACATACAGTGAACCGACTAACCAGCCAATGGCCTTAAAAATTTTCACTGATAATTAGAAACGTGAAAAATTCGCGTTCCTTATTATCTGAAGACAGACTATACTTCAAACCATAGTGATTTTGTATTGCGTTTGTCATTGGACAACAGTGTGTTTAGGGAGTTTGTACACGCCCAGGACGGTTTTGTAACAATAGGAAACCACTAACGATCGTCTAGCCCAATCGCATCCAAGCAAGTAGAAAGGGAAACTGTTTTCTCGCTGTTGCAGAAGTCAATAAACAAGTGGTACGGAATCTAACATACTTATGACGGTGAATTTTAGCGAGCTACCATAGAAAATAATGCGAATTTCGAATGTCCCCGCTGATAATCACAGACCCGGAATTTTCGTGGATTCATCTGAGGACAAGTTAAACTGCATTCATATGTGCATGTGTGTTTGTGCTTCCATTGGACTATAGTTTGTTAGAACGCCCCGAACCACTTTCAAGCCATAACTAACCCGCAAGGAAAATAACAACCTAATCCCCTACTTGGTCTGGGGTTAAAATGGAACAACAGCCATTGAATTCTAACTGATGCTCAGAGATGATGGAAAATCGCGAAAAAAATTTTGAGCCAACATATATTCTATAACTCGGGACACGCCAAATTCGTGTTATTTGGCATCAGGCTAAACTTCACAATATTGTATGCACTAAAGCTGGCGTCGTTTCTCCATTGGTTGCTACATAGATGTGAAGACACTCCTCCTTGACTGAACTACACGTGATTGGGGCACATAATTGTGAAGTGTTCCTTTATTGGCGCAGAGTCACCCAGGGTGTGTCACATAAATTACGGTCCAATGACAAACGTATTGCAAAGGTACATGTGTTTCAAGTTTAACATGTCCCCCAAATAATAACGCGAATTTTGCAGGTCTCTATCTATAACACTCTAAGATTGGATGAACAAGGTTTCGATTCGGCTAAGTTGTTCGCAGACCATTCGCGAACGTTCTGCCTTATAGTATCAGAATCCTCATTGGCCCAGTGAAATGGAGCAGTAACTTCATACAAGCATGACAGCCAATAAGGAAAGAAAACTGGCGGGGATGTGTACATTACGTTGAATCCTAGCAAACTGTCAACTTTTCCCGCGATAAATCATCATATCTACAGCTGGAATGCCGGGTATCTACTGATAATGTTAATCTCTGCTACCATTTAGGAATGTAAGTATAAAATTAAACAGGCTGTCCACTTAAATTACTTTCTGGATTCCCCTGGCTTTTCCCTGTTGTCCAGGCAGAATCTTACCATTGCCACTGAAACATTTTCAGGACCGAAACCTTCCAAAATAATATTTTCCCACCGCCGACTGAAGAAACATGCTATCATCAGTGAAGCTGAATTAAATTACACTGCAACAGACCAAGCACGCAAGCAAAATACATATGCTTATGTTTACATCACCCCGTATTCACACAACTAACAACTTTTGCAGGGTAACTATTTACATTTTTCCTGACCCAGGAGAAAATTCCCTGGCTTTTCCCTACCACATGAAATACCCTAGACACCTAGTTGAAGTACAGCTGTGTATAGAATTCACCTTCCATTAGGCAACAATGTTGGCAAGCATAACTTTAACACACAACCCTTAGACAATCGTTCATTATTGTTTATTCATTTTAGCCATTGGTTCGGTTTATTATATTTGTGTGTTGCAAAAACAGTCAAATTACGATTATTACCTGCGACTATACACGGAAAAAATGTAATCTAATTTTTTCCTGTTACTGTAAATGATATTACGTGCAATGTTTGTAAGTTAAACAGTGTTTGGATCGTTTTTGCGTCTGTCGTCCTTCAATGGGAAACTAGAAAATTCATCCCGGAATAAAATAATCGCAAAGATCGAAAGAAAGAAATTAAAATAAATATTATAAGAACGACATGAGAAACCAGGTAAACTATAAAAAAAAATCCATACATAGTTTTCTGTACAAAGAAAACCATTTATTTGAGGTTGTCTTGTTTGCAGCAGCACAGTGTAGCTTTGATTAAAAGAGAGGGTTACAGAAACATACGTTTGCTGCTGATAAATGTTTTCTTTGTGCGTTCTTGTTTTATGATAATATTGCCTTTCGTTGTAGCAAATAAATAAACATCACCCGATCTGCTTTTGTCCACAGTAAGGAAATATCACTTTGTACCAAAGGTAACAGTTTAAAGGTTTTCTGTCGCACATGGCAGTTTTCAATACGTAACTGCTAACCCAACACAAACGTTCATAAACCAATAAATATAGTCTGCAGTTACAAAACTGCAGTTCAGTAAATTTACAGTCCTCCTGCAGACGTTTGACGTCATTCTGAAGTCCGGTGATTCTCCACACCACTAACCACAATTCTTCCCAAGAGGTGGTATTGAATCCTGCCCCCATGTTACTACCTCAAATAACGTGCCTATCAAAAGCAATCCGACTACAAGAAGACAAAGTGGTCGTGTGGTGCAGGGCGTTAGGTTGACAACACGAGGCGCGTGGGTTCGAATCTCGGAGCCGCCTTATGTGCTACTTTTGTCTTATTTACAAATTACGCTTGCTTGTCGGAGCACAAATTTTCTTTACTGTGTAAAAGACACTATGGGCTAATCGTAGTAATGTGAGCCATTTTTTAGGCTCTCCTAACAGCCATCATGCGTTAAATTTTGAGAGTGATGAAATGTATACAACATGTTTATTAGTCACATAGCAATGTTTGTATTAAAAAATGGCAGAAAGACAGAAGAAAAAATTAAGCAGGGCATTTAAAAGTGCTCACTTTACCGTGAACAGCCTATACTGCAAAAGCGCTAAGGTTATCACAGTCATTACTACATAGTTCAAACAAAAAATTATGTTTGTGGCAAGGCTACATTGTAGTGGTTCATATTTAAACAATTTTTTCTTTGTGGTAACAAACTATGCGTAGCAGCAAATAAAGCGTTTTTTTAGAGTGACCCAGAAACAGAAAATGAGCAAAAACTAAGTTTTACCTTTGTAAATCCAATATAATTTGTATCATCAGGTGCTACGAATAATGAATTTTTGAAGCGAGGCGTAGAGAGTGGGTCAAATTGTTTCGTCATCGCAGCCAGTGAGATAGGAAGCAGTGACACGGTTATCGATTAACGCTCCTGTGTGCCTGTACTCGAAGTGAGGTAGCGATAAGGGTGACACAGACACGAGTGCCTAGCGCCCCATCGACCCTACGCGAAAGACGTTGAACTGGCTTGCAGCATTTCCGTAGTTGTCCTGTACCGTGCGAATTAGAAAATAAGATATGTATAGGCTGTTTACGATAAAGTGAGCACTTTTCAAGGCCCTCCCAACAGGCATTAAATTTTGATGCCGGTGAAATATATGCAATGTGGTTATTGGTCACAGTGCAATGTTTATATTCAAAAGCAGCAGGAAGATGGACATTGGATGAAAGGAAAGATTTAAAGGGTCTTAAAAAATGCTCACTTTACCGTGAACAGCTTAAGAGTGGGACTTCAGTATACGCGATTTAAGCCCACAAATTTTATTGAATTTTTTCCTTTTCACTAAAATATGCATCCCTATTTTGTAACAACTTTAAATGTGTGCACACAAATCTAATTTTATTCAGTTACTTCCGTTAATGCCGTCAGAAACGCTGCGAATAAGTGATTGAAAGTCTGGATTCAAGAAAATTTTGAACATTTTCTAAACGAGAATTTTGAAGGAAAACGAGACATTCAATCAATTGGAAGAGGAAATTGCCGCGATTGTGACGTTTCTATGAGGTCATATAGTAGGCCTAGAAACCTGAAAAATTCGCGGCTTCATTTCGGGACAATCTATAATTCAAAACCTCGCACGTTTGTATTGATTATGCTATTGGTAAGGGTAGTGAAATTTCGCGAAAAGATTTCAAGACAAGTTATATTTCAAAACACTGTAGGGTCGTTATCCTATTTTGATTGGCTGAATTACTTTTGACTAGTGTTAACTGTCTGCACACGTATCACGTAGGAGCCGTGCCGATGTTGCCGAATTCTTAGTGGCTTGGTCAAATATGAAAACGCCTTCTCGAGCAAACGGTAACCAATAGCAGTAGACAAACTGCTGTTGGGTGCTTATAGTATTGAAGTCTACCGTGTGGTCATTTTTTTTTTTTTCGCGAAATATAACTTGCTCTAGCTATTGGTAGGGACACCCAAATTTCGCGAAAAAAAATTTCCGCCCAAGCTAGATTTCAATGCCATACTAGCATACCAGCAGTATTCTTTTGCTTATTGGCGGCGTATGTTTGTGAGGACACATTTTCTTACTTCACTGGCCTATCAGAATTAGGTTGTACTCCGCTACTGTACGTCTGTGATTCGCGGGCAGATACGTAACACCCAGATCATCCAATCCCCGACGTATCTGAGCTAAAGTGTTATGAAATACAACAGGTCGTGAAATCTTTTCGCGAAATTCGGGTGCCACCTAGCTATTGGTCTACACCTTCTGGACAACTCTGAACCAATAACACACACGCGATAAAATGCAGGCCCAATCGCCGTCTTCCACTAATACAGCAAGCAATCAATGAACAAGTGATATTTACATGGTTTTAGAGGCGACAATGGCGTATAGTCTACAGGTCACTGAACTCGCGAATATTTCAGGTCTCTACCAATGAATTGAATTAAATAAAAATTTAAGGTAATTTGAAGAAACATTTGAACGTGTGAAAGGGCTTTAAGACGCGCGTGTAACGGTGCGTGGGTGTGTGTGTGTGTGTGTGTTTACAAGCAGCAGCCGGCCCGCGTCCTCGCACACGTGCGACGCACATGTGCCTGCCCCCGCGACTGTCGCCCTTACGCGCCCTCCGACTCGCGTCTATAGCGTCTCGAGTCTCTGCGCAGAGCTGTTTGCCGAGCGTGAGCCGGGGACCGGCACCAGATACGCCCCTCCGATTCGCTATTTCCTCGGGTCGCAGCCGTGTTCGCCAACACCGAAAATACGATGGTAATTTATTCTTGTTTAAAATATTATAAACTAGGAACGACCGAAATACCTCTTCTCAGTTTGTAACTACAAGATGGTTCGGAATGTAATTTCAGTAGTAACACATTGCGGCCTGCACACATTTACTGGCCCTTAAGACATATTAGAAGTGAGTCTCCTATATCCACTACTGCAAGAACACCGGTTCTGTTGGTGTCTGTGTTAGAACTCACCATTGTCCTATTGGTCCATACCACACCGGACACTACCCTGTACTTTACAGCGTTCATTATATGCAGATCATCAACCAATGGAGAGCCGAGCTGATACTGTCCCAATCAAATATCCTTTATCGTGTAAAATGATTTACAATCAATCATGTCCCTTTGAAAGGATATAAAAGAAAAAACTCTATTGTTAGCAATATCATTGTTACTGCGCTGTGGTGTTCTCGTGGGGTCGTGTTAAACACTAGCCGAACAAAGACTGCGCATCCATGCGAGTTTTGTTCTAAACGACAAAGAAAATTTTCTAATTAGCTTTGCTAGAGCTACACTCGAGCATAGTCTACAAAGCGTTAATCTGTAACAAATTACACGACGACAATTTTGTAACTTCACTCGATAGTTATACAGTGGCTGACGTGTTCCATCGCGTCTTACACAGTGTTTCATTTCCCTAGACGAGATCATTGATCTTCGATTTTCTTTGTTAGAAGAACGTTTCAAATACAAAGGTGTCTGAAAAAATGAGGAACGCCAGTCTTCAAAACCTAATTTTAGAAAGAATTTGAAGTCAACCCACGAAATAATGGATACCACTTTCCAAACGGATGAACAGTAGGAAAAAAAAAACCTTAAAACCAATGGGGGTTACCTAAACAATGTTTACCTTGACGAAGATGGCTTCCCTAGGTTGTCTCATCAGGGTAGCCACTATCTGAATTCACAGCATTTCATTCGTGTTGACGAGCATTGACTAATGTTCTTATGTTGGCTATATAACTGCGACCTGTTTACATTTAGAAATTCAAAATAAGAGTTCGTCGTGATACATGGAAGTGTGGTCTCGCTACTTTCTCTTTACTCTCCGTCTACTGACACGCACATTTCGTCCTCACAGGCCACGAACCGGTTTTAACCCTTTTATGCTCATTGTAGACAATCGTGAGCTAGTTGCACAGGAAGGCTACATATACAAACTGTATATGATTTGTAGGGCTGTGCACAGCCTTTTCGTGTTGTAAGCCTATAATAATATATAGGCGCTAGGTGTAATATGTGCTATTTCGATAACGATTTTCTTTACTCATACTTATGTGATGCCAAATATCCACATAATAGAGCATCTCATTCTCTCTCTATCTATCTATCTATCTCTTTCGCGCAGCCCGCTACACCAAAGGATAGAAACATTTTACATTCTCACTCATCATCTCCCTAATAAGTATGTTTAGGAAAATTTCGCGAGTTCATTTCGGGACAAGATAAACGTCAAATGCACATATAGTGACGTCACCTTTGCAATTGGGTTACACTCTGAGCCAATAGGAGACTTGCAAGGAAACAAGTAGTGAATCTCATACTGCCAACTGTGGGGCAACACTGTCTAGTCTCTGGGGCAACAGCCAATTAACACACATCTGAGGCTTGAGTGTACACAGGACTGTGGAGTCTAGCCTACAGGTAATTGAAATCGCGAAATTTTCCTATCCCCACTAATAGGTAAGGATGGGAAAATTTCGCTAATTCATTTTGGGACAAGATAGACGTCAAACAGTGAAGTCACCTTCGCAATTGGATTACAGTTTATTACACCCGCCCTCCACGCCTCTGAGCCAATAGCAGACTTGCACGGAAACACCTTGCGAATCCCATAACTGCCAGGTGTGGGGCAATAACCAATGAACAGACAGCTGACGGTCCCGTGTGCAGAGGACTGAGGAGTCTAGCCTACAGATCATTGAACTCGCGAAATTTTCATATTCCTACTAATAGGCTTCATAGTGGCACATAGCCTACCCCGATTTTCAGGCGAAGGACCATGGAATGAAGTCACAGCCAGGACTTCGCAACATGATAGCCAAAGACACTCGAAGCGTGCCTGTGTCGACATGGCGGACGGCACCACTCCCCCATCCCCTTGTCGTCGGAAACCCTTAATCTATCTATTGGGGTAGTGAAATTTCGCGAAAAGATTTCCAGATAAGTTACATTTCAAAACACTGTAGAGTATTTTTGATATCTTGATTGGCTGAATCACTTTTTGACACGTGTTAACTTTCTGCACACGAACCACGTATGAGCCGTGCTGATGTTGCCGAATTCTGAGTGGTCCGGTCAAATATGGAAACGCCTTCCCAAGCAGACAGTAACCAATAGGAGTAGTCGAACTGCTGTGGCGTGCTTATATTATTCAAGTCTACAATATACTCATATGTTTTCGCGAAAAATTACTAACTCTACCTATCTATTATTGCCTGGTGTTGTTTAGCGAAGCCATGATCTTCCCTAAGGGGCAACTGATTCGTAAACCATGCTACTACTTTACATTATGACTGGCTGGCATCACTGACCTCAGAACACAAAGTCTAGAGTTTATCGTTTGCGATGAAGAAACAAGTTCTTTGTAAATTCAAGTACAGCACGGATCGAAACATTTCGAACTTGCAACACTAGAGATTACATATTAATAGGGACAGCTGTTTTTCGCGAAGATATTTATGGCCATGCTAGAATTCAATTTCTTACGCCCAAAACCACAGCTTCCTTTTGCTACTGGCTGGGTGTTTATACGTGAGAAGATATGTTCTTATTTGACTCGGCCAATCGTAATAAAATACTCCGATACTGAACGTCCATGATTCGAGCGCAGATACTTTTTGCCTGTGACATTTAGAATAAAACAAACGTTCTTTGGAGTGCAACTGATCTTGAAATGTTTTCGCTATGTGTTAATGAAATGGTTAAGGTGTTAGTATCCATTCCAGCTTCATTTTTCTTGCAAATCTTCGTAGTTAAATTTTACGACCACACATAGAAAATCAAAGCTACTTATGCCACAGAGGAAATCTGTACGGTTTCAATTATACCTGTATTTTTCCATTTGGGACTGACATAAAATAATTAGGTAATATTTGATTCCGGCAACATATGCGAACCTAATCACGTAAGAAAAATAAATTTAATTTGGAAATAACTGTTAAGATGTTCCCTATACCTTGACCAGACTGGTTTTTAAATATAGACTCCGAAAATTACGTTATGGAGCACTACATAAATTCAAGATGGCAAGGATTCTTCCGCCTTAACTCACGACACTCCGTACACACCTAATGGATAGATAAAGGCTTTATAAATAAAGTGATGACGCTCGCGGCAATGTTAATTTTACATAAGGCGGAAGAATACACAACGTGCTTACAAGTATATCATAAGCAGGGCTTTCAAAAGTGCTCATTTTACCGTTACGTTATATTACGTTGCAATATGTCATGTTAGTACGTTATATTACGTTACAATAAGTTGCAATATGTTACAATATGTTGCAATACGTTACATTATTACGTTAGATTGGTATGTTACAATACGTTACTAACATTGCATTGATGCGTTATGATATGTTACTAACGTTACGTTAGTACATTACAATACGTTATACTGTCTATTTATGTAGAAATGAAGGTTATAAAACAAAATGTACATCTGCCGGTAATTATAAATACGGAAGAAAATGTAGTCGAACAATAACATGGCATTATTTACCATCAAATATACGTTGTATAACAAGCGGCCCTTCTTCATGTGGAAAAACTTGTGTTATTATGTCGCTGTTAGAGCATCCGAATGGACTAAAGTTTGAATATGTATATGCGTTTGTTTGTGTGTGTTTTGGAGTAGATTTCGGTAATTTTGGGTTAATTTTTCGTTGATTTGGGTTGTTTTTGGTTAATTAGGGTGATTTGGTTCATCAGGAGCAAGTCTAGGGTGTAGAGGGTTTGCCAATTGGAATATTTTAGGTTCTTTGTGTGTTAGTGTGTGATATTCTGTGTGTTGGAGTAGATCTATGTATGTTTTGTTGTATTACGATAGCTCGTTAGACGTGTTCTTTGGAGAATAAGGAACGATTTTTGAGGAATACGGAATGGATTTTTTAACTAAGGAATGATTTTACAGGAATAAGGAATGAATTTTATAACTAAGGAATAATTTTTGAGGAATAATGAATGATTCTTGAGGAATATGGAACAATTTTTGAGGAATAAGGAATGAAGATTTATATGTAGAGTAGTAATTTCATACATGTTTGTGTTGAATGCATCATTTCTAAAGTGTATGAATAAAAAAAAATTATAACAGTATGCTTTAATTACACACACATATATATATGTATGTATGGATGTGTGTGTGTGTTATGCAGTTTGTGATTGCGCCTTCCTAGATAAAGCACTCGCTTGCATCATTTCCGCGAGACCGTTGTTCTCCTGCCAGAGATGACGCGTGACTGCTGGAGACCTGTGTGGATGTGTATATGTGGTTCTTTGTTGTCGATGAGCTGTGTAGAGAGATTATGAACACTGTATGGGAGTTGAATATAGAGTGGGGTAGAGTGGGGTAGTTAATGGAAAGGCGTATAGTTTAGGTGTTTGTTGTGTAGTGTGTTTCAAGCTCTGATGTATATAAGTTATGCATAATATCAAACATGTTAGTCGGATGTTAGTTTTGTTTATACTAATATGTATACTTAGAGTGAAAATAATCATGTTAGTTATTCAATATATAAATACTAATACTAAAAAGTGAGTTTGACTTGCAATGAAGCACTGAGTATGTTCTCAAAACTATAGTTGTATTCCTTTCTTGTTTTTTTTATTTCTTTATTTTTATTTTATTTTTTGTTTTTCATTGGTCTATGGGTTTTTGGTTTCATCTCGTTACATCCATACTACTTGCAGTTGGGTATTCTTTATGACAATAATTTGGTTAGTTTACTTTATACGCGATTAAAAGAAATATCTACTTACCCTGTATGGTTCTTGAATCGCTATGTGTAGACTACTTATATCTAAATATGTATTTTTGTTATGCGAATATACATATTTTACTCGTGATGATTGATAACGTGTATGCTCAACTCTCCCAATGTAATCCTAACCTATCATGAGCGATACAGTTTTTTAAAGTTTCTCCAAATGTTAAGCTGTATAGATAACAATTAAACATGATGTTCCTCGGAAGTTTGCGAGAATTTGTCAGCCTTTCAGAAACAGTCTTCCTAGAATAATTAAAAAATATTAAAATATATTTGGTTATATTAGGGTATGTTAAGTAATGCATCGACTTGCATTATGTAATGCTGATGTTTGTTGTGTAATGAGTACTCAGCATTTGTTATTAACTATATTAAATTAGCATTCCTTGAGACATATAAAAAGAACAATAATTTTAAAGGAGTATTTAATATTTAATGTTTACGACAAGTGGGTTTAAACAAATATCGCGCACAGTAATTCATATATGCGTATTTACCTCATTGGGAATTGAAACAAAGAATATGTTAGTATAACTGTCCATACCTGTGTTTAGGTTGAAGTTTTGACTAAATCAATACGTATGCATGAATTTCGACGTTTTTAGAAGCAGATAAATATAATTACATTTAAACAACATTTAAGCTTTTTGTGGGATGAAAAAAAGGTTTAATTGTGCACATACTTGTTATGCAGATAAGACCTAAGTATCCTATAAGGATCGAATCAAGTGTTAAGAAGAGCAGATCTTAACAAACATTCTTCATTAAGGGGTTTATATGAAATAAACAAGTTTCGATTGCTGTATGTAGTATGAGATAACACGATTTGAGTGAGACGAGTGTTTCATTGTGTTTGATGTTATCGGGTTTTGAAGTTACCTGGTTTGGTATGTGCAAATGAGTTGTGTGTGTATTTTGGAGTAGATTTTGGTAATTTTTGTGTTGATTTGGGTTGTTTAGGGTTAATTTGGTTCATTAGGAGCAAGTAGGAGGGATGAATTGGAATATTTAAAGGCGACTATAAAAATTTCATGTATCACCTCTGGTTAATAGTTTAACAAATATGTATGTATGTTGCATATAAAGCAGATGTGTATGTTGCGTACAAAGCAAATGTTAAATTATTTTCACTTGCAATTGTTTGGGAAACCTTTGACATCTGGGTATTTTGACACTCTCATGGAAATGTCATGTGGTATGAGAGGGAGAAATCTCTGTCACTCTCTAACCTTGGTTTTGTTTTGATTTGTGTTAAGTAGAGTTATAAATGAATGTAAATGTATATGATGAATTGACTAATATTACATGATTTTGATAGGAGTTGAATGGTTTATCGCAGATTCCACAAACATGATAGGGAATGTTCGATTAATTTTTTCTTTTTTAATAATCATATTTAACTAATGCACATAAATAGGGGTGATGTAATGTATGATTATATTTAAAATATTATTTCTAATGGGCAAAAATCAACAAATTATTAGTTACATGTATATGAGATTCATATTTATATTTGGCCAGTTTCGTGGCTTCAAATAGTAGTTTTGCATAATTTCGTGTTCCTACGAAACGCCCTGACATTGGGTTAGAGCATCAGTGTAAATTTACTTGCAGTTACGAAAATCTTTTCGAGAAATCTGAGATACGGGATATATAAAGTCCCGTCCTACGTCCGCACGGGATAATTCTTTCAGCTTTGGGATAGGGGAATTCCGTACAGTACTGAACAGTTGGCAACTCTAGACAGAAGCTTCGTTCGGTAGTGCCACACAGGCTATTGGCCAGCGGCGGAAGTCAGGCAGCCGCAATAGCTTCTTGAAGTATGGTATGCTGTCACAAAATAAAGCGAGTTTTCCAGGTCATTCATCACCTATTGGTAGGGATAGGAAAATTTCGCGAGTTCAATGATCTGTAGGCTAGGACCCCCCTCAGTCCTCTGCATACTGGAGAGCCTCAGGTGTCTGTCCATTGGCTGTTGCCCCACACCCGGCAGTTATGGGATTCGCAAGGTGTTTCCGTGCAAGTCTGCTATTGGTTCAGAGGCGTGGAGGACGGGTGTAATAAATTGTAATCCAATTGCGAATGTGACTTCACTGTGTATGTGTTTGACGTATATCTTGTCCCGAAACGAATTCGCGAAATTTTCCTATCCCTACCTATTGGACGAATTCAGTCAGTACATTTGTTACTTTGTCAATTTCGTTTTTGGCGCTTATTTCTTAATACTTAATTTTTTTTCATTGTGTAAACTCATTAACTATAGTCTATTAGCTGTTTCCTCGCTCTTTTTTTTAATACGAACTTTTTAAAAATCATGCTATGTACAACATGTTAGATTTTTTCCTAAATACGCCACGTATTAACATAAAAGTAATTTATTTTCGGTTAAATGGAGTTTAACTTAGATTTTGTCTGCAAATTACAATATTTCATTTATAATTAATATGAAACAAAAACAAAATAAGTTTTTTGGCAATGCCCAGTACGAAATAGTTCTTATGCTAGATATTATTGGGCGTAATTTTCCAGACTTGTTGGAAGTTGATCTACAGCAGGTCTTCAGTAAACTTGGAAATATTTTTTGATGGACTGCGCTACTCCACAGGTGAGCCACCGAGATATGAGGCGATTCTGACATGCTAGGTTTGTATCCGTGGCCAGCAGGATCGTCTGCAGCAGCGGAGGGACAGTAGATAAGGCTTGCAATCGCATTATTTGAAGTAAGTGCCTATGGAAACACCAACATAGACATTTTACCACTATAATTAATGATTTTATGGGACAGATCGGTTTTGAGATAAAACTATGAGTGTTTTGTATCTCAAACATACTGATTTAACCTATATATATATATATATATATATATATATATATATATATATATATATATATATTTCAGGTGCTGATGCAATAACTTACTAGAACGATTAGAAATATTTAATCCGTTTTTGTACTCCTTGTGCAAAATTTATTCTATTCTGTTGGTCAAACTTGGAATAAACGTAAATATTTAAAAAAACAGAGTTAACACAAACAGTACAGGTATATATTTAATTATTGTAGAAAACAGAATTCGGCAACTAAATGGTGTTAGTCAAGTAGGTTCTAAGTAAGCGATTTTAAAACTTCGTTCTAGAACCTCTCAAGAATAATACAAGCTGTAAACATACGGTACATGCAACAGCCAAAAAAAAAAATTATTTTTTGCAAATAAGCTATTTTATTAAATATTGAATACAGCGTGATTATTATCTACTTCAATGAAGAGTGTTTATGACAAAATAATAATTAAAACATAGTATTTTGGTTTTTTTTATGCTAGGTGGTTATTTTTCGTAATGCGGGTTTGCTGTTGGTATCAATCCAGGCACCTGCCATCCACCCTCCACCCCTGACAAAGACTTCAAAATAAGAAGATCGTTACAACATGGAAGGGTCTGCTCGTGTCTCCTTACTTGCTCTGCGGTCTGCCGGGAGACCCTGGGCTGTGTGGATTACGCGGACATTGCAGCAGGGACGCTCCCCGTTAACCTTAACGTGACCTCGGACCTTACAAAAGTCACCGCCGATAAAAGCCTGCATTCTTGAACTGTAGTTATCGCTGCCGGCAGAACTGTGCTGACACGAAACTCTAGGGGCCCCGGCGTCTGCTTGTAGTGCGGGTAAGTTAGTCTCCATGGAGTAATCACGAGGCGAGAGGACGTTGGGCTGGGAAAAGTGAAGACACGTGTATTATCTTGCTCGTCGACTGGGTACAGCCGCCTGTTTTTTTTTCCGCGGGAAGTGGAGACCTGCAGAATTCGTGTTATTAACAGACCCGTGCAAAATTCGCGCTATTATTTGGTATCAGGCTGAACTTCACAGTACTGTATATACCGGAGCCGGCGTCGTTTTTCCATTGGCTGCTTCATAGATCTAAAAACCACGCCCTTTCTGACTGGACTGCGCGTGATTGGAGCACGCTAACATGAAGTGTTCATTTATTGGTGCAGAGTTACCTAGGGCGTGTATTGCAAAGGTACACGTGTTTAAAGTTTAACGTGTTATTAATTGAGGACATGTTGAACTTAAAACACTTTTCCTTTGCAAAACATTTTTTTGTCATTGGACCAGTCTTTATTTGACACGCCCCTGGTAACTCTGCGCCAATAAATGAACGCCCCACAACCGCGTGCCCCAATCACGTGCAGTTCACTCAGAAAGGGAGTGACTTAACGTCAAGGCAGCAGCCAATGGAGAAACGATGCCGGCTCGAGTATATACAGCACTGTGAATTTTAGCTCGACGCAAAAAAAAATAACGCTAATTTTGCAAACGAAAAGTGTTTTAAGTTTAACATGTCCTCACATAATAACGCGAATTTTGCAGGTCTCTACGTATAGCACAAACGACAATCAAGAGATGATCCTAGATCATTTCAAACTTGATACTGGGCCACTGATTTTTCACTTGTTCACATTGTGATCTCGATATTTTTGAATAATCGTATTTCATAAAATTTGGTTTAAAATAACTGTTTCGGAGAAAAGAATTTAACGCAAACACATGGGTCGTGTATAAGTTATTCTTTTGTCTTTAAATTCAGAAAAAAAACATATAGTCGTTGTAAATTTAAAAATTGTGAATCTTCTCAAACCTACAGTTTACACAGAACTACATATCTGATAGAAAAAAAATACAGAGTTTTCGCACATTATCCCGAAAATATTGTGGTACATTGATAAGTCGGTTATGACATCGTGCACATAGAAATAAACGGAATATATATTGTACAAGCCCAAAAAGTTATTTTTATTTGACCTCAACCTTTTCACCAAAGCAGTGGATAGACACTTATTTAGAAATAAGGGTTTCCCGGTTTATATTCTTGTTCGATACTCTATCTCCAAAGAAATACTGGTTTTAACGAGAGACAACAAATTGAACACGTGGAAAATGTGACATCGCTACAGCTCAATTTCCGTGTCTTTGACGTCACAATATATTGGCCAATAAGAAGTAACACTTCTGTAGACAATGCCCGAGTGTAGCTCGAACAAAACTAATTTGAAAATTACTTTTTGTTCAGAACGAAACTCGCATGGATGTGCAGTCTTTGTTCGGCTAGTGTTTAACACGACCTCACAAGAATACCACAGAGCAGTAACAATGATATCGCTAACGATAGAATTGTTTTTTTTTTATATATCCACTAAAAAGGACATGATTGATTGCAAATCCTTTTATGCGATAAAGGACATTTGATTGGGTCAGTATCAGCTCAGCTTTCCATTGGTGTATGAGCGGCCAATAATGAACGCTGTAAAGTACAAGGTAGTGTCTGGTGCGGTATAGACCAATAGCGAGTTCTAACACAGACACCAAGGACCTGTGTTGTTGCACTAGTGGATATAGATGACTCACTTCTAATTTGTCTTAAGTGCCAGTAAATGTGCGCAGACCTCAGTGTGTTAACAGCATTGGCCTGTACAGTGATGCCAACGTTATTATTTGGCTCAACCTCCGTCTATACTGATCCTAGATCAAGGAAGCTAAAATTTTGTTTGTGAAACATCAGTAGCTCTGAGCCGAAGGATCATTTGGGACCAGGATCAGTGGATCTCGGTTCAAAGGTAGAGTGCTGTAATCTTACATTAGATTTATACACTAGCATGTAGTTTGTGGAGCTAATTCTCAGTACTACAACGTTGAGGCGGAATTTTCTTGTTCCTAGTAATTATTTGTTTGACATATTCTGAGCAAGTATAGTAGACTCTAAGCGAAATGTAAACGTTTTGCCTGGTAAGAAGGTACATGCCAATATTTGTGAAATAGTACAAAATAGGCTGGGGGAAAAAAAAAAAAAATCTTTCAAGTACTCAGTCGACAGTAAACTAACTGTAGGATACTTGCAATTTAATATCGTAATACGATGAAACACAGTCAATTATTCTCATACAAGCGAATTGTCCACTTACGTTATTCGAGAACTCCAAAACCAACCTGACGGCAATTAAATCGTTTAGGGCCTGTATTATTATTTTTTCGTTTGCATTTTTAGCAAATTACCTACGCCTTTTTTTCTTTGTTACATGAAATAACAGCCTGAAAAAAAGTATGACAGTTGACAAAAACGACTTTTCAAGAAAGAATTAACAAGCTAAAGGAATTTGAAACGGATCCGTTTCCTGAGGTCATGGTGACTGAGCAGTTAGCCTGCTCACCTCCCACCAAGGCGAATCGGGCTCGATCCCCGGGCCGGGCCACTCCCGGATTTTCGCAAGTGGGACTCGTTGCCGGACGATGCCGCTGGTAGGCGGGTTTTCTCGGGGATCTCCCGGTTCCCCCCACCCTTCGAGACGTAAAGAGCTGATCTCTTCACTCACTCGTCTTTTCCTTTGCTGCAAATCACGAAATGGAACAAAATGAGTAAATTATGCTGTAGCTGTTCGTGTTATTGCAACTTCATGAAGAATAATTCTTGGAAATTTGTTATGTGGTTCGCCCGTAGGACTACTTCAATTTTAAATTTTGAGATAAAATTAAAAGAAAATAGCCAGAAATGAACCAAAGGTGAACCGATTATCTGATGCAAAGAAATTGCCACATTCAACTCCGAGTCTAGGACACTCAACTTATAACCAAGTTTTGAGTGAAAATACATATTTTTTTTAATTTGTATGAATCAATATTTTTCAAGTTCAAAA
Organism: Dryococelus australis; assembly: GCA_029891345.1. Taxonomy (NCBI): domain Eukaryota; kingdom Metazoa; phylum Arthropoda; class Insecta; order Phasmatodea; family Phasmatidae; genus Dryococelus; species Dryococelus australis. The sequence goes on along the minus strand of CM057008.1, from coordinate 25,854,767 downwards.
TCTCATATTTACCCTAAAACATTAGGAATGTGCTTTTATAATTATTCAGTATTTTTGCCAAGTTACCACTGATATGTCATGAAACCATAGAACATTTGATCAAAATCCAGAAAAATAAAAGTTTCATCGGACTTGAGGGCTTCGTGATTGATGGTTCATCATTTTTCGCAATTTTGTTGGAATGAAACCATGCATCAAAATACCATACTACGAAATGCGCCGTCTCATACAAAACAGGTCACGTGATCGTTTCGTCCACAAGCTCCGCCAAATACATCCCGGCCCTTGATGCGGTACGTTGATATCGATATAACGGAGCCTGCGCGTAATGTTTATTCGGTTACCGAGCTCCGAAAAGTCATTTTCGGCCTGTCGTTGTTTTCATGAATGAACAAAAACGTGCCACCCCCCCCCCCCCCCCAACGGACAGCCGTTTTAAATAGGCCTCTGCTTGATGAACTGTTGGAACAGGGATGACGAATGATTCAACCCCTGCCTCATGACTCATGCATGGTCGGGAACGAACACATGGACTACCCATGTTCGATAGCAGGCAGAGATAAATTCAGTAGCAACCGATTTTTTTTTTCGACGTCGTCTCGGCATCAGGCAGGGTTGCCACGCGTAACCGATAGCCTAATTTCCCATCTCAAGAAACACAAAATTCCCTTTTAAGAATTCCTAAAAATTGGGGTTTGGCTGTGTTGGAGACACGGCCGTTTGTTTAGCGTGAATACGTCTACGTTGACGCGCTCGGACGCCTTGATGTTTATTTTACGTTCCTGGCACCGCTTCACTCGATCATATGGGGGTTTATGGGTATCACTGGATTGCTTTTGAGATGCGCTTTCCAACCGTATACGATTTATGTATTTCGACTTAGCTTTATGACGAGTATAGGCTGAAATTATGTTAAGTTTTCTTAATGTTTGACATTAAACGCATACAATTTCACCATAACCACGCCACACAAATATTTTTATACACGCAATCGATTGATCTTGACGAGAGCTGTCGATTGAAACCCAAACGAGCGTCGTAGTTTCCCCTAGTCAAAAGTTATCTTTGATACTTTGGCAATAGAGTTGCGTAATTGAATTTTGAATGTAGACGATAAATTCGGAGCTGCAATGCATAGCTGTATCCCTCGATTTTTGTTATCATCGGATTTTCTGGATTGCCTCTTACTACGGTTGCAAATTTAAAGAAGTATACACGTCAAAACGTATCATTATTTTTATTGAAATATTTCAGAATTATCTATTAATATTCTCCAAGCTTTACAGTACTGGTTTTTAAATTAATGAATATGTTTACCTGTAACTTAAAACTATTTCAGTTCATACCTGTGGCAGTACAGGTATGCACAAAGCGCAAATTTCTGTTGGCGAACATATGACAGTCTAAGGGTGTCGCGTCTTGATCGCCTGACTTTACTGGCGATTTGTATCTTCTTACTTGGTCTTAAACTTTAACTGGATGACGAGAAATCCTGTCACAGTCAATAAAATATACAAATAAGCTTATATCGCAAATGAACTAAATTTACTTTGTAAGTAGCTTAATCTTTCGGGGCTAAGGTCCGTTTAGAAAAAAGCGAGATTTGTGTGTGTCGGACACCGAAAAAATGAATCATTTTGTAATTGGACCAAACATCGTACGCATTGTACGTGAAGACATTTTACTTAAATAAAAAAAATTACGCTTTTTATTTTTTGAATAAGTTGATGTCAAAAACTAAATACTTCTGTTTTTGTTTCAGCTGTAATAACCAATATTATCTCATTTGCAAAGATGAAAACAATTACAACATAAACTAATGATGTAGGTTACTTATTGGCATATACGTAATCACCAAATAACTACAGGTATGCAAAATTCGTGTTAATATTTGGCTCCAGGCTGAACTTCACAATACTGTATATACCGGAGTCGGCGTCATTTCTCCATTGGCTGCTTCGTAGATGTGAAGCCACGCCCTTTCTGACTGAGCTGCACGTGATTGGGCCTACAACCGTGAAGTGTTCATTTATTGGCGCAACGTTACCCAAGGCGTGTTAAATAAATTATAGTCAAATGGAAAACTTATTGTAGAGGTACATGTGTTTAAAGTTCAACGTGCCTCCAAATAATAACGCGAATTTTCCAGGACTCTACAAATATCAGTTCATAGATTGAAAAAAAAAAAAAAAAGTAAAATAAAAACTATGCGAAAATAGGTAGGTAGTTGGTCTTAACGCCTCGTCGACAGCGAGGTTATTAGAGACGGTGCAAGTTGCACAGGAGAGAGGGATTCGGTAAGGAATGGGACGGAATAAGCCATGGCCTTTAATAGAGATCCATCCCACCATTAGCCTGGAGTGATTTCGGGAATCAAACCCGGGTCCTCCCAAATGCGAGTCCAGTGAGTTAGCGCTGTGCCACTTCGCTCGGTTATGCAAAAATATTTTTACGTTTCAAATTTTTTTCCATATATATATATATATATATATATATATATATATATATATATATATCTTGTTATTTTGTGATTACGTATGTGTCTCGCGGTAGCGCAAGGGATTAGTTTACTAATTTTGTCAGGCCACATAATGCAAATATTTGCTTCCTGCAGTATGTGTAATTTTAAAAACAACTTAGCGGAATTACTGGAATGCCTGACTTGTTAGAGCTGCAAAAAAAACCTAGATTATAAATTGCACAGCTATTTTGCATACTTTTAAAAAGTGATACGTATACAGAAACAAAACAAAAAAAGCTCACAGCCAACATTTCGTTGCAGACCAGAAATTTATGATGAAAGCACATATAGTACTAAACATGTGATACGTCTAAATAACTTCTGAAATAATACTGTGCGTTTCACCAGAGAAAATTTCCCAAATTAAGGAAAATAACAAAAGAAACCGCTACGTAAAATAACCATAAGTCACTTGACTCCCAGATACAAAATGGCAGGAGTCGCGCTGTAACAAGAATGACGCAACGTTAGTTGCGTAACAAAGTAACAAAAATTCCGAAGTCGAAAATACAAGGCGTTATCTCAAAGAAAAAATACTTAAAAACTATACACGCAATGGGATGCACGTATGAAGGCCGTTCACGGTAAAATGAGAACTTTTGAAAGCCCTGTTTAAGATATACTTGTATGCACGTTGTGTGTTTCCCGCCCTATGTAAAATTAACATTGCCATGGGCCTCGTCTCTTTATTCATGCGTCGGACAGGAGAAACTGAGAAATTATTGGAAAAGCAAATATTTTACAAGTTTGCTCATTTTTATACTTCGGTGGATTAAAAAAAATCAGAAAGCCAAAGAAATAATTTAAGTTATCATAAATGGTTACCTAACACGTATTATTCGACTTTAAGATTTGGAACTACTTTCCATCCATCGTTACCAACTTTACTGGGCACATGTCACTCAGTGCGCCAGTTAAAATATTTGAAGTTAGGAGCAGTAAATTTTTTTATAAATTTGATTTCAAAAGTGCTCACTTTATCGTGAACAGTAAACAGCGTTTACGTAGAAATAATATAAACAATAGTTCGACTTTTGATGGCCACGATAGCGACATCAGCGATATTCGTGTACATTCCAAACGCACTGCAAGCGAACAACTTGAGCATTATTTCGCCCACTGACCCTTCGCCTTTTGTGGTCGAAAACAAATTGCGATACATCGCCGCGACTGGCAACGCCGGAATTTTCCCAACACGACAGGGATGTCTGCCCGAGCGAAGTGCTTTGCGAATCTTCCCCGGAGCAACCGTTGTGTTCCAACGTCCATGGTCCCAGATGTGTTTGCATGTTAAATTACAGGCGGCAATAAATATTCCGTGCGTGTGTGTGTGTGTGTGTGTGTGACGAGGAGAGGAAATGTTTGCAGAGCGAAACTCTCCCTGGAACTGTGAGGCGCTGCGCCGGTCATAAGGTTTGTTCGCGTTTCATTCTTTCTTTACTCTCTTGAGAGTAAGTGATATTTTTCACGAGCCGCAAAGAAGCAGAAACAGCCGTTACTCTCGGCAGGGCGACACGAACGACGAACGGCAGAAAACTAGAACGTCAAAAATTAATAAACAGGTTTAAAAAAAAAATGTTGGTAAAAGGCTGGTCACGATAAAGTTAGCACTTTTGAAAGCAACCTTAGAAAAAAATCACTACCCCTACCTGCATGTATTGTAACGGGCGCAATGAGTGACTTGTGCCCAGTAAAGTTGGTAACTATGGAGGGGAAAATAGTTCCATGTATTAACGTCGAATAAAAAGTGTTAGGTAACAATTTGTGATAACTATGAGCCTACAAAATTCGCGTTATTTTTTGGCGTCAAGCTAAAATCCACAGTACTGTATATACTCCAGCAGGCGTCCTTTCTCCATTGGCTGCTGCCTAGCTGTTAAGTCACTCCCTTCCTGAGTGACCTTCATGTGATTGGGGCACACTATTTTGAAATGTTCATTTATTGGATCAGAGTTACCAGGGACGTGTAAAATGAAGAATAGTCCAATGACAAACGTAGAGCAAAGGAAACGCGTTTTAAGTTTAAAATGTCCTCAACCAATAACGCGAGTCTTGCAGGTCTTTAGTGATAACTTAAATTATTATTTCTCTCGCTTTGTTTTTTTTTTATGCATCGAAGTGTAAAACTGAGCAGATTTGTATAATATTTACTTTTCTAATAATTTCGTAGTTTCACTTGACGGACGCATGAATGAAGTGATGAGGCCCATGGCAATGTTAATCTTAGATAAGGCGGAAGAATACACGACGTACATGCAAGGAAATCTTAAGCAGGTCTTTCAAAAGTGCTCATTTTACCGTGGATAGCCATAATCATTACTGCCTCTGTGTAATTTACGCGTATTAAAAATTTTGGCTACTCAAGACAACTTACTTTCGAGGATATAAGTGTCTTGGTTATTTTTATTTCCCTCTGCACTTATTACCGGATACCCAAACATATTCTCTTAATCAATTCTGCGTAAAAGCAAATTACTTTTTGCAATCGTCGCTCTCAAGACACTTCAACGTTTGTAATTTTATTTTGGGGGGCTATTTTTTCCCACTTTGCTCGTGTTGATATTTCTGCTGTACCTCGGCGAGCAAGAGCAGAAATAGCTGCTTTCAATAGCACAAACAGCAATTGCCACCGCCACCCGGACAGCGTACAAAAAAGTTCTTCGGGTAACGCGAACTCTAACTAGCAGAAAGACAGCAGAAATAGCACTAAACTAGCATAATAGCAAACCACGCGAACACAGTTAGAAAAGCGTGATACGATCAACCAGAAAAATCCAGGGAAAAAACAGTGCGTTGGCTAACCTGTCTGGGTAAAAATATTCTTCTGTTTGTTAATACAATTATTTTTTTTTTGCGGAAAAATGCTGAGAAGCAGTGATAGTGGTTAACTTAATTTTACACTAAAATATTTTACAGTATTATTTTTGGCAACTCTTGTAAACACTGAAAATACTATAACCTTCATTTTTTATTTCGAATCAACTACATCATATATGGTTATCAAAATTAATTTAAATTCGAAATAATTTCCATACAGCGTTGATCGTGTGCACATGTTTGTTAGCTTGTTAAATTAAACGGAAGCCGGAAATGTAACACTAAGTCCATAGAACACATTTTCCAGACACGAGTTAGTTTTGCAATGACTTCCGTTGTTGGAATTGTCTTCTTGTGATTGGCCATCATATAGAACTCCGAGTAAGAAAATAAAAAAAAAAACAATTTTCAATCCTTCCTATGCGCAGGTGTCCATCTTAAGGCCTGTCTACAATTGCGCTATCACAACCTGTCTTAGGACAAGGATGCGCTGATTGGTGCACGCGGCCCTCTGACGTCGTGGCGCTGTCCGAATGCTGCCGGGTCCCAAGTCGATAGAAAAAGAAGAAGACTTCAAATACTTTCGCGCGCATTCGTGGAATGTTTACGTTACGTTATTAACGTAAACAACGGATGTGCAATGTGGGCTTTCTCAAAACAAGTATGATGAAATGCTAATAAATAATATCTAAGTGAAGTCAATCATTCGGCCTGAACTATTAAAACATAAAGTTTTAAAAAGAAGATTTGGATGTCAGTTGGCGAACTTATCTAACATAAATCAGATGGGGCGCATATTATAAATAAATATTCAAATCACCCGTCCCGTAAAAATTAAAGAACTTAATCAAAATTTCAGCAAATATAAAAATTACCATGTAACGAACAAATAATGTACCGAATTTACCGCGGCCTAGTGTCAGATCCTGGAAGCTCACTTCGGACAACGCATTTGCAGACCACATTCGGACTGCGTCAATGTGACGTCACGTGACGCCGAGTTTCCTACTGTTAATTACAAAGTCCTACAGAGCGATCCTAATGTGTTCATTTTTTTTTTTTTTTTTTGTGATCGGAAAGTATGTGTGCTTTAAGTTTAGCCTGTAGTCAACTGAGGGCGCATGATCCTCGTGTAGGTTCATTGGCCTGTCACGTAGACTTCACTGTCCTGGTTCTACTCTTCTAAAAGTTCGTATTTGTGTAAACAAATCTGCGAGCTTAAATGACGACGGTTATAGGCTGTTCGCGGTAAAGTGATAACTTTTGAGACCCTAGTTACTTCTTCTTTTCAGCCATTTTTTTTATCCTTTAGCAACCATTTTAAATAAATTTTGCCATGTAAATAATAAACACAGTGTTTATACATTTCACCGGACTCGAAAGTTGATGACTAAGGCTATAATAAAATGTATTTACTGACTATTATTCCAAATGAGAGTGCTTTCAAAAGTGCTCACTTTACGGTGAATATCATATATAAACATCGTTCCTATCGGCAATTGCTTCTCGAAGGGGGTATGGAGAAAGATAGAAGAGCACGGATTTATTCCTACCGACTGATATGAAAATATTACCTTCGATAAGTTCATCGCTGAGAACGTAAAATATTTTCCAAAGTTTGAAGTATCTTATTATAAATAATACATAACAAATCAGTGTGTAAGCTTTTCACTGTTAAGTGCGGGACGGACCCTCCGTGGGATCCCCGCGGCCAAGGTCAAGTAGCGTGGGAGCGATACGGGCGACAGTTAACACGCACGGCTGGCGCCCCATCGCTCCTACGCGCAAGGCGTGCAGTGTTTCCGCCGCGACGCTGCACTGTGCAAATTAGATCTGTGACAGTGGAAGACCACAGATTAAACTACGCCCGCATCTTGGTACTTTTCTCTTGCCGCTTAAAGGGAACCGCATAGACAAGCTTTAAAAATGCGATTTCTGACCATTTGCCCGAATTTTTTTTTCCTCAAAGAATACACTTAATATGACACAAGTAAAAAAAAAAAAAAAAAAAAAAATAGGGACATAGATAATAGTTTTTTTTAAATATTTTCTTACAAAAAGCCGTATTTGCAGAACATTTATTTACCGATATACGCGTATTCGCGCAAACAACTATTTCACAAAAAAAATGCGGGGTTTTGAAATAGACCAGTGCCAATCCCCCCCCCGCCCCCCCCCCCAAAGTCGTAAGTATTTTAAGGCCCCAGTCTAACCGGAGCTGTTTTCCGTGTTTGAGGCCGAGAGGCACCGGAGCGATAAGGACGACACTTCCACGCACATCAAGTGTCCGGTGGCCTCTGGCCGCTAGGCTCTCAACTGGCGAGCAGCGTTCTCGTCGCACTGAGTTTACCTATGGGATTTTCAGTGGCGACCCTGTCATTTTATTGATGGACAGTCTGCAGGAAGGTTCAATGCAAGACCCTTGAGTAGTTTCGTGTGTATCTGATGCGCATATCTACGGATACAAGGCTTTGGAAAAGACATTTTCAACTATTTTCAAGTGCACCGAAATGGTGTTTCTAATGTGCGTAACGTCTCACTGAAGCCAGCTTTGCAATTGGATCGCAGTTCATTAGACACGCCCTGGACAACTCCGAGCCAATAGCAGACTTGCAAGAGAAAACGTAGCGAGTGCCGCACTGCCGGGTGTGGAGTAACACTGGCTACTCTCTGGAGCAGCAGCCAATGAACAAACATCTGAGGCCCGAGTGTACACAGGACTGCGGAGTCTAGCCTACAGGTCATTGAACTCGCGAAATTTTCCTATCCCTATCAATAGCCCTCGTCTTCGGTGTGTGTTCTTTCTCGTAGATCATTGCATTGAACGCACGTTTCATAGTTTCGCGAAAAGAACGTGTATTTCAAGCACCCTGTAACGCAATTCAAGCCCCGTAAAGTTGGTAACGGTGGAGGGGACAGTAGTTCCATGTATTAACGTTAAATTGGAAGTGTTATTTTAACCTTTTTGTGGGTGCTGAAATAATTGATTTTTCTTTCCGTTTATTTCTAACGCGTATAAATGTAAAAATTTTGAAAATTTGTCGAATATTTACTCTTCCAACAATTTCACCGTTTCAGGTTGACTGACGCACGAATACTGTGAACAGGCCTATGGCAATGTTAATTTTACATATGGTGGGTAAATACACCATGCGCACACAAGTAGATCTTAATCAGGGCTTTCAAAATTGCTCAGTTTACAGTGAACAGCATATAGAGAATATCGAAAACACAGACGATAGTAGTGTACTCTTCTCAACAGTAATGGATGTCTGAAGATATGAAGGGTTATGAGCGAAAAATGATCACCGGGGATAATGTTTTCTGTCACTTTTTTTACATAATATGGCAGGCTGGATTCTGTTAGCTCCCTAACTTTAACCCTTTGAGGAATATGCACGTATATACTCGGGGATACGTTTATGTGTATTTCATTTTTTTTTGCTTTTGAAGACAAAACTAACACTTTTATTGTTTAACTGTTTCGCTGTACTTTATTGGAATCTAAGTCGAAATTTATAACTAGTCAACGTTTCAGTTCGTAAGTACGATGATGTACAAGTAGAGATAGGAAAATTTCGCGAGTTCATTTCAGGACAAGCTAGACTCCAAAATGTGTACACTGAAGTCAGATTTGTAATTGGATCGCAGTTCAGTAGACACACGCTGGACAACTCTGAACCAATAGCAGACTTGCAATGAAACAAGTAGCAAATGCCATACTGCCAGGTGTGTAGTAACACTGGCTACTCTCTTGGGCAGCAGCCAATAAAAAAAAAAACACCTGAAGCTCGAGTGTACACAGGACTGTGGAGTTTAGCCTGTAGGTCATTGATCTCGCGAAATCCTCCTATCCCTATGTATAATATTGGCCGCATCACTTTACGCTGATGCGTCGGTACGAAGGTATCGGAACTACTTTCTTCCACTTTGCGGGTAGCAAGGGTAAAGGGATACAGTCTAGATCTAGTGGCGGGAAACCCGTTGCGTTGGCAACGCTGGTGGCCAATCCCAATCTTAGTTCAAGGCTGTTCCGCGGCAAGGAATTGACGCGGCAGAGTTGCCGGATAACACTAATCGTCGTTCAAAGCCGTGCACATCCAGTTTTTCGTACAAAAAAACCTAAAGACTATTCACGATAAAGTGAGCACTTTTGAAATCAACCTTATACAAAAGTCACTGGCCATGCCTGCATATATTTTAACGGGCGCACTGAGTGACATTCGCCCAGTAAAGTTGGTAACCACCCTCGATAAGTTAAACTATTTCTTTCCTTTTGGGCTTTTTAATGCATATAAGTCTAAAAATGAGCATTTTTTTAAAATATATATATTTACTTTCCTAATAATTTCACCGTTTCACTTGACCTACACATGAATAAATTGCTGAGGCCCGTGGCAATGTTAAGCTTACGTGAGGCGGAAGTAGACACAACGTGTATACAAGTAGATCTTAAACAGGGCTTTCAAAAGTGCTCACTTTACCGAGACCAGCCTATGACATAGTTTCATTTCACCGATATATGGATAAAGTGATAAGGTCCACGACAAAGCTAATTTTACATGCCGAAGAAGAATACACAATATGCATACAAATATATCTTAACACTTTGGGGTCGGCACACTTTTACCAGCCTTAAAGACAAGCTAGACGTTAGTCACCTATATCCATACTGCTGCAGGGACACTGTGTTATATTGGTCTCTATTGTCACTTAACGCCATTCCACTCGTCAAAATGACACCAGTATTTCCGTATTGGCCGGCTGCCAACCAATAGAGTCCCAAGATTATGTTTTACAACCAAATATTCTATCGTATGTAACAGGACGTACATACCATCGTGTTGATTTCCGTAATTATGCACAAAAATGTGTCGTTCATTTACGGAGTTCGTTGTTGATGTTGTATTAGTTCCTATTTAAAATCGTTATGAAATAAGGAATTGATGTAAGTTTACCGGGACCAGTTTTGTTTTTTATTTGGAATGAAATATTCAAACAAGTTTAGCCCGAACTACACTCAAATATAGTTCTCAAAGTGACTTTAGAAGGTGCTCATTTGATTGTAAATAGCCTACAAATGCGTACTGACATCTTTAACTGAAAAATTCCTTTCAATTCGTGTTTCCAAATTTCTTGGAGGAAAAAAAAAAAAAAAAAAAAGTTATATTAACGTAACTTACTGAATAACAACTCTACCTGTTTACGTCTCAGAGTGATCTCCCAAACTATTAAGAGAGGGATGGACCCCCGCGTTTATTTTTTTTTATTTTTTATTTTTTTTTTTTTTTTAAGTGTATTCTTGGAGGAAATGGTCAAATATCGCATTTTTAAAGCTTGTCTATGCATTTTCCTTAAGCGGCCAGAGAAAAGTATGCAGATACTGGCGTAGTTTAATCTGCGGTCTTTCATCGCGTGCAATAAAACCCAAATTGTTACAGATCAGTGTCGCCCGTACCACTCCTTCGATTCTTGACCTTGGAAGCGGGGGGGGGGGGGGATCTATAGTATCGTCTGAGAGGAATCGATTTAATTATAATGATTAATTTTATCCTAAAGAGAGAGGGAGGTGCTGCAAATATATTCACAATAAATTTTAATCTCAAAATAATTTATATTTATAAATCATAAATTGAACAAATTTTAAAATAGTTGTACAAACAGGCGTACAGCCTTATGTACAGTCTTACTTCATCAAACTCACAAAAATTGTCTTACGTGTACGACTATAGTCGGAAACAACACACTAACCACTGATTCGCAGTGAAATTCAACTACTACAATCAGTGAAAATGACTCCACTTAGAATCAGTGGAAAACCACTGATTGTTCCAGTGAAAAATTTCACTGATTGAATTGGTGACGTGAAACAATCTCACTGATTGAACAAATGGCGGCTGACGACAGTGGCGAATTAAATATTGCTTTTATTGAATGTAGGCAAATAATTACATTAAAACCTCGCCAAGTTTAAATTGCCAGAGGAAAATATATGTTTTATAGTATCGCTGCGAATTCGTATAGTTCGAAATTCTTTGCACATACTTTTCGTTTTTATTGGTACTGTTAGGATTGTTGAAACGAATATTGTATATGACTGCAATCTCTCCGCCGCATTAAATACAGTTTAAACCTTCAAACAGAGCGCTGTGACGATTACATGCAAACGAAATGAAAGACGTAAAAAACCGGAAATGAAAGGTTGAGTATTTATATTTCCTCTTAAAATGGCGTTTTGAAAGACGAAACACATTTTAGAAAGTATTTTGTATTTGTTTTATTCGTTGTTGTGGTAATTATTTTGATACGCGTCGTTTAGCGGCCATTTTTAAACGATGTTCGATGACGATTTTTACACGCAGTTTCACTGGTCCATCGGTCAAAAAATAAACCCACTGATGAGAAAACAGTGGAAAAATTACCTGACGAATCAGTGGGAAATATCTTTGAATCAATCGGCGAAGGAAAGGTGGCGTTGTTTTTTTTTTTTTTTTTTTTTTACCGGTTCATCAGTCAGATTCACTGCAGTGGCTGCTGTATCGGTCAGATATGTCTGACTGATTGAAACCCAGTGAAATTCCCGCTGATTCAGGTCTATAGTGCACGTGCGGCAACACTGCGACGCGGCAACAGCTGAACTTCTGTGGTCATGGATGGCTCTTCCCCTGGGCCAGTCCCGACCGCACGGCCACGGAACAGCCTGCTATACAGAAGCCCAACTCGGAGCTGCCTCGTGCAGTCTCGAATACCGGCCAGCTTGGGTCGGGGGGCAGCGACGGCCATCTGTATAGTCCACTCGCGATTTTTTTCGGCCATTTTGGATCAAACATTTGAAAAATCTTCCCATGTATGACGTGTTTCCTAAACACGACCTGTATCACAAGCGTTTTATACTTGTGTTCATAAAAGTTCCTTTTTTTTTTTCCTGTTAAATTGAACTGTTATTAATATCTTATCTATAAATTAAAATACTTCATTTATAAATAATCTTAATAAAAATCAGGGAAATAATAGGACTGTTGGTAGCGCCTAGTGAGAAATAGTCCTTATACAAAATACTGTTACACTTAGTGTGCACGAATGTGGTGCGTGGTCCCACTGGGGTAATTCTCCAGGATTAGTTCAGCTTAGTTTGCACGAGGCGGAGGAATATCCTGGACGTAGAACTTTAGCAGGGCTTCAGCAAAGGCTGAAATTACCGTGAATGGACTCTCGTAAAGGCTGTTCGCGATAAAATGAGCACTTTTACAAGCCCTGCTTAAGCTCTACTTGTATGCGCATTGTCTATTCCTCCGACTTACGTAAAATTAACACTGCCATTGGCCTCATCACTTTATTCATGCGTTGATCAAGTGAAACTTTGCATTTACTTTTAAAAAAAGTAAATATTTCACAAATATGATATTTTTTTACACTTCGACACATTAAAAAAAATACAAAGCGAAATAAATAACTTAAGTTATTATAAATGGTTACCTAACACTTTTAATTCGAAGTTACGGCACGGGACTATTTTCCCTCCATCGTTACCAACTTTACTGGGCGTATATCACCAAGTGCGCCCGTTGTAATATATACAGGCAGTGGCAGTGACATTTTCCTAGTGTTGATTCCAAAAGTGCTCACTTTATCGTGAACAGCCTTTAGAAAGGAAACTGGGGTGGTTCACAGAGGTATATAGGCTGTTCACGGTAAAATGAGCACTTTTGAAAGCCCGGCTTAAGATCTACTTGTATGTTTAATGTGTATTCCTCCACTTATGTAAAATTAACATTGCCATGGGCCTCGTCACTTTATTCATGCATCGGTCAAGTGAAACTGTGGTATTATAAGAAAAGGAAACATGTTACAAATATGGTAATTTTTAAGCTTCGGCGCTTTGGAAAAAAAAAAAAAAAAAAAAAAAAAAGCGAAATGCATAATTTAAGTTATCACAAATGATTACCTAACACTTTTTATTCGACAATAAGTTATGGAACTATTTTCCATCTATCATTACCAACTTTACTGGGCGCATGTCACTCAAGGCAACCGTTTAAATATATGCAGGTAGGGGCAGTAACTTTTCTCTAAAGCTGATTCAAAATTGCTCACTGTATCGTGAACAGCCTTTGTCAACTGTCTTTTGTATACTTCACTTTATGGCATGGTGCGGAATAATTAGAATCATGGTCGGTATTGCGTAAGATCGGAAATCAGCCACTCTGGCAAGCTCGTGTTTAATAATTGACATCTTGTATATTGGATCTGAAATCAACTATCAAACTACAACCTTAATACACCACAAGGGTGTATTCCTCTTATTGAGTTCCCTTCATGAACTGTAATTTCACTGTCAACTGTCAGTCACCTGCACCAGTAAATACACACGTACGTGACTGACAGTTGACAGTGAAATTACAGTTCATGAAGGGAACTTATTAGGAGGAATACACCCTTGTGGTGAATTAAGTGTGTAGTTTGATAGTTGATTTCAGATCCAGTATGCAGGTTATCAATTCTGTATTTGGTTGTTGTTTGTGACGACTGTAACATTATTATTCTTGCTTCATATTTGCATTTCTTTGTCATAATTGTACTGCTGGAGTAAATGACATTGCTGTTTGTTTGACTGAATACGGTTCAGTAGTTCGGATTTTATGGGCGATTTTGTTTTCAAGGTAATGGACTTGGAATATTTCTGCCAAACGTCAGGTACTCTAGTATTACTGAGACCTGAATGCGATGAACCGATGATAACTGTTCTTATCCGCTTCTCTGTTTCATAGGTTACTACTAGGGGCGTTTGTATTGCGTTTGTCTCTGGAGTTCGACTGCAGCTTATTTGACACACCCTCGAGAACTGCCGCCGACTTCTTGATCCTACAAGGTGGGGGGGTGTACCAGACTTCCTGTGACAGTATCCATGTTGTATGAACGACTGTGTGAGTGAAGCGATTTGGGCGGCTCTTAACAACGAGGTCTTAAAAGCCGGGGGGGGGAAGCGAGGCGAGTATGGAGTAGCGCCGGAATGAAAGGACGGGGGGAAAAAACGGGAGATGCCCGAGAAAACCCACCGACCAGGGGCATCGTCCGACGCGATTCCCACTTGCGAAAATCAGGGAGTGAACCAACCGGGGATTGAACCCGGTTTCGCCTTGGTGGGAGGCGAGCAGGCTAACCGCTCAGCAACCTTGGCCACTCCCCGTGTCTGCAGTGATTGGTTGAACGAAGACATATGCTTTCACTATGGACGAATATGTTTTATTTCCACGTAAAGGTTGTCCACGATAAAGTGAGCACTTTGACACATTTAGGTCCGCACATATTTACTATAACTAAAGACAAGTTAGAAGTGTCTCGCCTGTATACACCACTGTATAAACGTCCATTCATTTGGTTTCTGAATTCCCACTTACCACTCTTCTATTGGTCCACACCACACATGGCGCGCTGTCAGTGCTCTACAACGTTCATCATTGGCTCGTCATCAGCCACTGGGGTCGCAGAGCTGGTTATGCTCCAATCAAATGTCTCTTACTGTGTCAAAGTTTTACAGTCAATCGTGTTATTTCATAAGAGTATAACAAAAAATATTATTTTTGCAGGAAAACTATATAGCTACTTGGTTGCATTGTTCTTGTACGATACTGTTAAATACTAGAGGAACAATGACTCTATAACCACGCGAGTTTTATTTTTTAGGACGAAGAAATTTTTAAACTGGTGTTGATAGAACTTAGCTCGAGCGTAATCCAGAATGTGTTAAAGATCAACCTTAGAAAACAAATGCCCCGGCTCCCACCTGCATATATTTCAACAATCGCACCGCTTGACATGCGCCCAGAAAAGTTGGTAACATTGGTGGGAAAGTAGTTCCACATATCAACGTCGAATCTAAAGTGCATGTCAACCATTGGTAATAACTTAAAATTATTTATTTGGCTTTCTGGATTTTTTTTAATGCAGTGAAGTGTAAAAATGAGCATATTTGTAAAATATTTACTTTTCTAATAATTTCCCAGTTTCACTCGACCGACACATGAATTAAGTGACGAGGGCCACGCCAACGTTAATTTTACGTAAGGCGGAAGAATAGACAACGGGCGTACAAGTAGATCTAAGGCATGGCTTTCAAAAGTGCTCGTTTCGCCGTGAACAGCCTACACACATTTTCACGCAAAGGTAATATGCGCGTGCACGGAAATTGTTCGCGAGCCGAGCCGAGCCAGCTTCACAAAGAAAGCTGAGCTCGCTGCTGGGCTATGATTTCACTCGGTTCCGAGTATTCCAACCAACAATTCGAGCACAAAGGTCGGTGCGTCAGAAACAGGGCTGTAAGATTCCCTTGACTCAGTGGGTCGCAGACCAAACTCTACGGTATTTTGTGTACTCTTAGGCTCGTCATTTGTTATTCGACCCCTCGCGTTGTCACTGGCGCTTTATTTGCTTTTCCGTCGCTGACTCAAGCAAAAGGTTTTGGATTCGGATTTTACGCTGCGCGGTCACGTGGGGAAGTATGTTGGCCGTGCATAAAGCTGCACAGCTTAGAATTGGTTTCTCCTGATCGGATATGGCGTCACAACTAGGGCCACCTGTTTTTTCGCGAAAAGATTTACGCGAAGGCTAGACTCCAGTGTCCTAATACTCGCGCGGAATCTTCCTTTGGTTATTCGCCACGTGTCTTCGTCAGGAGACAAGTTCCTTGCCCGACTGGGCCAATCAGAATCAGGTAACTCCGACACAGAGTGTCCGTGATTGGCGGGCAGACACCTGGAAGGCGCGACAGTTGTAATCATCCAATCACGAAAGTGGACCTGAGCTACAGTGTTTTGGCGTTCAAGCGGTCCTGAAATCCTTTCACGAAAACCAGGTGGCGTTAGTTATAACTCTTTGGCACGGTCGTTTCTCTAAGTTGGTGCAGATTATTCTGGGTCGCCGGAGTAGTGCAGTGAATTCGGTGTGTTCTGAGGTAACGTTGAGCCCATAGTTTGGTTGAGACCTTGACGAAGGGGAAACACATCAACGTGTCATGAAAGTTTGTCCGGTAGCCAAAAGATAACACTTTTTGTGAGACGCAAGTCTGCGAATAGAACGTAAATTATTTTCGCTATCGCATTCGGTTATTTCGATTGCTCCTGAAGAATCACAGCACCAAACATGAATGGGAACAATCAAGCGAATGTGAGCACTTTTGAAATCAACCTTTAAGAAATGTCACTAGCACAACGGGCAGTGATTGTCACGAGCCCAGTGAAGGTAACCACGAAGGAGAGAAAGTAGTTCTATGTGTTAACGTTAAACTACAAGTGTTAAAGGTTACGTTTACATGTACCACATCCCTACAACGTGTCGTATTTGGTGTGTGTGTTGTATGCAGTTATTAACATCCGAATATATTTATTCTATTGCGCGAATTTATGATACAAAAAAAATATTGCGCTTGAGCTGTAAGAGTTACAGTGTCTCGCGCTGTATGTGCTCCATCGCCTCTACGTGCATGTGTTGTCGTATAGCAGCGTGCACCTATGGGACTTTAAAGCTGGATTTACAATAACCCGACAGCCCGACAAAAATAGCCCCGACACCGGCGAAAAGTTTTCATCGACCAATCAAGACCAAGGCCGCCCCAACAAAATCGCAGCCCCGACAGCCCGACAAAAGTAGTTCTACTTTCGTCGGGCGTCGGACCGTCGGACTCGCTTGGCAGCAAAAAAAAAAAAAATAATAACCTCACAAAACGAAATTTCGTGTGTATTTCACAACTGTCGTAAATTTCACACGAAAAATAGTTGATGTGTACATCCTGGTTTTCTTGTAACAGAAAGCTGTCGAACTGACGAAAATAAATATTCATGGAAAAATAACTGCTCCAAAATTCAAAAATACTTTGTTTACGAAGTTATCAAAACAAAATAGAGAACAGCGATTTGTGATTTATTTGCATTCCATAGCGAGTTACTGGCCATTCTAGAATCTTCCGGAAGCCACGCAACACTTGTCGGAAGGAAACTGTCGGGGCATCGTAAACACTGGACTAATTTTGGTGACGGAAATTGTCGGACTGGGAAGTCGTGTCAGACTGTCGGGACGAGCTCATCGTGGCATTAAAAGTCTGTAGCGAAGTTCAATTCAGGTTCTCATCGCAGTTTCGCTCGTGTCCACGCAGCACGTCTTAAGATGCGGCGCGCTGGGAAAGCCGTCTTTTACGATGTTCGAGGGTTCCAAAATAATATTTACAACATTTGTCTTTTCGTAGGTAAACATTGTGGGGACACTTTTAGTTGTTTGGTTTTTTTTTTTTTTTTAATGCTCTATTAGGGGAGTCCCTTGCTTCATTTAAAAATTTCATTTTGGTGCTATCAGAACCGAAAATACATGCTGCACAAAACATTGAGAAAGTTAGTTATTTAGTTATTTCCTAAATACTCCCATGTATCACAAGCATTTTATACTTAATGTTAACATAAAATTGAATTAAAGTTGTACCAATATTTTATTTTTTAATCATGATATTCCATTCACAATAAATGTGAATAAAAACTGTGAGAAAATATTCGTGTTGGTAGCGGCTAGTAACATAGTTCTCGTGCACAATATTATTACAACTGATTGCGCGAATTCGGTTTGTTGTCCTTTGGTGTAGTTCTTTTTTTTTTTTTTGTATTAGTTAAGCTTAAGCTTCTTACGCGATAGAAAAAACTTTAGCATTTGACTTTACGTTTCCTTTCCTCTGACGAAACCACCAATACACAATACAATATTGTAAAGTCAGAGTTCAGACAATTGAACATCGGTTCTGCGAGCTTCGTAAAAATGTGTATCTTGTTATGTAAATAATTATGATATTATCCAGGAATGCATCCTACGTACATTTTTTTTTAGTACGCTTAAAATTTATATTAAAAGTTTATTTCAAAACAGAACACTCATTTGTTTTTATATCTATTCATATATTTCCTCTTCAAATTATATTTGTTTGCCATTTATTTAATTTAAGATGAGATTTGTTTAATATGCCGAGATTAAAATCGCCCTACAAGAAAATAACGCACTTTCCACATTACCTCTGTTAGATTCTCGGCAAAATGGCTGCTTGACTCTGACTTTAAATTTCAACTTTTCGAAATCGTAAAGTCTCGTGTCAAGCTCCATAAGAAACAACATATCGGAAAACAAACATAAAGTCAAATCGTAAAGTCAAAAGTTAAAGTTTTCGGTGGTGTAAGGGCCTTTAGTTTGCACGAGGCGGAGGAATATCCTGGAAGTAGAACTTTAGCAGGGCTTCAGAAAAATGGTAAGTAACCGTGAATTGAATTAGAACTCTATAATGAAGATGAATGTTAGTATGGGCCGTTCACGTTTATCTGAGCACTTTTGAAATCAACATTTGCAAAAAAAAAAAAAAAAATGGCACTGCCTATGCCTGCCTTATATATTAACGGGACTGGCAACGCGTCCAGTAAAATTCGTAGCGATGGCGAGATAATAGTTCCGTGTCTTATCAAACTTGAATTAAAAGTTTTAGGCAAACATTTGATGTTACTGAAATAATTTTTTTTTGTTTATCGATGCTTAGAGGTGTAAAAATTAGCACATTTGTGTGTGTGTGTGTGTATATATATATATATATATATATATATATATATTGTGTGTGTATATATATAT
Organism: Dryococelus australis; assembly: GCA_029891345.1. NCBI lineage: Eukaryota > Metazoa > Arthropoda > Insecta > Phasmatodea > Phasmatidae > Dryococelus > Dryococelus australis. Next base: position 25,835,782 of record CM057008.1, on the reverse strand, counting down.
ATATTGTGTATATATATATATATATATATATATATATATATATATATATATATATATATATATATACACACACACACACTCGTATGATAAATGTACAGTCTAGACAGTCTAGTTGACCGAAGCATGAATCAAGCGACCAGGCACACTGCGATGCCAATTTTACATGTGGCGGAAGAATACACAATGTACATACAAATAGGGTTTTTCAAAAGTTCTCAGTTTACCGTGACCTACCTATATCAGAAAAAAAACGCTATAGCAATTAATTACAGATTGTGTTAAATAGGTATATCGATTAATCTCTGTGAACAGTAACAGTTTGCGGGCACATTTACTCTCACTTCGGCGCCCTTTACTAAATTTTACGAAGGGACAACGTGGGCCCTGCCCCCCCCCCCCCCCACAGGTTTTGATGCCTTGCCAGTCGTTCTATAACCCACACGTGTTCTACACCAGCCGTCACGCCATGTGCGTAATGGGTGCATCGCTGCTCGCTAGTGAGCAGTGTTGCCACATCAAAAGTTGAAAAATCCCCATACTCTGGAAAAAAATTTCTCATCCTTCTTACAAATTTCCCGTTTATCACAAAACTGTAATGTTTACTTTTCTTTCTAATTTATGCTCCATTATTAGCAAACTACAGTATAAAGAAACTAAAAAATAATAATAATAACAGCAATGTGCCCCAAATCACACCATTAGACTTTCGTTAAACACATGGTTTCAAGCTACAAAGTTTCCCACCCGGTTAAGATTGAGGTAAATCCCCCCCCCCCCCCCCCACACCCAGGTTCTTTGGCAAGAAGCGAGGGAGCGATAAGGGCAACACTAACACGCACGCCTAGTGCCTCATCGCCCCTGCGCGCAAGGTGTGCAGTGTTTCCGTCGTGACGCTGTACTGTGCAAATTAGATCTCTATCACGGGGGTTTTATTACAAGTGATGAAATCCCACAGATTAAACTAAGCCCACATCTTTGCGCTTTTATCTTGACGCTTAAGGAAACTGTATGGGCAAGCTTTAAAAATGCTATATTTGACAATTTTCCACGAATTTTTTTCTTCGAGAATACACTTAATACGACACAAGTAAAAAATAAGGGCATAGATAATTGTTTTGTTATTTTTATGACAAAAAAAATCATATTTGCATAACATTTATTTAACGAGATACTCGCATTCGCGCAAGACAAAAAAATAAAAGCAAAGTATCGAAAGTATTGAAATTAATATGGACTACTATCGATTGAAGTGGGTTTTATGCCAGAGATTACGAAATAAATTGCGAAAATTTAAACAAGTAGCTAGTAAGCGCGAAATTCTCGCTTTTTTTTTTTTTTTTTTTTTTTTTTTTTTATAAATTTCTTCTTTCCCCGCCAACTATTACAATTTCCCGAAAAGCGGGCGAAATTTTCCGCCACACGGCATTTCTGCTAGCTTTCTCCTCAACCGGGAACTTTGCAAGTTGATTTTTAATGTTGCGCGCACCGTAGCGTACAAGTGGTGAGCCAGCCACAGCCAGTGTTGCCAACCCAAAAACCAGTGAGTAGGCTACAGGCTTTCGGAAATTTGGCAAAAATATATAAAATAAATCTTTTATCCAAACTTGAAGAATCAGCCAAATACTGTGCATAATACAATATAGCCTGTTCGTGGTTTCTTCGCACTTCTTGAATCGAACTTTTGAGAAATCAGCCCATACATGGTGTGTTTGGCTGTTTCCTATATTTTATTTCATATATTTTATTTCGAATTTACTTATAATGGCGAAGTTAAGGCTTCAATGCCTTCTCTTACAATAAACCAGATATATATACTATTCACGGTAAAGTGAGCACTTTTTAAGGCCCTTACTACATGCATTAACCACTAATAAATATATCTTATGGCAGACTGAGGCGTTAACTTTCGAGAGAGGTAAAATGTATACACTGTGTTTATTGGTCACATTGCAATGTTTATATTAAAAAAACAGCTGGAAGACTGAAATTAGGCGAAAGTAAAAATTTACAAATGCCTTAAAAAGTGCTCACTTTACCGTGAACAGCCTATAACATAGTGTACACATACTAAAACATAAATAACAAGGAAAAAAGTTTACATTAACATGAGGCGAAGCAAAAATATGATAGCTCAAATAGTATTAAATCTGTAAATGATCAGTGGTTTCATATTATGTGCATATCTCGAGCAGGACTAGAGACATGGCAGTGTTTAAAGAAATTAAGATTAAAATAGAAAAATAATATTGATCTACAATACCACAAAATTTGTTTCGTAATCCGCATTACATATAATAAATAAAAATGTGCATAACCTATAAAGTACCTGAGTGGAAAACGACATATTGAATCTCAGCTCTTTAAAATAAATAAACAAATCTATAATAAGCACTTACATATACGTAATGAAAATTGAATGCAGCAACACATTAATATCAATTGGCGAATGGACAGTCACAATTTACACACTGATTAAAGTGAAATGTTTAAATTAACAGGTGTAGTTACAGTATACAAATGGTTAAGAAAAAAATATTAAAAATACTATAGAATAATGCGTTTGTGTGGAATCATCGGCGCATATCCTCAATGTCCTTGGTAGCGATGCTCTTAAAAGTTGTTTGTGTTTATCACGAACGTGTTGTATATTTGTGTTAATATAAAATTACCTTATTGTTGGTTAAATAGAATCTTTACTTGTATTTTATTTTTAAATTATAATAATTAATATATCATTTAAATTTTAAAAAAGGGAGAAAATAGGTGTGTTGGTAATGCCTAGTAAGAAATAGTTCTTATGCGAAATAGTATTAACACTGAGAGCGCACGAATACGGTGCGTTGTCCCTATGGTGTAATACCCTAGAATCGGTTAAACTTAGTTTAAATGAAGCGGAGGAATATCCTGGAAGTATAACTTCAGCAGGGCTTCAGAAAATCTGGAAGAAACCCTGAATGGATCACAGAGGTAATTCTTATATTCAGAGTAAATATATAACACTAATTTATACATTACTTTGTCACGCATCGTCAGTAGGGCACTTTAAAAAAAGAAAAAGAAAAAACTTATCTTGTTCAAACCAAAATTTGTATTCCGAACATATTTTTACTATATTGTGAGAACCTTCTTCCTGAGAAATAATTACATATAACTGAAATGATCCATTTTAAGCTGAAATGTCAGAGTGTTAACGGCGTTTTTTATTGGGGAAAAGAGAAAACAAAATTAATGTAATTTACGTCTATAGTTCATTCACGACTACTTCTAATTTTTCTGAAGCCCTGCTAAAGTTCTATTTTCAGAATATTCCTCCGCCTCATGCACACAAAACTAAACCAGGTTAAGGTTACTTCTACCACAGACTGGGAAGATCAATGTTAAAAGTTTGGCGAAGCGAAAATTTTCACCACTCGGTATGCGTAGGGTCGGCAATTTACCGGAATTTCTCAATTTTCTACGTTAAAAATGGGATAATTTTAATAAACCTAAATAAAACACAAAATTACTTCACAGCTAAGTAAACTATTTCTCTTTTATTATTCACGTTTCGGGTCACCGGATTTTCGCAAAGGGGGATCGTGCCGGACGATGCCGTTGGTCGGTGAGTTTTCTCGGGGATCTCCCGTTTGCCCCGCCCCTTCATTCCGGCGCCACTCCATATTCACTTCAATCACCCTCATCGGTATCTCAAGACCTCGCGGTTAAGAGCCGCTCAAATCTCTTTACTCACTCATTATCCACGTATCTTAAAATTATAATTAAAATAATATTTTAATTATATAATGTGGCCACGAATGTAAAAATTACTTCTTCAATACAACGTAATATATATGGGACTACTTTTCGTATGTAGTTGCAAACTTAACAGGGAACACGCCAATCAATGTTGCAGTTAAAATACATGTTTTTGGGGACAGTAATTTATTTCATATGTTTATTTAAGAAGTTCTCATTTTACTGTGAACAATCAATCTATAGGCTGTTCATAATGAAGTGAGCACTTTTGAAAGTCCTCTCGTTTTGAATTAAAAGCCAGTAAATACATGTTACTTTAGCTTCAGACGTTAACTTCCCAGTGCTGTGGAATATACACACTGTGTTTATTACTTACATGGCAATATTGACATCAAAAGGTGGTTAAACGATTCAATATGGCTGAAAGGAAAAAGTAACTAGGGCCTCTAAATTGCTCACTTTACCGTGAACAGCCTATACCTGGCGCTCGAACTGCGTGCAGTGTGTTTGAAACACACGCTTCCACGAAACTATAGAACATGCGTCCAACGCGCTGTTCTACGAAAATATCACACACTTCGCCGGGGGAGGGGGGGGGCGGGTGGCTGCTGAGTGCTTTCAAAACATCGCGCACGTAAGAAACGTCATTTCCGAGTGCTCCAAAACGCCTAGGAACGGTTTTTTTTTCAAAGAGTCGTTTCTCGAAATTTACGCATAATACTTAACAAACCTACTCAAGGCCCTGCATTGAACCATCCTAGAGACTTTTCAACCAATAAAATTATGGGGTCGCCGCATAAGGTCCCATTGGTATAGGCTGTTCACTGTAAATTGAGCACTTTTAAAAGCCCTGCTTATGATCTACTTGTATACACGTTGTGTATTCTTCCTCCTTATGTTAACATTGCCATGGACCTCATCACTGTATTCATACGTCGGTCAAGTGGAACTGTGGAATATTTCAGAAAAGTAAATATTTTACAAATCTGCTTACTTTTACACTTCGATGCATTAGAAAAATAACCAGCAAGTGAAAGAAGTAATTTAAGTTATCCCAAATGGTTGCACTAAACTTTTTATTTGACGTGTGTGTGTGTGTGTGTGTGTGTATATATACATACATATACATACATACATATACACTATCCCCTCCATGGCTACCAACATGACTGAGCGCACGTCACCCAGTGCGCCCGCTAAAATGTATGCAGGTAGGAGCATTGACTTTTTTCTGGGGTTGTTTTCGAAAGTGCTCACTTTATCGTGAACAGCCTTAACACACAGTGCGACGAGAACACTGCACGTCAGTTCAAGGCAGTGTTGCCAATTTAGCTATTTTATAGCTAAATCTACCTTTTTTTTTTTTTTTTTTTGAGAAAGCAGTTGCTATAAAATACGTCCTTTAGCTTTCTGCTATAAAATTAGATATTTAGCTATGGATTTGCTTTTATATTATTTTTTCTGTCCTCACCCAATTACACACACACACACACACACACACAACCCAGTTCTGATTTTCACGAAAATGCCGAAACTCGATTTGACATTCATTTCCCCACCCCTCCCACTTATTTACGTGCTGCAATCAGCTCCGTACGAAAGAAAAAAGAAATGGCCCGTAAGGAAAGAGCTACGGAGTCATTCCTCATTTCAGCTTTCGGAAATGTGTAGTGTTGCAAAGCAGCTTCGAAGATTCGATTACACGACTTTCCAACACGAAAGGGCGTCTGCTTTCCCGTGCTGATTAGGGAAAGAGGATGCGAAAGTGATTGTTTCATCACACTCATTCAGTTTTAAATATTTTGTTGCTGCTTTGTGCTTTCCTCCAGTGTTGCTCGGAGCGAGCGCAGACGAAATAATTTCGTTCTGCAAAAAGGTGTGTGTTTTAAACTAGGCGAATTCGAGCTATATTATCATCGCAGGATTTTGGGGGTGCAGTCACTGAGTTGGAAAAGGAAACGAGTCGGTCTGAGAAGATCTCTACGACTCAAAATATGCTCATAGGTAACAGCCGGGTTTACGTGACTTCAGTAGTGCGAAGTGATATAAATGTGTATATGTGAGTCTGTGCTGTGTCCGCAGTTGTTTTAGCTATGCAATTACTATACAATTTGTACTGATTTTTATAGGCTGTTTACGGTAAAGTGAGCACTTTTGAAAGCCCTCCCATTTGGAATAATAGTCAATAAATGTGTTTTATTTTAGCCTTAGGCTTTAAGTTTTGAGTGCTTTGAAATAGACACACGCTGTTTATAACTTAAATGTGGTTAGGTATAGAAATGGCTGGAAGAAAAAATAACTAGGGCCTCGAAAGTGCTCACTTGACTGTGAACAGCCTATAAATAATATTATTTAGTGCTAGAATCTGTATTATTTGTTAGCTTATTTTTTTTTTAGCTTTTTAGGCTATATTTTGAGAACCATTTAGCTTTACTGCACGATAGTGAGTTGGCAACACTGGCTCAGGGCCTTTGCGTTTAGTGACGATGGCGTACTTGATGCGTGTGGCAGTGTCGCCCTTATCGCCACCGCAGTTCTCTTTAACTCAACCGCGGGAAAAAGCTCGAGGTTGCCTGGTTTGAAAGCAGTGATAATTTGGTATCGGGAAATACATGTTAATGAAATTCGGTTTTGGGCGTTCCTGTTAAATATGGATATATAACATCGGGAACTTTTTTTAGCACGCGCTTTTTATGCTATCGAAGCCTTTGTAACATTAATGTATAGCCTGTTTCTTGAAAATGGTAAAAGGGGTGCCGGGGGGGGGGGGAAGACAGAAAACTTAATAATCAAATAGAAAATAACTGAAAAACAAATTGCTATACTTAGGCTTGAGAGTATCATTTCTCACGTTTAGATATTTGTTTTAAGTTTATACATGTAAAAAAAAAAAACTACTTTCATTAACATGCATTTTCCTATACCAAATTCTCGCTGCTTTCATGACACGTAACATACCTGAAACCCGGTCTATAATCGACATGGCGTGCATAACATGCATTCGAGATTGCAACGTCTAGAACTAGTATTGGGCGTGACTTACTTGGCGTTAAAGATTAATATTTCTGAGTATCTTACGCCAAGTTTTTTAACGCCGGTCAATCAGAGTGTGAAACGTCATAAAAACTGCCGTTGTCAACTTAACGTGTGCAATAAAAATTCTTGTGCCGGAAAAATTATTTCCTGTTTGCTCATTCTAATCGGCTGGAACGTTAACGCCGATTGTATGCGTACGGTTTCGCTGGTTATACTTTGTAAGTATAGGCTATTCATGGTAAAGTGGGCATTTTTTAAGGCGCTACCAAAAGGCATTAACCCCTAATAAATATATAGTATTGCAGCCTCAGACGTTAACTTTTGAGAGTGATGAAATATGTACACAATGTTTATTAGGCATATTGCAATGCCTGTATTAACAAGTGTCGGAACGATAGAACTTAATTGAAAGTAAAAAATTTAGCAGGGCCTTAAAAAGTGCTCACTTTACCGTGAATAGCCTCTGATGATATTTAAGCCAAGGCGATCGTGGACGGGGCCTTTAAGGGGACTATGTAGCTGCGCGTCCAAGGTCAAGAAGCGAGGGAGCGATACGGGCGACAGTTACACGCACACCTAGTGCCTCATCGCTCCTACGCGCAAGGCGTGCAGTGTTTCCGTCGTAGCACTGTACTGTGCAAGTTAGATATGTAACATAGAGATTTTATTACACGCGATGAAAGCCCACAGATTAAACTACGTCCGTATATTTGTACTTTTCGCTTGAAGGGCGATATTTGACCATCTTCACGAATTTTTTTCTCCAAGAATATACTAATTATGACAAAAGTAAAGTAATGGGGGAATATATAATTGTTTTGTTTTATCTTTTCTGATAGAAAGTCTTGTTTCCAGAGCATTTATTTACCGAGATACGCGTATTCGGGCATACAACTATTTCACAAAAAAAAAAAAAGTGCAGGTCCATATAACCCTTAACCTGTTTCTTGCTCTCTCACCTGTTGCGGGTCCCCGGGGGCGCCAAGGTATCTGCGCAGACGCCGTAGGGGAATCTGCGGTCGTCGCCGGATGGAATCTGCGGACGTCCCTGCACAGCCAGCCAGAAGAAGCGACCGGCTACCAGACGCGCGCAGCACTGACACTGATATACATCTCGCTAGCAGCTCGCTGTGGCCTCCGGGTTAGAAGGAATCCTGAGGAGGGGGGATTGTGGAGTGTTCTATGTGATGGAGCCGAGAGAGGGAGGGGGGGGGGTCGCCCCGTTGATGATGCTCTCTGGCAGCCAGCTGCCCGCCTCGTTTATCAGGCGCGCTGCCGTCGTCGTCTGCGGCGGTGCCATATCGCTTTCTTGCGCAGAACAACGCGCCGCACAGAAGAGCAACCACCGACCAGTGTTGCCAACTCTTGTCACAGAAAGCCTCTACATCGCCGGGCAAATAACCTCATTCCAGTTCGCGTTGACGTAGTGATGAACAAAATCGATTGTTGAACTATAATCGAATTCTCGATTTATGTCTGTGGTATTCGAATGAATCATTCGATTCGGAGTTCTCCTTCTCTACAACAGATAGCACTAGGTGCACTGCAATATTTACGTAATTTTTTAAGCTAATCAGCAATTGGCATTTAAATTTTTGCCATTTTTTGTACAAAGATTTAACATTTTCTCTTTAAACACAGTTTATGTCGAGTATTCTACATAAGAAAACCGAAATTCCACCAAACATTCACTTTGTTAAACGAAGAATGATTCACTTCACTGATGCGAATATTTCATTCGAATATCGGGGAAAGAGAATGGCAGCGATTGTAATAATTCGGTTTCTAGAAGTAAATTTTAGCAATTTATTTTCTTCAGTTTTGTAACTTTTCGTGAATCGCAAAGAGATTTTAACTTATCAAAATACTTAAGAAAATTTATTTAACATTGAAACGACGAGAGCAGATTGCGACTAATAATAAAATAACGTAAAAAGCCTTCTGGCCCATTTACAAACGTTTACTAACTCTCCGGAATACACATTAGGGCCAAAAAATTATTGCGAATTAAAAATGTTACCTTTTTCAAATACAAATAAATATTATAACTTCTTATGTACTGAATTGTCATAACTTCACCGAAATACGCCGTTAGTTTACTTGCTTCAAGAAAGCAGTTTTCGAACTTGCATTGTTAACATTCATTCCTTCCGATTACGACGAAATAACTCAAACAGAGAAGGAAGCCGAATATTCGGAATCCGAATGACTGGTTCGATTTCAGACCAGACTATTCGAATAAAAATGGATTCTGAGAATAATTCGATTTTGCCCATCACTACGCTGAAGTACGCGAATTATTGGTTTTCGCAGCTGTAGTCTGTTCAAGGTAAAATGAGCACTTTTGAAAGCTCTGCTTAAGATCTTCGTGTGCTCACATAGTGTATTCTTCCACCGTATGTAAGATGTTCATGTATATGGGCCTCATCACTTTATCCGTACGCCAGTCCAGTGAAATTGTGAAATCATAAGATGTGTAAACATTTTACAATCACGTTTATTTTTGCACTTTAATTCGTTTTTAAAAAATCAGAAAGCGAAACTAATAATTTAAGTATTCACAAATGGTTGCTTAACACTTTTTATTTGACGTTAAGATATGTAACTACTTTCCAACCATCGTTACCAACTTTACTGTGCGCAGGTCACACAGGGCGCCCGTTACAATATGCAGGCAGGAGCAGTGACTTTTTTCTAAGGTTGATTTCGAAAGTGCTTGTTTTTATCGTGAACAGCCTTTACGAACCTTTAAAGGCTTTTTTTTTTGTGCGAAAGTTTATCGGAGACACGTCATAACTGCGACCGTCAATTTTACAATCAAGTGACGTTGCCCGTTACGCTTGCACGCGTTCTCTGCCATCTGTCGTCGTAACTGGAAACTAAAAGGACGAAACCCGGTACGATTAAGCAATATTTTAAAATTCGTTTATTTATTCAATGACACTGTTAGGTTAGCGAAGTTTTGCTATAAGACATGCGGATTTATACTTAAAAAAAAAGTGGAAACATCTCTTCAATTATCTTTACATAAAATGACAACCGGATGGAATAATTAATTACATCGGCTGTATGTACTTGGCTATATTTCTCAAACTTGCAACATGGGTTACTGGTATGTAAGTAATAATTAAGGCTCCTACATGTATTTTAATGTTTAAATGACAAGCGATTGAATGAATTATTATGTTCAAATACTAGCCACACGCACGCCTTTTTTTTTTTTTTTTTTTTTTAACACATATATGCTATTTTTGTTCTTCTTTGTCGCATGCGACCGTCTCAGATGCGTTAGAACACCTTTTCTCGCACTGCGTCGCATTGCCATAGTTTATTACCCTTTCATCGATCTGAAAGGCACTCGGATATTTTATTTTTTTTAACATGTAATTTTGCCTGACAAATTCCCAGGGCCAAAAAATTGGGTATTTTCAATTTTTAATTTAATTATTGTTTGGTAACTGTCCCCTGGATTACGTTATTTAATTAATAGTTCTATAAATACCGAACGAAATATTTTGAAGTTAGGCGAGAATGATGCAAGAGGGCTAGGCATTGTGCACTTTTTTTTTTTCTGTATTTTGATGTGAATGTGTCAATCGAGAATCGGGGGATAGAGTTTGGCGTTGCAGCTCCGAATCTATCGTCTACATTCAAAATTCAATTACTCCACTCGATTGCCAAAGGATCAAAGAATATGGTACGTTGAGTGAGGATTTGCGAAGCATCAAACCTGTGAGAAGATAAAAAAAGGGGGGGGCGCAATTTTGAGTTCGTTTCGCCGCGTCTCATAATTTCCGCGTAGTATAACTTTTGACTAGGAGAAGTTACGGCGCTCGTTTAGGTTTCAATCGACAGCTCTCGTCAAAATCAACCCATTGCGCGTATAAAAACATTTGTGTGGCGTGGTTATGGTAAAATTGTATGCGTTGGATGTAAAAAATTAAGAAAACTTAACACAATGTCGGGCTATACTCGTTAAAAAGCCAACTCGAAATACAGAAATCGTATACGGTTTGTACGGTTGGAAAGAGCATCTCAAAAAGCAATCCAGTGATACCCATAAACCCCCATATGATCGAGTGAAGCGGTGCCGGGAACCTAAAATAAACATCAAGGCGTCCGAGCGCGTCAACGTAGACGTATTCACGCTAAACAAACGGCTGTGTCCCCAACACAGACAAACCCAATTTTTTAGTAGGTTTTAGACATTGTAATATTATCACTGTGAAGTCTGCGCACATTTACTCTCATTCAGGACTAGTTAGAAGTGAATCACCTGTCGCCAGCGCTTTAGGATCAAAGGTTTTATTGGTTTTAGTGTTTTCCCATTCACGACCATCCTACTGGATCACGTGATCTCGGGCATGTCTACTGTACCCAACAACGTTCCTTATTGGCTGGTCGTCGGCCAATGGGATGGCAAGTTTATTTCCCCCCAATCAAGTGTCCTTCACGGAGTAAAAGGGTTTGCAGTCAAACGTGTCCTTTCGAGTAGGTTTAAGAAGGTATCATTTTTTAGTCCAGAAAATCATTATTACTGGTCTAAAAGGTTCTTGTAGGCTTTGGTTACTTAAAAGTGGAACAAAGAATCTATACCCGTGAGAGTTTTTGTTTAGAAACAAAAAAAAAAAATTATGAAAATGGTTTTGCACGAGCAACACTCGGGCGTGGTCCTCAAAGTGTTAAGAACTTTGCAACTTCATTTATTAACTGGAGTGTTGTTGTCGTGAAAGATTCATACCCATACGAGTTCAACGAAAAGGACAGACGTTAGGTAAATTTGTTTTAGATAAGTTCAGGATAAATAGAAAATGTATTTCTGCCTCCATACCACCGGACGAACCACTTGAGTCACAGACTCATGACTGATTTCGTGTCGCAACATCCGCCAACTGTGATGACAGTATACCTGCTTAAAAAAAAAAAAAAAAATTAACTTTCACATTATACAAATAGCGCTAGGCTATATTAACGCTTTGAGGTCGATACACTTTTGACAGCTTTAAAGACAAGCTAGACGTTAGTCACCTATATCCATACCGCTGCAGGGACACCGTGTTCTATTGGTCGATATTGTCACTTAACAACCAGACATCAGTCTTTCCGTATTGGCTGTCTGCCAACCAATGGAGTGCCGAGTTTACCGTTTTCCAACCAAATGTTCTTTCGTGTGTAACAGGATGTACATCCCATCGTGTTGATTTCCGTAACTATATAAAAATTTGTCGTTCATTTATAGAGTTCGTTGTTGATGTTGTATTAGTTACTATTTAAAATCCCTATGAAATAGGGAATTTATGTAAGTTTACCCTGACCAGTATTGTTTTTTATATTTAATTAATTATTCAAACAAGTTTTGTCTGAAGTGCACGCGAGTATAATCCTCAAGGTACGCGTACTGTATATAAGTTACTCTGGGCTACGTTTACGTGGCGATTTCTTTGCTTTTAAAAACAAAACTCATGCCTTTATGATTTTAGTGTGTCGCTGGACTATATCGGAATCAAAATAAAAAATTGCAACTAGTCAACTTTTCAATTCATAAGAATAAAACGGGTTTATTAATAAGTTCTCAATTGAACATGAAGGAATCTAGGGGAAAAAAACGTGTTACAGCTGTCGCGACACATTATTAGGTACACAGTCAACAATAATAAACGTTGCAGAGTACAGAAACGTTTCCGGCGTAGCCTGGACCAATAGGAGGAAGGTAAGCGGAAACGCAGATCCCAACACAAGCGATATTACTGTAGAGGCGAATATAGTCAGCCCACTTCAACCTTGTCTTCAGTGCCAGAAGATGTATGCCTTCCTAAAGGGTCAACTAAGCACTGTGCACCTCAGTGAATTGTACGCGCGGTTTCACGGACTTGCTCCCTTGGAAGGCTTACGTTCCCGCGGAAGTTCCGGTCTCGCCGTCACTGCTCGACTTCCGGTCAGTGGCGCCACACGAGCACGCGACCACGCCGTCAGTCACAGCGGCTGATATCACCTCCAGTTCTTGCGACACAGACACTTGACGCTACGTAGTGAATCGACGAGCGTGTGTAGCGGCCAGCGTCACACGAAGTCAAGCGGGATGCTGCGATACCGCGGAAGTACCGATTCTGAGATCGAAAGAATGGTATCGATACTCATTTCGATACCGGCATCACAAGAAAAGCATAGATACTGGTATCATATCAGCGCAAGTAAAAAAAATTCTTTTCAATTTATTTTTTCAGTCTTCTATTTTTCATAAAATGTTTTTACATTAATACCTACTTATTTATATTTTTAATAATCCAATACCCACGTCGTTCTCTCATTTCGAGGTCTCTACGGAATTGGCCATTTTTTAAATTTCATACCTGATGTTTGCTTTAAAGAAATACAGAGAGCAGCACTTATTATTGTTAGTTATCTCTGGGTATAGTTATGATTAGAGAACAAGTCAAATTATTACTTTATGGAGGATAACATATTTTTATATTTTTGGGCCACCTCGATTGAAAGGCTTCAAAATTAACAGCTAAAAGTAATTCCGAAAAAAAAAAAAAATAAGTATCCGTTTCGAATCATTTACTGATATGATATTGGTAAAGTACACAATTCAAATTATCGATTCCAAAATTCCCCGGTATCGAAAGGAATATATCGATACCAGTATCATATGGGTAGTATCGCAACATCCCTATCAACAGACTTTGGTTAACTTCCTCCCGGCCACAAGAGGTGTTCTGATGTCACAATGACACGGGGAGAACTACACTACAGCTAGGGCTGTGCCGCAGACTATAGGCTGTTCACGGTAAACTGAGCCCTTTTGAGACCTGCTTATAGTCTACAAACATTAGATAAAATAATATGAACACCCTCCTATAGGCTGTTCATGGTAAAGTGAGCCTTTTTGAGACCCTAGTTACTTTTTTTCTTTTAGCTGCTCTTTATCCTTCAAAAACATTTTGAAATAAATATTACCATATATAAGTAACGAACACAGTATGTATATCCATTCACATTTGGGAGCTAACATATAAGGCTAATTAAAAAAAATATATTTCTCGGCTATTATTCCAAATGAGAGGCGCTTTCAAAAGTGCTCACTTTGCCGAGAATATCGTATAATATGGTGTAGCAACCAAAACTCCCTGAATCCTCCTGAGATTCAGTGTATATAAATCCTGGATGGTGGTCAATGGGATTTTATACCAATCCTTGAAAAAAAAAAAAAAAACTGCCCCAATTCCATGAGATATGTTGGAGGTTGGTAACGGGCCCCCAATTTGTTCTCCAATACAGGCCTCAACGGCTCGATAGGTGATTGTGGAGGCTGGGGGAAACGCGTTATTACTAGAGACCTGCAAAATTCGCGTTATTATTTGAGGACACGATTAACTTAAAACACATGTAGCTTTGCAGTACGTTTGTCATTGGACAATAATTAATTTTACGTGCCCTTGGATAACTCTGCGCCAGTAAATTAACAAGTAACACTTCACAATCTTGTGCCCCAATCACACGCAGTTCAGTCAGAAAGGCGTGACTTCACATATATGTAGCAGCCAATGGAGAAACGACCCCATTTCGGGTATATATATATCCTGATGCCAAATAATAACGCGAATTTTGCAAGTCACTAGTTATTGCATCGACATGCTCGTCAAACCACTTTTGGACATTTCCAGACGTGTGTTGGGGGTATTATCATCTCTGGAAACAACGCCTGGGCCATTGAATGAGCATGGCCACCCTAAAATTGTTTAACCTTTTGAGGAGTATGCACGTATATACTCGAGAATACGTTTAAAACGAACACTTTTATAGTTTTACTGTTTCGCTGTACTGTATTGGAATCTAAGTGAAAAATTATAAGTAGTCAACATTTCGGTTTGTAAGAGTAAAACGGTTATTTCAACAATTTCTCAAATGAACACGATGGATTGTGAAACCTGTTACATTTGTCGTAATACATTAATTGGTACACAGTCAACACGCGACTCCATTGGCCAACAGCTAGCCAATAATGAATGTTGCAGAGTACAGTAAGCGAGTCCCGGTGTAGCGAGGTCCTCTAGGACGATGGTAAGTAGAAATACATTCACCAACACAACTGATATTGCTGTATTGGAGAATATAGACAGCTCACGTCGACCTTGTCTTCGGCACCTGTACATTTGGGTCATCAACCACCATCTTAGTTCTAGAGTTGCTCGCTAGATGGCGCGCAAGTTCGATGAATCGATTACATTGATGTCGTCAACGACTTCTAGGTAGCTGGCTAGCTGCTCGCCCAACACGGCTACTGTATTGCTTAATGCTATTATCTGATACTACGTGTGCTGGGATACCCTTTAAGCTAAATCAGTAGGGCTAGGAAAATTTCGCGAGTTCATTTCAGGACAAGCTGGACTTCCAACATGTTTGCAATTGGATCGCAGTTCATTAGACACGCTCTGGACAACTCCGAACCAATATAGCAGACTTGCAAGGTAACAATTAGCGAGTGCCATACTGCCAGGTGTGAAGTAACACTGGCTACTCACTGGAGCAGCAGCCAATGAACAAACATCTGAGGGCTCGAGTGTACACAGGACTGTGGAGTCTGGCCCACAGGTCATTGAACTCGAGAAATATTCGTATCCCTACTTCCCAGATACCCTTCATTTCGCTGTGACTGTAAGACTCCACTGAAAACTACGATATGACGGGCCCAAACTACAGCAGAACCTTCCCCATGCTTCACGGTTGGAAGATAGTCTGGATTAAGCTTCCCCTGACGTTCTCCATACGTAAACGAGGACTCGTCGGATCACACGATGTTTCCATTGGTCGGTATTCCAGGTTTTTGTGCTCCTTGCATCAATGAAGTGTCTTTTGAGGTTTGAAAACAACAGCTCTGCCGTGAGTGTTTTGTTTATGCAGGTCCCGAAACACTGTTTTCGTTGACACTGTCTTCTCTAGACGCATGTTTAGGTTAGGTTAAGATGTGTCAGGTTCACCTACACTATATGCTGTTCACGGTGAAGTGAGCACTTTTTAAGGCCCTTCTTAATTTTTTTCCTTTCGTCGTATTTCCATCTTCTTAATGCTATTTAATATAAACATTGCTTTGTGATGAATAAACAGAGTGTATAGATTCCACCACCCTCAAAATTTAATGCCTGATGCTCCAATAGGATATATTTATTAGTGGTTAAAGCCCATTGGGAGGGCCTTAAAAAGTGCTCACTTTACCGTGAAGAGACTATAGTTTAAAAAAACTCATTTCGTTTGGGATGCTACAGTCAGCACAATACGTTGTGGGTAATATGTATTTGGCCCACAAAGCAACAAATCAATACTGTTTCTGCTGTTGAGCAAATTGCCCAGAACGCGTTGTGGAAGTTTATCGTTAGCACCCACGCCGTACACTGCCTACCCATACGTACTCACCCTCAAAACTGCGCGACAATTTTTTTTTTTTTTTCAAATTTGAACTGTACTATAACCTATATGCAAGCCAACAGCCTAGAGATCTGCAAAATTCGTGTTTTTTTTTTTTTTTCGTCAAGCTAAAAATTCACAGTAGCCGGCGTCGTTTCTCCATTGGCTGCTGCCTCGGCGTTAAGTCACTCTCTTTCTGAGTGAACTGCACATGATTGGCTCACACGGTTGTGGAGCGTTCATTTATTGGCTTAGAGTTACCAGGGGCGTGTCAAATAAAGACTGGTTAAAGGACAAACGTATTTCAAATGAAAATTTTTTTAAGTTTAACATGTCCTCGAATAATAATAACGCTAATTTTGCAGGTCTCTACAACAGCCCCGGCCGATAGGGAACCTTCCTTAGCAACCAGTGGCCAATCGGAAATAAGGCCCCCGTCCCTAGAGTCTGGCGTTGCCAATCAGCGGAAGGCTGCGCCTACATATAGAAACCGCCATGTCGTAACAATGATATTTCTAACGATAGAATTTCTTTTTCTATAGCCATTTAAAGGGACATGATTGATTGTAAGACTTTTTTATACGATGAAGGACATTTGACTGTGTCAATATCAGCTCGGCTCTCCATTGGTTGATGAACAGGCCAATAATTAACGCTGTAAAATATAGGGTAGTATCCGGTGTTGTATGGACCAATAGGACGATGGTGAGTTCTAACACAGACACCAACAGAGCCGGTGTTCTTGCAGTAGTGGAATAGGTGAATCACTTCAAATCTTTCTTAAGTGCGATTAAATGTGTGCAGGCTTCAATGTGTTAAATATGCCATCTATAGAGACATGCAAGATTCGTGTTATTATTTGGCATCAGGCTGAACTTCACAGTACTGTATATACCGGAGACGGCGTCGTTTTTCCATTGGCTGCTGCATAGATCTGAAACCACGCCCTTTGTGACTGAACTGCGCGTGATTGCAGCGCACTAATATGAATTGTTCATTTATTGGTGCAGATTTTCCAGGGGCGTGTCAAATAAAGACTCGTCCAACGACAAACGTATTGCAAATGAAACGTGTTTTTTGTTTAACATGTCCTCGAATAATGGCGCGAATTTTGCAGGTCTCTAGCCATCTGTCACAAGCATTTCAAGCTTCTGTTAAAATAAAAATATCTAAAAAAAATTTTTTGTTAAATTACACTTTTACTCACTTCTTATCTATAAATTATAATATTTCATTTATAGTTGATATGAATAAAAACAGAGGGAAAATATGTGCTTTGTTAACGCCTAATTAGACATAGTTCTTATGCAAAATATTACTAAAGTGAGTAGGCACGAATCCGGTACGTCGTCCCTCTGGTGTGATTTTCTAGACTCGATTAATCTTTGTGTGTATGGGTTGGAGGAATATCCTGGACGTACACTTTGGAAGTTAGCGTGAATGGCCTATACCCCTCTACTCTATTACTTTGCCCGCTGAATTCGCCCGCTGTCTTTTCCCGGCAAGGCCACAGAACTGCCGATATCTGCTGTTCATGGTAAAGCGAGCACTTTTGGAAGCCCTCTCATTTGGAATAATCAGGGATAAGAAAAATTCGTGAGCTCAGTGACCTGTAAGCTACATTCCACAGTAATGTGTATACTCGAGCCTCAGATGTTTGTTCATTGGCTGCTGCCCCAGAGAGTGGCCAGCGTTACTTCACACCTGGCAGTATGGCACTCGCTACTGTTTTTATTGCAAGTGTGCTATTGGTTCAGAGTCATCCAGGGCGTGTCTAATAAACTGCTACCCAATTGCAACCTCAACTTCAGTGTACACGTGTTTGAAGTCTATGTTGTCCTGAAATGGACTCGCGAAATGTTCCTATCCCTAGGAATAATAGTCAAGAAATATATTTTATTTTAGCTTCCGACGTTAACTTCTGAGAGCGGTGGAATACGCAGACTGCGTTCATTACTTACATGGTAATGTTTATTTGAAAAAGTGATTGAAGGATAAAAAACGAACGGAAGGAAAAAGTAACAACGGCCCCAAAATAGCTCACTTTACCGTGAACAGCCTATAGTTTTTTGTTCGCCGTTTCACGGTGAGCAGCACACAGGCGCGCACGCACACACATTCACACACACACACACACATACACACTCGGCTCGTACTATCTGCGTTCGCGGGGAAGAAGGGCGCGGGGGTAAAAAAAAAATATTCATCCCCGCCACTGCCATATGGCGGCTGTGAAACCCCGCTGCAGCCAGTCGTCCAGAAGCAAACATGTGCGTCACTCATTACAACGCGTAGTGAAGGCATATTACACAGGCGGCAGCGTCTTTATTGATTTTCAGAGACCTGCAAAATTCGCTTTCTCATTTGAGAACACGTTATAACTTCAAACACGTTACCTTCGCTAGACCTTTATCATTGGGCCATACTTTATCTGACACGCCCTGGGCAACTCTGCGCCAATAAATGAACACTTCACAGTCGTGTGGCCCAGTCACGCGCAGTTCAGTCAGAAAGGGCGTGAGTCCACAGCTATGCAGTAGCCAATGGAGGAACGGCATCGGCTCTAGTGCATACAGTATTGCGAAGTTTAGCCTGATGCCACATAATATCGCGAATTATGCTTGTCCGTATTGATTTGCATTATGTAGTGTACTTACGGTGGCTTCACCATTTGCGAATCAAGATGTAACTAAAATTAGTATTGCTTTTGTAATGTGAACGCAAAGATGTCGTGATCCGACGTCTCGTGGCGCATGCGTACAGTGAATCGTCTGTTGGTAGAAACCTGTAAAACTTGTGTTATTATTATTATTATTATTATTTTTTTTTGAAGACGAGGATAGACTTGAAACTCTTGTGGTTTTGCGCTGTCTTCGTTATTGGGTTGCAATTTGTTTGTAACGGCCCGGACTGCTGTTAACCAATGGGAAATAGCTAACGAAAAAAGTTGCGGCCATACACATCCTTCGTTTGCAACATGTCCAACATTGTGGACACAGGGACTGAAAATGTTAAGTCTGTCCATGTGCCTAAACTATTTTTTCCGTGCTTTTAAGATGTTTTAAACATTTTTGAGGTAATATCAATTAAAACCTGATAAGAATGCCAAATATCTTCAAATATAGCTTTCACGTGTTTTTTTTTTTCGTGGCATTTTAACATTAAATTTTGTGTAAATAAATTTATAAATAGATGAACAAACACATTGTTTGATTTAAGATGAAGTATTTCTTGAGATCCTAGGAACCCCACAAAGAAATTTCTTTGATGACTGGCATTTTTTCTGTTTGCGATTAGTGTTTGGCTTCTAGCTATTTCTAATTTGAATATTATTATAGAACTTAGAATTGAATTATGGCCGAACCACTTATAGAATTTCTATGAAATTTCTTTATCTTATTCTAATGATATCAAACATTAGTTTGAACTCTAGCCAAGCATGCTAGTTATGCACTTTTTTGAAATTTGAATGGAAAAACTTATAAATTATGAATTACCGTAAAATTCATAATTAATTTTTGTAAATTAATTTTCGATTTTCTTCTACTATGATAAGTTTAATGTTTGATGTAATATTACAGGACTATAGAATATCCTAAAAATATTAAAAAACATTTTTTTGCATTTGAATATCCTTAACTACCACAGGTTAGATAGTCAGTGAGCACATTCAGCAACACTCGCTGTTAACTAACCGAAAGGAAAAAACTAAACTGTCAGTTATGGAAATATCCTTTTCAATGGCCTTTGAGGGATGATTGCATCACTGGATCACCCTCGCAGTCACGCCACTAATTTCACCTGCGGCTTCTTACCTATTCTGTCGCAATACCATCCGTCATCCTTCCTCGGAAGCCTTGGACGCGGGCAACCTTCACGTCGTTTAGAGCAAC
Source organism: Dryococelus australis (assembly GCA_029891345.1). Taxonomy (NCBI): domain Eukaryota; kingdom Metazoa; phylum Arthropoda; class Insecta; order Phasmatodea; family Phasmatidae; genus Dryococelus; species Dryococelus australis. Next base: position 25,815,713 of record CM057008.1, on the reverse strand, counting down.
GAGGTTTAACAGTTGTCAATACGAAAACGTCCATCTGTGCGCTGCATTGACGACTCCTGGACCAACAACACACCCGCGGAAACAGAAGGAATGAATCACTCGCTTCCCCGTTACGGCCACGACAGCCTATGAACAAACATCGGCCGGCTACAGTGCACAGATTACAGTTAAGTTTACTCCACAAGTCGACGAACCCGCCTTCAGACTGTTCGTCTTCTGCGCATGTACCCCAACAATGACCTACGCCAAAGCAACGCAGCTGTCAATGTCGCATGGTCAACAGTGACGAACGCGTTTGTTTACAGTTCAATTTTCAAAACACGAGCACTGTTATACAAATAAAATAATTTAGTCAATTTGAATTTAATCTGACGGCATTAAAAATTGGTTGAAAGAAGTATACATACATCTCCACTTGTTTATTAAACAGTGCTCTAATTTCAAATCCGAACCGCGCCGTTTTTGCTAGTCGTATTAGAATGCTGGGACACGGAGACTGCTTGTGTGCAGCCCAACGAGATCGGTCTACCTCATCTCTAGTCTATGAACCCGCCAGGTTTCTCACTCCTTGTTTACATACATATTTTGTTGACCGTGTTTGTGGAGCGAATGCGTAGGGACCCGGGAATTGTGTGGATACAATAGGCAACACGCTAGACTCCACATTCCTGTGTGTACTTGAACCCCAGTAAGTTGTTCATTGGCTGTTGCTCCATTTAAACCACTGATCAGGTAGCGGGGGATTCGGTCTTTGTTTTTCCTACATGTTTGTTATTGGTTCAAAGTAGTCGTCCGGGGTGGGTCCAATAAACTGTGGTCCGATGGAAGTGAAACTCCATGGTACAAGCGCATAAAATTTAACATTTTGTAGTCTATGCTCGAGTGTAGCTCGAGGAAAGCTAATTTGAAAATTTCTTTTGTTGTACAGAACAAACTCGCACGGATGCTTAGTCGTTTTTGTTAGGCTAGTGTTTAACACGACCTCACAAGAACACGGCAGCATAGTAAAAATTATATTTATGACGATATAATTTTTATAGCCTCTCAAATGGGCATGATTGATTGTAAATCCTTTTACACGATAAAGGACATCTGATTGGACCAATATCAGCTCGGCTCTCCATTGGTTGATGAACGACCAATAATGAACGCTGTAAAATACAGGGTGGTATGGACAAATAGGACGATGGTGAGTTCTAAAACAAACACCAACAGATATGGTGTCCTTGCAGTAGTGGATACAGGCGACTCACTTCTAATTTGTCTTAAGTGCCAGTAAATGTGTGCAGACCTCAAAGTGTTAGCTTGTCCCTAAATGAACTCACGAAAATTCCGGGTCTCTACGAATGCTTGTCAGATTGTCGTAGACCTTCCGAGCGCCAGTCTCCTAGCTACCTCAGTATGAAGAAGCGAAATTGCTTTAGTGTCTCAGAAACAAGGTAGATAAGTACACAGAAGAAAAACTACATTGGTGGTACCAGAAGCAGCGAAATAGCTTTAGTGTCTCAGAAACAAGGTAGATAAGAACACAGAAGAAAAACTACATTGGTGGTACCATTCATTAATTGGTTGCACAAGGCTCCGGGATCGGGCCTTGGGGTCTGATTGGTTACTGCCGTCTGCGAAAGGTTTCCCTTTGGCTGGCAAGTAGTTTACCCGGCGCTAAATGGCGAACGCTGGTCCACGTCATTCTCAGTCTGTGGTGTAGCCGCGAGCTAGAGTGATCGCGACCTCAGTGAGGCGACCCCGCCGGTGGTCACCATCTCGACATCTGGGGGGTGACGGGGTCAGATGTCAAAGGCCAGCCGTCCCTCGGTGACCAAGCGCACAGGTCGACCTCGTTCGTCACTTCCTTCTCATCCTCCTCGCCCGCCCAACCTTTTAACCTTAGCTTCGTGGATGTAACGCCGACCTGTGGGAGTGTCCCCAGAGAGAGGCCGCCGTAGTCTGGACACGACGTCTGGAGGTCCACCCATCAAACGCGAAAGACACGAGCCATAATCGGGGGAGAATCGGGCCAGAATCAGACCAAAATCGGGTCAGCATAAGCTTGCCGAGCTGACTGTTGCAGTTGATGCTGGCCCTATGACTTATGCCGGAATCGGGTGGATATAAATATGGAACGCCGGCTAACACTTTACTGACAGTGTAAAAAAATATACTAGATGATGACCTGCAAGATGCAAAACGCTAGACCTAGAATTTAAAGTCCAAGTGTTGTTTGTCGTACACGTGATATTCGCCTCTATTATCAAGTGTATTGCAATGCAACTGAAAAAATCTTTCGGAGTGGAATAGCCTCGAACTATCTAACCTTGGGTTGGTAGACATGTGCTCTAGCCGACTCAGATATTTGAGATGTAGGGAAGTTCGAATGTTTAAATAGGCATATGCATATTCCCGATATTTACAAATAACTGCTTGAGCAAGATGACTTCAGAAAAATATCTTTCCCGAGCTAATGCACCTTGTCTTCAATAAGATGCTGGACCGGAATCAATTAGATATTTTCTCGTACAGACTATAGGTAAAAAATATACTGTGTGCCGGAATCGGTCCAGAATCTTCTTTAAAATGTTGGCCATCGAGTGGCTCTAAGATATCAGGGCGACATAATTTCTGTGATATCCATCTACTATCGTAAGAAATGCATTGTATCATTGCCTTTTTCGTAAATGATAACTATCTGTCTCAAAAAAGACATCTTTGAATATTCTTCGGACTCTAGACGATAGTACTGGTATCTGGCCCACAAGCTGCCGACAGTTTGCCGATAGGTTGTGTTTGCTGGGTATGTATTTCGCAAATTATTTTAAGCTCAGTTCACGACGGAAAAGTGTACGTGATGAACGTGCGTACGTATCGAAATGAAAGACGTTACTATTTACCGCACAGATCACGGTCGTCGTGTACCTGTCCTGCGTGAACATCCTCGGAATAGCAAACATGTGCGAAATGGCTTTATTTTATTTCGTGTCGTGTACGTAAGACCTTTAGTCAATAGATCTGACGAAGAAACGAAGAGTGACAAGTAATTTGTTGCATTTATTAGAATTTTTGCTGAAGAAAACGTTTTAAATTCCTTTACTCAACGAGAAAAAGTCTAAATTATGTAATTTGCTAATAGATAGAGACCTACAAAATTCGCGTTATTATTTGAGGACGTGTTAAACTTAAAACACTTTTCCTTTGCAGTACTTTTGTCGTTGGACGAGTCTTTTATTTGCCACACCCCTGGCAACTCTGCAGCAATAAATTAACAATTCATATTACTGCAGTGTGCTCCAATCGCGCGTAGTTCAGTCAGAATGGCTGTGGTTTCAGATCTATGCAGCAGCCAATGGAGAAACGACGCCGGCTCCGGTATGTACAGTACTGTGAAGTTCAGCCTGATGCCAAATAACAACGCGAATTGTGCATATCTCTACTAATAGATCACTACCTCACTAAAAGGTTATATTTGGAAGGTACTGTACACTGCGGGGTTCAGTGCCAAATGATCTTTCATGTGGGTAACTGAATCCTACGGACACCTGATTTTCGCGAAAATATTTCGTGACGAGTTGTATTTCAAAACCGACCTACTGATCTACTTTATGACTAGTTCACGTCGCTGATCAAAAAACACAACCCGTAAGGCCGGGTTTACGATGACTTCACGTATCACGTATCACGTAACGGGGTAACACGCTCACGTAAGCCGGTTACATCTTGACTAATGTGTAGAGACACCCGAATTTCGCGAAAAATTTTCGTACATGCTCGATTTCAGTACCCTACGAGTGTACCAGCAGTTTCCTTTTGCTTATTGGCGGCGTGTCTTCGTCAGAAGACATTATCCTACTTGACTGGCCAATCAGAATTAGGGAACCTCATTACTGTACGTCTGTGATTCGCGCGCAGACACCTAGGAGGAGTAACACGAAAACCATCCAATCATGAACGTGGATCTCAGCTAAAGTGTTATTAAATACAACTGGTTGTGAAATATATTTTTCGTGAAATTCGGGAATCCTACTAATGTGTAGAGACCTGCAAAATTTGCTTTATGCCTTGCCGTTAAGTCACTCTCTTTCTGAGTGAACTGTACGTGACTGGGCATACGGTTGTGGAGCGTTCATTTATTGGCACAGAGTTACCAGGGGCGTGTCAAATAAAGACTGGTCCAACGACAGACCTATTGCAAAGGGAAAAGTGTTTTTAAGTTTAACGTGTCCTCAAATAATAACGCGAATTTTGCAGGTCTTTACTAATGTGTTCCAAGGGGACCTACTGCGATCATGTCACGTAACGTTCACGTGATAGAAAAGCTTTTGTCAGGGTTTAGCTTTTGCGTGATACGCGATGTATGTGACAATGCACCAAGTGATCTCGCTGGCCAATTAAAATCCAACAAATCTGGTGGGAAATCCACCAAGTTGGCAACGCTGCCAGAAAGCCCTATCGCCTGCCATAGGTCGGAGCAGTAACCGTTATGCTCAGTCAGCCTTACCCCCCCCCCCCCCCGCGGCATCAAAAACCCTGTAGAGATAAAGCGCAACGCACCCTCCCTGTATCGCTCCCGAATCCAGAGCACAGAACAACTAAGAGTGCAGAAGCACAACTCGGGGAATATCCTGTAAGCTAGCCGTAAACTCCCTGAGTCAGTGAGAGTATTTGGATTGTAATTGGACTGGGGAGGGTTTATGAACTTCCCCCAGTGTTGTGCCTGAATGCTTATCAAGGGGCGGCATACAAACTGACTTATTATTAGGGAAGGGTGTTTTTCGCGAAAAGATTTCAAGGCCACTTTTTTACTTCAAAACACTTTAATTCATATCCTTTTTCGTGGTTGGGTGATTTTAAAAGTCACGTGCCTCAAGTGTCTGTCCACGAATCATGGACGTTCAGTATCGCAGTACTTAATTACTATTGGTCCAGTCAAATACGAACATGTCTCCTCACCCAGACACGTGGCCAATAACCAAAGGAAGTTGTGGTTGTGGACGTAGGATATTGAAGTCTAGCATGGCCGTGAATATTTTCGTGAAAAAAACCTGTCCTTACTTAAGGCGGATTTACACTTGTCGTCTTGGATCCATCCATTTTTCGTCACAGCTTCTATTTCAGAAGGTGTATTGGAATTTCCCGCACGTCATATCCTAAATATCAGCTTCCAAAACTTTATCGAACTGCCACAGCTTCGCTACATTTATTAATTTTTAGCTGGTAACTGTCGAGTTGAAACGCGAGATTATTTCTAGCGAACGATTGCAAAGGTGACGATATCAATAATAATCAAAAAATACCGACCTCGGACAATGAACTAAGCAATGATACAAAACTGTATTTCCAGAGCATGGCGAAAAATTCCATAAATCCAAGAATGCGAGTTGGAATTTGCCTTAAACTAACTCCCATGCCTTACCTGGGGTTTGAAACCGGAATCTTCCCCACCCCAGATCGGTGACGTCAGCCAGTAAGAATCATGGACTTCATTGAGCTCAAGTAGCGTTACAATGGCGAAAAAAACTTCGTGGTCTTCTCTTAGAATTACTTACACAAAGTCTCGCATGCCAGAGCAAAAGTATGGTAGAACCTCGACATAGCATCTCGGCGGCGTGAATCGCGGCCGTTTGCAGAAAGATGCGCCAAACACCCGACAGCGACTTTTGAAGGTCTAGTTAACGGCAGAGCACTGAGAATCTCTACAAAGAAACTGCAGCCCATCAATTTTGAACATCAGCTGTCTTAATAGAGCAAATATAATTTAACACTTTCTAGAGTATGCTCGAGTGTAGCTCGAGCCAAACTAATTGTTCACAACGAAACTCGCATGGATGTGCAGTCTTTGTTCGGCTTGTGTTTAACACGACCTCACAAGAACACCACAGCGCAGTAACATTGATATTGCTAACAATAGAGTTTTTGTTTTTCTATAGCTACTCAACGGGACATGATTGATTGCAAATTCTTTTATACGATAAAGGACATTTGATTGGGTCAATATCAGCTCGGTTCTCCATTGGTTGATGACCGGCCAATAATGAACGCTGTAAAGTACTGGGTAGTGTCCGGTGTGGCACGGACCAATAGGACGATGGAGAGTTCTAACAGAGACACAAACAGAACCGGTATTCTTACAGCAGTGGATATAGGTGACTCACTTCTAATTTGTCTTAAGTACCAGTAAATGTGTGCAGTCCTCAATGTGTTAAATATTCGGTTTCCTCCTCATGATATAAAAACTGCGGGGCTCGCTGAATTAATTTACCCCACACCTCCTTCAAGGGGGCCGCTGTGGGTTAGTGGTTAGACTACTTGCTTCTCGCCTAGGCGAACCGGGTTAGATTCCTGGCGCTGCTCCATAATCACCTCGCCTTCGCCGTCGCTGAACGGTACTCTGTAGCTGCGCGTACAAGGCCAAGAAGAGCGGGAGCAATACGGGTGACAGTTTCACGCACGCCTAGTGCCTCATCGCTCCTACGCACAAGGCGTGCAGTTTTTCCGTCGTAACGATGTACTGTGCAAATTATATCTGTAACTTAAGGGGTTTTATTACGCGCGATGAAAGTACACAGATTAAACTACGTCCGTATATTTGTATTTTTCTCTTGCTGATTAATGAAACTGTATAGGCAAGTTTCAAAATTGCGCAATTTTACTTTTTTCACAAATTTTTTTCTCCTAGAATACACTTAATATGACAAAAAAATAGGGCCATAGATAATAGTTTTTTAAAATCTTTTCTGACAAAAAGTCATATTTCCATAACTTTTATTTACCGAGATACGTGTTTACGCGCAAACAACGATTTCACACAGAAGACTTTTCAGTACTTATGTTACGAGCCGCTCAAGTGTTTTCACTCCACTCACAATGGCAAAATGTCGTGGACTTATAAAATATCTGTAATGGTTATACTCTCGTTTTCAAATGTTTTACGTGAAAAGTAAGCTACGGTAAAACAAAAATTAATTCGAGACCTACTCTCGACTTTTTGTGAACTACAGCACAGAGCAGCTGAGAATACAGAGCTGAAATAGTCGCTTGTATCGCGAATTCCAAAAGCATACGCCAGCAAAATGGCGTCCCTAGCTAACAACATGTCACAGCGACGTTCACCAGTCAGCGCATGGTAACTTAATCGCCAGCAGGCAGCCCAGCCAATAGGCAATATCTATCAGCACGCTGTATCCAGTTAGACACAAGATCTGTTCCCAATGCCTCGCACAGCCAACCAGAATGGGCACACCCACTACGAAAGAACCGCCATGTCATATCGTCTCTGTATTATTATGCAATCTGTAACCACAGCATACTAATACAAAGATTCGGTTATCAATAACACGTCATATTGATAACCCTTTGAGGAGTATGCACGTATATACTCGGGGATACATTTGTGAGTATTTTATTTTTGGCTTTTGAATACAAAACGAACGATCTTATAGTTTCACTGTTTCGCTGTACTTTATTGGAATCTAAGTAAATAATTATAACTAGTCAACGTTTCAGTTCGTAAGAATAAAACAGTTGTTGTTAATAATTTATCAAATGAAAACGATGGATTTTAAAACATGTTACATCTGTCGCGATATGTTAATCGGTACACAGTCAACACGCGACTCCATTGGCCAACAGTTAGCCAATAATAAACGTTGCAGAGTACAGTAAGCGAGTCCCGGTGTAGCGAGGTCCAACAGGACGATGGTGAGTAGAAATACATTCACCAACACAACTGATATTGCTAAAGACGTCTAAAATTCGCGTTATTATTTGATACAGGTATAACGTATAACTTAAAAACGCATGTAGCTATGCAATACGTTAGTCATTTCGACAACAATTAATTTGACACGCCCTTGGTAACACTGCGCCAATAAATAAACACTTCACAATCGTGTGCCCCAATCACGAGCAGATCAGTCATAAAGTGAGTGAGTAAGTTAAGAGATTTGGGCGGCTGTTATCAGTGAGGTCTTGAGAGCCGATTAAGTTGAGTGAGGTATGGAGCAGCGCCGGAATGAAAGGGAGAGGGTAACATGAGATCCCCGAGAAAACCCGACAACCAACGGGATCGTCCGGCATGATTCCCACATGCGAACATCAGGTGACCCGGCCGGGGATTGACCCCGGTTCGCCTTGGTGGGAGGCGAGCGTGCTAACCGCTCAGCCACCGCGGCCCCTTCAGTCATAAAGGGCTCTGCTTCACATCTATGCAGCAGCTAATGGAGAAACGACGCCAACTGGAGTATATAATATAGTGCTGTGAAGTTTAGCTTGATGCCGAATAATAACCGGAATCTTACAGGTCCCTAGATATTGCTGTATTGGAGAATATAGACAGTTCACGCCAACCTTGTCTTCAGTGCCTGTACATTTGTGCCTTCTTAAAGAGTTAATTCATAAGTAGGGACCTGCGAAATTCGCGTTATTATTTGTCATCAGGCTAAACTTCACAGCACTATATATACCCCAATTGGTGTCATTTCTCCATTTGCTGCTGCAAAGATGTGAAGCCATGCCCTTCCTGACTGAACTGCACGTGATTGGGGCGCACGGTTGTGAAGTGTTCAGTTATTGGCGCAGAGTTACCAAGGGCGTGTCAAATTCATTACTGTCCAATGACAAATGTGCTGCGAATCTACATGTGTTTTAAGTTAAACGTGTCCCCAAATAATAACGCGAATTTTGCAGGTCTCTACTCACAAGTTCTCGATCGTGAAGTCAGCTTAACCCTCACGTACTGTACTCCCCGGGAGACTGCACGGGTGGATGCAGGGCGAGATACGGCGGTGGCGAAGGAGGGAGCGAGGCAGGCCGTGGGGTCACAGTGAAGGGGTCACAGGTCAGCAGCGATACCGCGACTCGGCCACGGCAGCGGACAAGAGGCCCAGCCAGCTCCCGGCCGTTGCCGTTACTCCACTAGCTGCCACAGCTTGCTGTTCGCTGTTAACACTTTCCTCACGATGCCCGAATACGCACGGGGTAAGTTTTACTAGTAGAGACTTGAAGAATTCGCGGATTCATAGAGCTAGTGACTTTTCGCCAAAAAAAAAAAAAAGTGAGTACACGGTAGACTTCAATACTATAAGCACCGAAGAGCAGTTTGTCTATTACCATTGGTTGCTGTCTGCTTGAGCAGGTGTTTTTATATTTAACCGGGCCACTCAGAATTCACTAACAGTAACTAACAGTAATCAGTAACTCATCCAATCAAGATAGGTATACGACCTTACAGGGTTTTGTAATATAACCTGTCTTGAAATCTTTTCGCGGAATTTCACTACCTCCACGGATTAATTGTGAGACAAGAAAGAATCCAAAACATGTGCGTTTATGCAACTTTGGCCATTTGTCCACACGGTGTTTGACACCTCCTGGAGAACGCTGGCCCAGTTGTCGCCTTCCACTGTGACAGCAGACAACCAATGCGCAGTTAATATCCGCATATTTGTAGCCTACATAAGACTGTAGAGTCTAGCCTGCAGGTCATCAAACTTGCGAATTATTCAGGTGTATATTTGTATTCTCTGAGTTGACAGTCACGCGCCTACCTCTTCAGTTCAGTTCTTCACTTTGGTAAAACAAGGAACAAAAAATAAAATACCTGCCCATCAAAAAAATGCATTTATCCGAATGAAACTGTTTAGCTACAAAAGAGGTCCCTGAACACTATGGGGCCGCGGTGGTGAAGTGGTAAGACTACTTACCTCCTACCTAGGCTAACCGGGTTGCGGGTTTTCTAGGGATCTCCCGTTTCCCTCGCCCTTGCTTGCATTCCAACACTGCTCCGTACTCACCTCTCTTCACCCTCATCGGCTCTGAAGACCTCGATGTTAACCCCTTAACTTACACTCGTTCCGGTTGTTGCAAAAGAGGAGGTTTTTGTCTGCAGGTACCTACGAATTTCTCGTAATAACTTATACGATAGAACCTATTAACCCATTCAAACGTAGTGTGCACATTTGTGTACATTACGCATGCGTAGTTAATTTTTGATCTGTACAGCACACTGCGAAACTAAGTGACCAATTATCTTAATTATGGATAAATGATTCGTTAACCGCCTTACTGGTCTAGTCACTAATTGGCTCATATAACTGTAGTCGAAAGTATACCCTACAGCTCATGGCTATGACGTCGACTTAAGTACAGTACGCATAATAATTTTCTTTGTTTGCATCACCTGAAACCGTAAATTAAACTAGGCTTGAAAATAGTTTCTATTGGCCTATGGCTCTGGCAGCAACCAATAATAAAATTTCGGTGTGCCAGCAGCCAATACCGATAACCAGAAGAAATACGCTGTCTGTGTTGGCGATAACTTCTGGTCCTGTTCAGCTCTGACCATTGCTTTATCTAATTTGCAACATGTCATGCGTGAACGAGTATACAAGGGATTATATCCTAAGGAGTTAAAATTAGCACATTGCAGACTAGCCTATGCTCGAGTGTAGCTCGAGCAAATCTAATTTTCAATTTATTTGTTGTTCAGAACAAAACTCGCATGGATGTGCAGTCTTTGTTCGCGTAGTGTTGTTTAGCATGACCTTACAAGAACACGACAGCGCAGTAACAGTGATATTGCTAATTATAGAATTCCTTTTTTTATAGACTCTCAAACGGACATGATTGATTGTAAATTATTTTATACAATGAAGGACAATTGATTGGGTCAATATCAGCTCGGCTCTCTATTGGTTTATGACCGGCCAATAATGAACGGTGTAAAGTACAGGGTAGTGTCCGGTGTGGTATGGACCAATAGGACGATGGTGAGTTCTAACACAGACACCAACAGAACCGGTGTTCTTGCAGTAGTGGATATAGGAGACTCACTCCTAATTTGTCTTAAGTGCCAGTAAATGTGTGCAGACCTCAATGTGTTAATAAAATCAGAGAGAAAACAGGCGTGTTACTAATCCCATAGTTGCGGCGCTGTAACTAAGGACTTGGGGGCTCCGCCAATGTCGGGCCACTTCTCCCCGGGAAAGAAAACAATTGGACGACGTTGGTACGGCAGGTGGGAGGGAGTGTCTGCAGATTCGCCAACCCACCTACCAGCTACTTGTGGCTGGTGCTTTGCAAGTCGTTCTGTTGCAGGTCATCGAACTCGCGAACTTTTCAGGTCCCTGCCTACGGCGTACGTGCAGTTTCCCTTTGGTTATTGATAAGGTCGGGTGTTTTTCGCTAAAATATTTACGCTCGTGCTGTACTTCAATATCCCCCGTCCACAACCACAACTTCCTTTAGTTATTGGCGGCGCGTTTAGGTGAGAAGACATGTTAAACTTATTTGACTGGTCCTATACAGAGTGTTCATGACCGTCAATACATTGCATCGCAAGCAATCAGTGCTCACTATTTTTTGGAGTCTTCCTTGTGTACAATACTACGTCAGCGGCACTCAGAGTTCAAATTACTCAAACGAACAGGATGAATTGTTAGAGACCTGAAAAATTCGCGAGTTCAATGACCCGCAGGGTAGACTCTACCCTCTTATGTATACATATGCCGATGTCAACTGTGCATTGGTAGTCTGCTGTCCCAGTGGAAGGCGACGATTGGGTCAGCCTTCTCCAGGACGTTTCAAACACTGCGTGGCCAATGGCTGAAATAATATAAACATTCGTGTTTCGAATTCTAGCTTGTTCCGAAAGGAATCCGCGAATTCTTCAGGTGTCTATGAATTGTACAGTATTCAATCTAGGAAAGAATATTTGATTAGCAAACTTTTAACTCGGCGTTATATTGGCTGAGAGCCGGACAGTAATTCACTATAGTAGGCATGCCCGGGGCTGTGTGAACCAATATCCATATTGTAACGTAAATACGAGTTGGTAAGTCAGTCGCCATATCTATAATGTTGAGTGAGGTGAATTTAGTAGGAGTGTAGCAGTCCTGGCTCAAATGCGACCTTTGACCTTCACCATGATCACTTATATACTTTATGACGTATTTTTGAAAATTCGACCTACTTTTGAGAAGTATGGCAAAAAGGTAGGTCAAAAGTTGGTCAGTAGGTCAAGGTCAAAGGTCACATTTGGGACAGGACTGGTATGCTCCTACTACTATAGTTAATTCACGGTTACTTAGAACATTTCTAAAGCCCTGCTGAAGTCCTACTTTCATAATATTCCTCTGCTTCAAGCAGATAAAGATTAGAAAATTTCTACAAGGAGCCAACGCATCGCATTCGTGCACATCCAGTGGAACAATATTTTGCATAACAACTATTTCTTATAAGACATTACCAACACTCGTAGTTTATCTCTGTATTTATTTATGTTTGCTATAAATGAAATATTTTAATTTATATGAAAATGCATGTCAAAGTTTAATTTGAACAAAAATAAGGTACTTTTATGCCAACACAAACATAAAACTCTTGTGATACACGGCATATTTAGGTTAAGGCTGTTCACGATCAAGTGGCACTTTTTAAATCAACCTTAGAAAAAAAAGTCACTGCCCCTATCTGCATATATTTCAACGAGTGACATGCGGCCAGTAAAGTTGGTATCGGTGGATGGAAAGTAGTTCCGTATCTTTACGACGAGTAATAAGTGTCAGGTAAATATTTCTGATAACAAACAATGTAGCTTTCACTTTCCGTTTATTTTTTAATGCATCGAAGTGTAAAAATGTGCAGATTTGTTGGATATTTACTTTTCAAATAATTTCACAGTTTTACTTGACCGACGCATGAATAAAGTGACGAGGCCCACAACAATGTTAATCATCTTACCTAATATGGAAGAATACACAACTTGCATACAAGTAGATTTTAAGCAGGGCTCTCGAACGTGCTCATTTTTACCGTGAACAGCATATAGCAACAAAACACGTCATACATGGTGAGTTTTTCCAAAGGTTTGATTCAGAAAGTGTGAAGAAACCGCCAATAGACTACAGATAGTTGGGTATAACGATACTTTCTGAAATTTCTTTTTAAAAAAAGACAAACAAGGTAGATAACCAAGGATCCAAAATGGCGGTAGAAAGTATTGTGTGTCATCCCTAGAGCTAGCAATTTTTCGCGAAAAAATATGAGTACACGATAGACTTCAATACTGTAAGCACCCAACAGCTGTTTTTCTATTGCTAGGGACACCGGAATTTCGCGAAAAGATTTCTGCACATGCTAGATTGCATTACCCTACGGGCATACCAGCAGTATTCGTTTGATTATTGGTGGCGTGTGTTTGTGAGAAGACATTTTGATACTTGACTGGCCAATCACAATTAGGTTACTCCGCTACTGCATGCCTGTGACTCTAGGGCAGATACTTAACACCTAGATCATCCAATCGCTGACGTGTATCTGAGCTAAAGTGTTAGGAAATACCACTGGTCGCGAAATATTTTCGCGAAATTCGGGTGTCCTTACCTATTGCAATCGGTTGCTGTCTGCTTGAGAAGGCGTTTTCATATTTTGACCGGGCCACTCACATTTCAGCTATATCTGCGTGGCTCCTACATGATTCGTGTGCAGACAGTTAACACGTGTTAAAAGGCAATCCAGCCAATCAAGATAGTGCTTTTGAAATATAACATGTTATGAAATCTTTTCGCGAAATTTCACTGCCCCTAGTCATCCCCCCTTTGCCGCTCATTCGTACATTTCCGAGCACGTCTCGGCGAAGAGAGACGAGAGGAGGAGATACGACGTTGTTGCACAACGCAGGAAGAAGCGACTTGTAACTGCTGTCTATTACCCCAACCTTTAACCCTGCGAGGAGTGAGCTTGTGAAGGAAGGTCGGAAAAGGGAGGGGGGGAGGGGTAGCAGGAGATGCTCGTTTGTACGAAGGCTGCACTGTTCCTCTGCTCGCCGCCGGGATGCTGTGGAGTGGGCGTCGCTTTTAACAAGCCCCCGGACTGATTCACACGCTTCCCACACTCGCGCTGCGCGAGGGGTCGAACATCCACTGCACGCCTGCGGTCGGTTGAAACCCCGGCCCAGAATGCACGGGTGCGTAAGAAAACGGACTCGGAAACGCAAACGGAACTAGCCGGCGGCTCGGGATATTTAATTTTAACACTTTGAAGTAGAGACCATGTAAATTTCGCGAGTTCAATGACCTGCAGGCTAGCCTCTACAGATAAATATGCCAATATCAACGTACAGATGATGGTTTATCGCGGGAAAAGTTGACTGTTTGCTAGGATTCAACGTAATGTACACATGTCTGTCAGTTTCCTTCCCTTATTGGCTGTCATGCATGTACGAAGCTACTACTCCATTTCACTGGGTGTGGAACCAATGTATAACGTTATAAAACGCACGTGTTTTGAATTCTAGCTTGTCCCTAAATGAATCCGCGAATTGTGCAGGTCTCTACTTTGAAGACTATGCACGAACTTCACTCGGGCAGATCAAATTTGGAAAAATTTCTAGCCCTAAAGATAAGAATCACTAGGATATGGTTTCATTGTTTTCTTAATTTTTACCATTATTTCACAAGAACATTTCCTCTCATCAACAGGCAAAGTTGTGAATACAATACTGCATTTCTGTATGGTTGAGGAAATGAACACTGTGGATTATAGAATAATGTCAAGTATAAAATAGCATTTTATTGGAACTCACTGAACTCGGCACTCCATTGGCAGACACCACGCCAATAATAAACGCTACGTAGTACACAAAGGCTGTGCAGTGTAGTTTGGACCAATAAGATAGCGATCAGTAGGGAAATAGAGACCAGCAGAAGTTATATTCCTACAGCGGTGGATATACATGGCTAGTTTCCAGCGTGTCTCAAATTTCTGCGAAATTGTTGTCCAGACTTCAAAGTGTTAACCATTCTACAATACGAAGTAAGGTCTTGTAACTCACGAATTCAAAATTCCTCAGCTGTTACAAACTACTGATACATAGAAACCTGCAAAATTCGTGTTATATTTGTTTTGCGTCAAGTTAAAATTCACAGTTCCGTATGTACTCGAGCCGGCGTCGTTTCTCCATTGGCTGCTGCCTTGAAGTTAAGTCACTCCCTTTGTAAGGGAACTGCTCGTGATTGGGGCCTGCGGTTGTGGAGCTTTCATTTATTGGCGCAGAGTTACCAGGGGCGTGTCAAATCAAGACTGGTCCAATGACAAACGTATTTGCAACGGAAAAGTGATTTAAGTTTAACATGTCCTCAAATAATAACGCGAATTTTGCAGATCTCTACAGTGACACAGGTTTCATAATATACACATCTCATTATATATATATTTTTACAGTGTTTATATATGGGTAAATACTACTGCCGAACAAAGTTCACTCATTTATTAAAATAAAATTATAATCGCCACGGGTTATCGAAGCACTTGTTGCCGTGTATGCCACAATGGCCACAAAATAAGTTTATAGTGGCCACTAAACCTTTGTGGCCACTAAAACTTATTTGTGGCCGCCAGAAAATATTTTTTTCAGTGCAGAATATTATCGTTTCTGCGGCAGTTAAGGTTACCCGTGTCACTAAGACCTGTTCTTTCAAACACTAAAAAGTAGCAACAGGCGTACGTAACACTTAGCAACACTTAAAATACACCAACTTTAACAGAAACAAAAAAAAAAAAGTTGCTTATGTGACTAATATAAATTCAAATGTTTAAGTGGCAATGATCGTGAACTTGCAAATTTTTGACTCGGGTTCAAATCTTACGTAAGTATAAAAAATTTTAACTTTTTTTTTAAATGTATTTTTTATGCATAGTAGAACACCCACATAATAAAAATAAAAATTAAATAGATACTAAAAATTATTTAGACTATATGTGCAGAAAATGAACTAAGGAATTAACGGAGAAGTTCCGTGAATTTTATGGAAAGTCCGTCTTTGAAAATAAATGTGTCCGTTATTTTACGGATAGTTTACAGACACCTGTGGATAAATTTTTACCACCACTTGTCCGTAAAATGAAGGAAATTTTTTTTTAACAGTGCACTCGCGAGAGTTCGGGTGCGGAGGTGAGCAGTCTAACCGCTGCGCCATCGCGGCTCCTCGCAAGGCGATGGGAACAGAACTTGTGTCTGATAGGCTACTGCGTGTTCCGGAAGGTTCCCTACTGGCCGGACCGTCGGCTGGCGTGTAGGTTCCCATTCGCTGGTTGACGAAAGCCGTTCCGGCTTGCTTGTGACGAGCGGCGCCATTTTGCTGGTGCGTACGGCTGAAGTTCGCGGAGTAAAGCTGGAGTCACAATAGCCCGACGAACACGACACAACAGACAGACATGCAGTCAGAGCTCGACGGAATTTCATATTAAATCTTATTCAGTGTTCACAATGCCCCGACGTAATCTGTCCGTAAAGTGTGTTAGTTGGCTGTTCGTAAATTATAAATCGGCAAGCTATCCTTATAATATTCAATATTTACTTTTAAAAACTCGCGATAAAATGAATGATTATTTTGCTTTTTACAATATTTGAATTTATACGAGCGATAAAAAGTATTTACAACAAACCAGAACGTTATTTTGGCGGCAAGCTAGTTTATTATGGTAGGGAAATTCGCACGAAATTTTGTTTTCTAACGTCGTATTTACATTTTATACGCTCCCCGACGAGTCCGACACGATGGAAAGTAGAAATAGAATATACTTTTGTCGGGCTGTCGGGGCTGCTATTTTGTCGGACTGACGTCACAGTGTCCTTGCTTTTCATTGAATGCTACTCAAATTTCGTCGTGTCGGGGTTGTCGTGTCGGGTTCTTCGGGGTATTGTGACTCCAGCTTAAGACGCTTTTTCAACTCCGTTTTCTTGCACCCGAAAAATGAATTTTTATAGTATAATTGTACCAAACATTGTTCAACTCGTACACATTGAATGTGAAGACATTTTACTCAAACAAAAAATTCTTACAATTTATATTTTTTGAATAATTTTATCTCAAATAAAAAATTATTCTTTCTTTTTTTTTTGCAGCCATTATACCAAATACTAACTAAAGTTATGCAAATGAAAAAATTTACTACAAGTGGGCTATATGCAATCACCAAATAACCGTTCGTATAATTATAAAAACGTTAATAAATGTAAAAATATCTTCGTATTTAACATATTATTTCACATAGACCCTATATGGTATGTTATTTGGTGATTCACATATGTGTCACGCGGTAGCCCATTGGAATAGTTTACTTTGTAAATTTTTTCATCCGCACAACTTAACTAATATTTGACGTAATGGTTGCAACGAAACAGAAGAATTTTGTATTTAACAAAAAAATATTCAAAAAATATAAAGCGGAAAATTATTTTATTCCAGGAGAATACTATCACATACAATGCGTACGAGTTGAAAAATGTTTTTTACAATTATGAAATGATTAATTTTTTGGCGTCCAGCACCCTTAAAGAGGCAATTATAATTCTTCAGATGTACAAGACAACCTGCAATAACCGCATTTCATTCAATCGTAATTTATTTTAATGGTTTTAAGCACTTAAAATTGGTGATTAGAAATCATCTTTTATTTTATTGTGTAGAAACGATTTGGTTTCGAATTGAAACGCGTTCTCCAAAATCAGCCATGTCTTGTGGTTTTCTTGCAAACGCTAGGAATAAGGGCAGTATTGTGGAGATCACCATGAAACGATTCTTTATGTAAGATTTCTGAGGGCGCACTTCAAACAAGAGCGACTGTATACTTTAAACGTAAGCTGTAACGTTTTGCGTAAAATACTGCCAGAAGCGTAGCGAAGATGTGCTTGAAGTAAATGCTGTGATTGCGGGATTTCCTCGTGTTCTTCAAACGCATGGAACGGCCGGCCTCCTCAGTATAGGCTGTTCACGGTAAAGTGATCACTTTCGAGGCCCTGGCTACTTTTCCCCGTCAGCCGTATTTTATCCTTCCGCCACTTTTTAAAGTAAATATTGCCATGTACGTAACAAGCACAGTGTATTTGTTTCACCGGACTCGAAAGTTAACCCCTAAGGCTACAGTAAAATATATTTATTGACTATTATTCCTAATGAGAGGGCTTCAAAAAGTGCTCACTTTACCATGAATAGCCTACACTTTGTGAAAATGTCAAAATGTCAAAATGTCAAACACCTTAAATCACGCAGGCATTGTGATATGACGGTCTACCGCATGTAAGTTTGTTGAATTCAGTAGATTTAATGCCGTTGGTAGCATTCCAGAACTTAAAACGTAAGGTATCGAGAAATATGTTCTGAAACAATACAATCATTATGCGCCGCCCCTGTTTCTCTAACTCAGTAAAAAAAAAAAAAAAAAAAAAAAAAATGTATTACACGTGCTGAAGGAAATTTTAGCCCAAGAGAAAGTCTGGCGAATCTTTCTCGCCAAAAATCCTGCAGGAAGGGGTGGCGGAAGGGCGTCCTTTGGAACAAAATGAAATTACTCTTTAGGTACGAGATGATTTCTCGTTTCAGTTGTACGCTGTTTGCGGTAAAATGAGCACTTTTGAAAGCTCTGGTTAAGATCTACTTTTATTAACGTTATACATTCTTCCGCCTTATATAAAATTGACATTGCCATGGGCCTCATCACCTACTTCATGCGTCGGTCATGCAAAACTGTGAAATTTTTAGGAAAGTAAATATTATACAAATATGCTCTTATTTCACACTTCGGTGTATTAAAAATACCGAAAGCGAAAGAGACAATCCAAGTTATCACAAATTGTTATCCAACACTTATTATTCAACGTTAAGATATGAAACTATTTTCCACTAATCATTACCAACTCTACTAGGCAAATGTTACTCTGTGTGCCTATTAAAACATACGCGTTCAGGAGCAGTGACATTTTTTTAAAGGTTCTTTTAATGTGCTCACTTTATCGTGAACAGCCTTTATCATCGTGTCCGTTGAAATACGTGCAAGTACGGACAGTGACGTTTTCCAAAGGTTGGTTTCAAAAGTGCTCACTTAACCGTGGACAGCCTATAGCTAACTGGCTGATCTTCACAAGCCTTCACACAGATAATTGAGCACCGGAAATTCTATAGTAGCGGCTGCTTTTGTTAGAGGCTATTATCCTATTTGGTAAGGAGAGGTTGTAGCCTTTCAACGCCCGCTTGTAGCGTGGTGAAGCTCTACAAAGAACTGTTCACGGGCGTGTACTCTGAGCCCCGAGCAAATCACGTCAATCAGTCGAATAATTGTCACTGGAAAGTCAGCGAAGAGGTTCCTGCAGGTTGGTGAAGCGGTCGAATGAGCTGCGAATCAGTGTTTGAAGTAGCGGCATTCTCGGAAATACAGCAGAATAATCCATTCACGGTTACTTCACACTTTTCTGAAGCCCTGCTAAAGTTCTACTTCCAGGATATTCCTCCGCCTCATGCAAACTAAGCTTAACTGAGTATATAATTTTACACCAAAGGACAACGCACCAAATTTGTGCGCACTTAATTCTAATAATATTCTGCACCAGAAATATTTCTTACTAGGTACTGCACACGTGTTTTAGCGCTGGTTTTATTCATATTTGTTGTAAATGAAATATTATAATTTATAAATAAACTACAGGAAAAACTTCCTTTTCGACAAAAAAGAAGTTCCTTTCATGTTAACTGAGGTATAAAACGATTATTATACATGGCTAGAGACATGAAGAATTCGCGAATTCAATTTGGGACAAGATAAAATTCCCAACAAACACATTTTAGGCAAACACGTTTGACACCTCCTGGAGAAGGCTGGCCCAATAGTAGCCTTCCAGTGTGACAGCAGACAACCGATGTGCAGTTGACATCGGCATATCTATACATACGACTGTAGAGTCTAGCCTGCAGGTCATTGGACTCGCGAGTTTTTCAGGTCACTGTACATGGCATATTTAGGAAATAACTAAAAAAAGTCGTGCATGGGGTGATTTTTCAAAGGTTTGATTCAAAAAGTGCGAAGAAACCGCGAATATACTATAATCACCGCTACACCACTAAAACATTCACCGCGCTTTCAATGATATTCAGTGGAGCCAAATTCACTGGTTTAAATTCATTCTGATTCATTCCGACAGTGACTGGGAAGAGGGAAATTCTCAGGGGTCATCAAAAAAATAACTTCGACTTCACTGGAAGAAAAATATCGCAGAAGTACGAGTGTCTAAAACTAGGCGATGCAACTTAGCTCGTTCACACACGAACCCGATCATCACAAATGTCCGAAAGACTTAAATCGGACGACTATTATGATCAGTAATCGGCAGAGACCTGGAAAATTGGCGAATTCGATGACCTGCAGACTATATTCTACAGATTTATGTGCAAATATGCCAGTATCAACTGCACATTGGCTGTCTGCTTTCACAGTGAAATGCGACGGTTGGGCGAGCGTTCTCTAGGAGGTGTCAAACACCGTGTGGAATGAATGTATAATGTTATATAAACTCACGTGTTTTGAATTCTAGCTTGACCCAAATTGAATCCACGAATTCTTCAGGTATCTAGTAAACGGCATCAGCCAACTGCCAACCTCTAAACAGTAGTGATATAATAATTTTTTTGAACCCTTCGAGGACGGCAGAAATTCACTAGCACTGAGGACAAGTTTGAAGTGAGCTCCCTATATTCTTCACAACAGCAGTATAATTTTGGTTAGTCTCTGTATGTTCACTTACCATCGTCCTATTGGTCCTGGATACACCGGAGCGCCTACTGTACTCTGCAATGTTTATTATTGGCTGGCCATCGACCAATGAAATCACGCGTTGGCTGCATACCAATTAATGTATCGCGATAGAAGTAAAAAGTTTTATAATCCATCGTGTTATTTTGAAAAATTATTCAAAAGGACAGTTTCATTCTTACAAACTGAAATGTTGACTAGTCATTTTTTACTTGTATTCCGACCAAGTCTAGCGAAACAGTAAAACTATAAAAGTGTTAGATTTGTCTTCAAGAGCAAATAAATTACCAGATAAACGTAGTTCCGAGTATGTACGGGCATAGTCCTCAAAGGGTTAAATCGCAGCCTCACACTACTGCACTACAAACTAATGTTACTTGCAAACGCTCCGTGACATTTCCCTTTGCCCTTCTCGGGCTTGCGAAGCGCAGTACTTCAAAGGGCATCACCGGTAATCGGAAAAACGCGCGCGTTTACCAGCGGGCTGCCACGTACCATTTGACGCGCGATGCGATAAGGCTGTTGGGACTCTGGCTACTCCTGCCCTTGGAAGATGAGGAATGTATTCAGGTAGTCGCTGCGAGAATATTCTGGTCGTTACCCCACCTCAACTTCGGCGCGACTCACCTTCTGTACCAGGGCAACTGAGCTATATAAGCCGCGGCGTAGCTCCGTGTTCGGATGTCTGGAGTCTCGTACGGCAGTTAAAGCCTGTTCACGATTAAGTGAACACTTTAGAAATGAACCTTAGAAAAATGTCGCTGCACTGAGGAAAAGATTTTGTTAAATCAGACAATATCTGTTTGGTGCAAACAAATTATTTGTTTGTATAAGGGCAAAAGAAATGTTTTGTTACTGAAACTAAATAATTTTATTGTTCTAATTTGGTTGCCCCAAACTGTAATATTTGGCTGGTGCAACTAAAATTTTGTTTGGCTACACGTACATTAAACAGTTTGGGCCGATATAAAAAAGTGTTACAAGTTCGACCGAGTTTCGAATCTAGATCACCTGCGTCCGGGCGCTACACACAGTAATTCTGGTGGTAGGAATGTTTTACTGTTATATGTCCGATGATTTGTGCTTAATTTATTTTTTGTTGCCCCGCCATTAGGCGCTGATGCAAAAATGAAGTTCGGACATGTTGCTGGGAGTTCGCATTTCGAACGTCTGTTTCACTGCTGTATTATTAACAAATTGAGGTCTGCAAACATTTACTGGTACTTAAGAAAAATTAGAAGTGAGTCATTTATATCTACTACTGCAAGAAACCGGTTCTGTTGGTGGCTGTGTTAGAACTCACCATCGTCCTATTGGTCCATACCACACCGGACACTACCCTGTACTTTACAGCGTTCATTATTGGTTGGTTATCAACCAATGGAGGGCCGAGCTGATATTTACCCAATCAAATACCCTTTATCGTATTAATGGATTTACAAGAAACCATTGTCCCTTTGAGTGGCTATAAAAAAGACATTATAAAGTTAGAAATACCATTGTTAGTGCGCTGTGGTGTTCTTATGCGTAGGGATAGGAAAATTTCGCGAATTAATTTCAGGACAAGCTAGACTTGAAACACATGTACACCAAAGTAATTGTTGCAATTGGATTACAGTTCATCAGACACACCCTGGACGACTCTGGGCTAATAGCAGGCTTGCAAGGAAACAAGTGGCGAGAGCCATACTGGCAGGTGTGGAGTAACACTGGCTACTCCCTGAGGCCGCAGCCAATGAACAAACGCCTGAGGCTCGAGTGTACGCAGGTCTATGGAGTCTAACCAACAAGTAATTGAAATCGCGAAATTTACCTATCCCTAGAGACCTGAAAAATTCGCGGACTTCAATGACCTGTAGGCTAGCGACTAGTCGTATGTAGAAATATGCGGATATTAACTGTGCATTGGTTGTCTGCTGTCACAGTGGAAGGCGACGATTGTGCCAGCCTTCTGCAGGAGGTGTCAAACACTGAAGTGGACTAATTGCTAAAGTTATATAAACACACGCATTTTGCATTCTAGCTTGTCCCAAAATGAATCCACTAATTCTTCAGGTCTCTCCCTATCCCTACTTATGAGGTCATGTTTATCACTAGCCGAACAGAGACTGCACATCCATGCGATAGTTATTCTGATGAACAAAGAAATTTTCAAATACGCTTTGCTCGAGCTGCACTCGAGCACAGTCTACGAAGTGTTAATGTATTCATTGAGGCTGCCCATCTGGCGGAGATAAGTTAGTTTCGAACAACCTCTCCACATCACAGATATTTACTTTGGCGTGGCGAGTGTGTTATCTGCTGGTGACCCCCCCCCCCCCCCCCCCCGAGACCTTTCAAGTGACACCGGCTGTTAGTTTTATTCAGACTTGCTCTTGTTCTACACGTTTCGCCATCAGCTGTTTGAAAGCAACAAATGTGGCGACTAGTCAACATTTCAGTATGTAAGAATAAAACTGTTATCTTTTAAAATAATTTTTCAATCGAACACTTGTTACTTCTATCACGATGCATTAATTGGTACGCAGCCAACGCGTGACTCCATTGGTCGACGGCCAGCCAATACTAAAGGTTGCAGAGTACAGTAGGCGTTTCCGGTGTAGCCAGTATCAATAGGACAATGGTAAGTGGAAATGCAGAGACCAGCCAAAATTATATTGCAGTAGTTTAGAATGTGGGCAGCTCACTTCAAAATTGTTCCCAGTGCTAGTAAATTTGTGCCGTCTTCAAAGGGTTAACGTTCCACGAATTTCACTAACTATTTCAAAGGAAAGTTAGACTTCAGACCACAGACTAAAGATCACAAGTTTGACCTAATCCACACTAATACAACTATCAAAGTCACGCGGTCAACAGTCACGAAAGTGTTCGTTTATACCTGGACTTTCAGAAGACGAGCACTTTCACATGAATAGAATGTTTTTTTATCAGTTTGAATGTATTAAAACTGCATTACAAATCGACGGGGCCGTCTGTTTTCCGCAAAAAGATTCACGCGAAGACTAGACTCCAATGTCCTATGGCGAAGGTGGAGAGTTCCTTTTGTTATTGGTCACATGTCTTTGTCGGCAGACAGTTCCTTACCTGACTGGGCCAATCATAATTAGGTAACTCCGACACTGAGTGTCCAGGCACCTGCAATTCGTGACAGTTAAGATCATCCAATCACGAAAGTGGATCTGAGCTATAGTGTTTTGGAGTACAAGAAGTCGTGAATTCTTTCTGATAATTCTTTCGCGTTATTAATTGGGGACACGTTTAACTCAAAAAAATTAAAAAAATGTAGCTTTGCATTACGTTCGTCATTGGACAATAATTATTTTGACATGCCCTTGGTAAACCTGCGCCAATAAATGAACACTTCACAAATCGTGTGCCCCAATCACGTGCAGTTCAGACAACAAGGGGGTGACTTCACATCTATGCAGCATCCAATCGAGAAACGATGCTAACTCGAGTGTATATAATGCTGTGAAGTTTAGCCTGAAGCGAAATAATAACGAGAAATTTGCATATCAGTAACGACGTTTTTTTGTACGTTTACTAAAACGTTATTTGGAAATTGGTTTCTGAGATTATTTTCATAGCACTGTAAGTAAATGAGTATATATTTTACAATATGTACATATTTTACATTATGTTTCTATTGAATGTGTAAAATAAATTTTTGTAGATCTCAAGTAGGCATATGATTAACCTGGATACGTTTAAATAATTTTTTTCCCCTTGTTCTTCAAAATCAGTGTATTGAAAAGATTCAATAACTCAATCATTGTAGTGTTAAAAATCTTTTTTTGGCAACTACTTTCTAAAGAATATTCTGAAAAACGTACGCGGGCTACAATATTCTATTTGTAGCCTGCTGCCAATGTGAAAGGTATTATTTAGAAACTGAAGCTCACATAATGTGTTTACGGTAATTTTTCGTTCTCATTACTAGAGACCTCCAAAACTCATGTTATTATTTGAGGACATGTTAATCTTAAAACACCTTACGTTTGCAATGTTTGTCATTGGACCAGTCCTTATTTGACACGCCCTTATGGTAACTCTGCTCCAATAAATAAACGCTCCACAACCGTGTGCCCCAGTCACGTGCTGTTCACTCGGAAAGGGAGCGACTTAACATCAGGGCAGCAGCCATTGGTGAAAAGACGCCGGCTCGAGTATATACAGTACTGTGAATTTTAGCTTGATGTCAAAAAATAACGCGAATTTTGCAGAAATTTACGTTGTGAATTTGAACCAAACGACCCTCTGGCATTTTTGTGGGAAGATAACTGAGTTCCAAATGTACACGTGTTTGGTCAAGGAAATTAAATATAAATTTTCCTTTCACTAAATGTTGAGCTGGCAGAGGGCAGAGATTAACTCTGTAGATAGGGATAGGAAAATTTCGCGGCTTCATTTCAGGACAAGCTGGACTTCCAGCATGTGTGCACTGAAGTCAGCTTTGCAATTGGATCGCAGTTCATTAGACACGCCCTGGACAACTCTGAACCAATAGCAGACTTGCAAGGAAACACGTACCAAGCGCCATACTGCCAGGTGTGAGGTAACACTGGCTACTCTCTGGAGCAGCAGCTAATGAACGAACATCGGAGGCTCGAGTGTACCCAGGACTGTAGAGTCTAGCCTACAGGTCATTGAACTCGCGAAATTTTCCTATCCCTAGCTATAGATATAAATAGCATCTCGCAATTTTATGGAAGCCAATAGAGAAAAATTTAAACAAAAGGACAATCCTACATAATTGTTTTTACTAAATTTTTGAGCAAATATTTTACCATTGTGGTGTATTTCTGCTGACGTAATTCTAACGCCGTTCGGAGCAATATATTATGACAAACACATAAATGTGGCGAACTAGTTGCATACATTGCAGACCATTCACGGTCACTTGGAATTTTACCGAAGCCCTGCTTGATTTTTACTTTCATGATATTCCTCCGCTTCATGCAAACAAAGACAATCTATAAAATGACACCAAATGGACAGTGCACCAAATTCGTGCCCACTCAGTGCAATAATATTTTGCATAAGAACTTCATCTTACTAGGCATTACCAACACACCTATTTTTCACTGATTCTATTCGTATTAGCCATAAAAGAAGCATTAAAATGTGTGTACAAGTTCATTTTAACCAAAAAACGAGACTTTTATGTTAACAGAAGTTTGAAACATTTCTGATATATGACATGTTAAGTAAATAACTAAGTACGTCTCATACTTGTGGAGATTTTCCAAAGGTTTGATACAAACCTTAGAAGAATCCGTGGATAGATTATAGCTATAATTACGAGAGAGAGGTGTTTTTCGGGAGAATATTTGTGATCATGCTATACTTCAATATCCTATGCACACAACTACTTCCTTTAGTTATTGGTAGAGGGCCCGAGAAATTCGCGAGTTCGATGACCTGTAGGCTAGCCTTCACAGTCATACACACTCTCATACAGATACCGACTGTTTATTGGTTGACTGTTGTGGTAGTAAAAGGCGGTGATTGGGCGAGCAAATTTATCGCGTGTTTGTTATTGGATAATTTGTCTCCAGGATGTGTCAAACAACACGTCGACCAATTACAAACGTAATATGGACGTACAAGTGTGTGAATTCCAACTTGTCTAGAAACGAACCCGCGAAACTCTCGGGTCTCTAGTTATTGGCCGCGTGTCTACGTGCGAAGACATATTCTTATTTGACTGGGCCAATCGTAGTAAAGTACTCCGATACTGAACGTCCATGATTCGCGGACAGACACTTTGAGGTACGTGACATTAAAAATCATCCAACCACGAAAGTGCATACGAACTAAAGTGTTTTGGAGTGCAACTGGTCTTGAAATCTTTCCGCGAAAACCACCTGTCGCTAATGACTACCCTTTTCTGATTATTGTATGTTAGTTTCCGGAAAACTTGTAGACATCAATCGACATATTTAGGGTTGCGTTACGTCCCACGGCCACACACGTAGTGTATGTGAGTCGCACGTACGATATAGGATGTTCACAGTAAAATGAGCAATTTTGAAAGCCCTGGTTAAGATCTACTTGTATACACGTTGTGTGTTCCTGTCTTACGTAAAATTAATATTGCCATGGTCCTCGTCACTATATCCATGCGTCGGTCAACTGGAACTGTGAAATTATTACAAAAGTAAATATTTTACAAATATGCTAATTTTTTACACTTCGATGCATTAAAAAACAGAAAGCGAAAGAAATAATTTTTCAGTTATCACAAATGGTTTCCTAGCACTTTATATTCAACGTTAAGATGTAGAACTACTTTCCATCTATCGTTACCAACTTTACTGGGTGAATGTCACTCAGCGCGCCCATTAAAATGTATGCATGCAGGGGCAGTGACTTTTTTCTAATGTTCATTTCTAAAGTGCTCACTTTATCTTAAACAGCCTTTATAACTCACTCACGGTTACTCCACACTTTTCTGAAGCCATGCTAAAGTTATACTTCCAGGATATTCCTCTCGCCTCGTATGCAAACTATGCTTAACTAAGTCTAGAAAATTACACCACAGGACGACACACCGAATTCGCGCGCCCTCAGCTGTAATTATAGTTTGCACGAGAACTACTTATTACTAACCGCTACCAACACACGTGATTTCTCACTGTTTTCCTTCGTATTTACTATCAACGAATGATAAAGACGTATAAATAATATGTAGGTAAAACTTCAATTTAAAGAAAAATAAGATACCTTCAAGTTAACAGTGGTGTAAAACGCTGGCTATACATGGCATATCTAAGAAATATGTAACTAAACACGTCATACATGGGGTGAATTTTCAAAGGTTTGATTCGGAAACTGTGAAGAAACCGCGAATGTCGCCCTTAACCCTTTGAAGACGGTACAAATTTACTAGCACTGAAGTGCAAGTTTGAAGTTAGCTGCCTATATTCTACACTGCTGCAATATCATTTTGGTTGGTCTCTGTATTTCCACTTACTATTGTCCTATTGGTCCTGACTGCACCGGGCACGCCTATTGTTCACTGCAACCTTTAGTGTTGGCTGGCCGTCGACCAATGAAGTCACGCGTTGGCTGTGCACCAATTAATATATTGCCATAGAAAGTAACAAGTTTTACAATCCATCGTGTTCGTTTGAAAAATTATTAGAGCTAGTGATTTTTCGCGAAAAAATTACGAGTAGACGGTAGACTAATACTATAAGCACCAAACAGCGGTTTGTCTATTGCCATTGGTTGCTGTCTGCTTGAGAAGGCGTTTTCATGTTTGACCGGACCACTCAGAATTCGGCCACATCGGCACGGCTCCTAGGTGATTCGTGTGCAGACAGTTAGCACGTATGAAAAAGCAATTCAGCCAACAATATAGGAAAAAGACCCTACAGTGTTTTGAAATATATCTTGTCTTGAAATCTTTTCGCGAAATTTCACTACCCCTAAAAATTATAGAAAGAACAATTTCATTCTTACCAACTGAAATGTTTACTAGTTGTCATTTGTTACTTACATTCCGACAAAGTCTAGTGAAATAATAAAACTAATAAAGTGTGAGTTTTGTCTTCAAGGGCAAATAAATTCCCATATAAACGTATCCCCGAGTATGTACGTGCGTACTCCTCAAAGGTCTAAAAAAGAACGAGTCTGCGAGGGAAGTGCAGACGTAGCAGAGACTCACCCGTCCAAGAGCCGGGCCGCTTGAAGTGTTGTCTTCCACCCAACACCGCGAGCACCACTGCGCGCGCCGCCGCCGCTGATTGGCCTCTTATAGGTCCGGACACGACCAATCGCAGCCTCATTGCGTGCGCGGCATGCGGCCCGGCGCTGCACGTTACAGCCAGTGCTCGTCCTCTGGCCCTTCTACACCTGCACGTAGCGCGAGAGTCACATAGCCCCCCCCCCCCCCGACAAACACGGCACGACGACACGACGAAAACCGCAGCCACGACACAACGCTTGCGGCTGAAGAGGACGAAAATAAAGTTAATAACAAAATTGGTAGGGACACCCGAATTTCGGGAAAAAAAAATTTCACGACCAGTTGTATTTCATAACACTTTAGCTCAGATCCGCTTTTGTGATCGGGTGATCTAAATATTACGCGTTTTAAGTGTCTTCCTACGAACCAGAGACGTACAGTATCGGAGTAACTTACCTCTGATTGACCAGTCAGCTAAGAAAATGTTTTCTCACAGACACACGCCGCCAATAATCCAAAGGAAACTGTTGACACGCTCGTAGGTTATTGAAATCTATCATGTGTGGAATTATTTTCGCGAAATTCGGGTGTCCCTAAAAATTGGTATATTACTAGAGCGAGTGGCTTTCCGCGGGGGGGAAAAAAAAGTGAGTACATGGTAGACTTCAATACTATAAGCAGGATCACGAAAATCTCGCGGATTCATTCTGCAACAAGCTAGACTTCACAGTCCTTTGTGTAGTCGATCCTTGGTAAGATGTTGATTGGGCGATGCTCCGGTTTCACCCCAGACCAGGTAGCACGGAATTCGCTCGAGTTTTTACTGCTGGTTAGTATAGCCACGAGTATTTCGCGAATTCATTCGGAGGCGAGGTATGCTCTAAACACGTGTTATTTTTCTCCTATTGCTGTGATTGGACGACTGTTATTTAGACACGCCCCGTTCAACTGTGAGCCAGTAATAAGCAGGAAGCAGTAGTGTGAGTGAGTGTTTGACAGTCCTGTACAGAGGCCTCGCCTGATCACAGCAACCAATAGGCAGATGATAAATGTCTCGAGTGTATAGAGGGATGTCCAACCTACCTTGCTGCCAACTCAATCCGCGAAATACTCGGGACTCTACTGATTAGATACTGGCTCAAATTCGTCCAGGGCGTGGCTAACGAACTACGATCCAATCGAAAAGGAAGTAAAATGTGCATATGTTTGACGTTTAGCTTGTCCTCGAATGAATTTGCGAAATTTCCAGGATCCTAACTATGAGCACCGAAGAGCAGTTGCTCTGTTGCTATTGGCTGCTGTCTGCTTGAGCAGATGGTTTCATACTTGATCGGGCTACTCAGAATTCACTAACAACAGCACGGCTCGTACGTGATTCGTGTGAAGACAGTTAACACGTGTAAAAGAGTAACTCAGCCAATCAAGACAGGCCTACAGGGTTTTGTAATATATCTTGTCTTGAAAACTTTTCGCGAAATTTCACTACCCCTATATATTTCAATATTACTAGAGACCTGAAATATTCGCGAGTTCAATGACCTGAAGGCTAGACTTTACGTACTTACGTGCAAGCATGCCGATATCAACTGCACATTGGCTGTCTGCTGTCACAGTGAAAGGCGACGATTGGGCCAGCGTTCTCCAGGAGGTGTCAAACACCGTGTGGAACCAATGTCTGGCGTTATATAAACGCACGTGTTTTGAATTCTAGTTTGTCCCAAAATGAATCCGCGGATTCTTCAGGTCTCTAAATATTACTATGATATTATTACACACAATAATTGTAAATATAATGACGATTTTGCTTTTAAGAAGATTTGTTTGTAAATTCTGCTTTCCGAAGCATCCAAAACGGAAATGCGTTTAAATTTGGTTAAATACGTGGACTCTATCGATCGATAATCTTTTTACATTTAACAAGTATATTTGAGCAACATATTTTATTATGTTGCAAAATATGTATATTCTTCCTTCATATACACAGGGACCTGCAAAATTCGCGTTATCATTTGCGGACGCGTTAAACTTAAAACACGCGTACCTTTGCAATACTTTATTCACTGGACCATACTTTATCTGACACGCTCTGGGTAGCTCAGCACCAATAAGTGAACACTTCACAATTGTGTGCCCCAATCACGTGCTGTTCAGTTCGAAAGGGAGTGACTTCACATCTATGTAGCAGCCAATGGAAAAACGACGCCGGCTCCAGTAGAGATAGTACTGTAAAGTTTAGTCTGATGCCAGATAATAACGCGAGTTTTGTATGTCTCTACATATACAGTATAAAAATTGCATTTTTCTGACAATTTTCGTGACATCTGTACTAATTTCTTACGAGTTCTTCACTTTGTGTAGTCGGGTGCAGTGCTCCATAGGTAGTTCCTTTGCCTCAACGCACGAAGCGCTTCAGACCACATGCAGTTGATGCGCAAGACTGGCTGGAAACGAAATGACGTAGGAGGTACACTGATGCGCCTGCAGCGAGAAAATGGAACAACTTACATGCGCATATTACTAGGGACCTGCGAAATTCGCGTTATTATTTAGCATCAGGCTAAACTTCACAGCATTACATATACACCCGAGTTGGCGTCGTTTGTCCATTGGCTGTTGCATAGATGAGAAGTCACGCCCTTTCTGACTGAACTGCGTGTGACTGGGGCACACGATTGTGAAGTGTTCATCTATTGGCGCAGCGTTACCAAGGGCGTGTGAAATTTATCATTGTCCAGTGACAAACCTTTTACAAAGCTACATGTGTTTTATAACACATTGCAGAGATAACGAAATTTGGCCTTGACATGCGATGAACCAACTAATACGCGAGCTTTCACAGCACTCGCTGACCAGTCAGACATAAGGCCTCACACAGGAAATGAGCGATTGAGTGCTCTTAACTGGATTTGATACACCGTTTGGCTCGTGTATACTTGTACGTTCTATGGTGAGAACACGCTGTAGGGGCTGTAGTTATTCGCTGTCTACAGGTCGATGGACTCATGAACTTTTTGTGTCACTACTTTTAAGCAGCGACAATGATATTTCGCGTAAGTATTTCGGAGGGTCGGGCGGGTCGATTACTCAATCGTGACACAGCCGTGTTTAAGTAAGACGCAGCGCTGGACTTTATGTGTGCATGCTACTGTAAGGTGGCTCGGATAGTGGAGAAATTTGTGCATCTTGTGAACTATTAAAGTACACATAAACTTTTCAGTTCTGGTGTTGCAAAAAAAAAATGCAATTTTTTATGTGAACAGTACCCACGGATTTCTTATAACTAGAGACCTGCAAAATTTGTGTCATTATTTATGTACATGTTTAACTTAAAACACATGTAGCTTTGCAATGAGTTTGCCATAGGACAATGATTAATTTAAGACGCCCTTGGTAACTCTGCGCCAATAAATGAAAACTTCTTCACAGCCGTGTGCCCCAATAACGTGCAGTTCAGTTAGGACGTGACTTCGCATCTATGCAGCGGTCAATGGAGAAACGACGCCAACTCGAGTGTATATATATATATATATATATATATATATATATATATATATATATATATATATATATATATATATATATAGTGCTGTGAAGTTTAGCCTGATGCCAAATAATAATGCGAATTTTGCAGGTCACTACTTATAACGTTATAAAAACTGACACTCTGCAGCCTATGGAAAGAGTTTCAGTGGATAATTGGCACAAGAAGCAACCAATGATAAAATAGCAGTTGTGCGAGAAGCAGCCAATGGCACAGCCCAGAAAAATGGGATGTCCGTATCTGTGCTTACTTCTAGACTTCCACATCGCCGACTATAATTTTACATATTCTACAATATGTCAGACGTGAACGAGTATACTTGGGATAATACATCGAGGTCTCGAGAGCCGATGGGGGTAGAGCGAGGTGAGTGTGGAGCAGCGCCGGAATGCAAGCGTAGGGGAAAACGGGAGATCCCCGAGAAAACACGCAGACCAGCGGCATCGTCCGGTGCGATTGCCGCATTCCAAAAACCGGGAGTGACTCCGCCAGGAATAGAATCCGGTTCACGTAGGTGGGAGGCAAGTAGTCTAACCACTGCACCACCGTGACCCCCAGCATGCTACTGGGAAGGGTGGGGGGGGGAGGTTTTGCAAAACAGAAAGAATCTTGAAAATTAATCTCAGGTCTAAGTACATCTGGTGGCTTGGGGCTTGGGAATTTTACAGCGATTTTGTGATATTGACGTCGAATACGTCGAAATGGCGTTTTTTTTTTTTTTTTTTTATTGCTGAACATAATTGTCCACTGTTTTCATCAATTAATTTTTGCATCTTTGCTACAGCAACTGAATCCACTAGTTTGTCGAATGACGGTCGCAGTAAGCATGAAAAGGGAAGTAAAATCACATACACTAACAAGAAACAAAACAAAAACAAAAAAATGTACTTTCGAATTTTTGTTCTGTGATATTTTGCTGGCAAAATGTAAAACTGTAGTAGCCAAATGGAATTCCTGTGTGTACCAAATGGTTCTGAGAGGTAGGAATTAAGGGGAAGTATTGGTAAAAGTGTCGATTTAGTAGAGTTATTTGTTTTGAGACGTGAAGTCATTTTTAACATATTTACTCAAAGTATTCTACGAGTAAGAATCATTTAGTAGAAGTAATTTTTTTTTTATGTTACCAAAATGGGTGACGTACGTGTGGAATGAGAGTGTATAAACATCTGGCCAGGCTTGTTCAAATCTCCACATCCCCGTATCGCTGTGCATACTAGAATAAGCATAATCGTGATAATGTGATCCATGGAACAGACACCTTAGGAAAACTGCACGACTAAAGTTATACCCGGGTAAATGATTTCGGTACGCAGAATCTGAGGCCAGATTTTCGAATTTTCGAATAACGACTTGAGTTTCGAAACGTTCTATTCCCCCACGTTTGCTCGTAAATTCCCGAGTGTATGTGTTCGTATAGCTACCGGCACAAAGTTTCAAGAAATCCCTAACGCAGAAAGGTACGGTGTAGGGACCCGAGTTCGAAACTCGGAACCATTAAAATGCTACTTTTTCTCGGAATTGCACAATCGTTTGTTTAAAGCCACAACAAAAAAAAAATCACAGAAACGGAACTATAAAATCCTATAAACATCCTTCATGGTCAAGGGTGGCTGCACATTTCTATATTTTAAAAAATATATAATTTTAAATTTATCATCCAAATATTATTTTTAAATATTTTCTTTACTTCCCGGGGGGAGGGGGAATATGGCCCGATATCCCCCCCTTTTTTTTATGCTACGCCACTGCTTTCAAGAAATCACACACACTGGAAACATAATTTACGTACTCTCCAATATAACTAAAGACGGCATTTCCAGACTGCTGTATCTCCAAATATACGAATAGGATACATGAGAAACTACGATAAAGCCTATTCACGATAAACTGAGTGGCATGCGCTCAGTAAAGTTGGTAACGATGGATGGAAAGTAGTTCCACATATGAACGTCGAATAAAACGTCTTAGGTGACCATTTGTGATAACTTAAAATTATTTCTTTACCTTTCTGCTTTTTTATGCATCGAAGTGTAATAATGAGCAGATTTGTAAAGTACTTACTTCGTTAATAATTCCTCAGTTTCACATGACCGACGCATAAATAAAGTGAATAGGTGTTAATTTTACACAAAGCAAGTGCTCATTTTAACGTGAACCGCCTATAGGGAATGGTTCGGTACATTTTATAAAACATGTATTGGTAGACTACTATTGCTAGTTACGTTCCTGTAACCACGGGCAAGAAAAAAAGAATTACGTATTTATAGAGCCCCGAGTATTTCTCGGATTGAGTTGGCAGCAAGCTAGGCTGGTCAGCCAGCCCTCTACACACTCTAGACATTATCGTTTGCTTATTGATTGCTGTGATCAAGTGAACCATCTGTACAGGACTGTTAAATACTCACTCGCACTGCTGCTCCCTGCTTATTACTGGCGCACAGTTAAACGGGGCGTGTCTAAACAACTGTCGTCCAATCACAGCATTAGAAGAAAAGAAAAAAAAAACAAGTGTTTGGAGTGTACCTCGCCTCCGGATGAATTCGCGAAATACTCGTGTCTCTACTTATTTCTTGCCGGCAGTCACTATTCAAAACCATTAACAAACCAGTGTAGTTTTAGTGGTTTTGTAAAGCTTTAGAAACTATTATTTACGACACGTCGTGCGGAAAATTTCATTAGACATTCTTAAATTGAACGTGTGGCAAAAACAGTGAAAATCCAAGATGGCGAGGACACATCCCTAGAGCTAATGGTTCGCCACGGGAAAAGTCGACTGTTTGCGATAATTCAACGTACTGTACACATGCCCGACTGATTTATTTCGTCATTGGCTGTCATGCATGTATGAAGATACTACCCCTTTTCGCTGGCCCAATGAGGATTCTGATAATATGAGGCAGAACGTTCGTAATTGGGCTGCGAACAACTTAGAAGAGGTTGTTCATCCAATTATGAAATAATAAACTAGTTAAAGTGTTATATATGATATGTTTGCTCAAAAATTCCCCCGACTTTCCTTCATCTCTACTTATCCCCCTTGAACATAAGAAAGCCCTCTGTGCGTGAGAAATTCTGCCCACATCCTGTGAGATAGGCACTCCACCTTCCAGGTGAGACAACGTTGTGAAGGGGATTGCCGATGTGTGCAGGCGCTCTTGAGAGCCCCGTTTGAGAGGGACGTGAACCTGCGCGGCCATGGCCAAGGAGCGAGAGAGCGATACGGGCGACACGAACACGCACGTCTAGTGCCTTATCGTTCTTACGCCGCGAGGCGTGCAGTGTTTCCGTCGTGGTCGTGTGCTGCGCAAATCAGATATGTAACAGTGGGATTTTATTACATGCAATGAAAGCTCACATATTAAACTATGTCCTTATGTTCGTA
Source organism: Dryococelus australis (assembly GCA_029891345.1). Classification (NCBI taxonomy): domain Eukaryota; kingdom Metazoa; phylum Arthropoda; class Insecta; order Phasmatodea; family Phasmatidae; genus Dryococelus; species Dryococelus australis. The sequence continues at coordinate 25,780,523 of CM057008.1, read as the reverse complement.
CTTTTCTCTTATCGCTTAAGGAAACTGCGTAAGCAAGCTTAAAAAATGCGATAGTTGACCATTTTCACGAATTATTTTCTCCATGAATGTACTTAATATGTTAAAAAAAAATCATAGCGTCATAGATAATAGTTTTTTTAAAAATACCTTTTCTACCAAAAGGTCGTGTTTACAGAACCGAGATACCGAGATACGGGAATATGCGCAAACAACGATTTCACAAAAAAATGTTTCACTTCGCACTCCTCTTAAGATCTACTTCTCTTCAAATTTTGAATATTTCTGCCGTATGTAAAATGTACACTGCCATTGGCCTAAGCACTTTATTCACCCGTCATTCTGGCGGAAACGTGAAATTGTTCAGAAGCGAAATATGATACTGATATGGCAATTCGTATTTAAAAAAAAAATAGTTTCCCTGAGTTTCAAAACTTCTCTCTCAATACAAAGTTAAGACTTGGTTCTATTTCTCTCAACTCGCAGCCAACTTAAACTGATCACCCGCGTGCCAGTGAGTAGCGTCGTCGTAAGCACGCAGTTAACGGCCAGTGATTTTTTTCAAAGTTTCATTTCTTATTAAAGTGTTCACTATACCGTTATAGTCTATTCACGGTATCTTCATACATTTTGAATCGAACTTTTCTAAAATTGCGTTATGTATGACGTGTTTGGTTGATTCTTAAATAGATCACGTATTACAGGCGTTTTACACTTCCGTCAACATAAGTAGCTTATTATTGTTAAATCGGACTTTTACTTATAATTAGTACGTCAATCGTAAACGTATCATTTATAGTTAATCTAAAATAAAAACCGGGATAAAATAAGTGTTTTGGCAATACCTAGTAACAAATAGCTCTAAAGAAAATATTATTAAATTAATGCGTATAATGTCCTCTTGGTGTACTTTTATAGCTTTGGCTGAGGAATATCGTGAAAGTAGGTTTGTAGTAGGGCACCACAAAAGTTAGAAGTAATTAATAATGTACTATAGTACATTAGCACCAGCTATATGCTGTCAACTGTAAAGTGAGCACTTTTGAATGCTCTCTCATTTTATATAATAGTCAATAAATATATTTTATTCGAGACTTAGACGTTATCTTCCGAGTGCGGTGGTATATATGTACACTGTGTTTATTACTTATATGGCAATATTTATCTAAAAAGGTGGTTCAAGGATAAGATATGGCTGTAAAGGAAAAGTAACTAGATCCACAAAAGTGGTCAGTTTAACGTGAACAGCCTATATGTATGCGCGCATGCGTGCGACCTTCGCGCTGAGAACAGCGCATGCTTCTTGTCGTAGGGACATATTTTAACCTTCATTTTAAGTGTAAAATAAAGGCACGTCACCACGTTATAGTACTGTTAGCGTTGTGGTAATGGAGGTGGTGAAGTTCGAAGCTATTCGAATTTGTAAATTTTTTTGTTAAATGTTTTGAGGAAAGTCTATATTTTCGTGATATTTCTAACTTATAGTAATTTTATCAATCTGTCAAAAAAAATAGCCAGCCAATGTACAAGTATTTTTTTCCTATTTTAGTATTTTTATGTAAAATAAATTTTTAAAACGAATTTTGAATAGTTGTGTAAAACACATCTTAATTTAAGATAAAATGTTTCTTGAAGTCGTGTAGTGATGCAATGAAGTAATTTCTTTGAAAGTTGTCACATGGCTTGCAGAAATTAAGTTCTTTTTTTGCTATTTTAACTCAGTGTTTTATTTTAAAAGTTAAATTGAAGCTGCAAAATAGCTTAACGAGTTTATAAATCTCCCTTTATGATGTTTTGGGGAAATCGAAAATTGGTTCGTGATGCAGTCGAATATATTGGTCACGTATAATTTTGGAATGGGTTTGGAAAATAAATTTTACATCACAAATTATAGCTATGAAAAAAATATAGGAAACAGTTTTGGACTCATGAATGATGATTAAAAAAACTGTATTAAAGATGAATGTTTGTGCCAAACACTTTTTAAACTGCAGATTTTATGACCTGCCTGTTATTTAAAGGAAAATTAAGAATTCTGTAAATTTTCCGTAAGTACATGTCAAAATAATTTTACTGTTATTGGGACCTTCTAATATTAAATACTATCTTAAATATAGAAGCGAAATCTGCGTACATAAACACACACACACACGCACGCACACACGCACGCACACACACACACACACACACACATATATATATATATATATATATATATATATATATATATATATATATATATATATATATATATATATATATATATATATATATATATATATATATATATATATTAGTGCCTCCAATCTCATAATACAAGTGAATGTTTTTATAGGGTTTAAACTTATATTTCCCCCATTATTTTACTGTCTGAAATGTTGTGTAATATATGTTACTGAACTGTATTTAATTAAACCAAGGCAATTCTTTTCACCCTTCTTTATCATATGTTTATGAAATTGTTTGGTTTATTTTATTCTTGTGATCCTATAGGAGTGAAGATGTAATTTCGACTTTCAGTTATTCATAAGATTCTCTTATATGTATGTTTATACATTTGATTTGATATAAATTGTATCACATGCGATGTTTACAAGTCGAATGGTAGTTTTTCTTAGTGCAAGAAGAAAATAAATAACTTTTTGTCCGCCTTTATTAAACAAGCCTCTTGGGACCTGCTTCGGGTCAGCTGATATCGCACAGTCACTGGGTCGGTAGGAAAGACTGTTATTTTCTCGTCGCCGACAAAACTTGCCCCTTCATGACTGGCGGTGCATCCAGACACATCCGTCCAACGTCTTCAAGATAACACGCCACGTCGCGAGGTGACAGCGAGCTGATAAATGCCGTCAAGCGCTCGGCCGCCAACTTCACCGGACCTCAACCCAACTGAACATGTTTGAGACCTGCCGGGAAAGGATATTTCAAAACACCATCTTCTATAGGCTTTTCACAGTAAAATGAGCACTTCTGAAAGCCTTGCTTAAGATATACTTGTTTGCACATTGTGCATTCTTCCACTTTAAAAATTAGCATTGTCGTGGTCCTCGTCACTTTATTCATGCGTCGGTCAGGTGAAACTGTAAAATTATTATAACAGTAAACATTTTATAAATCTGCTAATTTCTACACATTAATGCATTAAAATATCAGAAAGCGAAATAAATAATTTAAATTACCACAAATGGTCATCTAACACTTTTTATTCGACTTTTCCATCTGGAACTACTTTCAATCTATCGTCACCAACTTTACCGGGCGCATGTCACTCAGTGCGCCCGTTGAAGTATATGCAGGCAGGGGCAGTGACTTTTTTGTAAGGTTGATTTCAAAAGTGCTCGCTTTATCGTGAACAGCCTTGACCAGACGAAACGAAAGCTGTAATCTTCAAAAACTACACTATCCGGTAATATTACTTTGTGGACGGAGCTGAAATACTTATTTTGTGTAACGACGCAAATTTATGAGAATCCCCAACAGTATATTTTGTATGTATAGTACATTCATGGTTACTTCGGACTTTCCTGAAGCCCTGCTGAAGTTCTACTTTCAGACTATTTCTCCGCCTCATGCAAACAAAGTTTAACCAAGACTAGAGAATTGCATCAAAGGGGCAACGCACCGCAATCGTGCACTCATTTTAATGATATTTAGCATAAGATCTATTTATTACTGTGCATAACCAACACACCTTTATTCTCATTCTCCCTTTCTCCCGTATTAATTATAATTGAAATATTATGGGTTCTAGATAGGATATAAGTAAAAGTTCGATTTAATAATAAATAAGGAACTTTTATGTTAACAGAAGTATAAAATGCTTGTAATATATAATAAATAAAAAAAAACTTTTATGTTAACAAAAGTATAAAATGCTTGTGATATATAACATAATTAGGAAACAACAAAATACTTCATACAATGGGTAATTTTTCAAAGGTTTGTTTAAAAGAAATGTGAAGAAACCACGAAAAGACTATATAAACAATCCACGTATGTATATTTACAAGAGCCGTGACTGAATCGCTGCAGTAAAAATTACTATCAGTTCCAGTAAACTGCTGACAGTTATTTTAAAGTCTTATGGTAGGCGAATATCACTACTGATAACTTCACATATCAGGGCAAGGATAGTGAGAGTGAGTTCGTATGTGGCTGCAGGGAAGGTAGGACAAAGTACATCTTGATATAGTTAGGAAGGAATGTTTTTTTTTTTTTTTTTTTTTTTTTTTAGATTCGAATTCCCAAGCATATTTTCGTGGCTATACAACCGAAGTCATAGATAATTTTGCTGATAACACTGCACAGATCCTTCAATTCTGTATACCCACAAGAAATAAGTTGTAAAATGATACCTCTGGTAACCGAATATACTCAAATTAACTGTGAAAAAGTTGACATCTTGTGCCTCACACATAACTAAACCTTTCATTTTATCGAATCAACAAGTGTACAAGGGTTCATGGCGCGCTAGTCAATAAAACCAAAAAACTTGTAAGCAATCAAAAACTCATATGTAACAAATAGAAAGTGACTCTATTAATTATAAAGTAATAAACATTTGTAAATTTGTGGGACAGAAATATAATTTTTTCTTACAGGTTACAGTTCAGTTAACTAGCTTTGTGAACTGGGCCACAGCAGTCGACAAAAACTACAACTGAAAGTCCAATATCGCTTTTTTGAAATCTCCCAGCCTTATTTTGTGCGTGCGTGTGTGCACGCGCGCGCAGACAGCTATTTCTACTAAATGTTCGAAGTTCAGTGAGCTGCCATTACACCAAGCTGCTTTTGTCGACTATCCAATACGTGACTGTCAGTTTGAGTAGTAATAGTATCCCCTAGTGGAACTGGATCTGCATAAATGAATCTAATTCTCTCGTAACTGTCGTACTCATATCAATACCTTGCACATAAGAGTTCTTGATAAGATACTAAACATTTATCTTGATGTTCTTCTCGTCAAAACTATTAATTTCCAGTTAGAAAACACCCAAAATTTTTGTCCAGAAATGTAACGGAAGTATGACATGATAATTGTAGTCATTTCTAGTGACACTGGACTGCTTTCTGCCAACACGACTAGCGATAACGGCGTGGATTGGATTTGAGGTTAGAACACTATTCAGTAAACAAGTGCTAAGCCCAAATGCAACACTAGGTTTGTTCCGTTCAGACGCCCTTTTTGGCTTTCATCTCGTTCACTTTCCGTTCTCCGGAGGCAGGTCAAAATGCCACCGAGTCACTTGCTCCTCTCAAGTAGGAGATTGCGAGGGCAAATAGTCTGCTGGTTTGGTTTTGGCGGGCTTCGCTTGTTCGCCATCTTTCTTGTTTACAGAAACGAGAACACCTTTAAGCTTTCAACATATCTTCGAAGGGATTATATGCTAAATTTGAAATTTTGCAAATGATAAAATGTATTTTTAAATAACTCTTCGGTGAAAAATTAACTTATGGATACAAAATACCACAAATTGTGTATGCCACAAGACGTCTGAGTAGCTATAACCTTATTCGCCTGTATGACGCCGGCCGCACTCCACGTATATAACAGCTTATAAGTTGGCGCACGTCATACACTACAGTAATTCATTCACCAACCTCCCAGGCAGATGGACGTGTGTTACAATCATGTAAGGTTAGTGTAATTTGTATGTGTTTTCATATATCTTGTGTTTGGGAAGACTGCCGTTTAATTTACAGAGACATTTTTTCCTTTGTTAATTAATTTATTCATTTTAAGACACCCGGAGTCACATAATTGTGATCGTTTACCACTTGTCGACATCAGGTTATTCAAGTAGTTGTGTTTGTTTGAAATTTGCGATTCAGTGAGTCCTTTGTATAATGTATTCATAGATAGAACTAGTTTAAACCTCTGAAATATATATTTTTTTCTCTCATGCAAGTCTGTTATTCATTTGGATTCATATATATATATATATATATATATATATATATATATATATATATATATATATATATATATACACCCCTTCCCCAACACGCCATACCTCATCCGAGTGCCAGAGCTCCAAGGGTGAGGATGTGCCAGAGCTGCTCCCTAACCCATAGAAAGAAAGAAACTAATAAATTTGACCTTTAGTACACACTTGCGCCAAACTATACACTTATCAATTCACACAAAATAAAAAATTAACAAAAATTGATCGGATTCAAAACATTTAATTTGATTAAAAGCGGATTTAAAAAATTTGTTCGGATTAAGATTCGATCAACAATTAACCCTTTCAATCACTCTAACCCTTTGCTATCAAAAATGGCAGAATCCCCTTTATCTAGAACCACCCAGCTCCTACTTCTTACATGTTATTTTATTCGTCACTCAAAAATTGATCTTTGTCTACAAAATTTTGGTGCTAACTATTAAAATACAATATAATATTTTCAAAGACATAGATGGCGGGATTAGTTAGCCAACAATTATATAAAAGTACATATAAAAATTATTGTTATTTATTTATTTGCATCCGATGTTTTGTGGACTGGCTAGTAGTACGGGTTTGTCGGTTCAGAGACATGCATCATTATCAGGATCCAGTGTCCGGCCGCCATATTGGCTGACGTCACTTCCTGCTCTATCATTCCAGTCGGTGACCATTTTGTGACCTTGACCTTTCCACCATCTTGGTTCTAGAATTTTCCACTTCATGCTCTGCCATTCCTCCTAGCTACGTCATACTCTGTCATTCCATCTACAGTTTTAATGCTCTGTTATTCCATCTTACATCTCTCTGCCCCACCTCTTTCCTCTCTTGCACATTCTTCATCCGCCATCTTGGATGTTGTCTGCTTTATTTCCCTCATCACCTGCTAGGGTACTGGTGTCGGCCATGATGTTTATTGCTGCTGGATTGCCTCACCCTATTACTCATATTTGTTCGACCACACCATCTTGTTTCCCCTTGTCTTTGGTGTTGCTCTCGCTCGGGATCGAACTGCCGGACCTTGGGACGCCAAAATGGTGGATGCCTTAGACCACTCGACCACTAAAACAGATAGGGAGGTAAAGTTTTAAATGTGGTTATAACACTGCTCACCACCGCTCACCCACAAAATGATAAAAAATTGAAAAAGAAATCGGAAAAAAATTCCAAAAATCTAATAACATGAAACATTAACCTCACACTAACCACTACATCCTAAACCCTAATGGAACCTCCACACCGTGGTAATTATAAAATCCAGAGAAGTCAAAAAAATTATAAAAATCGAGGAACATACACAATTAGATGCCCTTCCATTTCTCACCTTTTCAGCCCCCACCCCCTCCACCATTTTTAATCATCACGAAAAGTGTCGACCAACCCCCTTCGCACTTCCTGCTGCCCACAAGAATCTCTTCCCTCGCAGGTCAGGCAGCTGACTGGCCTTGTCCACAAATTATCCCTAAATGACCCCTCCTGATCTGCAAAAGACCCCTAAATTACCCGTATATATGTACAGTACAACGGTGGACAATTTCTGTAGATGTGGTGCAATGACCGAAGAGCTTCCATCTGTGAAATGGATCATGTACAGTGAATGAAGATCATTGTGGGAGGAACCCTGTACTGATTATATAGGAGAGGGCTTTTTCAAATGTAATATATGGCAAGTGGACTCTTACCCACTGTAATATGATTCCTGCCCGACATGTAGGGGAGCTTTCCTAATATGTATTTACGGGTTCATTTTGTATTGTAAGTTTTCACTAATTAATTGAAATTGCACTTTTTGTATGTAATCATACACAATGGATTGTCCTAGCATAAACACGTGGTTTTATGCGAAATACATCAGTGCAACAAGCACAATTGACTACTGTTTTCTTAAGTGTGGGCTCTTGCCCCGCAGTACCCTACATGTTGAAATTAAGTGCACGAAAAACGAGAATAGTTTAATTTTGTAAAACAGTCTCAGCAGGTTGGTCGCGTCAGACTTGGAAGTATGCTGTCGAAGTGGTAGGAATTTTACCCTGATACCTGCAGTGAGGAGAGTGAAGGTCGAGCCAGGCCTGACCGGACATATTTTAGGGCAGTACATTTTGACGACAGGTCCTATATAATTTCTACATGACTAGTCCTGCTATAATACACGCCCAGTTATTTTTATAGTTAACACAAACGACAAACTAAATGAAATATTTCGATGGTTAATGGCCAAGGCAATATGACATTACATAAGTTGGAGGAAGTGATGTTATCAGATGGCGGGATGGAGAGCGGGCTACTAAACCGATGTGGAATGACAGAAGATGAAAGAAATATGGAAGACATGGAATGATAGAACATGAAAGAAAGGCGATGGTTGGTGGCTAAATCGAGAAGCAACATGGAATTAAAGATGGTGGTTTAAGGGGCTGCATAATTAGCAGGCGTCTAACACTCGAAGTAATGGCATAGCACGAATAATTACGAAACAAATTCACACTTGAGAATAAGTGAGTAATTAGGAAAAAAGATGACAGAATGAGTAATTAGGACACGAGATGACGGCCAGAAACAATATGGGGTCAGTTAAAGGTCATGGAGACATAATCCAAGATGGCTGCTGATGTTCAAGGTAAAGAACATACAAAATGGCGGACACTGACAACGAGCTGGGGCCTCGCTCTTGAAAATCGATTTGAACTTACAACTTTTCTGAAGCACTGCTAAAGTTCCACATCCGGGATATTCCTCCGCCTCGTGCAAACAAAGCTTGACCGAGTCTAGAAAATTACACCAAAGGGACAACGCACCGCATTCGTGCGCACTCAGTGTAATAATATTTTGCATAAGAACTATTTATTACTAGGCATTAACAACACATCTATTTTCTCACTGTTTTTATTGATATTAATTATAAATGGAATATTATAGTTTACAGATACAAATAATAAAATTCGATTGAAAAAAGGTACCATTACGTTCACACAGGGGGCCACTGTGGCTGAGCGGTTAGACTGCTCGCCTCGCGCTAAGCCGAACCGGGTTCAATCCCCGGCCAGTTCATTCCGGATTTTCGCAAGTGGCCGGACGATGCCTCTTATCGGCGGTTTTTTTCCGGGGATCCCCCCTCTCCCAATCCCATTCCTACGGTGCTCCATACTCACCTCACTTCATCCTCATCGGCTCTCAAGATTTCTGTGTTAAGACCCGCCCGAATCCCTTCACTCACTTTTAGGATATCATAAGTATGAAACGATTGTGATACATGACACATGTTTAGGAAACAACCAAACATGTCGTATATGGGGTGATTTTTCAAAGGTTTGTTTCAGAATGTGTGAAGAAACTGCGACGAGTCTAGACTATACCTAAAGGCTGTTCACGATAAAGTGATCACTTTTGAAATCAACCTTAAAAAAAAAGTCACAGCCGCTGCCTGTGTATATTCCAACGGGCTCACTGGGTGGCATGCGCCCAGTAAAGTTGGTAACGATGGATCGGAAGTTGTTCCATATTCAACGTCGAAAAAAAAAGTTAGGTGACCATTTGAGATAACTTAATTATTTCTTTCGCTTTCTGGCATTTTAATGTATCGGAAGTGTAAAATATTTACTTTTGTAATGAATTCACAGTTTCACTTGACCGACGCATGAATACAGTGACAAGGTACACGGCAATGTTAATTTCACATAAGGCGGAAGAATACACCCTGAACACTATCTACCAAAAAGCAATTGGGCATCTGTCCACAATATTTGCTCGGGGGTTGTCACCCCGTTAGAGTCTCTTAGGGCGACCTCTTGCAGCTGTAAAGGCAGTCACCCTGTCTGGCATGCTCTCTACGAGTGTTTGCAGGACATCCACGGGGATTCGTCTCCATTCCTCTTGCAACCATTCCACGAGTTGAACAATGGATTTCGGCCGCGCCCTGACGAGCCCTCGCCCGGCGATCCAATTCGTCCCAAAGATGTTCTATATAGGGTTGAGGTCGGGGCTCTGGGCGGGCCAGTCCAATCGGCGAACATTGTTGTCGGCGTACCACTGCACAGTATCCCTTGAAACATGGCACCTGGCATTGTCATCTTGGAAGTTACAATAGGCCTCTCTGTTCGTGCTACCACGGACAAACACCAGCGGTCATACGCCGAAGGCCGCAAGTCAACTGACGCACCGAATAAACGGGTGCCCAATTACTTTTTTGTAGACGGTGTTCATACAAGTGAATCTCAAGAAGGTCTTTCGAACGTGCTCGTTTTACCGTGAACCTCGTGTTTAGAGCATGAAGAAACTTTGGTGGTCGTGGTGGATGATCTGAGCGAGAGGGGAGTCCTCGCTTCGCGCGTGTCTGAGCTACGTGATGCAGGGCTCGGTCCATGTGTGCCGCGCCGTCGTGAGTACGTGCTCGCTGGCCGGCGAGCTGGCTACGTGATCTGCGCGTTCCGCGCCAAAGTCTCAGTCCCCGGCCCGAGCGCTGCGGACCGTGTCTGCTAAAGCTGGATTTACAATGCAACGACGAGGTACACGACGTTACAGCCCGACCATTTCCGCCACCCAGATTACTTCAATTTTTACTACACCCCGACAGTTCCCTTCCGACAAGTGTTGCGTGGCTTTTGACGAAATCCTAGAATGGCCAGTAACTTGCTATAGAATGTGAAGAAATCGCAGATCATTATACACTATTCTGTTTTGATAACTTCGTAAACGAAGTATTTTTGGATTTTGGAGCAGTTATTGTCCATAAATATTTATTTTCGTCAATTCATTAGCTTTCTGTTACAAGAAAACAAGGCTGTACACGTAAAAAAAACATATGTTTAAACCAAAAATTACCACAATAGTGAAATCCGTACGACATTTTGTTTTGTAACGTTATATATATATATATATATATATATATATATATATATATATATATATATATATATATATATATATATATATATATATATATATATATTACTGCCAAGCGAGGCCGACGAAAATAGAAATAGAATCTACTTTTGTCGGGGCTGCGTTTGTCCGCAGTAACCTTGCTCCTGATTGGCTGATGAAAAATTTTCGTCTGTGTCGGGGGGCTGTTTTGTTGGACTTTCGGGTTTTTGTAAATCGAGCATAACGCGCTCCGACACGAATGTACCCAACACTGACCTACCCCAGTCATACACAACTGTCAAAGTCACATGGTCAACAGTGATGTTTACATCTTGATTTTTAAATGACAAGCACTATTATATGAATACTGTATTACAAATTGGTTAGAGGAAGTATACATACATCTCTAAGCACATGTTTACAAATCAGTTTTCTAACCTAAAATCCAAACCACGCCATTTTCGTGAGACGTGTAGGCAGAAAAGCAGTTAAATGTTGTGACACGGAGATTGGCGTGGAGGCCAAGCTGTCGAGCCACCACGGCCGAGCCATCGTCCAAGAGAAGTCGTGTCTAGATACACACGCACGAACCAACAAACTCCAGCAAGTGGAGGGGGGGGGGTGGTCTGTTTGAAAAATGATCTGTGGGGAATGGCAAACAATTGCAACGTGTCCAGAGACACTGGAGGTGTGATGATTCCCTCAGCGAAAAAGATTGGTGCGATAATTTCGTCATGCAAAAGCGAGCGAGCACCAAACATTCACCTTCGGGCTGTCGCCAGTACACTCAAGACACCTCACCAGGAGCTCTGAACCCCAAATACGCACATTACGCCGGTTCGCTAAACCAGTGCCGAAAAAGTTCGCCTCGTCAGAAAAAACAACGCGTTTGAGTTAGTTATTATCGCCCTCTATACGTGATAACATTTCGATCGTAAGCACAGAAAAATGTCTAATCTTGCAGAAACAAAAAATTATCATTGAGGCCTTTCTCCAATCGTTTGTGTTGTAGTAACATTAATAATGAAGTGGTAAAGTTATTTAATGTCAACCCTTTACAAAGTCTTGTATTCCTGTAATACAAACGTACTGTTTGAAGTGTTAATGTAAACAAAGCCTCTAAGTAATGTTGCTGCAACCAAAAGGTGTATTACGCTAAAATTAACAGAAAGAACAAAATATTTTGTGTTTCTGCGACACTAAAGAAATGTTCAACCAACTTGGCGTTATAAAAATGGCGGATAGTAGTGAAAAGCTATAACTAGTGATATGAAAATTTCGCGAGTTCAATGGCATGTAGGCTAGACTCCACAGTCCTGTGTACACTCGAGCCTCAGATGTTTGTTCAGTGGCTGCTGCCCCAGAGAGTAGCCAGTATTACTACACACCTGGTAGTATGGCACTTGCTACTTGTTTCCTTGCAAGTCTGCTATTGGTTCAGAGTTGTCCAGGGTGTATCTAAAGAACTGTGTTCCAATTGCAAAGCTGACTTCAGTGTACACATGTTGGAGTCTAGCTTGTCCTGAAATGAAATCGCGAAATTTTCCTATTCCTAGCTATGACGTCGTCAAATGAAACCACTATGTTAAAATTTTAAACCATATCTTGAGAAATAAATGTAGCTTAGACCAGCTCCCAATCCTTGCAAAGTAGGGTACTTGTACCAATTATGCATATTTTTTTAACATAAAGTATTTCCACGTGACAACAGCAGTTTGTCGTTAAACCATCACGGCGCATGTTCGAATCACCTCCCATCTGAATTTTTTTTTTCTTGGTAATAGTTATTTTTGTGACAAAATAATAGTAATTAATTTATTTTACATCGGAATGTTTTTTTTAAAGCAAATAAATAACAAGAAAATTTCTAACACAAATGTTAACAACAGATCAACACAAAATTTGTTTTGCCGCAACATGAACACCGCCTTAAAGTAGACAGTACGGAAAGGATATAATGTTGTTATGTTATTATTTTAATGTTACATTAACATAACAACTTAACAGTATATTATATTAACAGCAGCATTAGTTACTGGTTCACAGGTAACAAAAATTACTGTTGTAGTAACATTAATACTGTTGTGCCATGGCTGTTAGTAGTGAACAGCGATGACATCGTGAAATGAAACCACCGTATTGAAATTCCAGAGCACAATATGAAAACTAAATGTAATCTAGACCGGCGCTCAAGCCTTGCAACGCAGTTTTACAGATTGTTTAGGCAGAGTAGTCGGGCAGATCGCTGGGTTCTGCGAAGTGAATTTCATCAAGCACTCGATACATGGGTTCAGTTCCCCTGCCTGCCGTATCTTTAATTTCTGTTTAGTCATATTTATTTTTGTGACAAAATAATTGTACTACAGTGTTTATTTAAAGCTAAAAACCAACACAAGAAATTTTTTTAACACAAAATTTGTTTTGCCGTACCACAAAAGTTGTCTTGCCGCAACACAAAATTTATTTTGCAGCAACATAAACACCTGCTTAATGTTGCCAGTACAGTAAGGAGGTACTATTGTCACAAAAGTACTTAATGTTAAAGTAACATTTATAGCTTAATTTATATTACACTAACAGCAACGTTACTTACTGACCTCTCTCAGATAACAAAAAATAATAATGTTGTAGTAATATTAATAATGTTGCCACAACATTAGACTATTTTCTGTGAAGTCATACCGACGTGTGGTGTCATTGGCCAACAAAGTCTGAACAATTTGCATTTAACATGCACGAAACAAACTTTTTGGCAAGATATCACAAAGAAAACTTTTTGGCATCAGTAATTCACGTGAGGCGCTATGCATCGTTTTCTTAGGTCGCTCAACAGACTTGTCTCACTGCTTCCTCCCTTTTAGTGGAGGCTGGTGGCCGACCAGTTCTCGGTAAGTCAGCAACAGATCCTGTGTTCCTGAACTTGTCATGGCACGACTTATGCCCGGTCGCACCAACATCTTCCCCGATCCGAGATCAAATGACTTTGGTTCCAATGTTAAAGTGTTGCACCAACGAAATTTCATGATTTTGTGATCTGCGATTCGTCGATCTTGGTTATAAAGTGAGAGATCGATATTAAGTATGAGACAAATCTTGCTATTGGTTCGTAATATATTACGTCATGGAAGTAGGCGTATTTTTCACTATAGATAGAACTAGACGTGCGATGTTTGATCTGTTTTAAGTGAATTATTGTAGTACGAATTTTATTGAATAATATTCAAGTGCATATAATGTGGTTTTAATTTCCCTAGAAAACAATCGAATGTAGTTCTATCTGTTGGCGTATTTTAAAACTACATTTTTTGGCGATGGCTACTGATCTCGGATCGAGATGAGATCGAAATGAACTTCATCTCGATCTCCAGTCCAACTGTGAACTTGAATGGTGCAACAGTTTCCTGCGTCGATCTTAGATCCGATCTCGGATCGAGTTTCGAACCACAATGGTGCAACCGGGCATTAGTGCTTTTGACATCAGGTGGCATCCTTCCAATTTTTGTTTGAAAGTTCCTCTGCACTGTTATTGGTGAGAGGGTCTCGTGGTGCCAGAGGACGCAATGAGCTTTCTCCTGATTTGTGAACATGTCCTGGATTCCTGGAAACTGCAACTACAGCCACGTTACTGAAACCTGCATCAAAAAACTTGGTTAGTTTGCCAACATTTCAGCACTACTTCTACATCTCTGTCTTACATGTAGCTGGTATCAATAAAGTTTGCAATCAGGGAAAGACTTTTCGGACATTCTGTACGGCTGTTCATGGTAAAGTGAGGACTTTTGAAAGACCTGGATCTACTTTGCTCCTCGTTTTGTATCCTTCCACCAAACATAAAATTTGCGTTGTCAAGGGCATAATATTTTATCCATGCCTCAGTCGAGTGGAAAGTTGAAGTTACTAGCCGTATTCTATTTCATGTGCTCTTATTTTATATACTCGCTTATAATGCCAAAAAAATGCCAGCACGATTTGTCATAAATTTTAACAATACGCTATCGATACAGCGTAAAGACTCTGAATTATTTAACTTAATTCGCTGCCATCTTAACACGGAGCCTTAATGCCAATCTGTACATTAGCATTTATTCAGTTAACAGACAGCGATTTTTTGCAAAGGTTTAGTTTCAATAGTGCCCGCTTTACCGTGCAGGGCCTAAATAAGGCTTTTAGGGCCGGGCTACAACTGACATATACCTAGAAAATTCACAGTTATAGCGATAAGCACATACAAAACACAACACGAGTACAATGGCCTGGCTACAACTGGTATAACGATAGTAATATTATTTTGTTTATGTTGCTACATTCAGTACCGAAGAAATTCAGTTCTGTATAGTTGGTAGCGGTTTTTCGTCAAAAATAAATATTTTCGATTGATCTGGGACGTTTCTAAAATAACATTTTATTTTCATTTCAATTTTTGCTATGTACATTACCTGAAAACGTCACAAAACTTCCGTGGTTGCGATTATCCAGAAATAAACAAAATAAAATATCTGCCCGAAGAATGAAGTCAACATGCACACTTTCTTGATTCGTAAATAAGTCTTCCGTTTGATAACGTAGTACAATGGTCGGGGCTTTTTTTTTCTCTGCTGAATATTGACGCACAGCGATAGTAACGACGAAAGTAAATCCTATTTGAAGTCCTTGTTGCTATCACTGTGATTGGGCAGGTGCTTATCGCTATGCACAGTTGTAGCCGGTCTAACTGGAGATAAAAGACAAGCAGTTTAATTCTTACGTATTTCACCGTGTTGTGTTAATGAGGTGCTTATAGCAATTGTTCCCGGGCCTTTACACATTGGCCAATCAGTGGAATGAACGCGGAACCAGTGTCACGATGTGGTATTAATTGCCTTGTCAGGAAATACGACGTAACACACGTTTTTTTTTTTTCTCCTTCACTCGTGCTTGATATGGAAACTTGGATTATTCTGTACTCGATACATGACATGAAAGGTGATTTTTGTTTAAATCGAAACAAATAAAATTATTCTATAACTATCCCATGATTGTAGAGATGGATGGTTTCACACCACCACCGGAGACAAATACCACTGTGCTTTGGCATCGTGACCATTCTATAGTCCATTCACGGTAATTTCCAACTGTTGCCAGGCCCTGCTAAAGTTCTAATTCCAGGATATTCCTCCACCTCATGCAAGCAAAGGTTAACCCTTTGAGGACGGCACACAAAATTACCAGCACTGAGGACACATTTGAAGTGCTCTGTATACCACTTACCATCGGCCTGGCTACAATGCACTCTGCGACGTTTATTATTGGCTGGCCGTCGACCAATGAAGTCACGCGTTGGCTGTGCACTGATCAATGTATCGCGATAGAAGTAGCAAGTTTTACAACCCACCGTGATCGTTTGAAAAATTATTAAAAAGAACCGTTTCATTCTTACAAACTGAAATGTTGACTAGTTCTCATTTTTGGCTTGGATTCCGATAAAGTCTAGCGTAATAGTATAACTATAAAAGTGTGAGTTCTGTCTTCAATAGCAAATGAATTTCCATGTAAACGTAGCCCCGAGTATATACGTGCATACTCTTCAAAGGGTAAATAAAAGTCTAGAGAATTACACCAAAGGACTACCGCACCCCATTCGTGTGCACTCAGCTTAATGATATTATACCCAAGAACTATTTCTTACTAGGCATTATCAACACACCTAGCTTCTCTCTAGTTCTGTTATTAATTACAAATGAAATATGATAATTTATTGGTAAAATATAGCCATAAGCTCAACTCAACAAAAATATAAGATTCTTTTATATGTTAACACGTGTACAAAATACTTGTGGCACATGGCACATTTAGGAAACGATAAGACGCTTCATGCGTGGAGTAATTTTTCAAAGGTGTGATTTAAAAAATGTGAAGAAACCTCGGATAAACGATACTCATTACTCTGTGTGCCTACTTAACATTGTGAAACAAAGCACAATGCTGAATGAACAGGAACAGAATCAACACGTGAAAGTATTTCATACTTCGTCAATAATTGTATGTCCATTTAAACCGATTTACAAAATAGTTAAAAATATAGCCTGTTTATAGATATAGGCTGTCCACGGTAAAGTGAGCACTTTTGAGGCCCTAGTTACTTTTTACTTCCAGTCTTTTTTTTTTTAACCACCTTTTAAAATAAATATTACCATGTAAGTAATAAATACAGTGTGTACATTCCACCGCACTCATAAATTAACGTCCAAGGTTAACATAAAATATAATTATTGACTATTATTCCAAATGAGAGGGATTTAAAAAGTGCTAAATTTACAGTGAATAACCTATACGAGCCATTTTTCAGCGCCACGAAGTGACCTTCAAATCCGAGGAATCCAAACACCGTTATAATGAGTTAGTTGCAACTGATTAAGTTAAATATTTCAACGGAATAGTGTATCAATGGAGCATGTTCAAAATATTTCACATAATCATTCACCCCCGTTGCAAGAGTGAAGTGATTTGGGCGGCTCTTAACAGAGATGTCTTGAGAGCCGATGAGGGTGATAGAGGTGAGAAAACCCGCCGACCAGCGGGGTCGTCCGGCACGAGTGGGGACTGAACCCGGTCTGCCTTTGTGGGAGGCGAGCAGGCAACCGCTCAGTCACCCCCCCTCCCAATAACAAGAATATTTCAAACAACTCAAATTGCAACTGATTTAGAGCGGAGCCATTTTCACTTCGCATTACTGATTCGCCTCCATTTTTACTATTTCAGGTTTAGAGTGTGCGTCAAGGGTAATCGGAATCTGAATATAATGAGAGAATAATTAGAAATTATCATCTTTATTTAGCTAGGAATAGGCTACAATGTTGCTATAGGCTGTTCATAATAAAGTGAGCACTTTTGAGGCCCTAATTACTTTCTGCCACATTTAATCCTTTTACCACCTTTGAAAATAAATATGGCCATGTAAGTAATAAATTCAGTGTGTATATTCCACCGTACTCGGAAGTTTACGTCTAAGGCTAAAATAAACTGTACATATCGACTCTTATTCCAAATGAGAGGGCTTTCAAAAGTGCTCACTTTATCATGAATAACATTTACTTATTATACTCATGGACACACAACTCGTACGAACGTAGTTCCATTGTTTTTTTTTATAGCCTATCAGGATGTAAGGATATTGTAGCCCATCAACGATATTTCTAGAAAGTAAGCTTAGTTCTGTATTCGTAAAACTATACTACGAACACGACGCGCTGTGGAACCCGTTATGGAAGGACACATTAAATAGGATACAATCAGCTCGCCAATCCGTCGGCTGGCGACAAGGCAATAATGAAAGTCGCGCCGTAAATTAAGCGTGTCCTGTGTATTATGGACCAATGGGACGACGGCGCAGAGACAAACAGAACTGAGTTTCGTGCAGTTGTGGGCATAGACGACTCACTTGAATGCCTTTAAATGTGCGCCGACCTCGAAGTATTGTCACATCTCGTGAGGGCTAGGAAGTCTAATAAAAGATCTGATTTTAATTTCGTAATTTATTTACAATACTTAAAAAATCCTCACAAATATTACTCACAAATTAAAAATACCCGTCTCTACTGCTACCACGTATTTTTAGATACGAGCGAAATTCGCGTTATTATTTGAGGACATGTTAAAGTTAAAACACTTTTCCTTCGTTTGTCATTGGACCAGTCTTTATTTGACACGCCCCTGGCAACTCTGCGCCAATAAATGAACGCTCCACAACCGTGTGCCCCAATCACGTGCAGTTCGCTCAGAAATGGAGTGACTTAAACGTCAAGGCAGCAGCCAATGGAAAAACGACGCCGGCTCGAGTATATACAGTACTGTGAATTCCAACTTGACGCAAAATAAATAACGCGAATTTTGCAGGTCTCTACTTATCATTCTCAGTGAGCCAAATATTTAACTCCAATCTCAATTCTAATCAAATTCCTTATCACTAACTTTAAACTTGTCACTGTCACATGATCCGCTCTTATTATTTACACATATTCAAACTGTCTAGTTACCTCCATTGCGCCCACTGTGGCTTAGCGGTCAGCCTGCTCGCCTCCCACCAATGCGCTCCAGGTTCAATCGCCGGCCGGGTCACTCCGGATTTTCACATGTGGGAATCGTGCCGGACGATGCCGTTGGCTGGCGGGTTTTTCTCGGGGATCTCCCGTTTCCTCCGCCTCTTCTTGCTAGTTGCTGTCGCCGCCGCTCGTTGCTTCGCTGTAAGGCAAATGTAATATAGAACTAATTTTTTTTCTTTCGAACAATACCCACCACCTCCAAGTAAAGACGTCGATATTATAGGATAAAAAGTTTTAAAGATGTAATAAGTAATAACTAGGGACCTGAATTTTTCGCGTTATTATTTGGCGTCAGGATAAACTTCACAACACTATATATATATATATATATATATATATATATATATATATATATATATATATATATATATATATATATATATATACACACACACACACACACACACACACCCGAGTTGGTGTCGTTTCTCCATTGGCTGCTGCACAGATATGAAGTCACGCCCTTCCTGACTGAACTGCACGTGATTGGGGCACACGATTCTGAAGTGTTCAGTTATTGGCGCAGAGTTACCAAGGGCGTGTCAAATTAATTATTGTCCAATGACAAACGTACTGCAAAGCTACGTGTGTTTTAAGTTAAATGTGTCCCCAAATAATAACGCGAATTTTGCAGGTCTCTAGTAATAACATTGAATTGAATATTTAATACACTTGCTGAGAAAAGTTTTTAACTTTGAATTATTATTATTAATGAAACACAAAATAATATTAACACTTTAAGGTCGGCACACTTTTGCCAGCTTTAAAGACAAGTTAGACTTCAGTCACCTATATCCATACCACTGGAGGGACACCGTATTCTATTGGTCCTTATAGTAACTTGACATCATTCTACTGGTCAAAACGACACCAGCCTTTCCGTATTGGCCGGCTGCCAACCAATGGAGTGCAGAGTTTACCACTTTCCAACCAAATGTTCTTTCGTATGTAACATGACGTACATTCCGTCGTGTTGATTTCTGCAACCATACAATATATTTGTCGTACATTTACAGAGTTCGCTGTTGATGTCGTATTAGTTCCTATTTCAAATCCTTATGAAACAGGGAATTGATGTAAGTCTACCTGGACCATTTGTTTCGATGTGGAATGAAATATTCAAACAAGTTTTGCCCGAACTACACTCTAGTATAGTCCTCGAAATGTTCATTTTATTGTGTTTGAGAAGAAAGAGTAACTTGTCAAATGTTGTCGGAGAGGAAGAACTAATAAATAAAATATTCGAGAATAATTAAATTGCGACCTTATAATGTCTACTGAAAGGATACAAAGGTAATTATAAAATGAAATGAAACAGAGTTTTATGTCTATGTAAACATAAACTTTTTTGTGAAATTGAACTTTTACA
This sequence comes from Dryococelus australis, assembly GCA_029891345.1. NCBI lineage: Eukaryota > Metazoa > Arthropoda > Insecta > Phasmatodea > Phasmatidae > Dryococelus > Dryococelus australis. The sequence goes on along the minus strand of CM057008.1, from coordinate 25,760,271 downwards.
TATATTTTATGATTTAATTATAATATTTCATTTATAATCAAAATTAATGAAACCCGAGAGAAAAAGAGTGTGTTGGTAATGTCTAGTAGAAAAATAGTTCTTACGAAAAATATTACTGATCTGAGTGCGCACGAATGCAGTTCGTGATCCATCTGGTGTAATTTTATAGAATTAATTTAAGCTTTGTTTGCATGAGCTGGTGGAATATCCTGAAAGTAAAGTTTTAGCTCTGCTTCAGAAAAGTTGGAGGTAACCTCGACTGGGCTGTGAGTTTATTAGCTGCTGCACAGCTTTGATATAGACTATTCATAGTAAAGGGAGCCTTTTGAAAGCCCTCTAATTTGGAATAATAGTCAGTAAATATATTTTGTTTTAGCCTCAGATGTAAACTTTAGAGTGCGGTGGAATATGCACACTGTGTTTATTACTTACTTTGCAGTATCTATTAAAAAAAGTTATTTAAATGATAAGAAGTGGCTGACAGGAAAAAGTATCTAGTGCATCGAAAGTGCTCGTGTGAACAGCCCATACAGTGTAGCCCCGTATTGGTTACACTATTAACCTGAAACAGTGAGAGTGGAAGAGAAGTCAGTGACAACTAGTGAAAATTATTCCACTAGAAATCAGTTGCAGCTTACTGATTGCTACTGTGGCTGAATTTCTCTGGTTTAAAGTTTCGCTACGTAGCGGTGTAATACGACGGATATAGGCTGTTCACGGTAAAATGAGCACTTTTGAAAGCCCTGCTTAAGATCTACTTGTATGCACGTCGTGTATTCTTCCGCCTTATGTAAAATTTACATTTCCACGAGCCTCGTCACTTTAGTTATGCTTCGGTCAAGTGAAACTGTGATATTATTAGGAATGTAAATATTTTACAAATCTGCTTATTTTTACACTTCGATGCATTAAAAAAAATGGAAAGTGGAAAAAAATTAATTTCAGCTATAACAAATGGTTTCCTAGCACTTTTTATTATACGTTAATATATGGAACTACTTTCCATCCTTCGTTACCAACTTTACTGTGCACATGTCACTCACTGTGCCCGTTAAAAAAATGCAGGCAGGGGCAGTGACATTTTCCGAAAAATTCATTTCGAAAATGCTCATTTTATCGTAAACAGCCTTTACCTGCGTGAATGGGTTATATTTAAACATTGAAAAGTAGTTTATATGCACACTATACATTTATCACCGAAGTATGACGTATTTTTGCATGGCGAAACGATTTATCTTCGTTTCCAAGGTTTGTTTTGCTCAAATTTTAAGTGAACGGAGTAGAGAGCTCGCCTTTGCAAACGCGTAATATATTCTATATTTTGGGCGGAGGTACAATCCCACCCATTCCCAAAATTATTTATTGATCATAAATAAAATTTATTGGGTTAATATCGATAAAAAAAAATAATTTTCATGTAATTTATTGTGTATAAAATATTTAAGTCTGCTTCCCAAACACGAGCGAACGAGATAAAAACCTTGTATTATGTCATATCTCCAGATATAACAATGACAGTGATTTCACGTCGATTCGACTCACTGACCAGTCTGTAACATTCTCTTGCCTGATCTTCAGTGAGTAGTGTTTCGCTGACCAGTCTGTAGTATTCTCTTGCCGGATCTTCAGTGAGTAGTGTTTCGCTGACCAGTCTGTAACATTCTCTTGCCTGATCTTCAGTGAGTAGTGTTTCGCTGACCAGTCTGTAACATTCTCTTGCCTGATCTTCAGTGAGTAGTGTTTCACTGACCAGTCTGTAGCATCCTCTTGCCGGATCTTCAGTGAGTAGTGTTTCGCTGACCAGTCTGTAACATTCTCTTGCCGGATCTTCAGTGAGTAGTGTTTCGCTGACCAGTCTGTAACATTCTCTTGCCTGATCTTCAGTGAGTAGTGTTTCGCTGACCAGTCTGTAACATTCTCTTGCCTGATCTTCAGTGAGTAGTGTTTCGCTGACCAGTCTGTAACATTCTCTTGCCTGATCTTCAGTGAGTAGTGTTTCACTGACCAGTCTGTAGCATTCTCTTGCCTGATCTTCAGTGAGTAGTGTTTCACTGACCAGTCTGTAACATTCTCTTGCCTGATCTTCAGTGAGTAGTGTTTCACTGACCAGTCTGTAGCATTCTCTTGCCTGATCTTCAGTGAGTAGTGTTTCACTGACCAGTCTATAGCATTCTCTTGCCTGATCTTCAGTGAGTAGTGTTTCACTGACCAGTCTGTAACATTCTCTTGCCTGATCTTCAGTGAGTAGTGTTTCACTGACCAGTCTGTAACATTCTCTTGCCGGATCTTCAGTGAGTAGTGTTTCACTGACCTATATTACAGATCTGGTTTTCCGAGTCTGGATAGGGGAGGGAAATATGTCGAAGAAGACTGTGCGTTTTAATGTTTCGGCACTTTTATTTTCACCAGCCCAAATAGTCGCCACAAGTGTGAACAATTACTTAGTAAACACCACCCTTGTGCAGTGGGCCGGGTGGGACCTGCGACTTGCCAAAACGCGAATGAGGTGCTCTACCTCATTGCAAAGCATAAATATGTAGCAACCACATATTGCCACTTGAAATGGTCGCGAATACTGCTTATACCACGACTCTAAATATACATCAAGGAGAAGTATGTTTTCTTCACTGTACACTTCTGTCAAAAAGTTGACGTTTCGTAGATGCGGCAAGGCGTGTGGGTAGTACGATTAAGGGGATAAATATCTCAATTTTGGAAAATGGCCAAGTTTTAGAGTCGTTCCAATCCTTTGTTTTTTAATAAAAAAATTAACTATCCGGAAAAGTACCCATGAATAATATTAAGGCCTACATAGAATTTAAAACACATAAAACCTGTTATAAACAATTTTTCTGCCTTCTGAAAGACATAGAAATAGAACAAATAGATTTAAGTACTGTTTATTTTCAATTACTACAGAAAATTACACAGTACATAACAGACAACATTTAGTTTTAATGTGAACCTCCAAATTTTGTTCTGAATTCATTGTTCGAAGTGTTGAAAATTAGATTTTTTTTTTTTGTACTGCAGTAGTTTGCAAAAATTACACAAAATATGTTTTAAACGAGAAGTATTTGCACCTGTCGCAAGCACTGAGAGTAATTTTCGTTTATTTACTTGTAAACACAGAAATCGCATGCAAATAATGTAACAAAAAAATTTTTTTTTTTTTTTGTGTTTTACTAGATACTCTTTCCCGGTCATTACGTAAAAAAAAACAATATCGTTGTTATTTTATAACTGAGAGTTAAAACCTTTCATATCATTAAAGATATTAGTGAGCGAAATAAAAAAAGTTTAAGTACGTATACTGCACCAGTTGAAGAGGTTTTGCAGAAACACACACACACATACGCACACACACACACACACACACACACACACACACACATATATATATATATATATATATATATATATATAATTAAAAAAGTTAGGAACCGGCCTTAATTCACATTCTTCAAACTGAAATCGTCTATTGGCTGCCAAAATAATTTCCAAACCACCCCCTTCCCCCTCACACCCCGGCCGCCACGCACATTTCACTTTCGAGAATAGACATTTTTAACAAACCGAATGTTAGTGAAAGTTTTTGGCAATTCCTGCTATATCATATTGTGCAATTTCAGCTCTCCATATTTCGGTTTCTCAAACTTCATCTATACGGCAAATTATCATGCAAGGATATAAACGTATATACATATTGATATTGATATATTAATGCGGTTTCGCCAGATAATATAATTAACAGTATTTATTAAGTGCAAGATACCATGCCTCACATTCCTTCGTTCCTTCTTAATTCACAGATCTGATCCAGGTGATGGACACCTAACAAATATTTTACTATAATGCTGATTTTTGCACTGTGTATATATTGATTTGTTACATGCCTGCATTGAAAAGTTAAGTGAAAATACAATTTTCTGGAATGTGTAGTAAAATTTCGCACCTTCTTATATTAAGCATTATATTAACTTATGAAGATATTTCTTAGCAGTAATCTTAACTGTGGAAATTATTTTGAATCTTATTTTGGGTAGTTTCCGCGTTGGAATAAAATGTCGCAAGGTAACAAGCTCTGCATACTTCTCCTTTACACTTATCTCCTGAAAAACTACGGCATTATTCGTAGTTTTGTGGAATATCAAACAGATGGTTACTACATTGTGAAAAATTGAGAGATACTATAGTTTACAATACAGTTAAAAACCTAATTGCGGAAGTCAAATAAATACTAACAACTATCGCTTTTAATTACTGACAAAGTATTGACCAAGACATATTTCCTGATGTTCTAACATTTAGGGTTCGCCTTTACTTCTTTTACAGAAATTATTCGTTTTCGAGTCATAATACAGGATTCATAGTAATTACTGGCAGTGTAAGTAAATTTAATTATGTCGTATAGAGTCGAGAACATATTTACATTTTATGAATAAGTCCCTTCTTTTTTTGCAATTAGGAAATAACACAAAGTGAAAATTAGATACGCGTATTAAACCATTAGTAGATTGAAAATTTTCTTTAGTCAATTATTTCCATTAATTTTTCTGAAATTGAACACGAAAGCGAAAAATTCCTGCTTCATATGCGAAGCTGAACCTAAAATTCGTTTTTAAAGTTTAATTTTTTAATTGTATTTTTTTGCAACGGGATTATTCTGTGACGCCATTTCATTGCCTTGCGCCTAGGTGCTGCGAGACATTTGACGGTGTTCCAACGTTCTTGTCGATCCTTTCATCGGTTTTGGGTGAAAAACAGTGGGCTCGTCCGGGATTTGAACCCGGGACCTCTCGGACCCAAACCGAGAATCATGCCCCTAGACCAACGAGCCACATAGAAGTCGTTAACTATAGTTGTGGGTTACTGTTGTTATCGTAATCGTTTACACTGAAGTATGTGGCTTGTGCACGGAAAGATAATTCGTTATCTCTTTGAAGTAGCAGTTATTTTCTAACGTGCTCCACGTTTGTTTTACAGCACGTTGTATGCAAAATATTGTTTTACAGCACGTTGTATGCAAAATCTTGTTTTACAGCACGTTGTATGCAAAATATTGTTTTACAGCACGTTGTATGCAAAATCTTGTTTCACAGCACGTTGTATGCAAAATCAGAAGCAAATTCGTCTTGCGTACGAAGAATATATAGTTTGTTAAGTTCTTCACAGAGCCATATTCACGCAATATGCTATTTATGCTGTTTACATAATTAAAGGCTATCCACGGTGAAATGAGCACTTTTGAAAGCCCCGCTCAAGATCTACTTGTATGCACGTTGTGCATTCTTCCGCCTTATGTGAAATAACGCTACCATGGGCCTCATCCTTTATTCACGCATCGATCAACTTTGAATTTATTAAAACAAGTAACTATTTTACATATCTGCTCTTCTTTACACTTCGATACATTGAAAAAAGTACAAAGCGAAAGAAATAACGTAAGTTGTTACAAATTGTTATATAACACATTTAATTTGATGTTCAGATATGGAACTATCTTTCATCCATCGTTACCAACTTTACTGGGCATATGTCACCAAGTGCGCCCGTTGTAATATATGCAGGAAGATGCAGTGACTTTTTTCTAAGGTTGATTTCAAAAGTGCTCACTCTATCGTGAAAAGCCTTTAATACTATGTACTAACTGTATAGCAAAGCTACTTGTGACCAATGGCCAATCAGAGGTGGCCATTAATTCTATCCATCCGTCCATCGAAACCTTGATAAGCGTTACCTTTTGACGGACGAACGGATGAAATTACAACCTTCCGTCTAAACTTGCACGTTTTGTTACTCGTTCATCCCTAGTTCTTTACAAGGCTGTGTAGTGTGTGCAGTGTTTTGTTACTCGTTCATCCCTAGTTCTTTACAAGGCTGTGTAGTGTGTGCAGTGTTTTGTTACTCGTTCATCCCTAGTTCTTTACAAGGCTGTGTAGTGTGTGCAGTGTTTTGTTACTCGTTCATCCCTAGTTCTTTACAAGGCTGTGTAGTGTGTGCAGTGTTTTGTTACTCGTTCATCCCTAGTTATTTACAAGGCTGTGTAGTGTGTGCAGTGTTTTGTTACTCGTTCATCCTAGTTCTTTACAAGGCTGTGTAGTGTGTGCAGTGTTTTGTTACTCGTTCATCCCTAGTTCTTTACAAGGCTGTGTAGTGTGTGCAGTGTTTTGTTACTCGTTCATCCCTAGTTCTTTACAAGGCTGTGTAGTGTGTGCAGTGTTTTGTTACTCGTTCATCCCTAGTTCTTTACAAGGCTGTGTAGTGTGTGCAGTGTTTTGTTACTCGTTCATCCCTAGTTCTTTACAAGGCTGTGTAGTGTGTGCAGTGTTTTGTTACTCGTTCATCCCTAGTTATTTACAAGGCTGTGTAGTGTGTGCAGTGTTTTGTTACTCGTTCATCCTAGTTCTTTACAAGGCTGTGTAGTGTGTGCAGTGTTTTGTTACTCGTTCATCCCTAGTTCTTTACAAGGCTGTGTAGTGTGTGCAGTGTTTTGTTACTCGTTCATCCCTAGTTCTTTACAAGGCTGTGTAATGTGTGCAGTGTTTTGTTACTCGTTCATCCCTAGTTCTTTACAAGGCTGTGTAGTGTGCGCAGTGTTTTGTTTTAGCTGTATTTTCTTTTCATGTTTGTTTATGTTACTGTAAAATTAAATTAAGTTGAATTTTTTCCTGAAGATTAATTTGTACTTACGTTTGGAAACACGAGCTTCTTTTGCGCAATAGTAAAAATAATAAAATATTGCTTTATATGCTATTTAATTATTTTCACGTCGACCAATTCCCGGTACGTATGTGCATGATTGTTATAGGTACTTAGAAACACTTTTTATAGAGAACTTTCTCCCGTTTGTAAACAGTTTTGTTTTTATTAGTTTGCAGCAATGAACGCACGACGGCCGTACGAAGTTTGGGTGTAAACATAGACTAAAGATGAGGTAGACCGCTTATTCGTCTTCTGCGCATGTCCCAACATTGACCTACCCCAATCCCACGCAACTGTCAAAGTCACGTGGCCAACAGTGATGAAGCGTTTGTTTATATCTCAATTTCTAAGTGACAACCAATATTATATTCAGAAAACATTTTTTACCAGTTGAAATGCAATCAAATCGCATTACGAATTGGCTAGAGAAAGTATACAAACATAACAAAGCTTTTGTTTACTAAACAGTGTTCTAAACTCAAATCCAATCCACGTAGTTCAAGCTAGGCGTGTTGGTATAAAAGAAGTACAATGCTGGGACACGGAGACTGGTTGTGCCCAGCCAGCGGGGTAGGTCTACCTCGTCTTTAGTCTATGGTTGTAAATCGCTCGGATGGGAGACGGAAGGGCGAATGACTGTCGGATGCGAAGGACTATTTCTCACTAGGCGCTACCAACATACCTATTTTCTCCCTGATTTTTATTCAGATTATTTATAAATGAAGCATCATAATTTATACATAAAATATGAATAACATTTCAATTTAACAGGAAAAAAAAAGTAACTTTTATGAACACAAGTATAGAACGTGTGTGATACAGGATGTATTTAGGAAATAACTAAACACGTCATACATGGGGAGATTTTTCAAAGGTTTGATTCAAAAAGGCAGAAGAAATCGTGAATGGACTATAAATACTCTAGGTTCTGCATATATTTTTTTTAGTTTGGTTTTGCAATGAATTTGTTATGAAAATCGTTAACGGGCAAATCCTGGCTAACTACAACGGACATCTCCGCGACACGATTTGCCCCGCGATGTAAGAGACGGGGAGCAAAATCGAGCAGCCGACGGATAGAGGTTCGTAACGAGACCCGGGTAGGGGTTAAAAATAGCTGCCTGGGGGGGGGGGGGGGGGAGTCGTCGGCCGGCGCGGAACAGCGTTACGCACTGCAGGGCGCGCGGCGTCTGGAATTCAAGACGCGGCGGGCAGATGTACGCGGGGGGGGGGGGGGGGGGGGGGGGGGTGGACCCGCGACTTTCAACTGTCGACACGGCCCCGGGGGAGCCGTGTCGACGCCCATATCTCGCGGCAGCAAGACGCCCTGCTGCCCGCCGTCTCCCTTGGGCGGCGATGTGTATAATCCATTCGCGGTTACTTCGGCCTTTCACGAAGCCCTGTTAATGTTCTTCTTCCAGGATATTCCTCCGCCTCGTGCAAACTAAGCTCAAGTCTGGAGAATTACTCCAGAGGGACAGCGCACCACATTCGTGCGCACTCAGTTGTAATGATATTTTGTACAAGAACTGTTTCTCACTAGACGCTACCAACATACCTATTTTCTCCCTGTTATTTATTCAAGTTATTTATCAATGAAGCATTTTAATTTCGTAGATAAGATATTAATAACATTTCAATTTAACAGCAGAAAAAGTAATTTAAATGAAGACAAGTATAAGACTCTTGTGATACATGGCATATGTTGGAAACAACCAAGGATGTCTTACATGGGGAGATTTTTCAAAGGTTTGATTCAAAAAGGTCGAAGAAACCGTGAATGGGCTATATAGCCCGTTCGCGTTGCCTTCACACACTTCGAGTCAACCCTTTGAAAAACTACCCCGCGTATCACAAGGGTCTTAAGGTGCGTTTACGATTGACTTAACAGAATAAGTGTGCCGTGTGCTTGGGATATGAATCAATGTGTTCAAGGGTGTTGGTTTATGACTTTCGTGAGCGTTCTTGGCGTGACTTAAGATATTGTTATATTTTATATCTTAAGTACTAGTCAAGACGAAATAGCCAATCAGAGCACAGTGACAGTTGTTGTTGGCTGGAAACTGTATTTACATCTTTGATTTAGGTTATGTCGTATTGTGAAATCGTATGAAACATCCTCTTAATTTAAAGAACAGTTCATGGTCATGTTTTATTTCTTAGAAGAGGTTATTGAATTCGATTAATTAACTTTTTCAGATGTATTGATGTGAATACCCAGTGTTGGCATCTGGTTTCCCTTCTACGAGATATCACGAGTTTTTCAAAATGTTTACACAAGCAGTAACCACAAATAATTAAATATATGTAAATAACATGCAAATTATGTCAGCTGTTATTTTCTTCTAGGATTGTGATTGTCTAGACTTAACAATTCCTAATTTAATCATAATCTGTAATTCTTCGTATTGTTCATTTTTCGTGTGCTTCTCGAGTCGTTAAGTACAATTCTTAATTCTTGAGTCTTTAATCGTAAAACCACCTTAATGCTCGTGTTAACATAAAAGTAAAGATATTCACGATAAAGTGAGCAGTTTTGAAATCAGCCTTTGAAAAAAGTCACTATCCGTAAATGCACATATTTTAACGGGCGAACTGAATGACATGCGCCCAGTGAAGTTGGTAACGATGAATGGAAAGTAGTTCCATATCTTAATGTCGAATTAAAAGTGTAAGGTAACCATTTGTGATAACTTAAATTATTCCTTTCACTTTCGGTTTTTTTAATGCATCGAAGTGTAAAAATGAGCAGATTTGCAAAACATTTTATTTTGTAATCATTTCATAGTTGCACTTGACCGACGCACGAATAAAGTGACGACGCCCATGGCAATGTTAATTTCCCATAAGGCGGAAGATTACATAATCTGCATACAAGTTGATCTTAAGCAGGGCTTCCAAAAGTGCGCATTTTGCCGTGAGCATCCTATGCCTCATTTTCTGTTAAATTGATCTTTTACATATATTCCGATGTACAAATGATAACATTTCATTTATAATTAACACGAATAAAAGCAGGGAGAAAATCGGCTTATTGGTAATGCCTGTAGTCCATTCACGGTTACTTCAAATATTTCTGAAGCCCTGCTAAGTTCTACCTTCAAGGTGTCCCTTCGCCTAGTGCAAACAAAGCTTAACTAAGTCTAGAAGTGAAAATACACGGCATTCCTGCGCTCTCAGTTAATGACAATTTTACATTCAGACTCCCCGATTTATTTCATATTAATTACAAATGAAATGTTATAATTTACAGATACATAAACGAAAAACTTAAATTAAACAGGAAATAAGATACTTTTATGTTATCAGAGATATAAAACGCTTGTAATGCGTGATATATATATATATATATATATATATATATAGGAAATGACCGAAATTGTCGTACGGGGTGATTTTTTCAAAGGTTTGATTCAAAAAGTGCGAAGGAACCCCGAATAGACTATAGTAAGAAATATTTTTCAAGCAAAATAGTACTAAACTGAATACGAAAAATTCCAGTGCGTTTTTCTTTTGGTCTAATTTACACACTTGGTTAAGCTTTGTTTGCTCGAGGCTAAGGAATATCCTGGATATAAGACTTTAGCAGGTCTTCAGAAAAGTGGGAGGTTACCGTGAATGGACTATATAGGCTGTTCGCGATAAAGTTGAACGCTTTGAAAAGAGCCTTTGAAAAAAGTATGTCACCACCGTTAAGGTTTGCGCACTACCATTTCTGCAGCTACAGATGTAGAACGAGATTTCATGTTAAATAAATTCCTTATCAATTCATCAATTCTTAAGGATAACTGCTTCATATAAAAATATTCTACATTTTTTTATTTTTTTTTTTTATTAGGGATACGGGAACGTTAAGAAATCTTTTTAAATTTCTATGTTTAACTTTTTCTTAATTTAATATTAAAATTTGCTTTATATAAAATAATCGTGAATGAATTATTTTCAACATTTGTTAACGTAGCAGTCTGAGAAATTTCAGCCGAATATATTTCTTGTTTGAAACAGTTCTCTTTTGAAGACACCCGAAATCCGCGAAAAAAAGATTTACGCTCATGCCATACTTATATTTTAATATCCTACGGGCATGCATGCAGTTTTCTTTCGCATATTGTGAGAAGACGGTTCCTTACGTGACTGGCCAATCAGAATTAGGTTATTGGGATTTTGTACGTTCGCCATTCGCGGCCAGACACCTAAGACGCACAACACTTTGATCTAGAGATGGGCGTTTATTTAACGTAACGGTTATTAAAAAAAACTGTTACCATTTGGTAACGCTTTACATAAGTAACACGTTACATTGTCTATACCATTGTTGTTAGAACGTCTTAGATTACTTCACTTACTGTTTACTGCGCATGCGTAAGGTTCATTTTCTCCTGCACACGTCTTAACGCATAACTTAACGTTTAATTTTTCTATTGTAAACCCAGTTCCACTGTTCAACTGTACCTACCATTTTTTTTTTTTTTTGTAAACTGTGCGCATGCGCAAAAATTTCCTTTTTGGAATGTCTTTATTTTGCAAACAGTGCGAGAATGTTATTTCTCGGAACGTCAGGAATGGAGAGAAATGTTTTATAGTAACCTGTTACAAAAATGGCATGTTACTGGAACGTGTTACTTACTCGGAACTGGAACGATGGGACGCGTTACGCGAAAGTAATTGTTGGGCCCATCCCTGTAATCCATTCTAGAAAGTGGACCTGAGAAAAAAGGTTTATGAAATACAATTCATCGTTGAAATATTTTCGCGGAAATCGGGTGTCCGTTCCTGTAAAAAATAACACTTCGCGCTTTCCTAACATGGGGCAATATTATTCTCCGATGATAGAACGATTATGGGAACCTCCGAGTGCGGCCTAAAACAATGCGCACTCTACGTAAGATTGTTCAATAGCACGACTGCGTAAAATAAAACTAAACAAAAACTACTGTATCGGCGTTGTCTAAATCAAAACCGTGTATTTGAAAGCCCCTGCCTTGTACGCGTCAGCGACTTCGTAAATCTGAGTTGCGATTGACGTTTGAACACCACACGACAAGAGTCATAAAAAATGAGAGTGTGGTTTTTCTGAAAATGGGTGAAATTATTGTAATAACATCGAGGAATCAAAGTTGAAGTGCTACCTACAAACTTCAGATTCCACATGTTCTACAAAAAAAAAAAAAAACATTGTTTCTAAAACATACTGTAGACGTTGTACGCATAAGGGATGTGAAAAATCCAAGTGTAACATATAGAAACATTTAAGAAAAGTATAAAGTAGTAGGGGCGCGTGGGTCCTGGGCCACCTGGGATCAATTGGGAATGATTGAGGTATTATTGGATTAATTTTATTAGTTTATCGGAATACCCCGTTAATGCGATCCGTAAATCAATCGGATTAATGGGCTAATCCAATAATCTACTTAATTAATCCTATAATCCCCCAATTAATCTCAATTATTCCCAGATGGCCCAGGACCCGTACGCTTCTACTACTGTAGAAGGTTGTACAAAACAGTGATATATAAATGAAATGGGGCTAACAGAGAAGTAAATTATAATTTCTCATTAGCTGAAAACGCAGTAGAACAGAGAAGACGGCAAGAACGCATGATCCGTATGAAGCGTTACTGTCAATAGGCCAAAAGGTTGAATTACCATATCCCGTGATAAATGTTTATTAGAAAAGAAAGAGGTCAAAGGACGTAATTCATGTCGAAATGTTGGACTTCTAGATGAGATACCTATTTTTAAAAGGCTAAACAAATGTTTATTTTTTAATTCAACTTGACTCTCTCGATCCAGCTTTTATTAATAAAATCGCTGTGAAGCGTTTCAAATTTACTCCATCCCAACGTCATATTTTATACGAGCAGCTACGCAATTGCTTGGTCATGTACGAACAAGCATTTTGTTGACTTAGGCAGGATTAACAATACCCGTCTCGTCCGTCCGTCAACCGCCCGTCCGTCATACGTTCGTCCGTCTCCCAGGCGAGCGATTTACAACCAAACTTCGTTCGTCCATCGTAATTCCATTGCTGCAAACTAATAAAAACAAAACTCTTTACAAATGGGACAAAATTCTCCATAAAAATTGAAAATTTTTACCGGTATTGTTTTTTTAAGTACTCAAAACGCACACCCACGTACATAACGGAAATTAAACCATACATAACGGACGGACGTAATGGGTAGTTGTAAATCCTGCCTGAACAAAACCTTTATCTCGGCATGTAAATGCGTCACTTTACAGTGTATTTTGGAGTGCAGCGGAAAGATTTATACGGCTCTTAATACCGAGATCTTGGGAGCCGATGCGGGTGAAACGAGGTGAGAATGGAGCAGCCCCGGAATGAAAGGGCGGGTTAGAAATAGGAGATCCCCGAGAAAACCCGCTTACCAACGGCATCGTCTGCCACGATTCCCACATGCAGAAATCCGGGAGATACCTGCTTGCACCCTGAAGGTAGGCAACCCGTCCTAATTTCTTCCTTGTGGTGTGCATCTGGTCATACACAGTCGTGTTCATGGTTGCGTGATCTCCGCGTTGCTGTGTTCAGCATTGATGGAATGTTCAAAGTTAATTGAGCCCTTTTGAAAGCGCTGCTTATGGTACACTTACCTTCTCATTCTTTACCCTTCTGCCATATATGAACTTAACATTCCAATAGGTTCCACTTACTCATGCGACATCCATGTGAAAAAACGTGTAATTGTTATGAATGTAAATTCGTCACTTAAGTTCCACTTCGTACTATAACAAAACCCAACTTCCGAGGGTCCGCCGTGGTATAGTGGTTAGAGACAACTCGCCTCCCACCAAGACGAATGGGGTTCGATTCCTGGCGAGTTCGCTCGCGGATCTTCGCATGTGGGAATCGTGCCGGGCTACGCCACTGGTCGGTGGCTTTTCTCGGGGATCTTACGTTTCCCCAGCCTTCAGCATTCCGGCGCTGCTCCATAGTCACCTCGTTTCACCCTCGTCGGCTCTCAAGACCTCGGTGTTAAGAGCCACCCAAATCTCTCCCCCCCCCCCCTCCTCTCCTCTACTAACATCAGTGTAGAGATTTCTGTGTAATAACCTGTCACCCGTCACTTACTGCCACGCTAGTAACACGAGTGCATTTGTTTTGATTATGCTTCTGCAACTGTAGTTCCATATCGGAATTCACTGACAGATTCTGCGGTGTTCGTTAATGCACGGAGCCTAGCGTGACATTTAGAACTACGTAATATTGTTGTAGTGACAGTAGATCACATTTTCTCGTTTTCTTATTGATCACTTTGCACTCTACTGTAGTTTAATGGCTTTATCGCTGTTTCTAAAAACAAAATATGCAAATTTAACAACTTCTGTCTCGACAATACCACACTCCGCCGCCCTATCTCCGATTGGCTAAGATTTAAACCTCGTAGGACTAAAAATTGCACACTACCTGTTATGAAAACGTCATTGAAAACACCCAGCACTCAGCTAAATATTCCATAAAACAATCCACACCAGCGGTCATGCAAGGTTGCTTGTAATCTTCCAAGAAAACTTCCGTCGTGGCACATGGGTTTTAGGAAGCACGATCCACCGTGAACACACCTTTTGCTATAGGAGAGATTCTTGTAGACACATGCTACTTGCTGCCTTTTATTTATATACGTCCACGTAAGCTGTATTTTAAAAATTAGCCACAGGCTTTCATAACACTTTATATTAGCAAAATGGCACTCCAGAAACATTTCTTCTCCGTAAGATTCAGTATTATTTTTGTATAAACCGCACAGGACAAGTTATTACAGCATATCGAAGAACTTTAAACTTGTTTAACTGCCTGAATAAACTGTTTAATACAAAACTGTGATAGTACAAAAATGACGTGGTAGACAATCCAGCATATTCACTTGATTTATTTGGATTACAAGAAAGTTATTTTACTTCATGAAACATTGTTTTATCGAAGGCTTCATTGTTCTTATACAATTTCTCCATGAAACAGTGAAACACTGGCTATATTTTTGTATTGAAAACGGAAGTGTTTTAATATTTCTCAAGAATTGTGCCAAACCGTGGGTGAAAGTTTATTACTCTCCCCTTTTGTCTAGGATATCGTTAAATGCGTAAAATTAGAAATGAATGGATTTTAATGAAATAAACGTTTATTTCACTAATAAAGTTTGAGCGCTATTGACCGCCAAAGTCATAGTTTAAAAGTTGTCTTCGCATCTCATAAAGAATAAAAAGAGAGTCAATTTGCAAAAATTAAACAAAAAACTATGTAAATGCAGTTTTAAAAGTTTTAACTGAAAATACCTAAGAAAGTTTATTTCAAAATTCTATTTAACCTGCAGTGAAATAAAACAAATTGAGGGCACCATAGCACGTATAAAAGCTTCATTTGTGAAACTCTGGTATATTTTGAGTTTATTCTATCTAAATCCCATTTTTCAGTGTCTCATAGGAAACATCTTCTGTTCATTGTGTTGTGACCCTGGTAATAAATGACTTTGAACTTGGTTTACAGTCAATTACACGTTAGTGAAATAATCCTAATTAATACAGTCCTTGCTCATAACTATACAGCCTACATATTGGGATGAAAATACCGAGTTGCTTGACACTGGCTATGAGAAGCTATGAGAAGTATAGTTCTGTTTCATAACGTACTATTAAAATAAGTCGGTGCGAAATTAGGGCCTAGTTGTTTTTTTTTTGTATGCACACAGAGTAGAAATCCACGTTTTAGAAGTATAAAGACATTTATGTTTTTAACCACTTTGCAATGTGGTTTGATCGACACGGGCCCGCCAATCATTACATCCACGGTAAAGTTAATTTTTTGACAAATAAAAAAAGTGCCTATTTAACTTTGAAGTAGTTAAATAGGCTCTTCATGTTAAAGTGAGCACATTTGACGCCCTAGTTCCTTTTTCCTTTTTACCATTTTTATCCCTTGACCACGTTTTTAAATCAATATCGACATGTAAGTAGTAAACACCGTGTATATGTTCCACCGCGCTCGGAAATTAACGTCTAAGGCTAAAATGAAATGTATTTATTGGCTATTATTCCAAATGAGAAGGCTTTCGAAAGTGCTCACTTTGCCGTGAATAGCCTATACCATAGAGTAAATAAGGTGTATATCAGAATGGCAACAGAAACGTTATTGAGCGGTCCCTAATTTCTATTGGCCCTCTCCACGCATTCCAACTTAGTCGGCACAACTACCGCATCACTTCGAACTACGAAGTTGGCGCTACTGGGTACTTACAGCGCTCCTGGCGGATATACCTCGAACTTCTTAACACCGCAGTACAAATATTACTGTAATCACACGTACCGTTCAATATCTATAGGAAATTTGATCACTTGTGGACCACCTTCAACAGTGGAATAAAATTAATTATGGGTAGGATCAGAACATTACGATGTTCTGCCAAGAATTGCATCGCATTTCAGAAATTCAAACTTTTCCTGTCGTAACTATTTCGCCATCGACAAAAATATGGCTTGTCAACATAATAAATATTGAGAGAATTTTTTTTTTGTGTAAATCTGGGGGAATGAATAAATTTTTTTTTAATGTACAAAATACTTAAGTTCCCACAGTGTAACAACTAGGAAACAATTTGAAATTGCTTTAACGGGTATCAAAATATTCCACTATAATGAGGGCAAGCGTGGAGAGGGCCTGGAAAAATAAACGACCTGTTGTTCCCTAGCCTGTGAAAACCTCTCAAGAAGCCCCTCCTTAAGAGTGGGATGGACACGCTCGTCCAAGGTCAAGAAGCGAGGGAGCGATACGGGCGACACTAACACGCACGCCTAGTGCCTCATCGCTCCTACGCGCAAGGCGTGCAGTGTTTCCGTCGTACCTCTATACTGCGCAAATTAGATCTGTAACAGTGGGGTTTTATTACACGCGATGAAGGACCACAGATTAAACTACTCCCGTATAGTTGTACTTTTCTCTTGCCGCTCAAAAAAAAAAAACACTGCATACACAAGCTTTAAAAGTGTGATATTTGACCATTTTCACAAATTTTTTTCTCCAAGAATACACTTAATATGAAAGAGGTAAAAAAAAAAAAAAAAAAAAGGGGGCACAGGTAATTTTTGAAAATCTTTTATTACAAAAAGTCGTATTTGCAGAACAAATATTTGCCGAGATACGCGTATTCGCGCAAACAATTATTTCATAAAAAACGCCGGGGTACTGCCCACTCTTAATAGGTCTCCAGACACGCCACTGACCACTTGGACATGACAGCAGCGGGCGACGCCATTTGCAAAATGGCCGGCCGGCCGGCACGCCAGCTACGGAGGGGAGGGCCAGACTGGAGCGTCATCTTTGAAGTCACGTTTAAAGAGGAAATGACAAATCTGACGACCTGAATTGGAAGGGGAAGGAAGCTTTCAACAGTGGCCGAGAAGGAGGGGGAATTGTTGGAGCTCGATGGTGCGTTAAGGGGGGGAGGGGGAAGGGGAGGAGGCACGCTAAATAGGCGAATAACGATGGGACACACACTTGTTGCTGGTTTTGTTTCTTTTGTGACGAGCAAT
The DNA here is from genome assembly GCA_029891345.1 of Dryococelus australis. Taxonomy (NCBI): domain Eukaryota; kingdom Metazoa; phylum Arthropoda; class Insecta; order Phasmatodea; family Phasmatidae; genus Dryococelus; species Dryococelus australis. Next base: position 25,743,024 of record CM057008.1, on the reverse strand, counting down.
TCCGAACCTCGGAGGAACCATTGCCGGAGTGGCCGTCACAGCCGTCCGAGGGCGGGCCAGGGGAACATCTCTTCAAGTGCAGTTTATTCCTTAGACGCAAGTTAAGCAATGCTTACGCTGTACCAGCGTATTGGAAATTTTTGGCCCTTTAATTTTCGCCCTAACTTATAAACACGTTTAATTCTGAGTTTCCCGTTTCCGATTAGAGAGACAGAGTTTTCGTAACTCCCGTAGTATACACCCATGGTGCTGCTATCTAGTATTTATTTCCACAAACGGGAGCGACTAGTGATAAATCGATGAATCGAACTCGCAAGCAACAACACGCTCCGCGTTCCTTCGGCAGGGTAAGCAGTCGTTCTGTTTGCTTCCTCCAGTCCTACATTTTCCTTGAAAAGTGGATGAAAGTGTTCGGGAAAACGGGAAAACTCCCGTGATATTATATATATTATAATTTGTAATGTGCTCTCTAAATAATATTCAGTTTAGTTATTATTGCATTAATTTCGTTTCCGTTTTATAACTAATGTTAGGTATTATAAAACGGTAAATACATGTGAAAAATAAGCGAAATTTCCGCGGTGGCTGAGCGGTTAGCCTGCCCACCTCCCACCAAGGCGACCCAGGTTCAATCCCCGGCCGGGTCACTCCGGATTTTCGCATGTGGGAATCGTGCCGGACGATGCCGTTGGTGGGCGGGTCTTCTCGGGATCTCCCGTTTTCCCCGCCTCTTCAGTCCGGCGTTGCTCCATATTCACCTCAGTCACCCTCATCGGTTCTCAAGACCTCGATGTTAAGAACCGTCCAAATCTCTTCACTTTCTTTAAGGAAGTTGTGTCTGTTAGAGGCTGTTCATGGTCAAATGTACACTGTAGAAATCAAGTTTTGAGAAAATTCTCTGTCCATAGCTACATATACGTCACAGTGCACATTTGTGTGCACGCTGCCACGTTAAGTTGGCAGCGAATGATTAAAAAATTGACTTGACGTTGATATTGCGAGATGAATATTTACATTTATGGTCAGTATTTAAACACGACGACGGAGCACGAAAAGGAAATTAGCCTCCGGAAAAGAACTTAGTTAGGAACAGATTCTGTTATTTTTGCTGGGAACGGAAGTTCTTTCAAGTAGTCGTGACCCTGCATTTGTAGAAGTTATTATTCATAGACTAAAGAAGAGGTATACCGTTTGTATCCAACATTGACCTACCCCAATCCTACACAACTGTCAAAGTCACATGGTCAACAGTGATGAACGTTTTAAACGACAAGCACTATTATATCAATAAAATACCTTTACTATTTTTAATTTAATAAAAAAAAAACCATTACAAACTGGTTAGAGGAAGTATAGAAACATCTCTAAGCATTTGTTGACAATCAGTTTTCTAACCTAAAATCCAAACCATGCCGTTTTTACTAGACGTGTTGGCAGAAAAGCAGTTCAATTTTGGGACACCGAGATTGGTTGTACGCAGCCAGCGAGATCGGTCTACTTCATCTTTAGTCTATGTCATTATTCGAACGAGAGATTGAAAGTATCTGTTTGTCTGTGCATGGAAACACTGTCACTGCACAGTCTGCGTTGATAAATAAAGTGAAATTGTTTCAGTTGGACTCCACCTTGAACGTAGATTGCTTATTCGTTATAGCTAGGTTTTGAAAGGCCTAAGATACTTCCTGAAATATTATTTGTTATATGAGTTTAAAGTGTTTCGAATTATTAAGTTCCTGTTCTGAAAATAGTCCCCTACCAAAAAAAAAATTATGTACCTTTTAAACGGTGTCTTGTTTGTTATACACCAAGTGTTGTTTGTAATGGTATAATTTGTATATGCGGATGTCGAAATAAGTAACAAATTTCTGAGAGTAGTTGAAAATGCGAAAGCCACTTTCGTAGAGTGTAGTACTACTGTTTAATTTGCGACACAAGGCTAATATTGTAACATTTACTAGCCAGCTCCTAACGTAAACAGCTGGCACGTTGGGCAAGCCAAAAAATCTGTGATGTGATACTTTTAACCTGTCTGTAATAGATTAAATATTTGTACTGGAATTGCACTTCTATCCACGCGTATGGTCCCACGTAAGAATGCCTAAATACATCTGCAGTGCGTATATTCAGGTGGAAGACAATGGTTAACAACACAACACAAATATTACGTTTTTATCTTAAATGTCGTTAAGTGTCAATTACCAAGCATGGAGTGTACTGTTCTGCCCAGTCTGAAGATTGGCCGGCAGAAGACACCTCTTACCTTTCTAACACCACTCGCAGAGCTGGAACACTGCATCGGGCACTATTTGTGCACATTGACAACCCAGAATAACTTAACTTGCACTGTAAAGAATAATGGTAAAATTACCCGATAAGTGCAACGTAACATTCGTAAACTTGCTGGGGAAACATAGTTTTCCTTAAATGTGAAGTAAAATTACCGCACTCTGGAGTAAAAATCACGAACATGGTAGTGAAAAATCCCATACGTGGATGGGAAAATTACCTTTTGACGTGTGAATCTCCTAGTCGGTTTGTAACTATTTGATAATTGTATAACAGCATATATGTTATACAATTATCAAATAGTTACACACCGACTAGGGAGATCCATACGTTGAAAAGGTAATTTTCCCATCCATGTATGGGATTTTTTTACCACCCCTATCCGTCCATGGTTCGCGCCCACCCACCAGCAAATAACAGTACTAATGCACCGGGTAATTTTAAATGTAAATTTATTATACAATATAGATAACAATACATTACTGTATGGGATCCCCCCCCCCCTCTTTTGTCAGGTACTTTTTCCGCACGTTTAAGGAATAGTAACTTACTTGTTATGTAAATTTACTCCACATTTGACAGGTAATTTTACCTTACATGTAGAGGTAATTAATTAGCTTCCCTTACATGTACGGAATTTTACCTCAAATTTTATTCACAGTGTATATTTAGTCACAATTGGCGTGTAATTAATGAGCACAGGGAAACACAGGGATAGCAACTGAAATGAGGTAGGTGACCACAAAGACAAATTTAATTTAAGTCCAATTCTTTTTAAGTTTTATTTATTCCCCGTACTGCTCGAAATCATGGCGCTCAATTCTTGTGCACACGACTTCATGTACCGAGGTTACTGTAATGTTTCCAGTTGCGAACCCAGCACAGACCTTGAGCCCATGCGCCATGATGGAAGTTTCTTGGTAGAATAGATGCAAGACTGCATGGCCACTTTCATAGAAGGTTCTATGGAAGATTTAGCCATATGTTGACTTATTTTCATGATGTTTTCGTAATTGGTCATCGACTGAAGGTCTGCTGCAAGGTTAAAATTTTAGCCAATCAGAGAGAGAGAGAGAGAGAGAGAGAGAGCGGTGAAGTGTGTTACTAATTGTGTTGTAATTTTTGTTTATTTTGTTTTGAGACAGAGTGGTAAGACAATTAAACAAGAACAAACGACATATAAAACCGCGAAAATGATTGCTGATGCTAAAACCAGCGTTATGTGACGATTATGACGGACATTGGTGTTTATTTAACACAGAAAGTTCCAGTTATCACAACAAAACAATTAGGTTCTGAAGGTCGTTGGTGATGCCAGTTCTTGAAACACAGTTATCGAAGTAAAATCATAAATGCACTCGCCTTCACTTGTACACTGTAGAAACGTGTAATTTTTTACTGAGGAATTGTTTCTAATTTTACAAATGTTTGTAGCAGTACAAAGATTTCTCTTGTAAAACTGCTCGTTTGTAAAACTACAAGGGTCGTGTTTGTAATAGAACTCAAGAAATGTTTGTACTGTGCTGAGCCGTATCCGCGAACTTCAGCAGAATGGCGGACATTCGACGACGCAAAACAGTATATAACTGTTTGTGTAAAAACTGTGGGTGAAGTAGAGTATAGTTGGGTGCAAAAATTAATGTTTGTATGTATTAGAAATGTATTGCAAGTTTAAATAACGTAAAACACTTCAAACAACTCAAATAATAATAATAATAATAATAATAATAATAATAACGACAAATTCAATAAAACGTGACTGTATTACTAATTAACTGTTAATGTTTCCTAGTTACAGAGATCTCTTTAAAATAAAATAAATGTATTATTTTAAATCAAGTAACTTCCTTACATATGCTATAAGTACTTGGATATAGATATATCCAAGTACTTATAACTGTTAGGGTGGCCTTGTGGTTAAGGCTGTGGGCTAATAATACAAGGCATCCCCATGTTAACAAAATATTATTTTATTTTTTTTCGAAAATTTATACATTGAAATATTTTTTAAGTTATCCTCTGTTATTAATTCACCAAGATTGTTTTCTAGAAGAAAAAATAATAATTTTATGTACACTTCCCAATAATATTACAAATAAACATTTGCAGATTTTACAAGTGAAAACGGTTTGCAGTTTTACAAAGGATCTTCTTGGCATCTGGGTTTCCAAGGATTTTTTTTGAAAAAATACAAACACATTCTTTAGAGTATAGGGCAGGAAGTATCGTGCCCTTAGAAACCTCTATATCAGTTTGCATACAAGCTCGGGTAACAGATCTCATACAAGCTTCCGTCCGAGCTTGTGCGGAACATTGCGTCGCGACACGAATGCTTGAATCCGCTGTCACGCGGTCAAATTTTCAGCTTCACATATATTTGACAATAAAATTTGAAGATGAAATTAGACCATAATTCTTTTCCATCCAGCAAATTCGATCAAATAATCTTTAATGTTTTTTAAAATGTGCCACAGTGAGATACTGCGGTTGTGTTTCTTTGCGGTCCACAAAGGAAGAGATGTAACCAATTTTGTAAGTAATTTGTTTTAATTTCTTTCCTAAATTTAAATTTGATTTATTTTGCAAACTGAAATTGAATGCTATTGAGCTCTTAATATCTTTGTGCAGTAATCACTTCAAATAGCATTCATGCTCAGAGAATGTCTATTTAAATTAACTGTCTTCACGGCCTTAAATCATTTCACAGTAATTGTTCGCCATTTTAAAGTTTCGTCATGTCGGGAAACGATTGTTTTTTGTCGTGCACTATTCTGATTGGCTGAGCCCGACAAACATCAGAGAAATTTTAGTTCCGCGGTTCAATATTCAAAATGTTTGACGGAAACTAAGAGACATCCAACTTTCCCAGACAAACATGACGGCGATAGTGATGTTTCTGTCCCGTCAGAACCATCCAGTTGACGGATACAGGAGCAAAAAGATGAATGTCCATATTTTCTAGTTTCGAGTAAAATGCGAAAGGAACTTTAACTCTTCCCCTGGGCGTGTCTCTTTCGAGGCCTGTTATTTCGGACTGTCGTCTCCTTTAACCGCTTGGCGGGATTTAGAATAACCCGCCGCGTCCGTCCGTCCGTCAATCACGTGACCAGCCGGCAATCAGAGGTGGCCATTAATTCTATACGTCCGTCCGTCAAAACCTTGGCAAGCTTTAACATCTGACGGATGGAAGGATGAAATTACATTCTTCTAAACTTGCACCTATTGTTACCCGTTCATTCCGAGTTATTTAGAAGGCCGTGTAGAGTCGATAGTTTTGGCTGTCTATTGTCTTTATATGTTTGTTTATGCAGCTGTAAAATGAAATTAGGTTAAATTTTTCCTGAAGATATATTGATAATTATGTTTGCAACCATGAGTTCCTTCTTTGCAATAGTGGAAGTAATAAAATCATGCATTATATGCTATTTAAAAATTGTTGTATGACATCAATTAATTTTCTTTATGTACGTGTGTGCGCATTTTGGGTTCTTATAGACGCAATACCGCCAAAAATATTCACTTTTTATGGAGAATTCTTTCCTCTTTGTAAACAGTTTTGTTTGTGATAGTTTATAGCAATTAACTGATGACCGACGTACGAAGACTGGTTGTAAATCGCTCGGCTGGGAGACGGACGGACGGATGACGAACGGACGCGACGGGCTATTGTAAATCCTGCCTTACGCTCTTTGGCATGCCAACAGGACTGAAAATTCTCCATCAGTTAACACCTTAACCTAAGTTTCTGTAACAATGGACAATCATCCCTTCCCCCCCTGTACCCTTCAGTTGTATTCAAGGGTCCCATGTACGCTTCAGTTGTATTCAAGGGTCCCCTGTACCCTTCAGTTGTATTCAAGGGTCCCCTGTACCCTTCAGTTGTATTCAAGGGTCCCATGTGCCCTTCAGTTGTATTCAAGGGTCCCATGTACTGAAACGTTTTCTGTGATATCGTTGTTTGCGCTCAAACGCGTGTCTCGGTAAATAAAAGTTCTGGAAATACGAAGTTTTTCCAGAAAGGATGAAATAACTATAGTCTACTAGCCGACCCGTGAGACCGTTCGCATGAAATCTAGGACTTTTTTTTTTTTAACTTTTGAAATAGAGATTTCGCTTTTCGCTTATGTTTTATGAAGTTATTAAAATAAAGCCCACCATCGTTTCACTAAGCTTTTGTGTTTAAAATGGTAATATTGCTTCTTTCAGGTTTAATGGAGTTATTAAACTGCACCCTGCCATTACCGATCGCTTCACACATGTTTTATGGTGTTAATGAAGTAGATACCTGTACCTAGCCACTGGACCACTACGGTTCTTGGGAAAGAAAGGAGGACAACCCATGGACAAAAAGAAAGGAGAAATGACGGAATTTTTTTAAATAATGTTTTTTTATGCAGTATTCCTAAGAAAAGTTTAATCCAGTACCTAGGTACATACCTGATCACCATCATATTTTCGGAACAGTTTGAGATATCTCGATGAAACAAAGACGAAGTTAGTCCGGGTGTTATTATCTATACTCTATGTAAATTTCATGTCAATACGTGCAGTGGTTTTTGAGTTCAATCCGGTCGGACATACAAACAGTCAGACAGACAAATATAAAAAAAAATTAACATTAGATATGGCTTAGTAATCAATCATCCTATATGAAAAAAATATATTAAAAGTGTGAAATTTTTAAAATCACAGACAGGTACTTCTATTTTATTTGTTTGTATGGATGTTGCTATCTTTTTTTTATATTATTAAGTGTATTAATGTAGAAAAAAATCGTGCAAGTGGTCAAATATCTCATTTTTAAAACTTGCTTATGAAGTTTCTTTAAGCGGTAAGAGAAAAGTACGATTATACGCAGGTAGTTAGATCTGTGTACTTCCATCGCGTGTAATAAAACCCCACAGTTACAGATCTAGTTTACACAGTAAAGCGTTAGGACGGAAACACTGCACGCCTTACGCGTAGGAGCGATGAGGCGCTAGGCGTGCGTGTTAGTGTCGCCCGTATCGCTCCCTCGCTTCTTGACCTTGGCCGCGCAGCTATAGAGTCCTCTTACCAAATTTATTTGAGGTAGTTCTACGGGGAATTTTCGACAGTGTGGTCTAGACGTCGTGCGAGATCGGCAGCGGCCGGGCGCTGCCCGCCCTTCAGGCTGTGGCGATCCTCCGAGGGAGCGATGTCACGTGACGCGGCCGAGGTACCATAGGAGCAGAGAGTGGGAGGAACAATTACTCGACACGCCAGTGGATGATACTGTTCTGAGAGACATGTGGGACGACGGGAGGGGCATCATCGCCGTCATTATCGTCATCTGGGGGACACCTACACTGCATACTTCTGGGTACAGTCCGGCTCAGGCACCACCAACTCTAGGCAGGCAAAACGAGTCCTTAGGCCTGGTTCACATGCGGGCCGACCACGTCGAACAGACGGGGCGGGAAGCTGGAACAGCCAATCAGAACTCGCTCTCGCTTTCCGTACGAGCTGGTGGGTGTTGGAAAAATATCGATATATCGATATTATACTAACTATATATCGATAAAAATCATCGATATATTTCAACGATATTTTATAAAAACCATTATTTTTCTAGGTATCTGAAATAAACATTTTTAGATATGTTACTTTAATAAACTCTGTTTTGAATTTAAAAAAGTGAATTAAACAATTACTATGTTTACTTTGACAACATGCACCAACACATCTTTATGCAAATCCTCGTGTCCTCAATATATAATATTCCAAGCAATTTCAAATACTTCAACTCCATATTGCGATGCACCGAAAATCGATATTTTTCTTTCGATATATCGTTTTGTTAAACGTTACTTTTATAAAAAAAAAACGATATAAATAAAATTGATATTTTTCCCGATACAACATTCCAAGCAGGAGCCATGCCAAAAAGTTGAACTCACGTCGAAATTTATGTTCGTGAATAAAACAGACTTCGCCGATAATTCCCATAAGCTTAATTGTTTTGTATGTTTTGTACCACTATTATTTTTAATTATCATTTTTTAATGTAATAATTTAGAATGTCTTAATGTATTAATTTGAAACGAAATACGCTAGCGTAAATGTTAATGTTAACGTAGTTCGGGTATATTTTTTGGAAATATAATGCTGGACTACAGAGACATGAAAATAACTTTGTAAGGATTCGTACCACAATTTAATTAATAAAATATAATAGAAACATAATAGCGCCTAGTTTATTGTCCGCCACTTGATTCGGAATCTCGATATTGAAATAAACTGACGAACTCAGTTTGGCCGTACACAGCTTGCAAGCAAAGAACAGCAAGGTAACGCAAAAAAAAATCTGCTTCTACGTGGACAAACACAGCTTCTGTCCTCTTAGTCTGTTCAACGTAATCCAAGTAGACGCGAACCAGTCTTTACCGAAGATACCCGAAGTCGAGGTTCTTACTGTCTTGCCAACTTCGGCATTCAAAACAATTATTGCATATTTAATCATTGTAAATACTACCTGCGCACCGCGTAGATAGACAGTAAACTATTACGTAGTTTTTCTGTTTACATATTATATAAACATGTGCTTGGTTACATACTTTTCATTTTGATGGTAGTTGATTGGACCTGTAAATATGTGAATACTCCATTTTCGTGTGCTGGACACATTCGATATTCGAATTTCCCGCGCTGCCACCTCTCGTGGTTTTCGCATTTGGCAGAACTGCATCCAGCGCCGGATCACAGAATTGGCAACCCTGGGCCGTCGAGAGGAGGCAGTCAGTTGTTCGTGAAGCATCATGGCGGCGAGTAGTGCCAATCGGACTGCCTCGCTTCCAATCCGGTATATTAATTCCGCATCCGAAGTAATTAGGGTTTACAGTCCATTTTGTCTCAGCGGCAATAACAATAGTGGTACGATATTCTGTGTCTATGTGGCTTAAAGTTCTGTTATTTCATACCACGTGTATTTCCATGAATATTTGCATGGAATGTTTATAAAGTAGTGTTTGTTTTATCAAATACATTTGTGACTTGAAATAACTGCTGATAAACGTCGCGATCAATAATTTTGCCCAGAAAACGAAGGTCAGTTTTAAAATAAATTAAAATACGTGCTGATGACGTCATGCACTTTTTCTACCAACATAACAGAGTGAACATTGTGGATTACTGAGTGTTCTAACGTTGGCCGTAAATTACAACTACTCGCGTAAACAAATGAATAAGATGAAGTTCTCTCGCTAAGCCACTGTCAAAATTGTCAGATTTTCTGCTTGAAATATATTTTACAATCATCCAATGTTGCCATCAAACAAATCTGGTAGAATCATATCGAGTGTTTTAGAAAATATGTCACGTCAAAGTTTTGTATTTGGTTAACCTAATCGTATTTCTACTCAAACATAATTTCCAAAGCTGTCGTGTGATGCAGTCCATTACATAAACAAATATTAAGAACTTTGTAATTTATTTAGTAGATATTATAAAAATTAATTATCTAAAAAACGTATAGCTATCGATCGCTACTTTCAAGTTTTCTGGGATCGGAAATATCCGATTTTTATGTGCACAATTCTCACTGGATGAACTTGTCAAACACCCAAGAAATTGTAGAACATGTCCAGTATACAAAGTGTTTGATTGGAACTGTGGAGCTATCCAACTTTTTCGGACAAACATGGCGGCGTTTATGACGTTTCGGTGACGTCACATCCTTCAAAAATCTTTTTGATCAAACGTCCTGGAAGCAGTTTGACGGGGAAATTTGACAGTGTGGCCGGGTCTTTATACCGTTGGCTTGCAGCTCTATAGTCTATTCGGGGCGTCTTTATATATTTTTTTAATCAAGTAGTTGAAAAATCACTCTAAGTGTGAAGTTTCTGATTGTTTCCGAAATATTCCACGTACTATAAGAGTTTTTATTAGTGCTAAGATAAATGTGTTTTATTTTTGGTTTAAAATTAAACTTTATTTATACATAATCTGTAATAATTTATTTTCAAATAATGTAAATAAAACTAGAGAAAAATAGGCGTATTGTGTTGGTAATACCTGGCCTAATATAGTTCTAATGAAAAATACTATCAAACCGATTGCGCACGAATGCGGTGCGTTGTCCCTTTGGCGTGTGAATGGATGAAGAGATTTCTACAAACCACACACGCCGAGGGTGCTAAATGCTGGTACGCGAGGTGTTGAGAGCCGATGAGGGTGAAGTGTGGTGAGTATGGAGCAGCGCCGGAACACAAGGGTGGGGGAAACGGGAGATCCCCGAGAAAACCAGCCGACCAGCGGCATCGTCCGGCACGATTCCCAAATGCGAAAATCCCGGGGGGGGGGGGAGGTAGGTGGAGGCGACTACCCCGGTATTCGAACCCGGTTCGCCTTGGTGATGGGAAGCGAGTAATTCAACTACTCCTTAAGCCGATACTACACGACCCCTGCAGCCGTACTCGGTTCTTGTACAAGCTTCTATAAGCCCTGGTGTACGAGCCGGTATATGACCCGCCCATGGGAGATTCATATTACACGATAGCATTTACGTACCGGGATATTATCAGCATGTAAATTTTAATGATAATAGCAATTTGGGTCGCATGTAATTTTGAACTCACGCCCGAATACACACATTCGTAGTGATCGATGCGACGTTACCACTGTACTACCACTTCACACACCAGTCTCAACTTAATATAATTAATATTTTCATAGAATAGGTAATGTTTTAAGTATTTAAAACTGTTTTAAACAGTAATTAAATGTTGTAATCACCAATATTTCTCGACGTTGTCGTATTTTAAATCTATTTGAAAGAGTTTCGACCTCACGGATGTAGTCTATAATCAAGATGGAGGCGTCCTTTTAAGTTTTATCAACTCGTTTCAAGTAGTAGCCACGGGGAGCGCCCTGCGCTCTGAAACTGCGATGTGATTGGCCAGGTACGAAAGCCGGCGTGGAACCTGCCATTATCAAACCAGGTACGAAACGTGGCCGTACAAGGCGGGAAATGCCATGACGGGTGCCACGCTAGCCCGTATACCGGCCGGTATGCCGGACCTTGCACAAGTTTTTTTACGGGATCTGGTATCGTGCGATATCGCCTTTGGGGGTAATTTTGGAGTCTTGGTTAAGCTTTGTTTGCATGAGGCGGCGGAACGAACTGAAAGCGTAACTTTGGCAGGGCTTCAGAAAAGTTGGGCGTAACCATAGGATGGGCTATATAGAGTGTCACGTAATTCGTGGATACGGACTGGACCACACGAATCTGTGATCAAAACCAAGTATAAAACACCACCCTTCGTTTATTGGCTGTACACGGTAAAGTGAGCACTTTTGAGGTCCTAGTTACTTTTTTTCTTTCAGCCAACTTTAACCACCTTTCTAAATAAATATTTCCACGTGAGTAACGAACACAGTGTGTGTATTCCACCGCACTCGAAAGCTAACGTCTAAGGCTAAAATGAAACCCATTCATTGGCCATTATCCCAAATGAGAGGGCTTTAAGAAGTGCTCACTTTACCGCGAACAGCCTATACGAGAAAAACGACATGACATCGAAAAACCATTGTGGCAAACACGTGGTATTCCAATTAGATAAAGGTGGGGTGGTGTACCGATTCTGCGACTGTGTCGGTCGTACGGCATTCGGCAAGGGAACGAGCCGGCCTCAGTAGTGCCAAACACAGAGTAAATAAGGTTTATACCAGAGTGGCAACAGCAATGTTACTGAGCGGTAGCTAATTTTTTTTTTTTTTGGTCCTCTCCACGCATACCAACTTAGTCGGCACAACTACCGCATCACTTCGAACTACGAAGTTGGCGCTACTGGGTACTTACAGCGCTCTTGGCGGATATACCTCGAACTTCTTAAAACTGCAGTACAAAATATTGTTATAATCACACGTACCGTTCAATATATTTAGGGAATTTGAACACTTGTGGATCGCCTTCAACAGTGGAATAAAATGAATTATGGGTGGGATCAGGAGATGTTCTGCCAAGAATTGCATCGCATTTCAGAAATTCATACTTATCCTGTAACAATTAAGAGGTAATTTTTTTGCGTAAATATGTGAGAATGCATAGTTTTTTTTAAATATATAAAATACTTAAGCTCCCGCAGTGTAACAACTAGGAAATAATTTGTAATTTCTTTAATGGGTATCAAAATATTTCACTATAATGAGGGTATGCGTGGAGAGGACCTGACAAATATGCGACCTGTTGTTCCCTATCCCGTGAGCGCTCCCCTGGTGACGGAGAGGCCATTGAGTACACATGCAGTGAGCACTGGGACATGGCAATGGGCACGAGTGCATCCGGCGGCCAAGCTCCGTGCATGCTGCATGCATCCAACGTGTGGGAAAAGTGCATGGCTATGTGCAGAGCATACTTCGAACACCTGTTATGACGTTTCAACGTTTTGTATGCGGATGATGTACGCTGTGCTTAACACGAAGTAATGTCATTTTATCTACAGTGTCGTTTTTCTCGTAAACTAAACGCCTTAGGCTTTTATTTTTTACCGATGAGTATTTTCTAAAGGATGTTCACGGTAAAATGAGCACTTTCGAAAGCCCTGCTTAAGATATACTTGTATGCACGTTGTGTATTCTTCCGCCTTATGCAAGTTTGCCATTATCGTGGGTTTCGTCACTTTATTCATGCTTCGGTCGAGCGAAACTGTGAAATTATTGGAAAAGTAAATATCAAACAAATCTGCTCATTTTTACACTTCGATGCCTTAAAAATAAACAGAAAGCGAGAGAAATAATAATAACTTTTTATTCGACGTTAAGATACGGAACTACTTCCCCTCCATCGTTACCAACTTTACTGGGCGCATGCCACTCAGGGCGCCCGTTGAAATATATGCAGGATGTTGTCGACAGTCACTTGTTTAGCACTCGCAGCAACATTTAACAGTGCTAAATATTTGTATATAAATATAATGCTTTGCGCACTCTTTAATATTTCTGCAACCATCACTGGATCACAGCGAATGTGTTGATTAATCAGAAAATAATAAATTATGCAATAACGACTTTTGCGGTACATATATACAAAGCACAACACTTACTTGCTTTTTGAAACATCCCTAGTGTATTTTATGTACGGTTGTTCGTTTTAAAAGTCATTTTATTTACGCATTCGCGCATGTGTTTTTCAATTAAAAACGAACATGGCGCTGATTTTTTTTAGATTTTTTTTATTTTGAATTTTTGCTAACATCTGCTAGATACAAACTACGAAATACCGAATTACTAAACACGTCAGCATTTTTTGCGTAGAAAATCGGGTCGCGCGATCAATTCGCGTGGAAAATCTGCCAATTCGGACGCGGCCTGGGGGGAAACTTGGCGTCGCCGCGGATTGCAGCTGCGACTGTACAGGAAGTACGACTTAGGCACACTTGGCCGTCGAGGCGAGAGAGTGTGTGTTCCGTGGGAGGCCGTTCGCCATCCTCCTGGAGCGGTATTCACATCAGTGCGACGCGATGCGATGCGACGCGACGCGACGAGCGGTAGCCAATCGGAGCGAAGCAGCCGACTGCCGCCCGACCCAAGACGGCGTCGAGTCGTCTTGACGGAAGTTTCTAACGTCGCGCCGGACTGCGATGTAACAACAACAGGAAAGAAATTTCAAATTTGATCAGTGCTCGGCCATTGGCCATAACTGAACTATATTATTATTATTTTTTTAAATTAACACATCTAGGTCTGTACACACTTACTGGCGCCTAAGATAAATTAGAAGTGAGTCGCCTATATCCACTACTGCAAGAACACCGGTTCTGTTGGTGTCTGTGTTAGAACTCGCCATCGTCCTATTGGTCCATACCACACCGGACACTACCCTGTACGTTCATTATTGGCCGGTCATCAACCAATGGAGAGTCGAGCTGATATTGACCCAATCAAATTTCCTTTAGCGAATAAAAGGATTTACAATCAATCATATCCCTTTGAATGGCTATCAAAGAAGAAACTCTATCGTTAGCAATATCATTGTTAGTGCGCTGTGGTGTTCTTGTGAGGTAGTGTTAAACACTAGCCGAACAAAGACTGCACATCCATGCGAGTTATGTTCTGACCAACAAAGAAATTTTCAAATTAGCTTTGCTCGAGCTGCACTCGAGCATAGTCTATAAAGTGTTGAAGTTAATTAATTTACTTCATATGTAACATTATTAATTTCCCTTATCGGGTAGTATCCGAAAAGGGGATCGTTGGACATCTTTTTTAATTTCCCCTCCCCCGTATTGATCCCAATTAAATGTCGTAAACTCTGTTACACAATCAGTTAAATTATATTAAAATTTTATTTTATTTAGGGTGAGAGGGTTTTATTTTGAAGGAAGTTATTAAATTTTTTTTTTTTTAAAGAGATATGAAATAAAATATTACAGAGGGTATTGGGATGATGGTTTATGGGTTAACATATAAACGGGATACTATAATTTGTATGGGCTTCTAATGGGTCCTGAACTCTGATGTGAGTTCAGGAAGGCGGCTGTCCGTCCAGCCGCCGGTGACAGAGAGGGGGGGAGTAATAAGAAGAAGTAGTATTGTTTATTTACATTCCGCCTCGGTCACCTTAGCCGCAAACTCCAACACCGGCGAATCATTTTATTCAGCAGTAGCATTAAAATAATTCTTCGCCGTCTGACACATCTGTCATACTCATAAAATTCGTTCCAATAATTCTTCGTCCCGCATCATTCAAACGTATCCTCGTTCTGATTGGCCGCGTACGGTGCGCAGGGCGACGCGTAGAAACTACAGGATGTAGTAAATTCTTGTGCGCGTCTCTCCGGTTTATTTTCCTCTGCGTGTGCTGTGTGTGATTGTAACCAGTCTCCATGTCAACACGTGCTTCTTAGTTTCCATGCGTAGGGTTACCATGCTTCTCGATTAATCTCGATTAATCGCAACTGTCCTGCTTTAAAATAACTTTTATTCAAATAGAAAATTTCCCTTTGTCCCAGTTTTTAGCGGTGTCAAGTAAAGACCTGTATAATTTTACTGTAACAGCAATGATGTACAACATTCCCTATATATAGAGACCTGCGAAATTTGCGTTATGTTTATGCGACAAGCTAACATTCACAGTACTGTATATACTCGAGCCGGTGTCGTTTCTCCATTGGCTGCTGCCTTGACGTTAAGTCACTCCCTTTCTGAGTGAACTTCACGTGATTGGGGCACGAGGTTGTGGAGCGTTCATTTGTTGGCGCAGAGTTACCAGGGGCGTGTCGAATACAGACTGGTCCAATGACAAACGTATGGCAAAGAAATTTGTTTAAAGTTTAACAAGTTCTCAAATAATAATTCAAATTTTGCAGGTCTCTACCTATATATATATATATATATATATATATATATATATATATATATATATATATAACGACAGAAACAATAACAGGTCCTTATAGGCTGTTCACGGTAAAGTGAGGACTTTTGAAAGCCCTCTAATTTGGGATAATAGTCGATAAATATATTCTATTTTAGCCCCTGGCGTTAATTTCTGGGTGTGGTGTAATATGCACATTGTGTTTATTACTTACATGGCAATATTTATTTAAAAAGGTGGTTTAAAGATAAAAAATGGCTGAAAGGAAAAAGTTACTACGGCTTCAAAAGTGCTCACTTTACCGTGAACAGCCTATAGTTGGAAATGAACCGAAATTACAGTTTTCAGTTTAACAGTTGCCAATTTTGCGTCCTTTGTGTTTGAAGAGTTCAGCACGACGTAAGTAATCTATATTTTATCTTCATGTAAATGTGAAGTAACTAATTAATGCTTAAAGTTACAACGTTAAAAACATTGCTTTTGTTGTTGGTTTTAATAATAACAATTACAGTGCCAAGAATAAATTGTTAATTCTGTGAAGCGCTACAAGGGAAATATTTGAGCTGCAGGACTGCAAAAAAAATTATTACTGTGCTGAATGTAAGATTATACAGCTGTGTATTGCATGTGCAGGGCATTGTGGCGATGTCGATTTAGCACATCGCGTAGAATCTGAGAGATGAAATTTTTGCTCAGTAGATTCATCTTGATAAGTAACCTCGTTTTTCGTAAATTATGAATACTCCTAAAAAAAACTTGTCATTATTACAAGCTATTTCAAGTATTCTCAAATGTATAAACTTTATAAACAAATCGATGTGACCTGTTGTCATTTTTTTAGGATGCTATAAGTAAATATTATTTGTTGTTTGCACACTATCAAATAAATGTATTCCATAAATCCATTCTCTGTATCGAAATAAAAAATATTGGCTGTTTAGCGAAGCTTTTGAAAACTCTTTAAAAAATACAAGAAATGTATTTATTTTAATGCTAAAAGACTGGCAAATAATTGTGACAGTCTAAAATCAGAGAGATTGAAGAAAACTCCATGTGTGTTTTATGGTCATACATTCGCATATTTAATTTCCTGGCAATACACTTTCATATTATAATTTTTTATATTTTCATGGATGATGTTAAATGACCACAGTAATGGCTTACGTTGAAAACTCTTGCTAAATTACAGAAAACCTAAGACATTGTTTTCGACGACAGTTCATTATTTAATGAAGTCGTTTGTACAAAATAAATTAAAACTGACAGGAAGAAGCGTGGCAAGCTAATGAATGTCTCGTAATTTTTTAAAAATTATTTCCATTTAAATGAGCATTTCAGTGAATCTCTAATCATAGCAAAGCATTTCCTATTACTCACAGCACGCAATGCTGGGTATAGAGAGAGTTTTTTTTAGTTTTAGGTCTTTACAGTGGACGGATGAAAGAAAAGAGGTTCAAAGATTAAGCATCAACAGAATTAATTTTGTTTTTCTAACATGTTTCAACTTCAAGAAGACTTATTCAATTTACTTGAATAACATGATTTCAATACAGTAGGGACTTTCGAAAAATTATTATTATTTCCTAACATACAGGAACAGTCTAGGTTTGAGAACAGATTTCGCTACAGTCCATCCAAGGTGACTTCCAACTTTTCTAAGGACCTGCTAAAGTTCTACTTCCAGAATATTCCTCCGCCTCATGCAAACAAAGCTTATCTAAGTCTGGAAGATGGCACCAAAGGGACAACGTACGGCATTCGGGTGCACTCAGTGTAATAATATTTTGGGTAGGAACTATTTCTTAATAGTTATTACCATTGCTCCGTCTTTTCCTTTCATTTTACAAATGGCATATTATAATTTATAGTTAAATATAATTGAAATGCCTATTTAACCAATAATAAGGCACTTTTAAGTTGCCACAAGTATAAAACGCTTGTGATACACGACATATTTAGGAACCAACCAACAAATACGTCATAGATGGGGAGGTGTTTCAAAGGTTTGACTCAAGAAGTGTGGAGAAACCTCGAATAGACTATACGTTCATAATATTCATGTAGATTGATATGTGCTGTGATATTATTCGCTATAGGCTGTTCGCAGTAAAGTGAGCACTTTTTAAGGCCCTTCTAAACTTTTCCTTCCAACCAATTTCTATCTTGCTTTTTGCTTTTTAATACAAACATTACAATGTGACCAATAAACACATTGAATAAATTTCACCGCCCTCGAAATTTAATGGCTGAGGCTGCAATAAGATGTATTTATTAATTGTTAGTACCGGTTGGGAGGGCCTTAAAAAGTGCTCAATTTACAGTGAACAGCCTAGAATCACATAATACTGTTATATTATTTGTTAATAACATAATACTGTTATATTGTACTGCCTTCACATAATTCTGTTCCGATGTAAAAAAATTTTGTCAATTCTATAATAATGTTTGTGTTACAAATAAACTGAACATCTGAAATAAAATCAAAATGGGCAAGAAGTTTAGGGGGGTGGGGGTAAAAAAGAGGTGACCCACTTTCTGCGGATGTTGTTATGGTCAACCTAAAATGCATTTGAAGGTGGAGGTGGAGCTCGATAATTAACTTTGCTGCAAGAATTTACAGAGTGTATTTAATATGAAACATAGTAGGCTATCTGAACGATGTGCAACGTAACAAACATTCACAATTACTGCAGAGCCAATCACATTCATCAAGTTTTTCCATGGAAAGAATTGGGATTGGTAGTCTAGCGTTCTGACACAAATCATATTGGCTTTTCAATTGCGTAATTATGTTTAATGAACATGCCGAATTTAACGAAACAGTAATATTTAGAGACCTGCAAAATTCGCGTTATTATTTGGGGACATGTTAAACTTGAAACGCATGTACCTTTGCAATACGTTTGTCATTGGACCATAACTTATGTGACACACCCTGGGTGACTCTGCACCAATAAAGGAATGTTTCACAATTATGTTCCCCAATCACGTTTAGTTCAGTCAAAGAGGGAGTGTCTTCACATCTATGCAGCAGCCAATAGAGAAACGACGTCGGCTCTAGTGCATACAGTACTGTGAAGTTCAGCCTGATGCCAAATAATAACGCGAATTTTGCATGTCCCTAGTGATATAGTATTACAACATTGAGATCCGCCGCTTCCGAGAAATTAATGCTTACCACATTTTATGAAGAATTGTAATTCCTGACAGAAAGCCTAAATGCGAAAACACAGGGGTAATAAAAGACCTTTAAAGGACAAGGGTTATAAACACTAATTACCAAAACGTTTCCATGAGATACTGCAAGGCGATTGTTGCACATTATGAGCGTGGCTAAAATTTGTATGAATATCACCAAAGAATTATGAAATCAAGAATTAGTAAGTGGCCGTTGTATATGAAACATAATCGACTTAAGTTTCGTACCCCAGTGAATTTCTCTTACTTTAGCAATATTGCTATCAACGTTGTCCGAAAACTTCAAAAAGGAAGCGATTGCGATTCTGCGAGATCAGTTTCAAGCAGTACGATTCTGGCGATCTACGAAACGAGAGAGGTATTCTCATCAATGGGAACTGACAGGATGTCAGCAGTAAAAATAGTATCAGTAACGACAGAGCCATTCTGCCATTGTCATCACAAAGGCTACGTACTACTGCAAGTGACGAAATAGTGTATATTTTACAAGATGCGATATTGTGAACCTGAAGAAAAGATCCACACTCTAAATCTGAAACGGTGAGAACTGAGCCAACTGGTGAAAATAGTGGAAATCGAGCAACGGATGATCAGTGTCTGATAACTAATCAAAATGCAATGGCTGAATTTCACTGATTTATTTGTGTTTCCCACTGAACGTCACGAATTCCACTGTCATGTGTCACTTGTTCCCAGTTAATTTCACTGATTTATTTGTGTTTCCCACTGAACGTCACGAATTCCACTGTCATGTGTCACTTGTTCCCAGTTAATTTCACTGATTTATTTGTGTTTCCCACTGAACGTCACGAATTCCACTGTCATGTGTCACTTGTTCCCAGTTAATTTCACTGATTTATTTGTGTTTCCCACTGAACGTCACGAATTCCACTGTCATGTGTCACTTGTTCCCAGTTAATTTTACTGACTTCCCAATCTGCAGTAGCTTATCAACTGACTCTCAGTGAGTGTTATTTAACTCATTTATATCACTGATTCGAGCTTAGTGTGTACCGAAATGTCTGTTATAGGCACATAAATATTTTGCTGTGTACCCGGAAGGCAAATAAAATAGCTGTATAAGTTTTATTGGTTGACACTCAACGTAAGAGCACACGAGTCTTGGGCGATACCCTACATGACGTGGGCATAGTTTTGTACCGGCAAAATATTTTGCTACGTGACAACTTTTTTTTTTTTAACACGGACTGTGATATGGGTGGCTGACGAAAAAAAAACAGAAGCTGTATATTTCTAAACGTATGAACTGGCCATAATATTTTTAGTAATTTCTTCGGGATGTTCGTTTAAAGAGACTGTAATATTCAGTTTAATGTCTGCCGAATTTGGCTTCTTGTTGTTTCATGCACACCATAGTGCGAATTTGTAACAAATTTACAGAACTTTATCTACACACACACACACACATAAGCTACTCAGATAATTTCCTTATTTTCACGGAAATGTTTACGTAAATGTGCCCTTAATATACAGAAAAGGCTGTCTGCGATGGCGAGTAACGGAGAGCAGCTCCGTAAATAATAAAATTACGGAATGTCTTCTTATCCTGTTGCTTCGGCTTTCAGGGATGAAGAATGCCGAGTCTATATGAAGCTTTCTTCGCCACTGCAATCAGAACATTATATATTTTCTGCGGCATTAAAAATAATACCCATGCCTCTCAAACCCCTGTCACACCGTAAAATTTTTCCGTCAATATGTTTCCAATGAGTTTGGTCAAATTAAGTTGGACATTTATGACGTCATTTAAACGTCATAGACGCCACCATATTTGTCTGAAAAAGTTGGATGGTTTCGGTTTCCACCAAACATGTGAAAATTGAACTGGTTCTAAAACTTATTCGATTTTTGACGGTCTCAGCCAATCAGAATAGCTCACGACAAATACGGAAGACAAGAGACTTAAAAATAACGAACAATTGCTGGAAACGAAGTAGTTTATGAAGATAATTAATTTATGTAGAAGCTGTCTGGGCCTGAATGTTATTTTAAGTGGATATTGTACATAATATTACTAACTTGGAGGTATTAAATTTCAATGTGCAGGGAACATCTCCGATAAATAAAATTTGAAATTAGTAAAGAAGTGAAAATAAATTACAACATGCCTTACATTTCTTCGTGTAATGGACTGCATGGAAAAACAAAAGCAATATATCACTATTAGTATAATGTTTAAATAATAATTCAAATTATATCATCCCAATAAAAAAATTCGTCAGTGTGACACATTTTCAAACACGTTAAAAATTATTTGATAAAATTTGTTGGAAGGAAAAATTTGATGGCCGTATTTTGTTTTCAAATTTTGTTGTCAAATATAGTTGAAGGCGAAAATTTGACAGTGTGACAGGTGCTTTAGACCTTTTTCTACGAACATCAGAAAGTATGGTCAAGCATTTGTAAGAGTAATAGTTAACAACACTTGCAACATTCAAACATTACTAGAAACTAAGTTATGTATACCACATTTGTAAAAATAAAGTTTATCCTCTGTACTGCTACAATAAGGCCCTAAGTGAGTGGCGTTTCTTATATACTCTTAATTTTCTTTTATTCGTGTTCGAATCTCGCTCCAGAATAAAATATTCCAACTTACCTGCATAAAGACAATTAAAAATTTTTTTTTCGCTATTTCCCTTTTTTAAAACAAGAAGTACAGAAATCTAACCAGCAAATTTATGGAGAGGTTTCATAAAGCGGAAATTTCTGTGGAAAAAAATCCGGGAGACCCGTTACTGTAAACGTAGCTTGTTCTAAATAATTATTTGCCACTACTTTCCCGTAAAATAAGGAAAATGTTTTTAACAATGTAACTACAATATTTACGTGTCGAGGCACGAGGAAATGTAAATAATGGGAAGAGCCTTAAAATGTGTTCAGTTAGCCGTTAAAGGGTTTTACAACAACGAGTGGATGGAATGTTTCCTTATTTGATAATTTGAAAGATTTCAAGCAAAATACAGTAGACACATACTACACTAAAGTATCTGATTTCGTTGAATTTAACTGAAAGGTCCGAGATCATCGTATTAATAAAGCTCATTATTTAGAATTTTACTCGTGTTTTTTTCCAGCAGACTGCTTCAATACGTTGCAAGGACGGTCACCTGTTTTTCGAGAAAAGATTTACGTGGAGGCTAGACTTCAACATCCTATGTACTCAATTACAGTCCTCATTTGACTATTGGCCACTCAACATGAGTGAGGATAATCTGTTGCATGAACGAGCCAATCAGAACTTGATCTGCCCGATACTGACAGCCCGTGATACTCAGGCAGACAGATACGATGCCTAACAGTTCAAATTATCCAATCACGAAAGTAGTTCTGAACTAAAACGCGTTGGAATACAACTTGTCCTGAAAATCTTTTCACGAAAAACAGGCGCCCCCTAGTTACAGGCTATTCACGGTAAAGTGAGCACTTTTGAAAGCCCTATCATTTGTAATAATAGTCAAGATCGTTGTAATATTTACTGCGATAATGTGTAATAAAATCATAATAGAGATACCCAAATTTCGCGAAATGATTTCACGACCAGTTGTATTTCTAAACACTTTAGCTCAGATCCACTTTAGTGATTGGGTGATCGAGATGTTACGCATCTTTAAGTGTCTGCCCACGAATCAGAGACGTGCAGTATTGGCGTAACTTAATTTTGATTGGCCAGTCAGCTAAGAAAATTTCTGATCACAGACACAAGCCGCCAATAAGCCAAAGGAAACTGCTGGCACGCTCGTAGGGTATTGAAATCTACCATGTGCGGAGATCTTTTCGCGAAATTCAGGTATCCCTAGTAATAATGTATCATTTCAATTTTATAATTAACTTGATTTACATCAGTTTCGGCCATAAATGTTTGTGACAGATGGACGCACATAAAAATAACTATAAGAATTGTTTCCTATGTTATTATTACATACAAACATAGTGAACATTATGACGATATTCCAAGTCGAAGATTTTCTAGCAAATGCTTCTTTCTGAAGCATCCTTTGTTAAAGTTACAGACTATTATTATCAATTATTTTTTTACATTAAAAAAGTGTATTTTAGTAAAATGTTTTATAATGTTGCAAAATGCATACATACTTCTTTCATGTATAGCATAAATCGCACTGTGCTGACAGTTTTTGTAGTACTACTTTTTTATGAGTTCTTGACGTGTAGTCGGGTGCAGTGCCCCATAGACAGTTGCTTTACTGCAGCCTTAAGAGTCCGGTGGAATATACGCACTGTGTTCATTACTTACATGGCAGTATTTATTTTAAAAGGTGGCTACAGGATGAAAAGTGGCTGAAAGGAAAATGCAACTAGGGTCTCCAAAGTGCTCACTTTACCGTGAACAGCCTATACAAGAATGACTGTAGCAAAAGAATGTCACGTCGTTCAGTTTAGTTTAAAACAAGTATAGAACAGTGGCATTGTTCGTCCAAGGCCTTCGAACTTTTCCTTGGAGAGATCTGTGTTGACTGAAGACTCCATTTCCAAACACTGTAGCTTGTAGATAAGAACTGAAACACAAAAACAACCACTCACTTGAAACTTGCCCTTCACTAAATCATATAATAACAAAGTCCGGGTACACACACTCCCCATCACAATACACATAAAAATTATTCATAGAACAACAAAATTATATTCTACGCTATGATTGGTTCACTTGAACGCTTTACACGCTTCATGTCGATGCGCCAACCCACGCATTCGGTTATTTCTAGAATCACCACTTCAAGGGCTGGCATCATGTTGTATAAAAACACCAACTATAGTCTATTCACGGTTTCTTCGTACTTTTCGAATCAAACCTTTGGAAAATCGCCTCATGTAGGACGTATTTAGTTATTCCCTAAATATTCCACGTATCACAAGCGTTTTATACCTCTGTTAACATAAAATTATCTTATTTTTCGTTGAATTAAAGATTCACCTGTATTTTATTGTTATAAACTATAGCATTTCGTTTATAACAAATATGAATAAATACACTGTGTAAACATGTGTGTTGGTAGCGCCTAGTAAGAAATAGTTCTCAAGCAAAATATCATTACAACTGAGTGTCCACGAATTCGGTGTGTTCTCCTCTGGTATGATTTTCTAGACTTAGGCTTGGGTTGCACGAGGCGGAGGAATATTCTGGAAGTATAACTTTAGCAAGGGCTTCAGAAAAGTGTGAAGTAACAGTGAATGGAGTATACAGTCTCAAGAAAATTAATAAACTGTAGAGTCGGGCAGTCAATCGGCACGACTGCGTCCGATTCCTAATGAAGTACGTACACATGAATACTCATTCTCGTCTGTGAGATCCCTCAGTACGTTGTAGATATGTCGGAATTCCTACTGCAAAACGCAGAGTGATCTCAAGTATTTATTTTGTTGGCTATGCGTGTGCGTAATTAAGCAACGATCGTGTTTGTTTTTGGCATTCTCTCTGGTATTTAACCTATGTTAAATATTTCCAGCTGAATATTGCTTTACGCATTGAGTTACGTGACCATGTCTTGTAAAGTTTAATTTCTTCGATGAACTGCTCTGCTTTAATCGCAGAATCGGTTTTCTCCTCCAATTAATACGACGAATATTCTGCAACTTAACTGAAAACGGCCGAGTAAGAATTGCTAGGGTGATTTAATATAATAGCTAGTATAAACTTTAACCTTCATATGCTTGAAGACTTATGACAATATCTCCCCTGTGCGTAGCTGCGTATGTTTTGCTTATGCATTTTCGAGTGCGCATGAGAGAGAGCGAGAGAGAGAGAGAGAGAGAGAAATAGAGCGAAGAACCAAGATAACATATGAATTTTATCGAAATCGAGTAAAAACCAACGATATAGAATGAAAATTGCAATAAAAACGCAACGTATTAAGTGAATTTGAAAAAAAAAAAACCATTGAAAAACCATTCAGGGAAATTTAACGTAACGAAATATAGATCTAATGAACAACAGTATAATGCGAAATGAAAAAAAAAAAAATGTCAAAAACGAACTAAATAGAGTGCAAAACAACTAAAACAAATAAAATGTAACAAAATAATTTTAAAAAAAACATTCGAAATAAAGTAAAACTAACGGAATTAAGTACAAGTTTCCGAATCCCTAATTAAAATCTGTACATTAATGGAAAAGTGCTAAATGTTTCTAGGGCTAATGGCAATTCAAGAATTTTTGTCATCACATCAATATGAGTACTTATAGAACCTTTATATCTTCTGTACATAATCTTTGCAGTTTACGTTTCTTGTTAGCTTTGCCGCAACTACGAATGCATAAAAATGTAAATTTCAGTACATTTGATTGTGTCGTAGAAGAAATGTTATTAAAAATACGTAAAACTATATTTTAAGTTGAATTTTAAAGTGTGGGAATGCGAAGGATGATAATGCAAGTTTTCACAGTCTTACTGTATTCCGGTGGGGTTTCGCTTGTGACCTGGTGAGATTCTCTGAGTAAAGCCCAGCGGTTAGCTCGCTCGCCTCCCGTCAAAGCGACCCTGGTTCAATCCCCGGCCGGGTCACCGGATTTTCGCACGTGGGAATCGTACCGGACGATGCCGTCGGTCGGCGGGTTTTCCTCGGGGATCTCCCGTTTCCCCCCGCCCCTTCATACTCGCCTTCATCGGCTCTCGAGACCTCGTCTTGCCCAACTGCCCAAATCGCTTCACTTACTCCACTCACTCCGTGTAATGTTGGCGACAGTGCCAACTCTGCAGCTCGCCTGCGCGAATCGTAGAATGTCGCACGTATTGCGCGAGTCATTTCCTGGCGACTAGTGTAGTCGATAATAACGCGTGAGTCATGGTTCGTCGTGCACAGTCTGCTATCGTGGCTTTCGACGGCCCCCGCCGTGACGTCATACCTCAGCGTTTTACTAAAGTCCTGAATCAGCGGAACATCCGCGAGTGACGGTCACAGCGGGGACTTCTTTCATGACGAGTCGCTCAGTATCTAACAGTGTTTGAAATGTATTGTAATCCATTCGCGGTTACGTCACGCTTTTCTGGAGCCCTGTTAAAGTTCTACTTCCAGGATATTCCTCCGCCTCGTGCAAACTAAGCCTGGAAAATTACACCAAAGGTAAATGCACCGAATTCGTGCGCACTTGTTTGTAATAATACTTTTCAGGAGAACTAGGTCTTACTAGGCGCTACTAAAACATACGTTTTCGCACAGTTTTTTGTTTTTATTTATATTTAATATAAATTAAATATTATAATTTATACATAAAATATAGGTAAAACTTCGATTTAACGGAAAATAATATACTCTTTTGTAAATACATGCGATACATGGCATATTTAGGAAATAACTAAACACGTCATACGTAAGGTGATTTATCAAAGGTTTGATTAAAAAAGTGTGCAGAAACCGCGAATAGACTATAAGTATATTACAAATGCAGAACTACGTCATTTAAAAAGGGAGAGCGGTGGTTGATACAGGGATGGAGGGGATAGGAGTCTAAGGGGCACACGATTTTACCCCCCCCCCCCCCTTCCCGCTCCCTAAAATCCTCCGATAGAATGACTTAAAACTGAAATGAAACTATATCAGAAGTATTTAAAAACCGATTATATTTTATTAATTTAATATTTTTTTCTTAAAATAATGAAACAGTACTCCTCCCTCCCATGTCAAGAACCGAAAACCCATATCTGCACTTGCACAATGGAAAAAAATGCCCTCCTCCTCCCCCTCCATTTCTCCACGAATAGAAAGTTTAGATCCACCCCTGAGTATGAATTGCATAAACTTCTTTACCAAAAAGCATAGTATTCAGCTCTGCACAAACGTGTTTATAATATGCTACTGTACTGAGGCAAATGGATGATAGGCGAATACAGTGAAACCCTGTTAAGAAGTTCCCGCTTAAGAAGTTTTCCTGCTTAATAAGTTGAATTATTGTGCACCTTGTCTATACGCACATGTGTAATGTGACCTGTTAAGAAGTTTTCCTGGTTAATAAGTATTATTTTTTTCAGTCCCTTCAAAAACTTCTTAACCGAGTTTTACTGTAATGCCTCGAACAAAGCTGTTTGGTAAAGAAAATGATTTTCAACGCTTTAACAAAAGTAACTATCCATTGCGTATTTTCATTTTAGAAAGATAAATTTAATTTTCATATAGACCCTAGTAATTAACGAATTTTTACAAATTTAACCTTGATTAAATTATTAGTAAATAATTGATTTTTTTCACTGTAACAAATGAAACTATCGATATACGTATTTCAATTTTAGAGAGATCAATTTAATGTCCGTAATACCCTAGCATTTAACGAATTTTTACCAAAATTAACCTGTTACCTAAGCCGTTACTGGTGCCATTTCACTTGTTGCATGATATCATAACAAGGAAACTTCTTTAGTTGTAAAAAATTAGTCGGACAGTTTTTTTCTATTATAGTGCTGACGTAGAAATATTGATGCTACAAAACTCCTTTCCAAGAAGAAACCGCATTAGAGTATTGTTTTGGTGCACACTACCAAAAAGAGCAAATAATATACCGATAAGGAATGTAAGAACATATTAATTTTCCAAGTGCGTTTTTTTGTTGTCAAACTTTGTTTTCATAAATTAATTCGTTTTCAAATAAATCTTCGCAGGTGCGTGCGTGACGTTCAAATATACTGGTTTTTGTTTAAGATGTTCCCTGATTGCATTCGCTGAAAACCATTCCCATTTCCCTGAAAACAACGGTAGCCATCCCAATATGTTTATGCCTCACAGCAAAAGAGATTCCCTTCATCTCAGAAATGGCGTCACAGATTTTTAAGCTTACGCCTAGTGTAAGAATGGAGCATCTCCTGGTATATACTTTCACAACGCCTTCATTTTGCTAGTTTATTTGCTACTTATACTTATAATTGATTACAAGGCGTAAAAATTTTTCCTGCGCTTAACTGGAATGTCTTAGTAGTAAATCCAAGCGAACGCGTAAAACAGATACATCTAACGACCTTTATAATATAAAAGAGTACAAAATGTGTTACTGCGAAGATGTGCTGACGTACTGTCATCAGATGAACTGTAAGACAACACGCTGACGTGTTGTCACATTGTTGCGCATTTAATTACTTCTCAGATCTAAGTTGGACCTTTCAGGCCGTCTCGTGTATAAGGAACGTCCCATGAAAATGTTATCAGTCATTCTTTGGTCAGCCTACGAGTGTGTTTTCAATAGGTTTACTTGCTGTGAGACATTCAGTAAAAAAATTGAAATACAAAATCAAGTATCTAGTTGAACATAAACTGTAAAAAATGAAGTGTGAATTTACACGTACAAATTTTTGGTAATTTTACATTTTGTATGTGTAATTTGTAAAAATAACTATAATATGAGTGATTTTACACAAATGTTCTTAATAATCCATTGAGTATTACATGTCTTTGGTGAAAATACATGAATGTATGGCTTAGTAAACGCAATGTTGGTGTTAATTTACACATTTTGAAGTATGTGTAAAAATACACCCACTCACTGTATTAAAACTTTGTTATGTTTTTTTTTTTTTTACTGCTACAAAACTTATCTCTCTCTGGTGGAATATGCTGGGTTTTGTATATAACTGCCTATTCTATATCCGAAGTCAATTGTTACCCAGATTTTGGAGATAACTTTTTGTAGGTCTTTTAAACTACCAAGTTACGAAACGGAGTAAAATAACATGAAATTATAAACATACACACACAAAGTATGTGAATTAACATGACGCAGTTGTAAAAGAACGTATGCTGACGGTAAAATTGCTTAGTAAAACAGTGAAAAATTTACAGAAATTGTGTAATTACAATTACAGTGAATCTAAGATTTTACTTATTTTTTAGTGAGAAAATACACATACACAATGGTGAAATTACAATTGCGATGTCTGCGTAAATTTACTTGCCGTGGAGAGAAAATACACGAATGCTGCAGTTTATTTTCTGCTTCGTAGTAATAATAATTTTACACCATTCTATGTCAAGTTAGTTGTACAAAGTATATGTTTTTTTTACTCATTTGTAGGCCAAATTTACTTGGACGTAGAGTAAAAAAAAGCATTAACAAATGTAGGTGTAAAATTACACTGATGTCAGTGGAGACACTGCTGCCACATTACATTTAGTGTAAAATAATACCATTTTTTTACAGTGTAGGTAACATAAATTAATAGACGACATAATACAATTATTTATCATCTATTAACATGAAATGCACAAAAATTATAGTCTAAAAGGCTTACCTTAATGATTGACCCAGAAGTTCTGCGAGGTGGGATTTCGGCATTCTGAAACTTAAAAGCCATTTTTTTTTTTAAGTTACTTGACAATTCATGTTATGAGACACATGTATAAAATAACTGGATTTTCTGTACGTAATAGTAATGTGATTCAATTAAAGCAATTTAAAAAAAAAAAAATTATTGGCGGGTGTGCTATGATGACGGTATTTAGTAAGCCGAGTTTGTTTAATTTTCAAAATTTTTTGTCATTAACGTGTATGGCTTCAATACCGTTTAACAGTTGAAAGCCGGCTTCTTGATATTTAGAGAACAACTTAAATCCCGACTTTTGGATTTTTTTTTCCGTCCTGTCCCGCGTGCAGTGCATTATCCACGGCGCACAATACATATGAGGCAGATCGATTTACACCTTTAAGATTCGTATGTGATTGGAGCTGTTCCCGCCATTCGCGACACAGAAGCGAGGGAGCAATAAGGGTGACACCAAACCGGCGTACCTAACGCCTCGGCGACTCTACGCGCGAGGTTCTGTAATAGCGTGCAGTGTTGCCGTTGTGGCCCTGTAACTACGGGACTTTAAGAAGTAACCCCTATAACTTTATTAGTACAAAAGTCCGCAGCAAAGTTTACTATACACTGTTCACGGTAAAATGATAACATTTCGAAAACCCTGATTAAGATCTACTTGTATGCACGTTGCGGATTCTTCCACCATGTGTAAAATTTACATTGAGATGGGTCTCATCACTTTATTCATGCACCGGTCAGGTAAAACTGTAAAATTATTAGAAAAGCAAATATTTTAAAATTATGGTCATTTTTACACTACGATGCATTTAAAAAAAAAACAGGAAGCGAAAGTACCAAATTTAAATAATCACAAATAGTTACCTAGCACATTTTATTCGACGATAAGATATGGAAGTACTTTCCGTCCATCGCTACCAACTTTACTGGGGTCATGACACTCAGTGGGCCCGTTAGAATAAATGCAGGTAGCAACAGTGACTTTTTTTCTAAAGTTGATTTCAAAAGTGCTCACTTTATCGTGAACGGCCTTCACGTGCCCCTATGCTCAGCTTTGAATGTTTATGACGAGTACACACTGTGCGACATTGCAGTGGGAAAAGGCCGTTGTTCAGCTATGTCGGGGGAGCTCCCCCGACATAGTGTCTGTAACGTGCCTGGCGTCTCGCAGAAGTTTCCGTGCCTCGTCTCAAGTGAATTTTCTTTTCCTGCACCAGTGCATGCGACGCGCGTAAAGCAGGTACGTTAAGAAGAAAAAAAAAATCTGTATTTCTAACACACTGAAAAACCGTCGAAGCTCCAGGTACATTAACGCATCGGCCCAACGAACTGTTATAGGCTGTTCACGGTAATGTGAGCACTTTTGAAAACCCTGCTTAAGATCTACTTGTATGTATGTCGTTTACTCCTCCGCCTGATGTAAAATTAACCCATTCAGACCCAGTGTACACGTTTGTATACATTACGGACGTTTGGGTAATTCTTGGTCTGTGCTGACACTGCGAAACTCAATATCGAATGATCTAACCTGTGGGTAAATGATTCGCAAACCGTCTTACTGGTCTGGGTCGCAATTCTTTCGTATAACTGTAGCCAAACATATAGCCTACAGCTCATTGGCTGCGACTACGGAACAAGTGCTGGGTTGGACTCAAGTACAGCGCGCATCATAAAAAATTTTTTTGTTTACAACACCTCACGACATAAATGAAAGCAGGCCTGAAAGGGTCAACATTGCTGTGGGCCTCGTCGCTTTATTGATGCGTCGGTCAAAAGAAACTGTGAAATTATTATGCAAGTAAATACTTGGACAGATATTCTCATTTTTACACTTCAATGCATTAAAGGAATAGAAAGTGAAATAATAAATTTTAGGTCATCACAATTGAATACCTAACACTTTTTATTAGACGTTAAGATATGGAACTAGTTTCCACCCATCGTTACCAACTTTACTGGGCGAATGACATTTAGTGCTCCCATTAAAATATTCGCATGCAGAGGCAGTGACTTTTTTTCATGGGTCATTTCTAAAGTGCTGACTTTATCGTGAACAGCCTTTAGTAGACATTTAAAGATCACAAGGTCAAATTATTACCTAGAATTTTTACGGTTAGTTTGCCAATAGTTATGTGTTTTAATACAACAAAAGAAGAATTCTTTTTAACAACCAAGTTATTTTACTCTATGTATTCTATTATAATGCTTTTGTCCTCGTAACTACGTAAATACGTTTCCGCGTGTGACGGATTTAAACATTTCGGTGTGATGTCCGGTAAGCGAAGAGACTAAAAAATAAATCAATCAACTCAGGACATCTAAGATAAGACGGGCGAAGACGTGAAAACATGAACACACACAAAAAAAAAATTTTGTAATTTTACAAAATAATTTTTGGAGTGAGAACGTTAATTGTGCAAATCGTGGAAGAATACAAAATTTACGTACAATTAGACCTTCGGCAGGACTTTCAAAAGTTCTCAGCTTACTGGTACTGTTACATGGTATTAAATACAGGTCGCGCAAATTCGAGAAGAAATGCGAAATTAAGTTTTCATAACTAAAGATAATGGTAGGCCTATTAAGATACAGTATCTTTAATTTTATGTATATTATCGAAGAAATTTCACAATGGTACCCAAGTAAAATATTTGTCTACATCTCAAAATAATTTATATTATTGTTCGTCTACAAATTCATTTCAGCCTTTACGATAAACTTAAAATTTAAAATAGCTGTAAGTTAATCCTTAATCGTAGACGAATGAAGTGCTATATTTCAATGATATTGCGTTGTTGTATTCATATTATAAGTAAAATTAATTTTTGGCAAATAAAAAAAAAATTTTAATTAAATTTTTATTTGTTTGACACAGAGGAATTGTAGTCAAAATCTTCAAATTGCGTCAAAATGTGCTAATAATGGTAGTTTTTTTTCTTTCATTATTTCAATGGAGTTCGTAATATATTGTTCAGAAAATATGAATTTTCTTCAAAGCCCAGAATTAATTTCTTGCAATTAAACCTCCTTAAACCTTCGGTCGCAGATAAAGCACTTCAGACGTTCCATTGAAGAATATTATTTCGAAACCTTGCTTGTGTCTATGCAATGGCCTCTGACACATCAGTACCAAAAATAAATAAATATGTTTTGAGTTCCGTGCCATTAACAACTGCTGGTCGTGGACGCTAAATATAGTCTCAACGACGAGGGACATTTCCCGCATGTAAGCAACTTTCTTTATTGGCCATTGTTTCCCTTACTGTATACAGTTTACATCAACAATCTTCCTGTGCTACGTCACGCATACTGAACACCGGGACTGAATATAAACAGTACAGGTTAAAATGTCACTGCCCGTGCCTGCATTTTTTTTATGGCACGTGCGTGGATGCGTGTCACGTAAGCGGACGCGTACCGTGCTCCGTTTACAATAATACAATGAGGCGCGTACGGACGCAGATAACGCACGGACGGACGTGAGGAAGCTAGGCCTCTCCCAACTCTCCCATATCCGCGAATCCGTGCAGCCAATAGAAATCGATAGTATTTGGTTTGTCGATATTTACGATTACGATTATCGTTGTTTTAATAAATAAGTGAACATTGTTCGGCAGTGCCTTTTTAAACACTATAAAAATATACATAATTGGACGTGTTGTAAAGGTTCTCGTTGCGAGCCACTCTGAAGCAGTGTCCGTAATAGTGTTGGTGTAAATCTGTTTGGTGTGAGTTGGGAGAAAGAATAATTACACTGATTTAACAGATTTTTGGCCGCCTTATTATTCGCGATGTGACCTTGGTCTCATCACACTGGAACCAGAAGCTCTCCGGCGATGCTGTAAACCTCGTGCAATAGAAAACGCATTACAACCTTCACAGTAATTCGTTTAAATCAAACATGTGTAACCGTGAGAATTAATTTATCAATGAAAAAAAAAGGAAATAAATAAATTCAGACCCAAAACATGTGAACAATTCAATAAGGTGCAACACTAAATATGTGTGTGTGAAAGAAATATCTTTACTTAAAAATGTAATTATACTGTATGATAATTAACAGAAATGATATACCACCACCTAAGTAAGAATAGGGATAAATCAGAATGCGAAATTAAAATAAAATAAAAGATTGAAAAATGCTGTGAAACTTTAGAGCTGCTATATAAAAAAATTATCACTCTTTTACTTGAGATTTCAGTTCTAAATATTAATCGGGTTCCACCGGAAGTAGCTTCCTCTGTATTTGAATTTCCAGAAAGTTCGGTAAGCTCTTACTTAAATTCTTAAATTTCTTGGATCCCATTCACTGATAATTCATTAAATGTTAAAAGTCAGTTCGTCACTTAATTATCTCAAATCTGATACTTCACCAAACAAAATTACTCTCGATTTATATTGAAAGTTCAAAATAAGTCTTTAACTCCTCATTCCATATTGCTCCGGCTATACTATCTCATATGTGAAAGTTCGGGACTACTGGGTTAACATACTTATGGAACTCACAGTCAAATCGTTGAAAAATCAAAATGGTAACTTTAGTAAAATAAATTCAGGTTCCTTGAAGTTCAGTACTTGAAAAACAGTTCATGTACTTAGGCTTTCCATACATTGTCTTGGCGTCACCTGAGGTCCTCTGGCGCTATCTCGTTGCATGGCGCCGGTGTCGTAGTCTCGGCGTCCTTTTCGCCTCGTCAATTTAAAACTCAAAATAATTATCTACGACTTAGCTTACAGCCTTTTCTTAAATATTACTGGGCGACTACCAAAAACTTAACTTCTGGGAGCATCATTTCTAAAATAAATTTGTGATGGCGTTGGATTTTCCAAAAGTAAAATTCCAACGAAAATTTAGACGCCTTACATGTTCGATGTCTTTCCCAGAAGCCCCTTCTTCCACCTTCCGATCAACCAACATCCAATCACGGCTCACTTCCGGCTTTACCTTCACAAAATAAAATTAAGGCCTAAAATATTATGTCTTTAGATCACAAAGCAAATAAATAATTTAGCTTTAAAAATTATGAAACAATTACTGAAAATAAAATCAAACATATTAATACAATAATAAAAATAGTGACATAGCCATATGTAGAACTCAGAACAACGAGTGAAGATTATCATAGAGTAGTGGACTGGTGGTTCACATGTATCGAAAAATTAAGGAAATGAAATGTTAACATAAAATATAATAAACATGTGAAAATAATTATATTAACATTCAAATAATACGTGAAATAAATTTAATATTACTGTCCAAAACATACGTGTAGCTCAAATGCATATAATTTATATAACATTATGGTTCCGTGTCCAGTCGATCTGCGGCAGTGTATATTATGAAACCTGTATCAGTGATTTGCAACAACTGAATATTTTTGTTTTCGTAAGTTGCAAGACAGTTGTTCCGCTTGCGGTTCCGAGTCCATTTTCTTACGTATCCGTGCGCCCAGTTAAGCTGGTAACGGAAATTAGTTCCATGTCTTAGCTTCGAATCAACAGCGCCAGGGAAAAATTTGCGGATATGAACTGATTTATTTTTGCTTTCTGTTCCTTTTAAAGCACGAAGTGAAAGAATGCGCAAATTTGCAAAATGTTTGCTTTATTGATAATTTTGCATTTCAACTGACCGATGCGGGAATAAAGTGACGAGGCACGTAACAACGTTGATTTTACATATGATGGAAGAATACACTGTGTACGTGCAAGTAGATCTTTAGCAGGCCATTAGAAAGTAATCATTTTACCGCGAAGATCCTTTAAGAACCTTTTCCAATTCCTGGTACACACTACGCAAATCCTCTTCTGCCTGTCTGCATAAAAACAAATAAAAAATTGCAAAAACGTACGCCAGTTCATAACTGGATACTGTCTAATAAAACATTTTATTGACGTATTATAATAATTTTTACAAGAAACTACCGAAATTAAGCTAGGTACTGCTTAAAGTGCAATATTTAAGACTGGTTCCCTATTGAGATTATTCATCTTTGAATTAGATATGTTTCTTCCGTCCCGGTTTATTTGTGGGTCAACATAACTATGTTTTTTATAAGTTTAACATTTAAAATCTGAACTCGTTAGATCGCAGTGCATATCTTAACAGTTATATTTGAATCTATCGAATTTTGTTCGCGTCATTGTTGACACGTCTGTAGCCGTAATTAAATCTAACCCACTATCAATTTTTTCCAAACTTCAGAAACTCCTAATGCCTTGCAAAAACTATAGCGTAGAATTTAAATTCCAAGTTTTACGCCATTAATGAAGAAGGGTAATAAATGAACCCAATAAGTGGAACGAATCCATTCATTAGTGACTCATTAGTGATAAAAAGAAATGTGTTTTAAAACCATTTCGCTGTGACAATCCACAACGGCATTGACACAAGTTGGTTTGTGGCCAAGAGAGAAGTATGGCAACTCTGTTTCGTTTCCTCGTTGAGTTCGTTGCGTGCTTGTAAAACAATGCCGTTTTCATTGACCTGTCGACTAGTATTTTAAACTGAACTTGAAAATTGTTATCGGTGTAAATATGTTTTATTGTGCGAATTGTCGATTAAGCGTTCGTAAAATTAAAATAAACCAATAACAGTGTCCGCCAATTTTGAACATCGCTGTTATAGTAATTCGTAATTTGTATACATTACTTTTCCTCGCGATTCGCTGCTAACATTACTCTAGACACGCCAGCCGGTGTTTGCTCTGGATAGTATTACTTACTGAGATGATGATGATGACAATGAGGATGATTATAATAACGACGGGAATGACGTTGATGACAATGGAGATGATGATTACGATATTGATCATTTGATAGTACATTGACCGCTCGAAGGTCAGTACTTGCCGATCACGACAAAATTAACACTTTTGAGATCCTAGTTACCTTTTTAAATGCATATCGCCATGTCAGTAATAAGCACATTGTGAATAGTCCACTCCGCCCTGAAGTTAACGCCCAAGGCTAAAATAAAATACATATTTTTGGCTATCATGCCAAGCGAGAGGGCTTTCAAAAGTGCTCACTTTACCATAGGAGACCCAAACATCGGCGCGGTGATGGAGTCCGTGTTCGCTTCCCCTGCGATCAGGCAAAATTGTTGTGTGATGGCGTGACGTTGCCTCCCGCAGCATAGCGGCGAGCCAGGCAGACGACGGGAATCGAACCCGGGTACCCCCCCCCCCCCCGAGTGAGAAACAACACCACCCACTACACAACGGAGACAGTCGCTCGTTGTGGCAAGTAACACTCTTGTAAAAAAGAATTCCCCGACTCTACTTTCTCATATCTCGTGTTCCTTTTTCCTGACCAACCTACGAAGCATATACTAAAATTTGTTACCCTATTTACTTTGAAGTTATACACCACGTTAGGTTATGAGCTGCGCCAAAATCATTCTAAATCTCAGGCACACTGTGTAGTAAAAATATTCATAAAAAAAAAAACACCTTCAAGAAACCACAGAAAGTATGTGTCAGCTTGGAAACAAAAGAAAGTATACTGCTAATGAACTGTGTGACTGGCAAAATTACAAATGGCGGTCGTGCCAGCATTCAGTATGTACTCTTACTTAATATGTTTCCCCATATATTATCTAAATTCCTTGAGTCCATAAAAATTTCCTTCACTTTTCTTCAACTTTCCAAAGTCTTCGCTGATGCTAGCCATCCTGTATACGGAGAGTCAAAGACTATTCACGGTAAACTGAGCACTTTTGAAAGCCCTGCTTAAGATATACTTTTACGCAAATAGTGTATCCTTCCACCATATTTAAAGTTAACAGTGCCATGGGCCTCATCACTGTATTCATGCGTCGGGTCAAACTGTAAAATTATTAGGAAAGTAAATATTTTACAATCTTGCGTAGTCTTGCTTTAACCGTTAAAAGCAACAGAAAGCAAAATAAATCGTTTCACTACTCACAAATGATTACCTAACTCTTTCAATTCGACTTTTAAACACGGACCTACTTTCTCTCTGCCGTTACCAACTTTGCTCAGCTCTTACCAACATCTTTCGACAACTGCGTGAACTAGAAAACGTAACGACACTCGAAAAATAAATACGCGATAGTTTATCTGTTTGTTTTTGTTCCAGAGTTTTGAAGCAAGCACATTTTTTTATACTCTTTCAATATCAAAAATTCTCTCCCTTCCCAAACTTTTTCCCCGTAATATAATTTTAATATCTGTTTCTCCAACATAACGCTTGAAAAAAAAAACTGAACTTCTAGATTTCGTTCCAAACAATTTGCATTTCCTTTTTCTGGACATTATTGCCGTTGTATCTTAGAATTTGTTTAGAACAAATTTTAAAATTTCGTACGTGTAAACATACGAACAATGCGCTTCCGAAATGGCGTCACTTGTTTTGCTCTCACATCCACAATCACAGTTTTGCTCTCGCAATCATCGTAGGCAGTGTTTAAACTAAACTTTCAATTTCGATACTACGCTTTGGTCCGCCTTGCCGACTGGAGTGGATTACTCACTCCAGGCCTACTTCAGTCCAGCCCAGTAGTGAGTTCAGGGTAGAATTTCAATCCGGATTGAACCTGGAGTGGACTGAAGAATCACGATTGAAACGTTACTATAAACATATCCAGACTGGACTGACACTGAAGTAGGAGCGAAGTGAGTAATCCACTCCAGTCGGCGTGATGGACTGGAGTGTAGAATCCGGATTGAAAATTTACGTTAAACACAGACGTTAGGAGTGAACTGGGAGCGAGAGAGGGGGAAAAAAAAAAAAAAAAAAAAAATCGAAAGTGGATTATTCACATGATTGCACTTACGAAGTTTCAAAATTTGTTTTAAGCCAATTTTAAGCTATTATAGGGCAATAATGTTCAAAAGGAAGAAAATGGACAATGTTTGGATATATATGGACGTACAGTTTTTATAAGCATTATGTTGGAGAAACAAATATTATGGTTTGAAAAAATGGAATAGGAAACGAGAGATTTTTGATTTTCAAAGAGTAGAATAAAACTCTAGGGTCCACAATAACTCCGGGACAAGAAGAGTGAAACAATCGTCTATTTATTTTTCGAGTATTGTCTTTTTTTCTAGTTCACGCACGGGCCGAAAGACGTCACTACACAGGCTTCCGTCCGAGTTCACTTCATCTCCGCAATTGTTTACTTGTCAGTCCGGATTGATAACTTTGCCTTAAACGCGAATTTCGGTCCACGTTTGCTGTGGTTCAACTCCAGTCCCAGTTCATTCCAGTCCGAAGATCTAATCTAAACGCAGCACAGGTTTGTTTACGGTAAAGTTTCGATCGGGGATTCTCCAGTCCACTACTAGTTCAGTCCGGACTGAAACGTTACGAACTCTAGGGCAGGATTTACAGCAACCCGTCGCGTCCGTCCGTCATCCGTTCGTAAATCACGTGACCAACATCCAATCAGAGACAGCCATTAATTCGATCTGTCCGTCCGTCAAAACCTTGGCAAGCTCTGACTTTTGTCGGACGAACGGATGAAATTACAGCCTTCTAAACTTGCACGTTTTGTTGCTCGTTCATCCCAAGTTATTTAGAAGGCTGTGTAGTGGGTGCAGTGTTTTGTTTTCACTGTCTTTTGTTTTCATGCTTGTTTAATAAAGTGTAAAAAGAAATTACGTTACATTTTCCCCGAGGATTTTATTTGATTATTGCGTTTGGAAACACGAGCTCTTTTTGCGCAATAGTAAAAGTAATAAAATCATGCTTTATATGCTATTTAATTAATTTTGGCATTGATTAATTTCCGTTACGTACTTGCATGTGCTTTTTGGGTACTTGCAAACATAATACCGGCAAAAATCTTCACATTTTGTGAGAGAATTGTTTTCTGTTTGTAGACTTTTTTTTTGTTTCCATTAGTTTGCAACAATGAATTTACGACGGACGTACGAAGTTCCGGTTGTAAATCGCTGAGCTAGGAGACGGACGAATGTATGACGGACGGGCTGATGATGGACGGCCGCGACGGGCTATTGTAAATCCTGCCTGAGCGTACAATAGACTAAAGATGAGGCAGACCGCTTATTCGTCTTCTGCACATGTACCTAACATTGACCTACCCCAATACTACACAACTGGCAAAGTCATATGATCAACAGTGATGAACGTGTTTGTTTATGTGTTAATTTTTAAATGACAAGCACTATTATATTAATAAAATACTGTTTTAATTTAGTCAAACCGCATTGCAAATCGGTTAGAGGAAGTATACATTCATCGCAAAGCACTTGTTTACGAATCAGTTTTCTAACCTAAAATCCAAACCACGCCATTTTCGCGAGACGTGTTGGCAGGTGTGCAGTTGAATGTTGGGACACGGGGATTGGTTGTGCGCAGGCCAGCGAGATCGGTCTGCCTCATCTTCGATCTGTGGAGCGTAAAGGGGTACCTGGACGGGCTTTGCTGAGGCACCTCGGCTCCGCTGGACGGACGTGCTCCGGGCACTGGACCCGGGATGCTGCGGCGTGCTGCAGGCCCCCAGCGTGATAAGCAGGCGTGCGCAGGTAGACAGTCGCGTTCTTCAACCTACCTACGGCACTACTACTTAGCACGCGGGAGGCCCCTCGTCCTTCCAGGTCGACCCGTCGACGGACGACTGCGGCCGTCCAGCAGAACTCTGGTAGCTCGAGGGTACACACACGCACACACACAACGC
This sequence comes from Dryococelus australis, assembly GCA_029891345.1. Lineage (NCBI taxonomy): Eukaryota > Metazoa > Arthropoda > Insecta > Phasmatodea > Phasmatidae > Dryococelus > Dryococelus australis. The sequence goes on along the minus strand of CM057008.1, from coordinate 25,703,264 downwards.
CACTCCTGAGTCACAGGCGCGATAACACTATACAAAGCTTCCTGCCCCCCTCTCCGTCCGAGGAGTCCTTCTTCAAGCACGGACAAATCATGTGACATGGGACACTGGGGCGAGGCGCGTAACATGTTCTGCTTGGAAATACCATTGCACATACACTCCCCTGGGATCTTGCGTCGACTGGCTCAGGGGGTCAAAGCTCTATAGGGATTTCGTGGGCCACTAAATTATTACGTAGAATGACCTCGCCAACTGTTGAAAAAAATGAAAATTATGCTCTTTAATAAAGAAAGCTGTATATTTTATAAACAGTATAGTTTTATTTTTAAATACACTTAACTCGCGAGTAAATTAAGATTACTAATTCTCATTATCATTCATTATATATATATATAATTGATGTAGACATGCACTGTCAGCTCCTGAGCGTTGAGTTGCTCACTTGTTTTGTTTCCGTTGTTATGTTCCTTTGCTGGAGAAGGCGGAGTTGATGTTTGCGACCAATTGCAGGAATTGGAATAATTGAGCTTTATGGAATTTTCAAATGCTAATTGCCTGAGAATAAATGGTACAAGAGTTATTGATATCAACGACAATGCCTTAAAAAAAAAAAATTTGTACTATTAGCATCTTAATAAAGGATTATGCAGTTAACAGAGTAGCCATCTTATGTATTCCCTACCATTCATTGTTCCATCTTACCGTTTGTAAATACAGCATTTAACTATAACATTTTTTACCAAATTGTTAATAGCAGTATCAAAAATGTCTGTCTGAAAATTGAAATAATTATGTTTAAGAGTTAAACGGTTGGCAGCAAATTCTACGTAACAGCCCAAACATAGAGGAAAATAACGAACCACCAAAATAGCATTGAGCTTCGTCTCTATCCTGCTTGCTTTGTGGACTGGCTGATCATGGCTGGAGAAGGACTTGTGTACGGGAAGAGTCGTCTTAACCCTAGTACGCACGGGCACCTTTCTTGTGCAAGAAAGTGAAAATAAAGGTGAACAAGAAATTGAACACTAAAAGTGCCTATTAACTAGTATGCACGGAATTGTGTGATGCATGCACACGGCACTAGCCAGTGAGCAAGAAAGTGGATGGCTGATGTCAACTATGTATGATTTGGAAGCAGTTTTTGGGGGTTGTGGGGGTAATCTGTACATTATCAATAGCATCTGTCATAAAAAAGAATAAAATATTTTGTCCACTCAGACATATGTATTTCAAGCACTTAATATTTACAAATGCAGAAAATTTAAAATCCCTCACAACAAAAAAAAGACGACCCTTTATTTTTTAAAATTCATACACTGAATTATTGATGATAGTGGGACTATTAAACATTTTATCGTATTAAAAACATTAACATATTGGCTTATTGCCAGTATCAACAAAATGTATGTTTTCTTTACATCCGACTTGTACAAGAAAGACGGTGGAAAATAGGATCGTCCCTATATGGCACTAGCCAGTATACAAGCTCTTGTGTGCTAATAACTAGCATACTCGGCGGCCGTTCACACGATACAAGTCGGGGTGTACAAGCAAGTGCTCACTTTCTTGTACAAGAAAGATGCCCATGTGTACTAGACTTTATATGCTCAAGGTTAATCCTTAGTAAAATTCTGGCCATAAGGAAGTATTGTGATGGACCTTTCAAATACTGTGATATGCATTTCGGCGAAGCTAAGTTTCTGGCAAATTATTTCTGTAAGGGCTGGGTTGCAATTGACACGTGCTTAACTTTGAAGTTATGGCGATAAACACATACTAAAAACAACACAAGCACAGTGGCCTGGCTACAGCCGTTATAACTATAATAATATTATTTTGCTTATGTTGCTACATTTATTACCGAAGAAATTAAGTTCTGTATAGTTGGTAGCAGTTCTTTGTCAAAAAATTATTTTTTTTTTTCGATTGATTTGAGACGTTTTTAAATTGAGAAAAATTATTTTCATTTCAATTTTTACTATTAACGTTACCCAAAAAGCGTTACAAAACTTCCGTCGTTGCGATTATCCAGGAATAAACTAAAGAAAATATCTGCCCGAAGAATGAAGTCGACATACCCACGTTCTTGATTCTTAAATAAGTTTTCCATTTGATAACGTAGTACATGTGCCGGGGCCTCTGATTGGCTGAGTATTGGCGCACAGCGATAGTAACAAAGTAAGTTAAACCAATTTTAAGTTTCCTTGTTGATATCACTGTGCTTAGATAAGTGCTTATCGCTATGTTGTGTTAATGATGTACTTATTGCAATTGCAGCCCGGTCTTAACAGTGGGATATTATAACACGCGATGTAAACCACTGGATTAAACTAAAGACACTTTTTGTACTAGTCTTTTATTTAAGGGTGTTGCGCAGGAACGCCTTAAAACACCAATTTTTTTTTTTACCATTCTCACCATTTTTTTTCCTTCGTAAATACGTAATAGTATTAAAGTAAAAAACGTTGCCAGTAGATAATAGTTTTTATATCTCCTGTAAAAAGTATTCCCAGAACATTTATTTACGACATGAATCCAGAACCTCGTTGGATGATTGATCACCGCATTTCTGTTTGGCCTGTGAGTTTTCTCGAGGTACTCCAGTTTCACACGCTAAAAGCCTGCTACGATTGAAATATCCATAACTACAACCATGTCCTTAGCCATTACCACAGCTGTAATAGAAACTCCTGGCTACAATTGACATAGCATAGTAAAGCATTATGTTTCGTTTCTTGATCTATTAACACTTCGAGGTCGACACACTTTTACCAGCTTTAAAGACAAGCTAGACTTCAGCCACCTATATCCATAACGCTGCAGGGACACCGTATTCTATTGATTGCTATTGCCACTTAACGCCACTCTACTGGTCAAAACGACACCAGTATGTCTTTCCGTATTGGCCGGCTGCCAACCAATGGAGTGCCGAGTTTACCGTTTTCCAACCAAATGTCCTTTCGTATGTAACAGGATGTACATCGCATCGTGTTGATTTCCGTAACTATGCGAAAATTTTTCGTTCATTTACGGATTTCGTTGTTGATGTATTGAGTTCCTATTTAAATCCGTATGAAATAGGGAACTGATGTAAGTTTACCCGGGCCAGTTTTTTTTTAATTAATTTTTTTATGTGGAATGAAATATTCAGACAAGATTTTCCCAAACTACACTCGAGTATAGTCCTCAAGATTTGACTGCCAAACATAGGTTTTATGGAGGCGTGATTTTTTTAAAATTGGATAACTTGTCACGTAAATAAATTTACTCTTTTCTTTTTGCATTTATAAACACAGTTCTTCACTTTCGCTTCCCTTCGCTATTATTGTAATTATTTAGTATAAAATATTCTAAGGGGGAACATGTATTAAATGGATGTTTTTTCCGTGAACAGAAATGTAAGTTTATGACAGTGAATTTGACTGGTATAGGCTGTTCACGGTAAAGTGAGCACTTTTGAAAGCCCTGCTTAAGATGTACTTGTATGCACGTTGTGTATTCTTCCGCCTTATGTAAGATTAACATTGTCGTCGCCCTCATCACTTTATTCATGCGTCGGTCAGGTGAAACTGTGAAATTATTAGAAAAGTAAATATTTAACAAATCTGCTTATTTTATACGTCGATACATTAGAAAAAAACAGTATGCGAAAGAAATAATTTAAGTTATCACAAATGGTTACCGAACACTTTTTATTACACGTTAAGATACGAAACTATTTCCCATCCATCGTTACCAACTTTACTGGGCGTATGTCACTAAGGACGCCCATTAAAATATTTGCAGAGAAGGGCAGTTACTTTTTTCTAAGGTTGATTTTAAAAGTGCTCACTTTATCGTGAACAGCCTTTAGATTACTGTATATTCACTGCGGTTGACTACGGATAGTTTCTTGCAACAGAAAGTTGACATTTGTCCACTTGATATGCGGGGGGGGGCAGGGATGGTTGAGCGGTTAGACTGCTCGCCTCCCGCCATTGCGAACCGGGTCACTCCGGACTCCGGACGATGCCGCTGGTCGGCGGGTTTTTCTCTGGGGTCTCCCGTTCCCCCACCCCGTGCACTCCAGCGCTGCTCCACTCTCGCCTCGTTTCACCGCCGTCGGCTCTCAAGACCCCGTCGTCAGGAGCCCCACCCAGATCTCTCAACGTGTTATGCGGCCACGCATTAGCCGTGGCTACAACCACGCTTGTGCCCAGACGCAGCGAGCATGACTGTACAAGCATCTCGCTGTTACTGGTATGGCGACGTTTATTTCAGTTGCAGCACGGTTTCGATGCAGCTTGTCTTTGCTACGTCCTTGGCTCTCATGCCACGTCACTCTTCGCAGATAACAGGCAGCTACGAGTCCCAACCTGACGTTTCTCTCAACTGCACGAGCTGCTTATACTACCACCGAATCTGCACCAAGCTGCACAGCAAAGTGTTTCTCTCGCTCGGACGTGACACCGCGAGTATTTGGCGCAATGTTTCTCTCAGCTAGAGCAGGTTATTTTAAGGCACTTCGCATGTAGTCCGTTCATGGCTACTTCCAAATTTTCTGAAGCCCTGCTGAAGTTCTACTTTCAAGATATCCCTTCGCCTCATGCAAGTCTTGAAAATTACACCAAATGGACAACATACCGCATTCATGCGCACCCACCGTAGTAATATTTTCCATAAGAACTATTTTTTACCAGGCATTACCAACATATATATTTAATCACTGTTTTTATTCATATTAATTATGAATGAAGCATATTATAATTTATAGATTAAATATAAATAAAAGTCTAACATAATAAAAAATAAGGTACTTTTATGTTAACACAAATATAAAACGTTTGTGTAACATGGCATATTTATAGGTTGTTCACGGTAAAGTGAGCACTTTTGATACCCTAGTTACTTTTTTCAGCTATATTTCATCCTATAACCACCTTTTCAAATAAATATTGCCGTGAAAATAATAAACTCAGTGTATATATTCCACAGCACTCTGAAGTTAAAAGTCCAAAGCTAAAATAAAATATATTTATTGACTATTATTCCAAAAGAGAGGGCTTTCAAAAGTGCTCACTTTACCTTCAATAGCCCATGGGAAGCAAAGACGTCGTCCGTGGGGTAATTTTTCAAAGGGTTTATTTTAATAAAGTGCCAAGAAACAGCGAACAGACTATAGCAAAAATTGTACCAGCTTTATAGAAGGTGCATCTGGTGTAGGGCATGCGTTATAGAAGATGTAGTACGATTTTTGTCTTTCATACATTTCCCCAGCATTTATTTGCCCCTCTTCAATACAACTGTCAAATTCTCTTGGTCGACAGTGATTAACATGTTTATTTACATTTTAAGTTTCAACAGACGCACACTTGATCTCGTCAGCGTGGTCAAACTGTGATGAAACCACTTGCTAAGCACACCAGTGCGACTGTGTTATAACGATTCCCGGCCCATTACTATGTCACCAGCTTTGTCGAAAGCACTCGAAATCCCGGCACACCAACTAGTGTGTTAATATGTGAACGGCAACAAATTATTTGACAGTTACCAATCCGGCTTCCGTTCAGGACATACTACTGCTCCTATAGATATCGCAGATCCTATCAGAATGGCCATTGATAGAAGTCAAGCGACTAAGCTGGTTATAGGAATTAGATTTCAGTAAAGGTTTTAATATGGTAGATCATTACATTATCGTGCATAAACTTTAACTATATTTTTCATATCTCAGATAACGTAGTACAGTGGATGACTTCGCATCTTCAAGGTCGTCATCAATGTGTAGTCATTGATGGTAAAAAGTCAACTTGACAACCTATGGGCAGTGTGCTAGGACCATTTCTGTTTTTTTTTTTAAATCATAGTGACATATCATCAGTGCTAAAAAAAAGTCATCATTTATACGCGGATGATCTCCAGAGGTATTCATATGCTTCTCCGAAACTAATTAGCTCTTTAATTAAGGACATAGATTGTGACCTTGAATTGGTACACCTTAGGTGCAGCAGAAATAAGTTAAAATTGAATCCAGCGAAGACACGGAGTTTACTCATCGGTTCTTGTGCTAGCGGGGGAAATTATTTCTCTGTTGAAAGAGGTTAAAACGCTTGCTCTTGTTTCCAACGAGATACTCTCGTGGTCGTGTCACATGCAGATACTTTCTAGGTTCTGCATATCTATATTTATGATAGGCAATAAGGATTATGATACACATTATTGTGCTCTTGTAATTTTTATTTCTTTAAACATTCCCTTGTCTCTAGCCCTGCTCAAGATACGTACATAATTGGAAACCACAGATCATTTTTAGAGTTTAATCTATTGGAGTCTTGCCAAGTAATTCCTCACATAAATATAGACGGATAGTATAAGTATACGCATTACATTTAACCTAACTCGCTTCCTAAGGATAGTACACGCCAGTAAAGGTGGAGATGAGCAACAAAGTTATTGCGAACCGCAAACCGATTATTTCGCACCATCGATTAATCGATTTTTCCATTTTACCTCGATAGATTAATATATTAATAATCGATTATAAATCGATTATTCGGCAAAATTATTCAATTTATTACATTTTGTAGAGTTTTGGATACAAAGTTCAACATGAACGAACACGCAATACGCATATTCGCACATCTGTTGTTGAATGTTTACTGTTATACAAACAAAAAATAATCATCATGGCAAACTTAAAAATATAAGCTACATCTTAATGACAAATTAAAGTTGGTGCAGAGCCATGACACTTTTCTTTACAAATCATAATGTCAAAAAAATTAGACAAATATGTAAGAGGACAATAAATATCAGAACTCAAAGTATAACTGTCTTCATTCCCATATTATTTTTTAAAAATTAAATTTGCATTGAAGATTAATTGTTATATTCGATTATGGTTTCGGTTATCAAATCAAATTGATTGCATACGATAATTTAAAAATATTCGATTAATCGATGATCAACATACATTATCCCCATCACTACTCATCACCAATGTGACTGGATACACGTGGAAGGCAACCACGTCATATTACTTATGCACACCGACAGTATTTCATTAACACGTGTATGTCCATTTACTGGAACACTACACGTACTTTCAGAGGTCTGAGTAAATTTGGTCCCGTGGTATTCGCAGTAAACCTGTCGCACATCTCCACCTTTACCATCACTAGGAAGTGAGTTGGGCTAAATTCCATGTATATACTTTCCGTATGTATTTATGAGAAGAATGGCTTGACGGAGTTTGTCGACGATTTTTGGAAACATCCTCTACATGAGTACAGAACTGCAAGTCATTCAAATGCATTGCGCTTAGAGGCAATGTGGCATTAAATGCACGTGCTGTTATACCACTTAGCACATTAGTGAGTGCGTAGGGACCCTTCCACCTAAAAAAAAAAATCATCTTTACGACAGCCGCGTTGTGGCGGCTATCTACTTTCGGACTTAACCTGTTTCTGCTCATGACTCCTTAAAATATTCTTTATATTGTTACATGAGACGCCTGAGGGGCGTATCTGAGTTCGTGAGGGATGGTGATCTAAATAAAAATAAAAGATCTAAATTTAATTTCTAATTTAATCACACAGCTATTATTTACAGCATTAAATATTCTGTCTCCACCATAACTCTTTTTATTTAACTGTGTTTGGTTACAGTCAATTAACTCATACTCATCATTAACACACGTTAAATCTATCAGTTGCCGTCATTTGTAATGTCTTTCACCCACGCATCTAGTTCAATAGTCCAGGCTGCCAGCCGCACTCTTCACTGCGTGATACTCGCAGTTGCAGATTTCCCTCCCTCTGGTCGCTGCTCGTCTTCTATCGCTCGGAACTCAGCCACTCACTCGCCCATCAACTACTCAACTCGCGGCCCGGAGGCCTGTCGCAATATTTATACCGTTCGCCCTGACCATCTGGGAGGTTCAAAGCACCTCGAGTCGCGCTGAGAGAACGAGGTCAGTAATCCAGAAAACTATCCACATAAACGTAGAAATCACTAGAACCAGAGTCAGCAGCGTGCGCCAAAGAAGGAATTATCGTGTCGGCTTGTTTTTTTGTAACAGATAGGCGGTCACCGGCCTATCGCTTGCCTGTTCATTCAAAACAATCCCTTGTCTCGCCGCCGCCGCTGTCATATAACGACTATCTGTCCTACTTTTCGCTTGCTCGCGTGGGGTGGGCCAACTTCATCGTCGCAGACCAGCGAACGTAACAATATTATTATCACTGGCACCTGTCAACGTTATCACGGCTAACTTATTTTCGCTATCTGCCAGAAAGGGAGTGTACGACGAAGACTCCTTTGCTTAACACGTAGCCCTATATTACTCAGCGTTTTTTTATCTTGAGGCTAAAGGGGCTTACGAAATGAAAAACTTTAAACACCAAGCAGTAGAACTTTAAAAGTTTTCCATCGCCTTTGGTTCAGATATAGTTTTACACGATTAAGTTACGACTTATTGCTAGAGACCTGAACAATTCGCTGATTCATTTCGGGACAAGATAGAATTCAAAACACGCGTGTTTATAAAACTTCAGCAATTGGTACACACGGTGTTTGACACCTGGAAAAGGCTGGCCCAATCGTCGCCTTCTACTGTGACAGCAGACAACCAATGTGCAGTTGATATCGGCATATTTGCTCATAAGTCTGTAGAGTCTAGGTTGCAGGTCATTGACTGACTTGTAAGGAATTTGTCTTAATATTGTGACTTACGTTTTGTTTGAAGACACGGGCGAAGAAATATTACTTCACCGATAGTTGTCATAGGGTTCTCTCTGCGACAACGTTATGCAACACTCAAAAGTGTACATTTCTCAAGTGAACAGAATGGGTTGTACATTATTCTAGATAAGAAAGAACATTTGATTTGGCCAGTTCCAACTCGGCATTATATTAGTAGAGAGCCGTCCAGTAATGAACGCTGTATAGTTAGAGACCTGAAAAATTCTCGAGTTCAATGACCTGCAGGCTAGACTCTACAGACTTGCGTGCAAATACGCCAGTATCAACTGCACATTGGCTGTATGCCGTCCCAGTGAAAGGTGACGAATGGGCCAGCGTTCTCTAAGAGGTGTCAAACACCCGAGTGGAACCAATGTCTAACGTTATATAAACACACGTGTTTAGAATTCTATCTTGTCCCAAAATGAATCCGCTAATTCTTCAGGTCTCTATGTGTAGTGAAGGAAAGGTGTTTTTCACGAAAAGATTTCAAGACCAGTTGAGTTCCAAAACACTTTTGTTCGCACGCACTTTCGTGGTTGGACGTTTTCAAATGTCACGTGCCTCAAGCGTGTGCCCGTGAATCATGGGCGTTCAGTATCTAGTACTTTATTCCAATTGGGCCAGTCCAAGAAGAACACATCTTCTCACGCAGAGTGGTTGAGTGAAGAGATTTGGGCGGCTCGTAACAGCGAGGTCTTGGAGAGCCGATGAGGGCGATTGAAGTGAATATTGAGCGGCGGCCGGGGACTGAATCCGGTTCGCCTTGGTGGGAGGCCAGCGTGCGAATCGCTCAGCCACCGTGGCCTCTTCTCACGTAGACGCGGGGCCAACAACAAAGGAAGTTGTGATTGTGGAAGTAGGATATTGAAGCCTAGCATGGCCATAAATATTTTCGCGAAATATACCCGCCCCTATGTATAGTGTAGTAAATATAGGCGTGCGAAATTCGCGTTATACAGTAAAACGTCAATAATTCGGACGTCAAAAATTCTGACAGTCGATAATCCGGATTCTATTGTACTGTACATAAAATAAGACAGTCTGTACATGCAATACTGTACATACAGTACAATTTTTTTCCTGTAAGTAAAACAAGTAAAATTTTACTATATTAATGGTTTTGTTCGTTGACTCCACTTCTGTAACCAGCAGAGTGAATTATAAATTATTTTAGTTAATTTTTTTTTTTTTACGTAGAAGACGTCTACCGCCCGGCCCTTTTACTGGTTCATTTCGAAAATCCGGATACTTTGATATTCCGGAAGGGGTCCGGTCCCAATCAATTCGGATTATCGTCGCTGCACTGTAATTTGACGACAAAGTGAACTGCAAGCTACTGTGCGTTTGTCCCATTTCAGCTATTGGCCTGAATCACTTTTAAGGAGATCAAGCAGCTAGGTGACGTTGATTAAAGTACGGCGGCCGATAAAACACGAAACGTGTGCTCGCCTGTTTGCAAGGCAGTAGAGTCTATCCTGTCACCGAGAGATAGCGCGAATTTTGGAGGTCTCTAGCAGCAGGCGTGTCCGATGTTGTGTGAACCAATAGGACGATTGTAAATAGGAATGCAGAGTCCAACAGAAATGAGGGTCATGCAACTGTAAATGTATGAAACTCACTTCTAGCTTGTCTTCCCTCTTAGTAAACGTGTGCCGCACTTAAAACGTTAAGTTATTTCTTGGTCGAGAAAAATTGGAATCTGGGGAAAAAAATAAATAAATCTTCAAGTTTTTAATTTTAGCCGCCTGTGTGTAGAGCCACGAGTATTCCGCGAATTCATTCGGATACGAGGTAGACTCAATCACTTGTTCTTTTCTCCTACTGTTCTGATTGGACGACAGTTATTTAGACACGCCCTATTAAACTCAGATCCAGTAATAATCAGGAAGCAGTAGTGTGAGTTAGTGTTTAACATTCCTGTACAGAGGCCTCACTTGATCACAGCAACCAATAAGCAAACGATAATGTTTCGAGTGTATAGAGGACTGTCCAGCCTAGCTTGCCGCCAACTCAATCCGCGAAATACTCGGGGCTCTATCTATGCGTTGAAAATAGAATCCAATATGGAGGGTGCCGACAGAACCACCTATACCTTAAATACATAAACAAATATGGCTGCCGCCTGGTGATGAAGCGGGAAAATAGCACCACCCAGGTGTTTAAAATGTAAACAAACGACAAACGAAAAAACAACCATGGCTGCACACTACGGAATGAATTATGGCGAGGGCGAGGGTTGGGGAATATTAAGACAATGTGTTTTATTTTGAGGGGGGGGGGGGGAATTCGGTCGTTTGCTGTACGTGGTACTGGGGGAAATCTCCGGAAATATAAGTTTTTTTTTAAATTAATATTTTAATAATAATTTCTTTACAATGTTTTAAAAATACATTTTCTTATAAATTTTAAAATCATATTTTACTAACAATAATTTTTTTTATCAATTTGTATAGAATTTTAATACTTTTTTAACGATATTTTTCGAACTTTTGGTTTTTTTTTTAATTTACAAGGTCTAGGTCAAAGGTTAAGGTCAAGGTCACCGACATACAATATGGCGGACGAGATGGCCTCCAGGCGAGCGAAATGACAGGCCATGAACAGCTCCGAGATCCGGTCCCAGGTCGCGTTGCCTCAGACGTCCGTTCGGTGCAAATTTATTGGCTCGGTTAAGCTTTGTTTGTGTGAGGCGGATTAACCTTATGAGGAGTATGCACGTTTATATTCGATGATAACTTTATATGGAAGTTTCTTTTCTTTTGAAGCAAATCTCGCACCTTTATAGTTTTACAATTTCGATTAACTTAATCGGAATCTAAGTATAAAATTACAACTAGTCAGCATTTCAGTTTGTAAAAATAAAATTGCTCTTTTTAATAATTTTAAAACGAACACGATGGATTGTAAAACTTGTTACTTCTATCGCGATACATTAATTTGCACACAGCCAACGTGTGACTTCATTGGTCGACGGCCAGCCATTTATAGACGTTGCAGAGAACAGTAGCCGTGTCCGGTGTTGCTAGGGCCAATAGGGCAATGGCAAGTGTAAATACAGATACCAACCAAAATGATATTGCTATAATGTATAATATAGATAGTTCACTTCAATCTTGTCCTCAGATAGTACATTTGTGCCGTCCTCAAAGGGTTAATAACCTGGAAGAAGAATTTTAGCAGGGCTTCAAAAAAATCGAAAGTAACTGTTAATAGAGTATACCTGCACTTTGCGTGAATATACAATAAACAAACGGCCATACTGTATATGTTTTCTCTTCCTGTTTAGATAATTTAATTCTGATGGCGAGAGCACATCCTTCTTTGCCTATGTCGCTTTCACATCTTTGATATTTCATAAACTCATATTCGCATGAAATGGTTTAAGGATTCTATTTTACTTCCATGATTATGATCAAGATTCTCTCAAATGCATTTTTCTTATGAAATAACTGCGGACAGACGACGTAATCAATAATTTTAAACCAGGAAACGTAGTCCAGTCTAAAAATAAAATGCAGGCCGGTGACGTCATGCGTGTTGTCTGCCAAGATATCAAATTCAACATTTGTATAGTTCACCGTGCTACCGTTGGGAGTGTTGTAGAAACCTACTTCGGCAAACAAATGAATAAGATAAAGTTTTCTCGTTGCATTGTTGTTTCGCAACTGTACCTTTGTATGCTACTTGGGTTAGCCAACGTTTGGACAGTGGACCGTAAGATGATACCGGTTAAATAAATAGTTACGTACTCGTGGACAAACATTTCCTTACATTAATGTAATAATAAATAAAACTGAGATCTACAATTTCAGATACTCAGAGGAGGTACTTTTTTCTCCTTTGCTTATTCGTATATCTTTAAACATTCCTTCGGTCATTTGTTTCAAAACCACCACGTGACTATATCTCACCCGTATGTGAGGAGATACGCGAAATAACTAATGAGTGAGCGAAGAGATTCGGGCTGCTCATATCAACGAGGTCTTAAGAGCCGATGAGGGCGAAGCGAGGTGAGTAAAACGGGAGATCCCGGAGAAAACCCGCCGACCAGCGGCATCATCCAGCGCGATTCCCGCATTGCGAAAATCTCGGGTGGGGGGGGGGGTAAGGATGCCTTGGTGGAAGGCGAGTAGTCTACCCAGTACACCACCGCGGCACCCACGAAATGGCTAATGTTCCAGTATATATGTATTTACTGTCAAATAATGCTTGTTTTCCTTTTCATTTTTTTTTTTTTTAATCTTGTTTATTCAAACACCCCATTAAAATTAAGATATTTGAAATTTCATAATTATTACTCTCTTTTGTACTACAACAAACTAACTACTGGCTGTACAGTTGTCCCAAACGAAAAATTGTGGATTCGAGTTTTACTACGGATGTTTGTACTATATTGGCGGCTTTAGACATGATTTATGTTCATGTTGAGGCATTTTTTTAAACTAACTGTTACTAAACGGGGTAGTAAACTAACAGAAAATAATTCATACCCATAAAACTTCTGGCACTATTTTTTTTCACATGTTTAAATTGACTTTCAGTACCAAAAAGTTGGTCGCGCCACTGCTTATATATATATATATATATATATATATATATATATATATATATATATATATATATATATATATATATAATTTCAACGGTAGTTTCATTTCCTGCGCGAGTTTGCAATAAAAAAAAATCCCAGTGTACAATCCCGCAATCGAGTGTTTCAGAAATATAATTTGCTGCGATGGCGAGTGGAATGAACTGTCGAGACGTTGGAAATGTTTGAAAATGCCAGGCCCTCGTCTAACCAAGATAGGCCTCCGTATTTGTACAGCCTTCGCAAACAGCAGTAGCGTTGTTTCGTCTTGACTCATGCTCTCTTTCGACGAGCTGCTTCGCTGTTTTTGTAATTTCCGATATCGCGTGCTTCGATTCCAGGAAGAAGAACAACGAATTTTGACGAGTGTAGTGCTGCGCATAGCTCATCATCATCAGGGAACGGTAGAGGCTGTCTGCGGTAAAATGAGCACTTTTGAAAGCGCTGCTTAAAACCTATTTGTACGCACGTTGTGTATTCTTCCACCTCGTGTGCCATTAGCATTGTCGCTTGCCTCTTCACTTTCTTCACGCGTCGGTCAAGTGAAACTGTGAAATAATTAGAAAAGTAAATATTTAACTAATCTGCTCATTTTTACTCTTCGGTGCATTAAAAACACACAGAAAGCGAAACAAATAATTTAAGTTATCAGGAATGGTTACCTAACACTTCTTATTCGACGTTAAGATACGGAACTACTTCCCATCCATCGTTACCAACTTTACTGGTCGCATGTCACTCAGGGCGCCCGTTAAAACATATGCAGGTTAGGGCAGTGACTTTTTTCTAAGGTTGATTTCAAAAGTGCTCACTTTATCGTGAACAGCATTTAAAAGGATGAAGTTAAGGCCGCTTCAGTATTGAAAACTTCAACATATGTCGTAAGGTTTTGATGTGTTTCTTATGGAGCATGACATAATGGGACTACCAAAGTTAATTATAAGAACACTGGATTTTACAACTTGGAAAAGTTGAGACAAGTCAGATTCAAGCAGCCATTTCGCCGAAGTAAAAATATTCCGCCAATAATCAACCAGAAGTTAGGTAGAAGGGATATATGTGTTTGTTTTATTGCGAGGCCATTTTCATTTCGGCATGTTAAATCAAACTCGAATTGACACCACCAGAATAAAATAAATACTGTAAAAAACTTTTAAAACAAAGCATTTATTTATAAATGAACCAAAAGAGATAATAATAATTATAGGAGTAGTTACAGCATTTGTAGAACTTGTAAGACGTGGTCGAACAGCCGTAATAAAATTTTACTACAAATTAATATTTTTATATCAACTTATGTTTAGTATATAAAAGCTTGGCGCAATATAGAACTTGTACCTCATTTGCGTAAGCGTAGTAAGCATATATGTTGCGTAAGGCTCGTAAATATTCGCGCCAAGCTTTTATATACTAAATATGAATTGATACAAAATATTCATTTGTACACTCTAAATCGGAATCAGTTATTTTTTTTTTACTGATTGTCAGTTGGAACTGCTCCATTCGGAATCAGTAGAAAAAGAAAACTACTGACCTCTTCAGTTAAATAAAATCCACTAATACAAACAGTAGAAAATAAAAAAAGCACAAGGATTAAAAACCGTGCATTACGGTTTGAAATAAATTAAGTACAATTAAATTGTCGCAAAACCAAATTACTACATGTACAAGGAAATTATATAAGTGGTTGGTATCGAACCGCCACCCCAAAACGCAACACATTCTCTTGTTACTTCTGTCTGATGTTCTATCAACTCTGCTTCTTTGCCACTGAGATAAACGGTCTCGCATTTGCGTAGTAACACAAATTTACAATGGCGAACGGATGTAAGTTTCGTAATGTGAAAGTACTTCATGTGGTCGAAATATACACATATTATGAGTACGTAGGTACATGTCTTTATAAGGATTGAAAGTCTCTCTCAGATTGTGTGCTGTAAAAGAGAAATATAGTGGTTTTATCGGCGTTGTCGGTGTTTCCTATGTATCTGCCATTTTACAGTGCAACGAGATTTTACAGAATGAAACTGTTATTTTGAAGAGACAGATTGACTAGTAATAACTGTGCTAATTAGACAGTGGAACGTTAGAAACTATGCAATATTTTATAAAAGTTGTCGTTTCCTTATTATTTGATCTGTTAACTTGCAGACCACAAAACATTTGTTGGTGTAAATCCACCTTTTTTTTTTAATCACCGCACTATCGAGTCAGTAAAATTATCACTGATCTATCTGTCACTAAAAATAACCGTTTAAACCTGTAGTGTCTCGTTGCATTGCAAAATGGCGAATACTAGTGGACATCGATAACCTCGTAATTGAAACCACTATACTTATCTTTTAAGGCACAGAATCCGAATTAAACTAAAGATAAATTGACTTTCGAACTTTGCAGACATGCATTTGCGCAGAAAATCTATATATTTCGACAACAAGAAATACTTCCACATCACGAAACTTAACAGCAATATTTGACATTACATCTTGTGGTTCAGTAGCCATAATACGAGCACACATTAGGCAGTGGTAAAGTAGGACAGTGGATATGGCTGATCATGAGAGCTTCAGCATGATTTGCTTTATGGGCGGAGGTTCGAGCCCAACCACCTCCAAAAACGTTTTTGTGTAGACAATATTTGTGTTCTGCGACAAAATAAATCGTACCTAACTTACATCACATAGGAATACTCTGTGCTTATTAATTGACCAACTATAAATAACTAGTTTTCTACTACTTGAGTTAGTAGATTTCTTTTAACTGATGCATTAGTGGCATTTTTTCTACAGATTCTGGACGGAGCAGTTTCAACTGAAAATCAGTAGAAAATAACTGATTCCGATTTAGAGTGTAGTAAAGTTTATTACGGCTGTTCGATCGCGTCTTACAAGTTCTACAAATTCTGTGATTACTCCTATGATTATTCATAAGAATTTAGTTCACTTATAAATAAAAGCTTGGCTTTAAAAGTTTTTTTTACACTTAATTTATTCTTTACTTTTCAATCTCGGCTATTTTTATTTTATTATATAGGTAGACTATTTATTGATCTACATTCACAGACCCGTCCGTCATCGGTATCGCTTGCGATCAGGCGAATTTCAGTGCACTCTTGTGGCGGGAAGTTGAACCGGCATGCTGAATATTCATTATTCATCTTACACACGTGTGTATGTCGATGTATACGAGCTCACGCAGATCGGAATCTTCAAATGGTATTTCACATACACACACACACACACACGCGCGGTCGATCATTTGAATTCCTTCTCGTGTTCCAAAGTATGGATGGTCTTTTAACCCACATAACCATGTGTAAACGAGGACTTGCCCGGCACTGAAACTCTACACGCCACCAGTAATCGACGACATGTCCACCAAAAACATCGTGATAGCTAGTGATCCGGTGGGCGCCAGACAGATACCTAGCAGAAACCTACCATACATACAAACAAGTGAAGTTAAATAGAAGCTTGTAATAAATGGCAAATGAACACCATATGATGGCGAAAGAACGGATGAGTTTAAATTTTCAAATAAAATACGTGACTTTTTTTAATTTCTTGAAATACATTTATACAAAGGATTTGGTTTATTTTAGGAAATAAATACATAAAATACATTCAGCGGCGATACATAATGATCAGAGGCCTGCAATACGTTTGTCGTTGGGCCAGTCTTTATTTGACACGCCCCTGGTAACTCTGCGCCAATAAACGAACGCCCCACAACCGTGTGCCCGAATCACGGACAGTTCACTCAGAAAGGGAGTGACTTAACGTCAAGGCAGCAGCCAATGGAGAAACGACTTCAGCTCGAGTATATAGAGTACTGACGCAAAAAAAAATAACGCGAATTTTACAGGCCCCTAATAATGATTTATCCAACAAGAAAAACATTTTACCGAAGGTAGAAAAAGCTATTTTCAAGGGTATTAACTTTAAATTTAAGTTTCTTTTGTAGATATATGTGATTTTGTAAAAGTAAAAAAAAAAATGTAATGTTAAAGTTTCCAATTGTTTACGACTCTAAAGTAATCGGAGAACCTCATCCCAGTCATTTGTTCCACGAATTAAGTTCTATGGTATTACCAACGTTTGTATACGCTTACAACCACTAGTCGCTTTGTCATGTTTACAGTCTAACGACGTGCGTTGTGTGTTCACAGATGCTTGTTTGTACAAGTGTGCCGCGGTTATTTTTAATTTCAGGCCACGCAAACATTTCCGGAACAATTTATCTATTGCAGCGTTCCTTCGGAGTAATTTTGCACCGCGAATGGATTCACCAGAAGAGAAAAACTTATCATAGACGCTAGAATATTACTTATGATCTATATCAACCGAAAATTTTACATTTATGTGCTGCGCTAATCAAAATATAATAACAGAACAAAATCTTTTTCTACGAAATTTGTACGAGAAACTTCGTTGCAATCTGTCATTTATTTCCAGACGGTTCAGGTTGTAGACATTTTGTTTTTGTCTGAAGCATGTTTACAATACTAACATTTTCTCACCAGGCAGATTACAGACTTCGCGTTTTTCGATTAAGAACTATTTTTCTACCTAATTATGGTGTCAACGCAGTAGCCATTCCAAGTGAATTCGATTTGCAGGACTGTTAGAGTAAGTCAGAGACAGATGCCTGTCACCTCAGACTTTTAAGATATCTTCTCGCGCAGTCATAAATGTTTAAGAACAGCTGAAGTTTCGAGTGTAAACTGTTACGAAATCTTGTATGAATTTAAGAACGAAGTTACGCCAATTGTTTTGGACCGAGTGACAAATGGTCTAAAGGCTGTTCACGATAAAGTGAGCACTTTAGAAATGAACCTTAGAAAATAGTCACTGCCCCTGCCTCCATATATTGTAACGGGCGCACTGAGTGACATTTGCCCAGTAAAGTTCGTAACGATGGATGGAAAGTAGTTCCATATTTTAACGATGAGAAAAAAGTATTAGGTCACTATTTGTGATAGCTTAAAATTATTTCTTTCGCCTTCTGTTTTTTTTAAATGAATAGATGTGTAAAAATAAGCAGATTTGTAAAGTATTTACTTTCTAATTAATTTCACAGTTTCACTTGAGCGACGCAAGAATTAAGTGGTGAGGCTCATGGCAATGTTAATTTTATATAGGGTGGAGGAATACACAACGTACATACAAGTAGATCTTCAGCAGGGCATTCAAAAGTGCTCATTTTACTGTGAACGGTCTATACCAGGGCTTTCAAATTCTGACGTCATATAGCTGTAACGCTTTCATTGGCCATTGTACTGTTGTAATGTCAAGAATATTTTATATTAGCGCCTAGGCGAGCGAGCGAGAGAGAGGGAGAGAGAGAGAGCGAGAGTAATAATTCGTACTTAAAAAAAAATATTTTTTTTTACAATTTTTTTTTTTTTTTTGTAAAATAAAATGTATTTACCTTGTATTATGTATGATAAAATCTTAATATAAATTAACGTATAGTTAAATTTTGGAAAGTATACATACGCCCTTTCATTCCGGCGCTGCCCCATACTCACTTCAATCACCCTCCCCTCATTGGCTCTCAAGACCTCGATATTAAGAGCCGGTCCAAATATCTTCACTCACTCATACTTTGTCTTTCATCGGAACCAATATAAACCTCAATGTGCTTCATATTACTAGCAACAGTGGTTTATGAGCAGCCGATGATGTCTCCCCACCACATGTAGGGAACCTTTCTCATTGGACGGTATGTTCTGCTGAAATTAAATGTGCGGATCTGTTGGAAAACAAATATAGAACAAACATCACGTCACAATTTTATACCATGAATTTGGCAGTACTGATGACAAATATATCACATACTTAATCTCCGATTTTTTCATCTCTTGAACAGAATATAAGGGTATAAGCTGTTCACGGTAAAATGAACACTTTTGAAAGCTCTGCTTACTTGTATGCACGTTGTGTATTCTTCCGCCTTATGTAAAATTAACGTTGCCATCGGCCTCATCACTTTATTAATGCGTCGGTTACCTGACCCCTTTTTATTCGACGTTAAAATATGGAACTACTTCCCATCTATCGTTACCAACCTTACTGGGCGTATGTCACTCAGTGCGCCCGTTAAAATACACGCAGATAAAGGCAGTGACTTTTTTCCAGTGTTGATTTCGAAAGTGCTCACTTAGTCGTGGACCGCCTTTAATCCGTAACGCGTAGTTTTAAATGAAACAGATGAGTGAGCGCCATGTTTATTCCTGACGAAACTCGTTCGACAAAGCGGGCGCCCGCAATCTCTCTTCGCGTTGCCATAACTTGCACTTCGTCTACGTTACGTCACGACGTAATGAGAGCGCTGTACTGCGAACACGCTTGATAAGCTCGCTAGTGGTAGACAAGATTACTAGCGAGCGTATCAAGCTCACCGGCGAAATTTAAAGTGCCCAGTTAAGTTGGTAACGAAGGATGTAAAGTAGTTCCATGCATTAAAGTTGAATTTGAAACGTGTTTATGTTCGCGATGCGGGAATCACATAGCCCCGACAAACACAGCACAACACGACAAAAACCACAACCACGACACAACATTTACATTTGCAATGTGACTGCTCGAATTTACAGCCCGACGGTTTACTTACGCGATACGAGGAGTTGAATTTTTTCGGAACAGTTTAGAATGGGTTGACTAACTACTCTAGTTTCAAATGTGGAGGGCAGACGAGGAATTTGGATTTCACGATGGCGACGAAGTGTTATTGCTAATGCATACAAAGGTAACATTATTACTTATTCAGATTTAAGTACAGTAATTTTCAAAATTTGCTTTCTTTTAAGCTGCGTATTTGCCATTGTGGGGAAAGCTTGCCATACAATTCAATTTTGCAAGGTTGTACACTCTTTGCGTCGTGCCGCACGACATGACGGTAACAGAAATAATGTCTAATCCACAATTGCCGGTCGGATGACAGAATTTGTCGGGCTTACGTCAGATCTATCTTGTATTTCATTTGCTGTTTAGTTTTAAGTGTCGTGTCGGGGCTGTCGTGTCGTGCTTGTCGGAGCTATGTGACTCCCGCATGACAAGTTCACAGTTACACTTGATCGACACATAAATAAAGTGAGTGGGCACATGACAAGCTGGTTTTGGAAGTTCCATAGTAAGATGATCCAAAAAAGAACTTTACACATGCGCAGTACTGAAAAATATAGTGTGGTGGGGGGAGTTGAGTTCCAAGGCTAGACGTTCCAGAGAAATAACTTTCACGCACTCACAACAGTGTTGTCTTCGCCTTCGACTAAGGAGGGTGCGTCTCTGCTTCTTCTGGCTGTATACGACTAATAGCTTCGCGGCACACACTCTGTACACTGTGATCGGCCTGGAAACAGGTCATCTCGAGCCTAGCCCCTAGTGGGTCAGCGGTCACAGTGTATAGCACCGATTTAGCTACTTTCCTAACAACAATTTCTCGCAATTTGCAAACAACACCACATCTCGAGTCGCTCCACACAGAGCCTACCCCTCCCCCACCTCCTTCACGGGTCATGGCGGCGGGCGGGGAACCGACTGAGCCGTCGTGGATGACGGGAACTGGCCCGTACTCCTTGCAGTACCTCCGGGAAAACGAGCGATTCTTAGAACTGGCAAAGAGACGACCTAATCACCAAACTGTTTCCGACATTTTTCCTCAAGGCATACCTGACCACACTGACCTCCTTCTTGCTACACTCTCGGCTCCAACGACGCCAACAATCACCACACCAACTTCCTCCCGACCAACAACACCGGCGGTAGGAAATGAAAAATTGTAAATGGAAACCGACTTCCAGATTGTAAAACGAAAAGGGGACAGAACAACCACGCAGGAGAACAAGCGTCTCCTTTCTGTGTCGTCTGAGGCACAAACAAACACCATTCCTATACAAAATAGGTTTTCCCCGCTTAAGGAGGTAACAGAAAAAACCTCAACAGTTAACCATCCCGGCTCTTCAAGCATCTCCACCCACAAAACACAACCGGCTGCACCTCAAACACGACAGAAAAAACAAAACCAGTTCAGATTAGTGGTTCCTGACGCCACTAAATACAACTTACTTGTTCATAAACTGCGAGCTATTAGTAGGGACGGGTTCTCCCTTCTCCCCACAGCTCAGAGAACGCAAATCCTCACTAAATACTTTGATTTTTTCACAGCTGCTCGCACAATGCTAGAAGCGAACTACATCCATTATTTTACTTTCTGTCAAGCTTCCGAGCTCCCACAGAAAGTAGTTTTTGACCTCCATCCCACAACCGACATTGCGGACATCAAGGCAGACCTGGAATGTGCCGGTTACTCAATCCAGCACATTTATCAATTTAATAAACGTATCACAGACCAATCAGATCCCACCCAATTCACGTTGGAGCCGCAACGTTTTTTCTGTGTCACGGCGGCGCAGAACACTTCTCTCCCTCCTCTGCACTCTGTTACGAGAATAAATATGACAATAGTTCACCCCGACAATACCAGAAACGGCCGACAGACGTGGCACAATGCCGTAACTGTCTCGCTTTAGGACACACCAAAAATCACTGTTCCATGCCGACCAAATGCCCTCACTGAGCCGGCCCTCACCCCGAGAGTGCTTGCAAAATAAACGAAACCGACTCCAAGCCGACATGCAGTAACTGCGCAGGCGAACACACAGCTCTTTCAAAAGCCTGCCCCAAGTTCCTGGACTTGGTGCAGAAAAGAACTACTGCTGCTGCTACGAAAATCGCGCCAAAAACTGGAAAACAGCCTCCCGCCCCGCCCAGGTTTACAGTCAGGACATTACAGCCCGGCAAAACGTATTCGCAGGCACTCTCTGCGCCTATTCACAAACCAGCTCCCACTCTTGACACCCCTGCAATGCCAAATACACAACCTCAGTCCCGCCCTCGCCAGCGAAATTCGCCAGGAGAGATGCGAGGCGTTATGCAGGATTTCCATGAACTCATGGAATTCCTTAGAGCATGCGACTTCGCCTCGCTCATGGCTCATTTCCACCCCTACATACTAAAACTCCGCAACATCACAGAGAAACATGAGAGAACCTGGCTACTTCTCGAAGCCATGGCGTCATTTGCGGCCACCTAGCCCGTCAACTAGACCCGCATATACCAATTTTCCCTACTCTGTACTGGAGCGACTCCGAAACACATTACATATATATTAATCACTATGACGAGCGAAATAATCGCGTATATATTCTAGTCGTACACAACTGAGCATTTTAAGTTTTGCAGCACCAATTATTTATTAAGACGATTTAATAACTTTAATTACAACCGCTTTTAATTTATTTAAATTTTTCCGTGTCAAATAAAAGCTGTTGACGGTAAATTAACGACCATGATGCCATCTCTCGAGCAACTTCATAAGCTCCGCCCCACCCAGTTCTCTTGGCCAATCAGAGCCCTCTGGCCTATATTACTGTTTAACTTCACTCACGAGACATGTTTTCATGGCTCTGCTTTAGAATTTTACAAGTCTAAATAATTATCGATACGGAATATAGTTCAAAACAACTTTAAAAATATAAATTCACGCCTTCAGCGCAAGTATACCGCCCGATTTCATAGAAATAAGGCCCCGAAACTGGCCGGAATTTTCCGATCGGTCCGGGACAAAAATCGACCACGTTTAACGAAACTAGTTGGCGCTAGCATCGCGCCAGCCATATCGCTCTCGAACTTCCCCGAGTTAACATGTTTTACTTGACTTTTAGTCGCTCGTCACGGTACATTCAGACATGCATTTACACACCAATCAGATAATTTAATGGTTTTTAACAATAACTCATAAGATATGAAGTAATTACTGAAACAACTACACTGATTTAAATTTTCGCGCAACTTAAATTCACCACTTCAATATAAATATAATTAATTTAATTATATAAACCCTTGCCACTCCAGTTATGGGAAAGCTACTTATATCGAAAATTTAACTTCATTTGGCTAATAACCTCCGCTTTTTATACCAAACTGTCGCTAGCTCTCTCACAGGGAGCTCGTGACAGTACTTCACAAGTCCTGAACTTTAAAATTCCGCGCTGATAAATTCAATCAACTTCACCACTCTCTTTTATCCCGTACAGGCAGGGAAAAAAGAGAGTAAAATACAGCTATGGAAACAGCTCCCAGGCGCTACCTTGGGAATCCTGTAAAAGAATGCTAGCTTTACAGCATAAAGTAAGTTTGTGGGTTGCGGAGGGGGGAGGGGGTTAGCTTCTCCTCGCCTCCGCAAGCTAACTGAGAACTGTCTGGGTGGCCAAGGTCCCTCACAAGGGACCGATCCACGCCCGCGCTGAGGGAGTAGCGTCCCAGTGATGTAAAATGGCGGACTTTCACGCATGCGCACTGTGTAAGTTCTGGGTGGTGCTAGTTCTCGTTACGAAGTGTTCCAAAAATAACTGCATGAACGAAAGAACGTGTTATTCACGTAACGTGTGACGGAAACGGGACGTTATTTTTAACAGTTACTTTAAATAAAGTCCATCCCAATAACTGAGCAATTTTTGGAACCTAGCCTTGATTGCTTCCATGGTAAAGTTAACCACCACCAAATGTATTATTTTTTGTAATGGTGACTTGTGTAATTTTGTGTATAGGCCGTTCACTGTAAAGTGAGCACTTTTGAAAGCCCTCTCATTTTGAATAGTAGGTAATAAATATCCTTTATTTTGGCCTTAGGCCTTAACTTCCGAATGTGGTGAGATATACACGCAGTGTTTATTATTTAATTGGAAATATTTACTATAAAAAGGTGGTTAAAGGGCAAAAAAATACTGAAAGGAATAAGTAACTAGGGCCTCAAAAGTGCTCACTTTACCATGAACAGCCTGTAGTTTAGTTTACGAGATTGTGCGATATGAATGGCCAGGTCTGGCAAACACAACATTCATTCATTCGTTCGTGAGAGAAGTGAAGAAAAACATTCGATGCTCTTAACATCGAGATCTTGAGGCGATGCGTGTGATTGAGGTGAGCATGGAGCAGCGCCGGAATGATGAAAGGGCGGGGGGAACGGGAGATCCCCGAGAAAACCCACCGACTAACGGCATCGTAAGGGCACGATTACCACATGCGGAGAATCCGGAGCGACCCGGCCGGGGATTGAGCCCGGATCACCGTGGTGGGAGGCGAGCACGCTAACCGCTCAGCCACCGTGGCCCAGGTCCGGATGTAAGACAAAGCTTCGTCTGGATATCCGTACAGGTCCGAACAAAAGATTTCTTTGTTGTAACGCCTAAATTTGTATATTTATTTTGACGGAAACTGTTAAGCTTTCAAAGCTCGTATTTGAGTACTCAATTGCGTACATCCAAGCTATGAGTCATTAGAAACTATTGTCAAAATAATCGTCCTGTGTTGGGTCACAGGATCAACATCTAGCACGCACACCATACCCTATATACTCTCTACGGTGAAAACTGAGTATCTTATATTTTTTAATTTCGCAAATGTTAGAGGTATACAAATATGGCGAGAATGTCACTATTTGCCGCGTCCTTAATTCTTCGACGACGTCACATTGTCCCGTACGTAAATGTGTCCGAAATACGTAGGTAATTTGTATTTTGCATCAGACGGGATGTCCACACTAGAATACTGACATTCAGCTGGCATTTTTTAGGTGCGGGCAGTCTAATTCTCTATCACGCATATAATAAATCTTAATCTCTTTAAAATAATGAGATAATTTAAAACTATTACATAAGCTAAATATAGATGTTTTGCATTAAAGTTAAATCTAAACAAACTTTTGCCTAGTCTAATGTACGGTTGCCTCTAAATATTTATTAAATATATCTCACCAAGTAACATACAAATGAATTAAGAAATGCCTCTCAGCCTCCTGCCCTAACTTTTGCCCACTGTTCAGTGCTATTTAATTTTTGTATATCGTAAATAACAAAATATTGGTTATGAAATTTTGCTACATGAAAACTGCACGAAGGAATATTTATTTCACTGAAACAGCATACATGATGTCTAAAAAATGAGAAAATTTTAGCACAAATATAAAACAATGAAGCTTTTGCTATCTTTGTCATTACCCTGCTGTTGATGTACTTGCTTCCCCCCCCCCCCCCCTCCGCCATCGACTGTTCGAGTCAAATATAATCCCTTCACAGCTACTTCACACTTCTCTGAAGTCCTGCTAAAGTTCTACTTCTAAGATATCCCTCCGCCTCGTGCAAACTAAGCTTAACTTAGTCTAGAAAATTACACTAAAGTACAGCGACGCACCGAATTCGTGCGCGCTCAGTTGTAATCATATTGTTCATGAGAACTATTTCTCACTAGGCGCTACCAGCACACGTGTTTTCTCGCCATTTTATTCATATTTATTACAAGTGAAGTATTACAATTTATAAATAAAATATAGATAAAACTTGAATGAAACGAAAAATAACATTTTATACTAACTGAGGTATAAAACTGAACACGTCGTATATGAGGTAATTTTTAAACGGTTTAATTTTAAAAAATGCGAAGAAACCGCGAATATACTATAATAACCTTGCCTTTAGCGGACGCGGTGGTAATGAGGTCGAACCGGCGGAAGTGTCGAGGCTCGTCGACGGAAAATCTCGAATGTGAGCGCCGAACTACTTTCCGTGCGGTTCGTAATTATCTGAGGACTACTGTATGATGTCTTTCCCATCGCCATGACACTTTCCGTCTTAAAGGGGTAGCATCCGTTCCATCTTATATTTTTCTCACAAATCTTCATGATGAAAATTTATGACCAGGGATAAAAAAATCAAAGCTTAACATAACATTCAGGACTACTTAACGATTTATTTTAAATTTGTACGGTATCAATTATACCTGTATTTTCCCATGCGGGGTTGACATTATTAAATAATTAGGTAATATTTTACTATGGTTACAGATGTGAAACTAATAATGTAAGAAATATAAGTTTAATTTCGAAATAACTGACTCGCTTCGTTTTAAGTCGTCTGCTGGAAGCCGCCATCTTGTTTGTCGTCACGAAGGAAAATGCGTAAATCCAAGATGTCACGGATCCTTCCGCTTTAAGTGGTTTACACAATCGAAAACTTAAGCATTGAATAATAGGAGTTAGCAGTGAGCACTAACCTAACGAAAATTAAGTGTACAACAAAAACGCATCTTTAATATGTGTTGTTTTTTAAATTAGTTTGGAATTAGGCGTGTATTTAGTTGAATTTCGTTTTTCGTGATTGCTTGTAGAAAAATGCAAAAATAAATAAATCGCCGTTGTATATAATAAATATTCGTGAGGTTACTGCTCACTGTTAAATCATCCTGCTGACGGCTTAAGTTATCAGTCGTGTAAAGTCCCTTACCCGTGTCAATTTAAAAGTGAACTTAAACTTTACATCTCGTGTTCTAGGCAGCGATTAGTTTTTAACTTTGGTCAATCGATCCATTATTTTAAGCAGATTCACTTTGTTAAGAGAAATGTACTGTGTGTATCAAAGCGACCATTCCTTTTGTTTCTCCTCGAGGTTGGTGCTGGTATGCATTGCGGAACTTAGGCAAGGTTTATTCTCCTTAAGTTTGGAAGCTCGACGCTACCAATTTGGAAAATAAAAATGTCTGCCCCTAGGTAGCGCTCGCGATGCAAATAGGCATAATTTTGCCGCATCTTCAGATTTCTATTGTATTACAGTATGTTCGAACCTACATAAAGAGTGAACTTCGTCTGTCGTACTAGAGAAAATTCGACGAAACATGTTGACACATTTTTTATTATCGTGTCATAAAACTGGATTTAGCAAAGCGTTGGGTACACAATTACTCTGAACAGAATCGAAGGATTTCTTTTGATGACAGGTACCTTTATCTTGCCCTCAAATTCCTCACTTTTTACCAACATAAGCATGCTTAACAAAGTTCAACGCTAAAAAATATATATTTCTACTATTTACGTTTGCAAACACCATTAGATCGTGCGTATTACAGTACAAACTAATGTTAATACTTAACATTGTGGGAGGGGTAAGTATATATCACAATTTGGACCAAGTGAAAAATTTTACACGCAAATAAACAGCTATTCTCAATTTACTGCCAGCAAAAAAGCGGCCTCTTTGGGACACCAGTGTCAAACTCCCTCCCTTAAGCACCTGTCACACTGTCGGATTTTCGCCTTCAAATATATTTGAGAGAATACGGCCATCAAATTTTTCCTTTCAACAAATTTTATCGGATAATTTTGAATATGTTTGAAAATGTGTCATACTGTAAAAATTTTTTCTGGGAGGATCTAATCTGAATTATTATTTAAATATTATTTGCAATGTGAGATACTGCTCTTGTGTTTGTATGTAGTCAATTACAGGACGAATTTACTGTAACAAGTGATTGTGATTTATTGTAACAAGTGATTGTGATTTATTTCCACCCCTTTACTAAATTCCAATTTTATTTTTCAGAGATGTTTCGTTCATAATGAAATTTAATGTCCCAGAGTCCTTAATATTGTGTGCAATATCCACTTAAAATAACACTTATGCCAAGACTGCTTCTACATAAATTAATCATCTTCAAAACCTATTTCTTTTCTAGCATTTTATCGTTATTCTACAGTTTCGTGACGTCCATTTTAGTCATGCACGATTCTGATTGGCTGAGTCCGTCGAACACCAAATACATTTTAGAACCAGCCCAGTCTTCAAACGTTTGATGAAAAATAAAGCCATCCAACTTTTTCAGACAAATATGGCTGCGTTTTTGAAGCTTCGATGACGTTACGACTGTACAAATTTCTTTGACAAAACTTATTGGAAACAGTTTGACGGGGAATATTTGACAGTGTGACAGGGATTTTAAGGGCTGTTCACGATAAAGTGAATACTTTTTTTAATCAACCCTCGAGAAAAGTCCCTGCTCCTACCTGCATGCTCCCAGTAAAGTTGGTAACGTTGGAGGGAAAGGAGTTCCATATCTTAACGTCAAACAACAAGTGTTAGGCAACCATTTGAAATAACTTAAAAATTATTTCTTTCGCTTTCTGTTTTTTTTTTTTTATACAGCGAAGTGTAAAAATGAGTAGTTATGTAAAATATTTACTTTTCTAATTATTTCCCATCTTCACTCTACCGACGAATGAATGAAGTGGCGAGCATACAAGTGGATCTCAAACAGGGCTATCAAAAGTGTTCCTCTCGCCGTGGACAGTCTGTAGATAGTTCAATGACCTGGAGGCTAGACGCCACAGTCCTGTGTACACTCGAGCCTCAGATGTTTGTTCAATGGTTGCTTCCCCAGAGAGTGGCCAGTGTTACTCCACGCCTGGCAGTATGGGATTCACTACCTGTTTCCTTTCCGGTCTGCTATTGTCTAACGAACTGCGAACCAATTACGAAGTCAACTTCAGCGTGCAAATGTTTGACGTCTATCTTGTCCTGAAATAAACTCCAGAAATGTTCCTATCCCTATCCATTGATAATCTCGTTTTGTCCCCGACCTGAGCAGAGTAAAACTTTAGTAAAGATGTTAACACGTAAACGCTACAGCATCTACTTGCATCATTTCGTACACGCGCTCTTCTTGTTATCGCTTCTGCTGACCTTGAAACGTCTAAATGCCAACGTCGCAGCCGCAGCGTTGTGCTAGCGAGTGTCTCGAGGCCGCGTTCCAATTCATTTTTTTTTTTTTTTTTTTTTTTTTTAATAAACAATAGTTATTCCCGGCAATTGTTAGAGGGCCATTTCAGATTTAAAATTCAACAAAATAAAATGATTATGTGGTGGAACTGTTACTTTAAAAACATTGTGTCGTGAATAAATACCTATTTCAAGAATATTTCAGTTGACTTGCTTTATAAATTTTTTTTTTTTGTGAATACAATACACATTAGTTTATTCCAGTAACCTCGCCTGTATGTTAACGTGTTAGATTTTAGTGAAATAATCATGAGCTGATAAGAACAGAACGATTTTGTAATTAACGTTTATTAAAATAACACACCAAAGAGGCCATAACATGTTGAAGATTGCGGGGAATCCAAGCACATCTATAGTTCATTTAAATACAAATTATTTTATTTGGTATCCTTGCACCGTCCTTAAATAAAATTATTCAACAGTAAATTAAACTACTTAAAGTTGAGCCCTTAAAATAATAAAGTCTATGAAGTTATGAAAAACATATTTCGTGACCTAATTTACTAAGGTTCGTTTTGGACACAGGCTTGGTTAAAATGCACGCTAGTTGATCCTTTGAACCTACACATTGCAAGTTCACAGCACCGCTAGAGATTGCCTCTCGATTGAAGTGATACATGACGTTGATGTGCTTCATCTTCCTATGTACCTCACGATTCTTTGCAATGCTGACTGCAGCCTGGTTATCTTCGTGAAGCACAAAACTTGTGTTGTGTCGAGAACGTGAAGATGTTTCAGGATGCTGTTGATCCGGCATCCTTCACTCGCATCCTTCCTTCCGCCTCAGTCGACGAAACAGCCCCGACCTTTTGCTCGAGTTGCTTTTTACAACAGCGCGGAAGTGCGACAAATGTGACGGAAGAGCCAATCGGAGGCATGCTGGTAGAATATGGTGGTGCGAGAATGTTGTCATCTGCGACAAGGGTGAAGAAGAAAAATAATAGGGTGTATTTGTAAACAAAAACGTAGGTGTGCACGGGTATAGGGTATGAATATCATCAAGTGAATATATATTTAAAAAAATAGTCCACCTTATAAGTTGGAAACATTTGTAGTAGTGCATACAGCCTATGTTAATTATTTTCTTCCAGTTGTCAATATTTTTTTTTTGTGTAGAAAATTGATCCCTCTGAACTAAAAACACAAAAATAAATAAACAAAACTTAAGGCAGATTCCCACCCGCCACCTTGGATTAATGGAAACTATGCCATACTCTGGAAATACAGTTTTGTATCATGTTCTTGAACGATAGGGCACAGAGCATTGCGTAGTGCGTTTTCTGAGGTCAGTATTTCTTGATTACTTTCGTTCTCGTCGCCTTTGTGGTCGTTCGCAGGGAATAACGTCGCGTTTCGCCTCGACAGTCGCCAGGTAAGAAATTTAACGAAAGCAGTGACGCTGTGTCGGTTCGATAAAGTTTGGGAAGCTGCTATTTAGGGTATGTCGTGCGGGAAATTTCAACACACCTTCTGAAAATATAAGCGTCAGCGAAAAATCGATAAATCCAAGATGGCGGGCGGGAATCCGCCTTAAAAGCTTGCCTGGTTTTATGCAGGGTTCCGTTCATTTCAGTTCCCACGTACGACGATCGACAGCAGTAAACGCGGATAAACGCAACGAGAACGTCGCGCTGTTGTCAAATCGACGGACGACAGGAAGTGCGCGACGATCGCAGTACTTGCGTTTGTGCGCTCGTCGTCGCGCTGTTGTCAAATCGACGGACGACAGGAAGTGCGTGACGATCGCAGTACTTGCGTTTGTGCGCTCGTCGTCGCGCAGTATCGCGTCACCGACGAACTGTCGCACAATTGTTAAAAGGCCCTTTTTTTTTTTCTTTCGAAAACCATGACACCAAACAGCCAAATACCTCGAATGAGAAACCTGTAGTTGAATGGCGTGAGGCAGGATCTCCAACCCAGTACGAATCAAGAAAACCTAGAATTACTGGTGCTTCTTTATAAATCTTAATAATTATCTTCCGAGTGTATCGTTCCCCTAATGCATCTTACAGTGCATTTGGCGAAAGCTCTGAGATGGTTTACTTTGCCAGAGACTCAAAATATTAACACATCGAGGTCTGCGCACATTTACTGGCACTTAAGACAAGTTGGAAGTGAGTCACCTATATCCACTACTGCAAGAACACCGTTTCTGTTGATGTCTGTGTTCCAACTCACCATCGTCCATTTTTTTTTCTTTCAAAAATAATCTTTTTTTGGTATTCCTTGAGTTTTGTTCATTAGGAGCACTGCAACATCTTAACCCCTTTGAGAGGTATGCACGTATACACTCGGAGATACGTTTATGTGTGTGTGTGTATATATATATATATATATATATATATATATATATATATATATATATATATATATATATATATATATATATTTTGAAGACAAAACTAACACTTTTATAGTTTTACTGTTTCGCTGTAATTTATTGGAATCTAAGTAAAAAATTATAACTATTCAGCGTTT
Organism: Dryococelus australis; assembly: GCA_029891345.1. Taxonomy (NCBI): domain Eukaryota; kingdom Metazoa; phylum Arthropoda; class Insecta; order Phasmatodea; family Phasmatidae; genus Dryococelus; species Dryococelus australis. The sequence continues at coordinate 25,671,810 of CM057008.1, read as the reverse complement.
CATTTCGTAAGAATAATACAGTTACTTTTAATCATTCCTCAAATGAACACGATGGATTGTAAAACCTGCTACATCTGTCGCGATACGTTAATTGTACACAGTCAACACGCGGCTCCATAGGCCAACAGCTAGCCAATGATAAATTCTGTAGAGTACAGTAAGCGAGTCCCGGTGTAGCGAGGTCCAATAGGACGATGGTAAGTAGAAATACATTCACCAACACAACTGATATTGCTGTATTGGAGAATATAGACAGCTCACGTCGAACTTGTCTTCGGCACCTATACATCTGTGCCTCACTAAAGGGTTAATAAAAATGCTTCAAATTTTAATACCCCTTGTCTACGCTGAAATGTGCGTCATGATGTCAGCATGGCTTTAGGAAAGTTGGAGAAAAAACGTGGATGTACTATAGTACCTTTTCGAACATGTTCGCCACGACTCACATTCTTTTCCTACCGGCTGACGTGTCGCAAGCTACGGGCTACCTGCTGCGAGCTGGCCTGTAAATGTGGCAACAGTGCTGCTATCAGCATTTGCCTTCAGTTTTACGATAGCGAAAAAAACATTTCCTCACCCCACCTCCGCAACGTTACCAGGACCAGTAAACTACCGCAGGCTTATTGTTAGCTAAGTACTTTAAATAACCCTACTTAGATTGTGTTCAGGCTGATAATTTCGTTATCTACCCAGAAAAACGGTTTTGTACGCCTTACAAACAATTCTGAGGAAACCATCTGCCAAAAAAAAAAAAAATGTTTTGCGACACTACATATGAAACATTGCGTCATTACAGCTCATTGTTTTACGAAACATAGAACATTGTTTATACATTAATGCGTTTTAGTTCAACCTGAAGTCTACAATACTTGCTTGTTGAAATTCAGGTGTACTTTTACGGCCAGCACAGCGTAGCGTGTTGTAACATGTCCTGTAATCTGCTTGACTCACTGGCGTTTATTCCATGGATGCAAGGTAAGCAGTTCTTACCCTATACATATTGGAAATGTTTGACCTTTATAGTTTTCACCTTAACTTTAAAGTTAAACAAAATTTAATTCTGAGTTTGCCATTTCCGATTCTAGAAGCAGATTTCCCGCTCTGTACACGCATTGTGCTGCTATCTAGTATTTATTTCCACAAACGGGAGCGACTAGCGATGAGTAGAACTCGCAAGCGAGTTACCCTGCCGCGTTCCTTGGGCAGGGTAAGCAGTCGTTCTGTTTGCTTCCTCCAGTCCTACATTTCCTTGGAAAGTAGATGAAAGTGTTCGGGAAAACGGGAGTTTTCTTATAATTTGTAATATGCTCTTTAAAAATATTCAGTTTAATTATTATTACATTCATTTCGTTTAAATTGTTATTACTACTGTTAGGTATGATAAAACGGTATATACATGTAGAGGATAAGCGAAGTTGGAAGTAGCGTTTGTTAGTAGAAATTGAAAATGGGTCCACAGCCCAGCACTAGGAAATGTTATCTAAAACATTCAAATATATGGGGCTGTTATATTGCTTACCCTGTAAAAACACGCACTACACGCCACTGCTGCTTGTAGTGCTGTAGAAATTATTATGGCAAACAGTTTCCAAAGAATGGTCTTTGCAATAGTGCATACATTTTTCACAGCTCGTCTTCACTTCAATTACTCGAAATTTTCATTTCATCTTGAAAAATCATGAGTTTTTAATAAAATTTGAAAATGTTAACAATCTGATCCAGAACCAGCATATTACATATTACTCAGATCAATCCAAAATTTACAACAAACTTAGTAAGAGCATCAAACATATTGTCCGTAAAAATATTTTATAATCTTGTACAAAACTATTAAAATTTTTGTGTATATAATTACTAAAAATCTGATGCAAAATATATAAATTATCAAAACTGCGCCATTAAAATATTAATAAAAATTCAGTAAACCAAAAACATAGGTAACAAATATTTCCTGGATTTTACAAATTTACAGTGCTAATAACTATGTATAAATAATACTTCACTTTTCATCTAAAACGAATTCGATACAATATTAAAAATATTATTTATAATTCTCAACTTTACAGCTGTATTTCACCCGTAACTTAATTATGTATTCAAATTCATTATATCTCTTTGGTTGGAGTAACTTAAAAAATATAATCAAGTTCGACATATATGTGATAAAATTAACAACCCCAAAATAAATTAAGGTTAGTAACCAAATATGAGTTATGTGGTTTATTTTATCTCTTGTATAACGATATGGAGAAAATTAATTGATGTATTTAATTTTCTCACGGCATTTTTTAGTACTTTGTCGTGTGATTTTAATGTTTCATGTTTTTCAAGTATGATTTACAAATATGTTTACCGCATTCATCACAAAGTACATTTTACAGTTTTTAAAATAAATTTATAATATTGAAAGACACATGTTTTAAACGTATTACTGTGTTCATAATTTGTTTCCTTATGTAAGTGGAAACAGTATATATATTTTGCTTAACCATACTTCATACAGTTTTTGAGTATAAAGTTTTCCATTTACATAAAAATGTTTTAATTGGGATTTTTGACTGCATGAAAACGTCATTTATATACAATTAAAAGTAATTATAATATTTATTTGTTATTAAATGTATCATGTTCAACAAGCTGTATTAACTCAATTGAGTTTGAAAAACTAAACTACAGTGAAGTTATATATATATATATATAAGATGTAAGATACTTCAATCGTTGACAGTAATTATAGGAACAAAATCTCCTGTGATTTGTATGATAAGATTAAGATTTTATTGACTAAATGCACAAAGATAATTAAAAACAGATTTACTTCAAAAGCAGTGAATGATAAGGGATATTATTTCCCCTACAAAGAAATAATAGAAATTATGAATTTTCTTTAATGTTTTTATTTTTGGTTTATTTATGACACAGTTTTTGTGGTTCATTTTTTTTCTGCATGAGATTTAAATATTTTTATAGGGAAGATTTTTAATATTTTTGGGAAAATTTTTTAAATATATTTGGGCAAGATTTTCAATATTTTAACAGACGAGATTTGTTTTTAATGTTTTTATAAACAATGTATTTTTTCATTTTTTTTACTCATTTTGTTGTTAATTTTGGATTGATCTAAGTAGTAAATCTCTAATATAGCGTCCCTAGGTCTGATTTTTTACATTTGTCAATCTTCACTATTAAAAAAAAAAAGTAACTTTCCAAATAATTTGTAATGTAAAAAATTTTAGCCAGGAACCAATATATTATACAGGATTACAGCATGTACTGAATTCGACCGACAAGCTTCGGCTGTAGGTCAATCACGAAAAAAGTTGAAAAAATACAACGACCTATTGTGTAAAATGAATTCTAAGGGAGATACGTATTTTTAATGTTGTTACTGAAGAAATACTATTAAAGTACCACTGTAATGTTCCTCTTTCTGGAATCATCCCATCCCTCTAATAGTCGCTACAGTGTGTTGGATATTGTGCGTGCTGCACCTGCCATGTATTGGTGAATACTATATTGAAAGTAAAACATGAATTACTCGAAAACGGAAAGGCTTAGAGTATTCACACAAGGAAACATTTTTGTTAATTGGGACATGTAGATTAATAATCCATCTTTTAAATCCCGAATATGCTACCGTGACATGTGGTTTAGTTCGAAATAGAAGAAGTAACTATGATTATTTACGTGCAGTATTTTGATGAGAGCGACAAGTGTTGCTGTGTTTGAAGATCTTTGTTCAATTAACCATCATCCAGACAATCACTGTTCCATATTAAATATTTATGTCCGGTATTTGCAATAAACAAGTGTTCCAGGTCCAATTTCACAGATGTACGTCGTGTATAGGTTTTCAACCTATCTCTTCGTGATCAACCTGCGGCCGAAGTTTGGAAGTCGAATTCAGACACTACTCCCAGATAGAGAATTTCTTTGCCGTGTAGTTGGCGTAGCTGCTCGCTACACGGCGTATCTGCACGAAGCCTCAGCCACGATAACTTGCTATCTCTGCCAGCGCCGTTATGCGCAATGCGTGTCTACGAGGTAGCTAGGTTCGTCCTATACTTCACCTCGCTTCTTCCGCCTTCTCGGACATAATGGCCGTGCGCAACTTAATACACTCCCCTATAGGCTATTCACGGTAAAATGAGCACTTTTGGAAGCCCCGCTTAACCCTTTGAGGAGTATATATATATATACACACACACACACTCGGGGCTACGTTTCTGTGGAAATTTATTTGCTCTTGAAGACAAAGCTCGCAGTTTTATAGTTTCACCATTTCGCCAGACTTTATCGGAATCTAAGTAAAAAAACTGACATCTAGTCAACATTTCAGTTTGTAAGAATAAAACTGTTCTTTTTAATAATTTTTCAAACGAGAACACGATGGATTGTAAAACTTGTTACTTCAATCGCGATGAATTATTCGGTACACAGCCAACGCGTGACTTCGTTGGTCGACGGCCAGCCAATAATATACGTTGCAGAGCACAGTGGGCGCTTCCGGTGTGGCCAGGGCCAATAGGACAACGGTAGGTGGAAATACAGAGACCAACCAAGATTATATTTCTTTAGAGTAGAGTATAGGCAGCTCACTTCAAATTTGTCCTCAGTGCTGGTAAATTTGTGTCGTGCTCAAAGGTTTAAGATCCACTTGTATGCATGTTGTGTATTATTCCGCCTTATGTAAAATTAACATTGCCATGGGACTCACCACGCTATTCATGCGTCGGTCAAGTTAAACTGTGTAATTATTAGATAAATAAATATTTTACAAATGTTCACATTTTTTTTGCACTACGGTGCATAAAAAAACAGAATGCCAAATAAATAATTTTAAGTTATCAAAATTGTTATCTGACACTTTTTATTCGACATTAAGAATTCCCAGCCATCGTTACCAACTTTACTCGACGCATGTCGCTCAGTGTGCCGTTTAAAATATATGCAGGTAGGTGTGGTGACATTTTTATAAGATTGATTTCAAAAGTGCTCAACAGACTTTACCAATTTACGTCTATATACGTCGAATTTTTTAACACTTTGATGACTATTCCCGAGTGGATCTCGGGTAAGTTATTGCTACCTAAATTTCTCTTCTCGCAAAAGAACTAGGCCGGATGTAGCTACATTGTTTCGATATTTGTTGTTACGATTAGAGGCCTGAAAATTTCGCGTTTTCGTTTGGGGACAGGTTACGATTCAACCACATGTACGTTTCATTTTCTGCTTTTATTGTGCCACAGCTCGTTAGACACGCCCCCCGAACCATTTTCAACCAATAACGAACCTGCAAGAGAAACAAGTACCGAATCCTGTGTTACCTGGTTGGGGTTTGAGCCAATGAGCTACTATAGGCTATTCACGATAAAGTGAACACTTTTTAACGCCCTCCCAACATTAATTAACCGCTAATAAATATATCGTATTTCAGCCTCAGGTACGAAATTATGAAGGTGGTGAAATGCATACATTGTGTTTATTGGCCACATTGCAATGTTTATTATAAAAAGCAGCAGGAAGATGGAAATGGGATGAAAGGAAAAATTTATAAGGGACTTAAAAATTGCCCACACTACCGTGAACAGCCTATAACTAAAACTCGAGTTGCACAAAGGGTTATGGAATCCAGTCCGTTTGCCGGAAATTCCTGGCTCTCAAATCATGATAGGGGCCGCGGTGGCGGAGCGGTTAGACTGACAGCCTCCCACCAAGGCGAACTGAGTTCAATCCCCCGGCCGGGTCAGTCCCGAATTTTCGCAAGTGGACGATGCCACTGGTCGGCGGGTTTTCTCGGGATCTTCCGCGCGCCCCCCCGCCCTTGCATTCCGGCACTGCTCCATTCCCACCTCATCTCACCTTTATCGGCCCTAAAGATCTCGTTAAGAGGACTATGTAGCTGAGCGTCCAAGGTCAAGAAGCGAGGGAGCGATACGGGCGACAGATACACGCACCTCAAGCGCTTCATCGCTCCTACGCGCAAGGGGTGCAGTGTTTCCGTTGTAACGCTGCACTGTGCAAATTAGATCTGCAACGTAGGAGTTTTGTTACACGCGATGAAAGCCCACAGATTAAACAACGCCCGTAGTTTTGTACTTTTCTCTTGCCGCTTAAGGAAACTGAATAGGCAAGCTTAAAAAATGCGATATTTGACCATTTTCACGAATTTTTTTCTCAAATAATACACTCAATATGGCAAAAGTAAAAAACGAGGGCCATAGGTAATTGCTTTTTATCTCTTATATCAAAAAATCATATTTCCAGAACTTTTATTTGCCGAGATACGCGTTTTTTTTCTCGCGCAAACAACGATTTCACAGAAAACGCTTCAGTACATAGGGCCCTTAAGAGTCGTCAAGATATCTCTCAACTCTCAAATCATTATTACTATAGAAAACAACACGGGTTAACGAAAATTTTCGTAAATAACTAATACGTTTTTCTGTAATCATAGTAATAAATACGAGACTCCGCTCAGTCTGTGAACCGTTTGAGGACGGCACAAATTTACTGGCACTAAGAACAAGGTTGAAGTCAGCTGTCTATACTCTCCACTACAGCAATATCAGGTGCGTAGGTCTCTGTATTTCCGCTCATCTTCATCCTATTGGTTATGGCTACACCGGACACGCCTACTGCACACTGCAACGTTTACAATTGGCTGGCCGTCGGCCAATGAAGTCGCGTGTCGACTGTGTACCAATCACCGTGTCGCGACGGAGGTAGCAAGCTTTACAATCCATCGTGTGAATTTGGGAAATTATTAAAAAGAAAAATTTTAACCTCAAAAATTGCAGTGCTGGCTAATTGTAAATTTATACTTAGATTCTGATAAACTCCAGCGAAACATTAAAAACTATAAAAGTGTGAGTTTTGTCTTGAAGAGAAAATAAATTTCTACATAAAGCTATCCCCGATTGTATACGTGCATATTCTTCAAAGGGTTAAATATAGTGACGAAATGATACGACTATTCCTTTTGATGTGGGCTTACTAGTTTTCTGATTGGTTGATTGGGGGTTCTGGGAACGGGGCCTTGTGTCTCCTTGGCTACTGCGTGCTGTGGAAGGTTCCCTATTGGCCGAGTTTTCTGCTGGCAAGTAAGCTATTGGCTGTTCACGGTAAATTGAGCCCTGCTTAAAGTCTACTTGTGTGCGCTGAATATTGCGTGTTCTTCCACCATACGTGAAATTATCATTGACACGGGTAACGCTTGAATATACGTAAAATAGCTGTAACGAATCGTTGGTTTACATTAGGCGGCCTGCTGTTACACCACGCGTATCCATGAAAGCTCTGTAGGTTATAGATAGGGATCTGCAAAAAAATCGCGTATTTATTTGGCGTCAGGCTTAACCTCGCAGCACTATATATACTCGCGCTGGCTTCGTTTCTCCATTGGCTGCTGCATGCATGTGAAGTCACGCCCTTTCTGACTGGACTGCACGTGATTGGGGCACACGATTGTGAAGTGTTCATTAATTGTTGTCCAATGACAAGCGTATTGCGAAGCTACGTGTGTTTTAAATTAAACGTGTCCCCATATAATAACGGGAATTTTGCAGGTCTGTAATTATAGACGCTGCCTGATTAACTCCTATGCTAATCACACAGACAGAGCCGCGTTAACTTTTATAAATCTTCATTTAACACTGACTATTCTCGAGTGTGGCTCGAGCAAAGCTTATTTAAAAATTTCTTTGTTGTTCAGAACAAAACTCGCATGGATGTGCAGTCGTTGTTCGGCTAGTGTTTAACACGACCTCACGAGAACACGACAGCGTAGTAGCATATTCTGCTAACGATGGAATTGCTGCTCTTTATAGCGGGACATGATTGATTGAAAATCCTTTTCTACGATGAAGGAAATTTGATTGGCTCAATATCATCTTTGATCTCCATTGGTTGATGACCGGCCAATAATGAACACTGTAAAGCACAGGCTAGTGTCTGGTGTGGTATGGACCAATAGGACGATGGTGAGTTCCAACACAGACACCAACAGAACCGGTGTTCTTACAGCAGTGGATATAGGTGACTCACTTCTAATTTATCTCAAGTGCCAGTAAATGTGTGCAGGCCTCAATGTGTTAAACGCCAGTAGTTAGGCGTACTTTGATTTGCATAAAATTATACAGAAATTAGTAACAAACTCAGGTTCCTCAAAATTAAACATCGCACTGTTAATAAGACGTTAATAAATCAAACTATAGGCTATTTGTGGTCAAGTGAGCACTTTTGAAAGCCCTCTCATTTGGAATAATACTCAGTGAATATTTTTTTATTTTATTCTTTGACTTTAACTTCCGAGTGTAGAGGAATCTATACACTGTGTTTATTGCTGACGTGACAATATTAATTTTAACAGGTAGTTAAAGAATAAAACGTGGCTGAAATAAAAAGTAACTAGGGAATGAAAAGTGCTCACTTTACCGTGAAAAGCGTATAATTTCCTCAATTCACTGCCAACTGTACCACGACGGCCACAGTCATTACTGGCGTTAAAATGTGTGCGATTATGAGCAATGGCGTTCTTCAAAAACTGATTTCAAAAGTAGCCAGTTAATCACCAACTACGAATGCAGTTGCTTTGTACGGAAGATGTGCCGTGTAAGGCACCGTCCGCGATTTAAACGGTGTGGGTAATGATTGTGGAGGATCATATTCCTTACAAGGTTCATGTTCATTCATTGTGTGCGCGTTGTGTAGTAAGATCCTCGACTTCCAGACGTGTGCGAAATTACGATGTTTTATTTTGTGTAGTGTATGCCTACAGAAGTCATTCAGCCAGCGGAACTGCAGGAGAAAATAAAACATAATTTGTAATTTATTATTATTTATTTGAATTAAATTTTACCAGAAAACCAAGCTTTGGTTTTTATTTTCCTTTACACATTAAAAAAAAATTCAAAACTGTGTTACTTAAAAAATATTTCGCTACTTCATTAAACTCTAGTTGATTTCTAGTCGTGTGTGAATGGTTTAAATTAAAAGACTGGTGAATAATTTTATACGGACCTTGGGCAATGTTCCACCTGGCACTTTTTGTTAACAAAATGGTCACGTGGCCTGAATTTGTAGATAAAACCTACGACGTATTTTTTTCCTGTAATTTGCATTTTGCCTTTAGTCAACTCCGAAGCTGACAAATTGTTACATACAAAATATCAAATCGCCCCCATAGCTAACTGTTTTGCATGTTTGAAAAGCTTAAATACACACATGTGACGTTAAACTAATGTTTACCCCACTCACGGTAATTATTTAAGAAGATAAGTTACTGAAATATTTTTGAAATGTGTATTTTCTCATGTTGCAATTTTTGTTTGGCAACAATTTCACGCCATGTAATTTTTTTCTCCAATTTTGTTGATTTTAAATTCGAAACGACCGTCTATAAACTTTCCGTAATAATTACTGTTTATTTTAAAACTTCGTGGAGTTTTGATTTCGGGATCAGTAAACAACTAAATATGATAGAAGCATGACCTCCTAGACAGTTGAATGTCGCAGCGTTCCGAACAAAACCTTGAAAAATACCAATAATAAAAGAAACTCAAAACGAAATGGAACACGGCCTTACATTTACGTATAGGCTGTTCACAGTAAACTGGGCACATTTTAAAGCCCTGCTTGATATCTACTTTTATGCACATTATGTATTTTACACCATACGTAAAATCAATATTGCCATGGGTCTCATCACTTTATTTATACGCCAGTGAAGCGGAACTATGTGGAATTATTAAGAAAGTAAATATTCCACAAATCTGCCCATTCTTACAAATATAGCAATAAAAAAAACAGGCAGCAAAAATCAATAATTTAAACATTCACATATGTTTACCTAACACCTTCAATTCGACGTTAAGACATGGAACTACTTTCTCGCCATCGTTACCAACTTTACGGCACCTATGCGAGTCAGCGTGGTCGTTAAAATATATACAGGTAGGGGCGGTCACATTTTTCAAAGGTTTATTTCGAAAGCGCTCAAGTAATCACGGAAACCTTTTAACACTTTGTGGACTATGCTCGAGTGCAGCTCGAGCAAAGCTAATTTGAAAATTTCTTTGTTGTTCAGAACAAAACTCGCACGGATGTGCAGTCTTTGTTCGGCTAGCGTTTAACATGGCCTCACAAGAACACTACAGGGCGGCAACAATGATATTGCTAACGATGTAATTTCTTTTTCTATAGCTACTCAAAGGGACATGATTGATTGTAAATCTTTATATACGCTAAAGAACATTTGATTGGGTCAATATCAGCTCGGCTCTCCATTGGTTAATGACCGGCCAAAAATGAACGCTGTAAAGTACAGGGTAGTGTCCGGTGTGGTATGGACCAATAGGACGATGGTGAGTTCTAACACAGACACCAACAGAACCGGTGTTCTTGCAGTAGTGGATATAGGTGACTCACTTCTAATTTGTCTTAAGTGTCAGTAAATGTGTGCAGACCTCAACGTGTTAAACAAAATTATTAGTGAAGTGAGTCTAAGGCTGGACTCACAACCATACGTCGCATCCGTCAGTCAGTCATCCGTCTGTGTTTTCGTCCGTCAGTTGAAAGCGACTCACAACAATCCGTCATCCGACAATCCTTCTGCACGTCAAAATTTCAGTTTGGCAACTTAATATCGTGATCTTTCCTTAGTTGGAGGTATATTTTGATCCGAAATACATTTTCAAGAGAGGAATGTTTTGGGGAGATAAATTTTTTTACGTTCATACTGAATAATTGTTTACATTTTAAATTTCTGAATTTACCACCGAGGATAATATACATAGATCCACCGCCTTGCATTTTATTTCAAAGTACGTATTCGCGTCCACGGATTGTCGTCAGAAGGCGGTGGCCGATCCGTCGGTCCGTCGAAAGTTGAAGTCTGAGAAAATATTTGACGGATTGACGGATGGAAAAGAAAAGTTGCCCTGCGGTTGGCTGAAGATGACGTGACCGCCTGACGGACGGGTGACTGACAAAGTAATGTCACTTACGTTGAAGGCTTAAACATATGCACATTTCCGTTAGGTCTTAGGGCCTATATTCTTACAATACGATACCCATTACCTTCTCTTTCCCGTTTTGGAGTTTTAATTTCAATCCAATCGAATATGGATAAAAAAACAAATACCGCGTTCACTCATTTAGCTTAAATATCTACTTTACCTCCAAATATGACCAACAAAATTGAAAAAATGTTGCACAAGCACTGCAAAAAAAAAAAAAAAAAAAAAAAGTAAGTTATTAAATAAGCATCTAAAAGATGTGTAGCTTGAGTCCGTATGTTTGAGATACGAAACACTCATAATTTTGACCCAAAACCGATCTGTTCGATAAAATCATTAATTCTAGTGGTAAAATGTCTAGTTGGTAATATGGAGATTTTTGGACATTCGCCATTGCGATGCAGATGTCCGTCATGTAAAAAACAGGACTGAGCACGAAAAACAACCAATGTACGAGAAAATAAATATATGCATACATCACTGGACTCTATTCCCACTTGGAATTTTGCAGTATTGTATACATATATTTATTTTCTCGTCCATAGGTTCCTTTTTTTTTTCTTTTAAGTATTTTTTCGTGCTCAGTCCTGTTTTTTCCATGACAGACATCTGCATTACAATAGCGAATGTCCAAAAATCTCCATCTTGTCATTCACCCCCATTGCACTATTCATTCAAAGATCATGTTTATGTTGGTATTTCCACATGCACTGACTTCAAATAACACGATTGTAAGCCTACCTACAGACATCCCCTTGAGTCCAGCTTAACAGGTGTATGTCTGCCCTAGACATACACCTGGTTTGGTATCATAAAAATTTAATATCGACATTTTTCCAAACAGTTACTCGGTATTGTCTGTATACCGAAATTGTCGCTGTTTCCGAAATAATCGAAATCACCGAAATAATCGATAGTACCAAAGAATTCTATAATACCGAACGTTTCGATAATACCAAAAACTTCGATGGTATCGAAACTTCGATATACCGATATCGTTCGATAAGTTATTTTTCATATCGATATTTCGATATTTCGAACAGCCCTAGCGATTTCCCGTGTAGTACGGTTGGTGTGTGCGAGCGGCGGGGACGCGTGTAGCTGCAGTTGGAAAAGATCCACGGACTTTGCGCGAAGGTCGCCGTGTGACCGAGCTCCTTATCTCGCAACAACATTTCGTCGCACATGTGTACGTGTGTTTGTATGTGTACCCAGGCCTTCTCCAACCGCTGCTCCGCACGCACCGACCTGCCGGCAGCATCTCTCCAACTGCTCCACTATTGCCATATCCCCAATCTTACAAAGCCACATGAACCCTTTGAGGAGTACGCAAGTATATACTCGGGGCTACGTTTACGTGGAAATTTATTTGCTCTTGAAGATAAAACTCACACTTTTATAGTTCTGCTATTTCGTTACACTTTATCGGAATACAATCAAAAAAATGGCAACTAGTCGACATTTCAGTCTGTAATGATAAAACTGTCCTTTTTAAATAATTTCTCAAAGGAACACGATTGATTGTAAACCTTGTTACTACTATCGCGATACATTAATTGGTTCACAGCCAACGCGTGACTTCATTGGTCGACGGCCAGCCAATAATAAACGTTGCAGAGTACAGTCCGGTGTAGCCAGGGCCAACAGGACAACGGTAAAGAATTACAGAGACCAACCGAAATTATACTGCTGTAGTGTAGAGTATAGGCAGCTCACTTCAAACTTGTCTTCTGTGATGGTAAATTTGTGCCATACTCAAAGGTTAAGGGGGTTAGATCAAAATCCTTTGCCCTTCGGGCTGTTCCAACGACAGAGATTCCGAGCACCCGCTTTTCCCTTTTTGAACTCGCGTCCCCCACCAATTTGTTAACGCGAATACGCTTTTAAGATTCGGCTCCACTATAGTGAAGAAATTCTTCATTTTCGTGTCGTAATTCCAGCTTCAGAGGCATTTTTGAAAATGTTTGACTATAGAAAATGTTATTATTCACAAGTTATTCAGTATTTTTGTATGTAATTTTCACTGTGTGTTATTTTTCGCTTGCAAAAAGGCAGAAACTTATCGACAAAATATAAATATGTCGCCAACTTTTTGCAACTGGAAGATAATATCAATTTTCTGCCTAATCGTGCATTGTCATTAATTATTAATAATCCGAAATTATAACGTGAAAACGGAGAATTTCATGGAAAGAGGTGAAGCATTATAAGCAGTCGTGTATATTCTAATCAACAAGACTATTTAAAATGTTCATCTTTTAAGGACAGAAGTGAAAGTCTATATACTGCTGCTCATTCATAAATTTGGTTATTGAAACATAATCATGGTCGTTGAAATGTGTCAAAGTCAGCCAAAATCTCTCTAAATAGACGTCTGTCAACGATGTTTATTCACCTGCAAAACAGTGTTTTAAACTATAGCGAGAACGCTTTATAGAAACCCTATAGAGACCTGCGAAATTCATGTTATTATTTGAGGACATATTAAACTTAAAACACGTTTCCTTTGCAATACGTTTGTCACTGGACCAGTCTTTATTTGACACGCCCCTAAACTCTGCGCCAATAAATGAACGCTCCAGAACCGCGTGCCCCAATCACGTGCAGTTCACTCAGAAAGGGAGCGACTTAACGTCAAGGCAGCAGCCAATGGAAAGACGACGCCGGTTCGATTATATACAGTGTTGTGGATTTTAGCCTGACGCAAAGAAAAAATAACGCGAATTTTGCAGGTCTCTACCTATAGTCGCCGTTAAGAATTCTGAGGAAACAGAATCCATCCACGCGGAGATTGTTTTAAGTTATTTCTCATCGCCGGCGCCATGTTTCCTTAAGGCCGAGTGTGACCTTGAGGGGTTCAATTAATATTTACTAGGAAGCAACTGCCTATGGATCACCGCAACCAACTATACAATTTTCTAGAACTCATTAAAAAATAGTACAGACGCCGTGAAAATTGTCAGAAAAGTGCGATTTATGCTGCATATGAAGGAAGAATGTATAGGCTATATTTTTGCAACGTTATAAAATATTTTTCTGAAATATGCTTTTTAAACGTAATAAAAAAATCGATCGATAGAATCCGCATTTTTAACCAAATCTATACACATTTACATTCTGGATGCTTCAAAAAACAGAATTTGCAAAAAAATTTCTTCTTAAAAGAAAGATCGTCATACTGTTTACTATAATTGCGTGTAATAATATCATATTAATAATGTATCATATCAAATTTATAATTAACGTTATTTACGTCAGTTTCAACCGTAAATGTTTGTAACAAATGGATGCACATAAAATCAATTATAAAAAAACTATTTTCATAATTGTTATTACAATTTTCTTACACAAAATCATAGTAAACGTTGTGACAATCTTTCTTTTAAGAAGATTTTCTTGCAATTTCTGCTTTCCGAAGCATCCAAAACGGAAATGCACTTAAATTTGGTAAAAAATGCGGTCTCTACTGATAGATTATTTTTTTTAAATTTAAGAAGTATATTTTAGTAAATTATTTTATAATGTTGCAAAATATATACATCCTTCTTTCATATACAGCATAAATCGCCTTTTTTTTTTAATTACCATTTTCATGGCATCCGTAATACTTTTTTATATGAGTTCTTCACGCTGTATGGTCGGGTGGTGTGCTCCATAGGCAATTGCTTTACTTCAACCTTAAGGCCCCCGTCTACCTACAACTTTCTTGCGCATTTGAGGCCGAGAGGCGCAGGAGCGATATGGACGACACTACCACGCACACCAAATATGCCATCGCCACTAAAAAACTTTTATCACATGCGGTTATATCCAGACTCGGGTATGAAGTCTCTACAGTAGGTATGTTCCACAAATAGCAGTTCTATAAAATCAACTTAAAGAAAGCAGGTAACGTTTTAAATAATTCTAATAATAGAAATATTTTCGTCGTGAAGCATTGAGATATTGTAACTTACAATTGGGTAGTGTATCACACAACTGAAACAAGCAGAACATGTTATTTGCGCCTTTACCATGTTATATCACTTTACGTTCCGATCGTAAATCGTGAAGTAAAATATCAGCAGACTAAACATGACCCAAACCTCTGTCACAAGGTACACTTGAACATGAACATGATATACAGGCTCTCAAAGTCACTAGAAAATACTGAAATCACAGTGAACGGACTGCAGTGAGACCAAAGTACATCGTTTTTTACATACACACACACAGAGTATTACAAGTAATATTAAGCCTGCAATAACTTTAACAATAAATAAAGGATACATAAACAGTTAATAGATTAAGGCACACTGCAAAAAAAATGGTAGTGGGAACCAAATTTCTGTACCTACCCGTAACCCATATCAATAAGATGGATTGTTGGTACCATCTGAATAGTATTAACATAAAAGGTAATGGCAACAGAATTTTACTTTGTGTTCTTGTCCGTACGTAATCGTATATGCGGATATGAAGCTTACTGTACCTACTAAAGAACGGAAATTCCCATCTGCAGAATGGCTTCCGCAATATCTGGACAGTCCCCACAAGAATAACTGCAATAAGTTAACTGGCATAGAAGTTTGGTTGCCACTACTTTGAAAGCAGGTCACATAACTGATCTGTGGCCACTTCTACGTTGGAATTTTTTTTTTTCAGTGCACTTGAAGCAGCAGGGGACAAGTGGATCGCGATGTCGGACATCGCTGTACTGGATCTAGATGGAACTCAAGGGTGTTCGAATTGTGAACGTCACAATGAGCAATTTCAAGTCTCGACTTCAAGAGTGTTGCAAACATGCCCATCAGAACGGTCACAAAGTGAAATCCCTCCTGCTGTCTACCGTTCCTCGTCCACTTGCTATCTTCGACACCGTAGTTGCAGCTTTTTAAACAAATCACAGTCGACTACACACAGTACATTGTTTTATGCTATCTTAAAATTTACATTATTGATTAATAAGTAGAGACCTGAAGAATTCGCGGATTCATTTTGGGACAAGCTAGCATTCGAAACACATGTGTTTATATAACTTTAGCCATTGGTCCACTCGGGGTTTGACTACTCCTGGGGGACGCTGACCCAATCGTCGCGTTCCACTGTGACAGCAGACAACCAACGCGCAGTTAATATAGGAATGTCTGTACATCTAGCCCGCAAGGTCACTGAACTCGCGAATTTTTCAGTTCTCTATTAGTAAGACATTTATATGCACAGCAAAACTTACAAATAAACCACTGACGTCCCACAGTTTGGAGGAAGTTGGGCCCCGCGTGTTTGAACCAAATAAAGAAATAATTGTAACGGATGTCATCAAAGATGCTAAGACTGCATAAAATATGAATCCTTCACGTTATTGACATGTCAAAACTGCCATCATTTGGATACTGTGATCAAAAGGTTAAACGTAATTTACTTATAAACGCGTCTTGCATATTCATTCATATCAGAAAGCTAATGAATTATGGAAATAGTTTTGAATCATCTACAAGCATCTACCAGGATCTTGCAGCTAGTGCGTGGCAAGATATGGCGCGAGCGTCTCATAATAGTTTTTGCGTGTTGTGCTATGATATCACTCCTGGGCTGTTTTCTTGAAGCACTTATCGTGTGAACACCGGATGTATGTTAACAGGCACGCGCATTATGCATTACATTTGTCTTCCAAGTGACGTCATGCCTAGTTCAGTGGCATGCAGGCTAGACCTCGCTCTCCTAATTGAGACTGTTTTGGGAGTTATTAGTCACTAGAGACCTGCAAAACTCGCGTTATTATTTAAGGACAAACTGAACAGCAAGTTAATGAACGTTAGATCAACTCAGCCATTGGCCAGAAATATGTCTGCCGCGCCTTGGCGAACTCTTGAGCCAATAAGATAATATCATCTGTGGCGTGGCCAATACCGTCTAAGAAGGTCAATCAGGTTGGTGTCATTAATTAAAGTGCAGCGGCCAATGACACCACGGACTGTATTCGCTTGTTTATAAGGCACTGCCACTGAAAAATACCGCGAATTTTGCATGTCCCTATTAGCTACATACGCTGTGGTTAGTGGTCCTAAACTGACGTCTTTAAAAGAACTAACACAAGTTTCCTGAATTTTGGCTCGAGCCTTATAGAAGTACTTCATGGGGCCACACGATGCTGTAGCATGATTTTGGCGAGATAGTTGAGGACAAAACCAGGAGTTTCAAGTGGCTTTGTTACTTTAGGGTACAAAACCCATAGGTTGAAGTATGAACATTATTTCTTTCCATCAGCTTGCAGAACCAATCACAGCATCCATAAATCGGGCCATCCATGAAGATTATTGCCAGAGTATCAAGGATGTTAGAAATGCTGCTGGGATATTGTAGGATTATCCCAAAACAATGCGATAGAAAACTTGAATGTGAGGTGAGTTGCTCCAAAATTTGTAATTTTCTCTTTTGCGTGATGATGTCGGATCAGAAGTATTCGAAGGTATGCCATAGTCTCTACCTCAGGTAGAAAGCAAGAAAGGTATTCTTTCTAAGGTTTCAATTAGAGATCATGGGTGTACATTGTAAGACACCCTGGAACAAAACTACTATTCCCAGACGAAAAGTGTAAACTCACCAATGAAAGCCAAGCAAGTCACAGGTAATATCAGGTTTATATAGGCTGTTCACGGTAAAGTGAGCACTTTTGAGGCCCTAGTTACTTTTTCTTTCAGCCATTTCTTATCTTTAACCACTTTTAAAAATAAATATTGCCATTTTAGTAATAAGCACAGTGTATATATTCCACCGCACTCGGAAGTTAACGTTATTCCAAATGAGAGGGCTTTCAAAAGTACTCAATTTACCATGAATAGTCTATATCGGCTCCACTCTCCCTCCTGACTATTTTTAAAACATAAATGTGGTATAGCAAAGTCCGGTAAGAAATAGTGTACAGTAAAAATATTATTTTAACCTAGTTTTTTAGTATACTATTTGTAAATTAAACGGCGCCTATTGAAATATTTAAATATTTAAGTAGCCCCGATGGCAACATATCTCATTTTTACAGTTTAACATAACAGCGGAAAATATCGTGAGTAGGCTATAATGATAAGGTGCTGTTTTATCGAGCGAGAAAGCTCGATAAAAAGAGTGTCTGTTGAGAGAGGCTTGTCGCTCTCTCTCTCTCTCTCTCTCTCTCTCTCTCTCTCTTTGTCTATTTCACACTCGGGAAATTTCACTTGCTAGTAAGCAGATATGTTACAACATGTTTTCAATTGTAGCATATTTCATACTTACAGCAAAATAATGATTTTTGAATTTGTAATTTACAACTGATAAGAGATTTTAATGTTTCAATACTTATTTTAATATATTTAGATATTATGGCGGGGCAGAAACAAAGTGAAGTTGGCAGACGTGGCGAGCCATGACATGGCGTGTTGCTTTCTTACAAAACGAAGCGTAAATTATACTCACTCCGAAAAATACTTCAAATTACCACATCACCTTTGTAGACGTTTTTTTTTTTTAAACCTGCCTAAGCAAGTTACGATGTTGTGATGAATTTACGTTTCCGCAGCAGCAATAAATATACTGTTACGGTGTGTTTCGTTAACCGCTGTGTGGTGAACATTACGCTGGATCTGTGTGTGTACGTGATGTCAAATATTTGATGGGAACTATTTATAAGTTTTAAATGTGAACTGTTTTCTATGACGAAGTTATTTATTTGCATCCACGTCTGTTTATTTTTCCAAACGTTGTACCTTTGCCCTGGTGGGTGTTTGGAACACAGTCTTGTAACGTGATTTACCACCAATCCCAACAAAATAACCAAGCCCAGCCCCAATAAATTTCATTAATCCTAACACACAGTAAGTAGCTATATATATATATATATATATATATATATATATATATATATATATATATATTCACCGCTATATTTTTCAAGTTTGTATGACAAAAAATGAGCGACACGAGTTGCGTGCTTGATTTTAATGTATTTTTCGATGGACTAATTATTCCTTCGTTGTTCGAACTGAGGCCGTCCGTTTAAAGAAATAACCCAACACATATTAATAACAAAAGGATAATTATAATTACTACATCCCTTCCCTCGCAGTTGTAAAAGTGTTAAACACAGTAGCGGCAAAATACTAACGTGCATTACATGTAATGAGCTATGTCGTAGAAAAAAAAATGTTAATGTAAAATAACCGTAAGAACTGTTAAAATGTCATAACGCCGACCTAAATAATGTTGGAGGCCTAAACTGTGAATATTCACACGGAATGGTTTTTGGAATATGACAGAATTCTTTGAAATGCTGTAAGCAGTAAACAACACATTTGACAGGTATAAAAGTAGAAGTCACATTTTAATGTTTATGTTTAGGTGTAGCGAAAGTATATGAACACATGTAAACATTGATTTTGACAGATGCTACATGGCAGTCACATGGCAATGTTTGTTTAAATTTGGCGGAAGGATACGAAACGGGCCTGCAAGTAGATATTTAGCAGGGCTCTCAGAAAATTGCTTCCAGTGGAGAATGGACTATAGTGTGTCCCCATATTGCGGCATTAACTGTTTGGAGGCCCTCTAACCCAAAAATTAAATAAATAAAGGCCACGATCCTTCATTTCTACAGCTGTTGCGAGAATTAATTTTTGTACCCAAACGGGAGCCGATATTGTAAAATCCTCGTACAATATTGTTACAAATTGGTTTTACTATGTAATTTTTTTTTTTAACAACAGACAAAAAGTGTATACTTCTATCCAGTTAATTAACTAACGAAAATGTTGTTTATTTAATAATTGGTTAAAATTACACAGATTTTTGTGTTTAAAAAATTAAGACTACTTAATAAAAACAACTTGTAACAATATCGTAGGAGGACTTTACAATATCGGCTCCCGTTTGGGTACAACAAATTAATTCTCGCAAAAGCTGTAGAAATGAAGGATTGTGGCCTTAAATAGTTCGCTTGTGTGCGCAGTCTAACCTAGTGTAAAAGCACAGACCAAGTCGTGACGTGACTCTCTCACCCCCCTCCCCCTCCTCAGCCGCTAGTCCTGAGCTCTTTATCATTCCTTGCACTCGACTTCGTTAACAGCTGTTCTGCTTCGACGCCTACCCTCCACACTACCTGCACTGAGGTCAGCGACCCGAACGACCAGTGCCAACCGTCCCTCTAGCAGTGCTATTTGATGATCCTTTTCACTCCCACGAGTAAAGGCTGTTCACGATAAAATTAGCACTTTTGAAATCAACATTATTAAAAATAGTCACTTCCGCTGCCTCAATACATTTTCTCGGGTGCCCTGAGTGACTTGCGCCCAGTCAAGTTGGTAACGATGGATTGAAAGTAGTTCCGAATCTCAACGTCGAACAAAACGTGTTAGGTAACCATTTCTGATAATTCAATTTTTTCTTTCGCTTTCTGATTTTTCTTTATGCATGGAAGTGTAACAATGAGCAGATTTGTATAACATTCACTTTTCTAATAATTCCTCAGGTTCACTTAACCTACGCATGAATAAAGCGACGAGGCCCATGGCAATGCAAATTTTACATAAGGCGGAAGAATACCCAACGTTTGCACAAGTAGATCTTAAGCAGAGTTTTCAAAAGTGCTCATTGTACCGTGAACAGCCTATACTCAGTAATATAAAGATGGCCAATACCAGCCCGTGCAATACTGTTTCCTGCCTCTCCAGTAAGAAATGGGGCTAAAAAGTGTGAAGGACACACGTTAATGATAGTCACACAAATGAATGCCAAAATAAATAAAAATTAAAAACTACGAACAGCAATGCCAGACAACGGGTTATGCCATTTCATTGGCAGTTATTTTGACTTAACGATGCGTTTCCGTCGGGTTGTTTTCCTTTACGTCGCGAATGCGTCGACTTGATTGGGGCACAATACGTCGCGCTCGAGGAATGTGTTAAGACCCGAAGTACGCAGGTTAGTACTGTATGGCATTGTCTGCTGCTGAAGTATTCCAGAAATATTTGTGTTACTGTCAGATGTATGCTATTCACGGTAGGATGAGCACATTTGAAAGTCCTGCTTAAGATCTGCGTTGTGTATTTTTCCGCCTCGTGTAAGATTAACATTGTCATGGGCCTCATAACTTTGTTCATGCGTCGGTCGAGTGAAACCGCCAAATTATTAGAAAACTTAATACTCAACAAATCTGCTAATATTCACACTT
This sequence comes from Dryococelus australis, assembly GCA_029891345.1. Taxonomy (NCBI): domain Eukaryota; kingdom Metazoa; phylum Arthropoda; class Insecta; order Phasmatodea; family Phasmatidae; genus Dryococelus; species Dryococelus australis. The sequence continues at coordinate 25,650,615 of CM057008.1, read as the reverse complement.
CGATTCATAAAAAAAATAAATAATCGAAAGCGAAAGAAATAATTTAAATTGCCACAAATAGTTACCTAACACTTTTTATTCGACGTTAGATACGGAACTACTTTCCATCCATCGTTACCAACTTGACTGGGCGCATGTCACTCAGGACGCTCGTTAAAATATATGCATGCAGGGGCAGTTACTTTTTTCCAAGGTTGATTTCAAAAGTACCCGCTTGATCGTGAATCATAAAATCAATTATAAGTTGTTCACGGTAAAGTGAGCACTTTTTAAGGCCCTTCCAAAAGGCATTATCCCCTAATAAATCTATTTTATTGCAGCATCAAACGTTAACTTTTGAGAGTGATGAAATGTATACGCTGTGTTTATTAGTCATATTGCATTGATTACATTAAAAAGTGGCGGAAAGGTAGAAATTAATGGAAAGGAAAAATTTAGCAGGGCCTTAAAACGTGCTCACTTTACCGGGAACAGCCTATAAGAGTAAAAACCCGTGCCTCATACACTCATAGAAACCTTAATGATGTCAAGGAAAAACACAAGTATGAAAAACAATATTAGCTATAAATAAACTTTTAAATTATAATTTTTTTCTACTGTAAATATATTATATACTCTTTATATACGCCACATAGATTCTGAGAGAGCCAAAAGCGATGTGACATTACGCAGCAATTTTAAAGTGACTGCAAAAAAATTACGGTTTTTTTTTTTTTAGGATTATTTTATACCATATGATCACTAAGTATCCACACATTTTGAAGGGCGAAGAAAAGAAAAGTGTGTTTATAAACAAGCTGGCTGAAAGACTATAACAGATTGGGATGTTGACTATGATTCTATTAATACTTCTTGGTGTGTTCTGGGGAAAAAAAAAAACATTATTAAAGTAGAATACATAATATAATATATACACTATTCAGGGTAAAGTGGGCCCTTTTTAAGGCTCTGCAAAATTTCGATTTTCAACGAATTTAAATTTTTCAGCCATACTTTAATATAAATATTGCTATGCAAGTAATAAATACAAAACATAGATATCACCATTATCAAAATTTAACGTCTGAGGCTACAATTAATTATATTTAGTAGTGGTTAATGCCTGTTGAGGGGGCCTTAAAAAGTGCTCACTTTATCGTGACTATACTATAGCATATAGATGTATTATTGTATTTTTCTGCAAATATGTTAAAGGTTTCCAGATACCCTCCCCCCAGTTATAGTACACAGCTGGCAGAATTTGGTTCCATTATTTTCTATAGTATGGTCAATAGTTGACGTTTGTCTGTTGGTCGGGTAATCCTAGCAACCAAACGACGTACAATCTCGGTAGTAACAAGGTAATTTTGCGGATTCAGTGACCTGAAGGCTTGACTCCACGATCCTATGCATACTTGAGGCTTATAGTATCCTTCAATTGCTGCACTGGAATGGACTCGGGCCGTGTCCGCGATGGCAGGGTCTGTTGGCAAAATGATCACGTGACCCGATTTTTTATACAAAAATGATGAGTTATTTGGCATTCTGGTATTTCTCGTTTTGTATCTAGCGGATGTTAGCGAAAATACAAAATGACAAAATCCGCGCCATGTTGGTTTTGACCTTCAAAACACATAAGTGAATATGTAATTAAAACTTTTTTTTTTAAATAAGAAATAACGATTTATAAAATATACTAGGCATGTTTCAAAAAGCAAGTAAGTGCTGTGATTTTGTTTACATATTTCGTAACAAAAAAGTTTTTTTTAAAGTTAATATTGCATAATTTGTTTTCTTCTTTTTTATTAACATATTCGCAGCACTCCAGTGACGCTTGTAGAAATATTAAGTCCGTGTTTTAAGCATTAAATTAAGATTAAAAAAAAAAAAAAACAATTTCACTCTTAATGTAAACTGTATGTTGCTGCGAGTGCTAAACAAGCGACTGTCGACAACGTCAGAGTTTAAAATTACGTAATGACAAATTACGAGATAACGAATGTGCCGTTTCGGACGCGGCCTCCGTGCGTACTAGCCGAGTGCGACATGTTAGAGTTGCTGGAACACAAACCTGAGTGCGTTCGTTTTGCAGCTTCACAATTGTCGAATCGCACTTATAAAGCGCGCACTGACTGCAATTCTCGTCGCGCTGCCTCCAGAGTCACGCTGGAATCACAGCAGCCTGACAGATGCGACGCGAAAGCCCCGATGAGACAAGAGAAATTCGCGTTAACGCGAAACACTAGATTCTCACCTCCTCGCGAACAACATTTTAAAATATTTTTTTTTATAAACGGTTTCTTGCTACTACATACTAGCCTTTTTTTTTTTACGATGGCCATTAATGTTACCATTATTTTCTTATTTTGCGATCCTTTCAAAAAAATTCTTCCCATGTCCACTGGTACTTCGAGCGTGAAAATATGGCTGTAGTTACATCTAGCCATTAAATTGCGTTGTTTTACTTATTAATACGATAAATAATAGGGCACGTAAAACTTTCGCACCAAAAATATGGCGGGTTAGATAGATTTACAGATCGTTTGCGCCCGCGACGCGAATAAACTAGAAATATTTTCTATTCGGAAATCTTGCGCGGGGCGATTTTCGTCGCGTTGACATCACGGAATTCTCGATGCTGATTGGCTGGAAAATTACTTTATTCGCGTCGCGCCCATCGTGTTGCGTTTGTCGCGCGATTGTGATTCCAGACATAGATTAAAGATGAGGTAGGCCACTTATTCGTCTTCTGCGCATGTACCAAACATTGACCTACCCCAAAGGAACACAATTGTCAAAGTCACATGGTCAACACTGATGAAAGTTGTTTATACCTTAATTTTTAAATGACAAGCACTGTTATAAGAATAAAATATCCCTGTCAATTATAATTTAATCAAAATGCATTATTAATTGGTTAGAGTGTGTATACAAATTCTTCATAGCAACAAATCATTTTTCTAACCTAAAATCCAAACCATGCCGTTTTCGCTAGACGTGTTGGCAGAAAAGCTGTCTAATGTTGGGATGGAGACTGGTCTTGCGCAGCCAGCGAGATCGGTCCACCTCATCTTTAGTCTATGATTCCAGCATCAGCGTGGTATGGCCGACGAACAAAAAGTAATCGCTTCGGGAAATCACGTGATAGTTCCACTGCGCCAAGTGCAGTCGACTGGAAGACACCAGCAGTGGCTGCTGCGGAGAGCGGCCATTTTGCCACAGGCCAGGCGCCGCCATTTTGTAATTGCTTTCTAGTAATTATCTGCTGACTCGTGGTCGCCCAGAACGTGTGTGAAACTATACGATCCAATTGAAAAAGAAACTGGAATGAACGCGTTTTTGAAGCCCGATTTGTGCCAGAATTTCCATTTGCGAAATTGCCCAGGCCCTATCCAGCAGCGGTTTTGAAATCGCCAGTTAATGAAGTCCCCTGCTATTACCTTCAGATCACGAAGCTGTTAACCTTGCTTCATAGACGGGGGAATTATCGAGCTGTTACCGGAAAGTACCTGTTCCAAATAATTGTCTTATGGTGGGGATCACGTTAGGCCTTATTCACAACGTGAAGTCGGCAGTCCAGCAGTCGGAGACGGTCAATCTTTATCTTCAACTGCTCGACTGCCGAAAAATTCCAACCAATCAGATATAGCGCTCGCGATCATATGATGTAAACAAATACTTGTTGCCAGGACTGCTTATTATTTGTATTTTGATAGTGTGCACGTTGACTTCAGTACATATTGCACGTGGTTATGGGAGGCGATAATTCAGTGACGGAAATCATGATTGCTACAAACCTGAAATTTCGCGGTTTCATTTCGGGACAAGCTAGAATTGAAACACTTGTATGTTAGTGGCACATCTGCAACAATTGACACTTCCTCCAGGACTGTGAGCCAATAGTAAACATGCACCAAAATGCAGTTTCAATCACTACCTCTCAGTGTGAAAGGAGGCAGCCAACGATCATCTGATATCTCCTTGGGTGAGCAAACAAATATGCAGTCTAGTCCCAAAGTACATTGAACTTGCGAATTTTTCCGGTCCCTAATGATTACCTGTACAAACAGAAAGTTTCGTGTTGTGGAAAGAACCGGTACATAGACCTAAAATTTGTGATGCGATAATCGCATAATTGTGTGATTCGAATGAATATATTACGATTATTTTTTAAATCGAATAAATAATAGGTAAGAATTATCGATTGCCTTGTTCTAACCCATAGATAGAAATCTACCGCAAATACTGAATATTTCTATAAATTTGTCTAAAACTGTTTTCACCACAAAAATTTCCTGTTATTTTTAATAATTTCTGCTATTTTGGAAATGTGTTGTTTCAAAATTATATTTATTATATTTAATAAATGTGAGACATGCAGGTATCTGCAATGTTTTGTTTTGTTTAAGTATAAACATAAGAAAATTGTGAATAATCTAATTGTTTTAAATAATCATGAATAGATTATAATTACATAATTGAATAATCGAGTATTTTGCAAGGGATTATTCCATCACTAACTAAAATATTTAATTAAAGTTATGTTGGTCATTTACAAACTTTGGATTAACGAATTAAATCAGTTGTTACCTTCCAGTTGGGTTTGGTGTATCGATATTATTGGACTAAAAGATCGTTTTCCCATTGTTTCTTTATTCCAAAACTAAACTAGCAATGTTTACAACAATACTTCACAAACATGAACTGCACATTGCGAATTGCATTCTACTGCCGACTGCTGACTGCGAGCTGCCGACTGTCGACTGCGCATTGTAATGTCCGAAATGTCTTGCTTGCTGCGTGCTCGAGATCATCGATCCATCGATAAAAACAAATATCCCAAGACTGGCACAAAAACCCAATTTAGGGGAGGGCACACACTTTCCACATCATTTTTTTTTCTTCATAATACACCAATATGTATCTATACAAACAGTCAGAATAAATATCGCAACCTTCTGTAGTACTTCAACCAGCTTGTTTTCTTTTGTCCATTTGAAATACGTGGAAACCTAAGCTATCATTTGGTATCAAACAGTTTAAAAAGGAAAAGAAATCAATTTTTTATAATTACTTTTAGCTGCACAATGTCACTGTTGGCATTCTGAGAAACTCTCTGACATGTGTGAATTAGTAGAAAATATACTTAAAGTTTAATGTTGTATTTGAAAAGGTTGTTTTTCATATTTGTGACGTTGCCTAGGCATCATTGTGGGTTTGGAAGAGGCACGGACCCTAGTCCAACTAACTTCAGGTTCTAGTACGACTTAGCCAATGGTGCAATTGATAATTGAAGTGCATATGCAAATCACTGCCTAAGTCTGCCAATCTTTCAGAACTAAGCAGGGACATCCACTAGTGTTCACCTGCAAAAGAGACATGGGCTGGTGTGCTGTTATGAGCTGTACAGCTGTTACCTGGGGCATTGCAATTAGTGTCAAACCTTTCTTTAGGAAATCATTGTAATATACGCGTTTCTCTCTCGTAGCATACGCAATGAAGCCAGCACTTCCATGACGTTTTCACTTGACAGTGACATCTCTGACGGAAGGCTAGAATTTAAAGATCCCTACAAATATGCCCCTTTACAATGCACACACCTATCTCTGTTGACTCATGGCAGTAGATACGTGTCTGGTGTCCAAGTGTTTGTGCCTTCGCTTGTATAAAATCCTGCTGGGCACAGCATTTGTGATCAAAGTAATGGCCAGTGAATTCGTGTGTGTACAGATATAAGATGAACTGCGACCCAGAGGTGCCTGGGACTAACATAACTATATTTGAGCCTCTGATACTTGGGTTGCGTGATCGATTAGTTACTGCTAGTGCCCTATCTTTCCAAATCTGCAGTTATACCTAAATTTATATATTGTCCCAAACTCAGCTAAATCTGGCTGTAGTTACTTCGTTCGGAGCACTATAAACCCTCGACTACACGCTGTCAGATTATAGATGTTTTGGAAGAGAGCTTGGAGTTACCAGTGTATTGATCATGCCTGACCCGGAACACCGTTTAGAATGGGAAAACTACAACTGGGATGAGGAACAGTTTCTAATTGTAGTGCGTGACCGCAATGAACGCTTCAAAGAGAATGCCGGCTTGTACATGCCAAGCATAAAATAGATCGAATAAACTTGTAACACAGCGATGATAATACAGTGTGAGAGGATTTTTGGTAATTAGTGAGCTCATAAGTTTTCACCAGGTATGAAATATTTCGCGTTGTTGGCTTTGGACCACAAGACGAGACGTGAGTTTAAACGACATGGAAAAGTTGAGAATCTCCTTAAAAACTGGAAATATATAGCTTTGTAATTAAATGAGTCTTACCCTTGCACTCAGTTGCTGCTTACTCTGTAACTTTGAGCCCTATTGCTGATATTTTATTTGCACACAGGTTTGTTTACATTTAGTTTCGCCATGTATCTAGGTAGTGTTCGTTATGTAAATTGTTTAATGACCATGTTAGGGTAGTAGACCTACTTTAAAGTGTATTCGTTCCGACTACGTATTTGAATAATCAACAATATGCTTGTCAATTAAGCGACAGGCATTCTATAGGGTACCTGGTCAATAACTTCCCTTTCTGTTGAAAAGGCTATTGCACACATCCCTGCATTGACGTCACTGACTTGGTAGACTCAGTAACATGCTGAGTATTTCTCAGATTGTAGCAGTGCTTGTTGGTGGATCCCATTGTTCCTAAATATCGACTAACAAGGCCCCACTGCAAACAGATCTCGCATGCATCCTGTCCCCAGCAGGTAGACATTGTATCATTGCATCATAAGCATCGGTCGTCGGTTGTCATCGCATTGGGTATCTGGACATCATTATGACGTGTTGGAGTGGTACAGTACATCACTACATGCATTTTCGCGGGATTACACTGCTGGTGAACAGTAGAGAAACAAGTCTGTCTGAAGGGTGTGTGATGGCGGAGCTGTGGTAGCGACACATTAGGAATCAAGCATCGAGCGGCATTGCAGAGAAGCACAATTCTTTACTGTGGCATCATGCGATGGCTACACATTATTTGGTGTCTCAAGAGTTGGCCACTCACCACATATCCACACCAGATAACCCAACATTAACCATTCCAATTCCTACTGTGCCATTACCAGACACACGCTAACTGACTTTGCCTCATTCCTCGCTGCTACCTTTCACAATTGGAGAACCCATTTGGAAATGCTTGTGATGATTATACATCAGGGTGCCCCAGTGGTGAGGCCAGCTAACACCGAATAAACCCAAAAAATTATGGACTGGAATGATGATCCTTCGTCCTGCCCATAGACTCCAGCACACATTCTGCTGGAATTCCAACACCAAGGCACCAGTTAGACCACCAGCTATCTACAGTCACCCTTCCACCTCCACTGGAGAAAGTACCAGCTCGACTCATGGTGAAGCCCAGCACTGAGATTCTGTAACTATCTTTCACCTCGTTTCGATAGAGATCGTCTTTAATTTCGATCGAAATGAAAAATGCAATCCTGCAACTGGTTTTTCTTTCATTTCGATCGATTTCCGATATTTCGATCGAGTTCTCATTTCGATCGAAATTGTTAGTCGTTTTCAACATGGCAGAGGGTTATAAGACCCATAATTGATTAAGATTTAAATATTTCAATTCGTATGGGGCTGTATATTCACAAAATTCTGTTAAGAGAATGTATTTATGGATCTGGACACTATATATACAATTATATTGTAATTTTGCATACAGATTCTTTTCACAAAATAAACTGTAATTCATATACATCAGTAATAGTTACATTGCTGTTCATAAATACCGCTAAAAATAATAAATTCTATTCTTTACTCTAAATCTTTATTTGTAATCGTATATGAGTGTAAATCATTAAAATGGGTAAGCATTAATTTATAAAACATAGGAAGGTTAAAAAAATGTCTACTTTTTAAAAACAAAGTACTTTTCTTTAACATTACGCATATTATGCTACTACAAATTAAATATTTCAAAATATTTGTACAAAATCATACTATTTAGTTCAAATAGCACTAATTCAACTACTTTGCTAGGTCTTGCAGTTGTATCGCTAATAATTTATATAGTGACTGCACTGTCAGATTAATATTTAAATAAAGTGGTAGTTACAGATTACTAATCAAAATAAACACTGTATGCAATGTTCTTTGCTAATAAATATACTTATTAAATTTTAAGCATACAATACGTGCTTACTCTCTGTTCTAATGTACTACTAATCTCAACACTTTAAATATAAATAAATATCAGTGTGCATACAAATAAGTGGTAAAGAATCTAAATTCTGATTGGCAGCTGGTTGCCAAGATTATGCACTTTAATTTTCTCCAATGGCCATCCAATGTTGCCACATAGTCATTAGAGAAAGCGATCGAAATTTCTTGTACCATTTCGATATACTTGAAAAAAGTTACAAAATCGCTATCTCACAAATCGATCGAAATCGAACTCGATCGAAATGGAGACGAGAAGTTGTTGAGTTACAGAATACAAGAATTGACCTCACAACATGAAAATTTGGCGATGTACAGTAGCATCAAAAATATAATTTGCACAAATTGTTATGAGTAGAGGCACAAGGGATATATGTTACCCATCTTTCCTACTTTGTGGTAGAACGTGATGAAGTTTGTAGGCTTTCAGGGCAATTGCCTGTATTATCTCGGCTTCTATGCTTCAGCCACTTCAGTGTCGATGTCACTCTAGACATTTCGGCACACATTGCAGTTTTCGTCTTCAGAGTAGCAGATCGAGGCGATTAACTACGGAGACACTGTGGGGCCTGACCGTCCCTTATAAAGTAATGAAGACATCGCAAGAACAACAGAACAACCTACAAATTCCCAACAAAGCCCTTATACCATATGTGAAAGGAATATCTAACCAATCCGCAAGAATGGTCGGTCAAGAAGTACTAAATCTACAGTATCTGGCATCAGTGAATGAGAAGACTCCAGCGGAGAACTTAGCAGCAGTTTATAGGAGCCCCTGTTCTCGTGGCAAGTATGTCCCACAGATCCTCGGTACCTAAAAACTTGTACTGCCCTGGAGAAGGCAGCTGCAGCGTGTACCAAAATGCCGGGAGTGAATTCGACATTGACGTGGCTGAAACTCAGAAGCTGAGATTCTATAAAACAAGATGATACCCAATCATGGTGGGTTAGTAACATCATGGTCTCAGGAATTCTGACACCTCCCACAATGTTGGCCCCAGAGGTGGCACGGCTGAGGTTTTGCTACATCCGAGTCCGAGATAATTTTACCCATGGTTTGAAGGACGTGTGGGTTAGATTCCTGCTGAAACATCACGTCACGATACTCCAGTGGTCAACAGAGAAAGAGATGTCGGATCTACTAGACAATGATGTCTGAGAGTTGTCACCCCAGCAAAAACACTGTTACTCTCTGTCTCATGTAACCAGGCAAGACTTTGTCAGTTCGACGAAAGTATAAAGCCTGCTTGTTTCATTACAATCCCTAGCAGCAACCAGCGCCCCTCCAGACATATACAACCAATGACGGCTCACGTCTCGCCAATTCTGACCTGCCAAGGAGTCCACAACTACAACTACCACTCCTTCTGTCAGTTCTTTGATAACTATTTGAATACAGCCATCGCTACAAAATATATGCATAGTAAATTTCCACATCAAAATTTTAGTATAAAAATTATTAAAATAATTGTAATTGGCCTAATTATGTATAATACAACTCAGCCAGAGGCAAACATTTAAGAGACTTATGTGATACAAAAGAGATAAGACTGAAACATTGTGGTAAGGGACACTCGTAGACTGTAAGATGCAGCTGAAAACAATTGGGATTAAGAAAAAAATACCTTGCTCTATTCTGGACGCTATAGCAGACAATATCCTGTGCGCTACTATAAACAATACAAACCAACATACACGTGACTTTAGCGAATATAAAAAATTAGTTAAATACTAACAATTGAAATGTTCCGATTTTATACTAAACTAAATATTTTTTTATTAGAAAGAAACCCCTCGGCCTATTAAATCAGGTTTTTTGAACATTATTCTTTTGACTGATGTAAACCTTTGTAACACTTTGTATGTAAACTTAAATTTAAAAAATTAGCAATATTGAGTCTCACTTTCTACATACACCTGTGGTATACTGCTGTGCCCACTGCACAGACGATGGCGGAGGACATTTTCAACACTTATTTTAAACACCTGAAACTGTCGCTGGAAGTTTTGTGTGTTTTACTCAAAAAATGGCGGATCCTGGACAGTTGCAACAAGAGGAACACTTTTGCTATAGGCGGTTCACGGTAAAGTGAACACTTTTTAAGGCCCTGCTGAATTTTTCTTTTCATAAGAATTTTATCTTCTTGCCACTTTTTAATTTAAACATTGTCATCAGACTAATAAATGCAGTGTATATATTTCACCACTAACAAAAATTAACGTCTGAAGTTGCAATAAATCCTATTTATTAGTGGTTAAAGACTGTTGAAAGGGCCTTAAAAAGCGCTCACTTTACCGTTAACAGCGTATAATTAGGCATACTGCTTAATAAGCAAACATAAAGGGTTCGAAAATCCTGATGATAAAATATTTTAATGCAATAAGCAGGTGGTCCCCCTGTTAATTTTATTATAAGGGGAGACATTAATGAGAGTTTGATTTTAGTCTGAAGAACCCAATCAAATAAAACAATGTTCAAGGAATTGTAATTGAATTACACTTTTTTTTCCGATACTATGCAAAATACAGTTTAATATCTTGATTTTTCAAGAGCTCATATCTCCCTAATTTTCAATTTAGGTAGAAAATGTCCTATTTATTTACTAATTGATTTTTCATAATGAATTACCTCACAAGTTTACTGGTCGAATTCTGCACCAACCTGTATATTATGTGAAGTTAGATTTTTTAAAAACAAATAAGAATTACAATAAATGAAAATCATTATAAATATTGTAAAAAAAAATTTCATTGCTAAAATATTACAAATAACAATATTTCAAGCTGCAACTTTTGGCGAATTTTGACGGGGATGAAAGATTATGAATGTTCATTATTTACTGTTCACAAAAATCAGGACACACTAGGCAGTAGGCCTACAAACAAAATTATTGGCATCTCATTATCATACACAAATAAAGTATGCAAAATTAGTTAGTAATTAATGCTACCACCTAACCCACATAACATGCTTGGCTTGCTCTGGTACAGACTCAAATAGGCCCCAGATGCTGTAATTATGTCTTGAGGAATATCCATCCAAGGATTGTTCACCCATATTCGAAGTTCAACCACATATACTGGCACACAATTGCCAAGCTTCTTCTGTTGTTTCAACCAAACCCATACATTTCCTGTCTGGGAGAAATCCTGTGATCCAGCAGTCCACAGCAAAGTGGACTGTTCATATTCCTTAACTAGGTGCCTACAAGTTGGTTGCCCTGAAAAGTGATCGGATACTATCTTGCTGAAATATGGTTCGAGATCTGTAAACTTCGAAATATTGCTCAGTAGCAAGCAAAAAAAAATTAAAATTAAAACTGAAACATATTCTGGCGTTAATTTTATGATTGGGTCAGAATTTAGCTGACACGTCCCGGATAACTCTGGGCCAGTAATACCTATACAAGGAGAAAAATTGCCAGAGTAGCAGGTGTGGCCTAGTTCAACGGGGTAAAAAATGTCTCATCATATATGCTGCCAATCTATAAACAATTGTGAGAATTTTAGACAAGATATTCACAAAATTCTGATGATTGCCTAAACAGAACTACAGAAACAGTAGTCCTGTAGCATTCCCAAAGTGTGGTAAGCCTGGTGTAAACACACACTTCGAAACGCCAGGACGTCAGTGAAACTGGGTGCTTCCATAATTTTTACCTAAAGGAAACACGATTTGTTTGACACAACACACATAATGTCCTACACCACGTCACTAAGTTTGTCTGAGACAGCAGTTCAGCTTCGAATTCCTGTGCTGATTTAGTCACGGTGGCATCCAAATATTGGCATAGGAGCTTGCAACCTGAATTGTAAAAAACTACGACAAAACTTCTAAAGCAGGTATTAGATAACGCATTGTAATGACGATGGACAGCGAATTTACAGTTTTATATCATGCCATTATCTGAACACTCTTTAAACTACATAAAAAATGCACCCATTGGGTGACGTGTCTCTTCAAAGAAATCGAAATAATAATTACAGCTATTACATGTTGTTTCAATCTGCAATGCATAAATTCAAGTGTTATGTATTCTGATTTCTAACTGTAAATTTATTGACTGAATGCACTTAAAAATAGGTACCACTTTTCCTTACAAAGTTTGATACTGTGATTCAGGCAAAAATTAAATTTCCTTTTCACAACTGCCGTAGTATCTCATTGAGAAACTGCTGTCCTGTTTCTGTGCCTGGTCAAGAATCATTACTGATGGCACTCCATGCCATAACACATGGTGTCCAAGATTTGTGACATTCATGAATCAGTGGATTGTTGCATTGCCCACTGCAGTGCCAAACCTTGCGGTTGCTACAATCCGCATTAGGATTTAAACCGGGACTCCATTAAAAACATAGAGCTTTTCAACTGTCTGGGATATTTTGAAGTAGTAGAACACACTGCTAAGTTTGTTCTTAACATTTGTAATCTCTCATTCATGCAGAAAGAACGAACTGCATTTTTAGCCACACACACCTACATCTTGTTAATATCGATCCCCCTTACACATTCTAGAATGCCAAAATTTTCGTAATTGATGCTTTTTATAAGTTCCTAATGCTGTACATGAACGTCAACATCACTGACACCATAATTCGTAGACTCCCTCAAGGAGAGAATAATACCTATGCCAGTCCCCGCAAAACAAGCCTGACAAAAGCATGGCAGTCTCTCCTACCAAATATATGACCTCTAACAAATCTACCAGTTTTCCTGTACTATTGATTTACATGCTGGTGTGGTGGTACTATTGCCTAAACCAAGGGCATGTTTACTTCACACAATGTTGCGTGGTTTTAATGGGTTACAGGCAGTAAACCTGATCCAATAAAGCAAATTTCGATCATGTTTTTACCCCACATAGTAACACATATACTGTAAGGGTGGGGAAAACTGTTTTCATTTTTATGAACATTGCAGTAGTTTCATGAATAAATGTTGAAAGGTAATTAAACCACGAACGAAAAATTTAATAATGTTCTTCTGTACATTATAAAAAAAAACTTTGCGTGGTGTCTGAAAACTACCTTTTGGAAAAAATAACTTTATTAAATGTTACTATGAGGCCTACAAATATTATAGCTCTTCAGAGAAAAAAAAAAGTAGTGCAAATAATATTTTAAGGAAAAAAATTAGTGTGCTGATAAGTTTTTTTTAAATTGTGAAAAATCCTAATGTTTATCATTCTAACTCACTCAATGATGCTGTCTTTTCCAGAAAAAAGTAAAATATCAAAGTGCATGAATTTCCTTTAGAATTACTGACAGTCACAACAGCCCTGAAAAAAAAATCTTGTACTGGTAGTCATTTTGTAAGTTTGACTGAAAGCACTTTGAAAAGGTCTTTACAATATGTGATTATGAAGTCATAAGCCGAAAATACCTACTGTACAAAGTCAAGCTGATAAACCTCTGTGGTATAGACTGTTCACGATAAAGTGAGCACTTTTTAAGGCCGTCTCAACAGGCCTTAATAAATGTATTCTATTGCAGCCTCTGGCATTAATTTTTGAGAGAGGTGAAATATATACACTCTGTTTATTAGTCACATGGCAATGTTTATATTATAAATTGGCGGAACGATAGAAATTGCCTAAGAGGAAATATTTAGCAGGGCCTTAAAAAGTGCTCACTTTACCGTGAAGAGCCTATAGTTGTTTTACCAAGCGCTAAGAGCGCGGCACGCTGTTGGTAGCAATCGTCCCTAACCTACCTAGAGCCAGCGGTGGTGGGTGGTGTTACCGCGAGGATGGTGCGATGGTGTGGGGAGGAGCCCCCTGGTAGCACTCGCGCCTTCTGCCCGCCAGTCGCACAGTGCCACATGTCCCTGCTAAGCCGGAGTGTCGCCAGCTCCTCCTCGCTGTTATCTCAAACTACCTACACCTGCTAACCCTCCCACCAACACACACTTGCCTGCATGGGGACAGGTGTCGTGCCGCCTGGGCACACTGCCTGCAACAAGCTTTCACCTGTGCCCCTACCTAACACTTCCTGCCCCCCCCTCCTTTTTTTTCTCTCTCTCTCACACACACACACACACAAGCACGCATTCACACACACATACTCTTCAGCGCTTTCTTTCCCTCTTTTCTCTCCACTCTTTACCTTTCATTCTCTCCCTCCCTCTTTCCTTAAATGCTGCACATTTTTAATGCATTAAAATATCTGTTTTTACATTGAATCTGAGCTATCCAAAAAACACTAGAAAAATATTAAATTAATAGTTTATATACATTTAACGTTATTAGTAAAAACAATGCACCAAAGTCAAAGAAATATTAGTATGTATATTAATTTGACAGTGTAAAAAGATATTCACACGATACGTTATTATTACCACAACCATACTATCAATTAAATTACAGTCAACAAATATAGATAATATATATTCCGCGTCCATTACAGCTTTAAAATATTAAATAGTATTCCATTTTTAGTAGTGACTGTTCTATGGTTGTCAACTGGTGTAAATTTGCTGTTACTGCTGTCAAAAGGATTCAATTAAGGCAGTTTTATAATTTTTAACTCGACACTCTCTTCCTAAGCCTGAATGGTATATTTTCTGATATTTATATTCGTTTAAAATAAAATTCCTATATTTTATCAATATCCAAAAAATTTACAAATTACACCCATAATTATTTGGAAGAATTTAATATGAGAGATTTGTAGTCAGCGTCATGTATTTAATTTTATGCAGACTTGATTTCCAAAAACTACTTACTATTTTAAATTTTACTTTGTGTACTTTACGTGAGAAGTATAATCTCAATCTTTAGACTTATAATTTCTTAAACCCCCTTAACACCTCCCCTCCAAAAAAAATAACCAAAGGACACCTCACAATATCAAAATTTGTACTTTATTTCATCTGTTTTCTATGTGAATTGTAATCTAAATCTTTAAACTTAAGAATTTTAAAGTTCAAAAAAATAAAATCAAGACACCTCAAGGTATCAAAACTTGTTGCTGCTCCTGAACTCAGCAGTATCTGCTACGTGCCTTGACAAGTGTGCCGCACGGACAAGAAGAGCCAACACACGACAATACGACTATTTTACAGCACACTTCATTTGAACACACTCGGCCACATGTCCCTATTGTGCTCCCAGAGTCTGCAAGTGTGTCAATGCAGACATCCTGTGGCTGAAAACATCTCCGTCAAGACTCCTGCTGGATCGTTTCTGCCATATCTACTCCACGACACAGGGACCACTTAAAGTTATTCTATCAGGCTACTGTGTTATTATTGTAAAACACCTTTTATACACCTTCCAATTTCACATTTCCCTGTATTTTGCACCCATTTCCTTTGGTCCCATATAATTCCCATGCGGCATAAGTTTTCTTTTCTTTCATGCATTTTAAATTTCTTCCCGGTGTAAAAAAAAAAAGATTCACTGTATTAACAAAAATATTTTTCAGAGCATTGGCTAGTAAAATTCATTATATTTTGTTTATGCCATAAACTATCCTACATGTACAATTTATGTGTAGTTTCATTTCCCAACACACAAAATATTGTACTCCATATTTTTGTATAGTCTAGAGTCAAATGTTACAAAATCTGATTTTTCTACAACAACCATTTTACTGTTTTTACATCTACAAATAAAAACCAACTTTTACACTGAGAACAAATAAAGTATCAACTGCATCGGAATTTCTAATATGCACAGAATTTTCTTTGCAATGAATTGGGCGGGGGGGGGGGGGGGAAATTATGCTTCTTTTTATATATGTTGCTGTCAATTTTCTTAATGTATTGTTTTGTTTGCACGTTCCAGAAATAATAAAACTGTAAACTACATTATGTATGTAGAAACTGTGTTTGGAACAAATATAAAATATGTAATAAATGTTTTGGTTTCCAATGTCTTTCATATAAAAGTATCACTGTACAAGTCAAAATGAGATTCTGAGAGAGGTGTGCCAAAACTCACATCCTTTAATCGGTGTTCATTTTATACAGGATGCTAGATATGCTATTGAGGGGAAAAAAAATCCCATATATCAAAGTGACTGCTGTATAAATAAAGTCGGTTCTCAAGACCTCGTTGTTAAAACCTGAAAAATCTCTTCACTCTTGACAAATAAAATGTGTTAAGTTATTGTGAAAAAAATAATTCAATTTATATTCTCTATGCCCTCATTACAGTTGGAAGTTTTAATTTCAACCACTTGGTCAGCTGAAACGGCAATGCATAAAATGTATTTCTTTTCCAGTCCGTCGTGAATTTGATGCATGGTTATACATTCTACATGATAACAAATCACGCAAACTTAAATGAAAACAGACTAAAAATTACAGATCTGGTCACATTAAATAAACTCTTATACTTGAGTCAGTACCAACAACCGCCACCATTCGTTGCTTGTTTCCATGCTTGATCACACACGCCCGAACAAAGTTTCATGTCAGTGATAAGTACTCTCTCAATACATAAGGCTGTGAAATTTTTTCTTCATTCACAGCAGATCTAGTCCACGAATATAAAAAAGAATTTTGTCGTAAAACAAAAAAAACCTGAATCACTATTGTGACGTGACTATTTTGGTGCAATGACTTAACACCATACTTACTTTGAATACCAGGATGAAAAAAAAAAAAAAAAAAAAAAACAATGAATCCAATGCTAAATTGTAAAATTCCAAAGGAAAATGTACCACTATGAGACAGGACAGCAGAAACAGCAAAAAAGTTTCACTGCTTTAAAAAAAAGTTGCTTATTTGTTATTTTGAGAACTGGGCAAGAGAAAAATTAATTTTATGTGAGCAACATTTAAATAAGTCGAATGAACAATGACAGCGAGTACAAGGTAGACCTACTAAAACTGATGTTGATACTGCACAAAAATCAATATGAAACAAAAAAAAATTGAGGAATATCAGCTTTCATTTATCTACACTTTTTTTTTTAAGTGACAAAGAAACAAAACCTATACACCTTTTAGCTAATGTTTAAGAAATCAAACTGGAAATCAAAAAAATATGTTACTTAGAATTTTGATGCAACTTGTACATAGGTACTGTTTAGGTTTGTGTCAATTATTGTATGTACTTGGATTCAAATTCAAACTTGGCGCCAACTGTTGCAAGTGCCATGGCCGGCGGCCATCTTGACTTGTGGTGCTATCTATGAATGAAAGCTGTTAGTTACCGCTACTTCATGTTGCTAGACGTCACGCAGCTGGAATGTATTACAAATGTATTGTGTGGAAACATTTTTTTTGGTCCTCCGGGCCGGATATGCATTATTCAAGTCACTTAACAAAGTTGAATCGATAATTACGGTAAACAGTGGACGTGTTTTCGGAATTTCTTTGTGTGCGGAATCGGGCGTGGTGTGGCACTGAAACTACTTTGTTTAGCGCCATGGCGGTTATGTATACAAATACCACTGCATTTAATCACAAGACTTCTGTTATACAATAAGTTTCGTATTTATCATTTTCGTGATTCCTGGTGAAAGACAGTTCTTTTGAGGTTACTCGCGCGTTATAACAACCATAACTGCAATTGTTTATGTTTTCATCAGGCCGGCAATTTATTCGAACCACGACGAGAAATTGTAAAAATGTCTCAACACCAATTGAAGACACGTTTACGCCTCGTGAAGTGTCGTATAAACAGACTTCTGACCTTGGCTGATGAAGTTGACAAACAATTCGAGTCGGGCGGAACTTTTCAAGGCAACATGCTGCGATTTGCAGCAACTGAAAACAGACTTCGAGGAAAGCCATATGCAACTTGCTGTTAAAGCATCGGAAATTACGTCAATTGCAGAGTATGGAGCCAGCGATAGGGAGCTCGAGGAGTTTGACGATGCCTACTATAGAATACAGGAAGTTTTCAACAAACTTGTTGTGATCAAAGAAGTAGGAAGAGAACAGCAATGTTATCTCGGCCAAGCCTCATCCAATGTTCAGTTATTAAAATTGCAGTTGCCTACCTTTAAGGGGCTGCTTACTGACTGGCCTACCTTTTATGATTTATTCACCTCGCTTGTGTACAACAACAAGGCCCTGTGGTGGAAAAGCATCAGTATCTCCTTACGTCAGTTTCTGGTGAGCCATACGACCTTATTAAAGCTCTCCCACTGTCTGAGGATAATTATAACCTAGCATGGCAAACATTAACTGAAAGGTACCATAATATCAGAGCAATAGCCACGATGCATTGGGAAAATATAATGCTACTTCCTCGCTTAGCTGCTGTCTCTCCTGACAAATTGCAGAGTATGGTAGACATTCTTAAGGAGAAATTGGGTGCCTTGAGGATTCTAAAACTGCCAGTGACTGAATGGAGCTTTGTGTTACTAAACCTTGTGTTACCGAAGCTTGATCCAGATACAAGAGCCCAGTTTGATGTAGCTCATAAGACCATAAAGATGCCCACATTTGATCAGCTTCTCGAATTTTTGGAATCACATTGTAAGGCATTGATGATGGCTAACTATTCAGCATCAGAGTACACTTGTGCACGAACAACAACTAAGAAGTTTGTAACTTCAGGCAAAAACATCATAGCTTCATTCTTGGCAATTGTGGAACAAGATATTTGTATAACCTGTGAGGATGCACACTGAATTCACAAGTGTCCTACGTTCAATGGTTAGTCAGTTGATGAGAGGATAGAGTTGGTGCGATGAAAGATGTGTTTCAACTGTTTGCAAAGCAACATGGTGAAGGATTGCAAGTCGAAGAGAAACTGTATGTACAGTAGTAGGAGACACCACTCCCTTCTTCACACTGCTGTCTTTCCAAACCAGGTGGAGCAAACTCCAGATATTTCTAACCAACAAGAAGCAGTCACTTCCATTCCCAATGAGGAAACTGCAGCTGTAGTCTCACTTACCTCTTCCACTGATGTGTCGGGAATTGTCGTCTTAGGTACAGCTGTCGTTAGAGTTAAAGATATAAGTGGCAAGATGCAGAAGGTTCGAGTGTTGCTTGACTCAGGATCCCAGAACTCATTCATCTCTGAAGAGTGTGTCCGCAAGCTAGGGTTAAAATGCCAAAGGACTCATGTTCCTGTTGTGGGGTTGGCTCAGTCTGTTTTTCTTGCAAGCAATGGTTCTGTTACTTGTATTCTGACACCTGCGACAAGTGAAGGGCCTCAATTAATCACCAATGCACTGGTCTTGAAGGATATAGCCTTCAAATTACCAGCATCCCACTTCCTCACCACATGAGGGACGTGTATCGTCATTTGGAATTAGCTGACCCATCGTTTGATACTCCAGGGACATTCGATCTTCTTTTGGGTGCTGATATATACCCAGATGTGTTTGATGGTGGGTGGTACCAACCACCACGTGGGTTCCCCATTGCTCTTCACAGTATATTTGGTTGGGTTCTAATGGGTAAAGTCAGTCAGACTGCAGCTGTTGCCTCCAGTAGTGTTGTTTCTCTGTTTGTATTGTCTGAGGCTTCCCTAACAGACACCATCTGCAAGTTTTGGGAGAGCGAAGAAGTACCTTCTGTTCAACATTGTTGCTCAGAAGATATTAAATGTGAGAGTCACTTTGTTGAAACCCATTCGCGAGACCCAGAGGGTAGATATGTCCTGAGACTACCTTTCAAGGAAAAGGAACCAGAGTTAGGAGATTCCTGCAGCTTTGCTGTCAAACGGTTGCATCAACTGGCATGCAGATTGCATAGTCAGCCAGAAACCAAAAGGGATTATTCCAATTTTTTGCATGAGTATGAACAACTTGGACACATGCATCCAATTAAGAATGGAGTAGGGCACTCTCCTCGTTATTATATCTCACATCACTATGTGTTGAAAGAATCCAGCTCAACAACCAACTTAAGAGTATTGTTTGATGCTTCAGCGGCCTCCAATCCTGGAAAGTCTCTTAATGATGTTCTTCTGACTGGACCTAAACTTCTGAATGACATTGTGGACATTATTACACATTTCCATCTTCATCCTGTTGTAATGACCACAGATGTCTGTAAAATGTACCGACAGGTGCACATACATCCAGAGGAGGCATCTTATCAAATAATTATGTGGCATGAGTCCCCTGATCAGCCAATATGTGAATTCCGACTAGACACTGTCACTTATGATGTGTCAGCAGCTCCTTTCATGGCTACGAGAGCCTTACAACAGCTTGCAGTTGAGGAAGGTGGCTTGTATCCCCAAGGCAGCTAAGATCGTGATGGAAGACATATTTGATGACATGACAGGTGCAGCATCAGTTGCAGAACCCCTTAAGTTGCAACAAGAACTGATAAATCTCCTAAAGCAAGGGGGTTTTGAATTAAGAAAATGGTCCAGTAATAGCCAAGCTGTCTTAGATACAGTACCAGAAAACCACAGAGAGAGTTCACTTAGCTTTCAAGGAAACAGTGAAGTGATCAAGGAACTTGGTCTCCAGTGGGACTAAAGGTTGGATGTGTTTTCATATAATATTCAATCAGTCAGCACAAGAGTCACCAAACGAGCCATTCTTTCAGACATTGCTAGGTTGTATGATCCACTAGGGTGGCTTACTCCAGTTGTAATTCGAGTTAAGGTTTTCCTCCAAACACTCTGGCTGTTGGGTGTGTCATGGGATGAAGCTCCACCTCGAGAGGTGCTGGAAGACTGGCAGGCCTTCATCTGCCAACTGGATGTTCTCAGCAAACTGTCCATACCTTGTATTGTGTCAGCATCGCAGTCAGAATATCAGCTTCATGGCTTTAGCGATGCATCCAATAATGAAGGTTGCGTAGCTGTTGTATACCTACGTACTGCTCATTAAGGTGGGGTAAAGACACACCTGCTTCTGGCCAAATCCCGTGTTGCGCCACTAAAAACAGCCACACTTCCTCAACTTGAATTGCAGGTTGCACATTTACTCATTAAGTTACTTGAGTCAGTAATCTCGACCCTTTCAGAATGTATCCACATTAGCTGTATTACTGCATGGTGTGACTCAACAGTGGTCCTCGCCTGGATCAGGATTCCTCCTCATCATCTGAAAACTTTTGTGGCAAACAGAGACGCTCGTATTCAAGAGAGCAAGATAACTGTCCAGTGGAGACATGTGCCTTCTGCTGACAATGATGCACACTGTTCTTCCAGAGGACTCTCACCCCAAGATTTACTGACACACACACTTTGGTGGACTGGGCCTAGCTGGTTAATATCTGAGAAGGAATCGCGGCCATGTGGAGGAGTAGCGACCAGCATTCACGAAGGTGAAGAAGAGCTAAAGCAGCTTAAGGTAGTCCCATTGGTTGGACATTGTGATCCAAACCTCCTCGCATGCCTCTCTAGGTTTTCTTCCTGGTCTCAGCTTCAGAGAGTGCTTACTTATGTATTAAGATTCATTTCAAACCTGAAGGTGTCACTAGGATGTCGACGCACTGGTCCCCTTACTGTTGTAGAACTTTATGCTGCTAAGAAAATGTGCCTGAAGCAGGTTCAACGAGAATGTTTCAGCCCTGAGATTGAATGTTTAATTTCAGAGGGTGAATGCCCCTCTGGTACTGGTATTAGAAAGTTGAATCCATTCTTGGATTGTGATGACATTCTGCATGTGGGTGGACGTTTACAAAATTCACACGTAACTTACAAAGCTAAACATCAAATCTTGCTACCCAAGAAGAATTTCGTGACAAATCTGATAATTGATTATCATCATCTTGTGCACCTCCACGCTGGTTCCAATACCACACATGCAGCCATTTGTTGCGAGTACTGGATTGTGGCAGGGAAGGGATCTGTCAAGGCCAGGATCCACAGTTGTATAAGATGCCACATGTTCAGGGCCACCAATACACAGCCATTGGTGGTAAATCTTCCACCAAATAGGGTTCAACAAACGAGGCCATTTCTAAACATTGGTGTTGACTATGGGGGTCCGTTCCAAATCAAACAGTCGCGTGTTCGGAACAGTCGTGTGTCAAAGGCTTATTTGTGCCTATTTGTTTGCTTAGCGACAAAGACAGTACATTTAGAAGTTGTTTCTTCATTGAGCATCAAAGCTTTTCTTGATGCATTATTCAGATTTACTGCTAGGTGAGGGCTGTGTAAAAATGTTTTTTTCATACTGCAGAACAAATTTTACAGACGCACACCGTTATTTCCACGATCTATAGAAGTTCTTAAGTGAGAGTGCCAACTTGCAGTGTGTTGCGGATACCCTTGCCACTCGTGGCGTTCAGTGGAACCTCAATCCTCCATCTGCACCACATTTTGGTGGGTTTTGGGAGCCAGCCATCAAATCAGCTAAGTATCATCTGAAAAGAGTTTTAGGCCCGCAGGTTCTTACATTTGAGGAGCTGTCTACTCTCTTTGCCCAGATTGAAGCTGTTCTTAACTCACATCCACTGTGTGCCATTTCGTCAGATCCAGACAAGTTAGAGGCCCTGATACCAGCACACTTCCTTATAGATACCACCCTGACAGCACCTCCAGTTCCAGACCTTACGGAGATCCAGTCAAACAGATTGGACCGGTAGCAGCTGGTACAGTGTGCCACTCAGCACTTCTGGCAGAGATGGCACAAGAAGTACCTGCATACACTCCAACCACGTGGAAAGTGGACCAAGAGTGAAGGTGAGGTGCAGATTGGCGACCTCGTCCTTTGCAAGGAAGACCACTTGCCACCCCTGCAGTGGCAGCTTGGACGTGTTGCAGTTCTACATGCGGGCAAGGATGGAGTTTGCAGGGTGGTCACCATTAAGCAGCAACATCGAACAGTGAAGCGCCCCATTATCAAGTCGTGTCGCCTACCTATTCACTGAGAACCACATATATCATTATGACATAGTACAGATTTTCTAGTTTGCTTAAAAATGTTATTTGTGGTGGGCGGTATGTTTAAGTTTGTTTTGGTTTGTGTCAATTAGTGTATGTACGTGGATTCAAATTCGAACTTGGCGCCAACTGTTGCGAGTGCTATGGCCGGCGGCCATCTTGACTTGTGGTGCTATCTACGAATTATCGCTACTCCGTTTTGCTGGACGTCACACAGCTGGAATGTATTACATATATATTGTGTGGAAACACGTACATAGTTTCAAACAAATGAATCTAATGTTTTTCATGTTGTCATCAAATTTGGTAAAGTAATTGAGACCAGTTCATTTCACTTGTAAATGTATACTTTCTACAAAAATTATAGCATTATTGCTTTTAAAACTGTTGCTAAAAAAATTTACGAAGTCCACAGTCACACAAGTGGTCCAAACATGTTCCTTGTAAATTCTTTTGAAAGTCATGTTTGATCATGTTTGCAAATTAAATGAGTTTCCTTGGTTACAACTAAGCACCAAAATGCAACAAAAGAAAGTCTTAACCTCAAAAACACATCCTATAATTATTATGAATGGCTTCTTACCTTTATTATTATTTTTAGTAATATTGAGTTTATTCATACCACTAAACTTATTTTGAATAAAACAGTATTCCCCTCCATCTGACATGAAAATTTGTTTAGTCACATCCCCTCGTTAAGACATTCTAGAAAAATCTGCAGCCAAAATTGTTTGCTTCACCTGGTCTTTTTGTACCTGCAGAAAATAATCCTCCTCTCTCACCATATATGTCCGAGTTGTTTGGTGGTAACAGTGATTGTGAGGACTGTCCTACAGATTTTTGTAAGGTACTTGAAATTGCTTTTTTGCGAGGCAGATTAATTATTTATTTAATAAATTAAGTCTTCGTTATTTATTTGTCATCACTAAGGTTGTGGTTGGTGTGAAATATTAGCAATTGTTGGTAATGTGTTGATGCATGACGCTATCTGGGTCAGGGCAATCATACTGGCCATGAGCTCTTACTACGGGCGGTTTGGTCGGACTTTCTTGTGTACAGGAGTCTATCCTGTACCTATATTATGTGAGTCGTGTTGGTTGGTGACTGGGCACAAAGTTAGTTGGCGGTCTAGCAATGGGCTGGACTGGTGGCTTAGGGGCCACTGGCTTACATGCTCCGGCGATTGACCGGCTGCTGGTGTAACTGCCGCTGCTACAGGGACTGCGGCAAATGTTCTCAGTGGGGTGGCATAGCGACGTATGGAGAACCAAGGGCATGCTAGTCCAATTAGCACCATCTCCCGTAGTCGGAATGCTGCCACCACAAGATGCGGTGTCTCAGGAACCTTCCGGGAAGGCTGAAACAAAGAAGGAGAGGGAGCCAGGGGTTAAGCCCCACCGACTTGCGGGCAGCTTAAGCTCGTTCCCGGGGTGACTGCTATCAAAGTGTCATACTGGGCTGGGTATAGCTCCAGGTAGAATGATAGTTAGAGGTAGTCTTCCTCTCCTTAATGTCCTTCCCATCTCTCTTGGTAAAGGGCATCAGGTGCTAGAACCGTACCTCGTGAGATAAAAGCAGGTGACGTGCTTCCCCTATCTAAAAGTGTTCTGCCGTCTAGGCACACTGGAACGGCGCCGAGTACAACATTATTCCTGAACCATCAACACAAACGGTGCGGTGGTTGAAGAGCGGGTTCTCTCGGAAGCGTCTCAATAACTTTGACGGGTGAGCCTTTTGAGGGGACAGGTCCGACCCAGAATCTACCAAACACTCCCTCCGGTAACACAAACGGTGTGTTGGACGGGTGCAAGGTGGTCTAGCGACTTATCTCCTCGAGGAGGGGTATGACCAGTGGTTGGGACTCTACTGTTAGATACACGTGGTGCACCGAACGGGTGGCCGTTGAATGATGTGGTGTTCACGACGTACGAGTCCCTGAGAGGTAGCTAATTACAACTTTCCCTGTCTACGCTCTATCACGTGTCCTGAAGTGACTTAGGGGGCCCGCATCCTGAAGGGCACATGGAGTAACCTTTGCCAGGGGCAAGTGGCTAAGGGCGGCAGATGACTTTTGGAATGCTTAACTGGGGGAGGGCTTCTGAAGTTCTGCAGTAGGCAGCAGTGAGCTGAAGATCTCTAGGCGGTGTTGATCAGAAAGCTCCGGCGAACGTGCATGGTGGAGCAGACTGTTCAAGGCTGGTTGTGGCTCTCAGAAGAGCCAACAAACAACTGGCGATTCCAGCCTGTACACAGCGATATATTCTGCTCATCGTAGAGCTCGCCAGCCCTGGTGGTGGGGGTGCTATGCACGCATCTTGGGCGGAGCTAAGGGCTGCCATTGTTGGCAGGTGGCGCTATCTCTTGACGCACCCTTGAACTTGCTCAGGGTTGTAGCAATCACTGACAATCGATTGTTGGCATCTTCTCGAGGAAAGGCCGGGCTATGCATTGCTTACTGTCAGGCTGGCTTATGAAATGTATAATTCTGACACGTCTCTAACTATCCCTAGTCCAGGGAAAATCCTGTAGGAGCTCCGGTAGAATGTATATGCTTCCAAACTCCATTCATTGTTGCTTTAGGAGAAGCGTGTAGATGAAGCGAAGTGGATTATTCTCATTAGCCAGTAAGCGCCACGCATCAATGTATACGAGTGTTAATCGAAATGTTCAATATGAGGGTCATTACAATATTTCTAATTATACAGGATGAGTCTGAAAGACAAACGCCGGCAGGCGATTCCTTTATAAAAATGAGACGAAAATGTAAGAACCACGTTTTCCGAAATTGATTATTAAGCAAGCTGTGCGCCCCCAAATGTAGGATTTTGAAATGCCTTAAGTTGAATATTTTAGAAACTACTTACGACTAAGCGACTAATCGACGAATAGTGTCTTGTATTATGAAGATTGTTCACCTCGAGAAATGTGGTTGGCAATAGCAACCCCTTACATTGGAGAAATGGGGGTTGCAAAATGCTATGTTTGCACGAATTGTGTTAACAAACAATTGGAAGCAATTTATTGCATGAATTTATTTATCAGCACATCTACATTAACAAAAAAGGTAATCTTGTCCAAACACTCTCAGGTGAACCATTCACGAGAAATCCACGACATTGTTCAAACAGAAAGCGAGTGGCCCGGCAGGTAGACATACCCCAAAGCACGGGACATGTTACTATGATGAAAGATGGACAATGTCTGTCGTTTCAGACTAATCCTGACGTTTTACATTTAATCCACGAAATAAAATGCATACATAGTATGCAATGAACCATTTAGGAATCTACCTCCTTAACTACACAATGTAACACCGATAGCACCAGCTGTAGTTTACACGTGCAAAGCATCGTGTACATTCGTGAATTTAGGTAGTTTATCGTGACTGTTCAAAGAAACCATTGTCCGTCTTTCATTATAGTAACATGCCCTGTGATTGTGGATTGCGTACCTGCCCGGCCACTCGCTTTCTGTTTTGAATGATGTTGCCACGGATTTCTCGCAAAAGGTTCACCTGAGTGTTCGGACAAGGGGACCTTTTTTGTTAATATAGACATGCTGATAAATAAATTCATGCAATAAATTGCTTGTAATTCATTGGTAACACGATTCGTGCAAACACAGAGTTGCAAACCCCATTTCCCCAATGTAAGGGGGTGCTATTACCAACCACGTTTCTCTAGGTGAACGATTTCCATTATACAAAACACTATTCGCCGATTAGTTACTTAGTTGCACGTAGTTTCTAAAATATTCAACTGAAGGCATTTCAAATGCCGACTTTTGGGGGCGCACAGATCCCTTAACAATCAATTTCGGAAAATGTGGTTCTTACATTTTCGTCTTATACACTATTTTCCTAAAGAATCACCTGCCGGCATTTGTCGGTGTCTTTCAGACTCATCCTGTATATATATAGAAACACACATATTATAAAGTTATTTTAATTTGAAAGATACATAGAGAAAATTTTCTAAATTTCAGCCATTTTAATAGCAATGTTATTTTTCATTACTGCAGCCAATTGAAGTGCAACACAAGAAAAATTCTGATGTACTTAACAACCATTTTACTAGGAACAAGAAATGACTGATTGAAACAAGTTCAGAGTCTATGCAAACATGTACGTGGCTGAACAATGTCGGAAGAGCAGTTCTTAGTGCCTCATGGGATTGCAGTTTAATACAACACAATTGCAAAAGCTCAATGTTGTCCCCCATAAAAATTTTTTGATAGCCAATGAACTATGCTAATGGATTCAATAACAGGAGAAGGGGTATATGATGGGGAAGGATTGGAGAAGGCCTGTACTAAGATAAAAGCCCAGTATTTGCAGCGAGTAATTTCATCAAAATGTGGAAGATCTAAATCACAATGGCTGACCCAGGAATTGAACTCAGGTCGCCCTAATGAGAGTCCCGTAGTTACCACCATACCATCTTGCTTGCAATGGATGGCAGAGGATGTTACACAGGTACAATTCTCTTCTTGTTTCCTGAAATCACGAAGTATCCCACCATTGCCCTTTCTGGTTTTCAAATTGAAATCACTATCTCATTAGCTAATGGAAGATTAACAGCCTGTAGAGCAAACACATGACAAGTTAATGTCCGGCGGTTCCATTCCGTAAATACTGTCATGAATCAAGGATGGGTAAAAATTATTGGTTTCACACGCCTAAGCAATGAACAAGAACATTATGTATTTTATATACATATTTATTAAATAAATATATTAAATACTTTACAAGGAATGTTTTCGGAACTATTTTGCGAGGACAGTTCAGCCGCGCTCGCAGATGATCTCGACCACGCTAGGCTCCATGAGAACAGGGTCCAGACAGCGGTGAACTGCACTTCCAAGGATCTCGTCCAGCAGAAAGTGTACCAAGCTGAAGCATATAACAGGAAATGACGTTCACTCACTTCAGTCAAGCTAACTACAATTTAGTATTTTGAATTTTGACAGAAAGATTTACATGCTTTTCAGAGAAAGCAATACAGGCCAAGTATAAATTATGCGGTTGATTAACTCCATGTTAAAATCCAGCATGTACATATTCTATTCCTACATACCATATTTACCTGGTTACTTGAAACATGTACTTACAAATTTTACTTAAAAAAAAATTGAGGGTTATCTTATTTTTGCATACTCAAAATTTTGAAATTAATATTTTTGTTTGAGATGTAGGTAGCAATGTTTTTACTATACACACATTTTATAACCACACAAGCCACTTAATTAAATATTAAAAATATTAATAGCCAGTGCTTAAAATGAGAAAAATAAAGGGATGGACAAATAAAGTGGACTTCCTTATGTTTTACTTCATTTGGGTTGTTGTATACTGTAAACATTTATTTTTATTAAATGCATAGAATTTGACTGTGTTATAAAACCATTATTTTCATACCAGGATAGAATAACTATACTAAATCATATGCCTAAATAATTTGCAAAGAAATTAACTTTCCCTGAAGGCCAAAGTAACAATTTGGGGGTCTTCTTTATTTTTGAAGTTGCCATATATTCTGGTAAATACAGTATATTAGAAATATTACATAATCATTAGATAATAATATATTTTACGGTTCCTTAATATGTAAAATGCCAGTAAAATTATTAATGCTATGTATCAGGTTGGTGAGCAGAACAATATATTTACAGAATGTTCGCAGTAAAATGAGCACTTCTGAAAACCTTGCTTCAGAACTACTTGTTTGCACATTGTATATTCTTCCACCACATTGCCATGGGCCTGATTGTTTATTCATGTGTCAAGTGGAACTATAGAATCATTAGAGAAGTAAGCATTTTACAAATTTACTAATTCTTACACTTAGGTCTTTGTGCATTAAAAAAGAGAAATGAACAGACATAATTTCAGTGTTGACAAATTTTTACCTAACACTTTGAATTCAATGTTAAGATAATGAACTACTTCTCTTCCACAGTTTCTAACTTTACTGGGTTCATAGCAGTCAGTGTGACTTTTGCACAGCAGTTATTCTGCTATTACTGATACTAAACCACTCGAGTTAGAAAAACATAAGTGCTGTACACAGAAACACAAATGTTACTAAAAAAAAAATTATGCAAAGCCCACGGACAAATAAAACCATTGGTATCTGTTCGTATATTCGCTATTTTACACAAGGAAGCTATTTTTTCCAGCTGGTTGTGTTTCGGGAGCTGGCTAACAGATGGTGTGGCAGGGTAGATTGTGAGCCAAGCGTGTTCCTCAACAGGTGGCAGCACGTTGGCCGCCTCTTGATTCTATCTTTGTAAAAGTTCACTTTTCTCCGATTACTGGCTTAAAAAGATATATTTTGTCAAATTATTTTAAATAATAATTCAACAATTTCTGAAATATTTTTGTCGGCTTTTGGAATTAATATTAAGCATGTATGGCATGGAAGGTGTGGAGTGTGGGGGGTGAAACGTAAAAAGAACTCCCAATGTTTGAAGGTTAATTTAATTTGAATACAAATAGTTTTAATGCACATTTCATTTTGAACACCTGTACATTACTACTTTAGCACACAGTTTAGTTTGCAACACTAATATCAACTGGTTTGTCATCACATAAAATAACATGCATTAATTCATCTAGGAACTCTTTCTTATCTGCGTATTCCTTGCTTGTCTGATGTGCGTCAGCAGTGCAGTCAGAATAGCCAGTGCAATGCAGGATTTTTTTAATGGCACATTGTTTAAGTCGTATATGTCAAGTTGCTATTGGTTGAATGTCATGGTCTTGCCAAGTTATATGAGACAGGGAATATCTGCTTGTCAGCAGCAAAAATTCACACATCCACACCCACCTCATCATACACTGCTGTTTCCATCCCCCAACTGCACCAGAAAAAATATGATGTCGCATTTCCCTTTCTCTTTTTGCTGTGAACACTTTTTATCCTCTATTGTATTCCTTCCATTATTTGTTATCCCTACCTCATCCTCGGTCTTCCAAAGGGTCTCGTTTCTTCTTCCTTTCGCGTTGTCATTCCCTCTCAAAGTCTCCCTTTTCCTGGAGTAGTTCTAGACTTTCGGTTTTGGGGAGGATGGGTACATTTAATTTTTTTAATTGTCGAGGTACCAGTCTATATTTTCAACTTGTGGCCTGGGAGGCGGCACATCTCAACGTAATTTTAAGACACAATAATAAATTAATCAAATAAAATCAGTTTCTTTAAAACAATTCTGGTGTTGTTTCATTTCAGTTTCAAATATTCACAGGGCAGTTTCACGTCAATGTAAGGATTCTGAAGGGTAACAAGGATGGGGCGGGTCAAAGACACCTGTAACCTGTGAACCACCCACCCCCCTCCCTCCTAACAATAGTCAGGATGCTCTTTTCCCATTCTCTGCACATGTTCATACCACCTCATCCTCGCTATCGTTGTCATCCCACTAGAGTCTTACAGTCCTATGCTTGCTTGTGCAACATCATTCGTGATCCTGTCCCGTACTGTAACTGCCAATGTCCTCACTGTATACACACGCTTCATCACTTACAAGCTCTGGTTTTCCTTGCATCTTATTCCATGGGGCATCCGTACCTGTGACACTAACACTTTAGCTTCGAGGACGGCGTAGGAATGAATTTATGCAGAAATTGTGCCCACATGTCTAGGCAAGTAAAGAAACACATGTGAATACTAAAATGTGTAAGTAATATAAAAAGTTCAAGTTCATCACCTGGAGCCAAAACCTTCTGCAAACTTACACTCATGTCTGGAGAGATAATTTCAGACTCATTACTTCATGAAGCTATAGCTCAAGGCTTGGAAGGAGGGTCAAAGAGAAGAATTGCAACTGAATGTTACTGGCCACAACAAATTAAAATAAAAGTATCAACCCAAACCTGTCTTGTTTAAGGGTACTTTTGCATACCTTCATACCAGAATACAGGTATGTACTAATATCATGTGCATATTTATGAGCATTATCTTCAATGCATGATGTAACATCTCATCAACAGTGTTGATAAAGGGCAAAACAGCATAACACAAAATTATAAAAAATTGTCAATACACTTTTTTTTTTAGTGTAAAGAAGAATCCGAAGGTTGGCTAGATCAGCATAATGAGAAATAAAACTTGATACTAGCGTACATACTTCTCATCCTCGACGAACCTCCAGAGGTACAGTTGCAGGTAGTGTGTGTCCACTTGTATCTGCTGGAGACCGTACCTGCTGAACGTACGGAGCCGCACACACTCCAGGAATGTCTGCATAAACACGCAGACATAATGATGGATAACATGACAACAATCAGAACATGTGGTAGATGCTTTAACACTGCCACAAGGTGCAAAAGAAATCATTTGTGTGTTCCATTTAAATGTTTAAAGAGTCAGTAACAAACAAAACACAAAATACTTTTGTTTTGATTTCATAGTGCATTAAATTTCATACACTAAATAATGTTTGTGAAAAATGGAACACCAAGAAGGATACATGTGATTGAAATTACCTTTATACCACAGATTAGGTACATGACAATACATTTGATTAGGATTACAGAACTGTACATGATCTCTATCCTTGAGAATATAGTGTAGTGTGAAGCCCCTACGTGCTGCAATCAGAGCCCCTAAACATTATGGCATGGAATCAAAGAGGCCTGGATATGTTCCTGGGGAATTACCCTCCATATGGTTTGTATGCGAGTCCTCCAAGCATACAAACCATGGTTGCTGTAAGTACGTGACAAACAAGTCGCAGACCAACCATATCCCAGACATGTTCGATGGGCGACATGTCAGGCGAACATGCAGGCCAGGGAAGCAGTGGTACCCATTGTTCATTGAAGAAGGCTTGCACATTCCTAGGCACATATGGCATGTGGAGTTGCCTCAGGCTCGAAATCCTCCCTGATGTAGCGGTTCCTGTTCAGATTGCCCTCAATATGTAGGATACGAGATCACGTGTTGTGACGCATGCCGCTTATACAACTAATCAACTACGATTATGACTCTTCGCCAGAGTACCTACTTCCACTGCTACAGATGTGACTAACACGTTGCCTACCCCACAGGCAACAGGAACTTATGAGCAAATGCTCTTCACCTGGAGGATACACAACCAGGCACATACATGATGCCCCCCTCCATATTGTGCTGAGAGCCTACAAGCTGCCCAGATCTATGGGGCACAAAGCAGAAATGCTGACCAGAGTATTCCCACACCAACCAGGGCAGAAGGACGTCACGCCCTCCCCGCAGTCCGCACTGACAGCCTACAAGCTTCCACTACATAAGTCAGGACACTGCTGAGCTCGGGAGTCATTCTTATGCATCCTCTCTTGCGACATCTATACCTTTCTGTTTTTCATTTCCAGGGTATTTGTTTGAATTAACAGTTGGAGACAGAATACGCCATGCACTGCCGACACAAACCGGGAGTTTTGTTAAATAGAGTTAGCCAGACTGTGTATCCCGTTTCAGGTGTCTGCATGTCAGAAGACATACATATTAGACGGCTACCTGTTTCTTCCCAGTCACACATCAGCATTAAGTCAGTGCTCGTGGGGGAGAAACAGCGATGCCACAACCACAAGCAATACCTTCACACTGGGAGGCACGTCAGACTTAGGTTGCTTCTCACCATCCGCATTAAGTCAGTGCGCGGTGACCGTAGCCTGAAGTTTTGCCGTGCATCCTAGTGTGAACGAACAACCAGTAGAGACTTGGCGGCCCCCACGGCTCCACGACCCTGATTAGCCCGCATACAGTGGGGACTCTTATTGAGCTCGTGCCAGAAAGTCACTATTGGGTTACACTGTTAACCTTCCTGTCTAAGTGCATCGCGTAGACTATAGAACTGCCTCACGGGAAGAGGAGAGATAGAAAACGTTAAGGAATACCTGGCTCACTCTGCTCTCAAACTGTGGATCGTACTACCACGTCCTACGCAGGAGACGCAGGTGGAACGTAACCGTGCTGCTGAACTTAGACGTCAGGCAGCCGCGCCTGCTCCAGTTCTGGTAATTGACTTCCCACCTTGTATCCACATACATCCTTTGTGTCACCCTGTGGTAAAAGGGTTTCTGACCAGTACCAAAGTGCAGCTCGGCTGCGACAACCTCAACTTCTGGACCAACGAAGCACACCTGCGGAATCTCCGATCTGGCGTAGACCGAACTCGCCGCGTCTAGATGAAACCTACCTTGACCACAACACTCAAGAAGCTGGAGTTAGTAAGTGCTAACCAACACATCTTTGCTAGAATGCTGTCTCCACAGTAGTGTCTAACAGGTATGCTGCCATCATTGTAGGACAGGTTAAAGTGAGACTCGCCCGAAAACACTATCCCTCTGTGCGCCCATGAACTATTTGCTTCAGGGATGGTTGTGACGGTTCAGCTGCTGGCTCACTCATTTTATCTTCTACGGGGGTGGTATGGCATAGCTTGCTGACCGCGGGTGATGAACAGTATAACACTGACGCATCTGTATTACTCCCCACAAAAAGGGACGTAACCTGCAGGCACTCTGGTATATATTATGATGGTTCGGGACCCGTCTGGTGCGCCGGGAAATTACACACAGATGAAATAAAGTCATGATTGCACGGGCCAGTAAGCGTCATGCGTCAATTCACTGGATTGGATTCATATTTTACTCTGCTAACCACACAACATTAAAAATGCCACGTCAATGCAAAACAGATTACTGGTCAGATTTACTCTTTGGCCAGGCTCTGAAATCTTCATTAGCTCTTATGACAAAGCATTCAGGTATTCAAGATGAACAGTGTGTGTCAACCCACGAGAAAACACGTGTTGTTTTCAAGCACTGCTCCCGTCAAAAACTGTCTACATCACCATGTTTTCGTTTTCCACACTTGAGCTAGCGAGGCAAAGATGCTGGCACATCAGTGGCGCTGTTAGCTGTGTATTCTAGCGGCGCCCAATTTCACAGTGAAAGAAAGGCCTAAGAACATGTTTTTTGTCTTAAAGTCGATGGAGGAGTTGGGTGGAGTAATACATCACATAGAAATATTACAGAATAAGTAAATGAATTGTAATTTAGAACTGCAGTCGAAGCAGTACATCAAATGCGTTCATTAGGAGCCACCAATACTCCAAGCACACGGATATGGAGCCCACTCAGGCAACAGCTGTGTCCGCCAACATGCTAGTTTCCTTCGACAGCAGTGCAAAGCACACACTCTCACGACAATACAAACAACATACTGCATTCAGGTTAGTTAAACAACGCCACGCGGCTATGGGTAAATATTAAAATGATGGTCTACAGGCACAATGACAAACTATAAAAACTGCCTACGAGTCGTGGAAGAAAAACTTCCGCGGACTTGCAAATAAAAGACCATACTGGCAGCAGTGGGAAAGACAATAACACTTCCATTTACAACTCACAACTTATAGAATTGGAGTTAAATACATAACCTAAATTAATATAAATAAAATTTAAAAAGAGCATATTGTCAAATGAAGAAAGGGCACATCATGCAATAACCGTCACAACCTTGACACAAAATAAAAATTGCTATATTTTCATACAGAAAATGCAATATGCAGAAAAACACTGTAATTTCCTACGTATTATAGTACAAATGTTTAAATTTAAAAAAAAATTCAGTACTGTGAGAGGTGGAATCAAACCACAATCCCTGAATCGGTAGCCGAATGCAACAACAACAATGTAAAATAAATATAAAAAATGTTCATGATACAGTGAACACTTTTGATATCAACCTTAGAAAATTGTCACTGCCCCTGCATGCATATATTTTAACGGGTGCACCGAGTGGCATGCGCCCGGAAGCAGTTCCATACCTTAATGTTGAATAAAAAGTGTTAGATAACCATTTGTGATAACTTAAAATTATTGCCTTCGCATTTTGGTTTTTTAATGAACCAAAGTTAAAAATGAGCAGATTTGTAAAGTATTAATTTTACTAATTTCGCAGTTTCGTTTGACCGACATATGAATAAAGTGATGAGGCCCACGACAATGTTAATTTTACATAAGGCGCAAGAATACACAAGGTGTATAGACGTAGATCTTAAGCCGGGCCTTTCAAAAGTGCTCATTTTAGAGTGAACATATAGGGGAGTGGAGAGGTGAAGTTTTTACTACTCTAAACAATGAGGTCTTAAGAACCGAAAAGGGTGAAAGGAGGTGGCTACGGAGCAGCACCGGAATGCAATGCTGGGGGAAATGGGATGTACCTGAGAAAACCCATCAACCAGCAGCATTGTCTGGCATGATTTCCATGTGCGAAAACTAGTAGTAACCTTGCTGAGAATCAAACCCAGTTCACCGTGGTGGGAGGCATGCACTCTAGCCATTGTACCACTTCAACCCCGTAAAATAAATGGCACTAACAAAATGAGATTTTTTGTACGATCAATGAAATATATTTTGGTAGCAAAGTGATTTTAAAAATCACTTCATACATTTCCACTCTTTTGTTCCAAGATGTTAATCAATATGGTGAAACGTGTTATTTCAAAATAAATTTGTGAATTTTTAAGATTAATTTAAAAATACTACAGAACAGCTACAAAAACTTTTTGCTTAGAAAGGTGAAATCTTCACATGATGGAGTTTAAAGGTAGTTATAGCTGGTTTCAACTACTAGTACAGAAACTGACTGAATAATAGCAGGGTAAAATAACATCAATGAGTATTACTGATATTTGTGAACAAAACATAATCACCTTTGGTCAAAAATTGGAAATGCTAATGGAATCTGTTCATTGATTGATGGATGGATGGATGGATGGATGGATGGATGGATGGATGGATGGATGGATGGATGGATGGATGAATGAACGAATGGACGAATGAATGAACGAACAAATAAACAATAAATCAGTAAATAAACAAACAAACAAATAAATAAAAAAAATTAGACAGCTAGAAGAAAAAGTAACAGAGATGGTGCAATGTAACAATTTGTCAGCATTCCTTACACAGGAGCAGAAAAACATAGAATCACAGCAGTACCAGCAGTTATTAAGTTGCTGCAATTTATCACACTTAAAAGAAAGTCAAAAATTAACTAAAAATTTACAAAGGCCATTTCTACATGTGTTCAGGAGAGTGGTTGGATGATATAAGCTGTTCACGGTAAAGTGAGCACTTTTGAGGCCCTAATTACTTTTTCCCTATACGCCATTTTTTATCCTTCCATCACCTTTTAAAATAAATATTGCCAGTTAAGTAATAAATGCAGTGTATATATTTCACCAGAATCAAAAAATATAATGTCACATTTCTCTTTTTGCTGCTAACACGTTTTATCCTATATCGTACTCTTATCATGAATTGCTATCCCCATGCGCCAATCAAAACCCGGTGTCCTGACCCCACGCAGCCTATTTAAAAGTCAAAACTCAACAGCTGTAATTTGCTGATGCCTGCAAATGTGACTATACATAGCTCTCATCAATAGTGTTCTATAAAGTTTCAACGAGGCTCCCACCTACCTTCAGGCTGATCTTGATGATGCCAGTAAGGATGGAAACTTTTGAGAACTCAACAGCTGAGAATATCTCGATGCGCTCGGAGAAGAGCTTCTGGATATTGGTGGCAAGGCTGGAGTTGAGCTGGTTGGGTGTGTACGAGGACCAGTTCGAGCGATAGGCGTGGCGTGATGCACTTACACTGGGCACAAAAACACACAGCATTTCAACCCGTTTCAGTTAAATGAGCTTGATACATAAAACAACAATTTTTGAAACAATTACCACAAAAAACATGAGTATATTATAATCATCAGAAAAATTTGTAATTTTTCAGAATATCACAGATTTGTCAGAAAACTGCTGACACATGTCTCTCTTCATGTACAGTTAATCCTTAACAAAAACTTCAAGGATCCTAAATGTTTGCAATTTGTAATACACTTAAACCTCAATTTTACAACACCTAGTTCGTACAGACATCTCTTTTGTATGGACATATTTTGAGAACCATGGAAAAATTAAAATAAAAAACTGTGATAAAAAATGGGGAACAAAAATAACTGTGGGAAAAATTCCTTAAAACTCAGTTGCTTAGTCGTAACATTTAGGGGGGGGGGGGGGCAGTAACGGTAGTACGGCCACTACCCTTATGTGCTGCGCCTCATGGCAACAAAAAATGAGTTGCTAGAGGGTGAGCATGGTTGTTATAGGCTATTCATGGTAAAATGAGCACTTCTGAAAACCCTGCTTAAGATCTACTTGTATGGAGGTTGGGTATTGTTCCATCTTATGTAAAATTAACATTGCCATGGGCCTCATCACTTTATTCATGCATCGGTCAAGTGAAACTGTGAAATTATTAGAAAAGCAAACATTTTACAAATCTGCTCATTGTTATACTTCGATGCAATAAAAAAAAAAAAAAAAAAAAACAGAAAGAGATATAATTTAAATAATTACAAATGGTTACCTAACACTTTTAATTCGACGTTAAGATATGGAACTACTTTCCAGCCTTAGTTACCAACTTTACTGGGCACATGTCACTCAGTGTGCCCGTTAATGTATATGGAGGCAGAGGCAGTGATATTTTTCTAAGGTTGATTTCAAAAGTGCTCGCTTTATCGTGAACAGCCTTTAACCTGCTGGCTGACAGATGTTTCACAATGCACATCCTCTGCTGGTGCAGATCCCTTTGCCTGCACTGTACTTGTATGGCGAGATACGCACGTGCAGCATGGCATGTTCCATGCCCCACACACGACAAGAGTGAATGCAAACGTCGACAATGGTGCGTGTTGTAAATGGGGGGAAATGCAAACGTTGACAATGGTGCGTATTGTAAATGGGGGAAAATGCAAATGTAGACAATGGCGCGTGTTGTAAATGGGGGGAAATGCAAACGTCGACAATGGCGCGTGTTGTAAATGGGGGGAAATGCAAACGTCGACAATGGTGCGTGTTGTAAATGGGGGGAAATTTAAAAGAAGTCTCACTCTTCCAATCGTTTTTCTTCCTCACCTGTTCCACCCCTTGTGTTTCAGCCTTGATTTTTCCCCATTATTGTGAAGAAAGTAGCTCTTTGTTATATATGTTTTTCACTCTCTAGTGCTATAATAAATTAGATTATTAAATTATTTGCTTTTATTTGTTGACAGTACATTGACGCGTGTCCGATTAGCTAGGCTGGATGGATCACGGTTGCGTGGTTTTGGTTGCACTTTGGCCGGTTGTGCTTACTGGCGTTTATGGTTGGATATGGTAGCTGGGCACGTCGCCTTACGTAAGGGAACAAAGTTCTCGATGTTGCGATTGACAAGTCCCTTGGACTGGTCTGCCCTATGGCTGGTGGTGTGACTAGTTACCGTAGATGACTGGCGGGAGGTGCTAGCAGTAGCAGGCTTACTAACGACGTGAGTGCGAGGACTAGCTGGGTATAGTTGGTTGAGCTGATCATTCTCTGCCTGAGCTGCAGCAACGCATAAACTACCGTTCCACCTGGTAGCTGCTGAGCTCCAGAAGTTGGCATTCGAGATGCCAAAGCGTTCCTCAGTCCATTTGATTAACCCACACACCACTGGTTGGCAGGCAAGATATTTGTGAAGAGGTGATGACGAGAAAGTAGCTGGATCCCCTGCTATAGACGTAGGTCGTTCTAGTGATCTGAGCAAAGTGGCATAATCTCATTCGGCTCGTTGACTATCTGTAAGGGGCTTGGCAGCAAGGCACACAACTCTTTGCTCCTTCCTCCTTGCACCGTGTCTCACCTTAAATGGCATAGAGCGGGTGAATCAAGCACCACGGACGCGAGTAGCCTCAAGACTATTACTGGGTGTGCGATCCCAACCAAGGCCAGGCCGTAGCACCTAAGAAAATAACTCGGGGCTCCTCTATTCTACTCCTCCAGTGCCTGTATACTTGGTAGGAATAAAATAGATGGCTGTCTAGTATGTGCGTATTGCAACTGAAGCAGCCTGAGGGGGAGTCTCCAGTTGTAGATAGTTCGTAGTAATAATTTCTCGTTCCCGGTTGGCGGTACTTGACTCGAGGTTCTCCCAGCAGTTGATTACAAAGTACTCTATGAATAAGACGTGAAGTTAAAAGAAACAAAGCCGTGTTTATTAAGGGCTTAGTAAACACGGTGACGCGTGCTCTCCTACCAAGAAGACCGGTGGCTGGAAGTAAATCCACGGTAGCCAGGTGTAGGTGACCTGGTCCTAGGCTGATTGGGAAAGTGAAATTAAACTGTCGAAAATTGCTTAGTACAAATTTAACTCTAATCGGGGTGTCTGCAGGAAACAAAGAAGTTAAGTGTGGTAAGTCTGGTAGCTACAGAAAGCTTCTAATAGGTATTGGTGATTGGCGTCGCTGCAGCCTCTGGTGGCTGCTGAAGTGTGTTGAGCAGTTGGTGGCAGCCTCTGGGAGGGCTGCTGAAGATCTAACAATGGTCGGAGGGCTCCAGCACTAGAAGTGGTGGAGCGAGCTCGAAAACTTGAAGAAGAGCAACTAGTGAGGTCCGCCGCGCACTGACTTATATAGTCAGGGTTGCGCGTGTCGCGGCAGCCACAGGGGAGGGCGTACGATGTCCCTCAGCTGCAAGGCTGGAGTGGGGATAGCACCTCCTGGTCATCTCTCGGCCTTCGCGTATTCTCAGTGGCGCTCGGGCATGCCCCGAGGCGGCTAATGGCTTGTAGGCTCTCAGCGCAGGGAAGAGGGGGGGGATGCACTGCTATCTTGCACAACCCCTCGTATCCACGTGTCCGGCTGCCCTCAAGGATTATGGCAGGCCGCAACTTTGGTGTACAGGTTGGCACAGGATTTGCATCTCACGTGTGTAGAAGTAGTATACTAGGTTGCAGTGAGATGAGATGAGTCGTAATCGTTGTACATAGTTGGAATAAGTGGCACGCGTCAACATTTTAAAGTGGCCTTTGCAAAAGAATTAGTTTTTCGGTTGTTGCAGTTTTTATAATGTTGTTGCATTATCTATTAACTTATCTGTACTGATAGCGATAGGGTACAGTTTTGAAGTGAAGATATCTGGCACCCTATTAAAATATTAGTATTGCATCAATGTAAAAAGGTAGGTACACACATGCTATATTCTGTGCTGTATGTTAGGCCTATGAATAATGCTGCAGTCCGATTTTTCATCAATTTGACTCACTCAGTAGTTGTTTCTGTACAACTGGGGTATTATTCTGTTCAGAATACAATACCCTCTTAACTGAATTTATATTTCATGAATAAAAACAATGCAAAACATCTCCTTTACTCAAAGAAAAGCTCAGGCCTTATTGCACACTGTATGTAGGGCCTATGTGAGATGCATAAATCTGATTTTTGTTAATTTTGACGAATTTAGTTATGGCTTGTGCACAACTGAGGTATTAGGTATATTGCTCACAATAAATCACCAAATAAATATATTTATATTTTATCAATATAAACACCCAATTTTTCTGTTGAACACACAAACATGATGTAATGCACCCAATTAACAACATGTGTTGTTTGGATGCAATTTTTACGTGTAGAGGGTTACATGGGTCGAAATTTGGCTTATTTTGTTCGTAACTTGGTCAAAATGAAAAATTTTTGGGGAAATGTGAGTGTCCATCAAATAATGTGGTAATGTTCTATGCAGGGCCCCTGAATATTTTTGTATGTATCTAGCATGAATATTTTGAGATACAGCACTTTGAAAAAGCCATTTTTCGTAGTGTTGGAGTGCTCCAAAACGATGTTTCAAATATGTGTGATGTTTTGAAAGCACTCAAAAGTCCTCATCTGAAGTGTGTATTCTTTTTATAGATCACCACATTGGATATATGTTGAATAGTTTTGTGGAAAACTGCGTATTTCAAACACTCTGCAATGCTGCTGAAGTCCCATGTATTCAGCCACCTCAATACAAAACTTATCAAAATTACAAAAATTCAGGTCCCTTTAAGTTTTTTCTAAAAAGATTTCACTGTACAACACAGTATACAGTTGTGTACACAGGATTTTATTTAAAGAGGGGCTGAATCTCCAGAAGCAAGCACTTTGCAAAATAAGAAAAACCTTTTCCAAAATAAAAAAATATTTTAATTTCAAGTGAACACTCATGGAAAACTTATTGCAATTGTTTATTTCTATTTTCAGTGCATAATTTTTTGTTTAATTCCCTAAATTAGTTTATATCTTTTTTATATAAAGGTTGGGGCATAAGCAATGGCAACTATGGTGTAGCGTGAGAACACCGGCGCGTGTGGGTAGTGTGAAATAGACACATGACAGGACAAGGTAAGCACTGCGTGTATGGACAATAAAGAACACGCCAACAATCGTACACATCTCTGCTGAAACGCTCCGACCCACCTCGCGACCGCCCGGTATGGCAGGGCATTAATCCCAACAGCTTCTACCAACTCTCCGTAACATCCTCTCAGGCGGTTCTCCCACGGAGAACGGCTGTTGTGATGCACGACAGCTGCTCAACACGGGTTACATCCATCTGGCCCGGCGGCCATCGGGACAACTGATCCCATATTGCTCTCTACGCTCGTACAGGGCAACCCTGCGCCATTTGACATTGCCAACGTGCACTAGGACCGCCTGTCTTCCCCGCAACACACGCCATTACGTGCACAGATAACAGTTCGTCACGAAATTTAATAGTTGCCATGACTTGTGCCCCAACCTCCATATATTGACATTTCTGGGAGAGGTTGCAGTTCTTTCAGCAGCCCTGTAAGAACATGGCTGCTGGTTGTGCCATACCTGTGAGTGCGCCGACTGGAGTCGGAGCTGTGTTCAGTGCGGTGTCCCTCCTCGTAGAGAGCCCCAACCTGGCCATCCAGGGCTGCTATGTCTTCCACTACCCGCTTCATCACCGCGCGCACCGTGCGTGGCTCAATGGTGTGCAGCCAGTCCCGTGTCTCTACCGACTTGCGCAGCATCTGGCCCCCCCACCCCCACAGCAGACACATCAGTCACTTTCCCCTTCCACACACTCTGCCACCACTTCATTACTGCACCAAATAGTGGTCTTCCATTTCTCATCATGAATCTAAGATTTCTGAATGAATCACAACGACTTTGCCTGGTTTGACAGTCCATGCACTTTTCCAACCGATCATTTCACAGCAGTAAAATTACCATTCTATGCATTTCACCAATACATGAATGCTTCACACTCTATATGCAAAAAATGCCATAACATGACCTTTTCGCTTATTAAAGATGTTCAATAATTCTCCTCACCCTTTGATACTATTGCACCAGCATATTCCACAACAAATATGCCATGTCATTTTCACTCCTAATAACATTATTTTCAAGCTACATAATTTATTATGAGCATAAAATACAAGGACTAACAATGACACAGTACAATTTATGGACTTTTCATGGCCTTGCAAAACCTTATATATTTACTTGGCTATAACAAGTGTCACTGTACAACTCCCACCCTCTTTTATCGTCAAAGTTTACTGGGAAAAAAATTTGGAACCAATTTCTGTTGGTAAAGAGGATATAACACGATACCTGCAGTCGTACTTGGTTCTTGTACAAGCTTCTATACGCCTTGGTGTACGAGCCGGTATACCAGCCGCTAAATGAACCTCCATGGAAGATTCACATTACACGACAGCAGTTCGCATACTAACATTTGGCACCCTTGGCAGGTGCGCAGTGTATGGTGGTGAACCCCATTTGTAGATACCAGTTAGTCACTTGCGTAGGCCTATAAAAAGTACCAGCTAGCACGTCTTAATATTGCTATATTACTATTTGCGTTTTACATAGATAAATTTGCTTACTAGTATAGTTTCATTAATTTTCTAGAAAATTACGTGCAGTTACTAGAGTACGTGTGTGTTAATTTTAATTTTGACGAAAATTACTGACCGGTTGCAAAATATAGTTTTCCTATATGTACCGGAATATTATCCGCATGTAAAATTTTTTGGTCCGATGTAGTTTCAAAATCATGCCCAAAAGTTACATACTACTCGCGGGCGCTGCAACTTCACCACCAGTTCACACACCAGACATTAAGCTTATATACTGTAGATAACAGTAGTTTTTTAAATTAAGTTTTTTATGCAGAAGGTAATGTTTTAAGTATGTTTTTAAACAGTAATTAAAAGTTGTCATCGCCAATATTATTTGTCGTCGTCCTATTTTAAATCTATTTGACCGAGTTTCAACCTTACGGATGTAAATTCAAGATGGAGCAGTCCTTTTCAGTTCCTTCATCTACTTGTTTCAAGTAGTAGCCACGGGGAGCGCCCTACGCTCTGAAACTGCAATGTGATTGGCCAAGTACGAGAGCTGGTATGGAACCTGCCATGGAAAATAGGACAGGTCCAATTACCAAACCTGTGATGAATTCTGGCAGCGCCAGGCGAAAAATGCCATGACGACAGCTATGGCAGACCTTGCACAAGCTTTTATGAAATTTCGTACCATGCAATATGGCCTTAAGCAATAGATTATTGCAGGAGGGACTGTAATTTCAGCACACAGCACATAACTGCTCCAGGGGTGGAGTGGCAGAAGGGGAGGGGGCTTTTAAGCTGGTCCATTAGCAAGTGGTCAGGCCAGAGGACAAGCAGTCCACATTTCAAGTTTTCGTTAAAGATGTTCCAAGTTTCTCATAGACAAGTAACTTTCTAAAACAGTACATGATTACATAACAAAAATGATCATCTGAACTGCATTTATGTATAATTACACCAAAGGTGTGATGCACCATAATGTAGGCTTTCAGATTTAAAACATATGAGAAATTTGGATGGCTCTTAACAAGGTTTTGAGGCTTAAAATATAGTGCCAGGTTTTACTGTAAATACGGATGTGTCTCTTCCTCACTGTACCAGGCAACTTATACAACTTCTGCTCAGTATGTTATCAATTGACCTGCCCTGCACATCCTGAAAGAGCTGCCTCTTTCATTGAAAAGGAATAGAGCACAAATCACAAATATTAATCCCACTTTATTTCTGAGGTTCAAATATATGAAGAAATAAAAAAAAAAAAGGGGGGGTGGGGGGGGGTGGTAAAATTTACCCTGAGTTAATACAGTACTTAAATTTCAGAGGTTTTCAAGAACAGCAAAAATCCTTAAGCGGCATGCTGGGGAAAATGTCAGTGAAGAGCTGGAGCAGTAATGTGTTGACTGACCTGGGAGACGCTGAGTCCTTGCGTCCTGACGTAGAAGTTGAGGAGTTCCTGAGCCGCGGCCCGCATGCTCGCACAGATCTCCTGCTCGCTGGTCAGGATGCCCGTCCTGTGCTGGTCCTCTATGCCGAACCACTCGTCTGTCTGCTGCAGCTGCATCACAAACCAACA
The DNA here is from genome assembly GCA_029891345.1 of Dryococelus australis. NCBI lineage: Eukaryota > Metazoa > Arthropoda > Insecta > Phasmatodea > Phasmatidae > Dryococelus > Dryococelus australis. The sequence continues at coordinate 25,606,354 of CM057008.1, read as the reverse complement.
CAGCTGCTACTCACAAGTCGAGCTAAATATATTCACTCAGTCATGAAGGATATGAATAAGAGGGGAGAATTAAAAATAAATGTAATTATGACTCTTATTCACTTAATGTTGTTCTATGTTGTTTTGAAAGCATGTTCTAATAAAGCGAAGTACAATTTTAGGTGAAGATAACGTTACTATTGACGTGTAACACCTAGGCTGACTTGTTCACTACGTCAGGGAGGAGTTGGTTTTGTGGGGGGCCAGGGTCACCTGAGCTTCATTCAACGGTGTGATGTAGACTAGGAAAGATGCTATGTCTACACGAAAGGGGTACTCGCGAGTCCGATAAAAATTTGATTATTCAGTTCAACGGGAAATAAACAAGTGGTGTTGTACTACCTCCTAACGCTGGCAAGAGCTTAGGGAAGTTTTAAACTCAAGGTTATACAGGTAGAGGCGACCTGATCTTTAACTATGGAGGGGTAGACGAGCGCTATTAAAAAAATTTAAACTTGTACTACACTCCCGACGCATCTGTTGCCCAGAAGGGGCCACAGTGTCAAGTGTGTAGATTACGTGTGGCATGAAATATTCTACACGTATGCAATGAAGACTAAGCAGGTTGAGATGGATGGCTCTGGCGACGAGGCGCGGTGGAGACCAAGGAGAGGCATTTCCTTCGGCAGTAAGGATGTGGTGAAGGAAGGGTAGGTAGCAACTAGGAGCGAAGTGAGCAGATTATTTTGATGACTGACACTTTATCAGGAAAGGAAAATATTTATTTAGTGTTGCAGTTTTATTGTCAGCGATCATCCAGATTTATTTTCAATGATCATCGTTAAAGACATCCTAGAAACCACCAAGTATAATAGGCATATTTTCACTGCTGAATTTGTAGCAGATTCTGCCATCACTGAACTGTAACGTTTGCAGAATCTGCTACCAATTTAGCTGTGAGAATATGCCTATTAACCTTGCATTTAATGTACTTAAACTTTCTGATTAATTTATTTCAACGATTAGGCAATATCTTGGAAGTGAGAAAGGAAATCAATTTACCTCATCTAAAGTCAGTACGTTAGTCTACTGTTTGACACTAATGTTACAACTTAAAAACACTATACACATATTTTAGTAGTATTGTGTAGTAATATATTGTTAATTACACTTCTAAAAGGAAACAGCTAACACAAAAACTCCCAGGGCAGTACTGCTGCAAGGATACACACGTGCGTGCACGTGCTTACACACACAGAGACACACAGATAGAGTCAGACAAACACATGTTCCACACGAATGTGTACGTGGTCTATCCACAAGTACTGTCCTGTGAGTGCTTGTTTTTTTTTTTGGTCTCCCCATAAAAATGTAATTAGTAGCCTAGTGGCCTATTTTTCAACCGTATCTTGATTATAGTCTATTTGCGATTTATTTACACTTTCTGAAACTAACCTTTTAAAAGTCACACCATTATGACTTATCTGGTGTTTTCCTGAATGTATCACGTATCACAAGCAAAGTACCTTACTTTTGGTTAAATTTTACTTTTACTTATATTTTACATAGAAATTATAATAATTCATTTATAATTCATGTAAGAACAGGCAGAAAATAAACATGTAGGTAATTCCTAGTAAGAAATAGTTATTATGCAAAATATTATTACACTGAGTGCGCACTGCATGCATGGTGTTTTTTTCTAGATCTAGTTAAGATTTGTTTGCATGAGGCAGAGGAGTATCCTGAAGCAGAAGCAGGGCTTCAGAAAAGTACGAAGTAAACGTGAATGGACTATATTGCGTCCCATGAACACAAACCGTATTTCATTTCCCAGTGTCTGAAGTAGGATGTACGAACTGACAGTTTCCATCAGCATTAGCGCCGCCGCGGTGACGGATGTGGCGACTCACCAGGTAGTGTACGCTGGAGGCCTGCAGCTCCAGGCAGACCTTGGAGAGGAGCAGCAGCAGGATGGGCGGTACCTTGCTGTCCCCTGCGCTGCAGAAGCTGCGAGCCGTCGCCGTCAGGTGGAGCAGGAACCCCACCACCAGCTCCTCCCGCACGTGCTCCACGCAGAACCTCTCTCGGAAGTGCGGCTTCAGCCCAAATGTTAGGTCCGGCTGTGCAAACAGCTGCAAAAACAACCCCTCAGCTCTCTCCTCAGTTCTAACACATGCAGCGTTCCACTATACGTGTCTCACAGAGCTGTATTTACCATATTTTGGCATGTATAGGCCGCACTGAATTTTTGTATTCCTGTAAATATTTTTAAGTTACTATTCCAAACAAACATAATAAATTTTGACTTAATTTTCCCCCACAAAACATTTGTAATAGAAAATTTGTATTAATAATTGCACTTTAATCTTTCTTTCGCCTCCATTCCCTTCCCAGTTCCTTCGAAACTAAGTTAAAACATTAAAATGTAGTATGTTCAAAAATTTCTTAACATGTTTTGGGGGATAAAAATTATTTGTTGCCAATATCTTGTATATAAGCCACACCCCACATTTTGTAGTCATTTTTTGGTAAAAATGTGTGGCCTATACATGCCGAAATACGGTATTTTGACAAATAAAGTGAAACAAAATGCAAAATTTATAAGAAATTATTTCCCGCAATCAGCCTTCTGGGACAAATTACTAAAAAATATCCTAATACGTGGTAAACATGAATGGGATGAGCTAATTAATACCAAATGTGACAGTTTTTCTGCCAATCTCAGCCAGACTAAAGAGTAGCTGAGAAGAGGTGAGATAGGAGTGGAGCAGCAGACGAATTAAATTAAGTGAAACAATGGGCATACCCAAAAATATAACATGATGTTTGTGTCTGCCACCCTAATCACATGGTAATTCCAGTTGGAAAAAACACTTGCCTACAGCGGCTTGAATCAAATTTGTGTGCTTAGGGCTAATTTTACCACCCCCTATTACTCTTCCTGTCAAAAAATAACTGCTAAGTAGCACTAAATTTAATTTTACCACTTTAGCATCAGTTGGCTATTGAGGATAAAATGCCCGCTAGCTGTTCCAACAGGAAGTCAGGGAGAAAGAAAATGGCATCATATTTGGAAAGAATGATAAATATTTATGTAATAATAAATACATATCGTACAGTGATTTGAAGTACTTCACAGTGATGTAATTAATTTTTTAAGTGTTCATATTGTACTACCACCAATTAAATCTATTTTTATGATGTGACTTTGAACAGTGGTACTTCCATATTGGTACTCAATATGCATTTTGGATGCTACCATGCTGTTAGCTTGTACTTGACAGTGAACCACATAACATGTGGCACTGCAGCGACATGAGAAACACCATGAAGCATTTATAAATGTCACTGGTGGATTATAAGTGGGATGTTGGCCAATAACTAATTACGATGTGATGTGAGAATATTCTAACGTGAAAGAGAAAATATACTGCTTAGCAAGAAAAGCTATTTAACTGCTATTTCTTAAGCTCTTACCATCACGGGATACTGGTTTAAACTAGGAGAGCTAAATTATTGCTACTTGTTGAAAGCCTATCTTTACTCTTGAATACATTTATAAGCTGATCCTTATAGCACTAATGTGAGTGTCTGGAAGCGGTAATGTTCTGTATTAATCTCACTGTTTATTATAACTGGGGGCTATCCCACGGTCAAGACTTTGTTAATTAGGGCAATAACGAGTCCTAAATGTCACTGTGGCGGTAGCTTTTTTACGGCTACCTATTATAAGCCTCTTTTTACGGAGCACTTTCTTACTTGTTAGCGGTCTTGTTCTTCACCCATCTTCACCTCTGCCGCAGTTCTGCATAGACAGGATAAGGCCACATGAAGCGTGACGTGGGCCTCAACGGAGACTCCTTGTACCGGCCTGGCACTGCTACTAATGGCACGAGGGGGCATCACTCTCCTGGGGACAGCACGTGGTGCTGAGGCATCATCTCAGGCTGCATTTTTTGGGGAGGACTTAACGTGCACTGGGGACAATGAGGCAGTACGAGGGAGTGGCAAGGTAGAGCACTCCACATCGACTGCTTGGGTTCCTACCTAGAGGGTAGGGAGTTTCTGGATATTGAAGTTCTCGCTGTCCAGATTGGTGGCCAGAGGGCCTTCGACCTCGGCGGCTCTCGTGGTGTCCTCCGCTCGTTAAGAAGGTGGGTGTAGGATGTCAGCTGATATGTATGGCCAGTCTTATCCTCCCTTCCCTTATGGAGAAGGTGGCCAGCCTGGACCATCTGGACTAACCCGTTATGAGATGTAGTCTACTCTTTTAGTCTGGAGTACCTTTGTTTCCTGTCAGTATCTGGGGTTCGTGCCTCGGGCCTCCTGGTAGGCCTTGGCTCGATTTTGGGAGTTGCTGTCGGTCTTTGGTCACAAGGACCAGAGGCTCTTCCGGCTCCTCTGCCTCTGGGACTACGTCCGCCACGTTGGCATATACATTTCGGTCGTATTAATGTTGGCATCTGACATTTTACTGGATATGGCGCCACGAGGTGTTTTAAGACTCCCTGAAGTATGAGTCAGATATCCTGGCTGGTTCTCAGCTACTCGGGGTCGTTCTGACCTGGTTCTGTGTTATTGGTTAACAGTAATCATCACTAGGCCCCACACTGAGCGCCAGAAAAACACTTGACGCATGTCACTTCCTGAAGCCTGAAATGAGATATGGTCCATGTGGTTTTGGTTGCGCTAGGTCAGGCGCGCTGGATAAAGATTTCAGGTTACCGTCGGAATACCAGGGCCTTGGGATTACGTGGAGTCGGTCGAGTTGGCATCCAGCTTGGCACAAAGTCTGGGACTGCCAGCACACCTTACTCACTCAGTCAGGCTTCCTTACCTTGCCCACCTGACTCGTAACCTGTTTCTCAAACTGCAAGGGTGGTTGGGTACCACTGGGACTGACCCCAAGCCCTGGTGTCTTGCTGCTGGTGTCAACTGCTGGAATGCTGGGTTCTGCACTAGGCAGGCTGGCTGCTTGTCAACGTGTGGTGCAAGTAGGAAATACACCTCGGGAATAAAAACACACGGGTAGGGAACTACATATTTATTATGTGGTAATAAATAAGGTGGCGTGTACTATCTCCTACCAAGAAAAACATGGTCTGAAGTAACCTACGGTAAAACAGGTGGAGGTGACCTGCTCCTAAACTAACTTGGTATAGAATGACTTCAATGGCTATAAAAACAACTCTAACTTGGGATGTCTCGAAGAGACTTTAAGATAAAAGGTGCCACTACTTTTAATGGCAGTGGGTGTAGTTGCAACTACCAGAAAGTAGTGGCGGTTGTCGAACCAGGCGGAACAACAATAGAGAGTGTGATATTGGTGTCTGCAGGCTTACTGTTGGAGAGCTGATGGTAGATGCTGCAGAACCTTTGGAGCTGGTGGTAGCTGTTGACAGCACCCTCTGGGGCTGCTGCTGGCTGGTGGTAGGAGCCACTGGAACTCCTGGTGACTGTTGAGAGAAGCCTCTGGAGCTTCTGGTTGTTGGTGGTGGCAGCCTCTGGAGCTGCTGGTAGGCTTGGCTGAAGCCTCTGGAGTTCTTGGAGAGGGCCCAATGGTCAGTAGAGAACCCCAGCACACGAAGTGTTGAGGCGAGCTACTGGAGAAGATAGATAAATGGTGTCTTCGGCCATGCACTGCCTCATATAGTGCGCTCTGCCGGCCCAAGCCTGGGCTGGAGTAGGCGCTGTGACATTTTCTCTGTGACGTCTGCGTGGAACGAGCGGGGTGGTAGAAACTACCCTTGTGCTCGGCGATATGGCCTCGAGAGCTCAGCAGCGCTCAGCCCTCTTCGGTAAGCTGGTATGGCGACTCTCTGTCTGCCAGGTGCGTCGGATAGGCTGACGTGTTACTGTTGCAGCTTGGAAACATTGCTTACTTCACATGCTAGAACCACCCACTAGACTGGTAGCGATTCCGTTGCACTCATGAATAACGTGTTGGGTTAGACCCTTCCTTGGGTTACATAGTACTACGTGAGTAGTGTGAGAAAGTTGGGTCTAGAACATCAGGAAATACCACATGTCTGTAACTGTCCCTCCGTAGGAAATAATTCTGTAGCCATATATGGTTGTGGTTCCTGGTTTAGTATTAACACGTTAGGATGAGTCGCAGTCGTTTAGTATAACTCATAAGCAGCGCGTGCCAATTCCAGTAATTTTCCCAAAAATTTTGTAGCTGCTTAGAATCAATGGCAACTTACTATGAAGTAAATACGGTGCATAGAATTTCTGGCACTGTCAAAATTATGGCTCTATAACATATACTTCAACCCATAAGGCACCAATGCCGTCTTTTCTGTAGCAGCGCAACTCTGAGTGTTTCAGTGGTGACCATATTGTTTTTATGGTGTCAAAATGAAGAAGTCTGTGTTTTACTACACCAATCCCATACTAAAATTTTTATACCTAAAAATAAATGATTGTGAAAGTGAAAGTAATAGTTTCTTTAAATTACGAAAAAATACAAGGAAGCAGAATGAGACAAGAATGTTAGTACGTATACACATAGGAAAAATTTCTTAAATGTTATTCACAGAGTACACATTAGTTGTTAATACCAAACCATTTCTAAATAACACTTGTTTTATTAATGCTGTACACACCATTTGGTGATCTAGGTAACCACTCACTGGTACTATGAGTAAAAAGAACCATGAACGAGAAGGGTGAGATGGTAGAGGAAGAAAAGTGATCGAGCCGGGTGATCTCACCAGCAAGTCTTGCAGCACGCCCTTGACCTTCTCAACAGTGGTGAGCACCAGAGAGGTGAGCAGCTCTGGCAGGCCCCCAGAGCCGTCGCCCTCCTGGCCAACCAGGCGAGGGGCTGCCAGCGACTGCCGCACCCTCGTCAGGGCGTCCGCAAAATGCAGCTTCAGCCCCTGCAGGTGTGCGCGGCACTGCTTGCGGCCCGCACGCAGCACCACCTCTGTGCCCGTCCTGTGCCCAAACACACTGCCCTCACACACACACGCACACAAACACACAGTAGAACTCTTTAGTCTACACTTTCTAAGGGATAATAAAAAAGTGTGTATGATGGATAGTGTAAGAAAATGAAAATGCTACAATTTAACTCAATAATGTTACTGTTTGGAATAAAAATCTATACACATTCTAAACACACAAATACTATATACATTATTTTACAAAGAGTTTCAAAACCCACATCAGAGGTTACGTACAGATAGGAAACAAAACTACTTTCACAAAGACAACAAAACAGAATAATATAGTGCATTAAAATGGTTTCATTAAAGAGGTTAAGAACAAAACATTTTTAAAAATCTGTATTGTAGTTTTTCTACCCTAGAGAATCATGAAAGCAGATAATGACATCTTTTAAATAAAAAATGTGAGATTTCCGTTCTCTTCTATAGTATGTGGTTTTCATTTCCGACTCGATACCACTGTCATAAATGAATTACGAAACGAAAGTAAATATTAGTTACATTTCATGTACCGGAGTAACAAGAATCCATAAAACGATACATAACTCAACTGAAAGTAAAATTAGAGGGTTGCTGCTATTAAGAATGTTAACATAAAAGTAGTAAGGATACGCAGTACCTAGAATGCACACATTTTATTAGTCAAATATACAGTAAACGTTAACGTAAGAAAGGATAAGCAAAGACAGGAAAACTCTGTCTCAGTAGTTTGTCTTGTGATCTAGAGCGACGACAACCTGAGACTACCTGTGACTGCATGCGACTACTTGCGACTACCTGTGACTGCTTGTGCCCTAAGCCCACAAAGCAAACTGAGTCAGACAAGCCATCTGAACGACTTAACAAATCGCAGCTACCAGATTTAGTATAGCTGAACCTCACAAATGTCAACCACGTGTCAAGGTATGTAGCAGTTATTGTTTTCAATCTGGTGGAATTTTAGCTGTTTTTTTTTTACATAAAATTATTGATTCACAAGACACGAAAAGTGACCGTGACTCAACTTGCACGTTCAGTAGCTTGATGTCTGCTGTAAAAAAACTTGACTCGAGTGATGAGTCAATCTTTGTTGACTCGACTCGTCTCAATTTTTCAAGACTTAACTAGTTAGGTTCTGTGATACACACAGATTGTGAAAGAAACCTGTGGGATCACATTCATTAGCCAGGTCTTTATTTCTTGTGAATAACAAAAATAGTAAATGATGTGAAATATCCTGCTTTGTATGATACTGAACTTCTGGCGGTCTTCGCTGTGTTACTGTTAAAAATCATACATACCAAAGACCTTACAAAAAAAATCATTGTTAAACTACCAACCTGGCAAAGTCGGTATCAGAGAATAACATGTTCATGGCCTGCAGGCGGCGGTGGAAGCGGTCGAGTGCACGCACCAGTACAGCTGTATCACCTCCCTCCTGCTCCCTGTCTATGTGCGTCTGCACCAGCTCAAAGTACCGCTCCATGTTCGCCAACACGAAGGAGCTCAGCTGCGACACTGCTGCAGACACTGCCTCATCACTGCCGGGACCACACCACTGTTAGCACATGTAACCAGTTCACTACTACAAGGGTACTTCATCATCACAACTTAACACCTTCAAAGAAAATCATGACTGCTTGCTCACCTACGTAGCCCACTGGCAAACTAGTTTGTAAAAATAGATACTGTTATTTCGATCCTGAGAAAAATAGTAACACCCATAACATTTCTCCAGCCTGTAGAAGTTTAATGTACAGTCAAACCCATATTATGCGACCCTGGATGTTGCAAAAGTATAGATTTTACGACAACATTCTCTGAAACAGTTAATTTAAAAAAATATATTTTAGCATGCTGCAACCCGAAGTTAGGGAATTATGTCATTTCCATTAACTCAACTAGAAAATATTCACTGTAAAGTGAGACTTTTGAAAGCCCTCTCATTTGGCCTTGGACGTTAACTTACAAGTGCGGTGGAATATGCACACTGTGTTTATTGCTTATATGGCAATATTTGTTTAAAAAGATGGTTAAAGAATAAAAAATGGCTGAAAGAAAAAAATAACAAGCACCTCAATCAAAGTGCTCACTTTACCAAGAACAGCCCATATCGTCATCAGGGTTCATATAAAAATTACGAGGAATTGTTAAAGGACAATTCCAGGGCATTTCCAGAGCAGTTCAGAGATTTTGAACTTCTGGTCTACAAATTTGAATCCAAACTCAATCACCGCCATCTTCAAAACATGCCACATCCACCTCTTTCTTCTTAACATTAAAACTACAGGTCAAATTACTTATAACCTTTACTCGTTTATTCATTAATGAACGCGCCGCCTGATTAAGCTGGCCCAGGGAGTGAAACGTCACGATTGTGCAGTCAAGTGAGAAATGTGTCGTCCTTCTTTGAGTGTGGGCCAGTTGACAAGTACTAGACTGTGAGTACTTGAATTTCTGTCCTTTTATATATTTTCAGTAGTAACCTCATGATGATTGGCTACAGACGGTGCACAGTACACAAGCACTGGAATTATAGGATATTCCAGAACTTATGTATGTCTCTTTTGTGCTATTTTTCTATGCATGTGTTATGTGTGATTGTAGCATGGGCCATTCCAATACTTGTATTCTACTCTCCGTGCATGTGCTATTTCCTGTACTAAATAAACTATTGCCCATGTCTTTGATTGGTCACAACCCCCACTGCACACGCAGTCAGGCAGAAACATTGTGAAAACAAAAATTCCAGGCTGCAAATATAAATTCCAAGATAAGATTTTTTTTTTTTTTTTTAAAGGAATTATAGAGCATTTTCAGTAATGGAAACAACCTCCTGAAATTTCCTGTGCAAACCCCCCCCCCCCCCCAAATGTGAAAAAAATTAACTGTATTTCAGAACAGCCTGATGAACTCATATTATAGGTGTTAGAAATCCAAAATCCAAAAAGTTAAGGCCCCCTTTCAAATAACTAACACTGCAGTGGATTCTGCATCCATAATTTCTCAAGGAACTGACAAAAAAAATCTCAATTCATATTGAAGTGTGCACAGTTGGAGTGGAAATTATTTATGCGGGCTAGTCAGGCCAAACAATGACTTCAGACGTTTTGAAGTTGAAAGTTACCTGACTTCGGTCACGTAACGTTTGAGAGAGGACGTCGACGTCTTAGTCACTTTTACAGTTTTAAGTCGCAATACCAGAGCCATGATGTACATGTGGTGCCTTAGTGTTTGACCGGTGCACTGCCAGTGTACAGGACGGGTCTTCTGGTGGCCTGTCGGATGGGAACAAGGTTGAAGCACACTGCCACGGCCCTACGAGCGTGCTGACCCTCGTTCACAGTTTTACCCGGTTGCTCGCTGCTGGCGAGGCCTCGGCTGTAGACTTTCCCTGGCATGGCGAGGGTTGGTGGTCGCCTCGGATGCTCGTAGGTACCTTGCTCTGCTGGTAACTGGATGGTGATGGTGGGCTGTAGTTTAGGTGACTGCTGAACAAAAAGTTTGCAGTCCCTAATGGTTCTTCGCCCCTTAGGAATGCCTCGACTACAGGGTGAGGGGTACCTTGGTTCTTGATTAAGGGCGGAAATAAAGGGGTTGGCAATTCTGAGGGGTGAAACCTCTCAGTCTTGCAGGGGGTATGAACTCTGCCCTGCTCAGGTACCTTACTGCTGAGTTTTTATATTCATATATTTTAAATGTTTTATATCTTCGATGGTGATAGTTGTGTTTAAGTATGAATTTAGATTGTAATTTCATGGGCATGAGAACCAGGGTCCAGGTGACAGCGGCTCCATGGAAACTGGCAAAAGATAAGTCCAGGCTAACATCACCTCTCCCTCCTGTGGAGAATTTCCAAGCCTGCAGTAAATATGAATTGAGCAGAGATTGAATGTTAAAAATTTTATATTTTACCTTCAATTTTATATTTTTTATATTTTAATTTTACTGAGTGGATTTATTTTAATTGATTTTAGATTTAATGATTTTATTATTGTTGGTTTTTTAACCTCTATGAAAATAATTTTAATCTGCAAACATTCCCCTGGCAGTGGTGATATAGATTAACGCTATTATTTTATTGATCAAGGAAAGTGTATGGTTTGTTGTTTTTAAAATTGCTAGAAGTTAAGACCCGGAGGGCCAAGTGGCTAAAAGGACCGCAGTTGTTAATGTAATGCTGTGGGGAATAATGAGAATGGGTTTGCAAGTTGGATCACCTTCAGAAGTTCGAGCTGCGTTTCTTAACCTTCTTTACACACATCTCCCTTCCAAGAGTACCGCATAGGGAATAAGGGACAAATACGACCTCACAAAAGACAAGCAGTGACTCACTTCCCTAATGTGTACTTCTGAGTAATCACAGCCTCGCAGGCAGAAACTTTACCTCTTGCTCCTTTTGCCCGGCCCTATAGAGAGCGGTCGACAGAATGGCAGGTTGTGTTCAAGCTGCTTGATAGGAATACCCAGGTGTGGTATCCACAGGGAGTTGACCAATCAAAGTTAATTCCAGCTCTGTTCCGGCCCTATGGAGAGTGGTAGTGGAGTTGCTAGTAATATAGGTTTTACCTAATTCTACAGAGTTGCAGAGCTCGAGTGGCCATCTAATATGTGTGTGATTTGGCTTTGAATAGTGTTTGGTCTACCGGCTTCACTCTGGCGGGCGTGTTTATGTACAAACGACACAGCGACTCACAAGAAATTAGCACACAGAGAATAGTTAGGAATCACATATTATATTGAATGAGTAATATAACACTGTGGCCCCATATTACCTCCTATGCTCATTCAACTTGACACGGAAGTTCTGACTAACGTAAAAGAGGCCAGGTGAAGGCGACCTGAAATAAAAAAAAGGTGATGAATGATGTTAAGTAAAGCAAATTACAACACTAGCCAAACATCACTTGGTGTTCTGAAGGCAACAAAGAGGTGGTTAAACTACCAGAAGGGCAGTGTTAACTATTGCTGTCACCATCTGGTGAGGCAAGTTCCTGAAGGGATTGTCGCAACCATTACCAATCCTGGGGTCGATACCAGGGGGTGGTGGGGAAGGAGCAGAAGTCATCAGGGGCTGTTGAAGGTGCAGTCTCCCAGTAACCGAGAGGTCTGCGGCTGCTGCAGAAGTGGCTTCTGGTGGGGTTGTCGTCTTCACTGGTAAATAGATCCTGCCCTGAAGAGAGCAGGGGAATCCGCAAGGCATACCAGCAAGCGCAAACTGTTGGTGGCTGCCTCCAGTCCAATCATGAATGGTGGAAAAGCAGACTGTCTTTTGCTGGACGTGCCAGTCCTTTTATAATAATTCTTTCTCTGGACTGGAGTGACGAGGGGTGAGGAAGGATGATGTCATCTGCTGGTGTCAGCTGGGCAGCGTTATCGCTGACAGCGGTGGGTTTCAACCATTATCTTGGCAGCAGGGTGGAAGAAGAATGTTTGCTGCCCTCCCTCAGCGCACTGTGAAACTACGTGGCTGGGGTTGGAGGAAGCAATGTCTAGGTCCGGTAGTACAATCTCATTTTGGGGGGTGTTGACCTGACATTTCTTGGAGAAGCTGGGTGAACAGTACAAACTGGAATGACTTGTTTGTAATAAGTAGCTTCCAACACTGTGTTGGCGTATCATGTCACGTATTCAGACTCTTCCGTACTGTTTGGTAATGACCTGCCCATGGGGTTGTACCTTGTGTCCAAAATGGGGCGAAGTTGAGTGTGCATGCTAGATGCGCAAAAGCGTAGTACATCAACATGAACTTTCATTGAATGTGGTCCTGAAATGAAGAAAAATAAAAAAATGGGACCACAGAATATGTTCCATGGATGCGGTTTTTCAATCCATCTGGGTTCAATGCAAAGAGGTTCCACTGTATTTGCCTAGTTGTATATTTTTTTTAATGTACGCACTGACCTTTCTTCCAAGTCCCCATCATGAGAGCGGTTGATGAACATATCATTGTAAGTGGCCACGACCAGGCACAGGTCGCTGAGGAAACCAGCGCTGCCTTGATCCACGAACTCCATGATGTCCTGTGTATCACAAGAACATGAAACACTCTAAGTGCGACACGTCCTCCTCGCAGTATTAACAACTCCTCGTGGCACAGTTTGCAAGGTAACACATTACTACTTGCAACTCAGTCCCAAACAAATGTCTGCATAGTTCAGATTCTCCACTTTCCACACCACTCTGCATTTTAGAAGTTTTCCTACACATGATAGTGAAGAGGCAATCTGACAGACACCTTTGTAAAGCGACCGAAGAAGTCACTGTTTCAATGTTATTTTGTTTTGTGCAAGATTCTGACAGTCAAGCTGATAATTATTTCTCTACATGAAGGGTTTGACGGTCGTTTACCTCCTAGATTTATTCTGTAGGAAACTAATTCCCGTACCTTGAGTTCTAATAAAAAATATTACATATAGTTAGCAAACCGTTTAAAAGCCTAATGTATTAAAGCATGTCAAAACTAAACTGTGTCACCTATCTCAAAGGAACAGTTAGCTCAAGTCCTTAGTGGAGGAATTTACACATGGGACTACATAAACCAGTCACGAAACAATCCTAGCTGTAGAACAACCTGACCTGGTAGACTTAGAACCACTTCATAAGTGATGCCAGAGGTTGGGCTCTACCACCTGTCATTTTTTTGCCAAATGTGCACGGCTACCCGGGCACAGAACGAACGAACTACAGACGGGGATCAGGATGCAGTGTTACACGAGGCACACCTGGTCTTTGGCATCCCGCAGGAGGGAGAGCTGCTCCGCCAGTGTGCCGTCGGCGTGCTGCAGGAACTGCGAGCACAGCACGCTGGCTGGTTCCTGCAACTGTAGCAGCAGGTCCACCGCCTGCGCTAGCTCTCTGGCCGTCGCCTGAAAAAAACCCCACCACCACTTTCAACCCTTTCCGAACGTGCACATGTTGGGCCGGGAAATGGCTCACCCTTCTCTTGAAGCACAAGTAGCTTCAACCAAATTTAAAAAAAATAATCTGAATTTCTGTGTAAATTAAAGTTATCAAATCAATATAAGTAAAGAATGAGATATGGCGGAAATACGCCACTAAGCTACTGATTACACTATAAAAACTAGACAGAATGCACAAGTGTGCCACTGCTCGGCGCCTGATGAAGTTGGCATAGCTAGCGAAACGTTGCGCGACTGCGTATCTGCGTGGAAAATGTTTTCGTCTGACTTTTGTTTGTGTATGTGTATCCACGAGTACCGCCCTGTGGGTACTTGTGCAATGTCTACTTTTTATAATGTAATCAATATCAGCAAAGGATAGAGATACAGCTTATTTTATTTTCAAGGGACAATCTTCACTTTGACATAACTTATTTTGCACAAATATACAGAGTAGTCCTGAACAGGTACAAATGCTGTAACTTTGTAACCATTGAAAATCAATATTTAAAATGGGTCTACTGGAAAATAATGAAACTTGCACGAGATGAAAAAGACATTCTGTGAATAACGTTTTCTTTAACCACGACCTGATAGCGGCAAACAGTTGCGGCATACTATTATCCCCTACATTGAGATACTAGGGGGTGGTATGAAAATTTGTCTGCAGCTAATTACAAAATGTTTATGCAAAATTTTTTTTTTTAGAGCAGCTATATATTTGCATAAATAACAACCAACTATTCCAGCAGGACTTAATATAATTTGTATGAAAATTAATTTTTGCATTTCTAGTAAATAGTTGAATATAGGTCATCTGCATGCAGTTTGTATGTCTTTCGCACCCACTTAATTTATTACTGTTTGTGGTGTTTATTCACGGCTCCACAGCTATTTTCTGTGTACATGAAATACAATGTTTGGTGAATTGATTTCTTCATGAGCTGACTTGAAAACCAATTTTAAAACTGTTATAACAGTTAAAACTAAACTTCTTAAATTAAAAGCTAAAAATTAATGTTTAATTTATTTTTATTAAAAAACACGTAATACAGCATCGTTTGTACTAAGTGAAAAGTTAGTGCGTGTGTAATGTATTAAATGTTCAAACTATGTTATCTTGGAAGTTTGGCAGATAACTTTTTCAAAAAGGCCGTTGGCTTGAAATAAAGTTATCAGCAAAGGATGTGTTGTGCAGCCATAGTTTAATCCAGTGATACTACCAGAAATTAATTTAAATTCAGAAGAAGACAGCAATAATTCTGAATGAAGAAGAAATCAAAATAAATCAACTCCATCAATATTTCATTTTTATCTACAAAAAAAATTAATTTCTCCACAAATTATTAAACATGAATTTTAGCATAATTTATATCTTGGCAATTTAACAACTAAGTCAAAGACAAAATTACACGAAAACTGCTAGCAGTGGTGCAAATCTTGACAATGAAGTTGAAACTTAAGAGGAAATTATTTTACTATGGTATACTGTACTGTATTTGTATTACTGTAATTATTTGCAACTGTCTGTACTAAACGTGTGCTATTTCTCAAAATTGATTAAAAAAATCGGTTTCATACATATTACAATATTACAACTTGTTTCATGTAATGAAATTTTATGTCCACTGAAAAAATACTGACTACAAATTAAAAAGCTCAGGCAAAATTATGTAATGGCTTCAAATTTTTTAGTTAACAAAAATAATAAAACTTTAAATTTTTTTGCAACGTAAAAATCGGAATACAACATACTTTACATTTGGATAAACAGCGTACTGATGAGAGGTGAAATACAGATGAACTTTTTTTACACCCCATGACTTTACATTTTCCCACATTTAACACTTACTTTTCTCCGCCCCATCTACTATTCTTAAAGCATAACTTTCACTCTTTTTTACACTTTTGTGCAGTTTTGCAACATAATTTCCTAGTTCCTCGACAAGTGTAAAAAGGATGTTACAGTGTACCAGTTTGCAAAAGCTTTGTCTGAAACAGCCAATTTTGGGGAATTAGGGTTAGGAATTTAGGGTGAATGGTTTCTAATGGCTTGTAACAGCGCTGCATGCGATAAACTTGGAAACTACAGGTTTGTGGAATTTTGACATTATTTTATTTGTCACTCTATTAATAAATAACCTACTCCCGAGCGTTTTTCACCCAACAACATACGAACTTTATTTTAAAATAACTTATTACTTACGTACAAAATAACATGTAGATGCCTGATTTTCCTTTTTTCACATGCATGTATTGTGCAGTTTTTCAAGAACAGTAGATGCCAGCATTTCCACCAACACACGGGAAATAAAACTTACATAAACAGCAGCAAACGATTTTATGGACCGATTTGGGAAATTAGTGTGGTACTTCACCTCAGTAAATTTGAACCCTAAATCCCCAAATATTTAGGGCCTAAACTTGGTCACGTGGTCAATTGAGCAACCTAAATAATGGTCTTGTAGCCGTTTCGGACACGGCTTAAGTACGTAAGACAGGGACACACACACCTCCTTGCTCTTGAACTGGCAGTGCAACCGGTCTTTGAGCTCGCCGACGATAGACTCGCAGTCCTGCTGGATGCCCTGGAAGGACGGCATGTTGCTGTAGCGCTGCAGGACTCTCTGCGCGTGCATGTAGTCCTGGACTGCCTGCACACACCCAGCCAACATTTGTCAGCACAGACATGACTCTCGAGGCTGACTTATACTATTCTGCTAAATGTCCTCAACTGAACTGGCTCACAAACTGAGAGCAGAAATTTTAAACCACACAGTCAGTCACATATTATCTTATATAATTTGTTATATACAATGTTCAAACAGTAAGCAATTAACATATAAAGGCTATTCACGATAAAGTGAGCATTTTTGAAATCAACCTAAGACAAAAGTCACAGCCCTAACTGCATATATATTTTAAAGGGTGCATTGAGAGAGAGACACGAGCCCAGTAAAGTTGGTAACAATTGATGGAAAGTAGTTCTATACCTTAACATGAAATAAAAAGTGTTAAGTAACCGATTTGTGATCAATTAAATTATCTTATTGCTTTCTGTTTTTTTTTTTTTTTTTTATGCATCGATGTATAAAAATTACGTTATTTTCCAATAATTTCACAGTTTCACCTGACAGATGCATGAATAAAGTGATGAAGCCCATGGCAATGTTAATTTTACATATGGCGGAAAAATACACAATGGGCATACAAGTAGATCTTCAGCACGACTTTCGAAAGTGTTCACTGTACCATGAAAAGCCTATACTTTAATTGTGGGAAGGATAACAACTGTAAACTATTTTTGACATGCTAAAAATTATTCTTATCTGCGGGAAATATACTTTATGTGGCCCAGGGGGATGGTTAAAAGAATTATTATTTTAAGTTGAATATATTCTAATGTATTAAAACTCTGTCACAAAAAGTGTACAACCCCCTCAAAGCAGAAACTTACGTAAACAGTTTGCCAACCATTATTCTACACCATATGGGTATTGCTATTGATTGGTTGGTACTGTGATTGATTATTTGATTCTGCGAATTCTAGACATACTCAACTAATTGAAATACGCATTTCAATTTTTAACCTCCAGGAGTTTTATTTGCCTGTAGATAATTTCTGTGTTATGTTTTTCCAAAAATTAATTACATTATACTTTGTTCCTCTTTTAAGTATAGAAATGTGCTTTCATTTTCTTTAAATTTTCCAGTGTGAATTTCGTAAATAATAAATGAGATGTAAATTTCTGATCAAGACTGTGTAAAAATGGCTGGTTTTATAAAGCACCAGGATCTGGTCTGCAGAGGTTTGTTAACCTGACCTCATTTCAGTCATGATGAAAGTGTAAGCATTTTATTTTTGAGTTTAACCACAAGCACATAAACTAAAATTACGTCTTTGAAAAGAAAATGGGGCAGCGCTAGTGTGGGACCATTAACCAGTAGTGGAGAATTTAATAAACTGTTTAATCATAAAAACTGAATGTTCATAATCAAGAATCGTAAAGAACATTGCAATTATAATTTAAAATCTGCAATGGCAAAAATACTAATTCGTTCTGTGACTGGTTTCTACAGTTATGCTGAGCGGCTGCAGCAGTGTAATGGCCAGACCATTCACCTCCCGTCATGGCAAAATGGGTTAGATTCCCAGCAGGAACACATTCACATTTTCACATGTGGGGAAACCTGGTGGATGCTCCCACCAAGCAACCTGTTTTCTCACGGTACTCCCATTTCCTCCACCACTGCATTCTGTTGCTGTTCCATCGCCACGTTACTTCACACCAATCAGCTGCAGACCAACAAGAAATCACTTCATGACCACAGCAGAATTCTGGAAAATCACCATTTAACGTTAGCATTTTCTCCTCAGCTGTATTAAAGTATGTCTTCTCATGCCTCCTATTATAACCTATGTCCCTTTCAACTAAATAATATTTATATCACTTAGAAAAATCATATTTACTTTATCCTTTCTGTATTTTTATTACAAAACAACAATATGTTATGAAGAAAATAAGGATCATACCCATTCCGCATAAAAATTTTATCAAACATCAGCCTTTCATAATAATCAATAGAACTCGCAAAATATATATCTATCATTATATCACTCACGTGATAGTTTAATTGGGAAAAGACTTTTGTTCATATGTTGGGATTATAAAATTTGTTACTGCGCAGTTGGCCTGCCGTGCCACCAGGAGCCTCACCTGGGCGTATTGGCCTTCGTGGATCCTGTCCGTGAGGTTCCCCGGCAGCTTGAACAGGAACTGGAGCCGCTTGAGCAGTGAGTGCACGCCCGACAACTTCGTGATCTTCTGCCTCGTGTCCTGTAACCAAGTCCGGTTCCTAACAACCTTCCTGCTTGTCAACCTTTCCTCCCCCCCCCCCCCCCCACCTTGTTTCTCAATGAGCACGTTTGAAGTTCATGCTTAATTCTTTCTTTCCTTCTGACTATTGTCAATCCGCAGCCACGTTGAAATTAAAATTGTGACGACCTTCAGAAGTATCCAAGCGTTGTGAAATTGGTAGAGTTGTGCGGATGTGACATTTTTTTCTCACAAAACGAAAATGAAAAATAATATCATGAAGGCTCAGCCTTAATGAAAGCTTAACAAATTCCCTAACATTATAGCAGGTCATTCATTATTACAAATCCATTGGAAAATCAAAAAATATGTAGGATACGTAATATTTACCAAAGGGGGTTTTTCCCACATTTAAAGTTTCATTTTATGTAGTTATTTCAGTTATAAAATAATGAAAACAAACAAGATTATTTACAAGCAAAAATTTTCTTAGCTGATGCACTAAATGAATATTCATTAAACACCCGAACATTCATCGAAATCGAGAATTTTCGTTTCGTTACGACTTTCGATAACCAAATTTCTTATCGAAACGAAAATGAAAGCTGTCATTTTTTGTTTTTGTTTCGCTATACCGAATATTCCTACAACCCTAGAAATTGGTGATAACACGAACCTGTTTTTATAATGCAAATTCTTAAGCAACCCTTCCACTGCATCACAGTTCCAGTGTACGTAAACTGCAAACTGTGTGTGTCACGTATGTCCAGGGGGCTCCATCTTGGGACGAACCTCCTCACCTGCGTACGTGGAGACCAAACAGACCGAACCGGCATACGGAGTGGGAAGGAAGATGACAAGACGAGTGGAAACAGCTGTCCATGCACGAGGAGAGGTTCCCGCCGAAGGTTGGCATTCCCACAATGACACTTTCGACAGTGGCACACAAGCAATATGCTCCTCCACCACAATCTGAGCACGTCATTCGAATTTTGACTCGAAAACGCCGGATTACCCACAAGTACGTGACAACACCATGCTCGTACAAAAACACCCACACACACACACACCAGTGGAAAGTCCGCTTCACTGTAATGTGTGAAAAAAAATTATTTCAAGGGCCACCAATTCAAACATTAAAATTCATGCCGTTACAGAAAGTAATTTTATTCAAAGGATGACGTCAAAATTGCTTAACTGACAACCAATCAAATTTATCAAATATGCTATTAAGGCTGTAGGCTACATGGTGCTACAAAGGCTTCAGTGCAACACACAGTAAGTGTGCTACCACCGGTACGCGCAAGGCTCTTAACTAGCATGCAGTGTTCTCGTCGCATTGAGTGTACCTATGAGACTTTGAAGCAGTGACCCTAGCATTTCATTGGTGGAAACTCTATGGCAAAGTTGACTACAGGCTCCTATTGTAGTTTCACTCACATCCTCGTAGTACAATAGGCTGGAAAAAAAAAAAAGTCTTCAGTTATGTTGGAGGGTTACAAAGAAATATTTACAGCACGTGTGACGTCTCTCAAGTACCACATCCACAAGTCTGCTAAACGAAACAATCCTCTTGCCATTTACTCACGCAGATAAAAAAAAAAAGTGTAAAATTCTAGAGAAACATTATAACTACTCTATTGCAGTGAGTTTACATATGCAAATTAATAGACATGCTTAAGTTAATAACAAAGCATCACTTAACCTGGAGTGTGGATGATATCTGCTCTGAAAAAGATGTTATAGACTCCATGTTTTTAGCCAGGTGGTCCATCTCATCTTCCATCTTCTTGAAGTCATTCTTCATCTGAAACAAAATACACGTAAATATATTATTATTATTTTGTTTTTAAGTTCAAAATATAACCTGGAAGCAAGGACAATTAGACATATTTAGGCCGATTGAACTTCTCCAGCTGAACCATGAATGTGTCTATAGGCTGTTCGCGTTAAAATGAGCAGTTTTGAGGAACTAGTTACCTTTCCCTAACAGCCATTTTTTTATCGTTTAACCAACTTTTTAAATAAATTTGACATGCAAATAATAAACGCAGTGTGTATAGTCCACCACACTTGGAAGATAAAGCCTTAAAATAAAATATATTGACTATTACTGATGAGGAGGCTTTAAAAAATGCTCACTTTACCGTGAATAACATAAGCACGCAAGCAAAGTAGGAAACATTCAACCTTGAAATCTTGAAATTATTCCATTGCTGAGTTTTACACACCAACCACACGTGAGTCTCAATTTTCTTTAATCATCCGTAAGTCAAAAGGCCAAATAAACATACCCAGTCTTCTCCCCACAATCTTGTCAGTAAACCATGTTCTCTTCAACTCTGTATATCACACTACACAAGAAAAATATCTCCCCGATACATAATCACCAATGACTTCTGCGGTGTGCAAACATGCCGAATTATTTGGTTACCTTCACCCGAATTCGTAGCAGGGAAAATGATGAAAAAATAAATAAATATAAAGATGACAATACATAATAACAGCTAATGTGAATTAGAAATACGAAGATCTTCATATTACGTACCATAAACAAGCCTTATCTAATTCCACATGGAAGAAAATATAAAAGCTTACTCTTTTTAGAAAATTATACCGTAAGACTGACTGCAGTTTGTTTTACTGAATGCATGGAAAAAAATTATAAAAGTTTGTACTCCTGCTAGAATTTCTACAAAAACACAGGTTATCATTCCTTAATTTTCTAAACTTCTCGAGCTCATGCAATGCCCATCGCCAGCATCAAAGCTCTGATTGGCTGAAGCTATTCGCGCCACGCCACACAGTGTTAGTCAATTGTGAAGCCCGCTTTAAAGTTCATCTTTCAGTTCTCAGCCAGATGTAATAATATTAAATGTTAATTTTTTCCGTATGAAACACTTTTCAGTATTATGTATGAAAATGAAAGTCCTTTATTGTAATTTGTATCGAGATTTTACTGTATCTGTATTAAGGGTGCTAGGTACTGAAACATTTCCTGTGAAATCGTTGTTTGAGCGTAAATGCGTATCTCGGTAAACAGAAGTTCTGGAAATATGACTTTTTGTCAGAAAAGATGGCCCTCATTTTTTTTTTTACTTTTCCTCAAAATGGTCAAATAATGCATTTTCAAAGCTTGCCTATGCAGTTTCCTTAAGCGGAAAGAGAAAAGCACAAAAAATAGGGATGTAGTTCAATCTGTGGGCTTTCATCGCGTGTAATAAAACCACGATGTTACAGATCTAACTTGCACAGTGCGTCACGGCGGAGCGACGAGGCGGTAGGCGCGCGTGAAACTGTTGCGCCCGTATCGCTCCCTCGCTTCTTGACCTTGGACGTGCAGCTACATGGTTCCCTCGATATGTGTGAGAAAGTGAGATAAAAGAACCTACCTTCCTTATGGTGTCAGTACCCGCTATGAACTTATTGTAGTTCTCGTACACCAATGTCTGCATGTCGGAATGGAGAGATTGAGTTTCCCGAACAATTTTCACTCTCCTTGTCCATGATCTGCTTCAGCGAACATTCCTGGAGGTAAGAATTGTAATCAAAACAGAGAAATAATATCATCAGTGTGCACACACATGACTTCATGCTCATGACTCGTTCAACAAAATGTTTTTGTACCATAAAAATTGGTACATGTACTTACAACATCTTGTTTGTTTTATTGTATCCATTTTAAATACTATTTGCCATACATAATATGTATAGTCAATTAAAATTTAACTTTATATTTCATTTATTTTATTTGCATTTTTGTACATTACAAGTTATATCAGAATATACATTATTGTTGATCCCCTTGAGCATAGCTCGTATGGGGATCTTTAAAAAAAAAAAATACAATTACTATGACATAAAGATGACGGACAAAGCCTGAAAAAAAAAAAATTCAACTAAGAAGTGACCATAATATACATACTTAACAGTGAGAATTACATACACATGCCTACAAAAAAAAAAACAGAAAAAAAAGGGGGGGGGAAGCCAGATACATACAAACTAAGAGATAGAACAGTCACACATTATTAAACATTCCCTCTAGGTATGTGCTATTGCTAATATGGCAAGACAGATGGCCAATCTTTTATTTTAGTTAGTAGGATACATTTCAGTTTTGTTTTTAGGGCCACAGGACTTTTACAACTTTTCAAATGATTATTCACCGAGTTTAATAACTTATTCTCCTGAAAGGTGGATGCTGACTTGCCATACTCAGTCCGGACACTACATAAAAATTTCCCACTTGAGTTTCTGGTGGCATGGTCATGTTTGGCTCTATTTGTGTCAGGAGAGCACTTACACCTGTGCAGTGAAAGAATTCGGTTATATTCATATATTCCCTTAATTGGCAACATTTTATAGATTAGGTATACGTCTTGACTTGGAGTTTATTTCGGTAAGTTGCAAACAGACTTAATGCACTTGTTTTGAATTATCTGCAAAGGATGGAGAATAGTTTTTCTCGCAGCAGCGCCCGACAAGGAGATCAAGTATCTAAGATGACAGTGCACCAAAGACATGTTCATTGTGAAACCTTATATTATGTTTGTATAACTTGTCCAATACATACATATGTACTTACTATTATGTACTCAAAAAAGATCAAATAGATGCAATAAAACCAACAAACATCCTTTGTATCGTTAGATCTCTACATATAACATAAATGACCTGAACGGAAAATATTTACTTCCTATTCTACGATAGGCTTGGTTAGTTAAGATTATTTTCAGTACGTTTTAACGGGTAATTTAAGGCGGCTCAATAATTAAGGGCACTTAACTGACCGTACCTCCAAAACTAACCGTACTTAAAAAACACCTGCAGTGAGGTTATGTTGTTTTCACACAGTTACTGCACAGCGATGGAGTTTACCTTAAGGAGCTTCTGCATATACATATCGGGATTAAAGTGTTGGCCATCTATATCGTACGGGCTACCGGTCGGCACGCTTTCGGACATTTTTTTTATATTATCAACACAATCACATCACATTCTCCATGAAACAGTTCACGCCTCCGCCATAGACTACTGAAATAATGTATCGCGAAATACGTGAAGCAAATTTGCACAGTGATTAAACAAGCATCATTACAACTTTTTTTTTTAATTACAGACGATGCGCTTGTAGAGATAGAGTAGAAAATTGTATTTTGTAATATTTACGTGCTCCATAACCAACGGTTTCCTACTTTTCCAGTGTTAAAAGTAAAACCACATGTAATAGGTCTGCATATGTTCCCAAAACTGTATAGCTTACTGTCGTAGAAAAGTGATCATAACAAATACTGTGTGCTTCCGTTCGTTTAATTTAAATTTATTCGGGCTGTACAAAGTAGACAGTTCATGAGTGCTCTAGACACAGCTATTGCGGCCCCACTATTGGGTGCTCTACCCACTTAGACACTGTGGCCCCAATTATTGGTGCTCTAGCCACTAGGGTACTGCAGCCCCTCTTATTGGGTGCTCTAGCCACTAAGCCACCGTGGCCCCACTTCTTATTTCTCTAGCCACTGAGCTACTGCGGCCCCTCTTATTGGGTGCTCTAGCCACAAAGCCACCGTGGCCCCACTTCTTATTTCTCTTGCCACTGAGCTACTGCGGCCCCTCTTATTCGGTGCTCTAGCCACAAAGCCACCGTGGCCCCACTTCTTATTTCTCTAGCCACTGACCTACTGCGGCCCCTCTTATTCGGTGCTCTAGCCACTAAGCCCCTTTCAATGGGTGCTCTTGCCACTAAGCCACCGTGGCCCCACTATTGAGTGCTCTAGCCACTGAGCTACTGCGGCCCCTCTTATTGGGTGCTCTAGTCACTAAGCCACCATGACCCCACTTTTGGTTGCTCTAGCCACTGACCTACTGTGGCCCCCTTATTGTGTGCTCTAGCCACTATGCCACTGCGGTCCCCTTATTGGGTGCTCTACCCCTGACCAACTGCGGCCCCCCTTTTGGGTTCTTTAGCCACTGAGACACAGCTGCCCCACTTTTAGTTGCTCTAGTCAATGAGCTACTACGACCACCTTATTGGGCGCTCTAGCCACTAAGCAACTTCGGCCCCTCTTATTGGGTGCTCTCGCCACTTAGCTACTGCGACCACACTTTTTGTTGCTCTAGCCACTAAGCTACTATGGCCCCTCATAATGGATACTCTAGCCACAAAGCCACCATGGCCCCATTTCCTGGGTGCTCTTGCCACTGAGCTACTGTGGCCCCCTTATTAGGTAGGTGCTCTAGCCACTAAGCCATCAGGGCCCCACTAAATGACACTCTATCCACTGCGCCACAGCGACATCACTCATTTGTTGCTCTACCCACTCAGCCACTGCGGGCCCACTTTATATGCTCTAGCCACTGAACCACCGCGGCCCCACTTCCGTGTGCTCTATCCACTATGCCACTGCGGCACCAATATAAGTTGATCTACCCACTGTGCCACCGTGGCCCCACTACTGGGTGTTCTTCCCACTGAGTCACTGCAGCCCTACTATGGTTTGCTCTATCCACTGTGCCGCTGCGACCCCACTTACGGTTCTCTATCCACTAAACCACTGCGGCCCCACTCAAGGTTGCTCTAGTCACTAAGCCACCGCGGCCCACTGATAAATGATCTACCCACTAAGCCACTGCTGCCCCACTTAAGTGGCTAAAGCCATTTCGAGTGAGGCCGTGGAGGTAAAGTGGATAGAACGAATTCGAGGGGGGCCACGGAGGTTAAGTGGCTAGAGCGAAATCGAGGGGGGCTGCGGAGGTGCAGTGGCTAAAGCGATTTTGAGTGGTGCCACGGAGATGAAGTGGGTTGAGCGTTTGTAGTGGCGCTGCAGAGGTGTAGTGGCTAGAGCGATTTTGAGTTGTGCCGCGGATGTGTAGTGGCTAGAGCGATTTCGAGTGGGGTCACGGAGATGCAGCGGCTAGAGCTGCCATCTTGCTTTTCTAAATTGTTGAATTTTATCAATGCTCTGTCATTTCTGCGTATTTGCAATCTTGTATTTTATTTATGCCCTTTTATTTCATATACACATACCAAAATTCTTATTTTTTTTATATAATATATTTTTATCTATGAGTCCACGTCCACCATTTTGGTGTCAATTTTCCTTACTCTCCTTCATTTTACAACTTGCTCTATCATTCCATGACCTCCATATTTGATATGGTTTGTAATTGGTTTTCTGAATTATTCCCCACACAATCTTGTCTTTTGCTGTAGGTTGCCATTATCATTGGTCTTAGGATTTTTTGTTTACCTTTATAGGACTTCGACAAGCTTGTCTAAAGTTGGATTTTGAACCTTTTTTTTTTTTTTTTTTTTTCCCCACCTTGTTCATTGCAGAAAATATTTTTTCACTCGTGATGTACTTGCATATTCCCATCTCATGTAGGGCTGAAAATATGTTTACTCGTGGACTTTGAAATATTTTTATACCACTCGAACTTAACACAGCGAGTTTCAGAGCCGTCTAATTTCAACTGGCCATGTTTCAACATGATGCCAGTGACATCAATGTTGCCCCTACCATACCTACCTCTCGTGTAGGACACTGGGAAATTTATACCTCTAGAAAGACTTTTAGTATTTTCTTCATTCGAGTTGTCCTTGGAATATTCTGTATTTATGTACTGGGATAATTTTTGTACTCAAATAAGACTTTTAATAATTTTGTGCTTATGTATGCCTTGCTTCTTCATTCCTACATTAGATGCTTAGTCCCATATCTGCATTCACCATCCCAGTTATCTTTTAAGTATACTCTAATAAATCTATATTTGTAATAATGCATCCTAACTATCATAACCCAGAAAAATCAAACATAATCTAACACAGCCCGAAAAATTTTCAAACAAAACCCGCACAGTTCTGAAAAACAAAAACAGATTTAATATAACATAATCTGCCAAAGTCCAGATAAATCAAACCTAACCTAACGTACCGGTATATAACTGCAATGCTACCTACTATAAGAAATGTAGGAAAGCCAGTTCCGACATGCATATCATTGTTTCAGCTATTTTGATAATTCATATGTACTTTCCCGAGCATATAAACAGACATGCCCTATCAAATATACATTAACTAAGCAACTATACTGTTCAGACCTACTGAGTCATACGACGAACATATAAATCGTCCATATCATCAGGTATACGAGCTGATACCGGATAAATGTACTAGCCACGATACCAAATTACCATCCAATTTAACACAATTAAAAACTGTTATAGTAAAAAAAATTATCACATCCATCATGCTTTAAGCATGGCAAGCAACAAAATAGCACACACTAAAACCCCAAAATACAAAAATACCTGCTGCCTATACTATATACCTTACTGACTGCACCAGACAAATGTACTAAATACCATACTACGCACTTTAGTTCACGATTACCCACAATTGCCACCTGCTTTACCTATCAACATCAGACATATACTAGCCATCATACCACCTGCTAACATTATGGCATAAAATAATCATAAAACCGGTATCAAACCCATGGCGTAAACAACTTCCCATACCATCCACCAAATCGAAATTAGCAACCGAGCCCTAACATAACACTGGGGGCCATACTAACTTGAACAACACAAGCATGACTTAGCAGTGAAGCACACACCAGCCATACCATTTGACATATCGTGATTACAGTATTTCGAGGGAACAAATATACTGGAAAAACATACCGATTATCATAACAATCGGACATAAAAATACTATATCTCATGCATACCACAATTAGCGAATATCGCCAAAACATATAGACCTACTGGACACCATGCCACTCCAACATGTCATTCTCTAGAACTCCTGAGTTATAGTGGATGGTATGGCTATTTGGTATGTTGTATGATGAGCGTTTCACATAGTGTTTGGAATTTTTAGTGTAGCTGGTAATTATATTTGCATGGGAATTATATTGTATAGCTGCAGGTGTGGTGTAAGTTATTTATTGGCATAGATAGTGGTGCTGCTTAGACTGAAGCATGGAAGAGTTATATAGTAAATGGTAGCCTGGTCAGTGTAAGAGGTGTTGGCTGGTAATAAGTTATGCTAGGTGTGGTATGGGTGAGGCAAGTCTGAGTTGGAGAGAATAGCATGTTGGAGTGGTACATTGTTTTTCTGAGCACAGTCGGTAATTTTGGTGTGCATGAGATCATGTTATGTCAAATGGTATGGCCAGTGTATCCTGCACTGATAAGCCATGCTTGTCTTCTGGTTAGCATGGCACGTCAGTGTATGTTTGGCTTCAGTTACAAATGTCGATTTCGCGGATGGTATGGGAAGAAAGTTTTTTATTCACCATGGTTTTGATGCTTGTTTGCTTGATGTGGTAGTTGTATGCCCGAGTGGTAGTGGGTGGTATGCTAGCAAGTCTGTTTGTCTGATGTCGATAGGTAATGCAGTTGCTAAGTGTGGTTAATCCTGAGCTATAATGGGTAATACTGTTTTTAGTATATTTTTCTGTCGCAGTCAGTATGGGACATTGTATGGGCAGTAGTATATAGTTGCTTGCCATACTTAAAAGAATGATAGATGTCATAATTATTTAGTATGACAATTTTTTTTTAAACTGTGTCAAAGTGGATGTTTATCCAGTTTGGTGGCTAGTATGTACATTTAACTTGTGTCGGTTGGTTTGTCGGATGGTACGGGCGAGGCTGATATATTCCTGGAATGGCTCGAAAGGTCTGAACTAGTTAATGTAGATTGTAAGGGCTAAAGTATGTTAATTATTTCTTCTGCACTGCCAATTGTCTGCAGTCCATACAAAGCATGTTTCTGAGATCAAGATGTCGCAAAAGTCGAATTTTCAAATTGGCTGAAATAAAGACAGGCGTGTTGGAACTGGCATTTATACATTTCTTACAGTAGGCATGATTGTATTTATATGCTGGTAGGTTAGGTTATGTTTGATTTATCTGAGGTTTGGAAGGTTAGGTAATATTAAATGTGTTTCTATTTTACTGGACTGCGATAGGCAAGGTTTGAATGTTATAGTTTTTTTTTTTTTTTTTTTTTTTTTGCTGTTAGGATGTGTTTGATTTTACTGGACTGTGGTAGTTTAGGTTAGGTTATGACGAATATAGCTTTATTAGTTTATGCTTTTATGAAAACTGGGTTGGTGTATGCTGATATGGAATAAGGCATCTAATATAAAAATGGAGGAGCATGGGAATAGATGTACAATTATTTTAAGTTCGACGTTAGTCCAAAATTTTTCGAAGTACTTGTATAAACATTAATACAAAAAGTTCCCATCTACAACGTTAGTACAAACTTATTCTAAGTAAGCATTAGTGCATTAATATACCAAAAAGAATGCAAGTGCAAAAATATTCCAAATAGAACACGAGTGAAATAATACTGACAGTGTCTCTAGAGGTATAAATTCTCCGATATCCTACACAAATGTTTGAATCCTACATGTATGGCGGGGGCAAAAGTGAGGTCAATGGCATCATGCTGAGACTTGGCTTGTTCAAGTTAGAAGAGTCTGATTCTCGCTGTGTTAGTTTAAGTATGAGTGGTATAAAAATATTTAAATTCCTACACTTGTGAAAATATCGCAAGCGCTACTTGAGATGGGAATATGTAAGTACAGCATGAGTGGAAGAATATTTCTATGCAGAAGTGAAAAATATTAAAGCCAATATTAGTCATCATTTTTTCGTCCTAAGAATGTTGGAAGATATTCTAAGCCAATAAAGAGGGCAATCTACATCAAAAACATAAGTTTGTATGGGGAATACATCGAAAAAATAGATACAAACCAAAAATAATATTAAAAGACATGAATGATGGAGCAAGTGGAAAAGTGGAGACTGGGGAAAATAAACTCCAATATAGTGGGCATGAATAATTAAGCATAAAAATTAGGTGTCTGATGAAATTTAAGATGATGCAAATTGAATAAAATCGAATATGGCAAACAGCATGAAGGAATGACAGATCATACATAAAATCAAAGAATTTGTCAACAAGATGACAGCCAGGATAAGGATAGTAGCTGGAAGCAAGATGATACCAGGAACAATGGTGGGGACACAATCCGTGGTGGTTATCCAGAACAGAATAATAGTGGCGATGTGGCGATTGTGGTGTTATCTAGGATGGTGGCAGGAGATATAGTAGACGATGGAAACAAGGTTGCAGTTAGAAGTAATATGGCGCACAGAAACTATATGGGGGCTGGAAACAAAATATCGGTGGTCAGATGTTACGGTTGAGGTCGAATGACACTATCTAAGGCAACAGAACTGGCAAAACCCAAGATGTCGGGCAATAGCTGTGGGGTTATGGCTCTTCGCTCCTGATCTCGTACCTCCATTTTCCCTCCACTCTCTGTATTAACTCAACGAAGGCAATATTAATTCGTGATTTGACACTGGTTGAGTTTAAATACTATTTTGTATAATATTTTATTTTTTAATTTTTCTTTGGGAATGTCTGATAACTAAATTAATACATGTGTACTAAGCTATAGCTGTAACACACATAATCAATTTTCCTTCATAAATAATTAGCTTTGCATTTTAAGCATAAGCCAATAAATGATTATGAATAACGTAGTATGTGGGCCTCTAAAATAGCATTATTCATGCCAAATTCACGACGGTTATTATAGCAACAAAATAGAAGTAATCGTATATTTCGGAATATTAAGAAGTTTTTATTTGTGTAAATATTTTTGTTTACTAACCTGGACAAATTTGTTAGTAAAAAAATCTATCGCATTTATAAAAATTGGCTAACAAAATGGCATTAACAATTACTTTTATTAATTGGTTTTTTCGATGATTTCTATTCATGGATCAATATTGGGTAAATAAACACAGAGTTCCTTGACACCCGTCTGTTCAATTTAGACGGATCTAACTTTTATGTTTGACGGGAGTAATAGGAAATAGTTTACATTCATATGCGTGTTTCTGCTAAATATTTTACGGGATTCTCAGGTCGATAATGACTTTCAGAATCTGTTCGTTAATGTCTGCTTCTGTAACAAGAAACAAATTTATATCGCAGGACAAAGAATGAATTATCTCTTCAGATCATAATGAATGAAGCATGGTTGTATGAGTTTAATGGGTAATGTCAGTAGTGCCCCTAAGATACCGAAGATATATTTCTCAGGTTATAACAAAGACACACATGCTAAAAAAATATATATTTACAAAGTTTTCTTTGTGGCTAAGTTAATTTTTTCTTCGAGGCGGTTCAGTTTACAATAACATAACATTGCTTTAATTCAAAGAGATGGTTGTAGAAATTTAAGCGTGCTGTTACAAAATTTTTTTTTTTGCATTTATGTTTATGGTAATATTATCTTCCTTTAGTGCATAGAAATGAACATTTTTTGAGCTGCTTTTGTTCACAGTAAAGAAAGATTACTTCGCAGTAAAGATGACATTTCGACGATAGCAAAGGTTTTCTTTCAAACATAGTAGTTATCAGTGTACAACTGTTATCCAAACGCAAATTTCCATAGACCAGTGTATTCTGCAGTTAGAAAACTGCAACTGAGTAAATATGCAGTCCTACGAATATTTGTCATTCTGAAGTGCAGTAATTCCCCAAACCACTCACCTCAATACTTCTAAAGTGGTGACATTATATATTCTGGCCCATGTTGCTACATGATATAATGCACTTAAGGGAGTTTCCTTACATGACAGTTAAATATTTCTAAACTTCTACACACACCGTTTATTGTCATTTAAATATTGTGAACATATGTTATTATCGTCATTTGAATGATTTATTTTAATTTATTTTGCACATCGCATTAATCAATACGTATTTTCACATATTGTAATCTATTTAAAATCAGTCAATGATAACTATGTCAAAAACATTTTACAACTTTTATCCACACTCTACTAGATTGACATTTTAGCTGCATAATTTTTATCTGTTTTTCATTGGTAAGAGAATATGAAAGTGTGCCCAGCAGAAAACAAATTTAGCGGTTTTGCAATGTGACAATGCAGAAGTTTTTTTTTTTTTTTTGTTTTATTAGGAAGGACTTGACTGAAAATTTTATATTGTATAAAAAGATTTTAAAGAAGGAACAAATGGCCTCCATACGGAAGTGGTATGTATGACTAATGTGTCTGATGTTAATCGAATTTTAAAAAGATGTTTCAGTATTGAGGCTAAGCAGTATTAAGTATTGCTGCTAAATATACCGGAGAATATATAACTGCAGGAGGATTATTCATTATGCATTTCCCAGTTGGTGTTCTGAGTCAGTTTGGCATACCAGCTATTGTGACTTAATATCTGCAGAATTCTTCAAGTAAGGTTTTCTTTACTATTTAATTAGTCAATGCATTACTAGCCTTGAAGTTGTAAACGGAATTTAATAATATGGCAAGCCCAGTGGTCCGAGTATGTGGTAATAAATTACCAAGATCAATTTTGAATGATTCTTAAACTCTACTGATGAACTAAGCCTGGTTTCTCTCATCAAATTGTTCAGAGTATTCTTCAGTTAAGTTTTGTAGTCAAATAATGTGTTTGTAATTAATCAGAACTATTGTGTGATTATTTTCGGGAAATCAATTGTTTATTTCATCACAGATTATTTTTTTCAATTAACTAATTTTTCTTTGAGAACTGACAGCAGTATCCTTAAATGTTATACGTCTGTTGAAAAGGTTTTAATGTGTTGCATGTGAGATATGAATGAGATTTTCCATTATTCCTTTAATTATATTTTCCTAAGCTTTCTTCAAAGTGTTTCCTTGTTTTATGTTAGTAGTAAGTATTTCTTTTTCTGCAATCTATAATAATTTGTGTAAATCAATCAATGATCCTGATCATGACATGGGAAATAACTGGTACATATTGCTATGATTTGTGCTGATTTGCAAGACAGTTGTGTGTACGCATAAGTGAGATACTAGTTTAACATTACATTACTTTACAGAAAATTAATAGACGCCCATACGCGTGGCAAATGTAATAATGATATCAATTTCTGTATGAGCATTAACACGCTTCATTATAGAAATAATCGGCACTCAACAGTGCGGCCAAGATAGCCGAATATAGTTAAAATAAAAATACAACCTAGAGAAAACAATGCTAAGTTATATTGACACCATCAAAGTCATAGAGGTGTAAGTAATACTGCATGGTCATAGATAAAAGAGTTACCATAGAAGTAGGAATATTGAAGACTTTGAGCGTATTGCTGCATGGCCAGAGAGCCTTATTTTTTAAGGAGTGCGTGTAGGTAATAGTTTGTTAAGATTGAATGAACAGGTTGACCAAACTAATACTGTGTTAACCCTGGAAAATTCGATTGCTCAATTGCAGGCAAATGAGACAGCACAAGATAATGATATTGTCACGCTTCAGAATAATGTTGAGAAAGTTTGGACGTAATTGGAAGACAGATTAAGTCAGTTGAAAAATGTAACTAAAGAAAGTTTTGACTTAATGCAAACGAGTGAAGGAAAGGTTCACACTTGATTACATTCCATAGAGGTTAGTGTACCTAGGAATCCAAACCAAAGATTTCGCCAACTATTGTCGATAGTGAAATCTTAGATAATGTAGACCACCAGTTGGTAAATTTTAAGTGATATCTAGAGGCAAAACCTAATCGTACGAATGTTGAATGTGTTAATTTTCAGAAAGACGTCGCAAACAAAAATAAAGAATTGCATAATAAAATATTGGAACTAGATAGACGTTTGAACCTGCTAACTACTAGCGACGCTTCTACGACAGTTTTCAGCAGACACATTCCGCATTAACCTGTTCTTACAGATAGGAATGATAGTGAACAGAGTACAAGTAGTCATGTTATTCAATATAGTAATGTTGCCACATTGAATTTAACGGCTGCGATGTTGCATCATCCCACCAAGCAATTGAGAGAGGGACTGCCGACATTTTCGGGACAAAGCAATGAAAATCCGATAATCTACCTTAATAAATTGGAAGATTAGGCTAAATTTTTTAATCTTAGTGAATCGTCAACTTTGTTATGTATAGGGTTGAGCTTAAAGTCGACCGTATTCTATTGGTAGGAGGTCGAGAAAGAAAGAGTTCAAACGTTATCCCAGTTTAGACAAAAATTTCTGAAAGAATACTGGATTGCCCGTATTCAGGGAGATTTGCGAGCGCATCTTCATTTGGAGAAGTTCGACCCAAAGAAGAATAAGTCTCTGGATCAACTTTACGGATTAATGTTTGAACGAACGCGACATTTGGATGCTCCAACGGGCGACGAGGAGTTCGCGGAAGTAGTAATTGCTCAATTACCACTTAAATACCAAGATCGATGGGTGGACAGGGCATTTACAAACCTAAATGAATTCCGGTCTCAGATTTTAAAGATAGACCAGACTGAAAGACAAAGAGCAAATGCTATGCGAGAATCAGATAAGGCTATACCAGTTCATGCACCTTGGTTATACCAAGGTCCAGGTCAATGACCACATCAATCAAACCACGTTGGTAATAATCCACATGTTAGTGCAATATAAGAGATAACAGAAGGTGATGAACCCCAGTCGTTACAAACTAATTGTGTATCGGAAGGCACATCGAATCGATTTAATTACAATCGGCAAGGAAAACGGTTTTCACCCGGATACCGGAAAAGATCCAAACGTAAGCAACACAGAGATGGACCTACATTAGACACTCCACAACCAAATTCTTATGTACTGTACATCCAGAAGGTAACGTGTATGTATTACGAGCTCAGGCAATCAACGGGGGCGAAGGGCGACCGAACTCGCCTTCAAATGGTAGTACAAATACTCCAGGAAATGTGAGTTGGTCTGTTCCATCGTATCTAACATGGGCAGCCGGTAATCGTCAATTTCCAGGTAATGTAACTGCAAATGGTTACAATCTGAATAATGGACCGCCGTGGGCTTACTTTCAGCTGCCGGTTGTTCCTGATTCGACACCTGCTAATGCCAATTACTTTACACAGAACAATTCGCCCCAACGACTAGGATATTTCCAGAGAAACGAAGGGTTGAATCCCCTCGCACATTTCCTTTCAGTTCAAGGCAATTCATGGACTTGAATTAGATCTTTATTCGTAGGACTTAAAATACCAGACTGAGTGAAATGGGACAGAAAAGAATATCAGTTCGAGAAATAGTTCTATGTTATTTCAATTCACCTGGAATGAAATATAGAACTGGACAAACGAATATCAGTTTGGGCCAGACTTGAACTTGAACCGGAATTATATTATTTTGCCAGTCCCTGAGCCCATCGCCTACATTAGAGAAAACTTCTTCTCGCAGTATATACACTTATGCCATTCGAGTAGTAAATCCCAAGTTTAATACTTGTAAAAAAAATCTTGTTCAAAATGTAATCTTTTATATTTGTCGGTCTTGTTACTTAGTGACGCTAAAATAAATTAGAATCCCCTGCATTACAAACACACTTAACATGTGTTTCACCATTTATAGAATAAATATTGTGTTGTTAACATAATTTTACCTTTACATTTACCAAGCATGGTAAAATGCATGGCTTTATTTTTATAGGTGAATAAACATTCTGCAAAACACATCAGCACATCTTCTTGTGAAAATAATCTGCATCATACACTATTATTCCATCTTTGTTTTCTGTCA
This sequence comes from Dryococelus australis, assembly GCA_029891345.1. Taxonomy (NCBI): domain Eukaryota; kingdom Metazoa; phylum Arthropoda; class Insecta; order Phasmatodea; family Phasmatidae; genus Dryococelus; species Dryococelus australis. The sequence continues at coordinate 25,571,098 of CM057008.1, read as the reverse complement.
TTCCCCCAAAAATTCATAAACTCCTGTTATGATCATCTCAAAACACTCCCATACATTATTCCATCACAAGAAATTATATTCCTGCAGAGCGAACTGTAACCACATATGCATTCGACAGAACCTTTGTGTAACCACCGAAACATTACTTGTTCTTGTTAAGGAAATTTTGAAAATAATCTCATGCTTCCTTAGTGCAGCGACATTTTCGAAAAAATGTAAACATATTCTACATCGATATACTTTCAGTTGAGGATTCTTGGAACACGATCTCATTTCATGTCGTCGCACATAATAATATGCTGTAAATGTTTGTCCACAGAAACGACATACAGGTTTTATTCCCATTGAAGCATTATCTTTACATACTTTTATACGCTTTGCTAATGTAGATTTACTTGTAAATGTATGACCACACCATGCACAACGATACTTAATACACTCAGGATTCCTTCCACAACTACTTCTTCCATTATATTGCATACTACATCTATGTTTAAAGTTTTTATATCATTGTTGACACTGAAATCCAGATGATGATTCATCAGCTGCAGGAGTAAATCTGCAACACTTTTGGTCCGAATAGATTGTTCGCTGCGAAGTTTCTACTGAAGAGCGCATATCCATTACACTCACCTCTAACATCCCAAACAGAATTATCTATATACTTAAACACATCAAGCTTTTATACTTTTCATGTTGATAGTAACATACGGAAGGATAAAATGACACATATGAAAAATCATGTTCTGTGAAATTAAACTATTCTTAGATGTAACGTGTAAGGTTAAAAAATTAATATCTGTGCACAATTTTTTTTAATATTATAACGAATGTTTCCAAATATCCAATATAATGATATTACATTGCATGAAACACCGACAAACCAGGTTCGCGATCTCCAGTATTAGTACGGATTGGAGTCCAGTCATCCTTCAACCACCAAGACGTAAACACCTCTCCGAGCTCCCATTCTTCGTCGCATGCTAACATTTCGATTAGCATTAACACATCATCCTTTGTTCTACTTTCAAACTGAAAACCTTCATCGAGCATTATAGTGTTAGCTCGAGATCAGAACTAGTATCATTTACGTTATAGCAACATACATAGTTAATGAGAGTTTAAAATTAACACTCCATCTATATACCATTCATTTAAAAAAAAATGAAACGGTTTTTTTATACAAACACATTCTTATTTTAGTTAAAAACTCTGTGTGTCATCTAAAAATTACCATCAAAATTACATACTTGGCAATGATTATCGTTAATCGGAGAGCAATTAACTAGAAATATTGCTAGAAATTTTAGAATATCCCTTGAAACTAACATTCCGAGTAAATTAACAACAAGGTAATGCACCCACATTACGAAAATTACCATTTTTTTAAATTATAAATTAATTTATTTTTATATAACCTGTTAAGTCATTGTTTCATTGCTAGAAAGAGAATCCTCACCCATACCGACATATTATTATTATTAGATCCATATGTAGACCAATTTTACCTAATGCTCAATCATAATTAATAATACATCAACCAAATATATACTCGAACCTCCACCCACCCATCGAAAACATGTTTAAAATAACTCATAATATTTTGAGATCATACCATACACACTGTTAAAAAATCCCATTAAACAGATATTTCTACACATTCTTCCATCCAAACTATTCTAACTTGTAATACCCAATTGACCTTAACAGGAGATAACATCACTCATTATATACAATTCATCCCATTAGACTAGAACATTACGGTTATACCAATCACTTCCTTTCATACCATCCAAGTAAATAAAACATCCATATAAGCATTCCTATGAAATATTCCAGAGAATTACTCAGATAAACCCCTTGTATTATCATAATAATAATAATAATAATAATAATCATGTACACTTATACTTCATTTTTAAACAGGCACATTCTCATACACCCTAAGTACTGTCAAAATATTTGCTCCTAGGGACAGATAACATATCGCCTCACACATTAATTAATAGAAGTTTTACATTATTCACAGATGTCTCTTTACTGGAAAAATAATAATAACATAAAAAAAGACATGTCTTTTCTAATTTCCATTTAAATTGTTAGAGAAATCAATGTCGTTAGCTATACTAAACATGTATATAAGTATATTTAAGGTTCTTATATCCTCATAACTTAGTTATTTTGTATATATCACAAAGAAAAAGTTGTATAATTGATGATAAAATGAATTTTAAAAAAAAGAATAGTTCTCCATACACTTTAACTTTATTTCACACACTTGTCAAAAATACATATTATTACTTACAGACAATCAAACATATTCTCCATTCAACAAATTTATTTATGCTTTTCTCTAATAGTATAGAACAAATCCTGTTGTGTGCAGTCAACATATCCCTATTCGCATACACAGCACAATAATTATCACATGGATATATCTTTTATGAAGTGCTGAACATAAAGTTACTAGCTTCGTACTATCTGGCGCTAGAGGGCTTCGTGAATGTCTTGCTGCAATACTTCCCCTCAACTCTCGGCCAAGGAAGCATGCTGGCATCACAAAGGCAGGCCACAAATACCTGTGCTGTGTGAGGCCAGGGATTATCTTGCTGGGAAAAGGGGTTGTCAAGAGGCACTAGGAAGGGGAACACATGTGATTGCAGAATTTGCTGGACGTATCGCCGCACCCTCAGGGTTTATTCGATCACAATCGGTGGGGTGCGGGAATCGTAGGAAATGGTACTCCGTATCATGACACCTCTCGTTGGGGCGGTATACTGCTCTACAGTGAGCGTGGATGACTGCTGGCCAGGACATCTTCAGACTCGAATTTAGTGGTAGTCTGTATCCAGACAGACCTGTGATTCGTCGCCGAACGCCACTCGTCGTCGCCAATCCTTAAACTTCCATACTGCCTGTTTCCGGCAGGTCACACGTACTCGGCGATGCTCAGGTCGTAATGGTAGACGTCGTAAGGGACGCCGCAATGGCAGATCCTGCTCTGCTAGCCACCTCGCTATGGTATTGGTGGACACCGGCATATCTCCAGCCGCAGTGACATGTCCCTGAAGGGTGCGCAGCGACGCCCATGGAGGGCTTATAACCTGTTGCACGATGAAACTATCCTCCCTGCTGGTGGTCCACCGGGGTGACCCTAGCCTTCTCGACGTGTGTGTCTACCCTCCTGTTACCATTGCAGCCAACACAGACTCGCAGTGCAGGCAAAATGGTTCAAGTGGCTTGCAATGTGCCGAAATGTCCTACCTGCCTCTCGGAGGTCGATTAAATGGCCTCTCTCAAACTCATTAACTTGGGCAAAGGCTTGTCGAATTTCCCTTCACGTCATGTTATGTTTTCACTGAACTTGGCTCTGTGGCTCACACTGCATCTAAGGCATCATTCGATGTCTTGAAGCTATGAATGAAGGAATGTCACAGTCATGGAATAGTATCATGGTATACAGCTTAAATTGGGGGAGGAGGAATTTTTGTTGTCCAAGTCACTGGTGATCTGATATTTACTATCAGAACACACAGTGAAGGGGAGGATGGCCACGAGATGTTGTGATTGCCGGATGCCATTGGGATGTGCGATGCTGCTCTCGATCCTCTACTCTAGCATGTACATTCTGAATCACCACTCCCAGCAATACTTTTACTGCTGCTGATGGTGTCGAGATATCTCTCTCTGTGATGCCTCACTAATACTGTGCAGTGCTCTATATTTATCCTTTTTTCCCCAAAGTGTTTAGGAGCTGTGTGGACCATACTGCTAAGCTCTCCTCCATAGAGTATATCTTATTATCTATATTCATTGAGTCTTACAAGGTACCTACGCTAGTGCTCAAGGCGTACCCACTGGAAGTGGTAGTCTCTGATAGAAAGACTATATCATTAGGCAACTAGGGCAACTCGTTTTCAGGCATTTCGTAGGATTATGTAGTGCCAGTTTTCGGTGGGTGGTTGGTGGTAAGACAATCCCTAGTGAGTAATTGTTTTTAGTGAGAAGTTCTGGAGCTGGGTGATCACTAATCCAACACTTCCAGCACCGAGAACATCTCTGTGAGTATCAGGTCAACAGATTGGTCTAATGGTAGGAGTGGGGTTTTGAATGGAAGGGAGTATTAGGGGAAGCCTTCTTGACAGCAAAAGAACTGTGTCTGTGGACAACTGCATGGCCTGTCATGTGGAGTCACATTCTGAGTGCTGGACTTCGAATTTTGTGGATGGTCCATCAACTGGTGACTCGAGAAACACATTTACTTTCCCCTCCCTTGTAAGAACCGCGCAGCTTGTTGCTGCTGACGACTTAAAACACAAAGGAAAGTGCATAAAAAACTCAATCGGTAGCATGGTGGCATAGGACGGGAAACTGTGAAAATGTTAAGAAAAAAGATTGAAGCCCAGATGCTGGAATAAAGTAGGACAACACAAATAAAATACTTCTGAAGGGGAATTTCTCCCCTCAGAATAATCAGAACAATGAGACATTGAACTTTAACTAGCTGACTGCTCAACTAAATCGATAATGGACTTAACCGAATGTGAACAGGCACATCTCAGTATGTGACTGGTGAAAACAACCGGGCACAACTCGACCCTCGACATGTTCGAGCATCTACTGAGTGTGCCCGAAGCAGCCAACCCTACAACCCTTTTGCCTGTTTAAACGACACGGGATTTTAATTTTCATTTGTCCACTATTCGCAAATGAAATTATGAACGAAAAATTTGACACCCTTCTAACTAGGCAAAACGCTTTGATTTTTGACAATAATGTAAGTTCTATGCTACTCTCGCCTTCAGTGTAATTAATGTTGTCGACCTGCAAAATAAGGGCGTTGGCCCTAATTATTTCAAAAATAGTTTGACAGTATGTTGTAGTGTGTTTGCAAAGCTTTACTGACCTACACATTTTCCACACACCCAATGTTCCATCTTAAATATACTTACTATTTTAAACTAACCCTTGAAAAAAAAAGTCTTGTTTCATTAACTGCTTTAAGTTTTAACATAACCAGTGTATGGAAATTAGGCTAGGTCTCATTTTAAGTGTAGTATTTCTATTATTGACTGAAAAAATTTGCATATAGGCTATCCACGGTTTCTTCGCACTTTTTGAAACAAACCTTTGAAAAATTACACCATATACGACGTGTTTATGTATTTGTTAAGTATGCCATGTATCTGTTAACATGAAAATATCTTACTTGTCGTTAGCTAGAAGTTTTACCTGTATTTCACTTGTAAATTGCAGTACTTCATTTATAATAAATATTAACAAACACATTGAGAAAATGTGTGCGTTGGTAGCGCCTAATAAGAAATAGTTCACATGCAAAATATAATTAGAACTGAATGCGTGTAATTTTAGTGCAGTTTTATAGACTGAATTCAGCTTTGTTTGTGCAAGGCGGAGGAATATCCTGGAAGCAGAATTTTAGCAGGGCTTCAGAAAGGTGGGACGTAACCGTGAATGGATTATAGTTTGTATTATACACTGTGGAATATTTAAAAAAAACCGGCTGTTCGCAATTAATCGAGCAGTTTCGAAATCAACATATACTTTAAATGGCAGACTGGCTGTAATGTTGGTAACTATGGAGGAAATGTAGTTCCATGTCTCAACTTTGAATTAAAAATATCAGGTAAACATTTGCGAATACTGAAACGATTTATTTTCCTAGACTGTTTTTTTTTTCTTCTTAATGCGTATAATTGTAACAATTGGCGTACTTGTAAAATATTCACTTTTCTAGTAATTTCGCGGTTTCCCTTGACCGGCGCACGAATAAAGAGAGCAATCCCTCGGCAATGATGATCTTACACGAGGCGGAAAAAATACACAATGTGCATACAAGTAGATCTAAAGCAGAGTTTTCAAAAGTGCTCAGTTTACCGCGAACAGCATTTACATTCGTGTTTTTTTTTCTTTTCACAACTGAGTAAATTTCCGGAAGACAGGAATACACAGTGTAAAAAAAAAAAAATCCTGGTATTGTAACATCGGTGTTTCTTGGAGAAGTGGAAGCAAAGAAAAAAAATTATGGGTCATTTTTTGTTATGGCTAACCGTTTAGCCCCAGCGGTCCCCCCCAGTAAGTCAGCAAAACTAACCAGGTACCCTTAAACAACAATATCTTGTTTTAATAAAACTTGTTCTCTCCTCCCCCCTTCCCAAATCAATAATCTAAAAAATTCTTCAATTTCTCTGTCACTTGACCGGCATATGAACACAATTCGTCAAGTTGATAAAGTTTTTTTTTGTGTGGCAGAAGATTACGCAGTGGGCTTAAAAAGAGAAAAGAACCAGGAATTTCAGTATCTATAGGCCTATTTCTAATAAGTAATTGTTTATAAATGTTTTTTATTAACTGGGAAAGTAATAAAAGAAAATATTTACTAGTAAAACAATGGACAGGAAAAATAAACACATGCCAGCCGTATGTGGCTCCTCTGTTGAAATGAGTGATAAAATTTGGGTAAAGGTTCTGGAACAAAGAAAACAAAATTAATAGAACTTGGAGAAAATAACATACGAAACTCCTAACAACATGCCACTATTGAAACCGGAAGAATGGTACTCTCGCATGGATATAAAGAAACAAACACTGGAAAAAAAAAAAAAAAATTAAATTCGCTTCGGGAAATAACAACGTAGAAGGCAAAACAATAAATTAAGAAAATAATATTTATTAGGAAAGCTAACTGCTGAACCAGACATTCCTCAGTGTGATGGAAAGTCAGTAAAAATGATGCACTTGAGCAATGACAAAAGTAGAAATGAAAGAATGAAATTGTAAGAGGCACAATTCGGGAAGCAATGATATTATTGCCAACCTTGTCCTTCACTCTGGCTTCTTGCCAGCCTGTTTCAAACATATTCGAGCTCGCTGCTGAAAAAAAATATATATATATATATATTTGTGGGTTAAATTTAATGACTGTTTCTCTCTCGGCCTGAGCATTTCACGGTGCGCCTATTCGATTGTTTTCTACTTCTATGACCCCAAAATTTAACTTGTGAGTGTGTTATGCCGTCATCAAAACCTTGCAATCGTCAAATCTCCTGAGAAGTCAAAAATTTTTGCATCTGTTATATATGTTCACTTATGGCGTTCGTATATTTGCATTCGCTTGGAAATAATTTACTAAAAGTAAACAAGTACACCAACATACCGGTTCAAGGTAGCGCCAAAATGATTGTTTCTTCACATAAGTCCTACATATACATATACATATGCGCATACAAATGTGTGTATTAATGTTGAAAAGACACAAGCGCGTGCACATTTATGTAAGCAATGTATGCAGGTATCACGGCACATTAGTGACTGCATGTGAGATAGTTAAGCTGTAAATGACTTAAATCTGTCACTAAGGTCACATTGGTATATTTTTTTTTTGTATCATGGACACTCCTGTCATAGGTGGCTGAAAGGCGTTAATGTGTCTGTTTCTAAAATATCCATGTGACATAATTTCACTGATGCTAACTGTTAATTTGTTGACATTGCTAGTGATAATGCCACTCATGGTGTTATCAAGTTACGCAATATGGAGAAGTGTGTGTGTGTGTGTGGGTGCAGTGGAAAAGTTCTTATCTCGGTTTCTGGCTTGTACGTGATAGTGACATATTGAGACACTTCTTCTTCGTCCGCCTCAGTTTCTCGCAGCCATGTCGGGCAAGGTGAAGGTCGTTTTCATACACCACACTTCGACGACCACATCGGAGCCGTGCTTCGGCGATCTGTCCATGTTCCTGGACCTTCTGGAGCGACGTCCAGACGTGCAGTACACCTTGGCGGCGTGGGACGATCCCCTAGTGGACTGGGCTTCCTTCACCCACTTCTTCGTCACGTCCGATATCATGTACGTGTCACAGCTCGAGGACTTCCTCAGCTGGTTGGACGGTTTGGAGTCTTCGGTCGAGGGCCTCTCGGCGAGGATGTTCAACTCCCGGACGTCATACGGTGGAACTCGTCGAAAAAGTACCTGAGGGAGTTGGAGTCCAGGGGAGTCCGGGTGCCGCTCACCGTCTGGCTGGAGTCGGAGGGCGACGCACACTGTTGGGGCGCGAAGAACTCCCCTGGGCTGACGGGGGACGTGGTTGTGAAGGACGTGGTCGACGAGAGCGGCTACAGCGCCTGGAGGTGCCGCCTGGAAGGAGGCAGGTTCCCACCACTAGCTCTGGAGAGGCTCCAGAAGCAGCTGGCAGCCTCCAACGGGAGGGACGGCGTCATGGTGCAGGCGTTCATGGAAGACATCCTGACGGAGGGTGAGTGGTCGCTGCTGTTCTTCTGCGGGCGTTTGAGCCACGCCGTGCTCAAGTCGCCGAACCGCGGCGGCAACAGAGGGGACTTCCGCGTACAGATGAGGCACGGCGGCGGGTTCTCCCCAGTCGCCCGGAAGGACATCCCGCCGGGGGTCGCTGTCTTCGGCGAACAAGTCCTGGCCGCACTGCCATTCCCGGGAAACTCCTTGCTGTTCGCACGGGTAGACGTGGTGCGCTCTGGAGAAACTCCCTACCTCATGGAGCTGGAGCTACTGGATCCCTACCTCTACCTGACAGAACCCGAGCACGCCGACATGCTCTTAAATGTCTTCATGCAGGCCGCGACAGGAAGTACCAAGTCACATAGGATATAAGCATGCATATGTGAAATAGCAGCTTATTTCCTCGAACTCCAACAACCATCCGTCGTATCCGTCAGTCGCCTGTCCGTCAATCAGTCATGCCTCTGTTGTTTTCGTCCGTCAGTTGAAAGCGATTCACGACATTCTGTCGTCCGTCAATCCTAACTTAACATCGTGATCTTTCTTTGGTTGAAAGTACACTATCTACCAAAAAGTAATTGGGCACCCGTGAAGGTAGGTAATTCAGTACGTCAGTTGGCTTGTGTTCCACGGCCTTCGGCGTAGGACCGCTGGTGTTTGTCCGTAGTGGCATGAACACAGAGGCCTATTGTAACATTCTGGATAATGAAATGCTCCCAACATTGTGGCGTTTTTACGGAATGGACCCGTGTTACTTCCAGGATGACGATGCCAGGGAGGTGGCCCTACGAGATTCTAACGGGGTGACAACCACCGAGCAAACATTGTGGACAGGTGCCCAATTAGTTTTTGGTAGATAGTGTGTATACTGGTCGCAAATACATTTTCTAGAGAGTAACATTTTGGGGAAATATTTCTTCACATTATAAGAATCTATACTGAATTATTGTTTACATTTAAAATTACTGAATTTACCACCAAAGAAAATAACGCAGATCCACCGCCTTGCGTTTCATTTTAAAGTGCATATTCACATGTAGGAATGTCGTCAGATGGCGGTGGCCCTTCCGTACGTCGAAAGTTAAAGTTTGGGAACTATTTGACTGATGGACGGATAGAAAGGAAATTGCCCTGTGATTGGTTAAAGATCACGTGACCGCTGGACGGACGGGACTAACTGATGCGACGGATGGTTGTGACTCCAGCTTCACTCACCAGCCTGCAGACCGACCAATAAGGAACGTCTCGCAGCACACAGTAGCCAATCAGACACAAGGCCAGTTCTTACACCATAAAAAAATTTGTTCACATTAATGAAATTTTTTTTTGTACAATTAAAAAACCTCTGTAAATAAACAGTAACATTCTTTGTAGAATTTACTCTTTGTGGTGTTATTTGTAACATATCTAGAACTATTTTTGTACTAACCAGGAATCACTTACAATAGTTGAGGCAACCTTAAAACAAATCATCAAATTTTCTGATAAATATTTTTCTCAAAACACGTGAATATGTTTACGATCGACGTGCTGTTAAATAACAGGCCTATATATACGAAGTCAGGTCCAGGATATGGGGGGGGGGGAATGTTTCCTTGTAACGTTCTTTCGAGTGTTAAAAAACTTAATCGCCTTTTACCTTACTCGTTATTCAAAAATAGCTATCTAGGTTCATGAATGTACAAGAACAAGGAAAATTTAAGCAGTTAGAAATGCTGGTGGACATTTGACAAAACCGCGCGTGTTTAAAGGGGACGTGACCTTATATAAATGGCCACGACATTAGATCTCAAGGACAAGAGAGTTGGCAGTACTGGCATACTGCCAGCTCCGGGATGTGGCACATAGTCGGTTCAGCCGATACTACACGATACCTGCAGCCGTACTTGGTTCTTGTACAAGTCCTTGTGTACGAGCCGGTATACCAGCCGCTATATGAGCCGCCATGGAGTGTCCGTATTACACGACAGCAGTTCGCATACTAGCATTTGGCAACCTCGGTGGGTGCGCAGTGTGATATGAACCCCATTCGTAGAACTGCTGCCAGTCAGTAACTTGCATAGGCCTATGAAAAAAAAAACTAGCTAGCATATCTTAATATTGCTATAATACTCATCGCCTTTTACGTACATTGATTGCTTGCTAGTATGGTTTCCTTAATTTTCTTGAAAATGAGACGAAGTCACTAGAGTATGAGTGTATTATTTTTAATTTTGACAAAAAAAATCTGTCCGGTTGCAAATTATAGTTATTTTACTGCGTACCGGGATATTATCTGCATGTGAAATTTAATGATAAAAAAAATTGGGTTTAACAGAGTTTCGAACTCACTCCTAAGAAGGGTACAGCATCTCTCAGACCCCGACATTACCACTGTACTACCACTTTTTATTGCTATTATTTATAAAAATAGAGTTATTATCGCACACCATATACAGAGGCGTTTGCCCTTAACCTATTATATACAGTACACATTCAACCCACAATATAAACAATAACAAAATACTCAATAAAATGTCTACACAATTCTTACATAGGGGCACAAAACGATATGAACATTTGATGAATTGGTTTTACTGACAAAGTCGATGAACACATAAAAAATTTTTAACGTGAGGGGCAGCCACTTCACACACTGCTTAATGAGAGTAATATTGTTAATATACTAAATATTATGAATTAATTTTCTCATACAGTAGGTAATGTTTTATCTATTTAGAACGGTTTTAAACAGTCACTAAAAGTTGTCAACGCCAATATAATTCGTCATCGTATTTTTAATCTATTTGAAAAAGTTTCAACCTCACGGATGTATAATCAAGTAGTAGCCACAGGCAGCGCCCTACGCTCTGAAACTGTGATGTGATTGGCCAGGTACGAAAGCTGGCATGGAACCTGCCACGAAAAATAGGATGTGTCCAGTTACCAGACCAGGGGTTCAATTCTCGAGATCTTGCGACTTTATTCCATTTCGAGTGCCCTTGAAATTCCGTAATGTTGTACTTTGAGCTATTCTCGAGAGAAAATAATTTCGAAATGAAATAATTCCATTCGGAATCATTTCACTGGCCGCCCGCGTGGGGAGATTGCATTCCGCACGGTCTAGTAAAGAGATATTCAATGTAAAATGGAGGACACGTGGATGGAGTATTTATTGGTGAGGTAATTGGAAAATTTGGAAAATAATGTTAGGTGGCATTGTGTGTTTAATTAATGCGATGATGCGTTCGAGTTAAGTGACAAAAATATCTAGTAGCAGGACCTTCTGCTCTTTCGTAATTTTCTTTCTAGTCGTAGTCTCCATTGCAATCATACAACCTCTAATATCTTCACAGCGAACAGTAAAACACGACGAAGACGAAAGGATTGCGTTCAGTATGCGAAATAAATATGATGTTCCTGTCGCTTGCAATCGAGACTCGTGGCCAGAAGTTCGAGATTGCGGAAAAATCACACACTAAGATTCCTTACTTCGAAATGCGAACTCGCGAATATCTCCCTGCCGTAGTGAGATAACGGTTTCGAAATCAGAACGGTGAGATCCGACATTTCGTAATAATCTCGTGACATCTCAAGAATCGACCTCCCTGGTACGAAATCTGGCCGCACAAGGCGGGGAATGCCACGACGGGTGCCACGCGAGCCCGTATACCGGTCACTATGGCGGACCTTGCGCAATCTTTTGCGGAATCTGGTATCGCGTAATATCGCCCTAGGAGTGGTACAGCTATACTATCCTCCCCCTGAGGACAAGGTGGCTCGGCGGCCCTCTGTGTCCTGCGAATCGTCACCGGGTCGGAGTTCAAGGCCTAGTTGATCCCGCAAATGTTACATAGGGTACAGATCGGATGGCAACTAGTGGACCTCAAAATGACGCAGGCGTTCTATGGACACGTGTGCAGAGTTCTATGGGCACGTGTGCAGAGTTCTATGGACACGTGTGCAGAGTTCTATGGACACGTGTGCAGAGTTCTATGGACACGTGTACAGAGTGCTATGGACACGTGTGCAGAGTTCTATGGACACGTGTGCAGAGTTCTATGGACACGTGTGCAGAGTTTTATGGACACGTGTGCAGAGTTCTATGGACACGTGTGCAGAACAGCGTTGTCTTGTTAAATGCCGAGTTCCTGTGCGTTCAAACATTTTCTTCCTTGAAAACTTTTCTGATAAAAAAAAAAACTTAACTTGTGTGAGCGGAGAACTTTAATTGGTTTCACACGATATCAGAAAAACTACTTGCAGAGTAACCACCCACTACTTTGGCCAATGATGGGCACTAGGGGATCTTTTATTGTCAGATAAGTTTGTCAGAAAATCTTTTTTGGAAAAAAATATATTGACTTACTTTGATTGTGTGTGCTCTACGATCCTCAGTTTCGCCTGGCATGTGCATTTTATAATGATTTTCGCCCCTTCGAAGCTACTGTAAATCCTAATCCAATTTGTTACATTATAGGTATGACACTGTGTACAAAAATATTAATAAGAGACGACGAAGATAATTTTTGTTTCATTTAATTGTGAACAAGTTGACGGAAATCGCATTACAACTACAAAACCCATAACTAACCAGAAGTGTTTTACATAGCGATGATAACAGTTCTTATTGCATATCGCCACGTTAAGGCTAGGCTTCAATTCTTTTGCAGAAATTCGTGCCATAATTTCCGTTTTAGAGGTATTATTGGAAATGTTTGACTACACGATATTTACAATTTACTAGTTGTAAAATACGTTTTTATCTAATGTTCATTGTGTGTTATGTCCTGCTTAGGGGAAAAAAAATGCAGGAGTTTATTGATAATACATAAGTATGTTCTCGACTTTTTACAACAAGGAGATATCACAAAATGTAAATTTACTACGTTCGTGCATTGGCAGTAATTACCACGGATCCTAAATTATGACGCGAAAACGAATAATATATGCCTACATCACATGTTGCTTATTTCTCGGAACCAGCACGAGTCGCTGGCGGCAATGGAGTCTGGTCGCTCGTCTTTGTGGTTGTACATGAACTCCGATATACAGCATCGTCCTTTTATCCCGTTCACTGGGCATTCCATGAACCTCTCAAATACGCGAGCCTCCCACTTCCAGCCGTAGTACTGGACAGACTGGCACACTTCTTTCACTTGCGCCGTATACACAGTTGCACCTGTGGAGGGGGGGGGGGGGGCGAAAATGTTAAAAGCTTACTTTAACCCGTTCACACTATACAGGATGTTGCAATACTGCATGTCAATACTTCGGGGAAACATTCCTCACCAATTGCTTAATACAGCCACGTCTCTCATATTTCTTCTCTACGCGCCTCTCTCTCCATTTACCTTCCGGTTCCTTGCCTCAAGAATTTTTTGGTCTGCAATCGTATTGAAATATACTATCAATTAATAACCTGCCATCATTATACAAATAATTATGAAACATACTACATTTTAACATACTGTTACATACACTGAAGTGCTAAATGTGACGGGATATGCGGCTAACATTGTATCTTCTATCCCGGTAAATCCCAGAAACATGCCATCGTATTGATTCCATGAGGCGCGTTCTACAGCGACAAGCAAAAGCACACGCATCACGTAAGCGGACACGTAGCACAATCTACAATGAGACGCATGTGTACGCGGGTAACGTACGGATACACGTAAGAAAGCTCGGCAACTCCCAATTCTTACGTGTCCTGGAATCCGTGTAGCCAATAGGAATCAAGTATTCGGTTTGTTGACGCTCCTTTTCGTGGCCATTGCGGTATACACGGCAACAAGTGCCTCGCTTTGGGGTGGTGATTATCATTTTTTTTTTGTTTTATAAAATAAGTGCACGTGGTTCGGCAGTGGCAATTACGTAATTTTTAAACCTTGTAAAAAAATATACAAAATGAGATGTGTATGTTATGAAACCTGTATCAGTGATTTGCAACAGCTGAGTATTTTTTATTTCGTAAGTTGCAAGACCGTACGTTCTTTCGTATCGTAGAATGGTTCAAATTCATCCCGAGTCATCGGCTTGTTCCACTTGCGTTTCCGAATCCGTTTTCTTACGTATACGTGCATTGTGCCTTACGTATACGAGCCTTAGTATCTGGAACACCCGTGGAGAGACGTTGGACCTAGCCATCCGCGTACCTTCCTACAGCTCCTGATGGTGGTAAGATCCTCGCCCTCGTCAGCTGTTTCTGATGGGAGCTTCAAAACAAATGACGATATCGTTCAACTAGATGCATGTGGTCGAAGGCACTTGCAGTGCTATCGTTACTACAGTTACTTGGAACTTTTTTATATTTTATTCACTGTGATAAAATCTCCGATATAAGTCACATATACGTGTGTCCTAGTAGCAGCTGCAACAAATATCTTAGAATATCGTTTAAGTCCATCTCTAGATACCTTCAGGTCTGAGCATTTCCATGATGCCTCGGATGGCACTACCTATTACTGTTACCTTATCAAGTGTTAGCTCTTGGATATTGACACTGTAGTGTTGTATATTAATAATAACTCACTTGGCTGAATAAGTTTTTAATATATTGTAAGCCTTTACGTACCGTGTGTGTTGCTTTACTTAGAACGGTCATTATGCATTACATACTTTAAAATCATCTAAACAATAGAAGGAGTTAAGAAATATCGCAGGTAACACCGACTGTATCCTAGGCATACACTAACTAAAAAAAACAGCAAGGTTGGAGAGATTTGGACGACTCTTAACATCGAGGCCTTGATAGGCAGTGGGGGGTGAATTGGGATGAGTATGGATCGGCTCCGGAATGCAAGGGCGGGGGAAACAGGAGATCCCCGAGAAAGCCCACCGGCCAGACATGCGAGAGTTCGGGAGTTGCCCTGCCGGGAATCGAACCCGGTTCTAGTTGGGAGGCGGGTGATCTAACCATTACCCCTCCACCCCCCTCCCCAAAAAAAAACACACGAGTTTTACTTTCTAGACACACGATGGTTTCTATTTGAATAGACGATGAATATAAGGAAACTTGTACATGACCGGGGTAGTCCACAAATTTTGAAAAGTATTGCAACTTTACTACCTACCGAAACTGTGATCGCGGAATCCTTGCATTTTAATTTGATGAATTTCCCCGTCGATGTCTGCCGTGCCATTCATAACTCCCATTTGTTCGTAGTGCGTCTGATGAGCTCTGTGGGGAAAAAAATAATTGTATCCTATTTCCTCGTAACAATAATATTATTTCAGTTTGCACAAATGGTTACCCAACACTGTTTATTTGACGTTAAGATATGGAACTATTTCCCATCCATCATTACCAACTTTACTGGGCGCATGCCACTCAGGCGGCCCGTTGAAATATATGCAGGCAGTGGCAGTGACTTTTTTTTTAACATTGATTTCAAAAGTGCTCACTTTATCGCGAACAGATTCTAATCTAATTACATTAAAAACTGGTTAGAGCAAGTATACAAACATTTCATAGCCCTTGCTTACTAAATAGTGCTCCGACCTCATTACTATCCACGTGGGGCCGCGGTGGCTGAGCGGTTAACCTGCTCAGCTTCCACCAAGGCGAACCTGGTTCAATCACCGGCAGGATCACGCCCAGATTTCCGCATGTGGGAATCGTGCCGGACGATGCCGTTGGTCGGCGGGTTTTCCCGGGGATATCCTGTTTACCCTGGCCATTTAATTCCGGCGCTGCTCCATACTCACCTCAATCACCCTCATTGGCTCTAAAGACCTCGCTGTTAGGAGCCGCCCAAATTTCTTCACTCACTCACCTGTCCATGTCATTTGGTACCACTGGAAGGTTCGCGTAGTGAGAGTCAGCAAACGTTGTCAATCCGAGGCCTCCCCTATGTATTTTTTACTCTCTGAAAGAGGTATCTGCCTACTGGAAGGGTTTAAGGATCCTATGTACTGAAACGTTTTCTGTGAAATCGTTGTTTGCGCCTAAACGCGTGTCTCGGTAGATAAAATATTCTGGAAATACGAAGTTTTGCCTGAAATGTTTAAAAAAAAACTATTGCCCATGTCACTATCATTATACTTTTATCATATTAAGTGTATTGATGGAGAAAAAAAAATCTTGAATGTGTTCAAATATAGCATTTTTAAAGCTTGTCTATGAAGTTTCTTTAAGCGGTAAGAAAAAAGTGCTATTACACGCAGGTAGTTTGATCTGTGGACTTACATCACGTGTAATAAAATTACACTGTCACAGATTCAGTTTACACAGCAAAGCGTTAGGATGGAAACACTGCACGCCTAGCGCGTAGGAGCGATGAGGCGCTAGGCGTGCGTGTTAGTGTCGCCCGTATCGCTCCCTCTCTTCTTGACCTTGGGACGCGCAGCTACATAATACCCTTAACTACGGCAGTTAGTAATGGCTTGGGCGGAAGGTGGGCTGGTGGACTCCATAACAGCCAGGCCGATGGGGCCCGATATCAGGGTATTAGTGAAGTACCCAATGAAATGGGCACGGTGAAGAGGTGAGGCAGGTCGGGGTCCGTGTGGGCCGGTCTTAAGCTTCTTACACAATAGAAAACTTTAGTAGTTGACTTTACATTCCCTTTTCTCTGACGAAACCAGCAATAAACAATACAATATTGCAAAGTTAGAGCGAGCTTCGAAAAAATGCGTATTTTGTAATGTAAAAAATGATATTATCCAGGAATACATCTTACGCACCTTTTTTAATAGGCTTAAAATTTACATTAATTGATTATTTCGAAACAAAAAAAAACTCATTTGTTTACTTGATTAAAATATGTTAATTAATATATTTCCTCTTCACACTATATTTGTTTGCCATTTACTTAATTAAGACGAGCTTTGTTTAATATACAAACAGCGAGGTCTCGGCGCCGAACAGCACAGTGTCAGGGATCTTGCGATTGTACAAGTCTCTGTCCGGCGTCTGGGGACATCGCAGGGGCAGAAAGAACAGTTTGGTCGGTGGCCTGACTTCCAGGGGTCTAGTGTTACCGGCACTGAAAACTTTTTAAATCCTTGCCTAAGATCTACTTGCATACACAATACGTTTTCTCCCACCATACGTAACATTTACATCACCATTGGCCTGATTACTTTATTCATGCTTTCATGCTCTGGTCAAGTGAAACTGTACAGTTCTAATAATAATAAATAGTTTACACAATTTATTATTCTTTCACTTATACACGTAAAAAAAAAAAAAAAAAAACAGAAAGTACGATAAATAATTTTAGCATTCCATAAATATTAATTCACTCGCAATTTTCAGGGTATTAAAATATTTTTTACAAAAAAAAATGTTTCGTAGAAATGTGGCACGGACAAAAATGAACAAGTTTTTTTTTTGTATGAAAGGCGTATCGTGAAAGCAAGCCAAGACGCACCTTAAATCCTTTAAAATTAAAAACACAATCCTTTCAGAATTTGAACTGCTTAATGTATTTTGATATGGTTAGATTTATTGATAAGATATATGAATACTGGTAACTATCACACACATCATAAGTTCATACATTCAATAATAAATTTTAGATCTAGAATTTCTAACATTTGGCGACAAATTAGGGATATAAATCACAAATACCCTGGATATGCCAAAATAATAGCCTTGTTAAATTACAGAATAGTAGTATCCACAACTCTATAATATTAAAATTGATACACCTCAAAGATAAAACATTTTGAACAAAACTATTTGACTTTAAAGATGTTAAAATTTGGTTGAAATTAGGTTTTTTAAAATTCGTTTCTGTAAAATTTTAAATAATAACCTTCTATAAAACTTTAAAACGAATATTCTTGCAGATGTACTAATTTTGTGGTTTCTTTCGTCATTATACAAAACTTAAGTAACTTTTTTTTGCTAGAAAACTTTTACATCTTATAAACTATTGCTGTAGGCTGTTCATGGTAAAATGAGCACTTTTTAAAGCCATGTTTAATATCTACAGCACGTTGTATGTATATATGCACGTTGCGTATTCTTCCGCCTTATGTAAAATTAACATTGTCATGGGCCTCATCGCTTCATTCATGCGCCGGTCAAGTGAAACTGTGAAATTATTTTTAAAATTATATATAATATATATTATATATAAATTTAAATATTTTTAATGTGTTACTAGTCTGCTCATTTTTATATTTCGATGCATTAAAAAAACAAACAGAAAGCGAAACAAATAATTTGAGTTATCACGAATGGTGACCTACCAGTCCATCGTTACCAACTTTACTGGATGCATGTCACCCAGTACGCCTGTTAAAATATATGCAGGTAAGGAGCAGTGACTTTTTTTCTGAGGTTGTTTTAAAAAAATGCTCACTTTATCGTGAACAACCTTTACGTGTAATGGTTTTCTTAATTCAATGATGTAGTCAATTAAAAAAATGCCGAAATATGTTAGGCAGTTAAATTTCAGTTCTTAATTTTATATATTCTCTCACAGCGGGACCTTTCAATTACCTTTAACTTGCACGGAGATTACTTTCTGTCAGTGGATCATTTTTATGTATAGGCTGTTCACGGAAAAGTAAATGAGCACTTTTCAAAGCCCTCCATGCACCGGGCTACCCCTTACACCTGGTCCCACCCAGGCCGGCCAAGCATGGTCGTACATGACAGCGCCTACGAGTGGAAACAGACACCCTGCGCTACTATCAATTCGACAGTTTAACGTCATGCCTAGGACACCCTGGGTGGGCCGGTTTTTAATTGCCGGTGCGTTCCCACCACAGGGCCGGCTCACCTTGCTGGGGAGGCTCACCACTTAACCTCTTCCAAGATGGAGTCAGTGAATTGCACAGCTGACTCCACGAGGGATGCCTCTCCCAATACCGTGGAGGCCTGTTGAGGCAGGGACACTCCTGGCTAGGCACTGTCAATTTTAATATATTTTATTTTAGCCTTACGACGTTATCTTTTTTAGAGTGCGGTGGAATATACACGATGTGTTTATTACTTACATGGCAATATTAATTTTAAAAAGTGGCTAAAGGATAAAATATGGCTGAAAAAATAAGTAACTAGGGCCTCGAAAGTGCTTACTTTACCGTTAACAGCCTACAACAAAACATTTCACCGTTTCTCGTAGACTATAATGTAAAAATATTCTTGTAAATTTCGTAAACTGTAGTGGAAAGTTGTTAACTTTCACTTTATGAAAATAATACCACATATCAGGTTGAAAATATAGGAATGTAGAGCATCGCTACTACACCAAGTCGATAACATTCTTATACAGTTGACTCGTTCGTAAACAAATTCACGAGATGTACCATGCGTGTATTGGAAAAGAACTTAACATTCTCGCTTTCTCACTATACATACACTACATTGATGTGGGAAATTTCCGAATAATTTCTTACAACGTAAGCATGAATAAAAGGCCTCAGATAAATTGCTATGGTAGTTTTTACATTTTGTGGAAGGGCATTAATATGCTGAAAGAAAATACACTATGTAAGATCTTTAAAAAATGTTCAGCTATGAACCAACTAGGTCCTACGTCTAACCATCTCATTACGCTGTTTGCCCAGCGACACTTGAGTAGCGACCATACAGAATTTTTTTTTTTTACATTAGCCAGGTGTGAAATTATCAAAGAAGCCTAGATAAAAAAAAATGGCATATTCACTGCGTCCTCACACGTCAATTATTGTTCCGACGCGCGGTGATTCTGATTCCTATCAGCGCCAGGTGTTAAGTTATCGAGTATCGGATAAAAAAAATCTTCTATTCCGTTACAAATGTCATCAACAACAACTCAATGCCGTGTAAGTTACTGTTCGGAATAATTGACACAGGTGTTTGCGAAGATTTCTTTATCATGTTTGCGAAATTTGAAGCACTTCTGAAGTTGTTTACGTTCGTCCTAGAGCAAGTATTGTTAAAGGAACTATTTAGTCTTGCAACAACCATATTTATTACTGATTAACTGGTTAATAACACCGATTATACATCACACAACCGAATCCGTCAAGTCGCCATCATGTGTACCCACTACTACTATCGACACTACCACTGCTGCTTCTACTACCACTGCTGCTACTTCTGCTACTACTGTTACTACCTCTACAACCACAACAACTACGCTTACTTCCCCTACTACTATAACTACTTACACTACAACTTACAACTCCCACTTCCAATATCACTACTACCGCCACTATTGTCACTACTGCTACTACTGCTACTACCACTGCTGCTACTTCTGCTACGACTGTTACTACCTCTACAACCACAACAACTACGCTTACCTTCCCTACTATTATAACTACTACCACTACATCTTACAACTCCCACTTCCAATATCACTACTACCGCCACTATTGCCACTACTGCTACTACTGCTACTACCACTGCTGCTACTTCTGCTACGACTGTTACTACCTCTACAACCACAACAACTACGCTTACCTCCCCTACTACTATAACTACTTACACTACAACTTACAACTCCCACTTCCAATATCACTACTACCGCCACTATTATAACTGCTGCTACTATTGCTACTACCACTGCTGCTACTTCTGCTACGACTGTTACTACCTCTACAACCACAACAACTACGCATACCTCTCCTACTACTATAACTACTTACACTACAACTTACAACTACCACTTCCAATATCACTACTACCGCCACTATTGCCACTACTGCTACTACTGCTACTACTGCTACTACCACTGCCATTATGACTACTACTGCTGCTTCCATCACTACTGCCATTATTACCACTATACTGCTACTATTACCACTATACTCTACTATAAATAACACACTCTAAAATTTGTTCACCGACAATTGACTAGCCCTAAGAAGACACTAATAAGCAATTTTTTTTTTTTTTAATTCAAGAACCAGCTATAACATTTACAACGACAGAATCATTGTCTGCTAGTGAGTAATTTTGTTGACTTGAAAAAAAAAAAACATTACATTTTCTCTATATATACACATAGTGACATCGATTGATGAATTTGTAGTTAGAAACTGAACACATCATGCAGTGGATAAAGCTGTTTCCCTCTTAAGTGGGCACATTTGACATAATCCTTTAAAAAAAAGTCTTGTCCTTAATGTAATGTATTTCAACTTAATACTGAGTTCTTACAGTAATGTTGGTCCATGGCAGCTAGCATGTAGTAAAAGGATATGCAGAGAGCAGGCAGAAGCAATTAAGGAGGACCCAGCCATCACAACTGTTAAAATTGTTCACTGCAGGCTCCTCAAACTTGCACAATGACATGTGTAATACGTCCTGCAGGATAGTTTTCTATTGAAAATGAGTAAAAGTCATTTCATTTCATGATTAAAATAAAAATAATAATGCGCTCTTTATGTTTATATTATTTCCGTTTGTAATAAAAGTAATTTTTTTCCGAGCATATTTGGCAATTTTGTCTACAAGTTCATGTACATTTTTTTTTTTTTTAATTGGTTCATTAAATGCATTTTTACTATATTAAAGAAAATATTTCTTGCTTTAACCCCTATTATCGTCAATGAAAATTTTGAGGAAAACTTCTATTAGCTTTAATTACCTTTTACTTTGGGCCATATTTCACCATTTAATAATCTTTTTTAATCAATATTGCCATGTAAGTAATAAACACGGTGTTTATATACTAATGCATTTGGGAGTTAACGTCTAAGGCTAAAATACTTATATATCATTATCCCACATAGAGAGCATTCAAAAGTGCTCACTTTACCGTGAATAGCACATAGTGAAATGTGTATAAAATAATGGGAGCAACACGATGCAAGTGAGGGAAGTATAGGGGGTGAGAGAAACCTATAGTTCCTGTAGTCCTCATCATTGCCGAAGCTCAGAGCGGGGGGTGTGCTCGGGCCCTTGTGAGGGCCCTTATACCACCCATACGGTTGCAGCAGTTGTATCTCTCTGCGGGCTGAGAGGAAGTTTCCCTCACCAGACCGCAAAGAACACATAGCCCAGAGGTCAGGACGCCCTGCACGTCCCGGCGTAGTTCCTGTAGTGTCGCTGTCCTTTATCGTGACATACACAGGAAGGAGCCAAGCCATCCCGAGCACAGGTACAAATATTCTGCGTGTGATGAATCATGTCGCCTCCCACCCAGGAGAACCGCGTTCAATTCCCGGTGGGGTCAGTCCAGGATTTTCGCAAGTGGGAATCGTGCCGGACGATACCGCTCGTCGGCGGGTTTCCTCGGGGATCTCCCGTTTTCCCCTCGCCCTTTCAGCTCGGCGCTGCTCCATACCCACTTCGCTTCCCCCCTCTTCGGCTCTCAAGACCTCGGTGTTAAGAGCCGCCCAAATCTCTTCACTCACTCACGAGAGCACTGCACGCCAGTCCAGAGCCTTACTTGCGCTTAGTGTTGATGAGGCACTTACTGAGCGTGGCAAAGTCGCCCTTACAGCTCCCGCGCTTCTCGGTCTCAAATGAGGGGGGGGGAAGCTACAACTAGGCAGGGACCTTAAACGGAACTTTAATAAAAATTATTTAGTCAAACATTATACAACCATGCCTACGATCTATATTGACAGCACCAATTATGCCCTTTGAATTTGTATATCATGCATGCATGTGGATACAAACGCGTGTAGAATCCAACACATTATCGGCGGGTTCGTAAATCTCCCACATCCACTTGAATGCCAAACAAATCATCAATATATTATGAGAGAATTATGCATAATTCTAACTCACCGCCAGGTAACCCATAGCGCTGATAACACCGTGTTTCCTTTTCTTTGTTGCGATGACCAGGTAGTACCCATCTTTACTGGCGCCGGCGGAAAAGACTGCATCGAATGCCTGGAGGAAAACACATCGCCATACATAATAATGGTATCTTTAGTGGGAAGAATGAATATAATATTCTAAGTATTGACCTTTTTCTCCTCTACTATCCGGAATGAAGTACCTACGTAACGTACTAGAAAATTGATTATTATAAGTTGGACACTTTGCAAGGATGTTTAAATACTAAATGAGAATGTCACAAACATTTTCTTAAAATTCTGATTTTTTTTAAAAATGGAACCTTTATAAACACATGCAAAAATCGCGTTATTATTTGGCATCAGGTTGAACTTCACAGTACTGTATATTCCGGAGTCGGGATCATTTCTCCAATGGCTGCTTCACAGATGTGAAGCCACGCCCTTTCTGACTGAACTGCGATTGACTGAGGAACACAACTGTGAAGTGTTCATTTATTGGCGCAGAGTTACCCAAGGCGTGTCAAATAAAGTATAGTCCAATGAAAAACTTATTGCAAAGGTACATGTGTTTAAAGTTCAACGTGTCTCCAAATAATATCCCGAATTTTGCAGGTCTCTATCTATACAGAATGTCTACTTCGAACTCACCTACACCAAAACTTGTAGCTTAAGGGGACTGTGTAGCTGCGTCTCCAAGGTCAAGAAGCTAGGGAGCGATACGGGCGACAGTAACACGCACGCCTAGTGCCTCATCGCTCCTACGTGCAAGGCATGCAGTGTTTCCGCCGTAACGCAGTACTATGTAAATTAGATCTGCAAACTTGGGGGGTTTTATTACACGCGATGAAAGACCACAAATTGAACTACGTCCGTATGTGTGTACTTTTCTCTTGCCGTTGAAGGAAACTGCACAGGCAAGCTTTTAAAAATGCGATATTGGACCATTTTCGCGATTTTTTTTCTCCAAGAATACACTTAATATGACAAAAGTAAACAAATAGGGTCATAGATATTTTTTTTTATCATAGTACCCTTAATAGCATCAACTACACTGCAAGTTTTACTTGAGATCACTCGCATCTCTAGACTAACGGCTTAAGTAAGACATATACCCTATACGTGAGAGACGTGCCACGGTGGTGTAGTGGTTAGACTACTCGCTTCTCACCTAGGCTAACCGGGTTCGATTCCCGGCGGTGCCGCCCCCCCCCCCCGGGATTTTCGTATGTGGGAATCGTGCAACTGATCAGTGGGTTTTCTCGGGGATTTCCCATTCCCCCCACTCTTTCATTCCGGCGCTGCTCCATACTCACCTCAGTCACCCCTATCGGCTCTCAAGACCTCGCTGTTATGATACGTGAGAGATATCGATCATTATAATACCAGCTGATCCAACAGTTGACCAGACAAGATACTAATCCCGTATTGTTTGGAGCTCTTAGCTTGAGATCCTGTCTTTTATTAAGAACAGGAGTTATTTGTCCTATGTGCCATCTAATAACACCACAAAAATATCGGTATTCATTCATACATCCTGTCTTCAGCATGGGGTATTTACCCTCGACAGTTCGGAGACCAACCCCTGTGATCGGACCCTATAATGAACATCCACGGGGACCAAGCGTATAAGTCGATTGTTATACTCACTTCCCATGGTACTTGTGAATTCCAGTGCGTTTCCCCAGGGATAAAGTCAAAGCACACTAAGCTGATCCACTCTACGAGATCGTAATTTCTTCGTGGAGAAATTCTGGGCTTTGAGCCTAATTGTACAGTTAACCACAGCTCACCTCCTAAGCCTGAATTCTGATATATAAGGGGTTTCGCATCCAAACTCATAATCAACTCGATGGATTAGGCCAAGGGCCCTGTTTCGGCCCAGGAATTTACCACCTTCTCGGTGTCCCTGGATATCGTCTTCCTCTTGGCTAATACTTTCACGTAACTCTTGGAAACCTGTTGCCTTATAAGCTATTAACGTGTCCCGTCCGCTGTGTTTTGTATTCATTTGCATCAAAATCGGCTAAACCTCCAATTCCTCTATATTTATTTCGTTTCTTATCATAAACAACTCTAAACATCGTTTTACAGCCCTGATGAACTTCACTTATATGCCTTAGCTTCCTCTTGTTTCACGACCAGTTTTCACTTCCATAAATTTTGACACTGAAATTGTATTATAATTGGAACCAAATTAAACTTAACGCCTTGTTTTATTTTCCAGAATTCTAACAGATCAACAGGTATGGTGATATTTCCAGAGCTGAAAAATAAGGAATGAGCAATCCTAATTTATAAGTGAAATAACAGTAATAGCTCATTTTTTAACCAAAAATAAGATATTTTTATGTTAGCAGAATTTATAAAATTGCATATTTGGGAAACAACTAAACACGCGTCATACAGAGTTCGATACGAGAAGTGTGAATATATTACTAATATGCTATGGCCGCGTTCCACTTGGTACAGAGAGCGCTGACCAGTTGCATACCAAAAGGATCGCCATCAGCACAATTCCGCACTGAGTAGCGCTCAGTGTTGGAACCAGGTGGAACACTCGTCAACAGAGTTCCCAGCAGGAATCATAGCGTCTGATATGCGTGGCGAAGAAATGGTAGGCAAAAACATATTGTCAGCAGGGATGGATTTTTTTTTTTCTATTCACATTCGTCTGATTCAGACTCATCAATTGATGATGAGGTCGAAGAATGTGAAAATATACTTTCCGCCTGCATCTTCTGCAGATAACAACAAAGGCTGTGTTCCAAATAGCCAGCACTCACACTCGTACTCCAATCCTTATGGAACTATCGTCACTCGCAATTTTCAAAATAATCGATACGGTCTGCAATCAATTGTTATTCTGCATAAACAAAATAATATTTTCTTTAAAAAAAAAAGCATTTATTCATAAATATTTACATTTCAATCAACGATCAACTAGGCTAACCGGGTTCGATTCCCGGCGGTGCCCCCCCCCCCCCCCGCCCCGGATTTTCGTATGTGGGAATCGTGCAACTGATCAGTGGGTTTTCTCGGGGATTTCCCATTCCCCCCCATTCTTTCATTCCGGCGCTGCTCCATACTCACCTCAGTCACCCTTATCGGCTCTCAAGACCTCGCTGTTATGATACGGGAGAGATATCGATCATTATAATATCAACTGATTAGTAGCGATGATGAGTATCAGGTATAAATTTTATCTGAAATCAACAGTTTGAGCTTGAGCATCGTTTATTCTAAACTTATGAATGAATAATTTCCCAATAATATTCACTGAAAATACTTTACAGTGGAAGAATACTTGTTCTTGTGTCACTCCATTATTTTCAATAATGTAGTATTGCTTTATAATGCGTAACCCAAAATAGGCCTATAATATATTTGTTTACGAAAGTCACACGGAGGAGAATGAAATTAAGGCAGTTTATTAATTTTTCCCGGTGTTAGAAAACAAACAAAAGAATGGCGGTTGTTCCGAGCACGAATAGAGCATGCGTGTGCACACACACACACACACACACACACACACACACACGTTAACAAACACTCGCTCTCGAAGAACGTATGGAACAGCACTCCCCGACGTCATTGCCGAGTGCGAGTGTATGAGAGTGTGCATTTCTTGCTATTTGAAACACGGCCAACGTGACTTGCTCGTTATACGTCGCCGCCATGTTGCGTCGTCTGCTTTTACCGAGACTGCCTTACCTTCTGCACGTCAGTGGCTTCAGCCGGAAGTATAGCCTCCAACCCAGACGCCACGACACTTCGTCAGCTACTGATCAGAAGAATCGGGATGTAAAGGAACGCCCGTCAGTAAATTCCGCTGCTGTCAGCACCAAGTGGAACGCGACCTATGTACGCTCATTAAATATGTTTCACCTTGGGGTGGTCGGACAGCGGCTGTCCCCTGTCTATTTGCTCGATGGAATCATGCGCTGTCGTCCCGTAACCAACTTGCCTTCCTCTGGACTTTTTTCAATATCCTGAGCTACCTGTAAGCTGAATCATAAACATTTAACTTGCCTATTTAAATGCACGAAACTCTTAAGATGGACTTAAAAGGCAGGATTTACAACAACCCGTCGCGTCCGCCCGACAATCACGTGGCCAACAGCCAATCAGAGGTGGCCATTAATTTTATCCGCCCGTCCGTCAAAACCTTAGCAAGCTTCAACATTTGACGGACGGAGGGATGAAATTATAGCCTTCTAAACTTGCACGTTTTGTTACTTGTTCATCCCTAGTTCTTTACAAGGCTGTGTAGTGTGTGCAGTGTTTTGTTTTGGCTGTCTTTTGTTTTCATATGTTTGTCTACGTAGCTGTAAAATATAATTAGGTTACATTTTTCCAGAAGATTTATTGATAATTACGATTGCAAACACGAGTTCCTTCTTTGCAATACCAAAAGTAAAAGAAAAAAATCATGCTTTATGTATTAAATTTTTTTTAACGTCATGTACCTGTATGCATATTTTGGGTACTTACAATCACAAAACCACCAAAAATATTCACTTCTTAATGGAGAATTTTTTTTTATTTGCAAACAGTTTTGTTTGGATTATTTTGCAGCAATGAACTGACGACGGACTTAAAGACTGGTTATAAATCGTTCGGGTGGGATACGGATGCAGATGACTGTCTGACGGATGGGCCACCGCCTTCTGATGGCATTCCTTAGACAGGAATATACACTTTGAAATAAAATGCAAGGGAACGGATCAGTGTTTATTTATCTTTGGCGGTAAATTCTAAATTTCAAAATGAAAAAAAAAATTGTATGTATTCTTATTAAGTAAAAAAAATTATTTTACCAACATTTTTCTCACTTGAAAATTTATCTCCAACCGGAATATACCTCCAACGAAAGAAAGATCGTGATGTTAAGTTGCCACACTAACGACGGACGACTAAATAGGCGCACTGTTTTTGTTCCGTTTTCTTCACCCTAGAATGTGTTAAAAGCGGAAAAACATCGCACGAGTTTTGTATAGGCTATTCATGGTAAAGTGAGCACTTTTGGAAGCCCTCTCATTTGGAATAATATTCAATAGATATATTTTATCTTAGCCGTAGACGTTAACTTCCGGGTGAAGTGGAATGCAGCGTGTATAGGAAACATGTGTACAAACTCGGGCACGTGATTAGTGACCAGAAAATAGGAATATTGATACATGGCACCCATGGTCCATCTCAGATAATAAGGGCTGCAGCAATCCCTAAAGGCGGTGGGAAACAAGGACATTACGTGGGATACTAGGCAAAGTACTTGAGCGCTAGAAGAACAAAAATTGGTATACAGAGCAAGTACACCAAGATCTTGGATACACTGTAGGTATGGTCCGTCGTACACACCCCAATCATGTAAATAATAGGGGTTGGCACCCTTTGATTGCATGCAACACGTACACCGTGAGGTTAAATTGATTGTGGGTGCCATGGGATGAAGCAGAACGACGTAAGTAGCAAATAAGCATCCCTTGTTGCAACTCTCTCTCTCTCTAGAACACACAGTTTCCGGTTAAATCGCAAACGAAGGGTACAGTGGTAGCAATAGCATGGACTTGTGGGTAGGCGACCCTGCCCACACCTGGAGGAATTCAGCGGGGAGACCCCGCCGAATGCGGCACGACACAGCGAGGTCTTGAGAGCCGATAAAGGTGATTGAGGTGAGTATGGAGCTGCGCCTGAATGAAATGGTGGGGCAAATGGGAGAACCCCCGAGAAAACCCACCGAACAGCGGCATCGTCTGACACGATACCCACATACGATCATCCGGGGGGGAGGGGGGACCCGGCCGGGAATTGAACCCGGTTCGCCTCGGAGTTCTCACGCAGCGAATTGGTCAGTTTTTAATTTGTTGTCCTCGGTTATCTCCTGTCCTCGAGTCTTCAAAGGAAGAAGAATAACTTACAAGCGAAATCCGCGCGCAATTTGTAATGGCAAACAAAACAATTCGTAAACTTGGACATCGAGGCGAGTGTGGAGTGTGCCAATGCCGAGCGGGACGAACTGTAAATATGCGCCTTGCAGTTACGACCTAATTTATTCAATAAAAGACTGAAATTTCAAAAATGCAAAATTGAGAAAAAACTTATTTCAATGATGGAATTTAATTTTGTATAAACAAAACAAGATAATGTGTTCCTATAGCCGATAACCAAAATAGAGAAACCACTGTGATAATCAAAATCGCCTTTAATTTAATACCTCAAAATTACGCCAATGAAATAAATACTCGTCAATCAAAACAAACAAATATATATATTTTTTAAAAAACATGGCGCGGAGCAGTTACTGCTACCTGGTGACAGTTTTCAAAACCTACTTGTTGGGACAGCTGTGGACATCCTGTTGTAGCAGCAAGCTGTGAGCGAGTCTAAGGACAGAGGGCAGATGAGTCACAGCAGGCCTAACTCAGCTACCGTACGACATCTGCGTTTGTGTGCGCGCGCGCGCTCACGCCATAAGTGGGAGTAAAGAGAACAATGGTCTCTGTTTCCCACTCCAGTTTCCGATGCCAGGCAGTAAATCGCTTAGAAACATCAGCTTACAGCATTTCTGTGATCCTGCAACGTGTCAGAAGTGTCCGCACTGCGCTCGCTCCGCGCCTTATGTAAGGTTATCATTGCCACGGGCCTCGTCGCTTACTTCATGCGGTCATGTGAAACGGTAAAATTATTTCAAAAGCAAATACTTTAAAAACCTGCTAATTTTCACACTGGGACGCATTAAAAGAAGATGAAGCGATAGAATTAATTTTAGTTGACACGAGTGGTTGCCTAACACTTTGTATTCGACGTTAAGATATGGAACTACTTTCCCCTCCATCATTACCAACTTTACTGGGCGCATGTCACTCAGTGCGCCCGTAAAATATATGGAGGTAGAGGCCGTTCACGGTAAAGTGAGCACTTTTGAAGCCGTAGTTACTTTTTTCTTACAAACCAATTTATATCCTTCCACCACTCGTTAATGTGAACCTTGCCACGTGAGTAATAAACACAGTATATAGATTCACCACACCCAAAACCAAAAGTCAGAGGCCACAATGAAATGTATTTATTGGTTATAATGTCTGATGAAACAGCTTCAAAAAGCGCTCACTTTACCGCGAACGGCCTATAGGAGCAGTGACTTTTTACTAAGGTTGATTTATAGTGAACAGCCTTTAACGGAAACTTGGTCATATTAGGACGGGGTGGAGATTTTAGCGCAATGCTTATCGTTAAAACCATTTCAAAATAATCGGAAAACGGCATTTTCAATGCAGTTTTTATACAATTATCGATTAATTTTCCAACAGTGTTAAACACTAGGTCCCTTCCTTGACACCTTACCTCCTTTACTGTTCAATCAGAAATGATCCAAGTGCAATCTTGCCGGCATAATCCTCCAAGTCCTGACAAACTACTTCACTGATATGACAAGCATAAGGGATTCTCGGTTTTCATAGCTTATTTATATTTTTAAAAAGACAATTCCGAAGGTCCCTCTATACTAAACTATATAGTATATTCACGACTACTTCCTACTTTTCTGAAGCCCTGCTTAAGCTCAACAGAACCTTCAGGGTATTCTTCTGCTTCATCCAAACAAAGCTTAACTAAGTCCAAAAAATTACACCAAACAGACAATGTACAGGTACTGTATTTGTGCGCACTCACTATAATGGCATTTTGCATGAAAACTATTTCTTACTGGGCATTACCAACATGTATATATTCCCTCTGTATTTACTCATAGTTATAAATGCAAATCATGATCTATTGTAAAAACGTTAAGTTAAAGTTCAATTTAACCAAAAATAAGCTACTTTTATGTTAAAACACGGAGAAAAAGTTTGTGTAACGTCACATATTCAGTAAAAGCCAAACACATCATACATAGGGTGATTTTTCAAAGGTTGGATTTAAAAAGTGTGAAAATATTGTACAAGATATGGAAGTAAGTTTATGGTTGGTAATGAAAACCCATTTGGAGTTGTGGACAAGCTTGCAGTGAGGAAGATTATGAGGGCAATACCATCACCTTGCCTTAAAGTGAATGAGCAAACTTGCACTGATATTCTTGACTCAATTAAATTTTTGATCGGCACTCTATTAGATGAATCCCAGGTGGATGAGGGAGTGGTTCATGCCACCAAGAGACAAATCACGAATGTATGTCCTAAGGAAAAGGATGCACCCTATTTTGATAAAGAAGATTTTAAAACTGAAGTGCATATAATAAAAAATGGTGAAGTTCTTGGAATACATGCAACTGGAGTTAAAATATTCAAAAGAACTTTTTTCATGATAAAGAAAGTTCTACTTAAAATATTAAACGACTGTCTGATATATGGTATGCCCCCCCCCCCCTCTCCTAGGAAAGTGGGATGCTTGAGGATTCTGTATAAAGGTGATGGGAAAAAACAAGACGTTTCCAAGTCCCACTGACCATTGACACTGCTTCTAGTCATGTGCAAAATATATGCGAAGCTGATTTATATAAGATTGGTTGGAGCTATGGAAGTTGAATGGAGACAGCATGAAAAGTAGCATGGGTTCAGAAAAGACAAATGCACCGACTTTGTTATAAGCGATTTCAAGAAATTTGTGACAGCCATGAGAAGTAGGGCTATATATTGGGAGTATTTCTTGATGTTGCTGGAGTCTTTCTTTGGTAATGCCTTGTTGGCTGGAGGTAATGTACCAGTTAAAGGTTAAAGGCTGCCCTGAAAACATATGCAAAGTAAGTTTAGATTGCTTCCAGGACAGATGGAGTCTGCGTCACTCCAATACAATTCATGTAAGTAAGATGTTGACGAATTATGTTCCCAGGGATCGGGGTTAAGACTGACCTTATGGAACATTCTATTTTATGGATTTTTGGAGCTGGCATCCTCTCGAGGGTACACAGTGCTGATATCTAGAAAATCCCGAAAACACCTGGAGCAGAAAGTGATGGACAACATGGAGAAGATCAATACATGGAGAGACAATGTGAAATTGAGTGGAGAAAGTTGAGACAGCTGGTCTCATTTTTCGCAACTACAACTTCCTGGCGGCCGAGTGGAACCGTACCCATTTGTCACCTGCGCCATGACGTGTTCCCGCACGTAACGAAAAGTCACAGTCACCATCAGAAAATGCATTAGAAAAACTTTCAGCAAAAATAATACTACTGTGGAAAATAAAGTGCCTTTTATCTTACATTATTGATGAGCTGAACTCTGTGTTCGAACATTACATGTGCGACACGATAAATTGTCTTTCTGCAAGGTAATTGGCGCGGGAACTGGCAGCATGTCCGCCTGGCAAACTGTTGACCCCATAACTAACATGGCTGACACTGTTTCGGCAAGGCACCACATGAGAGCAGCACCGTTGCTTGGAGCACTATCCCTCAGCGGCAAATATGAATATAGGCAGCGCCACTGACACACCATTTCTCTTGGATTTGTAGAATTTTTAGAAGGTTCAATACGCATTGATTGGTGAAATTGCTATTGGTCAGAAATACGTTTTTTTTTGGTGAAATGTTCAACTATATAACTACCCCTGGATTCTGCCTCTGGGAAAGTCGACTTCTGGGATCGTGACAGTTAATCAACAATATTTGATTATGCAGCTATGTATTTCTAAAACCCATCAGGCTATTCGCTATGAAGGACGAACCCTGAGAGGTTCTTAGCATGAAATTGAACTTAGTAATTTTGTATAGATTGGGCATAATTTTAAAAATATGTAAAGTTTTACAATTTGTGAAATTCTAGCCAATTGCCCTCAAAATAGTGACGTGCTAAAGAAGCTATAAAAAATAATAATGAAGCAAATGTCACGTTCACTGAAATTTCTAATTGTGCGGAAAAAATGAAAAGATATATATTTCAGTTCTGCTAAACCTTGCATGTCTTTGATTTAATATGTAATATTAAGTTGAGTTCAAACTCTGTCTTATGATACATTTTGGTTTTTCTCTGCTGTAGCGATTTTGTCTAAATTTTGGATTTCTGGAGCTTTCGATATGTGTTGTGTTGCCTTGTGTGCTCAGCAAGGCGTAGTAAAGTGTCATGTACTGTCTTACTCATCCGATTATAGTTGCAATGTGCGAGTATGTAGTGCACTGGCTTTGGATCAAGAAACCTTGAGACAACTGCATTAAAATTTACGTGTATTTGTTGTGTCCTGTCCGCTCCCCCTCCCACCGTTCAAAGTGAGAAACTGTACAACGTATTAAGTTTGTTACCTACACATACGCAAAAGTACTGAAAGTGAAAATATGGACAATTTGCTTAATAAACTCTGTCAATTTACCTTCAGTTTACCTAATTGCATACCTGTGTACTACATGCTGGCGATGTTTTGGGCCTGGCACGCCAGAAATAAACTTTTCACGGCACTTGGTAAAAACATGAATGCACGTCTGGAGTAGGCACAACAAGTAGCGTCATAGCATGAAACAACTGAGGATTGTAGTTAGCACAACTGCATCCGCAGCTGCACTATGTGCTGCGACTGCCCTTCCCCGCCAGGCGGGGGTGCATCGTCACCTGTGCAGAAAGACAGCATGCAGTTTGAACGGACGTTTCTGCCTCTCCAGTGCCACACAGTGTTTCCCTTATTTGGACATTTTTGAAGAAAACAGCTGGGATTGAAGATGCTAATGAAGATCCCTTTACTGATTATTGAACTGTGTAACACCGCCACTACCAACTGATAATACTGCTGTCTCCTTTTTTGGGCAAGAGTGCTTCCCATTGGTTGTTGTAATTAATATTGAAAATAGGGTGTTTGATTGGGGATTTATTTTGTGTTACCCTTCTAAGATTTATTTGAGCGATTTCTGTATAAATACTTTGGACAAATGTTCATTCGAGGTCAGATTATCGGCCTCGAGGGAGCATCCATCACCATCAGTAATGTAACTTGAATATTATATTTCTACCAGATATTAGGCTCTTCAAGCAATAGGTCATAGCGTCACTTTGACGTAAGGCTAGGTGCCCAAAAAGGGCGGGAAATTTTTAAAGTATTCAAATTCTTGCAAATACAATCTTACAAATACAGTGCTGAAACCTGAAATTTTCTTTATCATATTTTCTCCCCGAAAGTTAAGGCTTGCTAGTTGCGAGCAGTTGCTTTGGTCAATGGACGAGGTGAGAAAGTTAATACTTGGCAAAGTATGTTAATAAATGGCAGACAAGCCAATTCAATCTGGAAGTTTTAAAATCTTTTAAACATGTTTTACTGTTGCCATATTTTAAACTGTGCGAAGAACGGCAAAATTACGTATGACATTAACTTTAACCTTTAATGGCAAGTTGAAATGGCACTTTAAAATTTGGGTTGTTGTCAGACCCAGATCAGTTGAGGTAAATGGAAATAATTTAAATTCAAGTAATGTTTTGTATGACCTTTGGTTGGCTTGTTAGCCAGAGAATAAATGGTTATATTGAAAAGGAACTACACAAATTTTGTTGAAAATTTTTTTATGGGTAGTATAAAGGCGTTAATTTAGAATGGCCTTTGACTTAGGATGTTTTGGTAACCAGTACTCAAATATGGCTGAGTCAAAAATGTTTCGCTGTTACTATGTTTGCTTGGATTTTTAATAAGATATTTTGAAGTGATGGGGTTTAGTGGAATTTTATGTACCTGCATTATTCCAGTAATTGGAAAGTATTACGAAATTACTGTATTGTGACAGAAATATTTTTGAGAAAATTTATCCTAAGATATACACATATATCGAATTTTTTGTAGTACTCTTTCGAATATTTAAAGGTTATGTTTGATGAAAACCAATATAAGTTGAACTCAATAAAAGCAAGTCTTTCCATACTTTATGTTTTGAACTTTTTCAAATACCAATGATGTTCCTGCCATATTTGAGAAAACTTCTAGTACTGGTGTTTTAGCCATTGTTATTTAATACTCAGATAATTTGGGGATTGGGATAATTCCCACCTTGTTACCTCCTTAGGTCAAGGAGACAGCAAGGGTGTGAACCTATTTCATGGTATTCTATTTTTAAATTGACATAGGCCTACATTATTGATTTATTCACAGTACATAAAGCTCTATGAAATCCCGAGTGTAGACCTCACTGGACTGGGTATGTACAGCACGTCAATAATAATATTTCACACAGTAGTATGTTCCTTCCAAGACAAGGGGATAAGGGAGTGTATCTGTCGATCGGCCGCCATCTTGAGTTAAATATCATGCGCTGGCATTTTATCACCCATCCAGCATATTAGATCCATGTGCATTGTGGCCTTTGTCGGCCATCTTGTCCACTTTTTGTATTTCATACTCAATTATTCCATCTTGTATTTTCATGCTCTATGATTCCATGTTGTTTTTACATGCTGTTTTCTTATTGACTTCTTTGCGCAGCGGTATGTAATTAACCTTCTGATTGCTAGGGGCGTTGATGTATGATATCTTCTTACTCACATTTGTTCGACCTCACCTTCTATGTAGTGTTAGGGGTGTTGGTGTCACTCTCGTTCGGCCGCCATGTTGGTTATAGAGTTGGCTGCTAGTGGCACTGCTTTTTGTTTACTTTTTGCAGAGCTCAATATATCATCTGGAGGAGGGTGGGATCGAACAGCCGAAGCTTGGTCCAGCTTGCAGATGCCTGAGACTACTCGGCTATCGGGACATGCACTGGGACTAAGGTTTTAAAGAGTATGCGTGTGTGTGTGTGCGTGTGTGTGCGTGCGCGCGTGCTGGTATAAATAAGTATTTTACCGTGATAACTCTGAGTGGTAATAATTTTTTATTTAAGTTTTTTTTTTTTTTTTTTTTTAAATCTCCCAGACTCCTAGACCAGCAATAATAATATTTTTATAGTCATAATTATTTTTCACGGTTATCTTTTCTTTTTAAAAATGTTATGAAAGTGTGTACCTAAGAAATAGAAAACACTATTTAGGTACTGGAGTTGAGTTTTGCGAGCATGCATAGACAGGCAGGGCAGCTGACCTGTCAAAGTTTTTAAAAAAATATCGGTGCTTGCATGCGAGGGCTGTGTAAGCATTTTCACAGGCCTGCGCCTGCATGGTGTCACGTAACTGCACACGCGCAAGCAAGCATGCTCCAAAGTCGTTTCCTCGCATCTGCGCCTGCATTCTGTCAGGTAACAGGAGTCTACACACGTACATACTTTCAAGTAGTTTTCGCACTTGTGCAGTGTCGGATAGCCTAAGTCAGCCTACACGTGGGAAGATCTATGTTAACTATCTCCAGTCCCCTAACATTGTGTATAAGGACAGGCAGGAATAAAATGTGATAGTGCATTCCAGGTAGGACCTTGTAAAAAATATGTGAATATTAACACTTTAACCGCCACGTCAGACAAATACGGCTGACACACTCCATTTCAGAACAGGCTGTATCAGGCATTCCTAACTGGCACCAAATGGGATTTTACATTGTAGTGTGAAGACATGGATTCTGATGGATCTTTTGACACAATTCTCATGGCCTCTCTTGGCCAGCAGAATAAAACTGAGAGTTATGCGAGTAGCAGTATCTACTTCATGAACTTATGATTTACACACAAACACAGCAGAGTTGAGAGAGCATGCACATTATTGGTTGAGCCTGGTGATGAATAGGATTCATGATTTCAAATGAATTTCACAATCAAACAGACAGTTCATGCCTTTTATGATGTCAGTCGTATGTGTCCGACACGGACACGGCCGTGTAACGAAGTCATCACACAATAGGGCCATGTCAGACATATGTGACTGACACAATTTATTGTTCATTTTTACAAATATAAAGTAGATAACGAAATGAAATGTGTATAAAATTATTTTTTCCAATAATACCAATGTGTTTTCGAGAGAAAAAAATGAACTTGGCCTCGAGCAATTCTATTACCATAGCATGCCATGGCAGTCAATGTGTTAATATTTTATTGTTTTCGAAAAAAATTATTTAATGACAAACAGTGGTAGTCAGCTCTGCAATCTCCGGATCAATGCACTGCGATTTCTATACAGACTGCAGCTTATCACGAAGGCAACGAGAGTGCAGTTCGCTGGCTACGACTCGAGGGGGGGGGGGGGGAGTGCTGAATGCATGTAACGATAACGACCGGCCACTGCACTGTGTCCACCATGTTCCAACTCGGCCTTGGCTGGCTTAAACGTTCGCAGTGCTGTGCATAATTCATGTGCATTAAAATGCCATGTGTTAAAAAAATAATAATGAAATTTGGTTTAATCACATGCCTAAGGAAACAGAGAAGTAAATTAGTAATGAGCAATACGAATTTAATTTTTGTCTGTAAATTCTAATTCACCAATGATAATATGTAATAAATGTTAAAAAGAAATACGTTGGCAATTTATCAAGTTTCTAGCTAAATGTCGATAATACTGATACTAAACACAGCCTAATAAAAAAATCCACTATTTACAACCGAGCTGCGTCGTGAAAGTGAAGTAAATATGCTCAACATGCTGAACGTGTTTTGCTTGTATTTGCTATTATAGAATAATGCTGCTGTTTTGAAAACGTCTATCTGACAGACAGGAAAGGGCGATGGCAGGAAACAAAAAAAAAAAAAATATATATGTTGTAGACGGGGAACAATAATTTCCATGGCATTCCGATTGGCTGCCGCATAAAAAATATATTAGAAGGAAGTTTAACGCCACTTTACATACAGACGTGAGCTACAGGTATTGAATTCCTTGGTATAACGTTATGCCAGTTGTAGCCTTGCAGTTCGTATGTACAGTAACGCATAGCGCCCTCGGGCATCCGCACCGCAAACAGCGGCTATCGGGGTGTCACTGATGCAACGCTGGTATCTGACCGGCCCAGGGTGAAGAAGGGGAGTGGGGTCTGCAACATCCGCTGCTGGCATGCCCAAGGCTATCCGGCCGCTACGTTGTCTGAGCTTGTTGGTGCAAATTACTGTTATTGCAGGCAAAAAAAATAACTTCCCCCAACATAAGGTCTTTAAAAACAAATTCAATTTGGCTTATGCATGTACTCACACACGGTGAACGGAACAAAAGCATTTAATAAATTTTCCTTCATACACATAGGTGTCAAAGCTTGCAGCTTTGTATAGGCTGCTCAGGGTAAAGTGAGCACTTTTTCCTTTAAAATTTTTAAAATAATTATTGCCATGTCAGTATTAAACACAATGTGGTTATTCCACAGCACTCTGAAGTTGATGTCTAAAGCTAAAATAAAATAAAATTATTGACCATTATTCCAAATGAGGCGGCTTTCAAAAGTGCTCACTTTACCGTGAACAGCCTATACCCACAGGGATGAGGGTTCGACATTGTAGACACACCCGTGCACTAAACTTTTGTATAAGCCCATTACTTAGCCAGATCAGGTATTTGTGGGCAGATGTGTACATTTCATGCAGTACCTGTGACGTACTAGTGACCTTTCTCAGGCACAAAAATACTTACATGTAAGTACTAATTTGTTATTTTATATTCTTCAGGTTACTACCAAACACACTGAGAAATGCAATCCTAAGGTTAGCCATCAATGCAAGCAATCATCAAGAAATATTTAATTATATGTCAATTCTTTAGCAATAACAAAATACTCGAATAGGAAGAGTAATTGTGTTCGAAAATAAATACTATACAGTATTTAAATCATTTCTGCAGGTCTATCTCGTGATACGAGTCCAATATAAATTAAATAATTGGTTAGTAAAAAATCAAGGTTGTCTGTTGAAAACAATTAAAGTTTTGTAGGAAACAGATGTTTGTAAAATAATATGTCTACCACATGACTGTATGCATAATGTTTGTATTACTGCAGAACAAAATCTTTTAAAATTTGTGTTCAGAACACCGTAAAAAATATGTGTAAGGAACACA
This sequence comes from Dryococelus australis, assembly GCA_029891345.1. Taxonomy (NCBI): domain Eukaryota; kingdom Metazoa; phylum Arthropoda; class Insecta; order Phasmatodea; family Phasmatidae; genus Dryococelus; species Dryococelus australis. The sequence goes on along the minus strand of CM057008.1, from coordinate 25,532,275 downwards.
CTGCTGGATCTGGCATGCTAACAAGAGCTGCATATTGCACGAATAGATTACCATTCTGACGGAAGCTGAGTACATCATTTTGAATAATAGTACATTAATTTCATTTTTCCAGTAGTAGAATTCACCGAACCATGTGAGTCATTTTATTTTAAACGATACATTTGATCAGTCCCGTACAGTAGCCCATGGCAGCTTCGACTTTACTCCCCTCCATGGCATACAGGGAACATGATTCCCGCGGGGTCGTCCTGGATATCCGTCTGTCCTTGGGTGAATTTCTCGGTTGTTTTCATTTCATCAACAAGTTTTTACTGTCACGATAGTAGTGTACGGAACTTTTTTCCGTTACTATGTTTTACTCACATTTTTTGGCGACTCCAAGCATAAAGTATTAACTGTTCATCATATTTTTAATTTTTCAGGTTAATCTTTTAAAAAATAAATAAAACACATAATTTATCTAAAAAAAAAGTATTAAAAAACACTCGAGGAAACAAATAAACCAGTGCATACAAATTTTTTATATATACATTGACCTCTTCACTGGCGAGTTCACCTTCAATGTATGCTTCAGCAACCCAATAATTGTAGCACGCAGGGAAACCCCACCACTCGACATACGCCCTCCTGTTACATTGTTTCAGCACCATTCCACCAAATTCATGTCTGGAAACTTTGTCGGCTGGATCTCCTCGGTGTAAAAGCCACCATGGATGGGTATGCTATTCAGATATTCGAGATAGTAGGTCCTCGGAGCGTAGTTATGTATATGTCGCACACAAAACAGTTCGGGGCCCCAATTAGCTACAAACCCTTCCTCGAAGATGCCTTTCTGTTTGGAGATGTGCACCACGTCACCGTTTTTGACTTTAGGCTTACGCGGGTCCTTCCTCTTCGGGACAGCTAACACAGTCTGAACCTTGTAGTCATCTTTGACATCTTCGGACTTCATGCGAGTGGTTGAGTGCACAGTAGAATACTCATGGACAAATTTTGACAGTAATTCGAGCCACTTGTAGCTGTCATTTGCTACGAAATGCTTCCACATCATGCCCTTCAGAGTCCTGTTGAACCTCTCGACGACAGAAGCTTTGAGATTACTGTTCATGAAATAATGATTTATGTTATGTTTCATCAGGGCCTTGAACTTTGCATTGTATAATTCCTTGCCCTGGTTGGTTTGAAAACTGGTTGGGATGCATCCTTCTCACAACACATCTACCATGGCCTCGGTGACATCACGTGCATTCTTCGACTTGACTGGCCTGGCCCAGGCAAATTTGCTATAGGCATCGATGACTATCAACATGTATTTGTATCCCTCGTTGACCCGAACATATGGTATCATCTCGATGAGGTTGGCTTAAAACAGGCCATATTCATCCCACAAATAATGACCTTACAACAGCGGTGGTTGTGCCTGGCGGCCGCATGCAGTTTGTGGGCGATTCCCATCCAACTCATCATATGAAGTCTCCCTCCTTCAGTTCTTCAATGATGGATATAATCTCGTTGGTGTGCGAGTAATTTCCAACCCTTCGCGAAGCGACCAGTAGTCGTAGTCTATCCACCCATTCAATTGGGTCGTCCCAAAACACAGTCGGTGTTCTTGTCACTGTCTGTGTTCTTTAGAATGTCTCCACTTTTCAATGTTAGGCCACTGGAGAGGTCTGCTAGAAAATAGATTTTTTTCATGATCTTTGTCCTTATAAGCACCAGTCTTGATAAAGCATGTCCGTGAGTTCAAGCAACGTTTTGTATTCCAGGTCAGATTCTGTAAACTCCCTGGGCTCCTTGCAAAATAGCTTTTTGTAATGCCCGGGTGTTCGATGCGTCTTGTAATTGCATACTTGGATTATTCCACCAGGTTGAAATTCTATTTCATGAGCATCGAGGAACCATTTATCAATATGCCTGTATACACCATACATTGTATTGTTATTACGAGATGTGTACGATTGTAGGTACCGTTGAGCCAGACCATTTCATTTCAGGGCTTTCTTCCGTATCCTTTTCTTGTGTGCCAAATCTACATCTGATCCCTCGTCCCAATCTGTCTTTACATCATCATGTTTTTGCTTTTTCATAGGCTCAGAAGTATCATCGAGTTCGGTTTTCATGGCTAGAGATGCTCCACTGCTCTCTCAGAGTACATTGAGACAAGTAATGGGCTTAAAAATTTCTTGATTTGTAAGGTCTCGTTAAGTTTTGGCTCTCTTGGCGAGCAAATACTTTGAACGAAAAGACTGTTTCCCGCGACGCAAGTTGCTAGCAATATCCGATATCGTACAGAATACAAATGGTTACTGTTGCTCCAGACAACCAGACACAGCTTCCTGTACAGGATGTGCCCAGCTACCCTGCCGTTGATACGGAGGTCAACCACAGGCCTCTGACTCCGGCTCCATGGTTGCAGATTCTTCTACGAGGATGTGCCCAGAAGCTCCGCTGTCAAGACGGAGGTCACCCACTGGCCTCTAAGGTACCACAAGCCGAGGAGATAGGTGAAGAGCCACCCGATCCACTACCTCCGACAGCTACCCAGGTCCCGGTGTTGGGACACACTGTGGCTACCCGTAGGAGAAAGTCGCCTTCGCTGGAGTTAAGTGCTCCACAAAGGACAGACTGATCAATTAAATAGCTGTAAAATTGCTATTTTACAAGTTTAATATTAACATTTTACATACGTGTCGAAACGTACGCCATGTCAATGAAATTTTACGTGATTTTAAACATTCTGAACACTGACCACAGTGCTAGAAATAGATGTTAACAGGCATCAACCCAGCAACACTCGGGTGATCCCACGTATTATTCTGACGATAGCCTTCTTCAGGTGTCGGGGTACCTCAGCAAGTTTGGCCCACACGTGTCTAACCAGGAGCGATCGTGTTAGTAAAAAGACAAATAAAACATTGTCAGTACTTTGAAATTTCAATTAGTTAAGCAGGAATTATATATAAAAGCAAAATAACTAGGAGATTAAATTTTAAACACAAGAGTATTTATTCAGTACGTTGGAAACACAAGGGCATGCGTAGCTCTGTACATGAATAAAATTAATTTAAATCTTCATCCAAATTTAAATTTTACCGCAGGTGAAGGCAAACCTGCGGGTATGGTTAAAGCCGAGTGCAAAATTTCCAAGTCGCAAATGGATTTGCAATTTGAGGGGTGGCAGTCCAGAAGGGACAACGGCACAATCTGCTACCGCTGAGTTTGAAGGATTAAACTTGTGGGTAAATGGAATAGGTGGGGTCGCTGTGAAAGGTACATCTGGTTGTTGAAGTTGTCTTTGGCTGCAGACAGCGTGGGCGTTGTAAGAGACCTTTGGTTTTCCGGTAGGGTTTTCTCCTTGTGCTTCACTGGCCTAGCAAGTGCACAACCCTGGCTGGAGAGAGGGAGAGCTTGTGCAGTCTCCCTTAACAGGGTGGTAGTCACTTCCTTGTTGTTGGTTCTTTGCTCCAGCTGGAGAGCATTATGCAGACTGGAGCCCTTGACCTTACGTCAGAGGGTCAAAAGAACTCTCGAGATGTGTTTTGGCATTTCCTCGTGTACAAAAATTTTCTGCTTGTAGGCTGCCGGAAGGGTGCCGAGATAGCTAGCCTCGTCTGACGGGTTGTTTAATTTAGAGTTTTTATCTGCACCACCATTTCGTATCTCCCTGTCTAGAGGCTGTTGACATATGTATCACCTCTCCACGAGGTTTGGGTAATAAAAACGACATTGGGCAAAAGATGCTGCCCTCCTGCATCATCCTTTCTCTTGCTCCGGCTTGTCGGTGGCTCAGTGGCTAACACAATTTCTCAGGCATAGGTGGACGACCACATGTTGGCTTTTGAGGGGGCAGTACAATTTTAATAATATGTCGTGCTTGTAATTGTCCGTTGAGCTAGTATCAACCCTGTACGCATGAGATTCATTGTCTGCCGGCATGTGCCTAGCCCCTGTGAGATTATTTGCTTTATGATGGGGCGAAGTCGAAGAGCAGACGGCGCATGTGCAATGCACAGGAGTGCGACATGCATAAAATTAAGGAGTACATGCTTATGTTGTCACTTATTTTCATATCTTTCCTAATTATACTTTATTAACATTTAACAGTATAATCTTTGGTTTACTTTAATAGTTACTTGCATAGAGATTAATTTGTTTCTAGACGATATTCACTATTAATGTTTGTTATATACATTTCTTCCTAAGAGGTATAAAGTAATTAAATGTGTATTAAAAATAAGACTATCGTAGCTGTCTCTCTCCTTACCATTGTCATTGGTGAGAGATGAGCCATGGTCAGGCGACAGCCAATCAGAGGACAGCAGATAACATAAGACAAATGAAATATAGAACAAAATTTTTCTTTAAAAAGAACTCTCACCACAGCCAAAGATGGTCATGTGTGAAATTGTAATGAATAAATTTTAAGAATAACCAGATAAGATGAGTGTATACGTGTAGTAATATTTATTTGAATAAAGATGTTAATAATGAATGGAATAAGAAAGTTTTAAGGAATTATCAATAAATAAAGTATATATAAATTTTGATTTTAATTATCTGCAAGATGTTTTTGAATTTGTCTGAGATATATGGCAGTATTTATGTAACTGAAGTGATAATTGCCTAATATTAATGAGAAGACTCAAGGAAGATTAAAATTGGAAACAAATATTTAGGCTTTCTATTGCTACCTAATTGTTGTGTTATCTAATTGCAACAACCTGCAGGAACACAGCAAGCGAAACAAAATTCTAATGTACGTAATAATTTTTGTATATATGTAAATGGCCTGTCAAGTTCTTCTAACATTATCAACTGAATCACTTGATGGAAAAATATCAGCGATCTGAATTCCATGGATCATAACATCATCAACGATGACGCATTCTGGATGCCTGCTCAATCAGCTACTATTGGTTATCTTAGTAATTTTCAGGCCCATCTCTTCTAAAATCCTTAATATTTCAAGTATAAACTGTTTTCTGTATCTGTTTGTAGGCTATTGCATTGTTAATATGACTGAAATTGTACTTAACAGGAAATTTGCATTTTAAATGCTGCAAGGAATTGAACAAAAATACTGATGCTATAAGCAAGAAATTAAAATTTGAGCATTGTTATATGCAGGGAATGAAACTGTTAAGCCTTATGGAGAAATGGTGGGACCATGAAATAACGGTGTTATGTGCAGGAATGTTATAACAGGATTATACACCATTATCTTTATTATAAAACTATTTTTTTAAAATGCAGTACATGAGTTTGAGCTTCAGCTCAAGCCACTGCATCTCTTCAGTAGGCTCGCTAGAGATCCGCTGAAACTAAAAATCCCAAGATTTCTATTGTTTAGGGGTATGGCGCTTTTCTTCAAAGGCTATCTTGTGATTGTCACTCTAACTTTCAAGTTCGAAGAAGGAACTTTAATGGATACACAAAACTATTATTTTTTCTTTCATATTTTATTCATTCACATTAAAAAATATACAACTATAATGAAACAAGATAGTAATAGTATTAACACTTCACTGTAAAGTTTCCCTTACAGCCTAATACTTTTAACATGTTTTGTCTACTTCAGTAAAAAGTCTACAGGATTTTTATTTTGATACAGGAATGTTATTACAGTCTGTGATTTGTGAGTACAACTGAGTTGGCCAATTGTTTTTTTCTTTTTTTTCTTTTTAAGAAAAGTAATATGAATTCTAAAACAAGTTTCAAGCCAATTTGTGCAAGTTAATTCATGTAATGACTATTGAATTGCTTCTCTGAAAGTTATCTTGATTGCTGATATTGTAATTCCAATGGATTTCCTGTACCTTTCATAGCATTCGCCTCATTTAATACTTTTACTGGTTACTACTAAAAATCTATCATCGCTGTCTCTCATGTCTTCAAACAACTTTCACAGATAGTTGTTACACAGGCAAATAATAATTTACAGTTTCATTCAACCTTAATTAGGGGGTTAAAACACTATATATATATATACTTTACTAATACTGTATCACAATTATGTAATCAAAAATACGATATAACAACAGTGCAGATAAACAAACATACTTTCATGATTCTCTGCATTTATGAATTAAAAAATAATTTTGCAATTTTTTGGAGGCACTGCCCGAATACTTTATTAAATTGATAATGTTTTAAAAAGCTGTTTCGTTATAAAAATACGACATCTGAAAAAAATATGCTAACTTTGTACATACAGTAGATAAAAATATAGCATATTTCTCTTTCATCAATTTGAGCATCTGTAAATATATTGTATCACATGACTGAAAATCTGGAACATATTTTCTTATGGTCTTTTGAGTAAAAAAGAATGTTGTGAAAATTTTAATAATTATTATAATAATTATGTTAACTCAGTTTACAAAAAACTGTAACGTAAAGAGAATTAATTACATCCTGTACATAAAATTTACATCAATGAAGTTACACATCTTCCATAATTTACAAGGTATTTTTAGAACTTATTGTCAATGAATGACATTTTCTGTTTTGTAGTGGTGTAATTTCGCAGTTCATACAAAAATAGAGTATACCAGATAAATTAATACAATTTCAGTGGAAGATGGTTAATTTTGATCCTTATTTTAAATTCTTATTCACACTTTGAAAAGTCTTGATTTAATAAAAAATTAAAGATGATTATACTACTAGCAAACTGTCTTGAAAAAAAATAAAAATGTGTATGTAGATGAAAAAACTGATGGTTTCTGTTGTGACTGGACTGCAACATTATCATCATCAAAATAAAAGCAGCTATAACCAAGCGCAAAGGAACATTTAAAACATGATAAAAATTGTTAGTATGATGACAACTATGAAATCAATTAGCATCTGTGAAACCAGGTAACAACGATTCACAGCACTAAGTTACGGAACTATGTTTGATCTCTAAACACACAGTTTGCACTGTCTTCTATTGCTACACATGCACGTGCTATCGAGTATGCTGGCCTTGTGCACTCGTTTCACGAAGCGCTGACAACCATGTGCTGCTCTGCGCCAACAACTCGTGGCGCTCATTATCCCAGTGCCCAGATGCTGTTGAAACATTAATTTACACTCGAACTATAACTTCGAGAAAGATGTTTCCCTAAATTACCTTCTGCAAGGCAATGAACAACTAGATCACTACTTTGTAGCGAATAAATGCACTACCTTGCTGCAGGCAATGACGTCAAAATACTTTGTAAAGCTCTATAAGCAACACCTCACTTAATATTTACAAGGTCACTTCCTACTTATCATGGTGCCACTCTATTTCTCAGTAATGTGTGTGTTAGTAATGTACAAAATAAATCTTACTCAGCACAATCTAATACAAAAAAAAATAACACATAACTTTAACTGTGACAACACTTACCAAAACCAGTAAATAATTTATGGCTAAAATAATCTAGAATACTGTGCTGTTTTGAAATTTGGCCTATCAGCAATATTCTTACTAGGCAATCTCCATTATTTTATTCTGAGATTTTACAAACATTTAATGATAAACGACTGGACCATGTCGTAAGTGGCACTATATGGAAGCAATGCACACACAGTTAACTGCACTTTAGGCCACAAACCCTGCACTCACTCCAGGAAGTGTACTTGTTCATTATGAGTTTCACAGTTGCCACCTGCAAAACACAGCCTTCACTCTTTGCCGAACTCTTCTATGATTTCGGCTATACTCGAGTACGTTCCCGTTGCGAAGCCGAGGAAGCCGAACATGATGATCAGTATGTTCTTCCAGAGGATCCAGTAGAAACGTCCCATTCCAGGCGACTCCCAGTAGGTGACGATTTCGATTATTGCTGGGAACATGATGCCAAGAGTGGACAGGCACACGGCACCGACCAACGAGATGAAGGGGCCAAGGTTGGGGATAGCAGCTGCAATACCAACTGAAACAAAAAAAAAAATGTTTGTGCTGTTTGTATACAAGAACTTAGCCAAAAATGAATGTATTCGTCAACACCTATGCACCTTAGCTTGCCGTTGTGATGGTGGCATGCAAACTTAACATAGCTCGTCACTTCACCAAGAGCTTGAACCCAAGGCTGCATCAGTCAAAGGAACCAACAGTTAGAAACTGACCTCAACTGAATTTCAACCAAAAAAGGACTGAAACTACGCATGGAAATTCTTTAATTTGTTTTGTATTTGTCATCAGCTTTGTAGAAAATCATGCAGTATATGAAGGGGTGTGCAAAATTCACATTTGTGATAAAACCAATTTTTATGCGAATGTTTATGTTTTAAAATGAATAAACTCAATTTTTAACTCTTTGTGATATTTCTACAAAACAGTAGGGAAAAAAACCTTTTTATCTGCAAATAGTGGTGTATCAGTTTAATGCAAGTTTTCATTCCACAAATTCTTAAGTGTGAAATAATATTAATTAAATAAATGACTAAAGAAATTGAGATATTAGGTTATAACTGTAGGACATAATAATACAGAATCTAATCTGTACAACTCACTCTAGTAACATCGTAAAAATATATTACATAACGGACAAAAGACACACACTAACAAAAAAAGAAAAACATTCAGTCAGGGGTGCCAATATGACATAAAACAATGTGTATAATGTAAAGTCTGTTCTCTATCACAACACTCGCACTAGAACATACTTTGTGGTTGTATTAGGTCACTGATTTGAGTCCCATTCCTTGGATGCAGAAGCAGTGCTTGGTAATTGGTAGGCTCTTGGTCAGCACATCAGCAATCATGTTAACTGACCCTTGATGAAGCACCTTGATCACTCTGTCTTCTATACGCTGACGTATGAAGTGATGCTTTGTGTCGATATGCTTGGTTCTTGCCCAATACCCAGCTGTGGTTGCCAGATCTATTGCACTTTTACTGCCACACAAAATGTTCACTGTTGTGTGCAAACAATTCTTGTGTAACTCGCTTGCCAGCCCTCTGAGCGAGGGCGACGTCAGAGTAGAGGTGCCTTCCATTATCTGGAGGGATGTGGTTGGATTAGGAGATTTACAGGGCACACCCTTATTAGTCTAACTGCGAGTTGCTTCGTTCTTAGAAAATACTACGTCGCGGCTCTTGATATCTCTTGAGAAGTCAACATCCTTTGGAATTCTCACAGTAGTCTACAAAAATGCACTCTCCACCTTTTTTCACTAAATCGACTTCGTCTATGCCTTGGGATGTGTGCAAAAACTTTGCACCCAAAAACTCGCAGGTGTCGCAAGTCTGGTTTGCGATCACTCCAGACTTCCTCTGGTGTCTTTCCATATAGTACTCTGGACGGAGAACGATTGTGTAAGTAGACTGCTGTGTTCACTGCTTCAGCCCAGAAGGTGTAATCCAGCCCTGCCTCGATGAGTAGACACCTGCCTTCTCCACAAGGGTATGATTTAGTCGCTCAGCAAGCCCGTTTTGCCCAGGTGTATATGGGCAAGTGGTCTGATGCTGGATTACCAGTTCCCTCAAGGTTGTCAACAGTTCAGTGTTGATACATTCGCCCCCATTGTCTGTACACAATGTTTTGACTTGCTCATTCATTTGTCTCTCAATCATTGATCGAAAAACCTTGAATGTGTTAGTGGCCTCTTATTAGATTTAAAGAAGTAGACAAATACCTTCCTGGTATAATCTTCGATGAGGGTGAAGAAATACAGTGAACCTCCGATCGACTGTTCTTCCATCAGACCACAAATGTCAGAACGCACTTAACTGCAGAGGTTCATGTACCTTTGATCCCTGATGCTCGAGTGGAAGTCTTTGCTGCTTACCCTTTACACATGGTACTGTCAATCTTGGAGAATGTCAGCCCTGTCGCGGAGCCATCCCTCAACTGCCTCATGCCCCATTGATTCAAGTGACCGAGCCTTCTGTGCCATAAAGCACTACCAGAGACTGACCAGGTACAATTTGCCCTTTCTTCAGGTGGATCCAACCTGTACATTCAGCTCCCAGTTAGTATCATAAATATGACAACCCTTATCATTGAACAATACAGTGTGGCCATGCTTGACTATTCTGCTTACAGATAGCAGATATATCAGGCACATATAGTACTTCCTTTACTTTTAACAGTATCCACCTTTCCTGTTACAGATACCTTTAGAAGTACATCTCCCTTGCAGCTAGCTGGCAGCCGATTGTTGTCAGCCATCATAATTTGATCATTTGTCTCTTCATGAGCGTCCAATAGCCAGCTGAGTTGTCTAGTGATATGTGCCATTGCCCCTGAGTCTATGTACCACGCCTCAGCATCTGCATTCCCAGTAGCAAGTACAGCATTCAGAAAGGCGCGGTGACCTGTGCTCCTATGTTCCGTGCCGTTCTGCTCTGAATATCTTACTCGTTCAACTCGTTGTGGGCAATTCCGCGCTATGTGACCGTAATCATTGCAGCCATAGCACCTGGGGACCCTTGTCGTATTTCCTCCTTCCCTTGGAAATGAAGAAGGCTAACTCTTGGTCAGGTAGTACAGGCTTCCTTACAGTGACTTGGATATCTTGTAATAGTTTAGTTTTGACAGAATCTCTGGTAATTGGCATTCCTGAACTTTCTAGACTCATTATCATTGGCCTATACTCTTCTGGTAACACGGCCAATAATAATGTCCCGATCCACTCTTCACTAACCTCAGAATTGATGCTTCGGAGTTTGTGTGCTGTAGTTATAAATAATATCGTTGACATACTCACCTACAGAGGCGCAACTTTCTAACCTAGTCGTTATCAGAGTCCTCAACAACCCTACTCTTCTTGTTAACCCTGAATCCTGGAAAGCACTCTTTAACTTGTCCCATGCCGCCTTTGCTGTATTGATTTCATGAACGTGCACATAATTCACAGAATCGATTGACAATATAATATTTGCCCGAGCACGTGTAACCTTCTTATCTACCTTTTCTTTGTCAGTGACACACTGCCACAATTCTTCATGCTCCAGATAAGTTCTCATTGCAAACTGCCAAGTGTTGTAGTTTTCGCGACCGACCAACTTTTCGATCAGCGGCAATGAGCTATGAACTTGCCCCGCTGCCATATTGAAAGGAATCATGTCTTATTTTACTTCGCCAAGCTCATTAATTACCACTTTATTACTATCTGCACCGTAATAATCACTACCCGACACAGAAAGTGATTCGCGCCAACAGTTCCTAACCTCAATGATACAGAGATCACTCGTGCGCAATTATTTTCTTTCACCTTGCATTACCACACCTAGTATCACGCTTTTGTTACATTAACATCATTACTCAGTCTGGGCCCATAACCCGCTGTAACTGCAGGATGTAATAATACAGAATCTAATCGGTAGAACATAGTTTACTTAACTCACTCTAGTAACATCGTAAAAATACGTTACATAACGGACGAAAGATGCACACTAACGAAAAAAACATTCAGTCAGGGGTACCAATGTGACATGAAAACAATGTATATAATGTAAAATCTGTTCTCTATCACAACAATAACCTCACTTCTGCTTGGAAATCACCCCTACCGAGGAATATCCCATAGTATTTAGCTCAGCAGAACAGATACAGGCTTTTGTTATTGTTATATTTCAAAACATTTGTTCTCCATCACAGAAACACAATATAAGTAACCTAAGTTAACAACAAAATCACTTGTTTAATCTCAGATTGTGTGTGTAACATAAACAATAAACATCCATAGAGATCATACAGCACTGCTGTTAGTAACTTTAAAAATTCTCCATGGTTTCGAGTATTGACAGTAGCGTTGGGAAAGATCACTGGAAGACATATTGCAACATTGTGTGCCTGCAATGAACAACAAATAAATCTTTTGGATGTTTCTACAATTGTAAACATATTGTGCTAATGCATCTTTGAATTTTGTATTGCCACCTGTTCCAGTTTAGGCTGATATTTTGTCTGGTGTGTGTGGGTGAAATTCGTATTTTATATGTGATGAACGAATTCACAAATGACAAAATGAAGTATGGCTGTACACTGAGATGTTGCTGCACTCACCTGTAGCAATGACAATGACTGCTCGAATGATATATTCAGCTTTCAGCTTATGGGCACCAAAACGATGGCTGACTGCCTTCCAGATGATTTCCATTGGTACATAGAACTGCAGAGCGTAGGTGAAGAAGATGGCTAAGGCGATCATCACCTTGACAGATTGTGCCAGACTAGAAGCAGAAAAAAAGAGTAACAAATGAGTATAATGCACTCATTGTATGATAATCATTCTGAAACACATTCTTAATGTTCTTTATGTGCCATCAACTGTTGAAACATCTCTAACTTAGGAGGGCCTTTAGATGTCCCCCACCCCAAGGACGGAACCCTTTAGGCATCCCTCTCAAGAGAAATTTTTGCTTCTCTTATAAATTTCATTTTGGTGCGATTGAAACGTAAATTACATGCTACATAAAAGATAAAGAAAAGGTTATAACACAGAAGCAAAGATGTGTGAAAGTATTAGAAATACATTATAACAATTTATTACAGAAGGCACGCAATGGTAAAGGCTGTTCACAGTAAGGTGAGCAGTTCTTAAATCAAACTTTGAAAAATGTCACTGTCCTTATCTGCATATATTGTAATGGGAACAGTGAGTGATACACGTCCAGTACAGTTAGTAATGGCGGGGGGGGGGCAGTGAGTGGCACACGCCCAGTAAAGTTAGTAACGATGGAGGGGGGAACAGTGAGTGGCACATGTCCAGTAAAGTTGTAATGATGGAGGGGGGAACAGTGAGTGGTACATGCCCAGTAAAGTTAGTAATGAAAGAGAGGGGGAACAGTGAGTGACACACGCCCAGTAAAGTTAGTAATGGTGGAGGAGGGGAACAATGAGTGGCACAAGCCCAGTAAAGTTAGTAACGACGGAGGGGAAAGTATGTAGTTCCGTTCCTTAACGTTAGGTAAACATTTGTGAGATCTTTTGCTGTCAATATTTTTCAGGCAAATTAGTGTAAGAATTAGAGAAATTTAAACCAATTGCTTGTATAACAATTTCCAAGTTTCAATTGTGCAACACACCGATAAAGTGATGATGCCAATGGCAAAGTTCGTTTTAAATATGGTGGAGAAATACACGAAATGCATACAAGTAGATCTTAAGGGGGATAAGTCCTTGCCTTCTTAGATTTTTAGAATTTTCACATAAACCTGCATTATTGATTTTGTATTTAATTTTACGGAACCACAGTACACAGAATAATCCTATGTACATTTCACTAAATTTAGGGAGGTGCAATGTATAGCCCCCCCCAAAGTTTAACACCTGCGAACCACCAGATATTCTCTGCAGTCCATATCTGATCCTGCCCTCGGGTCGGTAAAACCCTGATTAATCCAGCTGGTAGATGGAGCTAGGCCTTGATTCTCTAATCGTGGTCAAGTATTAACTTGGATAATAGAACAATGAGACAGTTTCTCTAGCACAGAGCCTGCATTACTCCACACTAGGTATCTTGGGCGATAGTCTGCAGTTTTACCACGAGATAAAAGTAAAACAGTATCTGAAAAATGGTTTGTAAGCTTGTCTACAACACATTATTGACACTTCTCAAGGAAGTACAAAAACGTGCTGCAAAATGCAGGAAACAGGAAAAAGTTTGGAGGGGTGGAGAGAGAGAGAGAGGAGAAATTATGCCGTCTGTGCATTACATGGGACCAAAGAAAATAGGTATAAAATACAGGAAAGTGTAGAATCAGCGGGGTTTAAAATGTAGGAAGCATTTAATTAACAAACAAAAATTTTGGAGATTAAGCACATGCAATGTAAATTTTTCAAAATGCTGTTTTTTCCAGATGTTACATTGTCTCTTCAGATCTTTCCACGTGATAATGCAATTTGAACCGGACTTGTTTCCTGTTTACTATGTAGTGCCCAATGTACCCATGAAAGATTCTAAAAGGTAATAATAATCAATCACATTTCCTTAAATTTGTACAGTTATTATTTTTAAAATGATTTGAATGGTAATAAGAGAGTAACATTAAATTTGAATTTTCTCTGAATCGAAGCAGTGATATTTTACTTTCACATTGAAACTTTTTAGTGTTGGGTTTATAATTTGCAAGTTTTCTGCCGAGTGTTTCAACAGACAGCAGAAACATGGTTTAAAAGTATTCATCACATGCAGAAAATTTCTACTTGTGCTCAGCGGTGGACTCTGTAAGGCTTGATACGCTCCTGTGTATTTCACAATCAAGGACAGCAACTATTGGGTTGTCTTTCCTCCACTTTTTCTATTACTTGCAACATGATGCTTCCTATTTTTACACATTTTCATTACTCTTATGTAAGGTGTAATAATTTTAATTTTAACAAAAAAATTTAGCGACGATGAAGGGGGATAAAATGAGAAATATGTTAGTAAGACTGCAAAAGTGATCCTAATGAGCCAAATCCAAGAAAAAAAATTGAACAACTGTTTTTATTACATTCATCAATTGTAACAATTTGAGCAGCTGTGATGAATCCTCTTAAAGTTTCCATACACAATGACCTGAAAAAGTAGGTGTCATTTTTTTTTCTCTCAAATATATATATATTTTTTTTTTGGGGGGGGGGGGGGGGGGTGTTATTTTTGTCAAAAATTGCTTGTTATTTTCTTGTTACAAAAATTCAGGTTTCTGGATAAGAATTGCTCCAATTTTTAATGTGCTCTTTATAGAGACATACCTAATTTGAGAAATGTCACTTTATTCGTAAAACCTGAAATTTTAAATGTTATTCCTATTGATAAGCAGTGTTTTTTATCAATTGTTATTTCCTTGCAAAAATACGTAACTCCGAGAAAAACATACAGTTACAGGTTTAAGACAAAAAAACTAGTTTCCTTTATCAACAGACAACATTGAAAACTATTTCAGATTTTACTTAAGATTTTTAATTCTGCCTGACACCTGGAACAATAAACGCTCGCAATGCACTGGCAAGAGCATACTGATTCATGAAAAGAATTTTGGCTGTTTCCGAATACTGGTCTAATGGATCCCTTAAGGTAAGGGATCCATAAAAAGTGCATTCTAGTGGATGCGACCATATTGTCTCAGTTTCCGAATTCTCACTAGGGATGCAGATGCATCTCTTCACGCGTCCACTACCAAGGGATGCGACACACATCCACTGTCGCATCCACACATCCCTTAGCTACGGAATTCGTTCGCAGTTTGTCTATATTATTGTTTACACCGATTTCGTGCATGTGGGGTGGTGTGGAGATGTATCTGCTTTTAGTTGTTGATTAAAATAGATGAAAAGTTTTTTTTTTTTCTTCTTCTTTTAACAGTGTATAAATAGAACTCCCAACATAATAGCACAAACTAAAATGCTGCTTAAAATACTGACCACTTAAGCAATCAACTTCATTATACACATTAATCATTTCAACAAATGCATTTGTAATTTGTATATGCTCATCAAACATAAAATAAGAAATCTCGATTTCTATTTGCAGCCATCGCCAAGTAGAAATTACAAAACCTCAAATCTAACAAGATTTTCATCTCAGTAAATTGTTGACAATTCACAGAGATCCCATAGATAACATAAATGAAGATACAACTTCAAAGCAGTAAAAAGTGGGGTACAGCTAGCGCTACCCAAGCATGTCCAAGCTGCAGCAGAATTCTGATGTTATCCATCTCTTCAATGCAGCCATTTCCACAGTGGATGCATGTACAAAGGGACGTAGGGATGCGTGAGCAATGGACGCATCCGCTGAATTCGGAAACAGCCGATGTAAACAATTTATACAAAACTATACAAGCACTGTTTAAAAAATAAATAAAAGTGCCTTGTACGAAGATAAAAAAAAAGTTAAGAGAAATCTGCCTGTACATTTTTGAACAATCAAAACTTTTAACAACAGATTTTTTCGTTAGACACGTGCTGACAAAATTTTTGTATCTTCAAAAGTGTAATTTTTACCACATATATTTACAGAGAATGAGTATGATAAAAATACAGTTAACTGGACGAATACATACATGTTTAAAATACGTGATAAATTGATTTACAAATATACTCTACGTAAGTAAATGCATATAAACACATTTTTCACTGCCGCATCACTCGCTTTGTAAAAAATTAAGAATTGTTGGTTAAAACATGACGATACTATGAATCTAAACATGGCGTGAATTCCATAGAAAACATGGTGCTTGGTGGACGTGAACACTACAACAGTATGTTTTCCTAATGAACAAATACACTTTTACAGGGCTGTGCAGTAGAATTTTCACTCAAAGTGATGCATCATATATTGCGATCATGTTATCTATGGTCGTAAATACATGTGATTGGAAAGTAAACACGTTTTTGTGTATGGCGATAAATCGAAGAAATCTACTGGCCAACTTATGCATGTATTCGTATTTGAATATCCAAAAACACATCAAATACATCTTAAGAAGCAACTATGTGGCATAAAACAATAATAATTCTCGAGAATTGATGCGAGAATTCACGTAATTTTTCGCTATCACATTTTTTCAGGTCTCTAAACAATGACAGGTTACTCACATTTCTTCAGTAGGCAGATTCAAGGTGATGCTGCCTTCGGTCTTGTCACCATACTTGAGGTAGCCAAAGAATCCAACACTGTTGTACAAGAGGGCGACAATGAACATCCCCACATTCAGCACTCCAGGGCAGCCAATGAAATGGGTGGGAGTTTTCATGTTGTTCTCCAGGGGCATCACCTGGAATCACACGTAAAAAGTGTATTGTTGAGTTCAATTCAAAATTCTCTTAATGAAAACTGACTGGAAAATAGTTCAGAACACTGTACGGTGCATTCTAATGTATCGGCCATCGCGCAAAAAAATTTCCAGGCATGTTTGTATGTTTTTTTTTTTTGGGGGGGGGGGGGGGGGTGATTTACATATTTTACTTTGGCGACTAACTTTCCTCACACAAAACACACTGTAGAATTTGAAGACACGCTATCACCAGAAAGATCACAAATACGTGTACACATTTACAACTTGAATGCAAAACTATCGTAACTGACTGAAAATGTCTTGAATACAGTAAATAACTAAACAGTAAAAAAAAAGTATGGCCTTTTCCACGAGTTTTCACCAACGGAATTTGAAGTATTTGAAGGGAATTTGTTAACAATCGCAGTGTCTATTTCTAGATGGCAAGTATTTGGAAATATGAAATGTTAATGTTTACTTAGCATATCTCTTTTTCCAACCATTTATATGCCATGCATCCAGTAAAAACAAATAAGACTGTTGTAATAATATTTTCCACCTTCCGACACAAACATTGCAAAAATTACATTTTATACGAGTTTTAATAGTTTTTCATTTAGGCGCAGTATAATTTTGTACCGTACTTAAAATTTTTTTTGCAAAATCTACTAAATGTTTACTGCTTTTTGAACTTATTTTTACCACTAAACTAACTTAGTTGAATATACTACTGTATAACCTTGATTAGCCATGATAATATTGACATATGGAGAGTCAGGTAACTGGAAATCATGGTTACGTGAATAGGTAGTTTAATAAGTAGAAATATCTGCAATATTATAAGAAATAAAATCTTTACGTACATTTGCTTATATTTTGATTTTTAAGCTAAATGTGTATGTCGCAAGACATAACAATCCACTTGTACAAAAGTGTTTCCCATTTTGTAAAGCCAAGCATCATGATCATAACGACTAAAATTTCAATTAATATTACGGCTGTTGCTACAATGCAGTTCCACCAACAATGCAAACCGCAATTTTCCTCCCAGGACAATATAACCAACTGATACTGACACTTACTAATCTACGCTGTCTACTTCATTTTTAAGAGGGCAAATTAATCATAAACGTGTACATTTGAATGGTTTTTGAGGTAAGCAGACAACTAGTTCGATAGAAACATTTTGTTACAATAATTAATTTTCACTCACCACACCAATACCTCAAGTGCGAAGATGGCCGTGCCGAAGAACAGCGGAAGCTGTTGCCAGGATGAGAAGTTGGGACGGCTCTCAACAGCTGGCAGGTCAGAGAATACATAGTAGAAGGTGATGCCGAGTCCCGTTGCGATGAGCATGTTGGCAATCATGGAGAATGGTGCGAGGTACTTTAGATTGCGAACCATGTTGATCATGACCAGTGCAGGCATCATTATGACCATGTAGATGCGGAGATCCCAGTGGTTACTGGTGTAGAAGTCGACCACCTATCGAAAGTCGATACACTAACTAATTACACGTAACACTACTACTATAATCCATTCACAGTTACTTCAGCCTTTGCTGAAGCCCTGCTAAAGTTCTACTTCCAGGATATTCCTCGCCTCGTGCAAACCAAGCTTAACTAAGTCTGGGGAATTACACCAGAGGAACGATGCACTGCACTTGTGCGCACTAACTGTAACAGTATTTTGTATAACGACTATTTCGTACTAGGCGCTACCAATATATCTTATTTTCTCCCTGTTTTTTATTCAAATTATTTTTTTAATGTAGCATTATAATTTATAGACAAATTATGATTAAGATTTTAACAGGGGAAAAAAAGTCCTTTTTTGATCACAAGTATAAAAAGTTTGTGATACGTCACAGTGATTTTTCAAATGTTTGATTCAAAAAGGCAGAAGAAACGGTGAATGGACTATAACAAAATCTTAGTCCATTACAATAGAGGGAGAATGGCAGCAGATTAATGCTGCATTTGCCTAACAAAATAAGTTGGCCCCAAGTATAATATGCTGCTAAGCTTCTAAATTAGAGAAAAATAGTTACTACTGAAATGTAAGTTAGCTACGGGGAAAAAAATATTTATACATACCATATCAATACACATGTATAACATGACTTCAACTTTATTTGCTGTTTTTATTATTATGTATTTCACACATTTTCAAGCTCGGAACCAACATGTGGTTGACTCTAGCAGTGTTAAAACCTTTCACCACACAAATGTACTATTTTATTTTATTTGAAGTTAACCCTAATAACTAGAGACCTGGACAATTCCGGGTATTCACTTGGCAACAAACTAAACTCCATGACTCTACGTGCGCTCGAGCCTCAGTTAGTTGCTCATTAGCTGTCGCTTCAGGTTAACCCCAGACCAGGCAGCACAGCATTCTGTCCTTGTAGGTTCTTTATTGACTGAAAGCCGTCCAGGGCGTGTCTTACGCACTGTGATCCCATAGAAACAGACACTGAAAAAGTAGCCTACATGTGATTGAAGTTTTAACTTTTCCTCCAATGCTGTTGAAGAAAATAACATTTTTATATTTTTTTTCCTATTAATTGGTTTAACCATGTTGTATAATTTGACTTTTTATTTTGTAAGTAAAAGTTGTGTGTGCATTGTATCACGCAGGGTGGCTAGCATATTCTTATAGCAAATTCCCAGATATTTCCCTGACTGTTCCAGGTATTCTGTTAAATTTCCCTGACCTACTTGCATGGCAAATATTAAAAATATTTTAATGTTTTTCCCAAAATAAAATACAAATTTTTTTAATGGGCGACGGTAACATAAACTTTACTTACGGATGCTTTCCTATGTAGAAACAAATATTTATATAAAAAAATGAGGTACAAAAAATCAGACAAGAAAATATGTGTAATAATAGTTGCAATTAAACATACTACAACAAAATTGTCCCCAGGCTCATAGATTTTCGTATGAAGGTGGACTAAACTAAAGTAGTATTACAATTCATAAGATGGCATGCAGCAGAAGTGCTAGAATCCAATATTAATTTTCTTATTAAATACATTTTGAACTATCTTATCTAAACTCCCTGACGTCACAGAAATTTCCCTACCATTTCCCTTACTTTTCCAGGCTTTCCCTATTTTCCCTGATGCTAGCCACCCTGTCATGGGAAGATTTGTTTTGATCCAGCAGTAGCAAGAAGTGTGGTGGGCAGTCGTCGTTTTGTGGTTGTTAGTGATTATTATAAGTGTTTGAGCTGAAACTTCACCATTTTTTATTCCTTGATTAATTTTATTTTAACAAATGCATTCGTGAAATTTCCAGGTTTCTACCAATAATATTACAATTTATTACTGTAATGCAGTTGAATTCCAACTACAAATATTTTATCTTTTATCTCCGTAAGGGTAAAATTTGACTTTTCTACAACTGCAACTGGAAATATTTTTAATGTGTTTAAGTGTTTAAATAATCATGCTCCAGTATCAAAATTTTGCAGTTATGGATTTTTTAAGTATGTTCAAAGGTCAAAAATAATTTTCTACATTTTTAGCAAGAGACCCTTTTTCCTCGTGATATGAAATGAATATTCTATATAAAAAAAAAAAAGGTATGAAACCTGTGGTAATTCGACACTTGGTGTTCCTGCGATATTGGTGTTTAGCTTTGAGCTATTTTGGTTTTGAATTTGGTCTCAAAAGTTAAAACTGAAATACAGATGAACAGCATACAAAATTACCAAGAAAATATTCTCATTGCATTTTTACGACGGTGACCATTATTTTGAGCTATAGTTTAATGTATTCATTTTGTTCAATTTTAAAATTAGTACAAAAAATTCATAAATTTAGACTTACTGTTATTAGTTTATTCAAGGTAATTTTGTATGCTGTTCGCCTGTATCTCAGTTTTAACTTTTGAGATAAAATTCAAAACCGAAATAGTTAAACACCATCATCACAGAAACGTCAAGTGACGAATTTCAAAGAAATTGCCAACATGACATTCCTGTGAGTTGAATAAATACTACAGGTGAATCCAAATAAAAAAAAACCCTTTACAAGTTATCAAGTTGTGTGTGATATTATGTTACAGGCTGTTCGTGATAAAGTGAGCACTTTCGAAATCAACCTTAGAAAAAAATCCCTGACCATGCCTGCATATTCTTCACCAGGCGTACTGAGTGACATGCGCCCGGTGAAGCTGGTAAGGATAGATGGAAAGAAGTTCCATATCTTACATTGAATAAAAAAAATTAGGTAACCACTTGTGATCATTTAAATTATTTATTTCACTTTCTGTTTTTTAATTTTTAATGCATCAGTGTGTAAAAATTAGCAGTTTTATAAAATATTTGCATTTCAAATAATATCACTGTTTCATGGCAATGTTATCTTTACACAAGACGGAAGAATTCATAAAGAACATACAAGTAAGCTCATTTTATCGTGAACAGCCTATACAAGACCGTTAAATATCCTTCAATTATACCCAGCAAACTCACCTGCTTTATGTTTTTTGCAACAAAAACAATGTAGACACAGCAACATCCGAGTAAGTCCACACACAGGAACAAATCTACAGTGCCTCTGAAAAAAAAAAAAAAAAAAAAACGATGCATGTTCATTAGTAGGGATGCAAATGTGCCTTAATAGAGACATATCACACACAATACAAACAATTATGCCAAACATTCATGATTGAGTGCTTGCTCAGATTATGCTTGCAATGAAACCTCTAAAACACAAACCTCAAATGTCCTGAATCCTTGTGATTCATAGGCCAATAATGTATATTATTTATTAATAGGTATTTGCGATGATTATATAAAATCGCAAAAAATGTCAACTCTGTGATTTAGCAAACATATTGAAAAGTAAGACATTCTTATCACTAGCATGGCTTCATTTTACCAGTGGACTTGAAATTATATTGTAAAACAAATTAACAAATATATCTATTAAGATTGCAAATAGGCCACTAGGCTACTAATAATATATGAAAGGACAGGAATCCAAGTACTCAGAGACTAGTACTTGTCGATAGGCGCACACAGAAAGTAGGACGAGACAGTTTTTTCACGCGGTTGCACGATCGCAACGTTTTGCTGGCTAAGCCAGCTTCATCAGGCGGCGAGTTGTAGGACACTACAGTATGGTGGAAGAGCGCTGTTAGTAGTAAACCTAGTGGCCGGGTGGCAAACTAGGGTGGGGCGGGAAAATTAAAAAATTGCAGGTATTGTAAGGGGCTGTGATTATCTCATATTGAGGCCTGGTGGCTGCTTGGATTTAGTTATAAATTGGTGAGCAAATTCCCAGTGTCTATGAGTTCTGAGCTATTGCTTGAAGGTGGTAGGGCTCTCACAACTCTGGTACTGTAGTAGGAATCAAAATCTTTGTTGTGTGAAGCTGCATGGGCTACAACTGGTTTGTCCTGTAGGTTATTGAAGTTTCCAGCTATGGCTTGTTTGTTGTCTGCTCTGTGGCCATCCATTCTTTGCCTGAGTGCGTTAGTGGTGAGGCCGATGTATTCTGCATTAGTGTTGGCACTGTAGGTGATAAATCAGATTTTGTGTTGCACTGTTGTAGTTGCCTTGGATGGGGTTATGTATGGTTAAGTGAGTCTGCTGTTGAAAGAAGTTGAGGGTTGGTGAATGGTGCAGGTGCGGCAGCGAGAGCTATTGCAAGGGTGGGATACTTGGGGGAGTGATAGTGGTTAGGTTAGGTGGCCTTTTGAAGACCAATCTGGGCAGTTTGGAGAGCAAGTCTTGTGTTTGCATTGAAGAAGTTAGAATTTTGTATCCAGAGTGGAGAATGTTTCCGAGTTTATTTAAGCCTTCATGATATGGGACCACCAGGGGAGAATATCAGAGTGGTTGACCTTGGTTCATGTTCCAGTATTTGAGTTGGCTTGCTGAATCTGTTTGTGGATGAAGTACCTGGGGTAGCCCCTGTCGAGGAATGCTCTGGTTATTTGTTCACACTGTTTGTTGAGATTACTGTTAGTGGAGCAGATACGTTTGGCCCTGGTGGCGAGACTGTATGGTAGGGATTTTTTGACGTGATATGGATGTTAGCTGTCGAAATGTAAGTACTGGAGGTGGTTGGTGGGTTTGGTGTGCACAGCAGTGTGGATTGTGCAGAGAGATTTAAACATCTAGGAATATGGCATGTGTTTTGGAGTATGACCAGGTGAATTTCAATTGGTTAGAAAGTGAATTACACTGTATTCAGTGGAAGTCCACATCATGAAGCTGTCCTACCTACCTGCTGGTAGTGAACATTACCTTCAGGTCAAAGGCACAGCAATGGGTACACGTATGGACCCAGCCTATGCTAATCTGTTTATGGACCGGCTAGAAGAAAACTCCCTCAGTCACCGACCAACCCAACCACGCTGCTGGGTGTGTTTCATCGACGACAGCTTCATGATATGGACTTCCACTGAAGACAGCCTAATTCACTTTCTAACCAATTGAAATGCATACAGTACACTCAAGTTCACCTGGTCATACTCCAAAACACATGCCATATTCCACAAACAGATTCAGCAAGCCATCTCAAACATTACATTTACGGTTTTGTGGAAAAGAGGAGGTAACTGTGTCTATGTATAACGTTGGTTACAGCATGCATAGTTTTTATTTTGTACAGCAAATGTGTGACTTAAGCTATAATATTTAAACAGTCTTGGTTCAGAAACAGCATTACTAAATGCTAACGGCTGTTTGGTTTTCACCATGTTGACTTGCACTTTGGTTTTGTTGGAGGCATCAAGAAGCGGCGAGTTCTTTGATTCCACAAACACAGCCTTCACTAACCTTGCAAATCCGGATAACTTCTGCATGGCAGAAGGCCCAGCTAAAAATGCCGTCTCTGCGACTTCCGCAAATCCAAGCGAAGGCACTTGTGTCCTCCGGCACAAAATATGAGCACATTTCACCTGAAATATACATAAAATAATACAGTCAGAACTACAGATTATGCAAATACTTTACACTTTTAAAGCTACTGCACATAACTGAGCATGGGCGTAGCTAGGGGGAAGGGGGGGGGGGGGGCAGACTCCAGCCCTCCAACACCCCCCCCCCCCCCACCAAAATTTACACACTTTTTTGTTAACCCTATTATCAAACTGTCAATCATTATATTTATATATTTGGTATTACCCACATGACACATTTTTTACACCCTATACTAAAATGGCAATCATTATATTTATATATTTGTTATTAACCACACATATGATTACATCTTATACATCAAAACTTTGTTTATTGAATAAACCGCGGCGGGTGATTATTATACTGTGTTACCTTCTTAGTGTAATAAAATGTGGCGGTGATTAGCTTACATATGCGCAAATATCAATGCTCTATTTACAGATTTAAGATGTAAGATATTTAAATGACACAGTGATGCAATTTACATATGCCTATTGTGTTGATCATTTGTAAATTTGTGTGTATATGTGAGCGAGTGTGCATCTCGACAAAAATAATTGTGATTACTCGAATTTTCGTTTAACTAACTAAAGGAGCTATTCTAAGCGCATTCTAGTGTTCGTTTAACGTCATGTTCGTTAAGATTCTCGAAATGGAAATGAAGCCCTTCGGGTCTTCGTTACTGAGTTTTATTATAAAAACTTGGCGGGTGTGTGTAACAGATTGTTTTTTTTGGACTGTGAAAGAAGAGAGTCGTGATGTAATATGCCTTCATACATTACAAGAACATAAAAATATATTTCAGAAAAAATATTTTGAAAGCACCAATTAAACTTTATGTTTTAACTTGTGAAGTATCTAAGCAGCAGTGTAGGCTGGCTATTGTGAGGGTATTTACTGTATTAGATTATTACGTTTGTTTATATTGAAATAAGAGATCATAAACTCTGATTTATTCAAAAAATTTGTGTAAACAATGTAGTTTGTAAACCAAATGATAGGTAGCGCTAAATTGTAAATAATTCTTGGTGTTTTAGAACCAAAATACTTTCTCTTGAAAGTAACTGAGTTAAAATTCATATACCAAATTGATATTAATACAATCCACAAGAAACAGAACAGCATCTAGTTTGTTGTCCATCGCTTATTTCATAATCTTGGTATTATAAATACCAGAGGAAACTGCTTGCTCGTAAATAGCTAGTAGCCAAACTGCAAAATGGTCATTGAGAAAAAGTTTCTGGCATGTAACACCAACTAAAATTCTCTCTGCTCTCTCATATTGGTGTACATGCGAGTCTATTTCAACTGAGTGCAAACGAAATCACACTATATTTATGTTAAAACATCATCAGTCCAGCCGAGTTACAAAATAGTACGTCGTCATCAGCAAATTTGACACACTTGATGAACGATATATATACCTTTTTCCTATAACACATGGTGTATTTAATACTAATATTTAAAACCCTCAGGAAGCCAACAAAATACTTTAAGCGCTTTACTGCTTTGGTTTATTAATGTTTTAAAGCTTTATTATTCATAATTTACAAACAAGGTCTCATAAAAAAATTAAAGTTCATGTGCATTGTGATGCCAACCTGCATTCGCTAACAAAAACCCGAACATTGCCGACGTCTCGGAGGGCTGTAACGAATTATGACTTAGAATACCAAATTGCCTTTCTTGAAGATTGTATTTGTTTTGAGAGCTTTCGAAACTTAACGAAAACGAAAAATTAATGAATAACTTAGAATAAGCCCTCTGGTTAAGTCTGCAGTGTAAATCAGAGTTTACATTTTTACAATCATTCCCTCTTTAGTTCTAGTCCCTTAGTTAACAGAACTGACATAGTGCATCCCACTCTTAGATTGCAGTGGCTAACTAATCAGACAATTTTATAATCATACCCTAATATCTACACAATATGACCATTTTTGTATGTACTTATTCTTTCAACACAGCGTAACTTGATTGCTGACAATCTGTAGTAGCCATCTGGCAACAGAGCGCACCATCTACTCTCTGCTGCAAACTACGAGTGAGATGCACCATATAAATACTCAAGTTTTCAATTACTAAAATGAATTGTAACTTACCAAAATATGCACGCAGTAAGTACATATACAGGCAATAATGAAAGTTGCAATGACACCAAAAAGTAATCCAGCGTTCAGGAAGGCAAGCGGCATGGCCAATATGCCAGAGCCCAAGCTTCCTTTAAGTAGATGAATAAGTGTGTCCATGTCCCTGAAAAAAAATGTCCAACATGAATGTATGTTTCACTTCCAATATTTATGTAATGCATAGATACAAAAACCAAGCAAGATAATTGAAATTTTGAACAATAAAATTAATACTAACGACCTTATTCTTTTAATCATGTATAATAACACTTAAGTGACTGATTATTCTCAGTAAGAGCCTGTTTGTCCATTCAATGACCATTTAAGATAATCTACCCATACACGATTGAAAAATAATTCGCACAAAATTTTGCTATGAGTTCCAGAATCCATCCCCTTCCCCCTCCCCCACGAAGATTTTATTTATTGTTGTGCCAGCTGGACATGTTTGTGTAACTTTTATAAGCAGCAACATTCATTTAATTTAATTCTTAACAAACTAACAAAAACCTCACATGGAAAAAATGAAGTACATGTAATTTGTAGATTTTCTGGATTGCTCAAATTTTCTTGCAAATTTGTACACACTTTTTTACAGAGGTGATTACAAGCCAGTTTTACAAGCAACTTATCTTAGAACGAGAATTTGAAGGCTGCACTTTACTTACTTAGCAACATGCATGAGGAAGGAACATACAGTACAGCACTGTCTGTCAAAAAATAAAAGAAAATGTGCTTAATGTAAAAACAAAATATTTTCAAATTTGAAAATAATTGAGACTGCGTTTCTCTCTTAAACACATGGTGACCGAACAGGGGATGCAGCTCAATAAGAGTTGGGTTGTAGCGCTATACTAGTTTTGCAGGAATTCATCTAGAATATGGTAAGCTTTAACGGTCAGAAAATGTTGTTCTTCGCCGTGTTGAAGAGCTTCAAAATAGTGTTTGTAAAAAGCATAATCTCTTGAAAAGATTGGAGGGTATACACTGCTCATGGTAAAGTGAGCACTTTCGAGGCCGTAGTTACTTTGTCATTTTTTTTATTCTTTAACTAACTTTTGAAATAAATATGTCCATGTAAGTAATAAACACAATGTGTAGATTCCACCTCACTCGGAAGTTAACGTCTACGGCTAAATCAAAATATATTTATTTACTATTATTCCAAACGAGAGGGCTTTTAAAAGTGCTCACTTTACCATGAATAGTCTATACCTGTGCCTTCCATTCAACAGGCCATGCACTTACTCATTGTGAAAACAATGTCCTTGGCTACATTTTAACACATAAAACTGTTACAAAAGTCTGATATTTTCATTTTGAGTAGTATTTACCGTAACTGGGTTCACTTTGCACCTGCTGGGAACTCTGCACCACTCAAAATGTTTGTTTTTAAGCCATTTGGTTAGGGGTTAAGCCCCTGTCACACTGTCAAATTTTTCCGTCAAACTGCTTCCAATAAATTTGGTCAAATAAAGATGGACAGTTGCGACATCATTGAAATGTTATAAATGCCGCCATATTTGTCTGAGAAATTTGGATTGCTGCAGTTTCCATCAAAAATTTGAAGATTGGACCGGTTCTGAAATTTTTTTTATGTTTGATGGTCTCAGCCAATCAAAATAATGCTCAACAAAAATAGACATCGGAAATATTGGACGTAATATTAACAAACCCAGAAGCAATAATTTCATTGTGCAGGAAACATCTGTGATAAATAAAATTTGAATTTAGTAAAGAAGCAAAAATAAATTACAACATTCCTAACATTTCTTCCGGTAATGGACTGCATGGAAAATCAAAAGCAATATCTCATTATGAAAATAATTTTTAAATAATAATTCATATTAGATTATCCCAGTAAAAAAAATTGTACAGTGTGCCACATTTTCAAATACATTGAAGATTATTGTTGGAAGGAAAAAAATGTATGGCCATATTTTGACTTCAATGTTATTGACAAATATAGTTGACGGCGAAAATTTGACAATGTGTCAGGGGCTTAAGCAAATGTTACCTGGGTAGATAATATTAAAAATTTAAAATACTAACCTACGGTTTTCTTTTTTCTTTGCCAAATGTTGGCACCAAAACAAAAATTTTGAGTGTTACAAAGTTACCCAAGTAGATGCAAAGTAACCCTGGTTTACGGTACTACATATTCCCAGTGAGTCTGGCCAATGCATGTAACGCAGCACTGGTTCCTAACCTGGCTTCAAAATAAGCTGTAAATGGTGGAAAGAGGTGTGGCGCACTCACTACATACTACACACACTGCATTACCAGCTTCAGTTTTTATCTACTGCCAACTCAAATTTAAAAAATACCTTGCTGTATACAATTTTTTTGTTACGATAAGATTTTCAGTTTCAACAATAGCACGTATTTCCTTTCATAAAGTTCAGTAGGCTGTTCAAAAATCCAACGAAGGACACCAAGTGTGTTTATCTGTCGCGCATGGGTTCATCTGTCTGGTGGAGGGTCACACTCGAAGAAAAGGTAAATTTAGCTAGTTAATGGTAACGCTGATTTAAAAAAAAAAAAATATGAAACTCAAAATTGATGGACAAACCAAAAAATAACTGCTATACCCAGTGGCACATACATTGTCCCTCCCTGGCACCAGACTGAGGGTAAATGGGCACCCAAACTGTTTTATTCAACAAGATGCATTAAAATATTGTGCACAATCTCCGACACTTGGCTTTAAAGCAATATATTTCAGTTAGTCTCAACTTACCTTAAAATTTTTATAATGTACCGTATTTTGGCGTGTATAGGCCACACATTTCTTACAAAAAATGACTACAAAAAATTGGGTGCGGCTTATATATGAGATTTAAAAAAATTTTCCCCCAAAAAATGTTTAGAAACTTGTCAACATACAGTAAATTTTAATGTTTTAACTTGATGGAAGGAAGGGGAGGGAAGAAGAATAGGGGGAGGAAAAAAACCTTTTCACTCGTGCCATGATTCGTTCAGTCGCGTTTATAAACAAAATAACCATCTCGCACGTGTAAAACGTATACATGCTGTCACATTACCATCTGTGGAATAGTAATTGCACAACGTATATTTGTAAACATTGCAACATAACACACATTTTCTGTCACAAATGTTTTGTAGGGGAGAAATTTAGTCGCAGTTTATGTTTGTACGGAACTGAACAATATTTACAGGAATACAAAAAATTCAGTGCAGCCTATATTTGAAATATTAATTATCCCTAATTTTTCATCAAAAACTTCAGGTGCAATCTATACAAGCATACGGCCTATATACGTCAAAATACGGTAGTTTTGATATGCCTGATGTTGCAATATTGCATGTCAATACTTCGGAGAAACAGTCCTCACATCGGGAGGAAGAAAAAAATTTTATATGAACATAGGTCCGCAAATGCTTCGTTTCTTCTCTACAGCCCGTAATAAGAAACGTACGGACCTATGTTCGCATAGCATTTTTTCAACCCCCAGATGTGAGAAATGTTGACATGTATTGACATGCAACATCCTGTATATACACATTCACTGAAAGGTTATAGATTTCTCCATGTTTTATGCGATATGTAACTAAGGTTTTTATTGCACCAAAATTAAATTTATAAGAGAGGGAAAAATGTTTTAAGAGGGGTGTTGAAAATATTGCCTGACTTTTTTAAGTCGGAAACGTGGTTTTCATTACTGCTCGAAGCTATGCAGCGCCCATTTATTTGACAGCCAAGCTATAAAGTAGAAAACTGTAAGTTACTTACGAAGTAGGGTGAGAGAGCTTCCTATGCTCAAATGGGTTGTAGCCCATTTCTTCATCAAGATCAAGGGCTGGTTTCTCCACCAGAGGTGTTGTGGAGCCAGCCACTGCAGTGATTGGCACGCCATTTGTTTCACATTTGTACCTAAAAAAAATTAACTCGTATTACACATTGTTCTGGAGAAGACAACCACAAATAAATGACGGTCACTGATGCGACAGGGTATCCTTTCTCGAAGTTCCCGCTAAAATGAAAAGAAAAAAAAAAACATAAGAGTACATGTTTATTAAGTGTGTGTAAAGGAGCAGAGTTTAATAGGTCAACCAACACCGATTTGTGTCGTGCATTTAAAAAGAGATACCATATTCTACTTTAGGATTACAGAGACTTACGTTAACATTGCGAAGCCTTAAAACAAAAATAATTAAATTCACTTAACAAAACTAAAGGCGGAAGGAGCTAACTATTACAAAAGTATGCGTGTACATTGTGAATCATTTCTTTCAGAAGATTCTCTCGTCATTTGTAGCAGGAGAAAATAAGTGAAGTTACCTATTAGTGGAAAAATGCCAAAGATTACACTCTCACATTAGGATTATTATTTCCAACCAGTACAGTCTTCCAGAAATGGAGTGGTAGAAATAATCATAAATCTTTAAGAAAAAGATAATGATTATCTACTTACAGATGTCCATCTGGAAAGGGATGGTGAAGAGATCAAGCTCCAAAATATCTTCACAGACTATTTGCGAAATTCTTCTACATAACCATTCAGCTGTTAAGAACTTTGTTTGGGGTGATAAGTTCAAGATCAACTGAGAATCGGCTCCTGCAATCAACTCACATTACAAGCCTCCAGCAAATATGAGTACACTGCAAAAAAAAAATGTTTCTTCTCATTCTGTTCTTTAATGTAGTGTGTGCAATGTTGATAAAATAAGTGCTGAGTGGTAATTGTTTTGCATGTGTTTGTGAAATAATTTACACACACACACACACACTGTTAGTCACTTCTGTTTTCATCCATAATAACTGCTTGTGACAACAAATGACTGTCAACACTTGAATATTATTTCTGAACTCGAAAGATTTTGCGAGTGCCGTAAGTTTGCCCCACCATTCCTAATTTGTTGCGCAAGTGGTGTGATAAGATGTCTGCTATGGCTCCAAGATATAAGATTCTACAGTCCTGTAAGTACACCATTCTCTGTATTTGTGTTATGAAACAATTCACTCCTGCCATCGAACGATGCCACATGATCGTTCACTGTGTTCCCACATCAACAGCATGTTGGGGCAGAAGAAAACCAGTCTGTTCACCAAAATTACGACATGCAGAAGTACGCCACAAAAATTATCTGTGGACCCCTAACTACCAAAACTTTAATTTAATACCTCGTCAACCACAACCAGCTGGTTAGAAATACATTTCAGTCAACTTCACTTTGGAACAAAAAGTTACACCACCACTCCATTATCAACTTTGGGATACCTTGGGGAGGAAGAAAACATATTACCTTATGGCACGAGATACAATAGACACATTTGTGATCCCATATCAGTTCACATTACAGTGAATCTATCTCCTGTTGCTTACAGACAATTCATTGTTTCAAAAATCACTTCCTTTGCACCAGTGTGATGAAACTTGCAGTAAAATGCTATACATAATTGTGCCATTAAATAATGACACACATACCAACACAGAAAAATAAATTTTATGTGCCTATCTTCCCAAATACTTCTCAGCTTTTTTGGAAATTCACTGAAGAGAATATCTTTGATATGAGTAAAGAAATGTTACATAACTCTAAACAATGTTTATTTTATATTCTGGTTCTTGTTCAAATTAACAGCATGTTCCCATTTGACAAACAATTAGTTACCATCTGCACGGTGTAGGTAAGTCAATTCACATGCCCGACATGTTTGGCTGCCTTCTGACGTGTTCTCATCTTTCATTGTCTCTTCTTGAATTCTCATTTGAAATCTAATGCTTGTTACCAACAATTTTCATTTCACATTTCAACTACCGTAAATAATAAAATTTCCTTCAATTCCTTGAGATCAAAATTAACTTTGGTGTAGCGAGCTCAATTTTCATTTGTCTTTTCATCAGTACAAAT
The DNA here is from genome assembly GCA_029891345.1 of Dryococelus australis. Taxonomy (NCBI): domain Eukaryota; kingdom Metazoa; phylum Arthropoda; class Insecta; order Phasmatodea; family Phasmatidae; genus Dryococelus; species Dryococelus australis. The sequence goes on along the minus strand of CM057008.1, from coordinate 25,500,661 downwards.
GGCTTCTAAAAATGCATTTCAGGCAGGGAATGTCTTATCTTATAATCAACACCTGCACGAAATGTTTGCTTCATTCATCATTTGCACTTAAAAGCTGTTTCCTAGCAGCACAACAGCACTTGGCGATATAAATATCATTGGAGCTAGATGTAAAGTGTTCAGGATATCACACAACCAAGATACTGACATCATAAGAAGTAGGGAAATGTGATGCTCACGTCCCCCCTCCCCCCTTTGCACAACTTAACTGAACAAGTAGTGCATGTGAAAAATTGAATAAAATTCAAGTAGCATTTCCTTGTTCACCTGGAAGCAAGTCGTAATGACGAGGTTTCCGCTAAACCCACCACTGCTGAAGAACAGAAGGAAATATCCAAACCCAGAGTAAATGTTGTTAAATATTTGCTTAGTCTACGATTGGAATAATTGACACACTTGGTAATTATGCAGCCCAAAAAGAAATTAAACATACAACCATTGCTATCTACAAGACGATGGGACATTTAATTACGTTCTCATCAAGGCCAAGAAGGTAATAATATCTTGTGGTGAACATGTTTGCCAAGCGGATAGTGTACGTTACAGGAGCACACTGTAGTTGGAATACACGACAGCAAGTTTGAGGAAACTTTGCTCCGAGTCAAAGATCTCATGCTAGACGAACATGACCCATGATTGTTCAACAGCTGAGCAGAGCTGTACAATAAAAGAATTTTTATAAAAAGAAAATGTGGACATTTTACATTTCACCAGGGAAAACCTACACGCAGGTTCTGAACTATATAAAAAAAATAGACTTAAAACGAAAGTGATAAAAACTGATAAGAATATTTATGAAAAAATAATAATGATCCCAGGAGAACGATGCGTGTGACATGTCATACAAATATGGGAGGTGTCCTGCACTTAGAAGAATGTGCACACGTTCCAGGGGAATAACTTTTTTTTTTTCTAAATAGTGCCTGAAGTCCAAGCATAACTTGCAAGTGCATACAGTAGTTGAAGACAAGCCTCCCCGTGATGTGACCCATTTTATTGTTACATCAGAGTGGAGACAGTACTATGGACATAGCAGAAGGAATAAAGGCTATTACCAGAGTTACATTCTGCAGTATTATTGAAATTGAAAACAGTTCCAGATGTGTACATCCTGCCAGAAAATATGTTATAAGTTCATCATGGGTAGCAGTAAGATGCACCAAACCTTTAGTTGCTTCCGAAGGCCATGGTGACTGAGCAATTAGCACACTCGCCTACCACCAAGGCAAACCGGGTTCAATCCTCGGCCGGGTCACCGGATTTTCGCAAGTGGGAATCGTGCCGGACGATGCCGTTGGTAGGCGGATTTTCTCGGGGTTCTCCCGTTTCCCCCATGCCTTCATTTTGGTGCAACTCCATATTCACTTCAATCACCCTCATTGGCTCTCAAGACCTTGCTGTTAAGAGCCACCCAAATCTCTTCACTTCTCTTGCTTCTGGTGGTACTGTGTTTAGAAACAAATTCTTGCTCGACCCTAGGAATTGGAAACTATACTGAATTAGGACTAATATGTACAGATGCTTCATAGCATGAATTAAGGAAGTTCATAACAACTAGTAATGATGTGTTCCTAGCTCAGGGTAAACACCCAGAATAGTGCATAGAATTAGGGCTAACACAGTGACTACGTGGTGCAAAATAAAACTGTATGTTGAAGAGAAGTCCGTTTATAAATCTCGATTTATACCCATAGCAATGTGTCATAGCAACAGAGCCTTACTCTCGTATACATGAGCCCAAGGTCAGCAATGAAATCCTGAAATGAACTCTTCTTGCATTGAAGGTTGTCTGTATGATAGCAGTGTATGGAGAGGAGTATGGAGTGGGCAGATTTGGGTGGCTCTTAACATAGAGATCTCCATAGCCAATGAGAGTTAAACGAAGGGAGTATGGAGTAGCATTGGAATGTAAGGGCTGTGGAAATAGGAGATCCCTGCGAAAACTCACCAATCAGTGGTATAGTTCGGCACGATTCTCACACGCCAAAAATCTGGGAGCAACCCCATTGGGAATTGAACCCAGTGCCCCTAGGTGGGAGGCAAGTAGTCTAACCACTACACCACAGTCCCATCTATATCATAGAACCAGTTGACCACATAACTTCAGAATACTTCATTAGCAATTAAGTTACTGCGGAAAACCCTAACTGCAGTTTATACGTACGCACCAATTTGGACACACTGGTTTCATGAAGGTAGGTATCATTGGTATGTGATGTAGCAGCGAGAGAGCTGTTAAGTAAGCTACTTAAGTTAAAACAGTAACTTGAGAATTATGTTTAAGATTGAAAACGGATAAAGTGGCGCTGGATTTCAAACATTAACAATCCTTTCATGTCAAATTTGACTGATGTGCTATAGACTGCTTAGTTATTGAAATGTTTCTCGATTACCGATATCCATTGTAGCAGCGACTATAATTTTACTATGGTCTACTTTTATGCACTGGTTTACCATACATTTACCATTCTGCAGAATCTGTTGATTGGGTGCATCTTTTGGACTATATATTTTCTCATTAATCAACTTTGTTCTACCCCAAAGTTAGTGCACACAATTGGATCTTCCTCTCTCAACCCCACCCCTTGCCTCCTCACCCGCAAAGAAATGCGATGACGGGAGGGGTGTGTTTTTTCACATTGTTTTCGGCCTGGAACCTGCACTTTTCGCCCAATTCACATGGGATTTGGGGGTGGGGTCTCTTAGAGCTCTCCTACAAAAGTTCTCATTCCAGCCATCAGCAGGACAAAATACACTTCACTTACACATACTTGAATCAACTCACCAACTGCAGCATGTCTTAATGTCTCACATACAGTTCACCTTTACCATCAGAGTAAGGGCAAACCAGGCGTAGGAGTAATGAAACAATGCTCTCGCTAAACAACAACATAGTCACATAATGAGTGATCATTTATTTCCTTCACCAACATGAGAGACGTTAAAGCACACTAACCCTTCACCACTATCTACTACGTATTTGGCTCCCTTCACCAGTATTATGTTACAAAGCCATCTATACAAAAATTTAGTTAATGTGGCTGAAATTTGTGTGCCTATTGCAATGTCTACTAATCATGTGCTTCAGTGACACACTCAACTCTCGGATATCTCTTTTTCCATTTTCCATGCAACCGAAACCACTTTTGCAATCTCTTTCACAAGCCAAGTTCGGAAACAACATGGAATCCAGTACCCAAGAAAAAAAATTATATGCATCTTCTTTCAGTAATATTTTTAGTGTTAATGTGTGTTGCGAATTTCAGCAGCCATTTCTGCTTGAGTAGAGAGCTCTTTCAAAACTCTGGCATGCAGAATGTCCACTACCTGCGGTTATCATCATGCAGCTGTCGATTGGTGTCCACCATCTAGTCATCATGCAGCTGTCCACTGACGTAACAAAATAAGAATGACGGTAAACTTACAACAGGCACCACCAAAATGTTATCTTAAGTTTGAGATTTTTTTTTTCTTTTGATGTAATACAAATGAATCACAACAAACTGTACACATTAATTTTTTTTTTTATGTTTTTTACACAATGAGGAAAAAAGGAAAGAAAAAAACTCCTTCAAAGTAATTGTAAGATAAAACGTCCAAAATAAACAGGAAGAAAAAAATTTACTTACCTGTTTCGAAATTAAGTACTGCATCCTTGCAAGAATTTTCAAAAATGTGGCAGACCTCTTTTTTTTTTTTTTTTTTTCTCTCCAAATATAAGATTTGTACTTAGTGGTAGCTGAAGTATACTTATTTTATGCTTGCAGTATAATTTACTGGTGCTAAAGCTACTGTGGTTTAATGAAATCTTCATTCAACTTTCTTTTAACTGCCACATCAGTATTTCCAGTACTTTTTGCTTCCAAAAGAATCGTATTTATATTCATATGTGCTCTTTGCTTGGCTGTAAAATGATTCACATTCTTCATTCCATCTTGGCTGATCTCAAGTAAATGAAAAATCACTAGTACCTCAGTACCGTAGGGATAATTGATCAGCTGAATTATTGTCGGTTTACCTGTCCCAAAAATGTTACGTTTGTTAAGCTGGACTCTTTGTGCCACTTCTTTGATGCACAAACACATCTGTTCTGTAATAAATATTTCTCTTATAAACATCACAAATCAAATTAATTACCATTAATATCACACTCCTGGTGTTGTCACAATCAGATAAAATTATTGAGCAGACTCACATGAATTTTTGTTCTTTTTTTTGTAAAACCGATTCCTGAAATCTGAAGTACGTGAAGCACACAAATTTTAACTCGGCATAAAAGTTGTATGTTTTAAAGCAAGTATGCTACAGATAATCTTAAGAGTGGTATATAGAAACACCCCACACTCATCGAGTTCACAGGCTGGAAATACCGCGCATTGATGGAGCTTCAGGGTCGGCACGTGGAGGGGACAGACCTGCCCTACCCTCTCTCAAACCGTGCATCACTCGGTCTCCCTGAAAGGCCGAGGTAACATCGCAGACAACTCCAAACTACCTGTTCAAGTCCTGTGCTTGCGGTGCGACCGTTCAACGTAATAATCAATTTGTTCGTGCTTTCTTCACACATTTTGAATTAAACCTTTGTAAAATCACCCAATGTACGACGTGATTGGTTGTTTCCGAAATATGTCCTGTAACACACACTTTTTTAAACTTTTGCTAAATACAAATCCCTTATTTTTAGTTCAATCAAACTGTTAATTATATTTTTTATCTACAAACTATGTTTCATGTATAATTAATAGCATGAATACAGGGAGAATGTAAGTGCATTGGTAATACCTAATAAGAAGTTATTCTTATGCTCATTATATTAAACTGAATGCATACAAATGCGGTGGTCTGTCCCTTTAGTGTAATTTTCTATGCTGGGTTAAGCTTTGTTCACATGAGACGAAGAAATATCCTGGAAGTAGAACTTACCAGGGCTTCAGAAAAGTTTTAAGTAACTGTGAATGGACTATATTTTGTGAACGAAAAAACAGTGCTTGAGAACATGAACGACGTTACTACCGGTCGTTCAAATGAATTTGCTCATCTTGAATCCAGCCAACCGCACGTCGTTGTATACTAATATGGTTTTAATAAAATAATGAATGTTCTTTACTTTAACTGATTTAATACTCTTGTGGCACCAGAACGTACCAAATGCCGGCATTACTGTTCTGCAGTTTGAGCTAATCATTACCTACAGCTGATCATCGATATTAGCCGTATATTACAACACATAATATTTCAAGTGAGTTAAAATCTACCTCTCATTGACGGCATACATGTCCTTCATAATTTTTTTAGATAGTTCAGGCTTATGCAGTTGGGGCAATGTAATCTGCTCATTTCTGGATGCAATGAACATAAGTGGTGAAGGAAGAATTGACTTAAAACTGTGTACATTTTAATGCAGTTGTGTTTACTACGAACGTGCCGTTACGTTTAGAGACTCGAAAGAAAATCAGGACAAGTTTTCCATTTACTAATAGAAACCACTTACTAGCTTTAATTATTGCGTGCTGGCATTCAATTTGATGGTGGTATCATTGAATACATTGAAAAACCATGCTAGTGAGATTCTGATGTAGGGCCTACTGTAGACATCCCAGCCTTAGCTGTCGGGTGGTTCGTTAGCTTCTGCCTCGGTGAGCAAAAAAAATTGTTTAACACAAATTTATGCTGCAGAGAGTCTCCTCCGAAGTAGGTATATTATAATACCTAAAATTTGGGAGTGATTTTACACAAAAAAAATGAAAAAATTACAAAATTTTTTAGCTAAATGAATGCAATGTTGTGAGATTTAAACAGTAAATGGTCTCTTTTTTAAAGTATTGTATCAACTGATGAAGTGCTGCAGGATGCATGTTGTTAAGTTGGTGATTTTGATGATGGCTTTGGAAGAAAATAGTACTCAGAACTAAAAGATGTAATTTAAAATTTTGATTATACTTACAACATTTATGGTTTAAATGTTTTTAAAGCATTATTAATTTTTTTGGCTTTTTGTGAATGGACTTTAAAAGCATGTTTAGCAATTATAACAGAGCATGTTGACACATACGAACAGTAAACGTTTTCCGCCAATGGCTAGCTATGTTTATGTTTCTAGTTTCCAGCCCAGTGTATGCCGCTGTGCGTGTGCTTTTTTCTCATTGTGTTTATACGAGTACCTTGCTAGTGTTCGAGTATTTTATAGGTAGTGGATTTTTTTTTTTTTTTTTTCTTTCAGCATAGTTGGTTGAGGTACCGTTGTAGTGTGTTTTCTTGAGTGAAATGTATTATTAATCGGTACGTGTTTACCGCTTTGTAAAACTGCTCATTCCACATTTTCCTTGACTGCTATCCGCAGTGAAGTGGCACGAATGTAATTTACATCTATTTATTGGTTTTAGGAAACAAACGTGCACAGTGTTTATTTTACTGATAGTTTTGCAACCAAATTATTATAAGCTAGTGACGAACTGACGTGTTTTTAGTGACATAGATTTGCAAGGATTACAGTAGAAAAACATGTTTTCAAGATGTTGCAAATTTTAAAAACATTAAGTTTGCGTATTTTGTAAATAATGTATTTGTAAACCATTACAATAATAATAGAAATGAACGTGGCCTGAAAAAACCACACTTTCAATATCTTTGAAGTTTGTAAATAATATTTGTTCAGTTGTATATATCATAAATTTAACAAGAGTAAGGTTAACTTCGGCCAAAGAGTTTGTGTGTATATTGCTGCATCTGTACGAATACAAACAGCTATGTATTTTCAAGTTTTTTTTTCATTGAAGTTAGCATTTTCGAAGTTACAATAACTTAAATGTTATTTCTGTACGAGCAAAATATTCCACTGCTCCATCAAAATATGCAACTCAAAATGCCAAACACTCGTAAGAACATCAAAACAATGCAGTCTCACGAAATACATTAAACTAAAAGCCTTCACCCCCTCAATGTTCCTGTTTTACCTCAAAATAAAATAAACAGAACCCCTACAAAGTTAACTTAGCAATTACAAAAATAAAATAGGTTGGAATGCCAACCTAGCTATAATATCCTACATGAATTACTGGACGGAAGTTAGCTAACGTCAGCCTTTCAGTGCGTGTCACGATAAGAAACACGAGGAGAGAATAAAATGCAAGCGTGCATTTTAAAACATTTGTTTACAAATGTCTTTCTCTTCAGGGACAAACAGCTGTGGTGGTAGGATACATTGTGGCAGTGCTGCTTTTCTAGCACTGTCAAAATTTACTCCACCTACAGGAAATGGACTATACTTCCTTGGGCTCGCCTAATAGACCTTGAGAACAGACAATACCTCCCCTACTACAGCAGGCCACTGCCAGCCATCCCCTCCCTTCACAGCCTCAAAATTCGTAAAACATATCTACTAGTTAAAATTCATTAAATTCAATCCTGTGACAATACCTTTCTGGCATGATTTTACTCAGAAAATTGTAAATGCATCCACTATTATTTTTGTTTCAAGTATTTCATAGCCAAATAACTGAAAATCATGCGCAAATTTATGCAATTTCATCATTAAAAATATATATATATTTAACACTGATAAAATGGAAAACTATAACCATAGCTCGAACAATTCCAAGATTTTACTCATATGGAAAAAAATTTTGTTGCCATGTACTTAATAGTACCAAAATAATCATTTACAAAATCAGTGTGTGTCTCACTCGAGAAGGGGCTATATACCACTCGTAAGGCTTAGTCTTTTGAACAGATACCAAAGTACTTACTCAAAATATATAAAAATGGAACCTTCTGTAGCAAGTTCTTAACATTTTCTGCTATGTACTGGCAAACAAACACAAAGCACTTAACTGTTTAGGATATCCTAAACCTGCTCTGAGATACACAATGTATTTAAAAAAGAAAACCCAAAATTTTAAACCTTTTATCTGTGCAAATCACACACCGCTAATGAACAAAACTGTACCACGATCATGGCTTAAGAATTTCAAGGATTGCAGTTAAACAGTGCTAGCGCACAAATAGATGCACATGTCAGTCATTCATAAGATGGCATCTATGCAGCCAAAGGTGTTTCGTATTCTCCAACTCTGCAAGACTGGAGCTGTTTGTAAGTACAGTGCAGTGTGCATTTAGACAGCATTTCAGGATAAATCTGCCCAGGGCAAAAAAAATTGTTTGTTGTTGATATTGACTATCTGAAGAAATAGTGTTTATGTAAGAGAAATAATCCAGAGTGAACATTCAGCAAAGTCTATACAAAATCACTCGTTGCACTAGCTGAGAACTTGTGATCGTCATAAAATTGTGTGTTATGATGACATTTGCTTACGAGGCCACACTGATTGCAACAGGCGCAAGCTCTTTGTGTAGGCAACAGAAGAAAACATTTAGATTTGTCATATGCTCTTAGAAAACATGAAGGATGACAGCATCTTACCACTGTTGATATTTAGTGGAAACAGCAATGTTTCACCTTAAGCAGTTAACTTTTGCGTTACAGTGTTCACGTATGGGGACACGTGAATCCACATATTGTACAGCATGAGCGACACTTATCGAAAATTAGTGTGTTTTTCTTGCAGTTCCTCTTACAAAGATTCAGAGCCCTTTCATATTTTTTATAAACACTTTTACGGTACACTTCTACCTTGCAATGCTGCAGGACTGACTTTTTTTCCACAGCTTAACGAAGACTCTGAACAGTTCATTTTTCAACGCAATGGAGCACCGCCAAGTTTGTCTGTCACCAAATAGAACGTTACCTCACAGTTGGATAGCTTGCATGGGACCACTAAGCTTGGCATTACACTCTTGGCCCCTAAAATCTCCACACGTTACACCATGTGACTTTTTCTTGAGAAGGTACATTAAAGAACGCATGTTTGTTCCACCATTTACCTGTGCTGGCTCAGCTGAGCATACCTGCACTAAATATTTTGTCGAAGAAGCTTAGACTCTCTCAGATTTTCATAACTAATTAGGCTACCATCTTGATGTTACCCATGCAGCAGGTAAGTACTAACTTAAATGTTTGTAATTTTTTTAATATAATCATAACATATAATTATTAAATATAACTATTTTATATAGGGTAATTAATTTTGAAACATGCTGTAGTAACTAAGGCTCACTTTCTTATATCACACGTAATTATAGCATTACAAGGGACTCTGTATTCAATAAAATAGCAGATAAGCTGATTATTCTGCTCTACTGAAAATTAGTAGTCTGTGTGAAACCACCACATATGATGGATTTTTCATTTATTTCTGTTGTGTGTTAAAATATTCATTGACTGTACTGTACCTGCTTTCAATGGTTGCAATTGAGTACCCATAAATAATTTATGCTTATAGATTATCTGTAACAATTAAGTATATGGAAATTTACGTTTGTGTAATACTAATAACTTAAGCTTGTTTTTGTGACTGTAAACAGTGGCAATATTTTGAATGTTATCGTTCAGTGGACACAGTAATCCTTGAAAAATATAACTACAAACACAAAAAGCACTAAAAATGTTATAATGCTCAAGCCAGAAAATAAGCAGGTATGCCATTTTGTGTTTAAGATAAGGCAAGAGTCAGTTTATAAAATTACCAAGAAAAGAGAAAAATGCCTAATTGAACACCTAAGTAGTTCTGTTGAGATTGTGTCTGTGTACAAGCATAATCAGATCAAAAATCATATATACTTTTAAAACTAAATATTTGTGTGTAGAATACTGGCAAATCATTCGGCTTATGATATTTGTTGTATCAAATAATTAAATCTGATTTAGTTAGTACATTAACAATAATGATGTCAAAACTATACCCAAATAAAAATTAACTGCTCTGAAATTTAAAATAAATTTGTCAAAGAATACGTTTTTTTTTTTCTTTTCTTTTGTGAAGCGGATAGGGGTGGAAAGGGGAATCCTGTTGTATGTAAGAGACTCATACTAAACAATTTGATACCCGTAGTCTGTTCCAGCCAAACTTGGCATATAAGTGTTCCTACTACACTTTCAATTGTCTGTTCCATGTAACTGAATTCCTGCTGTTGCTTGTCGTGTAGCTAACATTATCTGTCCTAAAATTTCTAGTACTGTCAAAATGTAATTTTATACAGAAGAGCATTAGATTTATGTTTTTTAGTTGGGGGTGAAAACTTTTGTTACTTTCTGACAACAAAATTACTTTATTTAACTGATACGTTAAGAATTACCTCCTTCGTTTTCTGAAGCAAACAATTTTGTGGGTATATTAATTTTAATACACACACCACAGTTTATCCTACAACATTAACTAAATGAATGAATTAATTCAACTGTGACCACAACAGCAAATAAATGTATGGTCACAAATGCTCTGAACTACCCCTGCTCTTTCATAAAGCACTGAGCGCAAAATTTGTAAATGAAGACTAATGCTGACAATTAATTCCAGCAGCCATAACATTTCCATACTGCCACTGTTTACAGCTCACAGCTGTTGAAGTGATGGGTGACACAGTTAACACGCACATAAACACAAACACACAATGTTTCCTTTATTAATTTTTCTTGAGCACACAGGATTAAACAACAATGTTACAGATGCACGTGGAATTGCACATTATCTGCAAAAAACAGTCAAAAGCTACACAGCAGGTTTCACAGCCGTATGCATGAGGCAAAGCTTGTTTCCATCGCTGGTAAAGTCAGTCAGACCTTCATTGCTCTGACCGGGATGTGGCAGCAGTCTTGGTGATCACTTCATCAGTGCGTAGCAGACTGAACACATGCACGCGGAAGGCTAGTTACAGTAGAGTTTCCAAAAAAAAAACTGAAGGAGAATTTTTTTTGACTGGGCAAAACTTATGACCCTGCTTTTATGGTAGCGAAGTCTCAGGGTAGCTTACGTGCAGAACTTAGACAGTGTCTCAATTGGCCCAGAGAGCTATCTCTCGTGCTCTCGCTCTCGCAACGAATTCAGAAAACGCTCTCTGGCCATCTCAATTTTCCGGAGACAGCGCGAAAGAGCAAGAGCACAGAGAGAGCATGAAATTATATATCAGTTGGCGCTCTCTCGCAGGCGCCATATTTGTTTATGTTATCTCAGTGTTTGAATAAGATTATAGGAGCTTCTGTGGGCCAAAACCACAATTCCAACTGGTTTAAACAGCGAAATTACGTGTGTCACTTTGCTGTAACATGACGGTAAAATATAAAACAAAAATAATAGCATTTTATGCGCTAATGATTATTCTGGTAGAGCTATAGTTATTTGTGAATTATTTTGAACTCACATAAATTACATAACAATAGCTGTGACTGCGATTTTAGCTTAACATGATTTCCGCCTTTTGACATCAGCTATCTGCATGACGGAGAAAAACGAGAGAGTGGTTGTCTTAATTCACAGAGCAAGAGTACAAAATAGCACAAAGCAGTGCTCTCACCAGATTGTGAAAAAGAGTTCTCTCTTGAGAGAGTATTCTTTAAATTGAGACACGGCCGTAATTTAAAAGTGACTCGCACAGCCATGACTTACCCAACGCTCCTTCCCAATGCCTTGCTGAACTCCATAGTTCAAACGTCACACCATTTATAACACTTTATTTAATAACCTCCTGATTCATATCTTAAACTTGTATCCTCGTTAAGGCCACCCAGTTCATAAAATGTGGTTCCCTAGTTACAAGGCATAATGGTACAGAACCGACAGCATCTATTTTACTGATAAGACCCACAGCTGTCTCGGATGTTAATTACAAGGTACCTAGTTCAATTCAAGTTTCCAGCTAGTCTGAAACTTTTCAGGTAAAGTCTCTCACATGGAGAGAGTGGCAAATGCTACTCTGGTGCTGGTGTGACTGCATTGGGTGGGGAGGCATGGCATTTGTTAGCATATTTCCTTTATTTGCCTATCTGCTGCTCTCAGCACTAGCATCCCCTCTTCTCATTTATGCTGACCCAGATTAAAAGTTAAAAAAATGTGTGAATGTTAATTTTTTTTTTTTTGTTATATGGAGTGTTATTTTTTTTATTTATCATATTTTTTAATGTTTATTTAAATCCAATGTGCAAGAGATAATCTCAGCTTAATGGAGACTCAAGGCCTGTAGATCATGAGCACGAATTTTAAAAGTGATCTAATGTGAATTCACAAAGGTATGAAAATATGTGCCCAAATGCACAAATGGTTTAATGCTCTACGTAGCAAATAGAAAAATACAGCACCACATCTGCCTTTGGATGGAGCGAGATGGCTCACATTCAGGAGGACCTTGGTTCTGTCCCCAGTCTCACCAACCTGATTTCAGTTTTTCAGTTTCCCCAAATCACACCAGGTGGTCGCTTATAACAGGCCATTGGTGATTCCTTCAATATTCCTGCTTCTCTCCTATGACCTCTCAGTCGATGAGTCATTACCCCCTACTTACCTATCTACGTCTACCTTTATAAGACTCTAAATACGTTAAAAAATTTTCAATGGAGGAGCAGGGGTGTGATTGCTGGAAAACTCAACTTCAAAAGGCCTGTGAACAGTACCACCTGCAACTGAGAAGTGATCACGAGACTGCTTAGTGGGTCACGTGTGGTGTCCAAGTGAACACTACTGAGCATTTTTGTCTCTTCACTCAGTTGCGTCACAGTGTGGGCGTGAGAGGAGGCAGCTTCGTGATCATGATGTGGAAAAAAAAGAACATCACACACATCACTCGTGAAAGTCACACAGTAACAGCAGCATGTACCTTAGTCACAGCTACTACCACAAATAATGCTGTCAGACGGGAAATATTTTGCAGCACCTTCTCAGTCACAAATAAATAACTTATCTTTTTGTGTCGCAAGTAACTAATTTTTTTTCGGAACTGTGCAAGTGTAGCACACCACTAAGTCACCATATGTCAAAACTAAGTGTCAGCACACTACTAAGTCGCAGTACATCAAAACTAAGTGTCAGCACACCACAAAGTCATTGTACATCAAAACTAAGTGTCAGCACACCACAAAGTCATTGTACATCAAAACTAAGTGTCAGCACACCACTAAGTCCATACATCAAAACTAAGTGTCAGTATACCACTAAGTCGATGTACGTTAAAACTAAGTGCCAGCACACCACTAAGTCGCAGTACATCAAAACTAAGTGTCAGCACACCACAAAGTCGTTGTACATCA